>CM066320.1:168964783-170364783 GCA_033807775.1 Saussurea involucrata | reverse complement strand
ACGTAGCCTCTGGGCCCTTGTGGTGCCGCCATTGTACCTTTACCAGTTTAGTCTCTTTGCTCCGTGACTTTCTCACCTTAGAGTCTGTGATGGCTTCGGGTTCTTCCACGAAATCCAACTTCTCGTCCACCTTAATGTCATTTAACGGAACCGTTTTAGTCACGTCGGCTAGACATTTTCTTAGATTAGACACGTGAAACGCATTATGGATGCTGCGCAGTTCTTCCGGTAGATCCAACCTATACGCCACTTCCCCAATCCGCTCCGTGATCTCGAATGGTCTGATGTACCGTGGGCTTAGTTTCCCCCATTTCCCAAATCGTACCACTCCCTTCCACGGGGATACCTTTAATAATACAAAATCCCTGGCCTGGAATTCTATGTCTTTTCGTCTTTTATCCGCATAACTCTTTTGGCGGTCGCGAGCGACCTTCAGCCTTTCACGAACTTGGACTATCTTGTCCGAAGTCAGTTGTACCAATTCTGGTCCGGCTAACTGCCTTTCACCCACCTCGTTCCAACACAAAGGTGTCCGACATTTTCTACCATAGAGTGCCTCAAACGGCGCGGCCTTGATGCTCGAATGGTAGCTGTTATTATAAGCGAATTCGATCAATGGTAGGTGCTTTTCCCAAGAGCCTAGGAAATCTAAAGCACATGCTCTCAATATGTCTTCCAATCTTTGGATCGTACGCTCACTCTGACCGTCGGTCTGAGGGTGATAAGCGGTACTCATCTTGATCTGCGAACCCATTTCTCTTTGGAAGCTTCTCTAAAAGTTAGAGGTAAACCTGCTATCTCGGTCGGATATTATCGACGAAGGCACGCCATGGAGGGTTACGATCTCATCGACGTATAACTTGGCTAGCTGCTCCAACGAGTAAGACTCTCGTATAGGCAAAAAGTGGGCTGACTTTGTGAGTCGATCCACGATCACCCAAATAGCGTCATAACCCTTCGGAGTTCTAGGCAAATGGGTCACGAAATCCATCGTGATCTGATCCCACTTTCATGTCGGTATCTCTAACGACTGGAGCTTCCCGTACGGTCTTTGATGTTCGATCTTTACACGCGAACACGTCATACAGGTTTCTACAAGGTGAGCCACGTCTTTCTTCAATCCGGGCCACCAGTAGTCTCGTCGTAGGTCTCTGTACATCTTGTTAGTTCCGGGGTGGATCGTGTACTTCGATTTGTAAGCTTCTTTGAGAATCAGCTTTCGGAGCCCTCCGAGTTTCGGAACCCAGATTCTCCCATTCAGACACTTCACCCCTCGACTATCTTCCACTAATATGGACGCTTGCCCTACCATTCTCTCCTTTTTAAGATTTTCAGTTTCGAGCGCTTCAACCTGACATTTCTTTATTTCAGCTAACAGGTTGAATGTGACCTCGGCCCTCATGGCCACAATCCTGGGGGTTTCACTTCGTTCCTTATGGCTCAAAGCGTCCGCCACCACGTTTGCCTTTCCGGGATGATATTCGATCTTACAGTCGTAGTCAGTCAACAATTCAATCCACCTTCTTTGGCGCATATTCAATTCTTTTTGGTCAAAGAGATGACATAAGCTTTTGTGGTCCGTGAAGATCTGGCACTTCGTCCCATACAGGTAATGTCGCCAAATCTTTAGAGCAAAGACCACTGCCGCCAGTTCTAAATCGTGAGTGGGGTACCGAACTTCGTGATCCTTTAATTGCCGCGAGGCATATGCGATCACCTTTCCCCACTGCATGAGTACGCAACCCAAGCCGAGCTTCGACGCGTCACTGAAAACCATGAAATCGCTCGAACCGTCCGGTAACGACAAAACTGGAGCGCTACTCAGCATGTCCTTCAATTTCTGAAATGCTTCTTCTTGTTTCTCTAACCAGACGAACTTGGCATTCTTCTTCGTTAAAGAGGTCAGTGGCGTGGCAATACGCGAAAAGTCCTTGATGAACTTCCGATAGTACTCTGCCAGCCCGAGGAAGCTTCGAACTTCTGACGGATTCTTAGGTTTCTCCCAGTCTTGGATGGCTTCAATCTTAGCCGGATCGACCATGATTCCCTTCTCAGACACCACGTGCCCGAGGAACTGCACTTCCCTCAGCCAAAACTCGCACTTGGAAAACTTCGCATACAACTTATCTTGCTTCAATAGCTCGAGAATTGTACGAAGGTGGCTTTCGTGCTCCTCTTCCGATCTTGAAAATATCAGGATGTCATCTATGAACACTATCACGAACTGATCCAAATAGGGTTGGCATACCCTATTCATTAAGTCCATGAATGATGCCGGGGCGTTGGTTAATCCAAACGACATCACCAGAAATTCGTAGTGTCCATATCTGGTTCTGAAGGCAGTCTTCGGCACATCCTCCTCCCGTACCTTGAGCTGATGATAACCTGACCTCAAGTCTATCTTGGAAAAGTAATTGGCTCCTTGTAACTGATCGAACAGGTCATCAATCCTAGGTATCGGGTACTTGTTCTTGATCGTGACCTTGTTGAGTTCTCGATAATCAATACACATCCGCATAGTACCGTCCTTTTTCTTCACGAAGAGCACAGGTGCTCCCCATGCTGATGTACTTGGTCGGACGAATCCCTTGTCTAACAGTTCTTGCAACTGAGTCATCATTTCTTTCATTTCGGATGGTGCTAATCTATAAGGTGCGCGGGCAATCGGTGCAACTCCGGGCATCAAATCGATTCTGAACTCGATCTGATGATCCGGGGGCAGACTGGTCAAGTCGTTCGGAAATACTTTCGGGTACTCGTTTACTATCCGCACATCACCCACCCCACGCTTCTCTTTCTTGGCATCCAACACATACGCCAAGTATCCTCTACACCCCTTCTTCAAGCACTTAGTAGCCCTAATCATAGAGATCAGGCTATTCTTTCTATTACGGCGGTCCCCATAAATCACTATGGGATCCCCATTCGCCTGATCAGCTTTCTGTTGCAAACGATGTTCGCATCATTCGCGGCTAACCAGTCCATACCTAACACCATGTCGAACTCTCCCATTGCCATGGGATATAGTTTCATAGGTACCAATCTTCCTACTATATCTATGACACAATCCTCTATCACCTCCTTAACAAACACCAAACCATCGTTGGCAGTTTCCACTTCTAGGGCTCTCTCTAAACGCCTAGGCCTCACCCCCAAACATTTCATAAATTCATGCGATACAAAAGAGCGGTTTGCTCCTGAATCAAATAACACCTTGGCACATAGAGAGTTCACTAGAAACGTACCTGCCACAACATCTGGAGTTTCCTCCGCCTCATTCGCAGTCATGCGGAATGCACGTCCCTTCGGACGCGTCAGCTCTGCTCCTTTATCACTGCCCTTTCCTCCCTGACGTTCCCCATACTGAGTTGATCATCCCTTCTTTAACTGCGGACAATCATACTTGGTGTGACCAGTAGCTCCACATTGAAAACATGATTTCCCTTTGGGGCAGTCCCTTGACAAGTGACCAGGCAAGCCGCACCGGTAGCATGAGTTTGAACCTGCCATGCAATCACACCGGTGCACCTTATTGCATTTCGTACACGGTTTCCCTGCGGTATCCCTGTTTGCACGGTTATCTGGTCGGGACACCTTCCCCTTCCTGTAGTCATTACCCGGCCCATCCCATTTACGCTTGTCGCCACCCTTTTCAGAAGTCTGACGGTTGTTTTCCATCTCAATCAGCTCGGCCGTATTGATGGCCGCCTGAAAGGTAGTGGGGTTTCTCGTCAGAACTAGCTCCCGAATGTTACTTCTCAGACCATGGATAAAGTGGTTCACCTTTCGCCCTTCCGTTGGTACATACAAGTCAGCAAAACGGGACTTCTCAATAAACTTAGAAGTGTACTCCCGTACCATCATTCCTCCTTGTTCTAAACCCAGAAACTCTTCTTCCAGCCTTTTCACTGCCGCGAGTGGGCAGAAGTGCTCTTTAAACCTGTCAACAAACGATTCCCACAACATCCCCTTTGCCATCGCCGAACCCTTTCCCCCAGTTTCGGCTTCCCACCAATAAACTGCATCAGACTTCAACGTTGACAAGGCAAACATCACCCTGTCCCCATCAGCATATTTACAAGTATCGAAAACCAGCTCCATTTCCTTCACCCACTTCATTGCCAAAACTAGGTCACACTCGCCCTCGAACGTAGGGGGCTTGCATGAGGCAAAGACCTTGAAGTTACAACCCTTAGCTGCTGACTCATTCACTACCAAGGATAAAGCTTTCGAGTGGCTCCCAGTACCAGTCCCTACCGGGCTTGACAATTCTGCACTCTCCTTGTTCTCAGTCGGCTCTTTGCTTACTGAAGCTGACTCATTATGCTTAGTAAGGAGAGTCTGCAAAGTTTCTTGAATCTTACCCAGCTCAGCAGCCAGATTTTCTCGAGTGACAAATGCGGAACCTCGGCCTCGACCACGTCCCCTCGTCGGGTTCCCTCTTCTTACGGTAGCAGAACTTTCCTGAACAGAGTCCTCTTGATTGACAGGAATTTCCACACTCCTTGTCCTCCCACGACCTCTTCCACGACCTCTTCCGCGACCTCTCCCGCGACCCCTTCCGCGGTTAACCGGTCCGTTCTCTAGGACCCCTTCCTCCCGATTCCTTGGTACAGCAGGTACCGACTTACTCCTCAAATTTCTCCCAGCCATTCGCGAATACTGAAAGAAAGCAATAATTAACCTTTGCTAGACATGACATCACAAAATGCTATATAAGGTAATGTAAGCACGCGCATGTACCTGTAAGTTCACAATTGCACTGGCCAGGTGCAACCCCAAACTTACCTTACACGTTTGTCCTCGGCACTTTATTCTTAAACGCAATTATAGTGATCGTTCCTAGAGGCAATCCTATGTCTCGGCTGTGATCTTCGTCTTATAGTTTAAGTTTAGGCCCTAAAGGCAGCCTAAATACCTTAAACTATGGCTCTGATACCATTTGTAACGTCCCTAAACTTGGCAAGCATTGAATCATAGAAACTGAGCGTTTTACATTACAAAATTTAACTTGTTCAATACATCAATAAATGAGCTTAACAAAATGACAGCGGAAGTTTACAAAAAATCCACAGCCGAGCTCTATCTATGTCATTAGTCTAAGTCTTGGAGTCGCTCTAATCTCCAAATATGCCATGCCCCTCCTATTTCCTCCCCGAGGAACTCGCGAACGCTTACTTGAAAATGGTTTAGTTTTGAAAATGCGAGGGTTAGACCAAAAGGTCTAGTGAATTCCCTCCATAAAACAACATGTATGAATCACCAGAAATCATTTTAGAATAATTCATGAACTATCACACATATGGTACTGCACTGTAGGAAGTCACATAAACATCCGCGATCGAGGCCCAAGCAGACTCCCCTTTTGCCCTCTCGTATCGGGGCCCAAGCAGACTCCCCGATACCCGCCTAAGAAGGAAACAAATTCCAACCTACCGTTTCGTCATACGCACCCAAGGGATCATCGGATCCCGAGGCTCTCTGATTCCACAGTGCAGACCGACATCACATAACATACATATACATTTCATAGGCATGAAAATATAACCTTTAAAAGTTCTTCTATCTCATTTCATCATATCAAGCTTTCATTCGACATAAAAGTATGTGCGTAAGAAACGTGCATATCAGTTGTAAACATTTCATGCGCTTTGAGAACCATAATCAGTAAAGAAAACGTTTAATATTTTAAGCCGTAAAAAGGGTTTAGGGAACTTACCTTAATTGACGAGCAATGCACTTCCTAAACACCTTCAAGCTACACCCACCGAACACCTAAGGCAATAGATCCACATCAGAGAAATTTTTCAGCCCTACTGTCCGGATACCCCTTCCCGGACACAGCACTTATCCGGACACTACACTTATCTGGACACTACACTTATCCGGACACACCACTTATCCGGACACCACACTTATCCGGACACATGCAACATATCCGGACACCACCGAACACTGGTGTCCGGAAAACTCGGTTGTTCGAACTTAATAGGTCTAAAACTGATTTAAACTCCAATTTTTGCCATTCGTTTGATTAGACAACTATAAGGGTTCATCCACAATCCCCAATCGCTCAGTTAATCCATCTATAACCTCTTAAATCGGTTCATTAAGACAAAACCCATAAAACCCACTTTTTAGGAAATGTGGTTGAAAACTCAATAAGTCCCTGATTTCAAACATAGAAATCCCAACTAATGAAGAAGGAAATACTAAATCACACAGAATACGAATTTGGGAAGGATTACCTGAATGATTTCTCCTCTCCTTTGCTTTCTTCTTCTTCTTCTTCTTCCTCTTTCCTTGTTTCACGCCACCAACACCCACACAAGAATAATTTCACTGATTTGTGCAAATGGGGGCTGCCCTAGATGTTTGTGCATTTATATACCTTCCTTAAATTACAAAAATGGCCCCTTAACTTAACTTTCGTTTCTTTCATTTTGACCACCAAACTCCAAGACTCACTAGGATTTTGGGTTGTTACACCATCCGGGGTATTGTTCCCATCGCGGCCTCCCAATCGCCGGTCAATTGGCCAGGTCCACGATCGCGGGCCCAATCACGGGAAAATTGGGTATTTTTGCAAAACCAAAGAGATTTGGGGCATTTTGGCAACCGGTTTTTGAACTTGGGGCATTTTAATAAACTTCCCTATATAAAATAACAAAATAATAAAAATAACATTATATATATATATATATCATATTGAGGTGATAGATTATCATTGAATTAAGGGGTTCAATTTCCAATGCATTCAACATCTCTATTAGGGGTGCCATTAGCAATGCCCTTAATTAATACATATTTGGGACCTTAATATAATGCAGAAAAAATTGCGTCTTATTATGTATTGATTTTTTTTAACTAATACTATATGGTATACTAAAAAATTTGCGCCCCTAAATCTTTTGGGCTCTGGGAGTGTGCCCGATCCGTCCTCCCCCAGAGGCGGCCCTGCCTATGTGTATGTGTATGTAGGGCTGTAAACGAACCGAACGAACACGAACGGAGGCTTGTTCATGTTCGTTCGTTTAACTTAACCGAACAAACGAACGAACACGAACGGTAAACGAACGAAATTTTTTGTGTTCATGTTCGTTCGTTAAGAATTTTTGTTTGTTCGTGTTCGTTTATGTTCGTTTATTAAGAGTTAAACGAACGTAAACAAACGAACTTAAATGAACATAAACGAACGAACTTAATTGAACATATACGAACGTAAACGGACGACTTTAAATGAACATAAACGAACGAACTTAAATGAAAATAAACGAACGAACCCAAATGAACAAAAAACAACCACCGTACTCATCATTTCGTTCGTAAAAAATACCTTGACAAAATGAAAAACCGGGTTAACTTAGAAGGTATAAAACATAAATTCTAAAGGTCAATTTACTTGATGATTTTACACATTAATTTCATATTATATAAATATGTTTATATATATAAACAAGCATAAACGAACATAAACGAACATAAACGAACATAAATGAACATAAATTAACATAAACGAACGTAAACGGACATAAACGAACGAACATTAACGAACATAAATGAACGACCGTTCACGAACATAAATGAACGAACGAGACCATTGTTCATGTTCGTTCATTTAAATAAGCGAACAAAAAAACGTGTTCATGTTCGTTCATTTATTAAATAAACGAACATAAACGAACTTCCCGCCGAACGGTTCACGAACGGTTCGCTGAACGTTCGGTTCGTTTACAGCCCTATGTGTATGTAGAGACAATGTACCCATAACTAAGATATTTACCAACTACTTTTCCTTTACTATATATTTTATAAAAAATTAAAATACAAATGAGAAGCGCTGTCAAATGGAGATCTCTAACATGCCTTTTAAATTATATATACATAGATATTGATTTAGGAAGTGTAGAGGGGTAGCATGAATCATGTGAGGTTGGTATTATAAATTAATGTGGAAATGGTTATCATTCAATGAATGGAAATGGTTATTATTCACCTTACTTATTATGTTAGTTTCTTTTTTATGGTTGTTAGTAGTTTAATAGGATTTATAATTTATATTTATGACTAGGTAACAGCACCGTGCCTTACGCGGTGAATACAAATATTATTATAAAGACTAATATACTTTACTAAAAAAATTGATTTATAAACAGTTGTTATCTTACTAAAAAACCATAATTTATTAAACTAAGTATTGTTAGCTTACTAAAAAAATACAAACATTGATATAGATCTTACTAAAAAAATAAAATAATTTAAAAGTTTTGATTTATAACATTGTTAACTTATTAATAAAAAATTATATAAATAAAAAATATATTTTATTAAATAAGTTTTGATTTATAAATATTGTTAGGTTACTCCATAAAAATGTATCAAAAAAACATACAATATTAAAATATTTTTTATTTATAAACATTCTTAACCTACTAAAAGATAGAAAAAAATATAAACTATTCAAATAAGTATATTTGATTTATAAACATTGTTATCTATCTTAAAAAATTGGTATAGATATTACTAAAAAAATAATATAATTTAAATTTTTTGATTTATAATCATTGTTAACTTATTAAAAAAACAAAAATTAAATAAATACAAAATATATTTTATTAAATAAGTTTTTATTTATAAGTATTGTTAGCTTATCCATAAAAATGTAAATAAATAAAAACATACAATATTAAAAAGATTTTTGATTTATAAGCATTGTTAAGATAAAAAAAAATATAACATATTAAAATAAGTATTTAATTTATAAGCATTGTTATCTATCTTATAAAATTAAAAAATTAAAAATGAAAATTTTTGTTAGCTTATTAAGAAAATAAAACAATTTAAAAGTTTTGGTTTATAATCATTGTTAACTTATTAAGAAAAAACAAAAAATTAAATAAATAAATAAAAAATATATATTATTAAATAAGTTTTGATTTATAAGTATTGTTAGCTTATCCATAAAAATGTAAATAAACAAAAACATACAATATTAAAAATATTTTTATTTTATAAGCATTGTTAGCCTACTAAAAGATAAAAAAAAATATAACATATTAAAATAAGTATTTGATTTATATTGATTGTTATCCATGTTATAAAATTATAAAATGAAAAATGAAAAGTTTTTGTAATTAATGAGAACATTTAATGTATGGTTTATATTTAAAATAAATCAAAATTGTAGAAAAATAGATAAATGACCATGGAGGTCTCTCCTTAACTCACCATTATACAATCTCCTTTATATATATATATATATATATATATATTGATTGTTATCTATCTTATAAAATTAAAAAATTAAAAAATTAAAAATGAAAATTTTTGTTAGCTTATTAAGAAAATAAAACAATTTAAAAGTTTTGGTTTATAATCATTGTTAACTTATTAAGAAAAAACAAAAATAAAATAAATAAATAAAAAATATATATTATTAAATAAGTTTTGATTTATAAGTATTGTTAGCTTATCCATAAAAATGTAAATAAACAAAAACATACAATATTAAAAATATTTTTATTTTATAAGCATTGTTAGCCTACTAAAGGATAAAAAAATATAACATATTAAAATAAGTATTTGATTTATATTGATTGTTATCCATGTTATAAAATTATAAAATAAAAAATGAAAAGTTTTTGTAATTAATGAGAACATTTAATGTATGGTTTATATTTAAAATAAATCAAAATTGTAGAAAAATAGAAAAATGACCATGGAGGCCTCTCCTTAACTCACTATTATACATTCTCTTTTATATATATATATATTGATATTGATTGTTAACTTATTAAGAAAAAACAAAAAATTAAATAAATAAATAAAAAATATATATTATTAAATAAGTTTGATTTATAAGTATTGTTAGCTTATCCATAAAAATGTAAATAAACAAAAACATACAATATTAAAAATATTTTTATTTTATAAGCATTGTTAGCCTACTAAATGATAAAAAAATATAACATATTAAAATAAGTATTTGATTTATATTGATTGTTATCCATGTTATAAAATTATAAAATGAAAAATGAAAAGTTTTTGTAATTAATGAGAACATTTAATGTATGATTTATATTTAAAATAAATCAAAATTATAGAAAAATAGATAAATGTCCATGGAGGCCTCTCCTTAACTAACTATTATACATTTTCCTTTATATATATATATTGATTGTTAGCCTACTAAAGGATAAAAATATAACATATTAAAATAAGTATTTGATTTATATTGATTGTTATCCATGTTATAAAATTATAAAATAAAAAATGAAAAGTTTTTGTAATTAATGATAACATTTAATGTATGGTTTATAATTAAAATAAATCAAAATTGTAGAAAAATAGATAAATGACCATGGAGGTCTCTCCTTAACTCACTATTATACATTCTTCTTTATATATATATTGATGATGTTAGGTTACTCCATAAAAATGTATAAATAAAAACATACAATATTAAAATATTTTTTATTTATAAACATTGTTAACCTACTAAAAGATAAAAAAAAATATAACTTATTCAAATAAATATATTTGATTTATAAACATTGTTATCTATCTTAAAAAATTGGTATAGATATTACTAAAAAAATAATATAATTTAAAAGTTTTGATTTATAATCATTGTTAACTTATTAAGAAAAACAAAAATTAAATAAATACAAAATATATTTTATTAAATAAGTTTTGATTTATAAGTATTGTTAGGTTATCCATAAAAATGTAAATAAATAAAAACATACAATATTAAAAAGAATTTTGATTTATAAGCATTGTTAAGATAAAAAAATATAACATATTAAAATAAGTATTTAATTTATAAGCATTGTTATCTATCTTATAAAATTAAAAAATTAAAAATAAAAAGTTTTGTTAGCTTATTAAGAAAATAAAACAATTTAAAAGTTTTGGTTTATAATCATTGTTAACTTATTAAGAAAAAACAAAAAATTAAATAAATAAATAAAAAATATATATTATTAAATAAGTTTTGATTTATAAGTATTGTTAGTTTATCCATAAAAATGTAAATAAACAAAAACATACAATATTAAAAATATTTTTATTTTATAAGCATTGTTAGCCTACTAAAGGATAAAAAAATATAACATATTAAAATAAGTATTTGATTTATATTGATTGTTATCCATGTTATAAAATTATAAAATGAAAAATGAAAAGTTTTTGTAATTAATGAGAACATTTAATGTATGGTTTATATTTAAAATAAATCAAAATTGTAGAAAAATAGATAAATGACCTTGGAGGCCTCTCCTTAACTCACTATTATACATTCTCCTTTATATACTAGTGTTGGTCACCGCGAGTTGCGCGGTGGCGATTATTGTTTTTAAATGAATGCAATATAAAATAATAATGTATTTTCAAATGTGATTAATTTTGCATACATCAATATTCAATAATAGTTTTTTGTTACGAAAAGTTTAAGATGCACCAGTAATAGTTATACTTTTATGTTATTACAATCCAAAAAACATGTCCCACAACAATATCACTATTATTGAAAATAGTATATATGTGCAAATTAGTTAATTAATATGCAAGATTGACTATATGTGTATATGGGTCGGGTTCCGGTGAGAAATTGATCTTAACGTGAGAAGCGAGAGCATTGGTTATTAACTGTTGGATGAGAAATGGATGTACATTAGAATGAGATGCACCGAGATAATATGCACCAATATAAGATGCACCGAATCAATTCCTTCTAAGTTGTGATTCATGGGAGGGCATTTGAAGGTTAGTAATCAAATGACCCTTTTAGTTTTTAAATGTTTCTTCTCATCTTTTATATACTCAACTCTTCTATTGATATATCGTTTTTCTCATCAATGTATATTGATATATTGTTGTTTCAACATGTAGACTAAAAATAACTATTTTTTATTAAAAATTGAGAGTTAAAAATGACATGAGTAGCGAATTAACTTTTTAGCTTTCAAAGGCTTCTTCTCATCTTTTATATACTCAACTTGTAACAACCCGAAATTCTAAGTAAGTATCGAAAGTTTGGGGGTTGAAGTTTAAAGAATGAAAGTTGGACTTGAGGGGCCTTAAGGCAATTAGTGGATAGTATGTATGGCCTCAAATCCCTAGGGCAAACCCCCCTTTTGTTCTAAAAATCAGTGTTGGAGGTGTTCTTTGTGTGTTTGGCGGCTAAGAGAGAAAAGAGAAGGAGAAAGGAATTTTGGGGAAGAAATCAAAAGAGAAGAAATCGTCAAGGTAACCCGTTCTAATTTCATCTTCCTTATTGTTGTGTGAATCCTTTCTCACTTGTTCTAGATTCATAAGTCTGAATGGGGAGATTCATTGAGTTTTCAATCACTTTTTCCTAAAAAGTGGGTTTCTTGGGTTTTGTCTTAATAAATCGATTTAAGAGGGTTAAAGATGGATTAAGTGGGTGTTTGGGGTTGGTGAATGAGCCCTTATAGTTGTCTAATCAAACTAATGGCTTAAATCGGAGTTTAAATCGGTTTTAGAATTTTTAAGTTCGAACAGCAGCGTTTTCCGGACACCAGCGTTTGAAGGTGTCCGGATATGTTGCATGTGTCCGGATATGTTGCATGTGTCCGGATAAGTGGTGTGTCCGGATAAATTCAGTGTCCGGAAAAGTGTAGCGTCCGGATAAGTATAGTATCCGGAAAAGGGTATCCGGACAATGAGGCTGAGCTATTTACCTGATGTGGATCTTTTGCCTTAGGTGTTCGGTGGGTGTAGCTTGAAGGTGTTTAGGAAGTGCATTGTACGACAATCAAGGTGAGTTCCCTAAACCTCTTTTACGACTTAAATGTTAAATGATTCTTTTACTGATTATGGTTTTAACAAGCATGAAATATTTATGAACTGATATGCATGAAAGGAAAAGGAATGTTTGATATGATGAAATGAAGCGCATGATTTATAAGGAGTCAAATGCTTTTATGAAACGTATGTGCATTCTATGTGATGTAGGTCTGTACTGTGGGATCAATGAGCCTCGGGATCTGATGATCCCTTGGATGTGTTTGACGAGACGGTAGGTTGGAATTCGTTTCCTCCTAGGCGGGTATCGGGGAGTCTGCTTGGGCCCCGATATAAGAGGGCGAAAGGGGAGTCTGCTTGGGCCCCAATCGCGATTGGTTAAGTAATCCATTACACAGTGCAGCACCATATGTGATGATTCATGATGTTTTTAACGAAAGGATTTCATATTGTTTATACATGTACTTTATGGAGGGAATTCACTAGACCTTTTGGTTTAACCCTCGCTTTTCAAAACTAAACCATTTTCAGGTAAGCGTTCCGCAAGTTCCTCGGGGAGGAAATAGGAAGGGCATGGCATATATGGAGTTTAGGGCGACTCCAAGACTTAGACTACTGATTTAGATAGAGCTCGACTGTGGATTTTTGTAGACTTCCGCTGTCATTTTTGTTAAGCTCGTTTATTGATGTATTGAACAAGTTAAACTTTTGTAATGTAAAACGCTCAGTTCTATGATTTAATGCTTATGAAGTTTTTGGGATGTTACACATAAACCATTACCTGGAAGTTTTATGGAGGATGGGTAACAATATCGACGAAAAGTAAATTCTATAAAGAGGAAACAACAAACAAACATACAAACCTAATACAACATGGTATAGAACATAAAAATTGGTAATCCTATGTTGATGGAGCATTATGTTGTAGTTTATATATAATTTTGTTGTAGGTTTTCCTCTAATTAATAAATGGAAAGATGAAAATGGTAAACTTAATGTCTCTAAGAAGTTAGATAGTTTGGAAAATTAAAGCTAATTAAATTGGAAGTGAAATTACCAAAGAAATCTTCATATAATGGAATACACTATTTTCATTTAGGGGTAGAATAGTCATTTATGAGAAGCTTTTTATTTTAAAAAATCAAAATTATGAGAAAATAGAGAAATATGAATGGAGGCTTCTTATGATGCAACATAAGCAACTCCACAATTTGCTTTTATATAGATATAAATATATTGATTGTTAACTTATTAAGAAAAAACAAAAAATTAAATAAATAAATAAAAAACATATATTATTAAATAAGTTTTGATTTATAAGTATTGTTAGCTTATCCATAAAAATGTAAATAAACAAAAACATACAATATTAAAAAAATTATTTTATAAGCATTGTTAGCCTACTAAATGATAAAAATATAACATATTAAAATAAGTATTTGATTTATATTGATTGTTATCAATGTTATAAAATTATAAAATAAAAAATGAAAAGTTTTTGTAATTAATGAGAACATTTAATGTATGGTTTATATTTAAAATAAATCAAATATGTAGAAAAATAGATAAATGTCCATGGAAGCCTCTCCTTAACTCACTATTATACATTCTCCTTTATATATATATATATATGAATATATATATTGATTGTTATCCATGTTATAAAATTATAAAATAAAAAATGAAAAGTTTTTGTAATTAATGAGAACATTTAATGTATGGTTTATATTTAAAATAAATCAAAATTGTAGAAAAATAGATAAATGTCCATGGAGGCCTCTCCTTAAATCACTATTATACATTCTCCTTTATATATATGTATTGATTGTTAGCCTACTAAAGGATAAAAAATATAACATATTAAAATAAGTATTTGATTTATATTGATTGTTATCCATGTTATAAAATTATAAAATAGAAAATGAAAAGTTTTTGTAATTAATGAGAACATTTAATGTATGGTTTATAATTAAAATAAATCAAAATTGTAGAAAAATAGATAAATGACCATGGAGCTCTCTCCTTAACTCACTATTTGTAACGTCCCACTTTTCGAAACATTTTATAACATAACATAAGCATTCAAATTACTTAAGTAAGCTTGTCTTTACATCATCATTAAACGTACTAAACCAAACATTACAGCGGAAGTCTCTAAACTCACAGCCGAGTGCTAACTAATCATTATCTCATAACAGAATCTGGAGATCTCTAAGCTCCAAGTTCTCTTTGCCTCCTTCCCTAGTTCTTATTAGAAGAACTTGATGTACGCTTACCTGAAAATGGTTTAGCTTTCAGAAAATGGTTTAGTTTTGAAAGCGAGGGTTAGACCAAAAGGTCTAGTGAATTCCCTCCGAAAACAACTTGTAAAAACAATACGATATCATTTTATTAAAAGGCATCATAAATCTTAAATCATCACATATGGTACTGCACTGTGTAATGGATCACTTAACCATTCGCGATCGGGGCCCAAGCAGACTCCCCTTTCGCCCTCTCGTATCGGGGCCCAAGCAGACTCCCCGATACCCGCCTAGGAGGAAACGAATTCCAACCTACCGTCTCGTTATACATAACCAAGGGATCATCAGATCCCGAGGCTCATTGATCCCACAGTACAGACCGACATCACATAACATGCACATACGTTTTATAAAACATTTAACTCTTCATAAATCATGCGCATCATTTCAACATGTCAAACATTCCTTTCTTTCCATGCATATCAGATCATAAATATTTCATGCTTGATAAAACCTTATTCAGTAAAAGAATCATTTAACATTTACGTCGTGAAAGAGGGTTAGGGAACTCACCTGATAGCAATTTCCTTTCTAATCTTATGTCTCGTTTCGTCCGTTCACCTAATGCATAATTATAGATCAATTAGGCACGTCTCCAATTCTGATCCTAAGTCCTCCTCTTAATTCGGTCTCAAATAACTCATTTAGGTCCATCTATTACATATTGGATTTCTTTTATCCTTTACTAAGCCCACGAGACTTAAGCTAAACTCTAAACACATCGGCCCAATAGCTAGACACTACGGGCCTGACAGACGAAGCCCAAACCGACGATCCCGGCATGTTTCGACTCCCGGTACCCGAACTCCTGGTACCCCGAAGTCCCGGTACCCCGAAGTCCCGGTACCCCGACTCCCGGTACCCCGACTCCTGGTACCCCGAAGTCCCGGTACCCCGAAGTCCCGGTACCCCGAAGTCCCGGTACCCCGAAGTCCCGGTACCCCGACTCCCGGTACCCCGAAGTCCCGGTACTTCGGTCTAGCGAACAGGGACGAACCTTATACGCTTCATTACTCGATTTCTTCCTACGGAGTCCAGTAAATTGAGAATTTAACACAGCATTCTTACCCAATTTGTTCTATTACAACTCCTTAAACAACATAAATTTCTAGTCCATTGATTTCATTTGATTACAATCCCATTCGTGAACTAAAACTCCCCACAGTGATTTTAAACAATATCCCAGCTTAAACATGAAAACCCATCCAGGAAACTAACTTTTCTAGCTATTAATGCACCAGAAGATAACGCTGATTTGAGATTTTACTTACCAAAAGAGTCTTCTCCCGATCCTGATGCCAAACCTATTTCTCCCTCTTTCTGCTCTTCTTCTCAGCCGCCACAACACAATAATACTGAATCACAAAGAAAACCTAGGGATTTGGCTCATTTAAATATGTTTCACAATTTACACTATAGTCCCTAAGCCCAAACTTTCATTCTTTTAGTTCTGGACACTAAACTTTCCAGCCTACTAAATTTGGGTTGTTACAACACTCCCCCCTTAAAAGAATTCCGTCCCCGGAATTCCTTATCGGAGAGGATGCGGGTAACTTGCCCACTCTAAACTGACACTCCCCCACAGAGAAGCCATTTTTAACTCAGTCCACCACCTTAGTACATTCGAAACATGGACCAGTGGTTACATTCCCTTCAGTCCTTACGATACTCTAACTCGTAGGCTACTGTGTCTACTCGATCAGTTCTGACAACAGAAAATTTACTAAAACTTCTCATGCCTCTACACTTACTTAAAGGAGGGACTTGGCTAAAACCTCTGCCCCAACACGAAATTCATTTGCCAAGAGACAAACACACACTAGACAGCTTGGCACAAGGCCAACCCTGTACGTCCCGACAACTCACAACTCGGAGTTCCTTCGTCGTAATACAAGCAATCCTAGATTACTTCTCCCAATCCAACAATCGCCTATACTTGAAACATTCCCCTTTCTCGGACCACCCGACCACAACTCGTCAACCGTCTCTTACATCCTCACCACTTCATCGCTCCATACTTATACGTAACTAAGGGTAGGAATCTCCAAACACATCGTTGGAGTGTCCACCTACTTGAATTAACTTATCCTGAAACACGACCATTCTTCGCTGAGTGCCACGTTCGTTCAGTCATATAAAACATAACTCCGGTTACCCTCTCACAACTGGGAGGAGTAACCATGGTCACACCATACTATTCTCTCTGGCTTTATCACTGCGCGACTATTCGTTTAAACATTTCTCATCGAGTCACTAACTTAACTCATTCAGTTGTCTCATCCACTTCTTCCCTGCACAAAAACTTACACAATTTCCTTCCTTAATATTCTTTCCAACGGTTCGCACACTAATCAAAGACAATCTACCCTATACTATCAAGTTTACTACTTCCAATTTACTCACTTGTTCCGACATACTATCTACACCTTCCCCACGATAGCGTGGAGCACTGCTCACCACACATTACTTGCCCCCCTCTCTCCCGACCTTTCCACATGTTGCTATCGCTTTCTCATTACTTACATAACCAAACAGTTGCACCAAGATCTTATCTTAAGGCATTCAACCAAGCTGTCTTGAAACAAGACCAGTGTTCGACGTCACTACACATTCTTTTAATCTCCAACTTTTACCTTCTCAGACATTTCTCTCACACATAAGCAACAATTCACATTCTTTAAGGATTTCACATCAATCCCACCACATTCTGACTAACACAACCCTCATCCTCTTTAAACTTCCAATGACCCCAACGTGTCCCTTAGTAACGTCCCCTATTAACTCTAATAATCCACCCCCTTGGATTCCCTATTACAAACGGATCTATTAATTCGAGAACACCCCGAAACTCGGGTTCCACAATTCTTTCGACTAACCACTATGATCATAAAAAAATCAGACAGATATATATATATACCGTCATCCCGGCTTTCTTACTTAGATTTACCTTAAATAATTCTTTAACAATCAGTGTGTTAGTCTCAATAACACTTCCCCAAAAATTGTAACACATCCTGTAATAACAAATTAACGTCATTACTCAACAAATCTATAAAATTTAAATCAACCAACCAAAGGCTTATATCTCTATCATGACATTTCAAATCAACCAACGGTCATACTACTATTCCGACCCATAATCATCATCACGTCATTCCTTAAACATAACCAAAGTTTCCAACTATTTTCTTCTGGGATCATTCCCTCACGCATAAGGAATAATTTTCGTTCTTTAACGATGTCTCCTCTACTACACTACAGCTTGACTACTCTATTCATCATCTTCTTTGAACTTACTCTGCTTTCAAGAATATACTTAACAACATACGTAACCACAAAGTTTGGTCTCACAGATGGGCAATCACCCAATTCTGCCCCAACATTCCATCCCGATAACAGTCAAAATACACACCTACTTACAACCCACGTACTTCAACAACTGGGATTGCAAAACGTACACTCTATCTGAAATCCCAAAAGGACTTCCTTCTAATCCTTCATCTTTCTAACATCGCCTTACTACATCACCGGCTGACACAGATATCTGGGTAATTGACGCTACTATTCATTCGTACATTCACCACTCCTATTATCACACTACCGACCAAGTCTCTCATGGTCATTCGTACACAATTCACACTTTCCTTCATATTCTCCCGTATACTACAATCGAGTCTGTCTCGCTACTTAGTTCTCTCCCAACTTGTTGAACTATGACTCACGAGTTCACACTTAGCTCAAACACGAACATCCTAACTAGCTCTTTTATGACTCGAGTCCTATCTTAGACACGGCACATTTTCTTATAGACTGGTATAGTCTACACTCACTCCGCTTGTGTTACACACCTTGTCCTTCTACGGACCCTCCTCGCCTCATAAATAGAACGCCTATTCAACAACAACAGTCTCTTACTAATTTAACACCTCTTCAAGATATTCTATCAACTTACACTCATCTGGTTTGAGTCTTCGGCCTCGGCCAACATACACCGTTGCCGACTTCAACAACAAAAGACAACTCTTAACTACTTCCTTAACCTATCCTTTAACATGAGTTCCTTACGAGACCTATTCCTCCCTACACATCATAGTTAACTTTATAATTCGTCGCCCCCCCCCCCCATTTCGAAACTTACTCATGTAACATCAATATTACAAGCTCCCTTCGAATCTCATGACCCACATCGTGGACCTTTCATTCCTGCCTCACAGCCCTACTCATAAAGAGTTTCTAAAACCAACACCTTGATGACTCCTAGTCCTTCCTCCGGGCACCATCGCCCCTCGGCAACGGTGTTCTCATTCGTCGAGCAAAGGTACAGACCCTCGTACACCTAACACTAAAATCCATTCCCGACTCTGCTAAGGTCCAACTCTCCTCTTGAACACATATACCAAAACTACATACGTTCTCCCCTGACTTGACCAACGCCTCTCCGCTCTCGGAGTTCTTCCTTAGCTTAAGACGTAATACTCTACGACCTAGTGGGTTCATAGACTTCATGCATGACAATACAGTAAATAAATCCTTTTACACATTTTATCATTTCAAATAAACAACATTTAGAAACACTCGGGTACCCGTGACCCCATCACTCTTATAACTTCAAAACCCTGCACAACGATTCGAGAATCGTTGGTATGCATCCTCTCGTGAACCTCAATCTTGCTCAATCCGAACAATGTTATTACGATAGTAATATATTGCATGAAAATCTTTTCGTATGAGACCATTCTGAAAGAATTACCAACACAAGGTAAACCAATCGGTTCTCACACTCAATTGTATGATATCAAAAGGTCAATAAGCATTTTGGTATAAGTGAATTGCAGGTAACCATTTTCTTGACCATTTTTGTAACAATTTAACTTATCATTAAAAGTGTGGAATACTTTGCAAATCGTTAAGCCCAAAATTTCAATGTGCGACGTAACTGAAATCGCTTTTTCTTTAAACGTGTACTCGTACAAGCTGACTCATTTTGTTCAAAGTTGACAGTTATGTTTTTATTTTTGAATCGTGAAAATTTCATGTTACATAAAAGAACGCTATGCATGAGACTCTATTTGCAATAGAAGGCTACTCACTCAACAAGGTCAACCGCTTACTCACGCAGCTTATCCTTGATACTCCACTTACGACCAAGGGTCGCCCCCTCGATCAAGCACTAACTTGATGTACATGCGTTCCACATCTCACTTACTCAACCATTTCACACTATTTTCGCTTTGATCGACTATCTCACTTTCTACTTCTACATGCTTTCAATTCACTATAAGTATCTTATTCCATTGTCCTGCCAATGAAAAGCTCGACTAAAAGTCAGGGCTCCATTGATACTTTCAAGGTTTTGACACTGTTCTATCTTACCATCCCAACTGATTTATCCCATGATTCTATACTAGGACTCTCCCGAAACTAGAGTCTTACTCAAACTTAAACATTCATCCTCTCCGAATCCACGAAGAGCTACCTCTAGACGACTCATAACATTCTTTACAACGTTTCTTCTCTACGACGTCTACATACATCACTTCATAATGACTCTTACTCGACACTTCCCCAAGCAATGGAGCTCGGTATATCCCTCAGGGATCTTGCTGACCTATTCCTCAGCGTTCTCCCAGCCATAGCGCTAAACTGAAAGAAACTGATAGTTAATCATGACTAGACGTGACACAACAAATTTCTTATACGTAAGATATTGTAAGCACGCACATGTACCTGTAAGTTCGTAATTACACTGGCCAGGTGTAATCTCAAACTTACCTTACACGTTTGTCCTTGGCACCTTATTCCTAAGCGCATTTATAGTGATTGTTCCTAGAGGCAATCCTATGTCTCGGCTGTGTTCCTCATCTTACAGTTTAAGTTTAGGCCCGAATGGTCACCTAAATCCCTTAAACTAAGGCTCTGATACCATTTGTAACGTCCCACTTTTCGAAACATTTTATAACATAACATAAGCATTCAAATTACTTAAGTAAGCTTGTCTTTACATCATCATTAAACGTACTAAACCAAACATTACAGCGGAAGTCTCTAAACTCACAGCCGAGTGCTAACTAATCATTATCTCATAACAAAATCTGGAGATCTCTAAGCTCCAAGTTCTCTTTGCCTCCTTCCCTAGTTCTTATTAGAAGAACTTGATGTACGCTTACCTGAAAATGGTTTAGTTTTGAAAGCGAGGGTTAGACCAAAAGGTCTAGTGAATTCCCTCCGAAAACAACATGTAAAAACAATACGATATCATTTTATTAAAAGGCATCATAAATCTTAAATCATCACATATGGTACTGCACTGTGTAATGGATCACTTAACCATTCGCGATCGGGGCCCAAGCAGACTCCCCGAAACCCGCCTAGGAGGAAACGAATTCCAACCTACCGTCTCGTCATACATAATCAAGGGATCATCAGATCCCGAGGCTCATTGATCCCACAGTACAGACCGACATCACATAACATGCACATACGTTTTATAAAACATTTAACTCTTCATAAATCACGGGCATCATTTCAACATGTCAAACATTCCTTTCTTTCCATGCATATCAGATCATAAATATTTCATGCTTGATAAAACCATATTCAGTAAAAGAATCATTTAACATTTACGTCGTGAAAGAGGGTTAGGGAACTCACCTGATAGCAATTTCCTTTCTAATCTTGTGTCTCGTTTCGTCCATTCACCTAATGCATAATTATAGATCAATTAGGCACGTCTCCAATTCTGATCCTAAGTCCTCCTCTTAATTCGGTCTCAAATAACTCATTTAGGTCCATCTATTACATATTGGATTTCTTTTATCCTTTACTAAGCCCACGAGACTTAAGCTAAACTCTAAACACATCGGCCCAATAGCTAGACACTACGGGCCTGACAGACGAATCCCAAACCGACGATCCCGGCATGTTTCGACTCCCGGTACCCGAACTCCTGGTACCCCGAAGTCCCGGTACCCCGAAGTCCCGGTACCCCGACTCCCGGTACCCCGAAGTCCCGGTACCCCGAAGTCCCGGTACCCCGAAGTCCCGGTACCCCGACTCCCGGTACCCCGACTCCCGGTACCCCGAAGTCCCGGTACTTCGGTCTAGCGAACAGGGACGAACCTTATACGCTTCATTACTCGATTTCTTCCTACGGAGTCCAGTAAATTGAGAATTTAACACATCATTCTTACCCAATTTGTTCTATTACAACTCCTTAAACAACATAAATTTCTAGTCCATTGATTTCATTAGATTACAATCCCATTCGTGAACTAAAACTCCCCACAGTGATTTTAAACAATATCCCAGCTTAAACATGAAAACCCATCCAGGAAACTAACTTTTCTAGCTATTAATGCACCAGAAGATAACGCTGATTTGAGATTTTACTTACCAAAAGAGTCTTCTCCCGATCCTGATGCCAAACCTATTTCTCCCTCTTTCTGCTCTTCTTCTCAGCCACCACAACACAATAATACTGAATAACAAAGAAAACCTAGGGATTTGGCTCATTTAAATATGTTTCACAATTTACACTATAGTCCCTAAGCCCAAACTTTCATTCTTTTAGTTCTGGACACTAAACTTTCCAGCCTACTAAATTTGGGTTGTTACACTATTATACATTCGTCTTTATATATATATATATATATATTAATTGTTAGCCTACTAACGGATAAAAAATATAACATATTAAAATAAGTATTTGATTTATATTGATTGTTATCCATGTTATAAAATTATAAAATAAAAAATGAAAAGTTTTTGTAATTAATGAGAACATTTAATGTATGGTTTATATTTAAAATAAATCAAAATTGTAGAAAAATAGATAAATGTCCATGGAGGCCTCTCCTTAACTCACTATTATACATTCTCCTTTATATATATATATATATATATATTGATTGTTAGCCTACTAAAGGATAAAAAAATATAACATATTAAAATAAGTATTTGATTTATATTGATTGTTATTCATGTTATAAAATTATAAAATAAAAAATGAAAAGTTTTTGTAATTAATGAGAACATTTAATGTATGACTTATAATTAAACTAAATCAAAATTGTTGAAAAATAGATAAATGCCATGGAGGTCTCTCCTTAGCTCACTATTATACATTCTTCTTTATATATATATATTGATTGATGTTAGGTTACTCCATAAAAATGTATAAATAAAAACATACAATATTAAAATATTTTTTATTTATAAACATTGTTAACCTACTAAAAGATTAAAAAATATAACATATTCAAATAAGTATATTTGATTTATAAACATTGTTATCTATCTTAAAAAATTGGTATAGATATTACTAAAAAAATAATATAATTTAAAAGTTTTGATTTATAATAATTGTTAACTTATTAAGAAAAACAAAAATTAAATAAATACAAAATATATTTTATTAAATAAGTTTTGATTTATAAGTATTGTTAGGTTATCCATAAAAATGTAAATAAATAAAAACATACTATATTAAAAAGATTTTTGATTTATAAGCATTGTTAAGATAAAAAAAAATATAACATATTAAAATAAGTATTTAATTTATAAGCATTGTTATTTATCTTATAAAATTAAAAAATTAAAAATGAAAAGTTTTGTTAGCTTATTAAGAAAATAAAACAATTTAAAAGTTTTGGTTGATAATCATTGTTAACTTATTAAGAAAAAACAAAAAATTAAATAAATAAATAAAAAATATATATTATTAAATAAGTTTTTATTTATAAGTATTGTTAGCTTATCCATAAAAATGTAAATAAACAAAAACATACAATACTAAAAATATTTTTATTTTATAAGCATTGTTAGCCTACTAAAGGATAAAAGAATATAACATATTAAAATAAGTATTTGATTTATATTGATTGTTATCCATGTTATAAAATTATAAAATGAAAAGTTTTTGTAATTAATGAGAACATTTAATGTATGGTTTATATTTAAAATAAATCAAAATTGTAGAAAAATAGATAAATGACCATGGAGGCCTCTCCTTAACTCACTATCATACATTCTCCTTTATATATATATATATTGATGTTAGGTTACTCCATAAAAATGTATAAATAAAAACATACAATATTAAAATATTTTTTATTTATAAACATTGTTAACCTACTAAAAGATAAAAAAATATAACCTATTCAAATAAGTATATTTGATTTATAAACATTGTTATCTATCTTAAAAAATTGGTATAGATATTACTAAAAAATAATATAATTTAAAAGTTTTGATTTATAATCATTGTTAACTTATTAAGAAAAACAAAAATTAAATAAATACAAATTATATTTTATTAAATAAGTTTAGATTTATAAGAATTGTTAGTTTATCCATAAAAATGTAAATAAATAAAAACATACAATATTAAAAAGATTTTTCATTAATAAGCATTGTTAAGATAAAAAAAATATAACATATTAAAATAAGTATTTAATTTATAAGCATTGTTATCTATCTTATAAAATTCAAAAATTAAAAATGAAAAGTTTTGTTAGCTTATTAAGAAAATAAAACAATTTAAAAGTTTTGGTTTATAATCATTGTTAACTTATTAAGAAAAAACAAAAAATTAAATAAATAAATAAAAAATATATATTATTAAATAAGTTTTGATTTATAAGTATTGTTAGCTTATCCATAAAAATGTAAATAAATAAAAACATACAATATTAAAAATATTTTTATTTTATAAGTGTGAGTCCCATTTAACACAAGCAACGATTCATATATTGTAGATAGATAACAAGAAGATAGAATAGACAAAGTGGTGTATTATTGATGAAGAACACCTAGAGAGAGAATGGATCTCTCTCTAGTTTACACACACAAACACCTTGGGCTACATTGTGAATCACACTTCCAAACCCTAATTACATACACTTATCTATAAATACCCCTTTGTTACATAGTTAAGCCCAAGCCCTTATAACATAACCCAAGCCCATATTACTATTAATACCCCTTTACAAAACTATCTTATAATTAGGACATTTTGTGTCCTAACAATAAGCATTGTTAGCTAACTAAAGAATAAAAAAATATAACATATTAAAATAAGTATTTGATTTATATTGATTGTTATCCATGTTATAAAATTATAAAATAAAAAATGAAAAGTTTTTGTAATTAATGAGAACATTTAATGTATGGTTTATATTTAAAATAAATCAAAATTGTAGAAAAATAGATAAATGATCATGGAGGCCTCTCCTTAACTCACTATTATACATTTGTAACAACCCGAATTTCAAGTTTGTATTGAAAGTTTAGTGGCTAAAGTCTAAGAAGTTAAAGTTTACTTAAGGGACTATTTTTGCAATTAGTGAAAGGTTTATAAGGGCACAAATCCCTAGGGCATCCTCCATTTTGGTCATTGTGATTTTCTTGTTGTGGGTGATGGCTTGAAGCAAGGAGGAAGAAGAAGAAGAAACAAAGAGAGGGAAAATCAAAGAAGGTAATCCTCCGTAATCTTCTTACTGATGATTGTTTAATGTTTCCCCTCTTTGTGGTCTAGTATTTTGGGTGAGAAACCTTTGATTTCATTATGTTCTTCACCAAGTGTTCTTAAATGGGTTTTTGAGGTTTTTGGTATTTTAAACCGATTTAGGGGTTTTATTGGGAGTTTAATCAAGTGTTTCAGGTTGGGGAATGAAACCCAACAGTCGTCTAATCAAGGTATTGCTTGAAAACCCGTTTCTGATCACTTTGGTATTTTGGTTTTTCGTCCAGCCCGAGGTTTCCGGATATCGCCTCGTCCGGACAGTAGTGTCCGGACAGTGGGTGAGGTTTCCGAGTGTTTTCATAGTATCCGGGTGTAAGAGTATCCGGATAGGTTTTAGTGTCCGGGTGTACAGAGTATCTGGATGGGTTTTTAGTATCCGGGTAGTGTGTCCGGAAAGTCCTAAGCATCCGGTAAGTGTCGAGTATCCGGAAAGTCTAAGTTCCGATAAGTGTTAGTGTCCGGAAAGCTCTGGGTATCGGGTAAGTTCTGGATTATTGTGTCTGATTAAGGAATTGCCGATCTTTTAGGTGTCAAGTTGGGTTAACTCGAGAGTAAAGCAAGGGTGCGTTCAGTATCATCAAGGTGAGTTCTCTCGACCATTTTATGACGTACTATGTTTTACTGATATGGTTTCTTTTACGAGCATGAAACGTTTTATAAATGTTATGCTTGTTTTGCATGGAATGCATGTTTACTCAGCGAATGAAATGATGCTTAACGTTTTCATAAACATGAGTTCGAAATGTTATGTGTATGCTATGTGGAGTCGGTTTACACGGTGGGGTCAGGGCACCAGGGGATTTGATAATTCCTTGGGCATATGAGATTAGCTTGTAGGTTGGAATTCGTTTCCTCCTACATGAAGGAACAGGGGGTCCACTTGGACTCCGGTGTAGCCGAGAGGGTATCCGTTAGGCCCCGATCGTGGTAGCTTATGCGATCCCTGAACCCTGTGTTGAACCTTGATTGATTCTTATGTGAAGGATATGAATTGTTTTCAATGAAATGATTTTATACTGTGATAAATCTTTTATGGAGGGAATTCACTAGACATTTTGGTCTAACCCTCGCTTTTCAAAAACTAAACCATTTTCAGGTAAGTGTGTTATGGGTTCTTCTAGTAAGAACTAAGAGGTGGCAAGAGGATTTTGAAGCTAGAGCGACTTCAAGATTTTGACTATAGATATAGCTCTCGACTGTGGATTTATAGACTTCCGCTGTCAAGTTTTGTTTAGTATAGGTTGATGATGTTTTAATGACAAGTTATTTATGTAAATCGAATGCTTATTTTATGGTATTGCATGATTATGTTTTTGGGACGTTACAAATGGTATCAGAGCCTTAGTTTAAGAGATTTAGGTGATCATCAGGCCTAAACTTAAACTGTAAGATGAGGAACACAGCCGAGACATAGGATTGCCTCTAGGAACGATCACTATAAATGCGCTTAGGAATAAGGTGCCAAGGACAAACGTGTAAGGTAAGTTTGGGATTACACCTGGCCAGTGTAATTACGAACTTACAGGTACATGTGCGTGCTTACAATACCTTACTTATAGCAAATTTGTTGTGTCATGTCTAGCAAGGATTATTATCGGTTTCTTTCAGTTTAGCGCTATGGCTGGTGTAACAACCCAAAATCCTAGTGAGTCTCGGAGTTTGGTGGTCAAAATGAAAGAAACGAAAGTTAAGTTAAGGGGCCATTTCTGTCATTTGATGAAGGTATATAAGTGCACAAATTTCTAGGGCAGCCTCCATTTTCAGCAAAATCAGTATTTTGGCGTGGGGGTTGGCGGCTAAGAGAGAGCAAGAGAAAGAAAGAAGGGTTTGGGAAGAAATTAAGAGAAAAGGAGAAGTCAAGGAAGAATCTGCAAGGTATTACATCCTGAATCCGTTCTCCTGATCATTGTAATACTTTTCTTTCTTATTGGTATGGATTCCTAAGTTTTATCTGGATGATTCTTTGAGTTTTCACCATTTTCCTTTAAAATGAGTTTTAAGGGGTTTTGTCTTGATAAACCGACTTAGAAGTTTATAAATGGATTAAGTGAGTATTTGAGGTTGGTGGTTGAACCCTTGTATATATCTAATCGACTTAATGGCAAAAATCAAAGTATAAATCAGTTTTAGACTTGTTAGGTTCGAACAGCCGCGTTTTCCGGACACCAGTGTTCGGTAGTGTCCGGATATGTTGCAAGTGTCCGGGTAAGTGCCCCGTGAGGGTGTCCGGGTGTTTTTTTTAGTATCCGGGTAGCTGAAGTCTCCGGATAAGCTTAGTGTCCGGGTAGCTTTGCCCGGATAAGTCTAGCGTCCGGATAAGTGTTGTGTCCGGAAAAGTGTTGTGTACGGAAAAGTGTTGGGTCCGGGAAGGGGTATCCGGACAGTAGGGCTGAGCTACTTATCTGATGTGGATCGTTTGCCTTAGGTGTTCTGTGGGTGTAGCTCGAAGGTGTTTAGGAAGTGCATTGTACGTCATTCAAGGTGAGTTCCCTAAACCCTTTTTACGGCTTTAAATATTAAACGTTTCTTTACTGATTATGGTTATTAAAGCGCATGAAATGTTTACAACTAAAATGCGTGTTTCTTACGCACATACTTTTATGTCGAATGAAAGCTTGATATGATGAAATGAGATAGCAGGACCTTTAAAGATTATATTTTCATGCCTGTGAAATGTATATGCATGTTATGTGATGTCGGTCTGCACTGTGGAATCAGAGAGCCTCGGGATCCGATGATCCCTTGGATGCGGTATGTTGGGAATTTGTTTCCCTCCTAATCGGGTATCGGGGAGTCTGCCTGGGCCCCGATACGAGAGGGCGAAAGGGGAGTCTTCTTGGCCCCGATCGCGGATGTTTATGTGATTCCCTATACAGTGCAGTACCTGATAACGCCACTTTTTGGCGTTATTTCGGTACTTAAACCAATGAGATTGGCTTGTGTTCAAGTAAAGAGGCGGGTATTTTATGGGTTATCTAGTGGAATGTGCAGGTTCTTTGACAGGTAGTAATATTCGAGAAAATAAGCTAAAAAGAGCCCAAAAAGAGCCAAACGAAGCCCAACGGAAGCCCGAAATCCAAGCCCAAGACCCGCGCCCAAACCAGGACCAGAAACCGACCCACGCGGCATCAGAAAACCGTGCGACTTTCTGCGCGACTTGCAAGTCGCGCCAGAAGTCGCGCATCCCACTGTTTGGTTGTTTAAGTTTGGCGAATTTCAGAATTTTAGGGTATTATTGGATCGAACTTTCGGCAGACGAACGGGAGCAGCTGAGGGGCTATTTTGGGAGACTTTTCGGAGCCTTCGGAGCCACGAGAGAGAGCCGATCAAGGAGACATTCATCACGCGAAGTAGATACGAGCACGAGAGAAGGGAGTTCATCATCTTACCTTTCACGATTTCATCTTTTACGTTAATCATGTTTACATACACTTTCGTTCCTTTTTCTCTTGTGTTTGAATCCACCACCGACATGAACTAACCTGTTCATGTTGGGGGTTGGAATGAATTAGGTTTGTAAGCATGTGAACGTATGACGAATGATTTTATCAGTTTTTCCTTAATTAATGAAGTATGCAAATTTTGTGTTTAATGCTAGTGTGAATTTGGCCAATTTACATTTGCACGTCGCCTACGAAGAGAATCAAAAGCCAAGAAACAGTTAAACATGGGTGACGAGAGACCACCTCGCAACAATCCACCACCACCACCTTCGGAAAGGGTACCTATGCGGTCTTTTGCCAATCCAAATGTGGCAGCCGCACGTATAGGAATCCAACCTCCCACTACCGGGGCCAATTACTTCGAGATCAAGCCGAGTACCATAGTCATGGTACAACAGAACCAATTTGGGGGATCACCGACTGAAGATCCCCATGCGCATCTACGAGCATTCGAACGAATCTGCAACACCTTCAAAATCAATGGGGTGAATGAAGATGCGATCAAGCTGCGGTTGTTCAGCTTTTCACTCAAAGGAAGAGCTGAAATATGGATAGAGAGCCTACCATCGGATCAGATTACTACATGGGTAGACTTGAAAGCCGCATTCCTTCAAAAGTTCTTTCCACCGGGAAGAACCGCCCAGCTAATGACGGACATCACACACTTTGCCCAATGGGACCAGGAAACACTCTACGAGGCATGGGAGCGATACAAAGACATGTTGAAGAAGTGTCCACATCACGGATTACATGGCTGGGTGATAATCCAAACGTTCTTTGGAGGCCTTCACCCACAATTCAAGAATGATATCACGGCTGCGGTGGGTGGAGCGTTAATGGAAAAGACATATGAAGAAGTCGTCGCATTAATCGAGAATCTAGCCGAACATAGCTTCTCTACTCCAAGATCAGCTTTTAGAAAAGTCGCCAGTGTCCAAGAGTCGGATGAACTTAAAGATATAAAAGCCCAACTAGCGGCGATTACGAGCCATCTGAAAGTAGGCAGTCCTCAAGAGCCTGAACAAGTCCAGTTTATGCAAAACCGGAACCATCAACCGAGGAACGATCCTTTCTCGAATACTTATAACGAGGGGTGGAAGAAGCATCCGAATTTGTCATGGGGTCAACCTCAACAACAACCAGGTAATTCGTCTAACTCTTTTAATTCTTCTCATACTAACAATGCTTACCGTCCTCCAGGTTTCAACCAAAGGAACGAAGGACCATCCGGGGAGAAGAAGTCGAGACTGGAAGACATGATGATGAAGTTCATGGCCAAAATGGACAGCACAGTTGGAGAGTTGGCAAGCACGGTCAACACTGTAAAGGCGGCTACTGATCAGAACACCGCGTCCATCAAGATCTTGGAGAGGCAAGTGGGGCAAATTTCTGAAGCCCTACAAAACCGACCTTCTGGAACTTTCCCGAGTATGGCTGAAAGGAAACCAAGAGAGGAGTGCAATGCCATATATCTGAGAAGTGGCAAAGAGCTTACATCAAAAGGAGCCGATCCCAAGGAGAAAGAGGTCGAGACCATAGATATGGATGAGTTAGAGGTTGATAAAGAGTTCGTGATTAAGGAGAACCCGGGTGATGAAGAGAACAAGAAGAGTGGAGAGACGAAGCTCAAGCAACCACCGGTCAAGCCGGAAATTCCAAGAGTGCCATACCCGAATAGACTGAAAGCGAATAAGGATGATGTTAATTTTTCGAAATTTATTGAGGTATTTAAAAAACTAACTATTAACATCCCTTTTGCAGATGCCTTAGCACAAATGCCCTCTTACATGAAGTTCATGAAAGAGATCTTATCCAAGAAGAGGGCAATCGACCACCAGTCTACAGTTGCACTTACTGAGGAGTGCAGCGCGATCATTCGGAACAAACATCCCCCGAAGCTTAAAGATCCAGGGAGTTTTTCTATCCCTATTCAAATAGGGAAGTTTTCTTTTAATAAAGTGTTATGTGATTTAGGGGCGAGTATTAACTTAACGCCTCTCTCTATTTTCAGGAAACTCGGATTGGGGGAAGTGAGCCCAACGTACATGACACTGAAGCTCGCGGATAGATCGATTGTATACCCGTATGGAGTGATTGAAGACGTATTGATCAAGGTCGGCAAGTTCTATTTTCCGGTAGACTTTGTGGTGATCGACATAGACGAAGACGAAGAGGTCCCATTGATATTGGGAAGATCGTTTCTAGCCACAAGCCGAGCATTGATCGACATGGAGGAAGGTGAGATAGCATTCAGAGTTGGTGGCGAAAAATTTATGTTCAAGATGTTCGAGAAGGTGCAAGTTGGAAGAGAAAAGGAATCCGGAGCTGGTCAGGGAAAGCAAATTGTGGGAGAATCCGCGAAGAACCGCAAGTGTGGGCGGTTCGAGTCTGCGGATACCGAGCCAAGTTGAAAGCCGCACAGTCGTGCCACGACTTTAAATACGGCGCTGGGTGGGAGGCAACCCACCGAGGTTAGTTTCTTTTAATTTCCTGTTTTTGAGTGTGTTCTTATTTACGAAAAACCAAAAAATGAAAAAACGAAAAAATCAAAAAATAGCTGAATAGGGACTTACACGGTTTGTGCCGCGGCCTACAAGCAGCGTGCCAAACCGCGGGGCCCTCTGTGTGTTTTTCGAAACAGTGGGTTGCGCGGTCTTTCCCGCGGTTTGCAAACCGCGGTGAAAGCCGCGCGGCTTCCTGTTCTCGCGCAGTGTGTTTTTTTTCCTGCTTTGTGTGTTCCTTCCGTCTTTCGTTTGTTTTGTTGTTCTCCTCCTTCCCCGATGCTCCCAAATCGTGATCACTTCAAGTCTTTTAAGAGAATCTCCTCCGGCTGGGCAAAACAGGTATGTTCTAAATCTTTATGTTGACGAGTGTGTACGATGCTTTTTCCTTGATAGTGAACGAGATGCAACAAACCTAAGTTTCACTTATGTTTGGGGTGCCTCATTTTTAACATCTACACACTCAACTTGTTATCCCTGTGCAAACCTCGGTTTCACCGAGGTTTGGGGTTGGCTTTGTTTGACAAACCTAGGCCAAGGCCTAGGTTTGGGGTGGCCATGTTTTGAAAATGCTAGAATAGATCTTTGATGCTTGTGCTTAATGTTATGTCTGCATGTCTGTTACCTGTAATAACCGCACAATGATACTTGTTTTAGTATCGCCTACGCCGACACCTGCACATTGGGGACAATGTGTGGGTAAGGTTTGGGGTTGCCCAATCGGGCCCACGTTATGCACATAGATTTCTTGCACTTCTGAGTACCTAGACCACTTTAGCTAAAAAATTTGTTTTTGAATGATTGAGACCAACCATTGTAGGAAGAATCTTGTGATAGTGACGTGACCATTAGGGAAGGACCGGGAAAGGACATGACTAGGGACATTAGTGGAGACCACCCATTAGTGAGATTCGAGCCTAAAAGACGTTCTTTCAATTCGAGGGATTCATACACGAAAATCGTATACACTTTTTCGAGTTCCTTGTCGTGAATATAGAATGATCTCGCTATATTATTGCATTGAGTAGCAAAGACAACCATCGGGATATTAGGTAAATGTGTAGTAGACCATATCGTGTGGACCTTGATTCCAGGCATTGTGTGTATGTCTAACCCCGTTTTTAGCTATCGTACCTTTTCACCCAATTGTGTGTAACCATAGCCCTTTTGTAGCCAAACACTTACCTTGTTCATTTCTAAACCCATCGTTAAACCCGAGCCAAAAACCTTAGCCAACCTTATCCGAAAGTGTGTCAATCTGAGCGGTAATGAACTAACAAAGCTAGAGCGAAAAAGAAGGAAATCAGGCCAGTCAAGAAAATAAATAGAAAAGAGGGCCAATGCAGCCCCAATGCAAATAAAGAGGACCAATGAAGTCCCAAAAAAAAAGTTAGTTAGATTTTACTTACAGCAGAAAATAAGAGAGTCAAAGTGACTCCAATAGTGAAAAAAGGGCCAAGTGATAGGTTAGAACGTGATGAAGTTCAGAACTGTTCATTTTGACACACCGAAGATCTTTGTTCCCGTTTACCCTTCATTTCTTAGCCATAACCTTAGCCCCTTTACAACCCGTGTAAAGACCTGGATGATCTTCTGGAAAACGTGATTACGGTATGCGACCACCTTTACCAATATTCCCTGTCTTGCTACTTGATTCCTTTCTAAGATCGACTTTTGGACAATTATGCGTCTTTCATTAGAGTTGTCATGTGAACTTTGAGTATTCTTGTACATAACTTCCGATACATGACAACGTGTGCGATAACCTAGGTTCGAGCGAATTGAGAGAATCCTTTGAGGTAGGGTCGAGGCGAAATGTTTTCCTTAGTATGTCTGGACCTAGAACAACCTTAGTGCAATCGGAGCAGTCACGAGTTCAACTTACAATGGAAGGTCATAGATCAAACGGAATAGGAATGAGGCGAGAGTGAGATAGGCATTCACGGGTATGGGAAATCACCAGTGCATTACATGGTACCGACAGGGCATTGTGCAGTTATTACAATTCTCTGATATGTGCTTTTATTCTATTTTATCGCTAATTTGCTTGGGGACAAGCAACGCTCGGTTTGGGGTTGTTGATAACGCCACTTTTTGGCGTTATTTTCGGTACTCAAACCAATGAGATTGGCTTGTGTTCAAGTAAAAAGGCGGGTATTTTATGGGTTATCTAGTGGAATGTGTAGGTTCTTTGACAGGTAGTAATATTCGAGAAAAGAAGCTAAAAAGAGCCCAAAAAGAGCCAAACGAAGCCCAACGGAAGCCCGAAATCCAAGCCCAAGACCCGCGCCCAAACCAGGACCAGAAATCGACCTACGCGGCATCAGAAAACCGCGCGACTTTCTGCGCGACTTGAAAGTCGCGCCAGAAGTCGCGCATCCCACTGTTTGGTTGTTTAAGTTTGTCGAATTTCAGAATTTTAGGGTATTATTGGATCGAACTTTCGGCAGACGAACGGGAGCAGCTGAGGGGCGATTTTGGGAGACTTTTCGGAGCCTTCGGAGCCACGAGAGAGAGCCGATCAAGGAGACATTCATCACACGAAGTAGATACGAGCACGAGAGAAGGGAGTTCATCATCTTACCTTTCACGATTTCATCTTTTACGTTAATAATGTTTACATACACTTTCGTTCCTTTTTCTCTTATGTTTGAATCCACCACCGATATGAACTAACTTGTTCATGTTGGGGGTTGGAATGAATTAGGTTTGTACGCATGTGAACATATGACGAATGATTTTATCAGTATTTCCTTAATTAATGAAGTATGCAAATTTTGTGTTTAATGCTAGTGTGAGTTTGGCCAATTTACATTTGATCTGTTTGTAGTAATTAAGTTCGAGAGAATTAATTATTGCTTAGAATTAGGAATTGCATGCCTGAGATGATAAATCGGTGATAGAGATATACCGAGTAAATCTTAGTCCTTAATTGAACCGTTAGGTTGAAATCGAGAGATAAAACCTATCCGTTCAACATAATCTTGCGCTTAATGTATTTTGAAATCCATAGGTTGAGATCGATAGATTAAACTTGTCCTTTTCAAAATAAAACCCGTTGTTGCTCGAAAGAGAACGACGGTGATTTTAAAGATTGGATTCGTTAAATGGGAAATAACTGGTAATTGTCGTGAGTTAGATGTTTGCATGTGAAAACCTGAGGATTTCCAACCCTCAACTATTTTCTCTATCTGAAGTCTCCAAAGCTGTTTACTGTTTCGTTTGCGTTTTCTTCAGTTCTTGCAATTGTTTAGTTTTAAACCAACCATCTTCCAATATTCGACAGTTCAGTTAATAGAGCTTGTAGTAATTGTGATACTTAGTTCCTAGTTCCCGTGGATTTGATACTCGTACTTACCGTACGTTATTACTTGATTTCGACACCGTACACTTGCGGTTAGATTTAGGGGGGTGATACCCGCCCTATCAGTACCATATGTGTGATAGTTCATGAATTATTCTAAAATGATTTATGGTGGTTCATACATGTTGTTTTACGGAGGGAATTCACTAGACCTTCTGGTCTAACCCTCGCATTTTCAAAACTAAACCATTTTCAGGTAAGCGTTCCGCGAGTTCCTCGGGGAAGTAATAAGAGAGGCATGGCATATTTGGAAATTAGAGCGACTCCAAGACTTAGACTAATGACATAGTTAGAGCTCGGCTGTGGATTTTGTAGACTTCCGCTGTCATTTTTGTTAAGCTCTTTTATTGATGTATTGAACCAGTTAATTTTTGTAATGTAAAACGCTCAGTTCCTTTGATTCAGTGCATGTCAAGTTTTGGGACGTTACAAGTGGTATCAGAGCCTTAGTTTAAGGGATTTAGGTTGCCTTTAGGGCCTAAACTTAAACTGTAAGACGAAGAACACAGCCGAGACATAGGATTGCCTCTAGGAACGATCACTATAATTGCGTTTAAGAATAAGGTGCCAAGGACAAACGTGTAAGGTAAGTTTGGGATTGCACCTGGCCAGTGCAATTGTGAACTTAGAGGTACATGCGCGTGCTTACATTACCTTATATAGCATTTTGTGATGTCATGTCTAGCAAAGGTTAATTATTGCTTTCTTTCAGTATCCACGAATGGTTGGGAGAAATTTGAGGAGTAAGTCGGTACCTGCTATACCAAGGAATCAGGAAGAGGTCCTAGAGAACGGACCGGTTAACCGCGGAAGGGGTCGCAGGAGAGGTCGCGGAAGAGGCCGTGGAAGAGGTCGTGGAAGGACAAGGAGTGTGGAAATTCCTGTCAATCAAGAAGACTCTGTTCAGGAAAGTTCTGCTACTGTAAGAAGGGGGAACCCGACGAAGGGACGTGGTCGATGTCGGGGTTCCGCATTTGTCACTCAAGAAAATTTGGCGGCTGAGCTGGGTAAGATTCAAGAAACTTTGCAGACTCTTCTTACTAAACAGAATGAGTTAGTTTCGGTAAGCAAAGAGCCGACTGAGAACAAGAAGAGTGCAGAATTGTCAAGCCCGGTAGAGACAGGTACTGGGAACCACTCAAAAGCTTTATCCTTGGTGGTGAATGAGTCAACAGCTAAGGGTTGTAACTTCAAGGTCTTTGCCTCATGCAAGCCCCCTACGTTCAAGGGCGAGTGTGACCCGGTTTTGGCAATGAAGTGGGTGAAGGAGATGGAGCTGGTTTTCGATACATGCAAATGTGCTGATGGGGACAGGGTGATGTTTGCCTTGTCCACGTTGAAGTCTGATGCAGTTTATTGGTGGGAAGCTGAAACTGGAGGAAAGGGTTCTGCGATGGCAAAGGGGATGTCGTGGGAATCGTTTGTTGACAGGTTTAAAGAGCAGTTCTGCCCACTAGCGGCAGTGAAAAAGCTGGAAGAAGAGTTTCTGGGTTTAGAACAAGGAGGAACGACGGTACGGGAGTACACTTCTAAGTTTATTGAGAAGTCCCGTTTTGCTGACTTGTATGTACCAACGAAAGGGCGAAAGGTGAACCACTTCATCCATGGTCTGAGAAGTAACATTCGGGAGCTAGTTCTGACGAGAAACCCCACTACCTTTCAGGCGGCCATCAATACGGCCGAGCTGATTGAGATGGAAAAGAACCGTCAGACTTCTGAAAAGGGTGGTGACAAGCGTAAATGGGAGGGGTCGGGGAATGACTCCAGGAAGGGGAAGGTGTTCCGACCAGGTAACCGTGCAAACAAGGATACCGTGGGGAAACCGTGTACGAAATACAACAAGGTGCACCGGGGTGATTGCATGGCAGGTTCAAACTCATGCTACCGGTGCGGCTTGCCTGGTCACATGTCAAGGGACTGCCCCAAAGAGAAATCATGTTTTCAATGTGGAGCTACTGGTCACACCAAGTATGATTGTCCGCAGTTAACGAAGGGAGGATCAACTCAGTATGGGGAACGTCAGGGAGGAAAGGGCAGTGAAAAAGGAGCAGAGCCGACGCGTCCGAAGGGACGTGCATTCCGCATGACTGCGGAGGAGGCGGAGGAAACTCCAGATGTTGTGGCAGGTACGTTTCTAGTGAACTCTCTATGTGCCAAGGTGTTATTTGATTCAGGAGCAAACCGCTCTTTTGTATCGCATGAATTTATGAAATGTTTGGGTTTGAGGCCTAGACGTTTAGAGAGAGCTCTAGAAGTGGAAACTGCCAACGATGGTTTGGTGTTTGTTAAGGAGGTGATAGAGGATTGCGTCATAGATATAGAAGGAAGATTGATACCAATGAAATTATATCCCATGGCAATGGGAGAGTTCAATGTGGTGTTAGGTATGGACTGGTTAGCCGCGAATGATGCGAACATCGTTTGCAACAGAAAGTTGATCAGGATCCAATCGCCGAATGGGGATCCCATAGTGATTTATGGGGACCGTCGTAATAGAAAGAATAGCCTGATATCTAGGATTAGGGCTACTAAGTGCTTGAAAAAGGGGTGTAGGGGATACTTGGCGTATGTGTTGGATGCCAAGAAAGAGAAGCGTGGGTGGGCGATGTGCGGGTAGTAAATGAGTACCCAAAAATATTTCCGGACGACTTGACCAGTCTACCCCCGGATCGTCAGATCGAGTTCATAATCGATTTGATGCCCGGAGCTGCACCGATTGCCCGCGCACCATATAGATTGGCGCCATCCGAAATGAAAGAAATGATGACTCAGTTGCAAGAACTGTTAGACAAGGGATTCGTCAGACCAAGTACATCACCATGGGGAGCACATGTGCTCTTCTCGAAGAAGAAGGACGGTACTATGCGGATGTGTATTGATTATCGAGAACTCAACAGAGTCACGATCAAGAACAAGTACCCGATACCGAGAATTGATGACCTGTTCGATCATTTACAGGGAGCCAATTACTTTTCAAAGATAGACTTAAGGTCAGGTTATCATCAGTTCAAGGTACGGGAGGAGGATGTGCCGAAGACTGCCTTCAGAACCAGATATGGACACTACGAATTTCTGGTGATGTCGTTTGGATTAACCAACGCCCCGGCAGCATTCATGGACCTAATGAATAGGGTGTGCCAACCCTATTTAGACCAGTTCGTAATAGTGTTCATAGATGACATCCTGATATTCTCAAGATCGAAAGCGGAGCATGAAAATCACCTTCGTACGATTCTCGAACTGCTAAAACAAGAGAAGTTGTATGCGAAATTCTCTAAATACGAATTTTGGTTAAGAGAGGTACAGTTTCTCGGGCACGTGGTGTCTGAGAAGGGGATCATGGTTGATCCGGCAAAGATCGAAGCCATTCAAGATTGGGAGCAGCCTAAGAATCCGTAGAAAGTTCGAAGTTTCCTCGGACTGGCAGGTTACTATCGAAAGTTCATCAAGGACTTCTCGCGTATTGCCACGCCACTGACCTCTTTAACCAAGAAGAATGTCAAGTTCGCCTGGTTGGAAAAGCAGGAGGAAGCCTTTCAAAAGCTAAAAGATATGTTGAGCAGCACTCCGGTGTTGTCATTACCTGACGGTACTGATGATTTCGTAGTATTCAGTGACGCATCGAAGCTGGGTTTGGGTTGTGTACTTATGCAGCGAGGTAAGGTGATCGCTTATGCCTCCCTGCAGTTAAAGGAACACGAGGTTCGTTATCTCACTCATGATTTAGAATTAGCGGCCGTGGTTTTCGCTATGAAGATTTGGCGACATTACCTGTACGGGACGAAGTGCCAGATCTTCACGGACCACAAAAGCCTATGCCATCTTTTTGATCAAAAGGATTTGAATATGCGCCAAAGGAGATGGATTGAACTGTTGACCGACTACGATTGTAAGATCGAGTACCACCCAGGTAAGACGAACGTAGTAGCGGACGCTTTGAGTCGTAAAGAAAGAAGCGTAATCCCCAGCATTGTGGCTTTGAGAGCTGAGGTAACGTTCAATCTGTTAGCCGAAATAAAGAAATGTCAAGCTGAGGCCCTCAGAGCTGATAATCTCAAGAAAGAAAGGTTGGTCGGACAAGCGTCCTCGTTGGTGGACGACAGTCGAGGGGTGAAGTGTTTCTGTGGGAGGATCTGGGTCCCGAGATTCGGGGAACTCAGGAAAGTGATTTTAGAAGAGGCTCACAAATCAAAGTATACGATTCACCCTGGAACTAATAAGATGTATGGAGATCTGTGGCGAGACTATTGGTGGCCCGAAATGAAAAAGGATGTGGCTCATTTTGTTGAGACCTGCGTAACGTGTTCGCGCATGAGATCAGATCATGATGGATTTCGTGACCCATTTGCCTAGAACTCCGAAGGGTTATGACGCTATTTGGGTGATCGTGGATCGACTCACAAAGTCAGCCCACTTTCTGCCTATACGAGAGTCTTACTTGTTGGAGCAGTTAGCCAAGTTATACGTTGATGAGATCGTAACCCTCCATGGCGTACCTTCGTCGATAATATCCGACCGAGATAGCAGGTTTACCTCTAACTTTTGGAGAAGTTTCCAAAGAGAAATGGGATCGCAGATCAAGATGAGTACCGCTTATCACCCTCAGACCGACGGTCAGAGTGAGCGTACGATCCAAACATTGGAAGACATGTTGAGAGCATGTGCTTTAGATTTCCAAGGCTCTTGGGAAAAGCACTTGCCATTGATCGAATTCGCTTATAATAACAGCTACCATTCGAGCATCAAGGCCGCGCCGTTTGAGGCACTCTATGGTAGAAAGTGTCGGACACCGTTGTGTTGGAACGAAGTGGGTGAAAGGCAGTTAGCCAGACCAGAATTGGTACAGCTAACTTCGGACAAGATAGTCCAAGTACGCGAAAGGCTGAAGGTCGCTCGCGACCGCCAAATGAGTTATGCGGGTAAAAAAAAGAAAAAAACATAGAATTCCAAGTCGGAGATTTTGTATTGTTAAAGGTGTCCCCGTGGAAGGGAGTGGTACGATTTGGGAAACGGGGGAAGCTAAGCCCACGTTACATCGGACCATTCCATATCACGGAGCGGATTGGGGAAGTGGCATATAGGTTGGATTTACCGGAAGAACTGGGCAGCATCCATAATGCGTTTCACGTGTCTAATCTAAGAAAATGTCTAGCCGACGTGACTAAAACGGTTCCGTTAAATGACATGAAGGTGGGCGAAAAGTTAGATTTCGTGGAAGAACCCGAAGCCATCACAGACTTTAAGGTGAGGAAGTCACGGAACAAAGAGACTAAACTAGTAAAGGTACAATGGCGGCACCACAAGGGCCCAGAGGCTACGTGGGAGTTGGAATCGGAAATGAGGTCGATGTACCCGTAGCTCTTCCAATGAGGAATTCCGGGGACGGATTTCTTTTAAGGGGGGAGTGTTGTAACAACCCAAAATCCTAGTGAGTCTCGGAGTTTGGTGGTCAAAATGAAAGAAACGAAAGTTAAGTTAAGGGGCAATTTCTGTCATTTGATGAAGGTATATAAGTGCACAAATTTCTAGGGGAGCCTCCATTTTCAGCAAAATCAGTATTTTGTTTTGGGGGTTGGCGGCTAAGAGAGAGCAAGAGAAAGAAAGAAGGGTTTGGGAAGAAATCAAGAGAAAAGGAGGAGTCAAGGAAGAATCTGCAAGGTATTACATCCTGAATCCATTCTCTTGATCATTGTAATACTTTTCTTTCTTATTGGTATGGATTCCTAAGTTTTATCTGGATGATTCTTTGAGTTTTCACCATTTTCCTTTAAAATGAGTTTTAAGGGTTTTTGTCTTGATAAACCGACTTAGAATATTATAAATGGATTAAGTGAGTATTTGATGTTGGTGGTTGAACCCTTGTATATATCTAATCGACTTAATGGCAAAAATCGAAGTATAAATCAGTTTTAGACTTGTTAGGTTCGAACAGCCGCGTTTTCCGGACACCAGTGTTCGGTGGTGTCTGGATATGTTGCAAGTGTCCGGGTAAGTGCCCCGTGAGGGTGTCCGGGTGTTTTTTTAGTATCCGGGTAGCTGAAGTCTCCGGATAAGCTTAGTGTCCGGGTAGCTTTGCCCGGATAAGTCTAGCGTCCGGATAAGTGTTGTGTCCGGAAAAGTATTGTGTCCGGAAAAGTGTTGTGTCCGGAAAAGTGTTGGGTCCGGGAAGGGGTATCCGGACAGTAGGGCTGAGCTACTTATCTGATGTGGATCGTTTGCCTTAGGTGTTCTGTGGGTGTAGCTCGAAGGTGTTTAGGAAGTGCATTGTACGGCAATCAAGGTGAGTTCCCTAAACCCTTTTTACGGCATTAAATATTAAACGTTTCTTTACTGATTATGGTTATTAAAGCGCATGAAATGTTTACAACTGAAATGCATGTTTCTTACGCTCATACTTTTATGTCGAATGAAAGCTTGATATGACGAAATGAGATAGCAGGACCTTTAAAGATTATATTTTCATGCCTGTGAAATGTATATGCATGTTATGTGATGTCGGTCTGCACTGTGGAATCAGAGAGCCTCGGGATCCGATGATCCCTTGGATGCGTATGACGAGACGGTAGGTTGGGAATTTGTTTCCCTCCTAATAGGGTATCGGGGAGTCTGCCTGGGCCCCGATACGAGAGGGCGAAAGGGGAGTCTGCTTGGGCCCCGATCGCGGATGTTTATGTGATTCCCTATACAATGCAGTACCATATGTGTGATAGTTCATGAATTATTCTAAAATGATTTCTGGTGGTTCATACATGTTGTTTTACGGAGGGAATTCACTAGACCTTCTGGTCTAACCCTCGCATTTTCAAAACTAAACCATTTTCAGGTAAGCGTTCCGCGAGTTCCTCGGGGAAGTAATAAGATAGGCATGGCATATTTGGAGATTAGAGCGACTCCAAGACATAGACTAATGACATAGTTAGAGCTCGGCTGTGGATTTTATAGACTTCCGCTGTCATTTTTGTTATGCTCTTTTATTGATGTATTGAACCAGTTAATTTTTGTAATGTAAAACGCTCAGTTCCTTTGATTCAGTGCATGTCAAGTTTTGGGACGTTACAGCTGGGGAGAACGTTGAGGAATAGGTCAGCAAGATCCCTGAGGGATAGACCGAGCTCCATTGTTTGGGGAGTGTCGTGTAAGATTATATATGATGTGATGTATGTATACACCGAAGAGAGGAAATGTTGTATAGAATGTTATGAGTCGTCTAGAGGTAGCTCTTCGTGGATTCGAAGAGGGTGGATGTTGAGTTTGAGTAAGACTCCTGTTTCAGGAGAGTCCCAGTTCTAGAGATTGCGAAGTAGATCAGTTCGGATGATAAGGAAGGACAGTGTCGAAATCTTGAAAGTGTCAATGGAGCCCTGACTTCTTAGTCGAGCTTTTCAATGGCAGGATAAATGAAATAAGATACCTATAGTGAATTGAAAGCATGTAGAAGTAGAAAGTGAGATAGTTGATCAAAACGAAAGTAGTATGAAATGGTTGAGTAAGTGAGATGTAGAACACGTGTACAGCGAGTTGTTGCATGACCGAGAGGACGACCATTGGTCGTAGGTAAAGTGTCAAGGATAAGCTGCGTGAGTAAAGCAGTTGACCTTGTTAGAGTGAGTAACCTTCAATAGCAAGTAGAGTCTCATGCATGGCGTTCTTTTATGTAACATGAAGTTTTCACGATTTAAGTTAAATGTGTAAACATAAATTTTGATCGAAAATGAGTCAGAATGTGCACGTGTATGTTTAAAGAAAATGTGATTTCATTCACATTGCACATTGAAATTTTGAGCTTAACGATTTGCAAAGTATTTCACGCTTTTAATGATAAGTTAAATTGTTACAAAAGGGTCAAGAAAATGGTTACCTGCAATTCATTTATAACCAAAATGCTTATTGACCTATTGATAGCATACAAATGAGTGTGAGAACTGACTGGCTGTAACGTCCCGAAAATTACAATAAATTTGAACTTTTAAAAATACCGTTTTAATTAAATAAAACCACAAGTGTTTAAATCCAAATAAACGTTTTATCAAAATTTCGTTAAGTTAAACAACCAATCCAAATAAAACAGCGGAAAATGTAATAAGTCTAAACATAGTGTCTCAAAATAAATAATGATGAAAGTCTTTACAACGCGCCAGTGTGTACCGTCATAGAGAAAGGGTAAGCACAAAGCTTAGTGAATTTAAACACATACATAAGGTAGCTATCATATAGACACCACCCCTATCAGCAGATAGATATACACAACCAATACATGCCAGTCTAAGAATATATCCTAAACAAGCACTTTCATGCAAGAACACCTGTGTATGTACCCATCGGTCTCCCCGAATTCATACGACACCCGTATACGTATTCCTCGGTCTCCTCGAGTTCATACCACACCCGTGTACGTATTCCTCGGTCTCCCCGAGTTTTATACGACACCCAAGGTCTTATACTAGACACTAACACAACCTGGTATTACACACAACCCAAACAGCTAACACACACGAGCTACAGCAATGCACATATAATCTCTATCCTACGCAGTGAGTGAACTCACCTCGAAAAGCAATGCAAAACTCCACGAACAGCAACAAGAACTTGCCAACTCCAACTCACTTCTTTCTGCCTAAAGAAGTGTTATAAAGAGTCAATGTGTAGTCCCAACCCGAAATTACAACTACAAGTCTAAAAGTGCATTTTCCAGTTTTTGGTCCAATTCTACAGGTCTGCTCATGGCCTGTTCAGCCCCCCTTAAACCCACCAAACCAGAATATAATTCCATAATATGAAAGTTCTATGTCTTAGCTTTCCAGGGACATATCGTACGCGTTCATCCGAGGTTCCTACTATTTTATATGAATTTTCCAAGACAGACTACCCGAACCGTGAATTCCGGACCAGTCTGTACTAATTGCCAATTTGGCCATAGCTAGAGGCCTTCTCAAATTTTCTATAAAACACATGAAACACAGTAGACACAATTTGTGAAATTTGTGCACTGGTTTCAACTCAATCCGAGCTCCCTAGAATATTCTACGGATTTTACAAAACAGGGACAGAACGTCCGTTTTCACATAAAATGATAACATGGTTTTCGGTTTAGGGTTTACGCATTTAGGTTTAGGGTTTAGTTGTCTAAGGCTAAACTACATAAGCACCACCCACTGCCACCCCAAGCAGTGGTGGTCGGCGGCAGCGTGGGGGCGGCATCCACCACCGGCGGTGGTGGTGGTTCGATACTAAAAAAATCTGGCGAGGTAAACGGGACAATCCAACTACCATAACTCGGGCCACACGCATCCACACACGACCTAGCAGCCACCACCTCGCACGATACAGCCACCGAAATGGTGTTGCATGGCGGCAACACACCGACGGCAGCCATGGCTGCGGCGGCGGTGGTGGTTTTGTGGTGATTTGATGATGACGAAAAGAAAGCAAGAAGAAAAGAGAAGGAACCTTACCTCTCGATGCCAACACAGCAGCAACCACCACGAGATCCCGACTCCCTTCACGTCCCAATCGCCGGCTCTCTCTCTCTCTCTCTCTCTCGCTACTCCTCACTCTCGCCGGCTGAGCTAGCGGCGGCGCGCCGGCGGTTTAGGGTGGTTCGGTGGTGACAGCAAGAAGGAAGGGAAGGCACTAGGGTTTCCTGTTGTTTGTTCCTTGCGTGCGATGCAAACTAGAAACGAGAGGGGAGGGGGTCGGTTCTTAAAGCCGATCCCCATGCAAACTTCCACACAATTTATACACTTTCAGTCCCTGTCTTCAAGTCCTTGAAAAAAAAGTTAAAGTTTTACCAAATTAATCCGTTTTCACAGTATTTTAACATTTTTGGTCTTCCCCGTGAAATCCCGTTAATAAAATTCGTTTAGAGAAGAAAAGCAACTTAATAAATAAAACCATACCGGGACACGAGCTTTACAACTCTCCCCCGCTTGAATTAGACTTTGTCCTCGAAGTCTATGTCCGTGAATAGTTCCGGATAGTTCTTCCACATCTCAACCTCGGGTTCCCAAGTCCACTCGGAGCCCTTTCGGTGCTGCCACTGTACTTTCACCAAGCCAATTACCTTGTTACGCAAGGTCTTCGTCTTCCTCTCAATAATGGCAATCGGCTTCTCCACGTAATTAAGCCGCTCGTCGATCTGAATTCCCTCAAGAGGAATCACCGCAGACTCATCCACCACGCACTTCCGCAACTGAGACACGTGGAAAGTGTTGTGGATCAAAATCAGCTCGTCCGGTAACTCTAAGCGGTATGCTACCTTTCCCACTCGCGCAATGACCTTGTAAGGTCCAATGTAACGGGGTCCCAACTTTCCCCGTTTACGAAACCGAATCACCCCTTTCCAGGGCGAAACCTTCAGCAAAACATAATCCCCCACCTGAAACTCCAAGTCAGATCGTCTCTTGTCGGCGTAACTCTTATGCCGACTCTGTGCAGTAACTAAACGGTCCCGCACCATCTGTATCATCTCAGTCGTCTTCAGCACAATATCAGTGCTCCCCAATACTCGCTGACCAACCTCGCCCCAGCAAATGGGCGTCCGGCACTTCCTACCATACAACATCTCGTACGGCGGCATGCCAATACTGGAATAGAAGCTGTTGTTGTAGGAAAACTCCGCCAAAGGAAGGTACTGATCCCAACTACCTCCAAAATCAATAGCACATGCCCGAAGCATATCCTCGAGTGTCTGAATAGTACGCTCACTCTGCCCGTCGGTATGTGGATGAAAAGTTGTGCTAAAATGTAACCGCGTACCCATCTCCTCCTGAAACTTCTCCCAAAACCGGGAGGTAAAACGGGTGTCCCTGTCAGAGACAATCGAAACTGGCACTCTGTGCCTAGCTACAATCTCTCGCACGAAAATCTCTGCGAGCTTCTCCGCCGAGGAGCTCTCACTGATGGCCAAAAAGTGAGCACTCTTGGTCAGACGATCGACGATCACCCAAATAGCATCGTTCCCACGAGGGGTCCTTGGGAGTTTAGTAATGAGATCCATCGTGATCTGCTCCCATTTCCATACTGGAATCTTTAAAGGCTGCAACTTCCCATGCGGCCGCTGGTGCTCAGCCTTGACTTTCCGACAAGTCAAGCATTCATCTACATACTTGGCGACATCCCGTTTCATGCAGGGCCACCAATAATCCTCCCGTGGGTCGCGGTACATCTTCGTAGTTCCCGGATGAATAGAAAATTTGGACTTATGCGCCTCGTCCATCAATATCTGCCTATTCCCACCAGTGAAGGGAACCCAAACTCGACCATACCGTGACAATAAACTTCGACTATCACGAGCAAAATTCGGAATTTCACCCGAAATTCTCTCGCGTTTGGCATTCTCGTCCAGAATCGCCACCTCCTGAGCATTACCTATCAACTCAAGGAGAGGTGCAACCACTGTCAACCGTTGACACAAACCCCGAAGTGGCTCACCAACCGGATGTCGACTAAGTGCGTCCGCAACAACATTCGCTTTACCCGGGTGGTAAAGTATCTCACAATCATAATCTTTGACTACGTCGAGCCACCTCCTCTGTCGCATATTGAGGTTTTGCTGGTCCATCAAGTATTTGAGGCTTTTATGGTCAGTGTATATCGTACACTTGACGCCATACAAGTAATGCCTCCAAATCTTGAGAGCAAACACCACTGCTCCCAACTGAAAGCTGCAGATTTCTTCGTCAATCGGGTCATAGGTAATGCAATCTTGGAGAAATCCTGAATAAATCTCCGGTAGTACCCTGCTAACCCAAGAAAACTCCGTACTTCAGTGGGAGTCTTCGGCACCTCCCACCGCATCACTGCTGAAATCTTAGCCGGATCGACCATAATACCCTTCTGGTTCACGACATGTCCTAGGAATTGGACCTCTCGTAACCAGAACTCACACTTGGAGAACTTAGCATAAAGTTTCTCCTGTCTCAAAACCTCCAAAACTTCTCGCAAATGCGTCTCATGCTCTTCCTTCGACTTCGAATACACGAGAATGTCGTCGATGAACACAATCACCGACCGATCCAGCATCGGGCTACACACCCTGTTCATGAGGTCCATGAACGCTGCTGGTGCATTGGTGAGCCCGAAAGGCATCACTTCAAACTCGTAATGGCCATAACGTGTATGAAATGCCGTCTTCTCCGTATCCTCACTCCTCACCCGCATCTGATGATACCCCGATCTCAAATCAATCTTAGAGAACCACGAGGCTCCCTGTAGCTGGTCGAACAAGTCATCGATCCTTGGCAGAGGATAACGATTCTTTACCGTAAGCTTATTCAACTCACGGTAGTCTATACACATCCGTTGGGACCCGTTCTTCTTCTTCACAAACAGAATCGGGGCTCCCCACGGTGAACAACTCGGCTTGATGAACTCTTTTTCGAGACGTTCCTGTAACTGGGTGTACAACTCCTTCATTTCCGGTGGAGCCAGGTGATAAGGTGCCTTGTCCACCGGAGCAGCACCCGGAACCAAGTCAATGCGGAACTCTACCTGTCGCTCGGGAGGTATCCCCGGTAAATCGTCGGGAAATACGTCAGCAAACTCCCGTACAAATGGCACATCTTCCGCAGTCTTCTTCTCCCCGTCGCCGCGCGTGTCTATCACATACGCTAAGTATCCCTGACCACTGTGCTGTAAGTACCTCCGAGCCCTCGCAGCCAAACATATCGCTGAGGTCCGCCCAGGTGAGTCGTCCTGAACTAGCAGTTCTCCCCCGCTTGGGGTTTGAACTCGTACTTGTTTGCGACGACAAACAGTCTCTGCATCGAAAGCATCCATCCAATCCATGCCCACAATCACGCACAACTCACGCATAGTGATCGGAATCAAATCAATAGGGAATCTCACGCCAAAGATTTCCAAAGTACACCCACGATACACGTCAGTAACCGTCAAGGTCCTGTCATCAGCAACCTCAACCACAAGTGGACAGCCTAACCGTCCTACACTATGGCCCAAACGCTCACTAAACGTGTGAGACACGAAAGAATGAGTAGCCCTACTATCAAACATCACCACAGCAGGCACCGAGTTAACTAAGAACGTACCTGATCATACAGTTTAAGCAAGATGTAACTGCATATAATAATCAATAATCAATAAAAATCAAGTGATGAAATATACCTGTCACCACTTTAGGCGTAGCCTGTGCCTCCTACACCTTCAGTTGATGAACTCTACCCTGGGCCGCCTCGGGTCCAGCCTGACCCACACGACCATCAGTAATACGCAAGGGGCAGCCGCAGGAGCTCTTTGTGCCCCACCCCCATCAGCAACCCTCGGATTTGGGCAGTTGGCCTTCACGTGGCCCGTCTGTTTGCAGTTAAAGCAGACCGTTAGTGGTACCCTGCAATCACGACCGTAGTGTACTACCTGGACACACTTGAAACATTTTTCATCTCTCCTTCCGCTACTATCCCTGGGCTTAAACCCACCGCTCCTTTGACCCGAGCGCGAGTCCGGAAACTTCGTCCTCTTTGGAACAGACGATACTGGTGCCACGGTCTGCACCGCCTTCCTCTTCTTAGCCTGCGTCTCCAACTCAAGTTCCCGTCTCCGGGCAGCCTCCATCATCGCAGCAAGTGTAGCATACTGCGCAGTACTCACGAACTCCTTGATCTCGGTACGTAACATATCCTTGTACCGCGTCATCTTCATGTCCTCAGAAGCAGCATACTGAGGACAAAATAGTGCCATCTTCGTGATCTTTCGGTTCATCTCCTTCACGGTCTCCGTAGTCTGTGTGAGCTCTAAGAATTCTTTAGTAATCCTCTCCATCTCCACTGGAGGCACATACTCTGCACGAAAACGTACGACGAACTCCTCCCAGGTCAAAGTAGTGCGCTCATTAGGCGTCAAAGCAGTAGCACACCAGTCTTTCGCTCCATCTCGTAACAGATTCACCGCGAAGCGAACCTTCAGGTTCTCAGGACAACCACTGGTAAGGAATGCGCGCTCCATATCCGAGATCCAGCGCATACTGACGATCGGGTTCGAGTCTCCCTTGAACTCAGGAGGAGAACAAGCAGAGAGATCCCGGTACTGAAACTCCCTCGCTCGGGGCTGCCCAACCACAGGGGGTGGAATCGCCGCGATGCGCTCCTCCATCAACACTACTACCTCATCACGAATGGCGGTAATAATCTCGGGGATCGCCTCCCTAATAGCATGCGTCACCTCAACCGCAATCATCTCACGTATCTGCTCGGCAGTAACTCCAGTACCAGCATTTGGATCAGCATTGTTGTTCCTCCTTGTGATGGCCATTCTGGGTAGATATTACAACGAGTTATTAGAACACATTAAATCCTGCTAACTACGCTCACGCTCAACTCCTTGGATTCCCCGTGACTTTCCCCGACTCGAGCACGGATCCTGTGCTTTAGATAGTAGGAGCTCTACTACTATCTTCCACACCTATCCTTGCTCGTTCCGAGTCCCATCCCGAAGTGCCCAAGTAGTTTATTGCCGACAGTTTTAACCCATATGCCCGTACCAGCATATGTCAACACTCTTCCTAGCTCACTAGGAATTTCACCCCATCCACTACCCTTGCTATGACAAAATCCCCCTAGTCATGACGAGTCGTCTCGCAAATGCACAGTCGCATACAGTGTGAAATCAGATAGACATTTGAATAAAAGATTCTACTCCACAACGGTTAGACTCAAACAAGAGTTGCGCAATAGAACTAAATCAAGCATTCTAAGGCTATTTGGTTCCTACTGCGTACAACTTATAAGGCATTCACTTAACAACCTATCAGGACTAGCATAAATTCCTACTAGCAAGTAATAATCATGCAGTACAGTGTAATAAGCACCAGGAAATCTAGCATACATACCCCTATGTTCTAGAAAGCAATAATTTACACTAAGTACTCTACCTTTTCCCTTGACATCGGCTGACTGTACACACTGCGCCTTCGATCACCGTATCTAAAACGTACTTTTCCTTTCTTTTATTTCTCAAAAATTTTAAAAGGAAAAAGGGAAAAATCCCGAGCCGCAAACTTTAGTTCAAACACACCGAAATGTGTTTGATTCGCTCAAGCTGTGCTCTGATACCAACTTGTAACGTCCCTAAAATTACAATAAATTTGAACTTTTAAAAATACCGTTTTAATTAAATAAAACCACAAGTGTTTAAATCCAAATAAACGTTTTATCAAAATTTCATTAAGTTAAACAACCAACCCAAATAAAACAGCGGAAAATGTAATAAGTCTAAACATAGTGTCTCAAAATAAATAATGATGAAAGTCTTCACAACGCGCCAGTGTGTACCGTCACGCCTTACTGCCACTCGTACCTGAAACAGTAATTTGTAGGGAAAGGGTAAGCACGAAGCTTAGTGAATTTAAACACATACATAAGGTAGCTATCATATAGACACCACCCCTATCAGCAGATAGATATACACAACCAATACATGCCAGTCAAAGAATATATCCTAAACAAGCACTTTCATGCAAGAACACCTGTGTATGTACCCATCGGTCTCCCCGAATTCATACGACACCCGTGTACGTATTCCTCGGTCTCCCCGAGTTCATACCACACCCGTGTACGTATTCCTCGGTCTCCCCGAGTTCTCGGTCTCCCCGAGTTCTCGGTCTCCCCGAGTTTTATACGACACCCAAGGTCTTATTCTAGACACTAACACAACCTGGTATTACACACAACCCAAACAGCTAACACACACGAGCTATAGCAGTGCACATATAATCTCTATCCTACGCAGTGAGTGAACTCACCTCGAAAAGCAATGCAGAACTCCACGAACAGCAACAAGAACTCGCCAACTCCAACTCACTTCTTTCCGCCTAAAGAAGTTTTATAAGGAGTCAATTTGTAGTCCCAACCCGAAATTACAACTACAAGTCTAAAAGTGCATTTTCCAGTTTTTGGTCCAATTCTACAGGTCTGCTCGTGGCCTGTTCAACCCCCCTTAAACCCACCAAACTAGAATATAATTCCATAATCTGAAAGTTCTATGTCTTATCTTTCCAGGGACATATCGTACGCGTTCATCCGAGGTTCCTACTATTTTATATGAATTTTCCAAGACAGACTACCCGAACTGTGAATTCCGGACCAGTCTGTACTAATTGCCAATTTGGCCATAGCTAGAGGCCATAGACACAATTTGTGAGATTTTTGCACTGGTTTCACCTCAATCCGAGCTCCCTAGAATATTCTACGGATTTTACAAAACAGGGACAGAACGGCCGTTTTCACATAAAATGATAACATGGTTTTTGGTTTAGGGTTTACGCATTTAGGTTTAGGGTTTAGGCATCTAAGTCTGAACTACATAAGCACCACCCACTGCCACTCCAAGCAGTGGTGGTCGGCGGCGGCGTGGGGGCGGCAGCCACCACCAGCGGTGGTGGTGGTTCGATACTAAAAAAATCCGGCGAGGCAAACGGGACAATCCAACTACCATAACTCGGGCCACACGCATCCACACACGACCTAGCAGCCACCACCTCGCACGATACAGCCACCGAAATGATGGTGCACGGCGGCAACACACCGACGGCAGCCATGGCTGCGGCGGCGGTGGTGGTTTTGTGGTGATTTGACGACGACGAAAAGAAAGCAAGAAGAAAAGAGAAGGAACCTTACCTCTCGATGCCAACACAGCAGCAACCACCACGAGATCCCGACTCCCTTCACGTCCGGATCGCCGGCTCTCTCTCTCTCTCTCTCTCGCTACTCCTCACTCTCGTCGGCTGAGCTAGCAGCGGCGCGTCGGCGGTTTAGGGTGGTTCGGTGGTGACAGCAAGAAGGAAGGGAAGGCGCTAGGGTTTCCTGTGGTTTGTTCCTTGCGTGCGATGCAAACTAGAAACGAGAGGGGAGGGGTCGGTTCTTAAAGCCGATCCCTATGCAAACTTCCACACAATTTATACACTTTCAGTCCCTGTCTTCAAGTCCTTGAAAAAAAAAGTTAAAGTCTTACCAAATTAATCCATTTTCACAGTATTTTAACATTTTTGGTCTTCCCCGTGAAATCCCGTTAATAAAATTCGTTTAGAGAAGAAAAGCAACTTAATAAATAAAACCATACTGGGACACGAGCTTTACACTGGCTTACTTTGTGTCGGAAATTCTTACGAAATTGTGTCATATGAAAAGATTTTCATTCAATATATCACTTTCGTAATAACATCGTTCGGATCAAGTAAGATTAAGGTCACGGGAAGATGCATGCAAGCGATTCTCGAATCGTTGTGCAGGGCATTGAAGTTATAAGAGTGATGGAGTCATGTGTACCCAAGTTGTTTTCAAGTGTTGTTTATTTAAAATGATAAAATGTACAAAATGATTTATCTACTGCGTTATCATGCATGAAGGCTATAAACTCACTAGGTCGTAAGATATTTCATGTTAAGCTAAGGAAGAACTCCAAGAGCGGAAAAGTGTCGGACAAATCAGGAAAGAATGTTGTAGCTTTAGTATTTGTGATCAAGAGGAAAGGTGAACAGTGGTAGAGTCAGAAGTGGATTATAGTATCGGTTGTATGAGGGTTTGCACCCTTGTTAGGTAACTGGATGTACGGTTGTTGAGGGACGGTTTGGGCCCAGGGGAAGGAGTAGAAGTCATCGAGGTGTTGGTATTAGCAACTCATTGAGTAGTGTTGAGAGGCAGAAGCGAAATGTCCACGGTGTTGGATATGAGTTTTGAGGTGAGCTTGTAATATTGATGTTACAGTTGTAAGCTCAGAAAAGAGGGAGACGTATTATGAAGTGATTATAATATGTGGGTAGGATTAGGTTCCGTAAGGAACCCTTGTTAAAGAATAAGTTAAGAAAGTAGTCACATGTTATCTGTTGTTGTAGAAGTCGACAGTTGTGTAAGGTGGCCGAGGCCGAAGTCTTGAACCAGAAGGTTGGAAGTTGATAGAACACCTTGTAGGGGTGTTAAGAGGAGAAGTTATTGTTTTGATTAAGTGTTCTATTTACGAAGTTTGGAGGGTTCGTAGAATGATGAGGTAAGTAGCACGGGCGAAGCGAGTGTGTAGACTTTAGCGTTTATTAAGGGGCTGTGTCCAGCTTACGTAAGAGCTCGGATCGTAAAGAGCTAGCTAGAATGTCTGTGTTTGAGCTAATTGAGAACTCGTGAGTTATAGTTCAGCAAGTTGAGAAAGGACTAAGCAGCGAGATAGGCTCGATTTTATGCGGGTAATTTTGAAGGCGAGTTTAAATTGTGTATGGATGATCATGAGAGATCTGGTCTGCAGTGTGATGTTGTGGGCAAAGAGTGTAAGGATGTGTAGTGGCAGTATTTGTCAAGCTAAAAGTGCCAGCTAGTGTCGTAGTAATGTGGTGTTAGAGAGAGAGGAAGCATCAGATAGAAGCCTTTTGGGGGTTTCGGATGAGGTGTGCGACTTGTTAACCAGGTTGTTGGAGCAAGTAGGGTGTAAGTTGACGTTGTAATATGATTAAGTTCGGGATAGAATGACGGAGTGATGGTGGGTAGTTACTAAAATAAGAAACCAATTGTTTTGTTGTTGTAAGAGTCGCTAAGTAAGCATATTTTGGGATCATTGGAAGTTTAAAGAAGATGATGGGTGTGTTAGTCAAAATGAGGTGGAATAGATGTGAACTCCTTAAAGAATGTGAGCTGCTGCTTATGGGTGAAAGATTTGTCTGAGAAAGTAAAAGTTGGAGATTAAAGAATGTATAGTGACGTCGAACACTGGTGTCGTTTCGAGACAACTTAGTTGAATGCCTTAAGTTAGGATTTTGGTGCAACTGTTTGGTTATGTAAGTATTGTGAAGGTGGTATCAGCATGTGGAAAGGTCAGGAGAGAGGGGCAAGTAATGTTTGGTGGGCGGTGCTCCACGCTAACGTGGGGAAGTGAAGACCGTATGTCGAAATAAGTGGGTAAGTTGGAAGTAGTAAGCTTGGCAGTAATGCCGAGAGGTGTAGTGTTGTGTAGATTATCACTGATAAGTGTGCGAACTTTTGGAAAGAGTATTGAGGAAGAGAATTGTGTATGATTTTGTGCAGGAAAGAAGTGGACGAGGCAACTGAATGAGTTAAGTTAATGACTTAGTGAGAATAGTATGGTGTGACCATAGTTACTCCTACCAGTTGTGTGAGGATAACCGGAGTTATGTTTCAGGATAAGTTTAATTCGAGTAGGTGGACACTTCAACAATGGGTTTGGAGGTTCCTACTCTTAGTTACGTATGAGTATGGAGTAGTGAAGTGGTAGGGATATGAGAGATGGTTGATGAACTATGGTCTAGGTGGTCCGAGAAAAGGGAAATGTTATCTACATAGACGAGTGTTGGGTGGTGCAAGGTTGTGAGTTGTGATACGATGAAGGAACTCGGGATTGTGAGTTATCGGGATGTACAGGGTTGGCCTTGTGCCAAGCTGTCAAGTGAGTGATTGTTTTTTAGTAAATGAATCTCGTGTTGTAGCGGGGGGATTCCGCCAAGTTCCTCCCTAAAGGAAGTATAGATGCATGAGAAGCCTTAGTAATCTACTGTTGTCGGGATCGTTCGAGTAGGAACAGTACCCTACGAGTTAGAGTACCGTAAGAACTGAAGGGAATACACCCATTATTCCAGGTTTCGAATTTAGTGAGGTTGTTGACTGAGTCAGAATGTGGCTTTACTTTGGAGAAGTGCCAGTTTTAGTGTGGGCATGATACCCGCATCTCTTCCCAATAAGGAATTCCGGGGACGGAATTCTTTTAAGGGGGGAGTGTTGTAACAACCCGAATTTCAAGTTTGTATTGAAAGTTTAGTGGCCAAAGTCTAAGAAGTTAAAGTTTACTTGAGGGACTATTTTTGCAATTAGTGAAAGGTTTATAAGGGCACAAATCCCTAGGGCAGCCTCCATTTTGGTCATTGTGATTTTCTTGTTGTGGGTGACGGCTTGAAGCAAGGAGGAAGAAGAAGAAGAAACAAAGAGAGGGAAAATCAAAGAAGGTAATCCTTCTTGATCTTCTTACTGATGATTGTTTAATGTTTCCCCTCTTTGTGGTCTAGTATTTTGGGTGAGAAACCTTTGATTTCATTATGTTCTTCACCAAGTGTTCTTAAATGGGTTTTTGAGGTTTTTGGTCTTTTAAACCGATTTAGGGGTTTTATTGGGAGTTTAATCAAGTGTTTCAGGATGGGGAATGAACCCCAACAGTCGTCTAATCAAGGTATTGCCTGAAAACCCGTTTCTGATCACTTTGGTATTTTGGTTTTTCGTCCAGCCCGAGGTTTCCGGATATCGCCTCATCCGGACAGTGGGTGAGGTTTCCGGGTGTTTTCATAGTATCCGGGTGTAAGAGTATCCGGATAGGTTTTAGTGTCCGGGTGTACAGAGTATCTGGATGGGTTTTTAGTATCCGGGTAGTGTGTCCGGAAAGTCCTAAGCATCCGGTAAGTGTCGAGTATCCAGAAAGCCTAAGTTCCGGAAAGTGTTAGTGTCCGGAAAGCTCTGGGTATCCGGTAAGTTCTGGATTATTGTGTCTGATTAAGGAATTGCCGATCTTTTAGGTGTCAAGTTGGGTTAACTCGAGAGTAAAGCAAGGGTGCGTTCAGTATCATCAAGGTGAGTTCTCTCGACCCTTTTATGACGTACTATGTTTAACTGATATGGTTTCTTTTACGAGCATGAAACGTTTTATAAATGTTATGCATGTTTTGCATGAAATGCATGTTTACTCAGCGAATGAAATGATGCTTAACGTTTTCATAAACATGAGTTCGAAATGTTATGTATATGCTATGTGGAGTCGGTTTACACGGTGGGGTCAGGGCACCAGGGGATTTGATAATTCCTTGGGCATATGAGATTAGCTTGAAGGTTGGAATTCGTTTCCTCCTACATGAAGGAACAGGGGGTCCACTTGGACTCCGGTGTAGCCGAGAGGGTATCCGTTAGGCCCCGATCGTGGTAGCTTATGCGATCCCTGAACCCTGTGTTGAACCTTGATTGATGCGTATGTGAAGGATATGATTGTTTTCAATGAAATGATTTTATACTGTGATAAATCTTTTATGGAGGGAATTCACTAGACCTTTTGGTCTAACCCTCGGTTTTCAAAAACTAAACCATTTTCAGGTAAGTGTGTTATGGGTTCTTCTAGTAAGAACTAAGAGGTGGCAAGAGGATTTTGAAGCTAGAGCGACTTCAAGATTTTGACTATAGATATAGCTCTCGATTGTGGATTTAGAGACTTCCGCTGTCAAGTTTTGTTTAGTATAGGTTGATGATGTTTTAATGACAAATTATTTATGTAAATCGAATGCTTATTTTATGGTATTGCATGATTATGTTTTTGGGACGTTACAACATTCTCCTTTATATATATATATATATATATATATATATTGTTAGCCTACTAAACGAAAAAAAAAATATAACATATTAAAATAAGTATTTGATTTATATTGATTGTTATCCATGTTATAAAATTATAAAATAAAAAATGAAAAGTTTTTGTAATTAATGAGAACATTTAATGTATGGTTTATATTTAAAATAAATCAAAATTGTAGAAAAATAGATAAATGACCATGGGGGCCTCTCCTTAACTCACTATTATACATTCTCCTTTATATATATATATATATATATATATATATATATATATATACTAGCAGTTTACCCGCGCGATGCAGCGCGGGTGAATCGCAACTCTGAAGCAATAGGTTAGCCTTTGATTATGTTTGTACGTTCATTCTCAAAAAAAAACTTGAGCTTATGTGGTTTATTTGCAAGTCAACAAATAAATAAAGATGAAGGTTAATATTATTTATTAACAAGATATCTAGGAAAAATAATTACAGTATTAAGTTTCCAAACCCATATATTGAGAATCATTACCAAATTTGAAATTACTGGCTCAACAAAATATAAAAACAATCGTCCGTACATAATTCAAATCCGTATATTAAGTAGGCCACATATTTTTTAAGTATCAAAATGACAAAACAATCCATTGGGAAATAGTACCATAAATACCATTACATCCAAAGGCCAGAAGTAAAGGAACACTTTATAGATAGCAACCAAAAAATGATCAAAGACGACATAATACTGATTTGGACAAGGGCAATTTCATACAACGTCCACCAAATATGAATCCAAATAATCCGATCCCGAACAGAACACAAAACAGTAACATTTAACACCCAACTTACGAAAAAGAGAGACTCAGTTCCTTGAAACACCCTAAAAAATGTTTATGTGGAATATTTAATGAATCAAAACAATCACTTTTATTATTGTTATTATTATGAGAGCATAAAACGCTTTGTAATTTGTAGCATCATCTCATTTGTTACAGTTCCAAAACAACTATTCTCTTCTATTTTATAGAATAAATTTATAACCTTTATACAACGATGAAATGCAAAAAAAAACATTCATCCCAGCAAAATAGTTCTTTATTATATTACTTTTCGCAAAACTTAAAAACAATTCAGGAATCAACAAAAAATGTACATGTACCAAATACATTTATTACACAGAACAAATTATAAAAAAGGAGGGTTTGGTTAGGATTGAGATGCTTTTTGAGAGGGTTGATATTCTAAGGTTTGACATCTCTCTCCCCAAGTAAGTGAAGGTAACAATTCTTACTGTTTCCAGAATTTGACCTCCTTATATCCCAAAATTGATGGAAGAAAACCAAATAACCCACCTAAAATACCCATTTACTCCCACACACGTTGAGATTTCAGCAATATAAGCACCTTACAAATGACGTGTTTCCAATTTTTTGACTTCTCAAGCTCTCTAAAGCTTCATTTTCTTTTATATATAAGATTCTTTTAAACCGCAACTATCATGCTCCTAAATAATTAACAGGAAAATTATTAACCCAACACATTAAACCAGAATTATTAACACGAGACATTAAACCACGAAAACATGCAAGAAAATTGATTGAAACTAAAGAATCCAAAATGAAACATTAAGCCTAGAACAACTTAAATAAAAAAGGTTACATGAATGAACTTGTTAATAAAATTGACGTGAGTTCGAAACAGCCGAGATCACCTAAGAACGGCCTCTAAATGGCTCGACAATAACATAAAGTTGCAGCTGTTGGACCTAGATTTATGGCTGAACAATATTTGCCCCTGACTTAGTCCTACAACCCTCTAGATAGCATAAAAACGGTCTCAAAATGACAATTAGACAACCCCTAAGAGCTGCACTGAAAAACACCCCTTAGCTGCTGTCGCCATCGATCCTGCACTGAAAAACACCCCTTAGCTGCTGTCATTAAGCCTGCATTGATCTCGAGAGTTTTAAGCTATGAAGTGTATTAAGGTCCAGCATCACATTATTCAAGAGAGTTTTAAGCTATGAAATTGAGCTAAAACTATTAGTCAGTTTTAGTAAACATGTAAGATGTCTTTAAAAGCCGTAGAGTGAGATGGTTGATCTCATTTTGGCGGTGGTCATTACACCAACCGACGCCACCGATGCCAATAAGCAAATTGAGATTCAGGTCTATCTTTTAATTAGTGTTTTATAAGAAAATTAATTTACAAACCTGTACACTTGTAAAACCAACCCGGCTTCCTATATTTACTTTTGCCAATAGTGCCAGGGATTAGTCTAGGCAAAGCCTAGGATACCCTTTAAAAAAAGACAAATAAACCAACATTGAACATACTTATATAACATAACAACTACAAAAAACAAATGTTTAAGCAACGTTGTTTATAACATTTTCATTTTAGGAAATCAAAGAAGAATTAGGAGATTAACAACATTTTTATGGTAGCAGAGCAAAAAAAACAGTATTTTTTTTATCTTCCACTCAGCACTCAGCACTCAGCACTCAGCACTCAGCACTCAGCACTCAGCACGGTGAAAAAAATGAGTGTCTAATGGAATGAAAGAAAATGGAGTTTCTGGATATAGATAGGTCTACTAAATGACTCAAATTAATTTAAAAATGAGAGCAAAATCTACGAACAGTCCTTAACGCTAGCATCATTAGGTTCACCATATAATTGTAAAAAGTCTATGCTCTACGCCCTTGAACCACTGAATAAAATACATGGGAATGACTAATGGTTGGTTATGTGTGTGATGTAGGATCAAACCCATAATGCCAAATTTCAGACCAACTTGAACATAAATCAATCAAGAAAGCTAATTAAATACCAAGTTAAATAAAGGAGTTTGAAATTACACTCAACAGAACCATACCAAGCCCGCAAAAGCTTCTTTTGACTCGAATGATCAACTCCTTAAATTGTTTTTGTGGTTTATTGTTTTTAAGGTTTTAGTATTTGATGTCCTTCCGATTTTTTATATTTGGTATGGATGGGTGGATTACTGTGCTCATGAAGATGCCAGCATTCATCTTTTTTGTACAATGTTTGTTCATTTGTGGCTACAGCTGTAGATCGATAGAAAAACAACATTAGTCATGAGATTATTTTGGTCCAAGAAACACACAACAGTGAGTTCATCCATCAAGAGAAGAAATAAAAATAACTTGAACCATATGCAAGTTCAATGTGCAAAACTCCACTGATAATGTCCAAAGTAAACAGAACCCCATACCTTATACTTGATGACTATTGAAGCACAAAAGGGGCTTTGCCCTAGGTGATATGATGTTGAAGCTCAAAACATGATCAACCACTATAATCAAGAATAAAAACAAACAAATTAAATACAACAAAAGGACTCCAACATCACAAGCCTTTAAACTTTTCAGTAAACAGATCAACGATAGTTGTTAGATGAATTAGATGTGACAAACATTGACTATAATTGATTCTGATCACAACGAAAATAAGAGGTAAAAACAACTTGAAGAAGCAAAACTGGAGGGGAAACACTCAGAAGGCAACAAAGATCTAATAATCCATTTCTATTAAATCGTACAGGACACTAACCTTGTAGACGAGAAGGTGAAAGATTTGGGTTGGTGACCTCTGTGTAAAGAGGTTGCTCGTTTGAATTGGAAGGTTTTATATCAAACGTGAAGTGTTAGGGCTCAGAAACTCTGACTTAGCAGGTAGAAGGAAGTGTACTCTGGGTATGGTTTGAGAAGTGAAGAGGTAGAAGGGTGAGGTCAGAAAGCATGGCTACTCTCGGTATGGCTGGAGGGACAAACGATGGAGGTTGATCAGAGAGCATGGGCTGTGGGCCGGTTTTAAAATCTTTTGCATCAATGCGTTGAAAGTTTGTACATCATGCATAACCACTTGTAATTTAAGAGATTTTGGAATTTATGCATTAAATTGTTGTACATTGTGCTTTAAAATTTGTCTTTAAGACATTAGGTGTATATGCTTATATATGTAGTATAGATATATATATAGTATATATATATATATATATTGATGTTAGCCTACTACAGGATAAAAAATATAACATATTAAAATAAGTATTTGATTTATATTGATTGTTATCCATGTTATAAAATTATAAAATAAAAATGAAAAGTTTTTGTAATTAATGAGAACATTTAATGTATGGTTTATATTTAAAATAAATCAAAATTGTAGAAAAATAGATAAATGACCATGGAGGCTTCTCCTTAACTCACTATTATACACTAGGTAACAGCATCGCGCCTTGCGCGGTGAATACAAATATTATTATAAAGATTAATATACTTTACTAAAAATTGATTTATAAACAGTTGTTATTGTAACGTCCCAAATTTCATAACATGCAACAACCATTAATAAGCATTCGAATTACATAAAATCTTGTCTTTACATTATCAATAATTCATACTAAGCAAAATTGACAGCGGAAGTCTTTAAATTCCACAGCCGAGAACTATTCTATAATTATCGTAGGCAAAATCTTGGAGACGCCCTAAGCTCCAAGTCCTTTCTTATCGCCCCTAGTTCTTACTTGAAGAACCCATGGCACGCTTACCTGAAAATGGTTTAGTTTTGAAAAGCGAGGGTTAGACCAAAAGGTCTAGTGAATTCCCTCTGAAAACAACATGTACACATTGTAATATCGTTTATAAAGAATATCAACGTAAACCTTAACATAACATCAGGCATGGTACTACACTGTATATAGGATCACATAAACATTCCGCGATCGGGGCCCCATGGGTTACCCTCTCGCCCTCAACCGTAGCCTACGCAAACTCCCTGTAACATCCCAAAAATACAATAGAACAATCTTGGCATTAAGTCATAACATTTACAATTCTGGGTCCCAATATATCATTACATTCATTTAAAACTAAGGTTGGCGGAAACAACCTATACACAACTGAGAACATTTTAACTTCTACAAGAGGCACTCGCAGTGTCTCAAGCTGCACCTGTACACTATCTTGCTCATACTCACTTACTTGATCCTCTTTCTACTTGCTTACCTGAAAATGGTTTAGTTTTTGAAAAGCGAGGGTTAGACCAAAAAGGTCTAGTGAATTCCCTCCGTAAAACATGCAAACCAATATAAAGACATTTATAAAAGATTCAACGTAAACCTTCACATACATCAGGCATGGCGCTGCACTGTGTATAGGATCACATAAACATTCTGCGATCGGGGCCCAAGCAGACTCCCCTTTCGCCCTCTCGTATCGGGGCCCAAGCAGACTCCCCGATACCCGCCTAGGAGGAAACGAATTCCAACCTATCGTCTCGTCATAAATATCCAAGGGATCATCAGACCCCGAGGATCCCTCTCTGATCCCACAGTGCAGGCCAACTCCACATAGCACATCATTCATTTTCATAAAACATGCACCTTTAATCCTTTAAATCATCATTCTCATTTCATCATACATAATAAGCTTTCTCAAGTAAAACATGGAGTTCATGGGTAAACATGCGTGATTGTTACAAACAGTTCATGCTCGTAAATGAAACCAAATTCAGTTAAAACATTTAACACTTTGCGTCGTAAAAAGGTTTAGGGAACTCACCTGGTAATAAGACCGTCTCTAAAACTTGGTACCGTCCCAAACGTAAACCTATTAATAAATCATACAATCATCAGGTTTCTTTTCTTGTCCTAGACACGAGAGTGTCCTACAATAATCTGGTTCTACCATAAACCCCTCTCGCTTAACTTCCCAAAAACTCGCGCTAGACCAAAGATCACGCAAGCTGAGAAACGTGCAACTTACGCTTGTGACTTTTCCCACTTCTCGCATCAGGCACTTGCGACATTCCCAGTTTGCGCAACCCACCCTTGCGCTTTCTGGACTTAACCTCACACCTAAAACACCACTGAGCTTCTCGCAACAGGCCCTTGCGAAAAGTAATACTTCTCGCAACAGGCACTTGCGAAAAGTAACACTTCTCGCAACAGGCCCTTGCGAAAAGTAATACTTCTCGCAACAGGCACTTGCGAAAAGTAATACTTCTCGCAACAGGCACTTGCGAAAAGTGCCCTTCCCGACACTGTTCATCGTCTCCTTCGGCTAAGCCCAGACCCAAAACACTTAGACTCGTTCATTTCAGTTCTAATACTGGTTATCTAGGGATATTCCTATTTTAGTATCATTATATAACATTAAACATCATTCCTTAATAAAAACAGAGAAACCGAATGGCTTTCTTAAAAAACCCAGGTCTGCCATTTATTTTCTGAAGTCTTAGGAACCATTTGCACTTAAACCCTTCTTGCCACTCAATTCGAGTTCATTATTATCTCACTTGATCGAAAATCCGAAAAAAAGAAACTAGAAGCTTAAAAACACAATTCCATGGCAAGACTAGGTGGAAATCCCATCTGATTTTACCCATTTCGGTTTTGCACAAACAGAGGGAAAGAATGAGGAGCTTGAGCTGACAATAACCACTAAGTTATGGAAGATTACCTGGTTTGAACTTATTCCTTGCACAAGAATCCCTCTGAAATGCTTCTTTCTTTCTTCTTTGTTTCTTCCAGCCGCCATCACTCAAAGTGAAAATGGGAAATAATATTAATTTAGGAATTAAAATACTACCCTAGGGACTTGGGCCCAAAAGCCATATTCATACTTTTATTAAGGCCCCTTAAGAGAACTTCCTTTTCTCCCAAATTGGCCACCAAACTTTTCCATTAAAGAAATATTGGGTTATTACACTCCCCTTCCCGGAGCTTACGCAGACCCCCCTTTCTACTCGAAATAGGAGGAAACGGATTCCAACCTACCAGTCTGTCATAAACATCCAAGGGATCATCAGACCCCGAGGATCTATCTCTGATCCTACAGTGTAGACCGACTCCACATAGCACGTCATTCATTTCATAAAACTTGCACCTTTAAAACCTTAGTAAGTCGCCATTCTCAGTTCATCAAGTACAATACATTTTCTCAAGTAAAATAGGTATTTCATGGAAAACATGTGTAACGGTTATAAAAACTTCATGCTCATAAATGAAACCATAATTAGTCAAAATCATGTAACACTTTAAGTCGAAAAAGGGTTTAGGGAACTCACCTTTGATTATCGTAGAACGCGCTTCTTAAATTCCTCCCAGCTAAACCAGTCGAACACCTAGGGGCATTAGATTCGGATTAGATTAAACGGCTCGACCTACTGTCCAACACACACTTGTCCGGATACCATACTTGTTCGGATACCATACTTGTCCGGATACCACACTTGTCCTGACGCTAGACTTATCCGGGCAAAACTACCCGGACACTAAGCTTATCCGGAGACTTCAGCTACCCGGATACTAAGAAACACCCGAATATCCTCATGGGGCACTTACCCGGATACCTGCAACCTATCCGGACACCACCTAAAACAGGGGTCCGGAAAACACGGCTGTTCGAACCCAGATTTATTAAAAGTGATAAATAACCCGATTTTTGCCATTAGCTTGATTAGATAACCTCAAGGGTTCATTCACTAACCCCAAATACTCAATTAAACCCACTTTAATCCATTAAAATCGATTACTAGGCCAAAAACCCTCAAAACCCACTTCCAAGGAGAAAATGATGAAAACTCAATGAATCTCTACATTCAGACTTACAAATCCAGATTGAATACGAGGGGAATACTACATCAACAAGGAAAACGGAATTAGGAGAGGTTTACCTTGTTGACTTCTTCTTTGATTTTCACTTCTTGATTCCTCTCCAAGAGTTTCCTTCTTCTCTCTTTTCTTCTTCTCCTTTCTTCCTTGAGCCGCCAAACACACACACCACACCAATACTGAATTGTGAAATGGAGGCTGCCCTAGAATATTGGAGTCCTTATATATCTTTCACAAATTGCACAACAGTCCCTCTACTTATCTTTCATTTATTCCACTTTGACCACTAACTCTAAAACCCACTAGAATTTGGGTTGTTACAACACTCCCCCCTTAAAAGAATTATGTCCCCGAAATTCCTCATTGGAAAAGATGCGGGTATCTTGCCCACATCAAAACCGACACTTCCCAAAGTAAAGCTATATCTGACTCAGTCAACCACCTCATTAAACTCGAAACATGGAACCTTGGGTGCATTTCCTTCAGTTCTTTCGGTACTATAACTCGTAGGCTACTGTTCCTACTCGGTCGATCTTAACTACAGAAGATTTACTAAGGCTTCTCATGCATCAACACTTCCTTTAAGGAGGAACTTGGCTAAATCCTCTGCCACAACACGAGATTCATTTACTAAGAGACAGACACACACTTGACCGTTTGACACAAATCCAAACCTGAACGTCCCGACAACTCACAACCCAGAGTTCCTTAATCGAAATACAAGCAATCCTAGATTACTTCTCCTAATCAACAATCGACTATGCGGATAACATTTCCCTTTCTCGGACCACCTCGACCACAGTTCGTCAACCATTTCTTACATCCTCCCCACTTCATCACTCCATCCTTGTACGTAACCCAGGGTAGGAACCTTCAAACCTAACGTTGAAGTGTTCACCTACTAGAATTAAACTTATCCTGAAACACATCAAATCCTCGCTGATTGCTACGTTCGTTCAATCATAAAAAACATAGCTCCGGTTATCCTCGCCCAACTGGGAGGAGTAACCATGGTCACACCATACTATTCTCACTAGCTTAAACACTGCACGACCAAATCGTTTACACATTTCTCACAAAGTCACTAACTTAACTCATTTAGTTGTCTCATCCACTTCTTCCCTGCACAAAAACTTACACAATTTCCTTCCTCAATATTCTTTCCAACGGTTCGCACACTAATCAAAGACAATCTACACAATACTGTCAAGTTTACTACTTCCAATTTACTCACTTGTTCCGACATACTATCTACACCTTCCCCACGTTAGCGTGGAGCACTGCTCACCACACATTACTTGCCCCTCTCTCCCGACCTTTCCACATGTTGCCATCGCTTTCTCATTACTTACATAACCAAACAGTTGCACCAAGATCTTATCTTAAGGCATTCAACCAAGCCGTCTTGAAACAAGACCAGTGTTTGACGTCACTACACATTCTTTAATCTCCAACTTTTACCTTCTCAGACATTTCTCTCACACATAAGCAACAATTCACATTCTTTAAGGATTTCACATCAATCCCACCACATTCTGACTAACACAACCCTCATCCTCTTTAAACTTCCAATGACCCCAAAGTGTGTTGCTTAGTAACGTCCCCTATTCATTCTAATAATCCACCCCCTTGGATTCCCTATTACAAACGGATCTATTAACTCAGGAACACCCCGAAGCTCGGGTTCCACAATTCTTTCGATTAACCACCATGATCATAAAATCAGACAGATGTATATATATCGTCATCCCGGCTTTCTTACTTAGATTTACCTTAAATAATTCTTTAATAATCGGTGTGTTAATCTCAATAACACCTTCTCAAGAATTGTAACACATCCTGTAAGAACAAATGAACGTCATTACTTAACAAATCTATAAAATTTTAATCAACCAACCAAAGGCTTATACCTCTATCATAACATTTCAAATCAACTAATGATCATACTACCACTCCGACCCACAATCATCATCATGTCATTCCTTAAACATAACCAAAATTTCCAACTATTTCCTTCTAGGATCATTCCCTCACGCATAAGGAACAATTTTCATTCTTTAACAATTTCTCATCTACTATACTACAGCTTGACTAATCTATTCATCATCTTCTTTAAACTTACTCTGCCTTCAAGAATACACTTAACAACATACATAACCACAAAGCTTGGTCTCACAGCTGGGCAATCACCCAATTCTGCCCCGACATTCCATTCCGATAACAGTCAAAATAACACCAACTTACAAACCACGTACTTCAACAACTGTGATTGCAAAACGTACACTCTACCCGAAATCCCAAAAGGACTTCCTTCTAATCCTACATCTTTCTAACATCGCCTTACTACATCACCGGCTGACACAGATCTCTTGGAAATTGAAGCTACTATTCGTTCGTATATCCACCACTCCTATCATCACACTACCGACCAAGTCTCTCATGGTCATTCGTACACAATTCACCCTTTCCTTCATATTCTCCCATATACTACATTCGAGTCTGTCTCGCTACTTAGTTCTCTCCCAACTTGTTGAACTATGACTCACGAGTTCACACTTAGCTCAAACACAAACATCCTAACTAGCTCTTTTATGACCCGAGTCCTTTCTTAGACACGACACATTTTCTTACAGACTGGTATAGTCTACACTCACTTCGCTTGTGTTACACACCTTGTCCTCCTACGGACCCTCCTCGCCTCGTAAATAGAACGCCTATTCAACAACAACAGTCTCTTACTAATTTAACACCTTTACAAGATATTCTATCAACTTACACTCATTTGGTTTGAGTCTTCGACCTCGGCCAACATACACCGTTGCCGACTTCAACAACAAAAGACAACTCTTAACTACTTCCTTAACCTATCCTTTAACATGAGTTCCTTACGGGACCTATTCCTCCCTACACATCATAGTTAACTTTATAATTCGTCGCCCCCATTTCAAAACTTACTCATGTAACATCAATATTACAAGCTCCCTTCGAATCTCATAACCCACATCGTGGACCTTTCATTCCTGCCTCACAGCACTACTCGTAAAGAGTTTCTAAAACCAATACCTTGATGACTCCTAGTCCTTCCTCCGGGCACCATCGCCCCTCGGCAATTGTGTTCTCAGTCATCGAGCAAAGGTACAGACCCTCATACACCTGACACTAAAATCCATTCCCGACTCTTCCAAGGTCCAACTCTCCTCTTAAACACATATACCAAAGCTACATACGTTCTCCCTTGACTTGATCAACTCCTCTCCGCTCTCGGAATTCTTCCTTAGCTTAAGACGTAATACCCTACGACCTAGTAGGTTCATAGCCTTCATGCATGACAATACAGTAAATAAGTCCTTTTACACATTTTATCATTTTTAATAAACCACGTTTGGGAAAACACTTGGGTACACATGACCCCATCACTCTTATAACTTCAACGCCCTGCACAACGATTCGAGAATCGTTTGCATGCATCTTTCCGTGAACCTTAATCTTACTCAATTCCGGAAGATGTTATTACGGCAGTAATACGTTGAATGAAAATCCTTCCATACGACACAATTTCGAAATAAATTACTGACACCAAGTAAACCGGTCAGTTCTCACATTCTTTTATATGATCTCAATCGGTTAAAATTCATTTGATTGTAAAAGTTTTGCTGGCACACGTCTTCTCGACCCTTTGTAATAATTTAACTTATCATGAAAAGTGTGAAATACTTTGCAATCGTTAGGCTCAAAATTTCATTGTGCAATGTGAATGAAATTACCTTTTCTTTAAACATACGCTTGCACACTCCGACTCCTTTTTGATCAAAATTGATATTTACCCATTTAATTTAATTCGTGAAAATTTTCATGTTATAATTAAGGAAGCTATGCATGAAACTCTACTTGCAATTGAAGGCTACTCACCCTAGCAAGGTCAACCGCTTTACCCACGCAACTTATCCTTGACATTCTACCTACGACCAATGGTCGTCCTCTCGGTCAAGCACTAACTTGATGTACATGCGTTCCACATCTCACTTACTCAACCATTTCACACTATTTTCGCTTTGATCGACTATCTCACTTTCTACTTCTACATGCTTTCAATTCACTATAAGTATCTTATTCCATTTATTCTGCCAATGAAAAGCTCGGCTAAAAGTCAGGGCTCCATTGATACTTTCAAGGTTTTGACACTGTTCTATCTTACCATCCCAACTGATCTATCCCATAATTTCCATAACTAGGACTCTCTCGAAACTGGAGTCTTACTCAAACTCAAGCATGCATCCTCTCCGAATCCACGAAGAGCTACCTCTAGACGACTCATAACATTCTTCACAATGTTTCTTCTCTACGATGTCTACATACATCACATCATAATGACTCTTACACGACACTTCCCCATGCAATGGAGCTCGGTCTATCCCTCAGGGATCTTGCTGACCTATTCCTCAACGTTCTACCAGCCATAGCGCTAAACTGAAAGAAACCGATAGTTAATCCTTGCTAGACGTGACACAATAAATTTTCTATAAGTAAGGTATTGTAAGCACGCACATGTACCTGTAAGTTCGTAATTACACTGGCCAGGTGTAATCCCAAACTTACCTTACACGTTTGTCCTTGGCACCTTATTCCTAAGCGCATACATAGTGATCGTTCCTAGAGGCAATCCTATGTCTCGGCTGTGTTCCTCATCTTACAGTTTAAGTTTAGGCCCTATTGGTCACCTAAATCCCTTAAACTAAGGCTCTGATACCATTTGTAACGTCCCAAATTTCATAACATGCAACAACCATAAATAAGCATTCGAATTACATAAAATCTTGTCTTTACATTATCAATAATTCATACTAAGCAAAATTGACAGCGGAAGTCTTTAAATTCCACAGCCGAGAACTATTCTATAATTATCGTAGGCAAAATCTTGGAGACGCCCTAAGCTCCAAGTCCTTTCTTATCGCCCCTAGTTCTTACTTGAAGAACCCATGGCACGCTTACCTGAAAATGGTTTAGTTTTGAAAAGCGAGGGTTAGACCAAAAGGTCTAGTGAATTCCCTCCGAAAACAACATGTACACAGTATAATATCGTTTATAAAGAATATCAACGTAAACCTTAACATAACATTAGGCATGGTACTACACTGTATATAGGATCACATAAACATTCCGCGATCGGGGCCCCATAGGTTACCCTCTCGCCCTCAATCGGAGCCTACGCAAACTCCCCTTCCCGGAGCTTACGCAGACCCCCCTTTCTACTCGAAATAGGAGGAAACGGATTCCAACCTACCAGTCTGTCATAAACATCCAAGGGATCATCAGACCCCGAGGATCTATCTCTGATCCTACAGTGTAGACCGACTCCACATAGCACGTCATTCATTTCATAAAACTTGCACCTTTAAAACCTTAGTAAGTCGTCATTCTCAGTTCATCAAGTACAATACATTTTCTCAAGTAAAATAGGTATTTCATGGAAAACATGCGTAACGGTTATAAAAACTTCATGCTCGTAAATGAAACCATAATTAGTCAAAATCATGTAACACTTTAAGTCGAAAAAGGGTTTAGGGAACTCACCTTTGATTATCGTAGAACGCGCTTCTTAAATTCCTCCCAGCTAAACCAGTCGAACACCTAGGGGCATTAGATTCGGATCAGATTAAACGGCTCAACCTACTGTCCAACACACACTTGTCCGGATACCATACTTGTCCGGATACCACACTTGTCCGGACGCTAGACTTATCCGGGCAAAACTACCCGGACACTAAGCTTATCCGGAGACTTCAGCTACCCGGATACTAAGAAACACCCGGACATCCTCATGGGGTACTTACCCGGATACCTGCAACCTATCCGGACACCATCTAAAACAGGTGTCCGGAAAACACGGTTGTTCGAACCCAGATTTATTAAAAGTGATAATTAACCCGATTTTTGCCATTAGCTTGATTAGATAACCTCAAGGGTTCATTCACTAACCCCCAATACTCAATTAAACCCACTTTAATCCCTTAAAATCGATTACTAGGCCAAAAACCCTCAAAACCCACTTCCAAGGAGAAAGTGATGAAAACTCAATGAATCTCTACATTCAGACTTACAAATCCAGATTGAATACGAGGGGAATACTACATCAACAAGGAAAACGGAATTAGGAGAGGTTTACCTTGTTGACTTCTTCTTTGATTTTCACTTCTTGATTCCTCTCCAAGAGTTTCCTTCTTCTCTCTTTTCTTCTTCTCCTTTCTTCCTTGAGCCGCCAAACACACACACCACACCAATACTGAATTGTGAAATGGAGGTTGCCCTAGAATATTGGAGTCCTTATATATCTTTCACAAATTTCACAACCGTCCCTCTACTTATCTTTCATTTATTCCACTTTGACCACTAACTCTAAAACCCACTAGAATTTGGGTTGTTACAGTTATCTTACTAAAAAACCATAATTTATTAAAATTAGTATTGTTATCTTACTAAAAGAAAGAATACAAACATTGATATAGATCTTGGTAAAAAAATAAAATAATTTAAAAATTTTGATTTATAATCATCGTTAACTTATTAATAAAAACAAAAATTAAATAAATAAAAAATAAATTTTATTAAATAAATTTTGATTTATTAGTACTGTTAGGTTACTCCATAAAAATGTATAAATAAAAACATATAATATTAAAAATGTTTATTTATAAACATTGTTAACCTACTAAAAGATAAATATATATATAACCTATTAAAATAAGTATATTTGATTTATAAGCATTGTTATCTATCTTATAAAATTGGTATAGATATTACTAAAAAATTAAAATAATTTAAAAGTTTTGATTTATAATCATTGTTAACTTATTAAGAAAACAAAAAATTAAATAAATAAAGAATACATTTTATTAAATAAGTTTTGATTTATAAGTACTGTTAGTTTATCCTTAAAAATATAAATAAAAAAAACATACAATATTAAAAATATTTTTGATTTATAAGTATTGTTAGTCTACTTAAGGATAAATAACAATGTAAATAAAGAATACATTTTATTAAATAAGTTTTGATTTATAAGTATTGTTAGCTTATCCATAAAAATATAAATAAACAAAAACATACAATATTAAAAATATTTTTGATTTATAAGCATTGTTAGTCTACTTAAGGATAAATAAAAATGTAACATATTAAAATAAGTATTTGATTTATATTGATTGGTATCCATCTTATATAATTATAAAATAAAAAATGAAAAGTTTTTCTAATTAATTACAACATTTAATGTATGGTTTGTATTTAAAATAAATCAAAATTGTATAAAAATAGATAAATGGACATGGATGCCTCTCCTTAACCCTTCCCCCTACATTTTGCTTTATATATATATATATATATATATATATATATATTGATGATTGATGTTAGTCTACTTAAGGATAAAAAAAATGTAACATATTAAAATAAGTATTTGATTTATATTGATTGGTATCCATCTTATATAATTATAAAATAAAAAATGAAAAGTTTTTCTAATTAATTACAACATTTAATGTATGGTTTGTATTTAAAATAAATCAAAATTGTATAAAAATAGATAAATGGACATGGATGTCTGTCCTTAACCATTCCCCCTACATTTTGCTTTATATATATATATATATATATATATATATATATTGATTGATTGTTAGTCTACTTAAGGATAAATAAAAATGTAAATAAAGAATACATTTTATTAAATAAGTTTTGATTTATAAGTATTGTTAGCTTATCCATAAAAATATAAATAAACAAAAACATACAATATTAAAAATATTTTTGATTTATAAGCATTGTTAGTCTACTTAAGGATAAATAAAAATGTAACATATTAAAATAAGTATTTGATTTATATCGATTGGTATCCATCTTATATAATTCCAAAATAAAAAATGAAAAGTTTTTCTAATTAATTACAACATTTAATGTATGGTTTGTATTTAAAATAAATCAAAATTGTATAAAAATAGATAAATGGACATGAATGTCTCTCCTTAACCCTTCCCCCTACATTTTGCTTTATATATATATATATTGATTGTTAGTCTAGTTAAGGATAAATAAAAATGTAAATAAAGAATACATTTTATTAAATAAGTTTTGATTTATAAGTATTGTTAGCTTATCCATAAAAATATAAATAAACAAAAACATACAATATTAAAAATATTTTTTATTTATAAGCATTGTTAGTCTACTTAAGGATAAATAAAAATGTAACATATTAAAATAAGTATTTGATTTATATTGATTGGTATCCATCTTATATAATTATAAAATAAAAAAAGAAAAGTTTTTCTAATTAATTACAACATTTAATGTATTGTTTGTATTTAAAATTAATCAAAATTGTATAAAAATAGATAAATGGACATGGATGCCTCTCCTTAACCCTTCCCCTCACATTTTTTGCTTTATATATATATATATATATATATATATATATATATATATATTGATTGATTGTTAGTCTACTTAAGGATAAATAAAAATGTAGCATATTAAAATAAGTATTTGATTTATATTGATTTGTATCCATCTTATATAATTATAAATAAAAAATGAAAAGTTTTTCTAATCAATTACAACATTTAATGTATGGTTTGTATTTAAAATAAATCAAAATTGTATAAAAATAGATAAATGGACATGGATGTCTCTCCTTAACCATTCCCCCTACATTTTGCTTTATATATATATATATATATATATATATATATATATATATATATTGATTCTCCTTTATACATATATATTGATGATTGTTAATTTATTAAGAAAAAACAAAAAATTAAATAAATAAATAAAAAATATATATTATTAAATAAGTATTGTTAGCTTATCCATAAAAATGTAAATAAACAAAAACATACAATATTAAAAATATTTTTATTTTATAAGCATTGTTAGCCTACTAAAGGATAAAAAAATATAACATATTAAAATAAGTATTTGATTTATATTAATTGTTATACATGTTATAAAATTATAAAATGAAAAATGAAAAGTTTTTGTAATTAATGAAAACATTTAATGTATGGTTTATATTTAAAATAAATCAGAATTGTAGAAAAATAGATAAATGACCATGGAGGCCTATCCTTAACTCACTATTATACATTCTCCTTTATATATATATTGATGATTGTTTGATAGTAGCTTAATGATATAAAAGTAGTTTGTTCAATAAACTTTTAGAGGGAGTTTTATGTAGAAAATCAAGATTTTTCAAACCTACAACCCATCTAAATTAAAAAAAATCATTTCATCAACGAAAAAACCCGAGCACAAAAACCTTCTCAATTTATACAAACAAATTAATCCACAAAAACAAATTTATCCATACATGATTTAATAGGAAACCAACTAAACAGCCTCTAAGAATCATTTGCATATAGCGCAAGTGTTAGGCTATATTATGTGATTTTCAATTTCACTTCATTTTTATGTGGAACAAGGTTCCAGAACTATTCTCGACATCAAGCCAAGTTTCAACAATATATAGTTACATACTAGCTATATACCCATGCAATATAGTATGATGTAAAGTTTAATTATAAACCGAGAATGAAAAGTTAGTGCAATTTTTTATTAAAAATAAAATAGAATTTATAGAGTATACGTTGTATTAGGAAAAAAAACTCAAGTTTATCTTGTACATGGACATGTTTATCGGTTAGTTTTATTGTTTATGGAGTTCGAACGTGGAACTTTAAGGATTAGTGCATTACTCGGTAATAGGTTGTAAATTTGTAATTTAACAAATAAGGTTTTAAATTTTTAATAATCAATATCTAATGCTTAATAATTTGTTTTTATTTTTAATCCTATAATCATATAAAAACTATCTAAAAGTTATAGGTTGCGAAAACCAGTTTCATAGATGAAACAACACATGTGAAAATCAATCAAAGACTCCAATAAGTTTGATTTTAAGTTATGATTCATATTGTTTCACATGTTTTGTCATTATGTGTTTCATTTATAAATGCATTTTTGTGTTTTTTTTTTATTTTTTTACAACACAATATTCATTGATGTTTAATCTATGAAACAACATTGTATGCAGAGGAGAAGGCCAGGGCGATCATCGCCCCTGGGCTTTTCAAACTAGAAGTAGTAGATCTGGAGGCTTTAAGTATAAAAAATTTAATTTGGGTCCCCCACTTCCATGTTCGGTCCAATAAGATTAGGCTAAAGTCCAAAGCGTGAAAGGAGACCATACTCTCGTTGACCTCATCAATCTCCCAACGTCTCCTTTCAGCTTTTAATCACACACGACATGTAACAACCCAATTCTAAAAATACAAGTTTGGAGCTACCTCTTTAATTCATAACGTCAAAAACGGCTCAACATAGTCACACTATCCAGATTTACAACATAGGGTTCGCGGAAATAACCCTAAATACAGTTGAGAAATCTACTAGACATAAAAAGGAAGTTCTTCTACTCCTTCTAAACGCAAGCTCCGACCCACGTCTTGCCAAACCTCTAAACAAGCTCACGGCTACCTGCTTACCTGAAAAGGTTTTAGTTTTGAAAAGCGAGGGTTAGACCATGAGGTCTAGTGAGTTCCCTCCACACCAAGTCACTCCAAAATATTTCAGTTTATAAAATCAGTTATGAAAGCATTTATACCAATCATAACAAGCACACTAGGATGATATGCACACATTGACACATGCTACTGGCGCACGCTATAGTCACACACACCGTGACAGTGCAATAGGGAACATACGCTATAGTCACACACACCGTGACAGCGTAATAGAGCACACACGCTATAGTCACACACACCGTGACAGCGCAATTGGGCACACACCGCCCATATGTAACGTCCCAAATTTCATAACATGCAACAGCCATAAATAAGCATTCGAATTACATAAAATCTTGTCTTTACATTATCAAAATTCATACTAAGTAAAATAGACAGCGGAAGTCTTTAAAATCCACAGCCGAGAACTATTCTATAACTATTGTAGGCAAAATCTTGGAGACGCCCTAAGCTCCAAGTCCTTTCTTATCGCCACCTAGTTCTTACTTGAAGAACCCATAGCATGCTTACCTGAAAATGGTTTAGTTTTGAAAAGCGAGGGTTAGACCAAAAGGTCTAGTGAATTCCCTCCGAAAACAACATGTACACAGTATAAAGTCGTTTATAAGAATATCATCGTAAACTTTAACATAACATCAGGCATGGTACTACACTGTATATAGGATCACATAAACAATCCGCGATTGGGACCCAACGGGCTACCCTCTCGCCCTCAACCGGAGCCTACACAAACTCCCCTTCCCGGAGCTTATGCAGACCCCCCTTTCTACTCGAAATAGGAGGAAACGAATTCCAACCTACCAGTCTATCATAAACATCCAAGGGGTCATCAGACCCCGAGGATCCATCTCTGATCCTACAGTGTAGACCGACTCCACATAGCACGTCATTCATTTCATAAAACATGCACCTTTAAATCCTTAGTAAATCGTCATTCTCAGTTCATCAAGTACAATACATTTTCTCAAGTAAAATAGGCATTTCATGGAAAGCATGCGTAACGGTTATAAATATTTCATGCTCGTAAAGGAAACCATAATCAGTCAAAATCATTTAACACTTTAAGTCGTAAAGGGTTTAGGAAACTCACCTTGCTTGACGTACAACGCACTTCTAAAATACTTCCAAGCTAACCCAAATGAACACCTAAGGCAATAGATTCACATCAGATACACATTTCACCCTTCTGTCCGGAGAACTCAATCCGAACACAGCTAACTTCCGGACACCTCTACTGTCCGGATACACCCTTCCGGATACAGCTATTGTCCGGATACACCTTTTCGGATACAGCTATTGTCCGGATACACCTTTTCGGATACGAATCCGGACACTAGACCTATCCGGGCAAACTACCCGGACACTAAACCTATCCGGAGACCTCAGCCACCCGGATACTCAAAAATACCCGGACCCTCACATAAAAACTACCCGAAAACTAGCATAATTATCCGGACACCACCGAAGCACGAAGAACTGACATTTATCCGGACATTACGGTTGTTCGGCCAAAAAGCTCTAAAAGTGATCATTAAGTCCATTTTTCACCATTAAATGATTAAATGAACTTAGGGGTTCGTCCACCGACCCTAAACACCCACTTAATCCATCTATAACCCCTTTAAATCGGTTCATTTAGACAAAACCCATAAAAACTCATTATAAAGGAAAAGAGGTGAAACTCAAGGAATCAACAAGAATCAGTTCTTAAGAATCCATAACAACAAGAAGAGAAGCACTGCAATAAATAGGAGAACGAATTTAGGATGTAATACCTTGAAATCTCTTCTTTGATTCTTCCTTTTCTCTTGATTCCTTCCCAAACCCACCTTCCCTTCTTTTGCTCTCTTAGCCGTCAAATGCCAAACACAAATACTGAATTCTCATTCAACCCTAGGAAAATGTGCCTTTAAATACCTTCTCACAAAATTTCTATTTTGGCCCCTCCAAGTAAACTTCCATTTAATAGACAAATAGCCTTAATCTTTCAATAACAACCAAGATGGCCCCTTAACTTAACTTTACAATTCAAGCATGACAAACACTAAACTCCCATTCTTCTCAAAATAAAAACCCGGTTGTTACAACACTCCCCCCTTAAAAGAATTCCGTCCCTGGAATTCCTTATTGGAAGAGATGCGGGTACCTCGACTTCATTTCCGATTCCAGCTCCCACGTAGCCTCCGGGCCCTTGTTGTGTCGCCATTGCACCCTAACTAGCTTAGCCTCCTTGTTCCGTGACTGTCTTACCTTAACATCCGTGATGGCTTCGGGTTCTTCTACAAAATTCAACCTTTCGTCCACCTTAATGTCATTTAACGGAACCGCTTTTGTCACGTCGGCTAGACATTTTCTCAAGTTGGACACGTGAAACGCATTGTGGATACCTCGCAATTCTTCTGGTAGATCCAACCTATACGCCACTTCTCCAACTCATTCTGTAATCTCGAATGGTCCGATGTAACGTGGGCTTAGCTTCCCACGTTTTCCAAATCGTACCACTCCTTTCCAAGGAGACACCTTTAACAAGACGTGATCTCCGACTTGAAATTCTATGTCTTTCCGTCTCTTATCCGCGTAACTCTTCTGTCGGTCGCGAGCGACCTTCAATCTTTCACGCACCTGGACTATCTTGTCTGAAGTCAGTTGCACTAACTCTGGCCCGGCTAACTGCCTTTCCCCGACTTCGTTCCCACATAGCGGAGTTCGACATTTCCTACCATAGAGTGCCTCAAACGGCGCTGCCTTGATGCTCGAGTGATAGCTGTTATTGTAAGCGAACTCGATCAAAGGTAGATGCCTTTCCCAAGAGCCTTGGAAATCTAGAGAACAAGCTCTTAACATGTCTTCCAACGTTTGGATCGTCCTCTCACTCTGACCGTCGGTCTGAGGATGATACGCGGTACTCATCTTGATCTGCGATCCCATTTCTCTCTGGAAGCTCCTCCAAAACGTGGAGGTAAACCTGCTATCTCGGTCAGATACAATCGACGAGGGCACACCATGACGGGTCACGACCTCGTCGATGTACAACTTTGCTAACCGCTCCAACGAGTAAGACTCTCGTATAGGTAAGAAGTGTGCCGACTTTGTGAGACGATCCACAATCACCCATATAGCGTCAAAACCCTTTGGAGTCTTAGGAAAGTGGGTTACGAAGTCCATCGTAATTTGGTCCCACTTCCACATAGGTATTTCTAACGACTGAAGCTTCCCATACGGTCGTTGATGCCCAATCTTTACTTGCGAACAAGTCATACAGACCTCTACAAAATGAGCTATGTCCTTTTTCATTCCCGGCCACCAATAGTCTCGACGTAAATCTCCATACATCTTACTTGTCCCGGGGTGAATCGTGTACTTTGATTTGTGAGCTTCTTCGAGAATCATCTTTCGGAGCTCTCCGAGTTTCGGAACCCAGATTCTCCCATTCAGACATTTCACCCCTCAACCATCTTCCACTAACATGGACGCTTGCCCTACCATTCTCTCCTTCTTAAGATTTTCAGTTTCGAGCGCTTCAACCTGACATTTCTTTATTTCAGCTAACAGATTGAATGTGACCTCGGCCCTCATGGCCACAATCCTGGGGGTTTCACCTCGTTGCTTACGGCTCAAAGCGTCCGCTACCACGTTTGCCTTCCCCGGATGGTATTCGATCTTACAGTCGTAGTCGGTCAACAATTCAATCCATCTCCTTTGGCGCATATTCAACTCTTTTTGATCAAAGAGATGACATAAACTCTTGTGGTCCGTGAAGATCTGGCACTTCGTCCCATACAGGTAGTGTCGCCAAATCTTCAGGGCAAAAACCACTGCCGCCAATTCTAAATCATGCGTGGGGTACCGGGTCTCGTGATCCTTCAGCTGCCGAGAGGCATAATGTAACACCCGGAAAATTCTCGTAAGTAATAATAGTCCTAATATTTCTTTATATTTTGACTTCTTAGATTATAAGTGATTTCCTAAGTAATTCCCGTAATTGTCACTTATTAATTGAGAACTCCCGATAGAAATCAGTAAGTTTATTCCTTAAGGAAAGAATTGAAAAATGGATAATAAAGTTAAATATTAGATTTTATGGATTAGTTGGATGGGTAATTTGAATACGAGCCCAACGGTTCTTTCTGGAGCAAAAACGGAGTTCTAACGAAGAAGTTACGGCTAAATCAGTGGAAGATGAGAAGTGTAGCAAACAGAACCCGGCGCCAATGGCTTGGCGCCGATGCATCGGCGCGGGTGATCGGCGCCGAATTCCTGACGTGCCAAAAGGGGGTTAAACCCACCTCTTTACCCTTAGTCATCAACCCTTTATACTTAGAACTCTCAAAAACGAATTTCACTACTGCTCTTGCTCTCTCTCAGACGATTTCTTCATTCAACCTAAGGGCTTGCATCATTCATCTTCTTGTTGGAGAAATTAAGTTCAAGACTTCAAGTTTAGGGTTATTTCAATTGAAGATTAAAGGTGAGTAACTTGTATCTAATTGATTGTATTATACTTACTACCATACTTTATCTTGATTTTTGGTATTGATAGTGAGAAATCTTGATTAATAAGCTCTTAATGGTTAAGAGGGAAACAAGAAAAGTTCAAGTAAGTTATGGTGGATTTATTGTGTTTTATTACTTAGAATGCCATGGTAAATGTTAGTGTTAAAGGTTTGGGTTTGATTATACTTCATTGGTATGTGACTTTGATGATGGCTTAATATACGTCTTAATGAAGTAATGATGGCTTAATGGTCAAAATGGATTAATTGTGGTTATTATTTAGTATGCCATGATAAATGTTGATGTTAAGAGTTTGGTTTGATTATATATCAATGGTATGTGAAATTGAGATGATGGCCTAATAGATGTCTTAATGATGAACTGATGGCTTAATGGTCCTAATGGACTTATTCTTGAATTGTAAACATGGTGGTTTATTACTGAATTCTTATGGAATGTGAATTAATACATGTGGATGTATGTGAACTACATGGAAGTAGTATGGATTATGATAAATAATTGGACCATTGCTAAAGTGCTTAATATGCTTTGAATCTTATTTGGAGTAACATATTTGGTATTCACTTAATTGGAGGAGCACCTAGTAGGCATTGGAAGATATAATCATACATACCGTGGGGTAAGTGTATTTCGTTCATACCTTCGGATACCGTGGGGTTTTCCGTTGTGTTATGCCTTGTGACAATGCCGTGGGGTATCGATCAAGGTATATCTTCGATTATGATGTAACTGGGTAGCGATATGGACCTTCTCCATGGAATCCAATTTGTGAATGTATCGAATTGTTCTTCCTACATGTTATGATTATAATCTATGTATTATGTGTAAACCTCACTTAGGCTTTAAAAGCCTAACACTTGCTATGTGTTTTATGTGTTACAGATATTAGTGGTTCCGGACACAAGAAGGTCTAGAACGGGGTTGTGAGCATGGGATCATTGTTGGAGAGTTAAAGATTGGAAGATTGATAATAGAACTTTCCGACGTCCTTTTGATATTTGATTTGCTATAGTAGTGATCAAATAAGCTAGTGGTCCATTAGTAGTTATAAATAACTAGATCTTTGTAGTAATGGTTATGTAATGGTATTTATGAATACTTTTTCTTTAGCAATGAGTACCACTCTTCCGTTTTATGGAAGTTTTTGTTAACCCCTGTTTTGGGGTGTTACAAGTTGGTATCAGAGCTTTAGTTTAAGTGAACTAAGTATGATGAGGAAATACTTAGACTTAAGCTGAGATGAATTAAGTTATGAATTGTGAGAGTGGGTAGAAGTATTAAGACGGGATGGCCTTAGGGTCGACAGAAATACGTGAAATTAGTACGGTAACGACGGTAATGAGGATTCTCATGTATGATACATTAATAATCGCAATTAGCTACTGTTATTATGAATATATTGTTACATAAGTATACTTGTTTCTAAATTGTTCCAGTGACTAATGATCGGTAAAGTACGTTTCGTGTGTTTATATTTATATAACCATTTTTCAGGGTTAACTTTTGTTCGATAGCGTAGTGATGGTAAAAACACTACCAAGGTCTTTCAATTCTTTGGAGGACAGATTGGTAAATGATTGAGGATTGGAAGGACAACCTGGAACTGACGGGACTCATGAAAGCCCGCCAGGACAACCTTAAGTAAGTGGATTAAAATGTGTGGAAATAGAATGTAAGATGTTTGATCAAGACGGGTATAGTCTGAAATGGTTGAGTAAGTGAGCTTTGAAAGGCATATATAACAAGTGTTAGAATGTTGAGGGGGTAACCATTGGTTGAAAATAGGGCGTCAATGATAAGTTGCGTGAGTTAAACGATAGACCTTGTTTGAGCAAATAGCCTTCAATTGCAAGTAGAGTTTTATGCATGGTGTCTTCGAGTGTGTGTTACATGGGTTTTTGTGATTTCAAAACAAATGCATAAATAACAATTTAGTCGATGATGAGTCAGTAGGTATACGTGGGTATTATAAGAAAGAGGTAATACCATTTACGTCGCGCAGTCAAATTTTGAGCTTAGTAATTTGCAAAATACATTATACTTTACAAGAAAAAGTTAAATATAGATGAGTGTGAGAACCGACTAGCTTACTTTGTGTCGGTAATTTCTTGCAACTTTTGTCGTATGAAAAGATTTTCATTAAATATACTACGGTCATAACAATATCGTTTTGGTTGAAAAAGATTAAGTTTTGCGGAAAGTAGTATGCAAATGATTCTCGTGATCGTTGTGCAGTACATTAAAGTTATAAGAATCTTGGGGTCATGTGTACCCAAGTTGCTCCAAGTGTTGTTCTTTAAAAGGAGGAAATGTGCGAAATAATACATTTAATACATTGTTATGTATGAAGGTTATGAACGAATTAAGTCGTAAAATATTGCTTTAAGCTAAGAAAGAACTCTGAGAATGGAGAGGTGTTGGATAAACCATGGGAGAATGTTTGTAAGTTTTGGTAATGGTGTTTAGGAGGAAGGTGAACAATGGGAGAGTTGAAAGTGGACTTTAGCGTCGGTTGTAAGAAGGTCTATACCCTTGTTTGGTAACTAGAAATACAGTTGGCAAGGGACAGTAGTGTCCGGAGGAAGGATTAGTAGAAATCAAGGTGATGGAATTAGCAAAATTGCTATGAGTAGTATGGTGAGACAGTAAGGAAATACTCTCGACGTTAAATAAGAATTTATGGTGATCTTGTGATATTAGTATTGCACGAATAAGTTTGAAATGAAGACGATGAGATGTAAATTGTAATATGTATTGTCGAAAGGATTAAGTTCAGTCCTTATTAATGAATAGATTAAAGAAGTATCGATAGGTCGACTATTGACATTGAAGTCGGCAGTTGTGTAAGATGTATGAGGCCTTTTGCCTGTCACAGGGTGCGGTCTAGGTGTGTCCCGCGTATGCTTGTGCGGGCAGAACTAAATTATGAGCGGTACCGGCATGCTGTTATGCAGAGGGTATGCGCAAAGCGAATATTATCGTGTACGGTGGACTGAGAATGTTGTAGAATGCGGACAATACATATCTTGTGAAACACCATATGTGGGGATTTGAGTGATTGGCGAATAAATCACGAGTGGAAAAGGTTTTGGTTAAATTATTACATAAGTGGAAGTTAGGTGGTCAAAATACGCTTTTAGAAGTTTATTGTAGTTGTACAATAATTATGGTGTGTTATATGTTTAATCACATTTTAATAAGTGTCGGTTTAACTTTTGGTCTTATGTGCGAGGACAGTTTGATGGTCTTGTAATTTTAGTACTTTTGGGACTAGTGATCTATGGCAAAATAATAATATGTATATTTATATTGTGGAGTATATAGAGTTGTATATACGTGTACATATGGATACATATATGAAATGACTTCATTGGGAAAGTAGCAATAAAGAGGTCGTGAGATTATCAGGTCTCGAGGCGTGTGTTGCATGATGTGGGATTAGATGTATTTTAAATTTCATGAGTTGATAATTGATAAATGATCAATAGACCCTTTGAGCGGATGGCTTGGTTTTAGATTCGGTTGAGTCTTAGGGGTATTCGTCGGTTTAAATTAACTTGACATAGGCTTGAGGGTTGGAATTACATGAATTGTATTATAATTAAAGTTTACATAATATGAATACATTGAGTTTTCTGTTGAGATCATGTATGAATGTTAAGTCAGAATCGGAAGACTAAAAGTTGAAGGATCACCTTGTGGAGGGGTGTTAGCAAAGTGAAAGACTATTGTAGTAGATGAACATTCTACTTATGGTGTAAATGGTTTATATAGAATGAAGAATTAGGCACGAATATGGTAAGGGTATGGACTATGTCGACTCGTGATGGAGTGTGCACAGTATATAAAATGGTTTGAAATCACAAAGAAGTAGTATGAAGCGGGTAAGTTTAAGTTAATTAGAAACTCGTGAGTAGTAAACCAAACTAAGTTGGGGAGGAATAAAGTAATGAAATAGATTCGGTTAATTGTGCGGGAGAGCATGAAGGTAAATTTGATTTGTGTATGAATGACCAGGAGGTATCTGATCTGCTGTGAGATGTTATGAGTGGAGAATGTACAAACGAGTAGTAGCATTAATTATCAAGATAAATGTGCCAGCAGTAATAAGAAGTTATAAAGAGGGAACATTAGATGAAAGTCTTTTCGGGGATTCCAGATGAATGGTGCTAGTTGTCAATAAGCTGTTGGAATATGTGATTGTAAGATGATGTAGTGATTTGGCTATTATTGGAATAGAATGCCGAGTGGTAGTATGAGTTTATCCAAAGTGAATTTGGTTGTGTGAGTCGCTAAACAAGTTTATGATTTTGAATCATAGGAAGTTTAATAAAGATGAGAAAGTGTTATCGGTATGTGGAAAAGTGGGGGAAAGAGACAAATATTGATTGGAGGGTAGTACTCCATGCTAACGTAGGAAGTAATGATAGAAAGGTCGGACATAAGAATGTAGTTATACTACAGGTTCAATGGAATTATCACCTTTGATAGATAAAATTTTAGTGCTTGGTTGCATTGTGGTCACGTAGTGCGATATTGGTGTGAGGAAGTGGTAGTACTTTATACTGGAGAAATGTATGGGTCATAGATGTAGTGATGGGTGCTGTAGATATGGAAGTATTCAAAAGTGGTGGGTATGCTCAATTTAAAGTGAGTATAGACTTTCAAGCAGTATATGTTAATGTTATTTTGAGATCTGGAGATTGAGATGTGGATGACGACGGTATTAAAGACCAAGCAATAGTCGGATAAAGGTTTAATGATAAACGGTTACTTTAAGGAGGCTTACAAATCTAAGTTGGGGAGCGGATAATGGGGAAATAAGTAAGGTTCATGAAATATGAAAGATTAATCCTTGTTCCTTCTAGATTTTTATTAGTGAATGGAATTCATGTGTGGGTTTGGTTAGAGTGCAACGGTTGGTGATAATTAGGTGTCAACTTTTGGGCTTAAGATCAAACGCCTTTAGTGTAATCGGGGAATTGTAGCCGATTTTAAAAAGAATGATGGTGATGGTTGTAGTAACCTTAAGATACTCATTTGTGATGACTGATGAGTGGTTTTAGTGAACTAATCTTTGTGTATGATTAGTGAACCTGTCCGTTTGATGGTTAATCATTGAGATGGATTTTGGAGTCTATTAGAGCTCTTTGAATGAAAATGGCCGTTAACGATAGGGGCAATTGAAATTAGAGATTCGGTTGGTCTCAGTATAAATTGAGCCTTAAATTGATTTAGAGTTTGAAACTGAATTCAAGATGTATAGAACATTTTAAGGTTGGGAGATGACTGAAGTCGTATGGTTGGGAGTTTCTCTATGGATGGAACGTTTATTTGTACATGAGTACAACGTATGTGTAGGGGCTTTGTTAATAAACAATTGTTAGAAGAATTGTCTTTATAGACCGTGTTAATAGAACTTAGATTCCTGTTAGGAATTGTTGAATTTTGGTCGACAGTGAGTCGGTTGACTTTGGGTTGTAAAGGATATAGATTTCGGGGACGAAATCGTTTTAAGGTTGGGAGAATTGTAACACCCGGAAAATTCTCGTAAGTAATAATAGTCCTAATATTTCTTTATATTTTGACTTCTTAGATTATAAGTGATTTCCTAAGTAATTCCCGTAATTGTCACTTATTAATTGAGAACTCCCGATAGAAATCAGTAAGTTTATTCCTTAAGGAAAGAATTGAAAAATGGATAATAAAGTTAAATATTAGATTTTATGGATTAGTTGGATGGGTAATTTGAATACGAGCCCAACGGTTCTTTCCGGAGCAAAAACGGAGTTCTAACGAAGAAGTTACGGCTAAATCAGTGGAAGATGAGAAGTGTAGCAAACAGAACCCGGCGCCAATGGCTTGGCGCCGATGCATCGGCGCGGGTGATCGGCGCCGAATTCCTGACGTGCCAAAAGGGGGTTAAACCCACCTCTTTACCCTTAGTCATCAACCCTTTATACTTAGAACTCTCAAAAACGAATTTCACTACTGCTCTTGCTCTCTCTCAGACGATTTCTTCATTCAACCTAAGGGCTTGCATCATTCATCTTCTTGTTGGAGAAATTAAGTTCAAGACTTCAAGTTTAGGGTTATTTCAATTGAAGATTAAAGGTGAGTAACTTGTATCTAATTGATTGTATTATACTTACTACCATACTTTATCTTGATTTTTGGTATTGATAGTGAGAAATCTTGATTAATAAGCTCTTAATGGTTAAGAGGGAAACAAGAAAAGTTCAAGTAAGTTATGGTGGATTTATTGTGTTTTATTACTTAGAATGCCATGGTAAATGTTAGTGTTAAAGGTTTGGGTTTGATTATACTTCATTGGTATGTGACTTTGATGATGGCTTAATATACGTCTTAATGAAGTAATGATGGCTTAATGGTCAAAATGGATTAATTGTGGTTATTATTTAGTATGCCATGATAAATGTTGATGTTAAGAGTTTGGTTTGATTATATATCAATGGTATGTGAAATTGAGATGATGGCCTAATAGATGTCTTAATGATGAACTGATGGCTTAATGGTCCTAATGGACTTATTCTTGAATTGTAAACATGGTGGTTTATTACTGAATTCTTATGGAATGTGAATTAAAACATGTGGATGTATGTGAACTACATGGAAGTAGTATGGATTATGATAAATAATTGGACCATTGCTAAAGTGCTTAATATGCTTTGAATCTTATTTGGAGTAACATATTTGGTATTCACTTAATTGGAGGAGCACCTAGTAGGCATTGGAAGATATAATCATACATACCGTGGGGTAAGTGTATTTCGTTCATACCTTCGGATACCGTGGGGTTTTCCGTTGTGTTATGCCTTGTGACAATGCCGTGGGGTATCGATCAAGGTATATCTTCGATTATGATGTAACTGGGTAGCGATATGGACCTTCTCCATGGAATCCAATTTGTGAATGTATCGAATTGTTCTTCCTACATGTTATGATTATAATCTATGTATTATGTGTAAACCTCACTTAGGCTTTAAAAGCCTAACACTTGCTATGTGTTTTATGTGTTACAGATATTAGTGGTTCCGGACACAAGAAGGTCTAGAACGGGGTTGTGAGCATGGGATCATTGTTGGAGAGTTAAAGATTGGAAGATTGATAATAGAACTTTCCGACGTCCTTTTGATATTTGATTTGCTATAGTAGTGATCAAATAAGCTAGTGGTCCATTAGTAGTTATAAATAACTAGATCTTTGTAGTAATGGTTATGTAATGGTATTTATGAATACTTTTTCTTTAGCAATGAGTACCACTCTTCCGTTTTATGGAAGTTTTTGTTAACCCCTGTTTTGGGGTGTTACACATAAGCGATCACTTTACCTCGTTGCATGAGTACGCAACCCAAGCCGAGCTTCGATGCGTCACTGAACACTACGAAGTCGTCAGAACCGTCCGGTAAGGACAACACCGGAGCGCTGCTCAGCATCTCCTTTAACTTGTGAAAGGCTTCGTCTTGCTTCTCTAACCAGGCGAACTTGACATTCTTCTTGGTTAAGGACGTTAATGGCGTGGCAATACACGAAAATCCCTTGATGAATTTCCGGTAATAACCTGCCAGTCCGAGAAAACTCTGAACTTCTGACGGATTCTTGGGCTGCTCCCAATCTCGGATAGCTTCGATCTTAGCCGGGTCAACCATGATCCCCTTCTCAGACACCACGTGCCCGAGGAACTGCACCTCCCTCAGCCAAAACTTGCACTTGGAAAAATTCGCATACAACTTCTCTTGCTTCAATAGCGCGAGAATTGTACGAAGGTGGCTTTCGTGCTCCCCTTCCGATCTTGAAAATATCAAGATGTCATCTATGAACACTATCACGAACTTGTCTAAATTTGGCTGGCACACCCTATTCATTAGGTCCATGAATGCTGCCGGGGCATTGGTTAGCCCGAACGGCATCACCAAAAACTCATAGTGTCCATACCTGGTTCTGAAAGCGGTCTTCGGAACATCCTCCTCCCTTACCTTGAGTTGGTGATAGCCTGACCTCAGGTCAATCTTGGAGAAGTAATTGGCTCCTTGCAATTGATCGAACAGGTCGTCAATCCTCGGTATCGGATACTTGTTCTTGATCGTGACCTTGTTGAGTTCTCGGTAGTCTATGCACATTCGCATAGTACCATCCTTCTTCTTTACGAAGAGCACGGGTGCTCCCCACGGAGACGTACTTGGTCTAACGAATCCCTTGTCTAACAACTCCTGCAACTGAGTCATCATTTCTTTCATTTCGGACGGAGCTAATCTATAAGGTGCGCGGGCAATTGGTGCAGCTCCTGGCATCAGATCAATTTTGAACTCGATCTGACGATCCGGCAGTAAACTTGTCAAATCATCCGGAAAGACTTCCGGGAACTCATTTACTACACGCACATCACCCAACCCACGCTTCTCTTTCTTGGCGTCCGTCACGTACGCCAAGAACCCTCGACACCCCTTCCTCAAACACTTAGCAGCCATGATCATCGAGATAAGGCTAGTTTTCCTATCACGGCGATTCCCATAGATCACTACAGAATCCCCATCAGATAACCGAATCCTGACCAGTTTTTTGTTACAAACGATAGTCGCTTTGTTCGCTGCTAACCAGTCCATTCCCAACACTATGTCAAGTTCTCCCATTGCCATGGGATATAATTTCATCGACACCAACCTCCCTTCTATATCTATGACACAATCCTCCACCACCTCCTTAACGTATACCCATCTATCATTGGCGGTTTCCACCTCTAGTGCTCTCTCCAAACATCTAGGCCTTACTCCCAAACATTTCATAAAAGCATGTGACACAAAAGAGCGATTCGCTCCTGAATCAAATAACACCTTGGCACACAGAGAGTTCACGAGGAATGTACCTGTCACAACATCATGAGTTTCCTCCGCCTCCTCCGCAGTTATGCAGAACGCACGTCCCTTCGAACGCGCCGGTTCTGCCCCCTTGTCATTTCTTTCGTTCCCTTGTCGTTCCCCAAATTGGGCTGGTCCCCCTTTCTTCAGCTGAGGACAATCATTACGCATGTGGCCAGTAGCCCCACAATGGTAACAAGTTTTTCCAATCCCCGGGCAATCCCTTGACAAATGACCGGGCAAGCCGCACCGGTAGCATGAGTTTGAACCTGCCATGCATTCCCCCCGGTGCACCTTGTTACACTTCGAGCACTTTTGCCCGGTGACATCCTTGCTAGCATGGTTTCCTGGTCGGAACATTTTCCCTCTTCTTGGGTCATTACCCGGACCATCCCATTTGCGCTTCTCCCCACCCTTCTCAGTCGTTTGACGGTTCTTTTCTTTCTCAATCAGCTCGACCGTATTGATGGCCGCCTGAAAAGTAGTGGGGTTTCTAGTCAGAACCAATTCCCGAATACTGCTCTTCAACCCATGGATGAATCGTTCTACCCGATGCTCTTTCGTCGGCACATACAAATCAGCAAAGCAAGACTTCTCAATAAACTTTGTAGTATACTCTCGCACTGTCATGGCTCCCTGATCCAACCCCAAGAATTCTTCTTCCAATCTTTTTACTGCCGCGAGCGGGCAGAACTGAGCCTTGAACCTGTCTACAAACGCTTCCCACAACATTCCCTTAGCCGCTGTCGAACCCTTTCCCCCAGTCTCAGCCTCCCACCAGTAAACTGCATCAGATTTCAACATGGACAAAGCAAACATTACTCTGTCCCCATCAGCACACTTGCATGTATCGAAGACCAGTTCCATTTCCTTCACCCATTTCATTGCCAGGATAGGGTCTTACTCGCCCTTAAAAGTAGGGGGCTTGCATGAGGCAAAGGCCTTGAAATTGCATCCCTTAGCTGCTAACTCATTCATCACTTGATGGTTTGAATTCAAGTGACTTCCAGTACCGGTCACTAGTGGACTAGACAGTTCCACGCTTTCTCGGTTCTCACTTGCTTCTTTGCTTCCCGAAGCTGACTCATTCTGCTTAGTGAGGAGAGCCTGTAAGGTCTCCTGAATCTTACCCAATTCAGCAGCTAGGTTCTCCCGAGTGACAAAAGTAGATCCGCGGCCTCGACCCCGTCCCCTTGGCTGAGTTACCCTCCTTGCAGAAGCTGAACTCTCCTGAAGAGAGTCTTCCTGATGAACAAGGGCTTCCACACTCCTCGTTCTTCTAGTTGCACGAGTCGTTCCCAGGTTCGGGTTTCCTCCATCCCCGGCCACTTGGGTGGCGGCCCGACGGGGTGTTCTTCCCCGACCTCTTCCACGTCCCCTACCTCTTCCCCTTCTACGTAAAACAGTTGCCCTCGCCGGTTCCACCGGTCCATTCTCTAGTACCTCTTCATCTTGATTCCTTGGCACAGCAGGTGCCGACCTACACCTCAAGGTTCTCCCAGCCATTTCACTAAAGCTGAAAAAAAACAACAATTAACCTTTGCTAAATGTGACACAACAATTTTGCTATATAAGGTAAGTTTAAGCACGCACGCGTACCTGTAAGTTCGTAATTACACTGGCCAGGTGTAGTCCCAAACTTACCTTACACGTTTGTCCTTGGCACCTTATTTCCTAGCGCATTTATAGTGATCGTTCCTAGAGGCAATCCTATGTATCGGTTGTGTTCCTCATCTTACAGTTTAAGTTTAGGCCCTATTGGTCACCTAAATCCCTTAAACTAAGGCTCTAATACCATTTGTAACGTCCCAAATTTCATAACATGCAACAGCCATAAATAAGCATTCGAATTACATAAAATCTTGTCTTTACATTATCAAAATTCATACTAAGTAAAATAGACAGCGGAAGTCTTTAAAATCCACAGCCGAGAACTATTCTATAACTATCGTAGGCAAAATCTTGGAGACGCCCTAAGCTCCAAGTCCTTTCTTATCGCCACCTAGTTCTTACTTGAAGAACCCATAGCACGCTTACCTGAAAATGGTTTAGTTTTGAAAAGCGAGGGTTAGACCAAAAGGTCTAGTGAATTCCCTCCGAAAACATGTACACAGTATAAAATCGTTTATAAGAATATCATCGTAAACTTTAACATAACATCAGGCATGGTACTACACTGTATATAGGATCACATAAACATTCCGCGATTGGGACCCAATGGGCTACCCTCTCGCCCTCAACCGGAGCCTACGCAAACTCCCCGTCTCGGAGCTTACGCAGACCCCCCTTTCTACTCGAAATAGGAGGAAACGAATTCCAACCTACCAGTCTATCATAAACATCCAAGGGGTCATCAGACCCCGAGGATCCATCTCTGATCCTACAGTGTAGACCGACTCCACATAGCACGTCATTCATTTCGTAAAACATGCACCTTTAAAACCTTAGTAAATCGTCATTCTCAGTTCATCAAGTACAATACATTTTCTCAAGTAAAATAGGCATTTCATGGAAGCATGCGTAACGGTTATAAATATTTCATGCTCGTAAAGGAAACCATAATCAGTCAAAATCATTTAACACTTTAAGTCGTAAAGGGTTTAGGGAACTCACCTTGCTTGACGTACAACGCACTTCTAAAATACTTCCAAGCTAACCCAAACGAACACCTAAGGCAATAGATTCACATCAGATACACATTTCACCCTTCTGTCTGGAGAACTCAATCCGAACACAACTAACTTCCGGACACCTCTACTGTCCGGATACACCCTTCCGGATACAGCTATTGTCCGGATACACCTTTCCGGATACAGCTATTGTCCGGATACACCTTTCCGGATACACCTTTCCGGATACGAATCCGGACACTAGACCTATCCGGGCAAACTACCCGGACACTAAACCTATCCGGAGACCTCAGCCACCCGGATACTCAAAAATACCCGGACACTCACATAAAAACTACCCGGAAACTAGCATAATTATCCGGACACCACCGAAGCACGAAGAACTGACATTTATCCGGACATTACGGCTGTTCGGCCAAAAAGCTCTAAAAGTGATCATTAAGTCCATTTTTCGCCATTAAATGATTAGATGAACTTAGGGGTTCGTCCACCAACCCTAAACACCCACTTAATCCATCTATAACCCCTTTAAATCGGTTCATTTAGACAAAACCCATAAAAACTCATTATAAAGGAAAAGAGGTGAAACTCAAGGAATCAACAAGAATCAGTTCTTAAGAATCCATAACAACAAGAAGAGAAGCACTGTAATAAATAGGAGAACGAATTTAGGATGTAATACCTTGAAATCTCTTCTTTGATTCTTCCTTTTCTCTTGATTCCTTCCCAAACCCTCCTTCCCTTCTTTTGCTCTCTTAGCCGTCAAATGCCAAACACAAATACTGAATTCTCATTCAACCCTAGGAAAATGTGCCTTTAAATACCTTCTCACAAAATTTCTATTTTGGCCCCTCCAAGTAAACTTCCATTTAATAGACAAATAGCCTTAATCTTTCAATAACAACCAAGATGGCCCCTTAACTTAACTTTACAATTCAAGCATGACAAACACTAAACTCCCATTCTTCTCAAAATAAAAACCCGGTTGTTACAATATATGAAACAAATTCATATATATAATTATTATGGGACACACCCCATTTCACACCAAGGCCAGAGCATGGTCACACACATTTAAATCACACATATTGTCACACACTTACTACTCGCCTCGAAATAAAAGCAGTTGGAAAGCACACCGTTAGATAATGATCATGCCACACACTCACTCTTTGCCTTGAAATAAAAGCAGTTTGTATCCACACAATTAAATCACACTTTTCATGCATGGTTTAAAGAAAACGTACGAGCATTTGTCAATAAGAACATGCATAAAGTTTCACACTTAAAAAGGGTTTTAGGATCAGAAAAACTCACCTGTCGTCCTGTACAATCCTCTTACTAGATGGGTTCTCCCTTCAACTGCACCTATAAGGATACACACTACCGCGATAAGTCACTTGATCGAACTACACACTCACACGGGTAACATCTCGGACTAACAAACTGCACTACAGGGTCACACAGACACTTTCTGGAAGATTTATCCGGACAACCAAAACTACCCGGACAGTCTGAACTTCCCGGACGGACATTCCGGATACTCCCAGATTCTCAAGGGTTTCCGGTTAAACTACCGGAAACTACCACCACAACTTACCCGGACAGAAGACTCATCCGGACACCTCGCAACATCCGGACACCACAAGACTTCCGGACACCACAAGACTTGAGGGTTTCCGGACGCGACGAACACACAAGGAAAAACGCAGGGGATTAAGCACCTCTTGCCCTAATCCTCCCAACCCTTCCAGATCACAAACATGGGTCGGTGACTAACACAATAACCCATTCTTGCCCTTTCTTAAGCAAGTGAATGAGGAAACCACAAGAAATTCCATAGAAACCAAGTTTCTCCTCACAAACCCAATACATTTCATAAAACTTAAAGGAGAAGACAGATTGATAAATACCTGAGGATTTCTACTGATAACCCAAAGGTCCAGCTGCTAAAACTTCTTTCTTCCTTTCAATTGAAAAAGCTTCTTTCTCCTGCACTCTCTCCTAGCCGCACACACACACACTTGACACAATTAGCTAGAATGAATTAATTAGGGTTTTTCCATCCCTTATATACTTTTCTTACTAGACACCACACTTTTAATTTCTTCACACTTAGACCACACAACTTTCTTAAATTCGAATTTCTTCCAAAATTCTTAATTACTGACTAAATTAAATCTCGGTTATTACACGACACACGACAGGTCCAGCTTTTGCAGTTGTCGTTGCCGTTGGCGACTGTTGGTCGTTGAACTGTGTCTTCCATCTCCTACTCCTCTGTAACTCGCTGCCTCTCTCGACTCTATGTCTCTCAGCTCGTACTCCATCCAGTCTCCATTCTTGATTCTTCAATATGCAATATCAAATTTTCAATGGAAGAGCAACAACAAAATCCTCCAAATGCAAGCGGAATCCCATTGATTTAACTTCATCTTTATCAAATAATCATCCAACATCCCCCTAAATCACAGGGTCTTTGTTTTCATTTTATTCAAGTTTTAAAATACCATTGCCCGTTGCTTGTTTGAGTTTGAAATTGTTTGATTAGCTAGGTTTAAATTTATTTGAAATTGTTTGATTGCTTTGACTAGATTTAAATTTGTTTGATTGTGTGATTGTGTCTCTACGAGACTATGACTGTATGAAATGTCTACTGACTACTAATGAATTTAGGAATATAGGATGTTCACTTATTTGATAGAACACAAAAGATTTTGTTCAAATTTGTTTCACATGTAGATGAAGATGAAAACCCAACAAAGTCCTTATCAACCTACACTTTATTTGTTTCCAAAATCTGGTACATTACAACAAGCCAGAGATACTAGATGGAGTTCTCATCTCAAATTAGTTTATACCCTAATAAGGATGTTCAGTCCAACTTGTGAGGTTTTGCTCAAAATTGTTGAGGAAGTAACTGATTCAATCAAAGGAGATGTTGATTCGGCATATGAGGTTATGAGACATTTGAGTTCATATTTGTCTTGCATCTCAAAAAAGAAAAATGAAGATCACTAATTTACTTTGTCGGGCTTTACAAAGACAAGATCAAGATATTTTTAATGCGTTGAGATTAGTTGCATCTATGGAAGTGTTATTGCAAAAAATGAAAGATGAAAGTTGGGATTATTTAATTCTCCTTGTTAAGTCATTTTGTTAGGTACGTAACATAGTGATTCTTACACTCGAACATCGTTATCAAGTAAATCTTCCTAACTTGTCTTATTCTCGACTTGTTTTCTTCCCAGGTACGCAACATAGATATCCTTGGCTTGTCTTCTTCATACTTTAGTATAGGGGCTCGGGCTGTAATGAGCATAGTGATCATATACTTGAGCATCATTACCGAATGGATATTTTTTATGAAGTGATTAATTGTCAGTTAATGGAACTAGATCATCGTTTCAGTTATAGTTCCATGGAGATGCTTCATCTTGCTTCAACTCTAGATCCCAAAAATGCGTATGAGACTTTTAGAAGTATTGATGTACGTGAACTAGTAGAGAAGTTATATCATGGAGATTTAAGTGATCATGAGAAAACAATTCTGAAATGCAACTTTAACATTATGTTATCAATGTCATTAAACATGCATATTAATATAAGCAATTGACATCTATTGCAGAATTATGTCAATGGTTGATAAGACTAGAAGAGAAACCATTTTTGATCTTATTTATCGATTAATCAGTCTACTAATTACTCTCCCAATTTCTACCGCGACAACCGAGAGATCATTTTTTGCCATGAATATTATGATAACAGGAATACAAAATAAAAAGGATGATGAGTTTCTAAACGACTCGTTGTTTTTGTTTATCGAAAGAGAGGTTGCTGAAAAGATTAGTTTGGAGGAAATTGTGGAAGACTTCAAGATCGTGAAAGATTGACGGGTTCCACTTTGATAGCGATGTTTGACATTTTCATATTAAGTATTTAACATCTAGTTTTATAGTTTTTACTACGTTAGAACTTTGGATAATGTATTATTTGTATTTTTAAAATTATATGATATATTAGGTCCAGCCCCTGCGGTTGGAAAACTTGTGTTCTGCCCTGAATGCATGCTCACATGTGTTAATTCATTTACAAAGCAACACATACAATTTGGTTTTCACGATTTCTAACTCTTAGACGATTTCTATATGAATTGTCCATATATATAGTTGAGTTCAAATGAGAAGAGGACAAAAATAAGAGAATTTGAGAACTATCAAATCACATTTGGTTTTTACACTAAAATCACATGCAATTGCAAAACACGATCAACATAAAGGTGTACAGGCGACTAAGGTCGTCCATAATCGCTTGTGATTTAGTGCAACATCTCATGTGATTTGGGAGGAAGGTTCAAACGAAAACATGGTCAACATAGGAGAACATGAAAACTTTATCACATGTAGTTTTGACCAAACTTGTATTCCATATATGTTTTTTTGTGCGGAATTACATACAATATTATTGTTCAATTGTCATCTTGTTTTGGTTATATTCTTGTTTGAACTTAACTCTATATATATAAACAAATTACATATTGAAAATCAAAGAAGTATGGGTGTTCAAAAAAAAACTGTTGGACCGCTCAAACCGGTGGAACCATGTCAAACCGGAGCGGTTTGAGCGATCTGCGGTCCTGTCTGGTCTGAAATAGTCAAACCACTCTATTCGGTATGTTTGCGGTTTGAATGTTTTTTTAGAGGTTTGAAACCGACTACAAAAATACACATGTACTAATTAATTTTCATGTTGTATGATTATCTTTTATGGCTCAATTAAAAAAAATCATATAAAACGTTGTTTTTAGTTTTCATTTCCATGTGACCGCATTTTCTAAATCGGCCAAATTCCGAAATTCATCATAAATCAAATACAAATTTCCCAATCATCCTTCGAATTACGTTTGTCCGAAATTTCAACTAATGTTTATTAAGGCTATGTTTGGCAAACTAGCTGATAAGCTAGCTTATGACTTATAAGCTAGCTGGTAGCTGATAAGCTAGCTGGTGACTCATAAGCTAGCTGGTAGCTGATAAGCTAGCTGATGAAAAAGTCACGTTTGGCAAAAACTAGCTTATAAGCATTTAAATGACAAAAAAAAACATATTAAAAAAATAGATAATAAAATAATAATTAATATTAATGAGGGCATAATTGAAATATTTACATAAAGCTACTAATAAGTTACTCTAAATAGCTTTTCAAAAAGCTAGCTTATGATCATCCAAACATGTACCAAAAAATAAGCTAGCTTTTTTTGCCAAACAATGCCTAACTTGTTTAACTTTTTTTCACTTAACTTTTTTTCAACTTGCTCAATGTTTTTTCTTAATTTTAGAAAGACATTTCTTTTATAAAGCTTGTAGAGGACCAAAAACCACCTAAACCGATCAGACCAGACCGTTTCTTAGTGGTCCAATTGATTGGTTTGGTCATTTGTTGTCAAACAACTCGGTTTGAAATTTTTCTTAAGCCGCTATTACAGTTTGGTTTACTGTTCGAGGGGTTAACCCGTTCAAACCGGACCACAAACACCCCACAAAGGAGACCATAAGCTCAAACAAAGTAATTAAGATATTTCTAGAATTTTGATCTAAACTTCACATCTCATTAAATCCAATACTTCTAAACAAGATTTTATATATGATTCAAACATATGAAAACAAAGAACATAAACCGAATAGGCAAGATTTAGGAGATCCGAAACCAAGGACCGTTCAATCAAATGTTTAGGAACCGTCCTTATACAACGAAAACACTACGATCAACAATGTACAACCCCCATTGGCTTATGTACAAGTCGTTAAAGCACCATCACCACACGTACCAAAACGAACAAAATCTCATCTTCAGAAACACAAATCCGATCGATAAACCAAATAAAACACGATCGATATGTGTCGGGTTTTCTATAACGTATCAAACGAAACCAATCTTCAAAACAACAATGTATTGGTAAATGCTAATCATGCACAAAAAGAAACCACAAACGGAATGCGAAAAACAAACGCTTCTTTACTTACATCTTTACCTGGTGAACTAAAACAGTTCCAGATAAGTATTTTTCTCTCGGAAAAGTTCTCATGAAAACCTCGGTTTCGGCATTGGGGAGCTTGGTTGCTGCTGCTGATGTTGTTGATGATGATGTGGACCGAGCTTCTGAATCCAATGACGAAGCCCCTTTTTATGGTCTAAACACGCCGGGTTTTGTAAAAGATTCAAGTTTCCATCACGAGCGACTAAAGATTCAAACTCCTCTAACACTTTCACCACCTGCCAGAATTCTGGCCTCTTTTCCGGTTGTGAAGACCAGCATTGCTCGATCAACGCTTTCATTGCTGGAGGACAATTCGCAGGAATAGATGGTCGTAGATTCTGCAGAAATACCCAAAAACCCAATTTGTTTGACCCGAAACTTATGGTCAAAATATAGCAGCAATAAGACCCTACAACAAAATCGGCTTTATAGGACGCCAAATATGTTTAAATATCCTAATAGATTGCTTTACAGGACTTCAGTTACAGTTTATAAGAGACCAAACGATGGGAAGTCCTCTATGAAGGTGTTGGTGTAACTATAAATTGTTTAGACGCTTTTGGACATCTTAACAATACTTTTAGGACACTTTTAAGATAAAAATACTTAATTTTTCTTTTTTATTGGCCCAACGGTACCTAGAAAAAAAGTTGTCCTTTAAAACAGTCTATAAGAACATGGGTCAGGTTCAGGGAAAACCGCAAAAATAACAGAAAACTGAGGAACACCCTGGTAACCGTTCATCCGGACGGTATACACATGTGCATACAGGTAATTTGTAACATGCACACATGTATATGCACATGTGCATAACATGCACACATGCATAAAAACTAAAGAAAAAACTTCAATTTCTTGTATGCACATGTGCATCCCGTCCATATGAACACCAGAGTGTTCATCATTTTTTCATTTTTTTTACGGTTTTTCCTTGAACCTCCCTCATCAGAACATTTAGATATATTTGGCATCCTATAAAACCAATTTTGTTGTAATAAATAGAGAAAAAAGATTGAATACCTTATGGACGACAGCAAATGCAGCTTGGATCGGGGTCATATCATTATACGGGATAGTCCCAGCCACCATCTCCCATAAAATGAGTCCAAACCCATATACATCAACCTTTCGGCCATACGACTTTCTTTTAATCATCTCGGGTGCCATCCAACGGTACGTGCCAGGATCATCTGCCAAAAAATCGCAATACGCCTCTTCACAACCTATCCCAAAATCCGCAATTTTCAGCTCAGAATTTTCATTTATTAGTATATTTTCTGGCTTAAGATCCCGATGAATAATGCCCTGCGAATGAATGTACTCCATTCCATGAGCAATGTCTAAAGCCATCTTTAAAAGTTTCCCGTATGGAAGATACTCCTTTTCTTTCCCAGTGTTATCCTCGAGTTTATGCAGGTATGCCCTCAACGAACCCTCGGAAAGATACTCCGTAATGATACAGAAGACCGGTGGTTGTCTACACGCCGCCACAAACTACCGCCAAAAAAAGATAACGAAAACTATTCAAATATTTTATGATAACGCGTATGCATTACGATATAAGAGAAAGTTCCTTTAGAAATCATAAATATTTTGGAAACAGATCCACTTATTCATAAATTATTCATGATGAATATACTAAATATTCATTAATATTCTTCATTGTAATACCATGCATTTTCATTGTTTATTTTGAATATCTATCACGATATTTACGATATTTATCATAAATGATTATTCTCAAATAGATCTCACAATTCTCAATAATATTTACGATTCTCAAATCAAACTGCCCAAATTGATGGTTTAGCAGAAATAAAAGATTTAACTTCTCGGATGAATATAAACATCATGCATTTTCATTATTCATGATATTCATTATAAATATTCTATCATGAATAGTTGGTTCTCACGATTTTCAAAATATTTACGATTCTCAAATGAAACTTCCCAAATTTATGGTGAGGCCGAGGTAAAAGATTAACTTCTCTGATGAATATAAACATCATGCATTTTCATTATTCGAATATCTATCATGAATAGTCGGTTCTCACGATTCTCAAAATATTTACGGAACCTGCGAGATGATTTGTGACAGAAAACGAACAAGAGAACGAAATATATGAACCTTGATGACGTTTTGATGGTGAAGCCGAGACAAAAGATTAACTTCTCGAATGAATTGGTTCTCAAGTCGAACTCCTAATTCTTCATGTTCGTCATCATCTGGCACCCTAATAATCTTCACAGCAACCGCTTCTTCCTTATAAATTCCATGGTAAAGCTGGCTATGAGCACCATGAGCAAATCTATGGCCAAGAAACAACTTCGAAAGATCAACCATAACATCATCAATCGATTCCACCGAAATAACCTTCCCACCACCATGATCAAACAACTTCGACCACGAATACTCCTTTTTCATCTTTCGTGGAATTTTCATCGAATTAAAGTGTCGAAGAGGGCTAGTACTATTTCGTGGGGACCGCAAATCAACGGCTGTCATGTTTCTTTGAATCATTTGTTTCCCTTTAACCCCTTTTTCCGTTTCAACTCTTTGAGGATGTGGAGTTGAAAATCTCTTCGTGTTGGATCGCGCTTCCTTAAAGGTATCCGGAACAGAGGTTTTGGGAGGCGGGGTTACTGTTCTATACTTGTTTGTAACAGGATTCGTTTGGATTTTAGGGCTTCGAAGCTCTGGTTTAGGTTCTAGAAACGTTTTTGGGGGTCGAGTTTTGACACCCGCGATTTGATTTGGTTGAATATCGGATAGGAATGAGGCTAATCTTGCAGAATCTAATCTATGGCAAACTGTATGAGAGAATTTTGTTCTTCTGATCCAAGAATTAGCCTCGTCCTCCATCTTTATAAAATCAACGAACTCCTATGAATTTGTGGGTTTAAATTCGATCAAGAACAAGATTCTTATGACTCCATAGATTCAAACAAAACCCCAAATCAGAACTCAAATCATCCAATTCCCACAACCCATATTGTTCTTCCAAGAAATCTTGAAAATGGTAAAGTTGAAAGCTTTTTCAAGAATACAATCAAAAGCAGCAGGGTGGATTGTACCTTTTCAGCTACAGATCTTGATGAATGAAATCAAGGCATGATATATGCAATTAAACCTGGATCTTCTTTCACCACAAAATATACAGAGACCTTTGGGTTCAAAAGTCAAACACCACCTTCATTCAAAGCCTGAAACATCCCACACAAACCATTAAATAAATATATACAAACAATTCGATCGAATAAAATAAAGGGTAAGAGTCGTTTGAATTAAAATAAAAAAATCAAGAAACAGTCATAATTGGAAGAGATGGAGACAATTATCTGCCCCCAAAAACACTAAAAAATTTACAAAACACAGCATCTAAAAACTATCAAATCAAAACCTTACCAAAAGGGTATAGAATTTGATGTCCTCCAAAGAATCTGTAACCTAAAATACAAAATTTAAAAAAAAATATAGTTTTTTTTCTGGGTAATTGAATCAAATCAAAAACCCATCTTTACCCTCACCAAGAAAGAATCTTTTTCCAGGGTGGGAGATAAGAGAGAGAAAATTGAAGAACATAAGCAAGATTTTTTTGGGGTGTTCTTATTCATATGTGAATGCAAATGAGAGAGGAAGAAAAGGAACCCATAAAAAAGGGGTTGATTTTATTGAATATAAAAAGAAAAGAAAAATAAAGAGGTGGTGGTGGTGGTATATTATACGGATCTTTGTGCGATGGTAAGTAGTGAGTTGATGATGATTCGGTGGACCCGACGGTAGGCGGTGAACGGTGGTGGTGGTCGTGGTGGTGATGATGATGTTGGTGGTGGGTGGGACCTCTCTTGGTTATGGTTTTTCTACAAAGTCAAGAAAAGGAAACAATCAAAGAGATGGGAAAATTATATTAAAAGCAAATAAAGAGAATATATACATACACAATTTATATATATATATATAGAGAGAGAGAGAGAGAGAATGCTACCGTCACCATCACAGAATTGGGGTACGGAACAACAAAAGAAAGCCAAAAGGAAAAGGAAAAGCCATTCTTTTGTTCTTTCTTGACAATTTAACCCTTCAACATTACTAAAATGACCAAATTAGCCTCCAACTACATGGAATTTATGCTTATGCCACTCAAACGACGAAGGTATTTGTTGGAGGGTTTACTTCTAAATCTCAAGTGGAAAAAAACTATAGCGAATTGATGTATTTTGCCGGGTATAAAGGAATTGTCGAGGTTTAATCATGTAACAAATGAGTTATTTCAATCGAGATTTGGTTTCATGGTGCTATTAGTGAATGAAGAGAGTAATGTGAAGGCATTGATGTTTAGAATGTTGAGAACAAAGGTTTATCGAGCTACGACCTATTGACCAATGGATAAGAAAAAGACTGAAAACAAGGGTCGATTTTAAACCTTAAATCACGGATGAATTGGTGATTTTTTTTGGCTTAAAAGCTTGAGAATACATAATTTACGTGAGTTTAGCATTATAACAAATTTACATGCTACCATTTGGTTAACTCAGGTATTTGCAAATAATCAAAAGCAAGCCAATTCAAAGATATATGAAAAAGGGCAAATTAAATGCAACCTCACCGTGTTGTTGACATGATCGAAGAAGTAATTGGGAATCCATAAACGCTTGATTGATTTTTTTTATCTAATTATCGTGTGTTTGCAATAGTAAGAGCAACTTCAAGGCATAAGCTTTTTATAGTTTTTTTTATTATCCATTCAAGTCAATTTACTAGGTCCGGTTGCATAGTATTTTCACAAGTGTTTAGGCAAAAGTTTGGTTTGCTGTAAGAGATTATGTGTCAAACACTTGATGATAATAGTCACTGCCATCACTTGTCTTATCGAGTAATGTTTTCGGCCATCAAAATTAATTATTGATAACCACCTTTTACGTAATAAGCGCTTACTGGTTAAGATTATTGGTCATTGTCATGTCTCTTACCAGTAAATTTTTTGATCCTTGTCATGTCCACCTACTATGACAACCGACAAGTGACAACTGCTAAACACTTATATAGTAAATCTTTAGTAAACGATCATATATATCAGTTGATAAATTGATGAATTTTCATTGTATTCCTTTCTTGCAGTTATATTTTTATTTTATAGTTCCACTATTTTTTGATTAATTGATCAAATTAAATTTATTAAATGGTTAAAATAGAAGTAAACATTATGTATAGCAAAATATATAATTAACAAGATTTCCTTCAAACGATTAGAGATATCAAATAAAAATATGAATATCATATATATATAGGGAAACCTTCACAGTGATTCATTGTGAAGGTAAGAAAAACAACAAAACTTCACAGCAAAAACACTGTGAAGGTTTACCATCACAGTACCTTCACAGTCTTTTGCTGTGAAGGTTTAGTGTTAATTCTTTGGTCTCACGGAAATAGTCTGGTCTCACATGATCTCAAGTCTATATATATATATAGGACGATAAGTAAATGAGAACTAAAAATAGGTTAAGAACCATGAAAACCGATCTAAACCATTAATTGATTTTTATCCATGGTCATGAAAGGTGATGACAATTTTGAAATAAATTAGAACTCCATGACTTATTATGGATTGAAATTAAAATTAATAGGGCATATTGGGTATTAAATGTCTTTGACCAAATTCATATTTGGGTCGACCTCATCAGCTCCATCGATGGTCCAAATCAAGAACTGGTGCTCATTGATTTGCTTGGAACTGGGTATTCTGATGATGTTAGCAAGATTTTCATTCTTTCTTCTCCACATCCCCATCCATGGCAGAGATCAAATCGTTAAAGTTAGAATCGGATTATCGTCTCATGATCATCTTTGAGAAATTTGGATTCACATGCACAAGCGTCGCCTCCGCCGCTATCTCCTCTGTCTCTGTCATCTCCGTTTTCTCTGAACTCGAACCCTCCCACCTCCGTTTCTTCCTCCTCGCCGAAGAATACCTAATTCAAGTCCTCGTCGAATACCAACAAAACCCTAATTTGTGTGTCGTCAATTTGAAATTAACTTTGCAACTATTCACATTCTGTGAGCTTTCTCCTCCGTCTCATTCATCCTTCAACAAATTGTATCAGATCAATTATCCCAATGAGTACTCTCTCTTTTTTGCCAATTGCAACCCTGATTCGCTCGTCACCATGGATGTCAGAACCGAATTGTACAACATTGATGGCAATAAAAGGGATTACCCTAGGGTTTTGGATCGTTGAATGCGTCAAACACAAGCTATATGCTCATCAAATTCATCTATTCGAATTTTACTCCGTTTGAATTTTGAGAAACCATATTTGGGGTTTTTTATTTCCTAAAAATGTGTTTGATTCTTGGGGTGAAATAAACATATAGTTTTTGGTTTCATGTGGTGAAACAACATATAGCGTTTGGCTTCATATGGTGAAATAACGTATATTGTTTGGTTTCATGTGGTGAAATAACGTATAGTGTTTGGTTTCATGTGGTGAAATAACGTTTAATGTTTTGTTTCATATGGTGAAATAACATCTAATGTTTGGTTTCATGTGATGAAATAACGTATAGTGTTTCGTTTCATGTAGTGAAATAACGTATACTGTTTCGTTTCATATGGTGAAATAACATATATATGAAGTATGATATTTATGAAAAAATTGTTTTTATTTCATGAGGTGAAATAGTATATGTTTCATATGGTGAATCTCATTTACCAAAATGACGATCATGCCCTTTTCATGTGGTGAAACAATTTTTAATTAAATTCATATGATCAAAACCAAATTACGGCTTAGAACGGTTCTCACGGTTTTCAATCTTTTTTTGGTTCTCACATGATTTAACCTCTCTCTCTCTCTCTCTCTCTCTATATATATATATATATATATGGTATATATATAGGGGTGGTATCGGATACAAACCAGTTAGTTTGTACAAACTCGTACAAACCATACCTAGCTTCATGATTTTGTAAATTTGGCTTCATGAATATATATATATATATATATATATATATATATATTTTGGCTTCATGAATATATAATTTGGCTTCATGAATATATCATTTGGTATTTTTAACTATTTTTTTACAAAAATAAGGGTATTTTAGGGTATTTTTGTAAAAAAAAATTAGTTAAAAATGCCAAATGATATATTCATGAAGCCAAATTATATATTCATGAAGCCAAAATATATATATATATATATTCATGAAGCCAAATTTACAAAATCATGAAGCTAGGTATGGTTTGTACGAGTTTGTACAAACTAACTAGTTTGTATTTGATACCCAGCCTATATATATATATATATACCATATATATATATATATATAGTGCTCTTCTTTTGTTAACCATCCATTTAGTGTTAACCGTGTTAACCAATCTAAACCATTCATCTTAGTAATCAATGGTCTAGATTAAATGAATTATTTTAAAATTTAATAAATTAAAAACTATGTAATTAAATGAAGTGCACATATGCATAAGGGTAAATCGGTCATTATGATAAAAAGGGATTTGGAATAGATAAGAAAGGATCTCATCCCTTTCCTACTTTCACGCCCCATTTTTTCTTTTTTCCTTTTCTCAAAATTTGATTTTAACTTTTTTACTGAATTACGGATGGCTTGAAATCCGATCGATTCCAGCTATTCGACAAAAATGGTGAATCATTTGGTGGAAAGAGCCACAAGAGACATGCTTGTTGGTCCTGATTGGTCGATGAACATTGGTATTTGTGATTTATGCAATCGCGACCCTGGGTATGCAATCGGATTTTTAGTGTTGTTTTAATCCCGAAAAGGGCGAGTATTCTTCTAATAATCATTTTTATCATTTGTAGTTATTACTATGTGTTTTGTTCCTGCTATAGTTACTCACAAGTAGACTTAGAAGTTCTTTATAGTGGATTCAGACTGTAGTTCTTTCCTGCCTGTGTAACCTTAATAAATTTGCTATACTAACATGGTAAAGAAATAAGAACATCATAATGTTTTGCCATTTCTGCTTTCCTTTGGTGCATATATAAAGTTTTAAATCGTGCATATATGCAATTTCAATATGTGCATATATGCAGTTCTAAGGTATGCATATATGCAATACTAATATGTGCATACATGCAATTCTATGATGTGCATATATGCAGTTCTAAGGTATGCAGTTCTAAGATATGCATATATGCAGTGCAGTACTAATATGTGCATATGTGCATATATGCAATTCTATGATGTGCATACATGCAGTTTTAAATCGTGCATATATGCAAAAAAAACGTGAAAAGAATCTATGAAACGTGAAGATGAAGATTATGTTTGAAAATGGGTTTTAGAAGATTAAGATTATCATTAATAACTACCAAAAATATCTTGTGCATGAAATTAGGAAAGTAAAATAACCATTAAATAATTAAAATTCTGAAATTCTTAAACTACCCCTACCAAACCAGTAACTTATCTTAATTCCTATTTAACACGGTTAATACTAAATGGACGGTTAACAAAAGAAGGGGACCATATATATATATATATATATATATATATATATATATATATATATATAGCCTTAGGTTCAAATGAGAAGTGCAAAGTTTTTGAGAAATAGAGAAGTGATCTTGGCCATTTATTTGGTCAAGATCGGTTATAATTGGTCAACAGTTGCGGCTTTGATTGGTCAAAAGTTGCGGCTTTGACTGGTCAAAAATTACGACTGTTCCAAAAATAGAAGGGCAATTTCGTAGCTTTTACAAAAAACACGGGCTGAGTTCATATATGAATTTGTGTGATTCACATATGAACTATACGTTCATATATGAATTCTTTATAACTAATTCATATATGAATCTTGTGATTCGTATATGAACCTTTGTGTTTCATATATGAAACCAATTAACTGTAGGTTCATATATGAATCAGTTGAACCAATTAACTGATTCATATATGAATCTTTGTGTTCATATATGAATCTTTGTGTTCATATATGAACCTTTGTGATTCATATATGAATTTTTTTAACTAATTCATATATGAACCTCTGTGTTCATATGAACAAATTAACTGATTTATATATGAACAAATTTTTGTAACTACTTCTCATATGAACAAATTAACTGATTCATATATGAATCACAAAGGTTCATATACGAATTAGTTAAAAAGAGTTTATATGTGAATTACAAAGGTTCATATATGAACACAAAGGTTCATATATGAATCACACAGATTCATATATGAACTCGTCCCGCGTATTTTTTACGAAACTACCCCTCTATCTTGTGCAGACCACGCGAGGAATTATCCGCTGCTTCTCGGTCAAAGTCGCCGATCTTGACCAAATAAATGGCCAAGATCACTTCTCTATTTCTCAAAAAATCTGCACTTCTCATTTGAACCTCTCCATATATATATATATATATATATATATATATATATATTACAGAGAATCCAAAGAGTTTGGTTATTTATTTGTGTTTTAGGTTTAGTCTTATATATTTTGAACCAATTCCTTAGAGTTAATTTGTTTATATTGATGTTATCATGTTAGGGGACATTTACCAAATGTCTATTGAGTAAGCGCTTAATTGGCAAAGAAGTCACCCTCACTTACCTGATCGTGTAACAATCTCCGTCATCAAAATGGATTGTTTGTAAGCGTCTTAAACCCGGTAAGCGCTTATCGAGTAAGAGTTTTGTCCTTCACTTACCGGGTAAGACACTCGGTCCTTGTTATGCCTTTTTCCGAGTAAGATTTTCGGTCATTGTCTTGTTCAATAGATAAATGATATCGGTAAGCGTTTATCCGTTAAGTACATTAAACTACCCTTTAATTTGTTTATATTGATGTTAACATAATAACATGTTAATTTGGGTCTAATTCTTTAGGTTAACTTTTTATATGTTTAGACCAACTCTTTAGACTTTAAGGTGGTGTTTGGTTCACTGGAAAGTGATGGAATCTGGTGGAATTGGAATGTGACATTCCATTGACCAGATTCCATTACAGTGTTTGGTTCAATCTTTTGTAGCATGGAATCTTAAAAAATTCCATTGAATTCCAATTTTTATGTTTTTGACATTCCATCACATATTGCTGGGATTTTAAAGGAATGGAATGTGTAATTTTTTTATTCCAAAAATACCCTTGTCCTAATTGATATACCTGCAGACCCCCAAATCGTTTTCTTCCCCAATCGTTTTCTTCTCCATCGAAGTGTTCCAGGGATTCTTGCATTGACTGAAAACTCTTCAACAAACATCAAATACTTTTCTTCTCCATCGCACACATCTGTTGTTCGACACTCGTCTCCATTGCACGCCTCTGTTGTTCGACACTCGTCTCCAAAAACCCAGAAGGAAGAAAACCTAAAATCCCAAAACCAGAAAATCAAGATCGAGATATATATGGAGATTCATATCTGGAAGAACACGATGCTGGATGTTTTATGTCCAAACCCAAAACCCAAGAAGAATTCGATAACCATGTGAAGAAATCAACCCATAACCCATAGAAATAAATCGGTAACCATATAGAGAAATCGAAAAGATGTGATGTTAGAGAAGCAGGGTCTCTTGAAGAAGACGAGAACATGAATGGAAGCTTGGAACTTGGAGGCGTGAAAGTGAACTGTTGGAATGTCTCTTGCAATAGGGTTTCTTTTATTATAAGGGTAGTTGAGGGAAATAATAGGAAATTAAAAAATTTAAAATTATTAAAAGGGTATTTTGGTCATTTACCAAAATTTCATTCCAATTCCAATGCTACATTCTGTGAACCAAACAGACAGATTCCAATTCTTTTAACAGATTTCATTCCAATTCTGTCAACCAAACAGCTGGTCAAACCTGACAACATTCCATTCCAATTCCTTCAAAGTCAAATTCCTTTGACAGATTCCATTCCATCCAAAAACATTCTGCGAACCAAACGCCCTTAAGGTTATCTGTTAATATTGCTAATTATTTGAAGATGAAAAAATTATTTATAAAAATATCATCCATTGCATTTGGATCCAGCAGGCACAGAATCCTCAAGTGAGAATACACCAACAATGATTAATTTTAAATATTAGTTGATAATCTAAAAAAATAGTAACACATCAGTTTATTAATGACTTAAATACTTAATTTATATTTAATCAACCTAATATGGTCAAAATTGAGTCTCCCTAATTGTTTTATAATTAATCTTTTTTTATGATAATTATTTTGTAATACTACTAACATAGAATAATATTCATGGACCAAAATCATGTATATTTGTATGATAAGGTTAGGTTCATCTAAAATGAAAAGTTGTGTGATTGATTTGTAAGTTTCATATGTTCATGGACCTCTTTGGTCTCTATGTAGATAGTATAGGGGGAGAATATGGAAAGTTCATTTTTCGTGGCGTGTGTGGGTTGGAAGCAAATACGGTAAAATGATACGGTACGCACGGATATTATTGTGTGTGTACGTGTTGTATGGTGGGAAGAGGACACCAATGTGGAACATGGATGTTATCGTGGGGGTGAAAGTACATGATAAGTGAATTAATTATCCAATAATCAAAGATTAAATTAATTATATAGTCATGTTTGGAAATTAAGCAACAAGTTTTTTTTTAGTTTTAATTTGTGAGTTTTTTAGTTTTTCAATTATAAGGTTTTTCCATATATGTTGGATGTGTATGTGCATATAATACAATAAGTTTGTTAATGGTTTCATGTTATTTTATTGATATATTTTAATGATAAATTGATGATAAATTGATTAATATATAAATTAGGGAAATTAATTAAAATACCCCAAGTTTGACCATTACTTACCAAAATACCCAAAATCTCGATCAGTTTGCCAAAATGCCACAAACATCCGCGATGGGGCTGCGATCGCGGGCTAGGGCCTATGTGGCACCCGTGTTTGGCCAAAGTGTCCCGCGGAGCCCCTCAACTATGGCCGCGGTGACACTTTTGGTCCCTCCCCGCGGAGGTTCCCCGCGATGGTCCCGCGATAGGCAAATATTTTACACTTTCAGCCCCTGTACTTGAACGAATCTTGCATGCTTTTACTGTGTTTTTTCCACAATTATTGTACTTTGAAGACCAATTTGTGGCTACAATTCACTGGTTTGTTTGAGATTTCGTCCATAAATATGAGTGATATGCAATCCATAATTCACACTTATTTCTTGCTCTTTCTTGATTTCTCTCTTGCTTTCTTTGTTTAAGTTGCTTTCTCTCTTGATTTATTTCATTTCATCCACAAATGGCATAGTCATCAAACCCTAAGTCTACTGCTGAAAAAATGCCACCTAAAATCGAGATCGCCATAGCAAAAAGGGAAAAGGAGATAGAGGAACTAACACAAGAGTGGAAACAAATGATGGCCAGGAAGGAAGTCCACTTGAGAAGGATCGAAGAGGAAGATAAGGAGATCAAAAGGATGAAAGGGGATATAAAAGCTAGGGAAGCTCGTATTCGTCGAGAACAAGAAGCAATTCACCATATTTTGCAAGACTTCGCAATTCTTCAAGCGAAGGTAAACGACAAGCAAGCTTGGATTGATGAAACTAAAGCAATTTTTGACTAGGTGGTGGTTGTTTTAGCTGTTTTGTATTTGTTTTTTGTTGTTTTGTATTTTTTTTACTGTGTTGTTGTTTTGTATTTTTTTTGTTGTTGTTTTGTATTTTTTTTGTTTTGTACTTTGTTGCTCATGAATAAAGGTTTTTAATCTGTCTGAAAAGTAGTTTTTAAGTAGTCTGAAATTTGTCTGAAAAGTGGTTCATGTGAAAAATACAACTCATAAATGTTATACAAGATTATTTCATAGCAAACACATACTAGTAAATACAGTACAAATTTATCCAAATTTGAGGCTACGGCTAGACAATGGTTTGGTTTTTGACAACCCGGGTCTACTTCTTACATACTCTGGCGAGACGAGTCTCAAAGTGTTAAGCTCCACTTTCTCGATGTACACTTCAATCACGGTATGGCCGTCAACATACTGGCGTATGTTGGCTACATCTTCGTCGGTACTTAATTCTACCAGTCCAGTCAAGAAGTCTGCATTCGGCCTCTTAAAATACAACCTATTATATTTTGGTTCTTCATATTCCAGCTCTTTCATGATCTGTTCAAGCAGTTGCATAGAAAGATCCTCCACATCTAACATGTCAACATAAATTTCTAGACCACGAAAATAATATCTTTTGGGTGGTTCCGTGAAGTAACCACCATGGTGGACTTTCATGGTGAACAACTGTGGATATTTATCTGTTGATGAACATTAATTAATATAGTTAGTTCGTAGAAACAAGCAAAAAACTCAATGAAACATGAACACTAACCATATAACTCTTTGCCAGTGTCTGAAAGCGATTCAGATAAACGCCTAAAGCACCAAACATGAAGGTTTGGGGATGCCATGTATGAATACGTTAACGAATAATATGTTATCGTTTATGTGTTTTACGACTAATCTAGCGTAGGTTATTTATAGGCAAATGTGGATGCTTTTACTGCACTTAGGTCCCTGTCTTTGCTCTAACACAACTTAGGTCCCTGTCTTTTCTCTCCATTTAGACTACTACCATTATGATCATCATCCCATGTTCTGTTTCAAGTACCTTTCAAAATATAACTGGTCCCAATCAATGGTCAAATCAACGCACATAAGTTATGTTTGATAAATTACAACGCACTAAACATACAATATTTATCGTCCCAATCAAGGGTAATCAACGTTCAGATCAACAGTATCATGTGATATAGTTCCATGTGGTTCAAACTCCGACGGGCCCGCGGTGTTACTTAGCTAACTGCTTGTGCGTCTACTCCTTGGCACGGTTGAAGGGGCGGGATTTGGACACTCTCCATGAGTATGTCCTACGCATTGGCACCGAGTACATTTTTGCTGTATCGAACCTTCACCACGTGATGGACGTCGGTCGTTTTTTCTCGGTCTCCCGGCTCTATTCTTATCGTTTAAAGGTGGATAGCATGGCGGAAGCGGGTCGGGTGGATACACCCATGCTTCAGGGGGTCCAGCTGGATTTATTACCTCCACGTATGTTCTCCGGTAAGTTTCGGACCTGAAGAAAACTACAGCCAAGTCGCTGCAATCTCTACGGCCCATGTGGTTTGCCGCAGCGATGGCATGGCCGCACGGTAACCCAGATTTTTGCCATTCGCAACACGAACAAGTGTGGTCGGTCATATGCACAGTCGCGTGAAGATGGTCATCCAGAACCTCGTACCTCCCATACCCGATTTCTCTTACCCTCCATGTCGCCGCGTGACGCGCCCTGCGGAGAACTATCTCCTCCGCCACTGGTGTGAGTGCATGTTGCAGCTCAGCTCCTTTTTGGCGTCGAAGTTGGTACCACTCTTGTTGAAAGGTCCGAAAGTAGTCCATAAGATTAACAATCGGACATCTACGCGCAAAACGGGAGAGTGCATTCACCGACTCTGCACTATTGGAGGTCAGAATGTCATACCGTTGTCCAGAAAAATGGGTCACGGACCACCTCTCCGGTCCAGCTTCGTCCATGACTTTGGCTGCTTCCTTGGCACTAACTCGTAGAAGATTCATGTACCAGTTAAACTCCCGATCCGTATATGCTCTGCATGCCGCCCAGTAGACTTCCTTGTAGGAGGTAATACGTTTGTCCCTGGTTTTGGCGTTCATCTCCAAATGTCGACAACATATGGCATGAGGGACGTTTGGGTACATGGCAGAGATTGCGGCGCTTATGGAAGGAGCCCTGTCGGACATAAACACCAACCCTTGCGGGTCTCCGATAGCTTGTCTCAACATGGACAGAAACCAAGTCCACTCGTCCCCGGTTTCGGACTTGCCTACGCCGAAAGCTACTGGAACGATGGAGTTATCCCTGTCCATGGCAACCGCCAGGAACATCATACCCATGTAACGGCCCTTTAAATGGGTTGCGTCTATTACCAGGACACGACGTAGATTTGCCAGAAATGTGCGGATCTGCAAAAAACATAGGTGGTTTTCCTTTGTAAATGTTATAGTTTATAATGTGTAAACATATGACGTACCGCGGGTCCAAGGGCCACGAAGCACATCTCAAACCGTCCATGTGAATCGGTCCGTAGCTGCGTGACAGTACCAGGATTCTGCAGCTGCAAATTATATAAATATGTTGGGAGTCGTTCATGCGACTCCTCGAACGTGCCTCTCACCAATAGCAGTGCCTTGCATCGCGCACGTCAAGCTTGATGGTAACCAATCGTGACGTCGAACTGCTGGTGAACATCGTGGACGATGTCCTTTGGATGCAATGACCTGCTAGCATCAAGAAATTTGTTTTTCAGTATCGCACCCAAAGTCTTTTTGGTGGCTTGTTTGTGGTGGGGATTCAGTTGCGTCCTCGTACAAGTGTGTACGTCGTGCAACTTTCTAATAAGTAACGCCCCTCCTTTGGGACCCGCGAGAATCGCGTACATCCTCCACTCACAGTTTTCTCTCGCACATTCAACTATGTATCTGCTTTTGTCAGATTTCGGCGTGTGACTTTCGAAACCCTCTTCCAAGAACTTAAGTCCGACCTGACTTGCCAAGTGATCCTTCGAATCAAATATCTGACCTACTTTTAACCTTAAACTGCAATTATAAGGTGTAGATTCGTAGGTTTGTGTCTGGGTATTCTGGTCTGGAAGAATAGGGGGCATATCAAAAAAGTCATTTAATTGACTAAATGATTTTCTACTAGGGTATATTCTTCGTGATCATCACTATCGGTATCGGTATCTGATCTGTCTATATCAGCATTACCCGTTTTGAAAACATAGGTTTCGTCATCAGCAACTCCAGCACAACGTCCTTCTTGTGGTTGTTTGATACGGGGGTTTTCACACCCCGAGAATCTAACCGCAAGTGTACGGTGTCGAATCAAGTAATAACGCACGGTAAGTACGAGTATCGAATCCACGGGAACTAGGAACTAAGTCTCACAATTACTACAATCGCTATTAACTGAGCCGTCGAATTGAGAGATGGTTGGCTATTGTTAAACTACTTAATTGCAGAAAGTAAATTACAACTCAAACACAAACGAAACAAATAACGACTTAGGAAACTTCGATAGAGAGAAAGTTGGGGGTTAGTAATCCTAAGGTTTTCCACATGCAAACGCTTGACTCACAACAATTACCAATTTATCCCTTTAATGATTCCCAAATCTTTTAAGATCACCGTTGTTCTCTTTCAAGCAACAACGGATTTTATTTTGAAAAGGACAAGTTAAATCTCTCGATCTCAACTTATGGATTCCAAAACACATTAAGCACCAGATTTATATTAAACGGCTAGATTTTATCTCTCGATTTCAACCTAACGGTTCAATTGGGACTAAGACTTATTCGATATATCTCTATCACCGATTTATCGTCTTAGGCATGCAATTCCTAGTTCTTTTTAACAGTTAATTCTCTCGAACTCAACTGAAAATAATAAATCAATTGAAAGCTAGCTAGACTCTCAAAGGCATGAAACACAAAATCACATGCTTCATTAATAACGGAAAAACTGATAAAATATCAAGTCAATTGTTTACATGCTTAATAAACCGAATTCATTCCAACCCCCAACACGAACCGGTTAGTTCATGTCGGTGGTGGATTCAAACACAAAAGAAAAGATAACGGAAGTGTATGTAAAGATGATTAACGTGATCGTGGTGAATGTGAAAGATGTAGTAATGAACTCCCTTCTCCCGTGATTGAATCTACTTCGCGTGTTGAATGTCTCCTTGATCGGCTCTCAATCGTGGTTTCAAAGACTCCGAAAATTCACCCAAAATCGCTCCCAAATCGCCCCTGGCCGTCGTGTGAAAGTTGTCTTCCGAAAGAATGACCTAAAAATCGAATTTAAAGCTGGAATTCGCGAAACAGTGGGTTACGCCACTTGCCACGCGACTTGCAAGTCGCGTGGTAAGTCGCGCGTATCATTTTTGCAGCGTGGGTCGTCGTCTGGTTCGCGGATCGGGTCCTGGTTCGGTCGTGGGTCTTGGGCTTTGCTTTTGGGCTCTTTTTAACTTCTTTTCCCGAGGAATGCCGCCTTTTAGATAACCTGTATCAAACACTAGATAAACCGTAAAATACACGCTTTTTTACTTGAATACAAGCCAATCTCGTTGGTTTGAGAACTGAAAATAACGCCAAAAAGTGGCGTTATCAACAACCCCAAACCGAGCGTTGCTTGTCCCCAAGCAAATGAGCGATAAAAATAGAATAAAAGCACAGGGTGAAATAATAACTGCACAATTCCCAATCGGTACCAAGTGATGCATCGGTGATTTCCCATACCCGTGAATGTCTATCTCACTCTCACCTCATTCTTATTTCGTCCGATCTATGACTTTCCATTGGGAGTTGAACTCGTGACCATTCCGATTACATTAGGGTTAGACTAAGTCCAAACATACTAGGAAAAACATTTCGCCTCGACCCTACCTCACGGGTTACTCTCTTTGCACTCGAACCTAGGTTATCGCTCATGTTGTCATGTTATGGAGGTTATGTACAAGAATACTCGAATTATTACATGACAACTCTAAAGAAAGACGCACAAATGTCCAAACAGTTGATCTCAGAAAGGAATCAAGTAGCAAGACAGGGACTATCGATAAAGGTGGTCGTATACCGTAATCACATCTTCCAAAAGATCATCCAGGTCTTTACAAGGGTTGTAATGGGGCTAAGGTTAAGGCTATGAAACGAAGGGTAAGAGGATCAAAAATCCTCGGCGTGTCAATCATTGGCAGTTCTGAAATTTTCTACTTCAACCTCTATCATTTGGCCCTCTTTGTCACTATTGGAGTCGATGTGACTCTCTTATTCAGCTGCTGTAAACACTAACAAACTGTACTCATTTTTTTTAATGGGACTTCATTGGTCCTCTTTATTGATTGGGGCAGCATTGGCCCTCTTTTCTATTTCTTGGGTTACATTGACCCAATTTTATTTTCTTGACTGGCCTGAATTCTTTCTTTTGTGCTCTATCTCTCGCTGTTCATTACCGCTTCCGATCGACACACTTTCGGATAAGGTTGGCTAAGGCTTATGGCTAAGGGTTTAATGGTGGGTTTAGAAACGAATAGGTTAAGTGTTTGGCTTCAAAGTGGTTTATGGATACACACAAAAGGGGTAAAAGGAAACGATAGTTAAAAACAGGTTAGACAAAACACACAATGCCTGGAATCATATCTTAAGGTCCACACGATGTGGTCTACTATACCCTTACCCAATATCCCGATGGTTGTCTTTGCTACTTAATGCAATAATGTAACGAGATCATTCTACATTCACGACAAGGAATTCGAAAAGGTGTATAAGAATTAAGTGTGTGAATCCCTCGAAATGAAAAACGTCTTTTAGGCTCAAAACTCATGATCGGGTGGTCTCCACTAATGTCCCTAGTCATGTCCTTTCCCGGTCTTTCCCTAATGGTCACGTCACTATCACAAGATTCTTCCCACAATGGTTGGTCTCAATCATTCAAAACAAAAATTTTAGCTAAAGTGATCTAGATACTCAGAGGCGCAGGAAATCTACGTGCATAACGTGGGCCCGATTGGGCAACCCCAAACCTTACCCACACATTGTCCCTAATGTGCAAGTAAAGTCGTAGGCTATGCGACTCGAATCATTGTGCAGTTATTACAGTTATTACGCAGGAAAGACGAAACATTACACAACATAACTAGAAGCTAACCCAGAGTTTCTCATATATGGGCACCCCAAACCTAGGCCGTAGCCTAGGTTTGTCAACAGAAACCAACCCCAAACCTCGGTAAAACCGAGGTTTGCACAGGATTAAAAGTGAGTGTGTAGACGTTTAAAAATGAGGCACCCCAAACCTAAGTGAAACGTAGGTTTGTTGCATCTCGTTAAACTACTAAGGAATAAACATCTTACACCACTCGTTTAGCAGAAAGAATTAGAACATACATGTTTTGCCCGGCCGGAGGAGATTCTCTCAAAAGATTGAGCGCCAGAATGGGAGGATAGAGGGAGAAGGGCACACAAAAACAAAAACATGAAAGCAAAGGACGAAAAATGCAAAGAAAGAGAAAACACACGCAAGATAGGAACAAAAACTGCACGAAAAACAAAAACGAAGCAACAGGGGACTCCCGCGGTTTAGCCCGCAACTTACAAGTCGCGGGGCATCCCACGTAACTCTCTGTTCGAAAACCAATCCGAGAGTCCCGCGGCTTTGTACGCGGTTTGTAGGCCGCGCAACAAGCCGCGTAAGCCCCTGTTTCAGCTATTTTTGGATTTTTTCGATTTTTCATTTTTTTTTGGCTTTTCGTAATTAAAAACAAACTCAGAAGCAAAAATGATAAAAGAAAACAAACCTTGGTGGGTTGCCTCCCACCCAGCGCCGTATTTAAAGTCGTGGCACGACTGTGTGGTTTTCAACTTGGCTCCGTATCCGCTGACTCGAATCGCCCACACTTGCGATTCCCCGCGGATTGTTCCTCCTTTGGCCTTCCTTTATCAGCTCCGAGTTCCTCTTTGCTTCGACCTTCCACTTTCTCGAACATCTTGAATATCACTCTCTCGCCGCCAACTCTGAAGGTCACCTCTCCTTCCTCCACATCAATTAACGCTCGACTCGTGGCTAGGAATGATCTTCCCAGAATTAACGGGACCTCTTCATCTTCGTTTATGTCAATGACCATGAAGTCGATGGGGAAATATAACTTACCGACCTTGATGAGTACGTCCTCGATCACTCCATACGGGTATCTGATTGATCGATCAACGAGCTTTAACGTCATGTACGTCGGGCTTACCTCACCCATGCCGAGTTTCCTGAAAATAGAAAGAGGCATCAGATTAATACTAGCTCCTAAGTCACATAACACTTTATTAAATTTAAACTCCCCTATCTGAATAGGAATAGAGAAACTCCCTGGATCTTTAAGCTTCGGGGGAAGCTTGTTCTGAAAAATCGCGCTGCACTCTTCAGTGAGTGCAACGGTGGCCTGGTGATCGATCGATCTCTTTTTGGCTAGAATTTCCTTCATGAATTTCGCGTAGGAGGGCATTTGTGCCAATGCATCTGCAAAAGGGATGTTAATAGTTAACTTTTTAAATATATCGAGAAATTTAGAAAAGTGAACATCATCCTTGTTTGCTTTCAATCTGCTCGGATAAGGCACTCTTGGAATTTCCGGCTTGACCGGTGGTGTCACTTCTTTTTCCTTTGGCTTCTTCACTTCAACCACCACCTCTTCATCATTCTCTAACTCCCCCATTTTGTTGATCCAAACCCTCAGTGATTTGATAATGACCCTCTCTTATATACTTAGTGAAAATTGTAAGTAAACAATATGTATCAGAGTTTCACTATCGCTGATAAGTACTAAGATCTTACAGTACCGCTGATAGGAACTCTCTCTCTTTAGATTAAACATTCAGCGAACACTGTTCACCATTAATGTTCTGAGTCTGTTCAGTCATTATGGTGATCGCTGATAAGTTAGTTGTTTACTTATGATCCCTGAAGACAAGTTTCACGTCAACAAAGGTTCTACGCTGAAGTCGAAGATCAAGCTCAAGAACCAGCGACAAGTCTCCTAATGAACTGATGCGGATCAGCGAAGACTCAGATTTGTCCACTCAACGTGAAGTATCAAGTACAAGACTTCAGCTATTGCTGAACTCTATCATTCGTTGATATGAAATGATAGATCGCTGAATCAACGAAAGCTGATCATGAAGTCCTCCGTACAAAGTACTTTTGTCTTAACCACCCTTGCACGTCTCCGTACGAAATGTCAGAAAAGAACCTCCGAAAATCTGAAATCGTACAACCACTCTGATACTACACTGTTCATCCTTACGGCTACTAAGGTTGTCATCAAAAGTCAATGACTTGCAACCAACCAGCTGATGACACGTGTAAAGTATATACTGATTTGTATTTAATGCATGCATTATATAAATAGATGAACTCACTTCTTTTGAAGTAACTTGCTAACTCTGGACAAGTTCAAATCTCTTATCTCAGATAGGTTATTATTAGTAATTTCCTTATCTCTCTTAGTGCAAGAAACCTTAGTGTTCCAACTCGTTTAGATTTAGGTTTATCCTTAATCTTGTTTCCGCAACAAGCTGTAAATTGTTAATGATTTATCAATAAACAATTTAGAAAAGTAAAATCCGTGAGTTTGTATTCAACCCCCCCTTCTACAAACTTGTATAGGCCTTCGGGACCAACAAGTGGTATCAGAGCGGATTTGTTTAATCTCATAAACAATATCTAATCTAAGATATTTCTCTTCCTTGCTATTATCTGAAAATGGCCACCAACACAAACACAAATTATATAGACAATGGTTCTCTTGCAAAACCCCCTAGATTTTCCAGAGATAACTTCAACTTATGGAAAAATAGGATGACACTCTTCTTAGAAGGTGTAGACCCTACTATGCCTTACTATATTGAGAATGGTCCATTCATCCCTGTAAGATTTGATGCTGCAGTTCCAGGCACTGAGAATAGACCTGCTATTCCAGAAAGGCTGGTACCTAAAGAAATCCATCAATGGACTGATGAAGATAAGAAGAAAGTGGCTATAGATACAAAAGCCAGATCCATACTATCCATGGCTCTTCCTAACGAAGTCTACCATTCCGTCATGAATCTGAAAACATCAAAAGCCATGTGGGACACAATATGTGTTCAGTATGAAGGAACGTCTGAAGTCCAGGACTCAAGAAAGATCAACCTGGTAAGACAATACGAAAGCTTCATTTCTGGTAAGAATGAAACTCTCTCTGAAGTTCACCAACGCTTTAATTGTTTAATTATAGATCTGAAAACTGTTGGTAAGGAATATTCTAACTTTGAAGTGCTGACAAAGTTTCTAGAATGTTTACTTGAAAGCTGGGACAATTATTCCATGTGTCTCAAGCTGTCAAAGGATCTAAGATCAATGACCCTTGCTACCTTATATGGGACGTTGCTGAATCATGAGCTATCAAGCCATCTTAAGAAGAATCTTGTAAAAGATTCCAAAAGCACCCCTGTTGCTTTAATCTCAGAGGAACCTTCTACTCAGCGACCCTCGGTCACTATCACTGAGTTAGAGAGTAACTCTGAAAGTTCATCAGATTCTGATTTTTCAGATGATGAATCCTTGGCTCTCCTAACCAAAAAGTTCAGGAGATTTGCCAAGAAGAAAATGTTTAGAAAGAACAAACCTCTTTCCATAGCTGACAAGCCTAAATCATCAGTTTTTGTTGATAAGGCTACCGCTACTTGTTTTAACTGCGAAAAGATAGGACATTTTGCTAACGAGTGCAGGTCTAAGAAAGTTTCTAGACCCTCAGCTTTTACAAAGAAATCCTTTGTTCCAAGGAATAAAGATGACAAATACTCAAAGCTGAAAGACAAATATGCGAAGCTGAAAAGCTTTAAGAAGAAAGGCAAAGGCCTGATGGCTGACTATGATTGGGCTGCTTCTGATGAAGAAGCATCATCATCTGATTCTGAAGATGATGAAGCAAATCAATGTCTCATGGCCAAGATTGAAGAAGAGGAAGAAAGTTCAGACATACCCTCCAGTTCAACCTCTGCTATTCAGGTATCACCTTCTTTCTTTACCAATATTGCAAATATTGATGAAGCTGATAGTCTCCGTAAGATCGATCTCTTGACTAGAAGTTTATACGAAGCCATGAACGGCAAAACTGTGGTTGAAAACCAAAATCTTGATCTCGCTGAAAAGCTTAAAAACTGCCACCTTCAAATAGAAAAGCTTTCTAAAATTGAAGAAGATTTTAAAGATCAAGTATATTTAAATCAGCTAGTCAAAATCGAACGAGCAGAAGCTATCGCTGCATTAGAGGCTGAAAAAGCTACTGTTGAAGGATGGTGTAATTCTTCAACAAAGATCACTGAGATAATTAAGGCTCAGATTCCTCTGAGTGATAAACGTGGTCTGGGTTATAAATATGATACTCCAAAACCAACCACCGAACGTTCAATGCTTAAATTTGGAACGTTCGTATCCTCAGTCGCTGACACTTCATCATCTCAGTGCTCCTCGTCAATTACACCAATCCCTGAGGAAACTCCTACCTCCTCAAAAGGCAAGGAGAAAATGGTTTATTCAAAATCTACCTCTGTCTCTAAAGACAAAGGTAAAGGAATTGTTATTTATCAAAATACTCAGAAGGGTACTTTAGTACCAAAGCTGAATGCTTCTAAAGCTTCAGTGACCTACCCCTCTGGATCTAGAAAGCTGATCTCTGGATCTATTCAGCGATCTACTCCTAGACTCAGAGTGGATGTCCTTGGTAAGAAATCTGAAGAACTGAATGTTCGTCCCATTTCTAAAGCCAATAGTTTACTTGGTGCTGGCACTTCTAATTCGAAATTAAAAGCTCAGCATACAAGTGGTCCTAGAACTACTTTTAGCTATAGGAAATGTTATCACTGTGGACTCACTGATCATATTGCTAGTAAGTGCCCCACAGCCACCAAAGCTGAAAAGATAGCCAAGGTGAAGATTGCCCCCAAGGCAAAAAAGACCAACCCTGGTGCAAATCAGGTCAAGGTGAATTCTACCACTGAGGTTAAGAAATTAACCAAAGTGAAGAAAGACAAAGCTGAATCTTCAAATGCTACGAAGACTGTTGAACCTTCTATTCCAACTACTTCCACTGACAAACGTGTATACATGGTTAAGTGGGTACCTAAGAAAAACTAATCTTCCTTTGCATTGCAGGTTAAGAAGGGTATCTGGTATCTCGATAGCGGATGCTCTAGACACATGACTGGTAAGAAAAGCCTGCTCGCTGAATACAAAGAAGAGAAAGGTCCCTCTGTGACTTTCGGTGGAAATGGAAAAGGACATACCCGAGGGTATGGTGTACTTTCAAATGGTACAACCTCCTTCAGAAGAGTCGCATATGTTGAAGGGCTGAAGCATAATCTTCTAAGCATCAGTCAGCTTTGCGACATGGATAACAAAGTAATTTTTACTAAGGAATCCTGCTTTGTCTCTGACAAAAAGGAGAAGATAGCTCTCAGCGGTTATCGTTTGGAAAATATTTATGTAATAAACATGGACTCAACAACCACTGAGAACTCCTGTTTCTTCTCAAAGGCCTCATCTGATGTCAACTGGCTATGGCATAAGAGGCTCTCTCATCTAAATTTCAAGACACTGAACACTCTTTCGTCAAAAGAGTTAGTCACTGGTCTACCTCAGCATTCATACGCCAAAGAGTCATTATGTTCAGCGTGTGAAAAGGGAAGCAGACCAAAGCAAGCTTTAAATCAAAGAAAGTTTCTTCAGTGTCATTTCCTCTACAACTACTCCATATGGATTTGTTTGGCCCTGTTAACAAACAATCCATCGCTGGAAAGAAATATACGCTGGTCATAGTTGATGAATTCTCACGCTTCACTTGGGTAATGTTTCTCCGTTCTAAGAGTGACACCCCTGAAGAACTCATCACCTTTGTTCGGAAGATGGAAACTCTGAACAATATGACTGTTCGCTCAATAAGGAGTGATCATGGAACTGAATTCAAAAACAGTTCTCTTGATTCCTTCCTTGAGATAAGGGTATTTCTCACAACTTTTCGTCAGTGAGAACACCGCAACAAAATGGAGTCGCTGAAAGAAGAAATAGAACAATTATTGAAGCTGCACGTTCAATGCTCAGCGATTCTCACCTGCCTACTCAGTTTTGGGCAGAAGCTGTCAACACTGCTTGTTTTACGCAAAACAGGTCGCTGATAGTTAAAAGATTAAAAAAGACAGCCTATGAACTCTTTCATGGGAGAAAGCCTTCAATCAGCTTTCTTCACATCTTTGGATGTCAGTGTTTCATACTGAACAACAGAGATGCCCTTGGAAAGTTTGATCCTAAGGCTGATGATGGAATCTTTCTTGGATACTCCTCAGTTTCCAAAGCCTTCAGAGTCTTCAATCGAAGAAGACAAACTGTAGAAGAAACTATTCACGTCACGTTTGACGAATCCCGTTCAGCGAACTCTAAACCGAACGCTGATACAGAAGAACTGAATCAATGGATGTTTTCTCATCTTGGTGATTCAGAAGATATTCCCACTCCTCATGCTCATCCAGTAGAAGATGATAGTCCCACTATAATTCCAAACATGCAGAATAGTGAAGCTGAAACATCCTGGGTCTCAGCTGTTCCTATAAACACTATACATGCAGTTGATCCAAATGTCTCAGACATTCCATCTACTTCTCAGCAATCAGTGAATATAATGACAACTGCATCCATTCCTCTCTTGGCTGATACTCCCGACGTCGCTGAAGCTTCATCTTCGGCTCCTCAAGATCAAGTTGAGTCAGCGTCTCACGCTCCGGCTCAGCGATGGACTATAAATCACCCAATCGGTCAAATTCTTGGTGATCCAAACGCTGGGATTCAGACTCGACGAAGTGCAGGTAATATTTGTTTATTTGTAAATTTTATTTCACTAACTGAACCAAAGAAGGTAGAGGATGCCCTCAAAGATCCAAACTGGGTCAGCGCCATGCAAGAAGAGCTGACTGAATTTGAAAGAAACAAAGTTTGGAAACTTGTTCGAAGACCAACTGACAAAACTGTGATAGGCACCAAATGGGTCTATCGAAACAAGTTGGACGAACATGGTACTGTAACCCGCAACAAAGCTCGTCTTGTTGCTCAGGGATACAGACAAGAGGAAGGCATAGATTATGACGAAACATTTGCTCCAGTAGCAAGACTTGAATCTATTCGTCTTTTCTTAGCATATGCTGTACACAAAAACTTCACTGTACATCAGATGGATGTTAAGTCAGCGTTTCTGAATGGAAAGCTGAATGAAGAAGTTTATGTGGAACAACCTCCAGGATTCTCAGATCCTAAGCGTCCAGGTTATGTTTATAAACTGGACAAGGCACTTTATGGCTTAAAGCAAGCTCCTCGTGCATGGTATGATACTCTCTCTACTTATCTCCATATTGAACAATTTGAGAGAGGTAAGATTGACAAAACGCTTTTTTTTTAGAAAAGTAAAAGGTCATATCATTCTAGTTCAAATATATGTTGACGACATTATATTTGGTTCTACTAACCCTGAGCTTTGTACTCGTTTCGCTGATAGAATGAAAGATGAGTATAAAATGAGCATGATGGGTGAACTAACATATTTCCTTGGTCTTCAGATTAAGCAAACTGAAAAAGGAACTTTCATTAATCAGGGAAAATATGTTAAAGATATGCTGAAGAAATTCGACTTAACTGAAAGTTCAGCTATGAAAACCCCTATGGCACCACCGCTGACACTTGATAAGGACACAAAGGGTGTTCCTGTCAATGTCACGCTGTACCGTGGGATGATCGGCTCACTATTGTATCTTACAGCTAGCCGACCCGATATTATGTTTGCAACATGCTTGTGTGCACGATATCAAGCTGAACCTAAGATATCTCATATGAAAGCTGTAAAGCGAATCTTTCGATATCTTAAGGGTACCGCGAATCTAGGTCTTTGGTATCCCAAAGACTCAGGATTCGATCTAACCGCCTATTCAGACAGTGATTTTGCAGGTTGCAAAATGGATAGGAAAAGCACCACAGGAGGATGTCAGCTCCTGGGTGGAAAGCTGGTAAGTTGGACAAGTAAGAAGCAAAACTCAGTGTCCACTTCCACAGCTGAAGCTGAATATGTAGCCGCTGGAAGCTGTTGTTCTCAAGTCTTGTGGATGAGAAATCAGCTACTAGACTATGATCTTCAGCTCTCCAAAATTCCAATCTATTGCGACAGCACTAGTGCCATCGCTATAGCAAACAATCCAGTGCTACACTCAAAGACAAAACACATAGAAATCAGATATCATTTTATCAGAGATCATGTGATGAATGGTGATATAGAACTTCATTTTATCCCAACTGATTATCAGTTAGCTGATTTATTTACCAAACCTCTTGATGAGACAAGATTCAACTTTCTCATCAGCGAGCTTGGAATGCTGAACTTTGAAGGGTAAAATCTTCAGCGGTTCACATAAATCAGCGATAGGATAAAATCAACTCGTATAACCTATTCAATCATCTTCTCTCTGGATAAACTTGGTTAAACTAATATCCAGGTATGTTTTCTCTCTCTGACAAACGCATGAAAATGCAAGATTTCAAAACAAATGCATCGCTGAATATCTCTTCCTTAACAGCGATATTTTGAAAGTTCTTAAAACCTTCACTGATATTTTCTATTCAGTGCTTCATGTTTTTCAAAAGAGTCCCTGAGCTTTCAAAACCTCAGAGACATCCTAAAAGAATGTGAAAGGACAGTTGTGACGTCATTGCAACGGATAACACCAGGCACGATTTCTTTCTGACACACGTTTGCACGTTTCGTTCAAACTTCCAATCAAATGCAAACACGTGTCCGTGTCATGATGAAAACCTTTTCCCGTTCAAGGTTTTCTCTCTCTAAAACTCCCTATATAAACAAACCCTTGGTTTATATTTGTCTTTTACGCGATCAATCTCCCTCCGGAAGAAAAGAATTACTGTTGCATTTGTGCTCTCAAATCTTCAAAGAACTGTTCATCATCTTCTTCATCAAAGCATCAAGGTTAATATGTTCATATTTTTTTTCAAATGCAGATAACTTGTTTCTGATCTTATCATTGTTTTAAACAAGATCAAACAAAAGAACTTCTTAAAAATAAAATCATTTCTTTCATGGTTTTATGAACACAACCATTTCATGGTTGTTCTTCAAGTTTTAAATCTTAATCTTAAACTTGTTCTTCATTCGTATCCAGATTTTTTTTGAAACTGGAATACAAGACTTTATGGGTTTTACATTTCGTTTCAAAAATCATGAAAAACCCTAATCTTCATTAATACATTTATGTCTGAATGAAATGGACAAAATTCGAACCATCTTAATGGAAATTCTTTCCATATTAAGATAATTCTTATTTGTTAACATCTTTGGTTGAACTGATAATACAGAGAAATGGCAACTTCAAAGATCAATGTTACCGCTGAGACCATCTCCACTGACTCTGAGGAAGTGGAAATCATCAAAGCCCCTCAGGTTAAGTTCAAGCTGGATCAACTAGATTGGACCAAGGTCAACAACCTCTCTGCGCTTCTCGAGTTTCCTCCTCGAAAGCAAGTCACACATCTGGATGATGCTGTGAATTTCCTGAAAAACTGCTGCATTTCAACAGCCCTGACCATCACACCTCCTGCAAGTCAGCTACTACTATCCCAGTTCTGGTACTCTGCCAGACACACTCAGCTACCCTCCACCAAAGATGCATCCAAAACCATCGATTGCATACTCAGCGATACTGAGTATGGCACAATTAAGATAACCCCTGCAATCATTCGAAAAGCCCTGAACTTTCCCAATGCTACCAAAGAAAAACCGTTTGTTCCATTCCCTGACCATAAGAAGCATGCTGACAGAGAAGAAATCATTGCTTTCCTCTACGCAATGGGTTACATCCGAGAAACTGGAAGGGACAAGAAGCCCGAGAAGAAGCTGACGCTGATAAAGAAGTCCAAAATGCCCAACGAGATGAATTTCATCTTCGCACACCTGATCAGCTGCATGACAGCGAAGACCGGCTCCTCTGATCAAGCCGCTCAACCTCAGCAGGCTATGGGATACGCACTGCTGAAAGGTCTACATATTGACTGGGCATCTATCATTTATGATGACCTAGTACAAAGAGTAGATTCTACTGCTGACAGACCTGTATGGGTTCCCTACCCCCATTTCATCAGCGCCATCTTCCAATATGGCCCGAAGGACAGCTATCCTCAAGAGGGTGACCTGAAACTCTCTCAGGTTGGCCCTAAGGTGCTCGATTTCAAACCTGTCGACAATGAGGTACGTCTCTCTACCCTTCTCTCTCTTCTTAACCCTAATTCTTCGACTTCTGTGGCTCCTTCAGCGACAATACCCATCGCTGATACCCCGGCCACACAATCCTCTCCTTCTAAGAAAAGGAAACACTCTTCAACCCAACTTGATTCCAAAAGGATCAAGAAAACCAAGGAGCAACCCCAGCAATCCCATGCTGAAGACTCCTCAGCTCATTCTGAAGAGCTGAAGGAAAGTTCCGTGGTACGCTCTGCCACACCCGTGCAAGCCATCCCTCCAATCCAGACTTCAGCGTCTCCAAACGCTGAGGTTAGAAACTTGGAACCTACCCAACCTCCCTCAGTCTCTCAAAAGACTGATGAAGTGATTCTCAGCGATTCCAACGCTGAACTCAGAACCCGAACCCCATTCTTATCCTTCGCTTCTCCCTCCACTCACTTGGACACTCCTCCAAAGAACACTGGAGATGCCATCATTCCAGAAGCCACCGCTGACGCTTCTCAACGAATGATGAAGACAGGACCTGCAGAGATCACCATACCTCACTGTACTTTTGAGGAAGATATGGAACATTATTCAGGAACCCGCATTTTTGACGAGTTCGTAAACCCTCCTGCAGGTACACACAAAATCCTATACACCGTGACTAAACCCCAAACTTCTGAGCTTTCCTCTGTTCACAAGTTTTTATCTGTTACAGGTCCTAATTTGGGAGACATCAACGAGTCTCTGAAGTTCGTGGAAACAAAGCTGACCGGTCTCACCACCACACTCTCCAACAACTCTACAGCTGTAACAAACGCTGGAGAGAATTTGACAAAGCTAACTACGGTGGTGGAGAAGAAAGCTTCCACAGATGACATTAAGGGCCTTGATAAGACGCTCAACGATTTTGCCAAAGTACTCTCTGACATCTACACTGACTACACCAGCCTCAAAAACTCAGTTTCGACCGTGTCCAGCGAAGTTACAAAGCTGAAAACATCGGTTGAACATCTCGAGGGGGATATGTCAGCTGTCAAGACCGACTTGGGTTCTTGTAAAAACCGACGTTGGTTCTATGAAGACGATGATCGAGACGCTGGTCAACAAGGCAAATACTCCTGCTCCTGCCCCTGCCCCTGTATTGGAAACTTTCACAGCGGCGGATCGTAAAGAGCTGAAGAAGATCACTCCTGCTATATCTGGCCTTGAAGACAGATTAGCAGCGATTGAAAGTTGTATTAAAATCTCTGGCCAAGAAGACAGAGAAAATACAAATGCTGAGTCTACCCATTCCTCCCCCAATCATGAGAAAGAGGGGGAGAAGAGCGCTGAATATACCGAGGAGAAGAGCGCCGAGGATCTTGAAAAGAGCGCTGAAGACCTTTCCCATGATGAATCTATCAGGGGAGAGAAGAATGAAGATCTTATCGCTGGACCTCAGGGAGATGAAAACCCTGAGGGAACCGAGAAGCTCGCCTCTGTATCTGAGGGGGAGCAACTCGAAGACGAAGCTGAAGAATCCGAAGCAGAAGATGATGAAGACATCGACATCCCTGATAATGAACCATCCTCCTCTCCAAGGAATGATGATGATGATGACGAAGATGACGATGACTTCTTTGTCGTCAAACCTGCCCCAAAGATCAAAGCTCGTAAGGGAATTTCAATAAATGAACCAACAGGGGAGCGGACAAAGACAAAGCCCTCAGCCTCTGGCGCTGAGAAAGGCAAAGGCAAAGGCGTCGCTGAAGATGAAAATCTGGCGATCTTGCTTGTAAAGCCGGTTTGTCAGGTACACTAATCATATCTCACTCCATCCCTCCTCTATAAGTTCTACTACCCTAGCCTACACCTGAACATATTTTCTCTTTCTCTTTCTACCCAAGTTCTTCTACCCATGTTCTTATTTGTAAGATCGCTGTGTTTCAGCTAGTCCTCTCCCCTGTTTGAGGATGTCGCTGAAGGTTCTACTACTGCGACTTCACAAATAAAGCCAGCTGCTGCTGATGAAATAATCCCAGTCTTAGATTTGATCTCTGAGACTGATGAACCAGAAGAACAACCTCTCTCGCACAGAAACAGACCTTCCTCAGCTCCTCAAAAGCTGAGTGAAGAGGATCAAAAGAGAAGAGAGGAAATAATAAAGCGATTCGAGGATCAGCGAATCATTCTAAGGCGTGATCAACTTCCTTCAGTTCCTCCAAAGTTCAAAATCTCCAAAGCTGAATACCAGGAACACCTTAGAGCTGAACGCCTTATCGCTGAAAGGAAGGAAGCTGAAGAGAAAGACAGAGAATACGCCATCAAGCTTACTCAACGATCAATCAAAGACCCCAAGCTGAAAAGAGTTCCCATTGATGTTCAACGTCAGCTCTGGGATGATTCTCAAGAAATCGTTAGAGAAAAGACAAAGGTCTCTGATACAACTTTGGAATGGGCTAAACAAATGCTGACCTATCGATCAAGACCATCCAAAATAATCAAAGCCAACATCAGAGGAAAAATGTACGCTGATGTTCCTGTTGTTGAAGTGGATGTCTACAGAGATGACAAAACCAAGCAAACCTTCTATGCTGCTTCATTAGAAAAGTTTGGTCTCTCTGAATGGTTAGAAACGAAATTAGCCATTCAGGGATCACACTCAAAATTCAAAAGCCATGTTGAGATGATCTTAAACAAACAGATCGACTTGCTTTCATCTGCTGTGGATATTCCTCCTACTCTTCCTCAACCGAAGAAAGCCTCTGCTAAGAAGAAGAAAGTTTCTGATTCAGGTCCAATCATTCGAAATGAAACAGGTATTGGTTTCTCTCGTGCTGAAGTTCTTGGCCCTGATGCTGATCTTTCAATGCTTGACACCTCCCTACCACCTGGAGAAACCTTCATCCCTGGCACAGTGGTAAGTGATCCATATGGTATATTCTTCTTAGACTATGATGGAAATCTTCACTTTCAACGTGTCTCTGAGCTCCACATCGCTCCCATCGAACAACTCAGAGATCTCGTACACTGGTGTGAAGTCAGACGCGACATCAAAGCTAGACATCTGAAGCCCTTGATTTTTGAAGCTGCTCTGAAGTTAAAGAATCAAGGAGTAAATGTCCCTGACTGGATGATCCCCACTAATAAGACCCTTGATGAACTTCTCATTAAGGAAGAACCCTTTGAAAACTGATATAATCTCCTTTTTCTCTATTGTATCAGTTATCCTTCTGTACTTGTAAATTATTTCGCTTGTACTTGTAATCTTTCTGTTCTTCATTGTAACCTGATTCAATTTTTTAAAGAAAGATTTCAGCGAACGTACTTTACTCCATAAGTACTGAAAAGATCCCAGAAAACAGTAAAAGGGACAAATATTTTATGAGTTCTTTTTATCCTTATGTTTTCATTAAATAGCAATTTTCTTTGTTGCTATGTCATAATCAAATAGGGGGAGATTGTTGATCCAAACCCTCAGTGATTTGATAATGACCCTCTCTTATATACTTAGTGAAAATTGTAAGTAAACAATATGTATCAGAGTTTCACTATCGCTGATAAGTACTAAGATCTTACAGTACCGCTGATAAGAACTCTCGCTCTTTAGATTAAACATTCAGCGAACACTGTTCACCATTAATGTTCTGAGTCTGTTCAGTCATTATGGTGATCGCTGATAAGTTAGTTGTTTACTTATGATCCCTGAAGACAAGTTTCACGTCAACAAAGGTTCTACGCTGAAGTCGAAGATCAAGCTCAAGAACCAGCGACAAGTCTCCTAATGAACTGATGCGGATCATCGAAGACTCAGATTTGTCCACTCAACGTGAAGTATCAAGTACAAGACTTCAGCTATCGCTGAACTCTATCATTCGCTGATATGAAATGATAGATCGCTGAATCAACGAAAGCTGATCATGAAGTCCTCCGTACAAAGTACTTTTGTCTTAACCACCATTGCACGTCTCCGTACGAAATGTCAGAAAAGAACCTCCGAAAATCTGAAATCGTACAACCACTCTGATACTACACTGTTCATCCTTACGGCTACTAAGGTTGTCATCAAAAGTCAATGACATGCAACCAACCAGCTGATGACACGTGTAAAGTATATACTGATTTGCATTTAATGCATGTAGTATATAAAGAGATGAACTCACTTCTTTTGAAGTAACTTGCTAACTCTGGACAAGTTCAAATCTCTTATCTCAGATAGGTTATTATTAGTAATTTCTTTATCTCTCTTAGTGCAAGAAACCTTAGTGTTCCAACTTGTTTAGATTTAGGTTTATCCTTAATCTTGTTTCCGCAACAAGCTGTAAATTGTTAATGATTTATCAATAAACAATTTAGAAAAGTAAAATCTGTGTGTTTGTATTCAACCCCCCCCCCCCCTTCTACAAACTTGTATAGGCCTTCGGGACCAACACATTTCTACCATCTCGAAATCTTCTTTTGGATCGGTCTCTTTTGATGACGGTTCTCCATTCAGCTCCTTGCCACTTCTCAGATAAATGGCGTTACACTCCTCTCTTGGTTTCCTTTCAGCCATACTCGGGAGTGCTCCGGGAGGTCGGTTTTGTAGGGCCTCGGAAATCTGCCCCACTTGCCTTTCGAGGATCTTAATGGAGGCGGTGTTTTGCTCGGTAGCCGCCTTGACGATGTTGATCGTGCTTGCTAATCCCTCGACCGTGCTGTCCATTTTCGTCATGAACTTCATGAGCATATCTTCCAGCCCCGGTTTCTTCTCCATCGATGGTCCTTCATTCCTTTGGTGAAAACCTGGAGGACGGTACACATTATTAGTATTAGAAGCATTAGAAAAGTTAGAGAAGTTACCTTGTTGTTGATGATCGGGTTGGCTCCATGAAAGATTAGGATGTCGTTTCTACCCCTCATTGTAAGTGTTCGAGAAAAGATCGTTCCTCGGTTGGTTCCGGTTTTGCATATATTGAACTTGTTCAGGTTCTCCCGAATTCCCTCCTTTCAGTCGGTCCGTGATAAAAGCTAGTTGAGCTTTGAGTTCCTTCAGCTCATCCGATTCCCGAACACTCGCTACCCGTACAACAGAAGATCGTGGTGTGGAATAGCTATGCTCGGCTAGGTTCTCGATCAAGTCAACCGCTTCTTCATACGCCTTGTTCATGAGAGCTCCACCCGCTGCGGCCGTGATGTCATTCTTAAATTATTGGTGAAGGCCTCCGAAGAACGTTTGGATTATCACCCAACCGTGTAATCCATGATGCGGGTACTTCTTCAACATATCTTTATATCGATCCCATGCCTCGTATAAGGTCTCTTGATCCCATTGCGCAAAGTGCGTGGTGTCGGCCATCAACTGAGCGGTTCTTCCCGGTGGAAAGAATTTCTGGAGGAACGCGGCTTTCAGGTCTGCCCATGTGGTGATAAAATCTGATGGGAGGCCCTCTATCCAAATTTCAGCTCTACCTTTTAGGGAGAAGCTGAAAAGTCTTAGCTTGATCGCGTTCTCTACCATCCCGTTGATCTTGAACGTATTGCAGATCCGTTCAAATGCCCATAGATGCGCGTGGGGATCTTCAGTCGGTGCTCCCCCGAATTGGTTCTGTTGTACCATGACGATGGTACTCGGCTTGATCTCGAAGTAATTAGCCGCGGTGGTTGGTGCTTGAATGCCTATGCGTGCCGCTGCCACATTCGGGTCGGCAAACGACCGCATAGAACGCCTTTCCGGCGGTGGTGGTGGGTTATTGCGAGGTCTCTCGTCACCCATCTCTAATTTCCTTTGGGCTTTAGATTCCTTGCGTATTCGGTGAACGGTTCTTTCGATTTCTGGATCGAGTGGTTCGATTTTCTTCCCTCGGGTGCTCCTTGGCATAAACCAATTAGTACCTGAAGAAGAGAGTAAACAGAATTAACAATCCAGAAATTAAAAGTGATGGAATAAAACAAAGTAAAAATGCTCAATCTAATAGCGCCTATAGATGGTAGTGTTATTAGTTACAACTAGTTCCCCGGCAACGGCGCCAAAAACTTGATACGGGGGTTTTCACACCCCGAGAATCTAACCGCAAGTGTACGGTGTCGAATCAAGTAATAACGTACGGTAAGTACGAGTATCGAATCCACGGGAACTAGGAACTAAGTCTCACAATTACTACAATCGCTATTAACTGAGCTGTCGAATTGAGAGATGGTTGGCTATTGTTAAACTACTTAATTGCAGAAAGTAAATTACAACTCAAACACAAACGAAACAAATAACGACTTAGGAAACTTCGATAGAGAGAAAGTTGGGGGTTAGTAATCCTAAGGTTTTCCACATGCAAACGCTTGACTCACAACAATTACCAATTTATCCCTTTAATGATTCCCAAATCTTTTAAGATCACCGTTGTTCTCTTTCAAGCAACAACGGATTTTATTTTGAAAAGGACAAGTTAAATCTCTCGATCTCAACTTATGGATTCCAAAACACATTAAGCACCAGATTTATATTAAACGGCTAGATTTTATCTCTCGATTTCAACCTAACGGTTCAATTGGGACTAAGACTTATTCTTTATATCTCTATCACCGATTTATCGTCTTAGGCATGCAATTCCTAGTTCTTTTTAACAGTTAATTCTCTCGAACTCAACTGAAAATAATAAATCAATTGAAAGCTAGCTAGACTCTCAAAGGCATTAAACACAAAATCACATGCTTCATTAATAACGGAAAAACTGATAAAATATCAAGTCAATTGTTTACATGCTTAATAAACTGAATTCATTCCAACCCCCAACACGAAACGGTTAGTTCATGTCGGTGGTGGATTCAAACACAAAAGAAAAGATAACGGAAGTGTATGTAAAGATGATTAACGTGATCGTGGTGAATGTGAAAGATGTAGTAATGAACTCTCTTCTCCCGTGATTGAATCTACTTCGCGTGTTGAATGTCTCCTTGATCGGCTCTCAATCGTGGCTTCAAAGACTCCGAAAATTCACCAAAAATCGCTCCCAAATCGCCCCTGGCCGTCGTGTGAAAGTTGTCTTCCGAAAGAATGACCTAAAAATCGGATTTAAAGCTGGAATTCACGAAACAGTGGGTTACGCCACTTGCCACGCGACTTGCAAGTCGCGTGGTAAGTCGCGCGTATCATTTTTGCAGCGTGGGTCGTCGTCTGGTTCGCGGATCGGGTCCTGGTTCGGTCGTGGGTCTTGGGCTTTGCTTTTGGGCTCTTTGTAACTTCTTTTCCCGAGGAATGCCGCCTTTTAGATAACCTGTATCAAACACTAGATAAACCGTAAAATACACGCATTTTTACTTGAATACAAGCCAATCTCGTTGGTTTGAGAACTGAAAATAACGCCAAAAAGTGGCGTTATCATTGTTGTTGTTGCGTCTCCGGAACATAATCAGGAATACAGTCGTTAAGACCATATGCATGATCCAAATGAACTGTTGGGACGTGGGACGGCTGGAATTGAGAATCAGGCTGCTCTATTTAGAGGTCTTCGTCATCAGCGTCGTCGTCACCGTCGTCGTCACCGTCGTCGTCACCTTCGTCATCGTCTTCGTCGGATTCGGCATACACAAAAAGTAATGACGGTCTTTCTGAATCGGCTGCAAAGTGCAGAAAACCAGAGATATCCCCATCGTTGGATAACTCCACAAATGACCCATCACCATTCTTAAACACTAAACTTGCAAACAGCAGAAGGGTTGATTCCACATTTTTGCATGGCGTATGCAACAAACTTCTGATAAGTATAGTTTACTGACACTTTTACAACATGCTTAGATTTATAAGCAAAATTCCACTCATTGTTATCTTGCACCCATTCACCATCGAAACAGAAATATAGCTTAGCTTTTGCAACAGATGAACTCATTTTTTCAGTAGTATCTAAAAAACAAAATATTGAAGAAAGAAAGCAAGAAAGAAGTATGGAATCGGTGTGGATTATGGATTGCATTTTACATCTATTTATGGATGAAACAACCAACATTGATGACAACCAATCTCTCATTTCATCCACAAATTGGTATTCCAAATACACTGATTCAACATTGATGAAAACATGCCAGTGAATTGTAACCACAAATTGGTCTTCAAAGTACAATAATTGTGGAAAAAAACAGTAAAAGCATGCAAGATTCGTTCAAGTACAGGGGCTGAAAGTGTAAAAATTTTGCCTATCGTGGGGAACCTCTGCGGGGAGGGACCAAAAGTGTCACCGCGGCCATAGTTGAGGGGCTCCGCGGGACACTTTGGCCAAACACGGGTGCCACGTAGGCCCTAGCCCGCGATCGCGGGCCCCATCCCGGATGTTTGTGACATTTTGGCAAACTGATCGAGATTTAGGGTATTTTGGTAAGTAATGGTCAAACCTGGGGTATTTTAATTAATTTCCCTATAAATTATAAGAATTATATTTATGATATATTTGGATAAATAAAATTGAATAATATCTGTACAATAATAATATAATATTGTATATATCAATACGCTTGTTTTATAGTGTTTTTAATCTATTGGATATATGAAAGAATGACGGGTAAATAAAACTTATTAAATCTCTTAAACTTTTATTAAGATTTTAAAAAAGTTAGTGATCTTTAAAAACGATTGTCTTAGTTCATGAACCGGGTGCAAGAAAAATATGGTACTTTTTTATTGCATTTTAATGGTTTGATTATTTTAATAATAGGATTTTTAGAGATAGTGATCATTAAACATAACTTGTAAATAAATAGACCACAAAAATCTAGAAGAACACTAGAATGAAGAAGTATGCAAAAAAAAGTGACAAGAATAAGTTGAATATAAGAACAAAAACGATCAAAAGAGAACCAAATACTCATGTATTATAATATAATGAATCAAAAAGAATATTCTGAAAGTCATATTCTCCCTCTTCTTCTACGAATATGATTCCTAATTTTGCGTAGATGAAATAAAAGAGCTTAAATGAGGAATTATGCTCTTTTTCTTCTTGAACGGACAAAGGGGTTGACCAGTATTACCCTTGTTATGGAACTGACGTCATTATTTAAAAGTATCACTATTGTGATGATGTTGTTTACGAAGAAGTAGACATAGTTGAATGAAGTCAACCAAGTGTTTTGCCAATTTTGTTTATCGTCACTTTTTTAGGAAAGAAATTAACCAACTTACGTAGGCTATTCAAACACAATAACGTATTAAAGCAGTTGCTCCAACCACAAAATATCTAAAATGAATAAAATAAAGATTTTAGAGTTTTGCTTCATCAAATAAAATTTTCAAAACGTTCTCCAAAATAGAGAAAAGACAAGAGAGAAGAAAATTTTCTTAGCACTTGAAGGAGAGAAGAAATATCGAAAAGTAAATGTTGGAAGAGAAACAATGTAAATTGATTATTTTACTTATTTTGGAGAAGAAACAAAGATGAGGGAGGGTATAAAGTTACAAAGTTTGTTGAAAACACACACAAACACTCAGGGGGCGTTTGGTTCACTGGAAAGTGATGAAATCTGGTGGAATTGGAATGTGACATTCTATTGACCAGATTTCATTCCAGTGTTTGGTTCAATCTTTTGTGTAAATGGAATCACTACAATTCCATTGAACTCCATAAATGAGCCATTTAACATTCCATCCTAAAGACAAGGTATTTCAATGAAATGGAATTAGATATTTTGATAATTCCAAAATCACCCTTTGCCCTACTCCCTTTACCTGATCAGCTCTCTCTTCGTCTTCTCCATTGCACACAACAAGAAGGTTCACCGGAAAACGCGTTCCATTTCTCCGACGATTTCCAGGTTCTGCAATCTCTCCATCGCACACCTCCATCTGTTAGTCGACACTCATCTCCATCGCACACCTCTCTTCAATAGGTAATGGTTCGATTTTATCCATCTGTTCGATTTTGACAGTAAGAACAGCAAATCTGTTTAAGGTCCAAGTTTTTATGGGTTCACCTGCTTTCTCAGATAATACTAAAATGTTTTCAAAACTAGAATTGTAAAACATATAAATCTCTTTTAAAATACAAGTCTATGCCGTCCTTTTGAGAAACACTCAATACGTCACTATGACACCCTTGTGGGATAAATGTCACCTAACCACTTGGATTGTCTTGAGATGGATGAGGTGATTCTTATGTCCTTGTGGGAAAAAGGTCACCTAACTGCATGGATGTGAGTTTCACATGTTGTTTCAAGTAGGATGACTTGATTGGGAATCTTTTGTGATAAAGGTCACCTAAGCATTAGAAACCCAAGGCATAGATGGGATCAAACATGCCAATTAACAAACAAGTTGTTAAGGGATCCCATAACGCTAGGAATTACATTCGATGTAATCGATAAACGTTATCTACCTTGTTGGATTAAATGGACGGGGTAAAGGTCACCTAACCGTTTCATTTGTTTTGCAACGTTGGATCCTAGATTTTATTCAAATTAATGTTTTTAGAAAACTAAAGGGTAATTAATTTGCTAAAAAATTAATATTGAAAATACTATATTAACTTTGTTAAATTTTGTAGATGCCCAAAATGCAAATACTACGATTGACACATCCCTGAGAGTTTTTCTTAACGAAGAAAAGTTAACCACTCAGAACTTCCCGATTTGGTTTCAAAAATTGAGACACGTTCTCAGACGTGAAAACAAATCATACATACTTATCGTAACTCTTTGTAACAACCCGATTCCATATATACAAATATCATACATTTCATAACATAATTTCATCAAAAGTACATCATATTTCATATTCGGTCCCATAGTCTTGCTAAACATAATAAGCAAATCAGTACAAACTTTTTGACTAAGTAATTTACATTATGACTAACAACAAAGTCATAAGTACAAAAACACATATAAATCTTCATAATAAAAAAGTCTTCACAAAAGCTATCCATCCATTACTCTATTCATTTGCTGTTACCCGATCCATCACCTGGAATACATATTTTTAAAACAAAATGAGGGTTAGACCTAGTGGCCTAAGTGAGAAAATCCCTGTCAGTTTGAAATCATTTATATAAACTCCATTTACATAAATTCCATTCATATAACACAATCACATATATCAATTTGAACTCACTCTTCATTTACCTTCTCTTCTCATTCCCACAGTCATCTTTTACTAGCAATGCTGATAACCCCACTAACCGTTCTGATTTCAACTGTTCTTCCTGATAGGCTTCTAATTGACACTTCAGCAATTCGTCAAAGATATTAGGTAGGAGTTCAGCCTTTAATGAAATAGCTTTTATTGTTCCACTCCTTTCTTGACGACTCAGTGCATCAGCTACCGCGTTCGCCTTTCCCGGATGGTAAAGAATTTCACAGTCGTAATCATTCACCAGTTCTAGCCATCTTCTTTGCCTCATATTTAATTCCTTTTGATAAAAAAGATGTTGAAGACTCTTATGATCAGTAAAAATTTGACATTTAGAACCGTAGAGATAATGCCTCCAAATCTTTAGCGCGAAAACAACCGCTGCAAGTTCCATGTCGTGTGTAGGATACTGTCTTTCATGATATTTTAACTGATGAGAGGCATAAGCAATAACCTTTCCACGTTGCATTAGTACACATCCCAATCCTAGTTTGGAAGCATCACTGTAGACAACGAAGTCATCAGGACCTTCAGGTAAGGCTAGTATCGGCGCGCTACAGAGTTTCTCTTTCAATACCCGGAATGCTCCATCTTGTTCTGCTTTCCATTCAAACTTTAGATTCTTTCAAGTCAACTTAGTCAAAGGCGTCGCGATACGAGAGAAGTCTTTTATAAACTTTCGATAGTAGCCGGCTAAACCCAGAAAACTTCGTAATTCCGTTGCTGTCTTCGGCGGTTCCCACTTTTCAACTGCTTCCACTTTCATCGGATCAACTTGTATACCTTTTTCGGAAACTACATGCCCCAGAAACTGAACTTCCCGTAACCAGAATTCACATTTAGAGAACTTAGCGTATAATTGCTCCTTCTTCAACAATTCCAGAATCAAACGAAGATGTTGCGCGTGTTCTTCTTTGGACCGGGAATAGATACGTATGTCATCGATAAATACAATAACAAATTTATCGAGATATGGCTTACATACCCGATTCATTAAATCCATTAAGGTAGCTGGAGCGTTCGTCAGTCCAAACGGCATCACTAAGAATTCATAATGACCATACCTTGTACGAAAAGCAGTTTTCAGAACATCTTCTTCTTTAACCTTCAACTGGTGATAGCCGGATCTTAGATCAATCTTGGAGAAATAAAAAGCTCCAACTAACTGATCGAAGAGGTCATCAATTCTGGGTAGCGGATACTTGTTCTTGATCGTGCGCTTATTCAGTTCCCGGTAGTCGATACACATTCTCATCGAACCATCCTTCTTTTTCACAAACAAAACTGGTGCTCCCCACGGCGAAGAACTAGGTCTGATGAAGCCTTTATCGGATAGGTCTTGTAGTTGTACCATCATTTCTTTCATCTCTGGAGGTGCCAGACGATACGGTGCTCGAGCAACAGGAGCAGCTCCAGGAGTCAGATCTATACCAAACTCTACTTGTCTAACGGGTGGAAGACTATTCAAGTCCTCAGGGAACACTTCAGGAAATTCACTAGCAATCGGAATATCTTCCAACTTATTCTTTTCTGGTTTAATATCTATCACGTAGGCTAAGTAACTCTGGCAACCCTTATTAACACACTTACGGGCTTTTATCATAGATATAAGGCAAGACTGATGATTTCTACGATCACCATAAATCACTACCGGTCCCTTTTCAGGTAATACAACATTAATTATTTTCTTATCACATACTATGTTAGCCTGATTTTCAGCTAACCAATCCATCCCCACTACCACATCAAATTCGATCAAAGCTACAGGAAATAGTTGTATCGGTACTCCACACCCTTCTATATTTATTACACAGCTATCAAATACTTCTTTAACCGACACTTGGTAATCATTTGCAATATCTACCAGTAAGGCATGTTCTAACACTTTAGGCTTCAAACGCAGATAAGCAGCAAATGCAGGAGATACAAAAGATCGGTTTGCACCGGAGTCAAATAACACTTTAGCACGTGTAGAGTTTATGAAAAATGTACCTGTAACCACATCCGGAGTTTCCTCCGCTTTTTTTGCTGTCATCTGAAATGTACGACCCCTCGTTCTTGGTGACTCTAGTCTCGGTACTACTGGTCTGCCAACCACTGGTTTCCCTGATGTACCCCCCTGCTGTATTCTTCCCCTCGGACAATCCGACTGTAGGTGATCCGGAGAATTACATGAAAAACAAAATCGCGTTACTCGACAATCTTTAGAAACATGCCCGGTCTTTCCACATCTATAACAAAACCGCGAATCAACTTGACAACTTCCTTGATGGATACGGTGACACTTCAGACACGGTCTTTCCGCTGGTCGTAAAGGCGGGCGATTATCGAATCTTTGAAACCTGAACTTTTTCGGATCATACTGAGGTCCTTCCCATTTCCTCTTTCCCATACTCTTATCACCGACATCCCTCTTATTATCCCGCTCCACATTTTCCGCGACATTTACTGCTGCTGAGAAGGTATCAGGTCTCGTTGCAGTCGCTAACTTTCGAATTTCCGAATTCAATCCGAATATGAACCTTTCCATCTTCATTTTCTCCGTGGCAACATAATACTCTCCAAAACGCGACTTCTCTAGGAAACGGGCAGTATAGTCTCTGACTGATAAATTCCCTTGTTGTAGGCTCAGGAATTCCTCCTCCAATTGTCTGACTGCTGCTTGAGGACAAAACTGTTCTTTGAATGCCCTTGAGAATTCGCCCCAAGTAAAGGTTGAATATACATCTGATCCCTTAGAGTCAATAAGGGCCTCCCACCAATATAAAGCATCTGCCTTCAACATTGCAGTTCCGTATAACACCTTATCCTCTTCCGCACATTTGCTGGTTTTAAATATAGCTTCAATTTCCTTCAGCCACCGCATCGTGTTGCACTGTGTATTGGATCACATAAACATTCCACGATCGGGGCCCCAGTAGGTTCCCTTCTCGCCCTTTCCGGAGCCTACGCAGACTCCCCTTCCCGGAGCCTACGCAGACCCCCTTTCTACTCGAAATAGGAGGAAACGAATTCCAAGCTACCAGTCTTTCATACATATCCAATGGATCATCAGATTCCGAGGATCATTCTCTGATCCCACAGTGCAGACCGACTCCACATAGCACATCATTCATTTCATAAAACATGCAACCTTAAATCCTTTAAATCATCATTCTCATTTCATCATATCAATAATAAGATTTCTTAAGTAAAACATGTAGTTCATGGAAAAACATGCGTGACGGTTACAAACAGTTCATGCTCGTACATAAAACCATAATCAGTTAAAACATTTAACACTTTACGTCGTAAAAAGGTTTAGGGAACTCACCTTTCGCTAGCGTTGCACACAATCTTTAAATATCTCCAAGCTAGTCCAAACGAACACCTAAGGGCATTGGATTCGCATTAGATTAACAGTTCAATCCTACTGTCCGGATAACTCTTTCCGAACACAGCTACTGTCCAGACACCAATCCGGACACCTGGACTTTCCGGATACAACAACATTCCGGGTACGACCTATCTGGACACACTATCCGGGCACTACCCCTTTCCGGACGCGCTGTCCGGATTCTACTCCTTTCCGGACACACCATCCGGAGAGTTACACATCCGGTAACTCCCATGAACTCTTACCCGGAAACTTGCAAAACGTCCGGACACTACTTAACAATAGTGTCCGGAAACTACGACTGCTCGAACCCAAAACGTCTAAAAGTGATTATTAACCCGTTTTTAGCCATTAGTTCGATTAGATAAACATAAGGGTTCATCCACCAACCCTAAACACCCATTTAATCCACTTTTAAACCATCTAAAATGACACTTTAGCAATAAACCTCAAAATACACAATAAGGAGATATTTAGGTGAGAACTTAGCAATCTCCCCATGATTTCCTCCCCAATTTCTTAGACAACAGAGAAGGAATAATCGCATTAAACTGAGTAGGAAAGATTTGATGATTACCTTTAGACTCTTCTCCTTAATTGAAATCACTTACTTGCTTCCTTCTCCCTTTCTCTTCTTGAGCCGCCAAACACACACACATAAACCAAAAATACTGATTTTTCTCCTTAACCCTAGGGATTTGTGCCATATACCCCTTTCACCAAAATACAACTAAGTCCCTCAACAATACTTTCATTTCTTTCACTTTGACCACCAAACTCTAAAACCTACTAGAATTTGGGTTGTTGCATAAATGAACATAAACGAACATAAATGAACGTAAACGAACGAACGTTCACGAACATAAATGAACGAACGTTCATGAACATAAATGAACGAACGAGACCATTGTTCATGTCCGTTCATTTAACTAAACGAACAAAAAAACGTGTTCATGTTCGTTCATTTATTAAATAAACGAACATAAATGAACTTCCCGCCGAACGGTTCACGAACGTTTCACTGAACGTTCGGTTCGTTTACAGCCCTACCAACATCCAACCTCCCGTGAGGAAGCAAAGGACTACAAAGGTTGTAATCTTAAACTTTCTTGCTACATCATTTTATTTATCTTTTCATGCATGTAACAAGATCCTTGGTGGGAATAAAATGGTTTTATGTTTTTGTTCAAATGTTTTATTTTGCTTCCGTTGCGTAATGTTTTTATCACTTATGAGTTTTTGAAACCCATGTTTTGAACATAAAATCCCAACAGCGGGAACATTTGGGATTCAGAGGTTTTGATTGATTTCGGTAGTGATTAAACCTTGGACTGGTTTGGAAAGGAAAATTTAAGAATATGCGGATGTGGAGTGATTGGGGAGTTCAAATCTGTCATTAGGAAAGTATGGGTCACTTGAGGTTGGGAGGCAACTTAAGTCGGGTGGTCGGAAGCCACTCTAGTGAATTAGGCCTTCGATTGGATGTAAGTGTTTTATGCCTAAGCGGGAATTTGTTATGAGTAACACCGAGAAGCCGTTGTGGGCAACTCTGTGGGAAATAAATTTGAACCTGGTTGAAACCGAGGGAACTTGGAATGTGTTGGGCGCGGTGGCCATTAATTGTGTGAGAACTAGATTTCGAGGACGAAATCTCTTTAAGGTTGGGAGGATTGTAACACCCCGAAAATTTGAGAACCAAAATTGGAGTCACGGACGTCCGCGAGAGGCAAGCCGGACGTCCGCGAGGCGCGGAAGCCCGCGGGTCGTCCGCAGAAGCAACATGGGTTTTGAAGTGGAAATGGTTCGGCCGAGGCCGGACGTCCGCGACCTGTCTGATGGGTTAACTTGGGTATTTTAAGCCCTTCCTCTCTCCATTTCCTCATTTTCACTCTCAAACCCTAACTCAACCTCTCTCTCCCTCTCTCAGCCGATTTTCCTCAAGAACACAAACCCTTCTCCACTTCTTCCTCATTTCTTCACCAAACTAAACCTACTTTCCGCCATTGTTGAAGGTGTGGAAGCTTGGAGCCTTTGTGGATGATTAAGAGCTTTTGCTTGGAGATTCAAGTGATAAAGGTAATATTCCTCTACCCAAAAGCTAGGTAGTTGTTGTTTTCATCTTCTTTCTTATGGGGTATGGTTGGATGATTTTGTTTGTGTTGGGTTGAGGTGATCTTCTCCTTTTTCATTTATGAAATTAGGGTTTTGATATAAGTTGGGATTTGGGTGTAAATGTTTGGGGAATGATTCCTTATGTTTGGATGTGAATACTTATGGGTGGAAACTTATGGATCTAGGTTTTTGGAAGATTTGGCCTAAGGATTCGGGTTGCATCAAATGACTTTGTACATGCTAAAATGTTATTTTTCCAAGTACTTATATGTTTTACATGAAAATTATCAATGGTTGAATTATTTGGTGGGTTTAACCTTTTGAGGTATTTATTGTTGTAAATAATGTAAAACATCTACAAATGGAATTTTGGGAAAATTGGTAGATAAATCATAAATGGAAATGTGTTGATGATTTATTTTATAAATGGAGTCTATTTATTATGAAAATGCATTTTGTGTGTATATCTTGGAAATATGCATTTAGTACATCATGGGATGATTTGAAAATGTAATGGTGTGAGTCCTTTGGAAAAGAGGGTTTCCCAACCCAAGATTTTATTTCGGGTTTTCATGGATTCAAAGTATTTATTGGCAAAGGTGTGTGTTGCTACGTTTAATGTCATTATATGACTTTTTATGAACTATCTTTTGAGTCAGTTGAGCTTATGGCTCGGTATTGGATTTTGGTAAGTCTTGAGGACAATTGTCCAGTTTTGATAGCTCAAAGTCGAGTTTTGATTATGATTTACGTTATTGGAAACTGCATATTTTGCATGCACTTGTTTATTTATTTGGGGTCGTGTAATGTTTTAGACCTTGTTAGCTATGGATCCATAGGAATTTGAGTTTCCCAAGTCTCGCGGGCAAGAGATCGGGATTGATTGAGCTCAGTTTACGAGACGTTAGTTTCTCTTTTGTAGTACGTAATAGGCATCGGGTTCCATGATAAGTAAGGCGTGGGCGTATATGGTCGGGCGTCGTCTCATGGGCAGTAAGGTGTAATTCCATATGTGCTTAGCACGGGATAGGCATCGGGTTCCATAATAAAAGGTGTATGCCTATATGGTCGGGCGTCGTCTCATGGGCCGTAAGGTGTAATCCCAAATGTGCTTGTTGTGGATTTGGAGTGGCCCAATGTATAAACCTGTAGTGGTTGAAGGTGTGTGTTTTATTGCATAGTAGGTGATCCACTTTTGTGTTCCATCACGTGCAATGTATATGGGCCTCCCCCGTCACCGAAAGGTGTTGTTTTGGGTATTTGTGTTTATCCATATTTTCGATGACGTGTTATATTTAAATGAATTGTTTCCTACGTTATATGAGTTATGGGTTATGATTTCATCCATGTTTGAGATGTTTTGGAATAACGGTGATTTATATATGAATTTGTAACGTCCCAAAAATTACAAGGAATTTAAAAATTTTAAAGTAACATTCCTTTAATAAAAACTCATTTAATAATTCAATCGTTTCATTTGCAAACTCATAATTAATATTCTCACGAACAATAAACAGCGGGATAAATGTCTAAAACTAAAATCATAAAAGTAATCAACTCTTCCCACACGCCAGTGTGTACTCGTCACGCCTTGGAGCCACTCGTACCTGAAACCACAATTTATTGGGAAAGGGTAAGCACGAAGCTTAGTGAATTCAGACACCATAAATAACACAGTTATTCCCACACCACCTCTAAACAGATAATTGCACATAAACAGCACACAAGTCTACGAACAAATCATAAACATGCATACCTACACCATCCCACCCAAAGGCATAAGCTGGTCCACCCGACCACACGATAACCGTGCAACCATTACCCGGCTCCCCCGGGTTCCTACGCCACCCGCGTATACAACCTTCGGTCCCACCGAGTTACTACGCCACCCGCGTATATAAACCTCGGCCCCACCGAGTTACTACGCCACCCGCGTATATAAACCCAGGCCCCACCGAACTCCTACGCCACCCGCGTAGTCATAACAATAAAGGTCCGACTAGACACCCCACTATTTAGTTCCGCATCACAAACAATTAAAACTACCACACATGTACAAATCGTAATGTAAAAATAACCGACATTAGTTATAGTAAGAGAACTCACCTCGTAAGCGCGCCTAGCTACACAAACAATAATTCAAGCTTCACAAATCCAAGATCACTTCCCAACACCTAAACAATCGTTAAAATGTATTAACACGAGACTCGGACCCTAAAACACGACGCACCCTTAAATCGTCACTAAAACGACTTTTCGGTCTAACCAAACATGTCTGTTCGGGACCTGTTCCGACCTCCATAAACCCAGAAAATCCTCAATTAAATTACATAACCAGAAAGTGCTCTGAGTTAGGGTTCCAAGGACATATTATACACCTCCTAACGATTTTTCTACAATTTAATACAGATTTTATAAGAACGGTTCGCAGAATAGTGAAAAACAGCACCTTTCATTAATAAACGACGATTTGACCTATGCTACGTTCCGAACTGGATTTTTTACAAAACACAGAAAAGTTACTAGACTCAGAATGGGAACTTTTGGCACCGATTTCACCCCAATCCGAGCTACGAGTAAAAAGTTATGGCCGTCGCAAAACAGTGGCAGACAAACGTTTTCACATGAAATGACAAATATTGTTTATAAACCCATTAAGACATAGCTTAACCCAAACAGACCCGAACAACCTACAAGCTTACTGGAAAGGGCTATACTACGCTGGACCACAACCGTGCACTACCCACTGCCGCATCCGGCGGTGGTGGTGGTTGGCGGCGGCGACGGTGGTTACGGTAACACCCACCGGCGGAACCTCCCAACATCAACCGAAATGACGCACCCGCAACCTCACCCCGCACACACCTGCACCCACCCCTATGCCGCCACCCCGGCGGCGTGCAGCGGCAGCCCCACCGCCGGCAGCCGTGGCTGCGGCGGTGGTGGTGGCGGTTCACGGCAATTTTAAGCAACGACAACATCGATAAGGAAACAAACTTACCTCGACGAGCCCTTCTTCCTCCTCTTTTCCGGCAGCAAAACGACGGCGTCTCTCTCCTCTTCCCGACGAACTCTCTCTCTCCAGCGAATACTCTCTCTCTCTCGGCGAACACTCTCTCTCTCTCGTCCTTTCACTCACGGCCGAAGACAACAATATGGGGGGGGGGGGGGGGGAAGGGCGTAGGGTTTAGTTTTAGTTTAGTTTTTTTTTTTAAACTTCTTTCTTCTTTTCTGCTAAACCACGACACCAAACACAAAGATAATATGGGTTTTGGTTAAGAAATTGCATGGGCCGAAATCAATAATTTTGGCCCTTTAACACTTTTGGCCCCTCAACTAACTCCATCTCGCACTCTAACCCACGATGGACATAATTAACTATTAGACCCAAAACGTCTAACCCCGCTAACGGAAACCACGTTAAATAAAACTAAAAGAAATTTTAAAAGAAATTACATACCGGGGCACAGGCTTTACAACTCTCCCCCACTTGGATTAGACTTCGTCCTCGAAGTCTAGACCGGAAAATAACTCGGAATAGTTCTCGCGCATCTCCGCTTCGGGTTCCCACGTTCACTCGAACCCCTTCGGTGCGGCCACTGGACTTTCCTCAACTAGAATCTAAATTTCTCACCCCGTCTAGAAATTCTCGGATACTTTTCTTACTAACAAAACTCCTTCAAGGACATTGAAATTATGATCGGAAGAACACTCCAACAACTGGATTCATTCCTTGTCAAACGACTTCGGTTGCCTCCCAACCTTAGATGTTCCATACATTCCGCTTCAACTTTCAAGCTCTAACCATTCTAAAGGTGCTCACCAATATGCCTTATAGGATACTCGAATCCGATCATACTTACCAACAACTGTCGATTAACCTCCACGAGTTCTAAAAGGCTCCCAAAACTTACCTTACACGCATCATCAAACCAGTAAATTGATAATCACCCACGAAGGTCATTCCACCACAACCATTCATCACAAGTAGGCATCTCAGGGTTAATACTACCATCACCATAGTTATTTTAAAAATCGTCTACAAATCTCCGATTACACTAAAGGTGTTTGGCCTTAAGCCCAAAAGTCGACACCCTAATATACTACTTACTTCAAAAAGGTTACTGCGCATTTATTCTCTTAATTACAAAGGGCATCATTCCCTTAACTGACACTATTCAGTCTACACTAACAACACGCGTGGAATACCCAACCTTCCACCGTCTACTTATCCTCCACACACGCTCTACGAAGCCTAGTTACACCGTATCAAGATACACATTAACGTCTACCTCCCAGGTACGTCTCAAGGCCCGGCACATCGGAACTACCTCTCAGGTAAGTGCCCAAGACTATATCCTCCCAGTGCCTACTGGAAAGTCAAGGTCATAACACATGAATACCGGGGTCCCACCCCGAAATACTCAACCGACCATTACCAACGATTGACTGACATGACCAAGGATCCAATGCAAAACAGTCTACCAACAACATGCCTATCCCGGGTTGACTCACTCACCCAAACGTGTAAATACTCAACGTGCCATGAATGCCAAACGGTGCAACAAAACAATTCATCAACAAGACTCCACATCGAGCCATTAAAACTGTGCAATTGACCCATGACTATCTCAATAGTCAAAACCGAGCAAAATGCTCCACGCTTGCTAGACCTATAAGTCGGTCAAAATGCGTTTAAAATAAAGTTTAAGCAAGCAGTACTCTGAAATCAACATTAGCCCCAAAACTCAACACGGTTCAAACAAAAGAGTTTTCCAAAAGGACTCACACCCTTAAAAATTCTCAAAATGACACATAGCTCATAAAAGCGGATTTCCCACATGGTTTACAATAATCCTTTACAAAATATTTCCAACGTCAAAGTTTTTCATCCCAAAAAGATCGTATGCAATAAAACTACTATCACCAGGTCGGTAGTTACGCAAAAATGGACACGCTCGTCCCACATATGAAATCATGTTGAAAATCATTTTATTGCAGCTTAGTTTACTCACAAAACGTAAAGCGAAATAAATAATTTCTTTGAAAATGAACCGTCACGGTTCTAGTATGAATTGACTCATGATATGCATTTAAAGTAACCGCTCGACCTTACACCGGGTGCGACAAAAGTGTGCACATAATTTCAAAATCAGTCCCACGACATTTGACCCCAAAATTTCTCTTTTTAAACATAAAATGTCGTGGCACAGGGTTCACCAACAAATTTTTACGCGCGTCGGCTAGTCATACAAAACGATGAAACGGTTTACAAATATATTTTTGATAAAACACAACGGTCTCGTGTAAGTTTCAAACTTAAAGATAGAAACCAATCCGTTTCCATCATTTGAAAATATCGACTAAAACCTCATAAAATCTCAAAAGGTGGGGTTCTTTAAATTGATTTCCAAGATTTCCCCAAACGGTCACATAAACAAATAAGATATGCACCTCGTGAAATTAAACCCACACGACTCAACATGCCGTAAAACAAAACTTATTTTACCAAATCACTCAAATAGTTTTATACATACATCGTGGAATGTAACTTTCCGTCTCAACTCTAACATATGTGGAGGAGTTCCAATGTTAAAGTCCAAGCCGTAGTCACTTGCCCAACATTTTAAACACCACAAAACAAAGATATCATCTTACCCGAAAGAACCATTGGAAAATAACGAAATGAGACAATTTCTAACAAAGTTTGCAACTCCCGTGATAAAATGGTTTCATGCACTTTCAAAACCATAATTCAAAATCTTGTGTGTGTGCTAAACATTTCTCAAAATTCTAAAACACAATCCACATAAGGATTGGAAACACAAGAAATAGATAATGCAATTTATTTTCAAAATAAACTTTGTGCATGACTCAGTCGGCATTCGACGTCTCGACTCGTACCCCTCCAAATCTCTCCGGTCCACTATCGTCATCCGGACATTTACACCTCTTAGGCAAGTTGGGAAATTACGTCCAATAATCCTTACAGTTTTTCCTCAATTCAAAGTCGGCTCCATAAGCCCATGATTCTAGCACAATCATCAATCTTGACCCGAAATGGCCTACTTAAAACAAACCTCATCCTTATCGTCACTCCAAGGGATTAATACTAGAATCGTCCTTCTATTCCAACGACTACTAGTTTAGAACCTTCATCACTACCCCAACGATCATCTCCTCAAGCAAATCAAGTACACACCTGTACTAGTAGGTTCACTATTGTTGTTCCTCCTTGTGATGGCTATTCTGGGTAGATATTACAACGAGTTATTAGCACATAATAACTCACACTAACAACGCTCACGCTCAACTCCTTGGATTCCTCGTGACTTTCCCCGACTCGAGCACGGATCATGTGCTTCAGATAGTAGGAGCTCTACTACTACCTTCCACACCTATCCTCACTCGTTTCGAGTCCCGTCCCGAAGTGCCCAAGTAGTTCCTTGCCGAAAACTATACACATATGCCCGCACCGGCATATGTACGCACTCTTCCTAGCTCCCTAGGAATTCCACCCAACTCCACTACCCTTGCTATGACGAAATCCCCACTAGTCATGACGAGTCGCCTCGCGAATGCACAGTCGCACACAGTGTAAAACCAGATAGACATTCGAATATAAGATTCTATCCTACAACGGTTGGACTCAAACAAGAACTGCGCAATAGAACTAAATCCGACATTGTAAGGCTATTCGGTTCCTACCGCATACAACCTATAGTGCATTCACTTAACAACCTATCAAGGCTAGCATAAACTCCTATTAGCAAGCAACAAACATGCAGTATAGTGTAATAAGCACCAAGCAATCTAGCATACATACTCCTATGTTCTAGAAAGCAATCTCACATACATACTCATATGTAAACACTCTTCCCAGCTCACTAGGAATTTCATCTCATCCCACTACCCTTGCTACAACGGAATCCCTATTAGCCATAACGAGTTGCCTCGCGAATACCCAGTCGCATGCAGCGTGAATCAAATAGACATTCGAATACAACATTCTATCCTAGAACGGTTGGACTCAAACAAGAGCTGCGCAATAGAACTAAATCAAATATTCTAAGGCTATGTGATTCTTACTGCATACAACCTATAGGGCCTTCGCTTAACAACCTATTATAACTAGCATTAATTCCCACTAGCAAGCAATCATCTTACAGTACAGTGTAAACCACATAGGCAATCTAGCATGCATACCCTATGATCTAGAAAGCGATAAATACACTAAGTACTATACCTTTCCCTTTGGCTCCGGCTGACTGTACACATTGCGTCCTCGATCACCGTTTCCCAAACGGGTTTTCCTTTCTTTTATTTTCCAAAATTTTTAAGAGAAGAATTTCATAGCCGCAACTTGAGATCAAACACACCGAGATGCGTTTGATTCACTCAAGCCGTGCTCTGATACCAAGTTGTAACGTCCCAAAAATTACAAGGAATTTAAAATTTTTAAAGTAACATTCCATTAATAAAAACTCATTTAATAATTCAATCGTTTCATTTGCAAACTCATAATTAATATTCTCACGAACAATAAACAGCGGGATAAATGTCTAAAATTAAAATCATAAAAGTAATCAACTCTTCCCACGCGCCAGTGTGTACTCGTCACGCCTTGGAGCCACTCGTACCTGAAACCACAATTTATTGGGAAAGGGTAAGCACGAAGCTTAGTGAATTCAGACACCATAAATAACACAGTTATTCCCACACCACCTCTAAACAGATAATTGCACATAAACAGCACACAAGTCTACGGACAAATCATAAACATGCATACCTACACCATCCCACCCAAAGGCATAAGCTGGTCCACCCGACCACACGATAACCGTGCAACCATTACCCGGCTCCCCCGGGTTCCTACGCCACCCGCGTATACAACCTTCGGTCCCACCGAGTTACTACGCCACCCGCGTATATAAACCTAGGCCCCACCGAACTCCTACGCCACCCGCGTAGTCATAACAATAAAGGTCCGACTAGACACCCCACTATTTAGTCCCGCATCACAAACAATTAAAACTACCACACACGTACAAATCGTAATGTAAAAATAACCGACATTAGTTATAGTGAGAGAACTCACCTCGTAAGCGCGCCTAGATCACAAACAATAATTCAAGCTTCACAAATCCAAGATCACTTCCCAACACCTAAACAATCGTTAAAATGTATTAACACGAGACCCGGACCGTAAAACACGACGCACCCTTAAATCGTCACTAAAACGACTTTTTGGTCTAACCAAACAGGTCTGTTCGGGACCTGTTCCGACCTCCATAAACCCAGAAAATCCTCAATTAAATTACATAACCAGAAAGTGCTCTGAGTTAGGGTTCCAAGGACATATTATACACCTCCTAACGATTTTTCTACAATTTAATACAGATTTTATAAGAACGGTTCGCAGAACAGTGAAAAACAACACCTTTCAGTAATAAACGACGATTTTACCTATGCTACGTTCCGAACTGGATTTTGTATAAAACACAGAAAAGTTACTAGACTCAGAATGGGAACTTTTGGCACCGATTTCACCCCAATCCGAGCTACGAGTAAAACGTTATGGCCGTCGCAAAACAGTGGCAGACAAACGTTTTCACATGAAATGACAAATATTGTTTATAAACCCATTAAGACATAGCTTAACCCAAACAGACCCGAACAACCTACAAGCTTACTGGAAAGGGCTATACTACGCTGGACCACAACCGTGCACTACCCACTGCCGCATCCGGCGGTGGTGGTGGTTGGCGGCGGCGACGGTGGTTACGGTAACACCCACCGACGGAACCTCCCAACATCAACCGAAACGACGCACCCGCAACCTCACCCCGCACACACCCGCGCCTGCACACACCTGCACCCACCCCTATGCCGCCACCCTGGCGGCATGCAGCGGCGGCCCCACCGCCGGCAGCCGTGGCTGCGGCGGTGGTGGTGGCGGTTCACGGCAATTTTAAGCAACGACAACATCGGGAAGGAAACAAACTTACCTCGACGAGCCCTTCTTCCCCCTCTTTTCCGGCAGCAAAATGACGGCGTCTCTCTCCTCTTCCCGACGAACTCTCTCTCTCTCTCTCCAGCGAATACTCTCTCTCTCGGCGAACACTCTCTCTCTCTCTCTCGTCCTTTCACTCACGGCCGAAGACAACAATATGGGGGGGGGGGGGGGGGATAAAGGGCGTAGGGTTTAGTTTTAGTTTAGTTTTTTTTAAACTTCTTTCTTCTTTTCTGCTAAACCACGACACCAAACACAAAGATAATATGGGTTTTGGTTAAGAAATTGCATGGGCCGAAATCAATAATTTTGGCCCTTTAACACTTTTGGCCCCTCAACTAACTCCATCTCGCACTCTAACCCACGATGGACATAATTAACTATTAGACCCAAAACGTCTAACCCAGCTAACGGAAACCACGTTAAATAAAACTAAAAAAAAATTTAAAAGAAATTACATACCGGGGCACAGGCTTTACAGAATTCAATCGTTTTGAGAAGCAAATGCTATTTCACCTTTCACGTTGGTTTTGGGATGAGTCCATTTTAGGGGTTCATTTATATTAAAGCTTTCAACACGAGATTTGTGTGAGGTTGGAAAAATTAGTTTTGCATCTAAAGTAAACTCTTTTGAAATCATGACTTAAATTGCAGTTATCACGATTTATGAATTTATATGGTCATGATAAAACCCTTGAACTCACTAGGCGTTAGCCTAACCCTTTTTATTTGTCGGCATGTGCAACAGGCTCAGGTTGGGAGTAGTTTTAGCTACACTGTGAAGTGACGAGTGCTAGTAGAGTGCACGAGAGGTGATTTTGACTAGTGAAGTCTTCCGCACTTATTTGGGATTTGCAACTTGTGTTGTATTAAGTAACGCCCGTCTTAAGTTATTAATTGTGGAAATTATGATGTTTAAATTCTGAGGTATTTCAGGGATGATCTGTAGAAATGATTTTATCCGCTTTTGGGTTATTTTATTGAAACTAAAGTTAGTTGCTCGTTCCAATTTTGAGGGTGTTACAAATTCGATATAAAATAGGAATGTGGAATCAATTATTAAATGTGAGAGAAATATGGAAGAAAATAGGAAAGTGGAAATTAAAATGGTACCCATTTTACCCTTGTTGGCGTGTAAATCAACATAAAGAAAATGAGCAATTTGATTGGTTAACGGTTGGTTAACATGTTTGTACCAATAAAGTGGTTAGCAAAAGAAGGGGGCCCTATATATATATATATATGTGTGTGTGTGTGTGTGTGTGTGTGTGTGTATGTGTGTGTGTGTGGAAAGGCTCAAATGTGAAGTACTAAATGTATGAGAAGTAGAGAAGTGATGTTAGCCCTTCATCTAGTTAACATTTGCAGCTTTGACTGTGAATCATCGGATAATTCATCGCATTGTCTGCAAAATATAGAAAGGTAGTTTCATAACTTTTACAAATAGACGGCAAACAAGTTCATATGTGAACCCCGTGTGATTTACATATGAACTATATGTTCATATGTGAACCCGTTGAGTAGTTCACATGAGAACTACTTAACTGATTTACAAATGAAAGATCAACTCTTCGAAGGGAAAAACTTAAGATCCACTCGAAATGCAACTCCATCGGTAAAAGACATGGTCTTACGAGTTCATATGTGAATCAGTTAATTAGTTCATATGTGAATCAATCAATTAGTTCATATGTGAATCTATTAATTAGTTCATATGATTCACATATGAACCTACGGGTTCATATGTGAATCATTAAATTAATTCATATGTGAATCACAAGGGTTCATATGAAAACAAGTTAAAATAGAGTTTATATGTGAATTACACAGGGTCACATATGAACCCGTTTGCCGCATATTTGCAAAAGTTGCGATACTACCCTTTTTTTTGGCATAACCGCAAATTTTGACCGGTCAAAACCTCAATTCTTGATCGATTAAAGACACAATTTTTTACCAGTCAAATCCGACCTTGACCGTATGAAAGACTAGGATTACTTCTCATTTGAACCTATGACATATTATATATATATATATATAGGGAGAACTGAAGAACACTCTGGTGGCCCTTTATCTGGATGGTATGCATTTGTGCATACAAGTAAATTATGATTTTTTTTGTTTTTATGCACAAGTACATTATACACTTGTGCATATGCACATGTGCATATTACAAATTAATTGTATGCACAAGTGCATACCATCCAGATGAATGACTACCAGGGTGTTTTTTAGTTTTCCGTTTTTTAGGTTTTTCCCTGAACTTGACTCTCTCTCTCTCTCTCTCTCTCTCTCTATATATATATATATATATATATATATAGTAGGGGCAGATTCAAACGAGAAGGTAAACCTTATGCGAGAAGGCGAGAAGTGTGATACCATATATGATACATAAGCTTAATCATATATGATTAAACACAAGTTACATTAATAATACATAGACGTCTAATCAAATATGATTAAACACACCCACATGTCGTGTAATTATATATGATATCACACTTCACATCTTCTCGCATAATGTTTAAGTTCTCGCATGATCCTTCCTCATATATAATATTGGAGTTAATTACAAAGTCGCAAATGTTGACCAGATAAAGGGATATGATCAATTCTCTACTTCTCGTACATTTAACACTTCCCATTTGAACCTCTCCATATATATATATATACACACACACACACAGACATATATATATATATATATAGAGAGAGAGAGAGAGAGAGAGAGGAAAGTTCAAACGAGAACGCTAACTATTTAAGAAAACACGAGAACGACCACCCATGTTCATATGTGATGTTACACTACGAGCAAAAAACTGGATGCGGGCGACTTTGGCTGTGACTTAAAAGCCGCAGGGCAAGTCACGTGAATGATGTATGATTTTGTACGTGAATCATGTATGATTTTGTACATGAGCGGTCGTTCTCGTGTTTTCCTAAATAGTTAACGTTCTCGTTTGAATCCACTTGTATGTCTGTGTATATATATATATATATATATATATATATATATATATATATATATATATATATATATATATATATATATATATATATATATATATATATATGTGTGTGTGTGTGTGTGTGTGTGTGTGTGTGTGTGTGTTAGGAAAAACTTTATTGTGCCAAAAATACGAGAAGCTCACAAATGATTCCTAAGGTCCCAAAACGAGTATAAATCCAAATGAACAATAAACCCAACAACGAATGCGGATAACAATAATCTAGATGTTGCACAATAATTCTCTAACGTAGAAAATAAACTCACACGAAATATATATTGTTAGACAACCTTAGGGAGGTAAAGGTTGTATTAGGATCTTTTTTCTTTTTAAAACTTAGTTTTCAATCACCACAACAACAAATATACAAGACAAGATATATGTAAGATAAGGGTAGAGAGAATGATACCAACACAATTGTTTAGAGTGGTTCACCAAATTGGCTAATCCACTTTCCGAGACACTTCTCGAGAACAGATCCACTATGAATGTTCTTTATGGTAGAACATAAACCTTGATACAAATACTTGAATCGATCTCTTGCTTCTGCTAGAAATGGGAATGGATCACTCACTCTCAAAGTAAATACTTACTGTTTGGGTAAAATTTCACCAGTCTCGACCACGACCAAGGTAAGGAAAACATTTATTACACTTTTTCATAGCAAGGTAAAATCATAGTATTTTATCCTCTGATTAAAGTTGAAATCAAAAGTTATTCACCTCACGACACTCGACCATGACGTCGTGTAGATCACACAACCGTCACATGGAACCTTGCGACCTCGACCGACTAATGTGCAATATTACTGTTACTTTTTTTCAGTGATTAATGCAGGAGTCAATGTCATTAAAAACCAACGGCTATAACCGACGAAGGCCATTAACAGCAGTAAAGACGACGTCCGTTACATCTGTTACACAAGGCATTTAAGAAGACAATCAATGCACCCGAAGACTATAAAAGCAAAGGCTCCATCAACATTTCGGGGCATCTGGCATCATACATCATCTTAGAACAACTAAATTCTGAAAGAACACCTGAAGCAAAGAATTCTCTCTCAACAGACCGCTCTCAACGCACGACTTACACACACGACACTTAGTTTTTGCACTCGACACACCAGTTTTTTACATTCGAAACACTTGTTACTTTACATTTAAAGTATTTCCTTTCATCTGTATTGTAATCATTGTACGATTGACACCCGAAACATAAGGATATCGCCCCTGTTTGGCGACCATAGTGCAGCGACGACTTCCACAGTCGTCCGCGGATTTTTTCCTCGTTGAGGTTTTTCCCGCGTCACCAAATCTCTGTCTCATTTACGTTTTTCGCCTTTGTCGTACGCTTTGTCGAGAGATTCCCTTCTTTAGTTGTTAAATTCCACAATCAACCTTAAGTTATCCTTTTGGATGATTTTTGGCATTAACAGTTTGGCGCCATCCGTGGGACCCCATCTAGAGAAAATCTTCGACAAGCGTGCGTTTTACCAATAGTTTCTTGGAGTTTCCCATTGTTTCTGTTTCAGGAAAATGACAGACCATAGAAACCTAGAGCAAATCATTGTCCAGATGCATGAGGAGCTTGAGAATGCATAAGGAATTCCTGGGATAGTTGACGAGTATCACCTGGAGGAAGTTGTCCTAGATCCAAGCAAGCCTGATCAGAAAGTCCTCATAGGATCGTCCCTTGATCCCTGCCTAAAAGACATGCTGATTATTTTGCCTGGTCACACGAAGACATGGTCGGCATAGACCCTGACATCATTTCCCACAAGCTCAACATCGACCCGTTGTTCAAACCTATCAAGAAAAAGCGCAGGAAATTTGCTCCTGAAAGGAATAAGGTGATAAATGACGAAGTCGACAACCTCCTGAAGACAGAGAAAATTCGAGAAGTAAAGTACCCCGATTGGCTCGCTAATGTCGTGGTCGTGGCCAAGAAAAATGGCAAATGGAGGGTCTGTATTGACTTCACAGATCTCAACAAAGCCTGTCCAAAAGATCCTTTCCCATTGCCACATATCGATGCCATGGTCGACGCGGCGGCAGGACATGAACTGTTGACGTTCATGGATGCTTATTCTTGATATAATCAGATCTTGATGCACGTCAAGGACCAGGAGAAAACTGCATTCATGACAGATCGAGGTATATACTGTTATAAGGTTATGCCTTTCGGACTAAAAAATGCAGGTTCTACCTACCAGCGTCTAGTGAATAAGATGTTCACGGATCATCTTGGCGACACAATGGAAGTGTATATCGACGATATGCTCGTCAAGTCGAAGTAAACAATCGACCATATCGAGCATCTAAGGCAGTCGTTCGACATCCTTCGGAAGTATAGCATGAAGCTCAATCCGACGAAGTGTTCCTTTGGTGTTAGTGCCGGGAAATTCATGGGTTTCATGGTCACTCGTCGAGGAATCGAGGCTAATCCCGACCAGATCAAAGCTATTATCGAGATCAAGTCTCCGAGAAATTTCAAAGAGGTCCAAAAGCTCACTGGTCGGGTGGCAGCTCTGAACAGGTTTATCTCTCGATCCTCAGATAAATGCCATCTATTTTACAATGTCCTCAGAAAAAATAGAGGCTTCGACTGGACCGACAGTCATGAGCAAGCATTGCATAAACTTAAGGAGTACATGACGTCGCCTCCTCTGTTATCAAAACCGCACGATCATGAGGTCTTGCAGCTATATTTGGCTGTTAGTCCTAATGCAGTAAGTGATGTCCTAACACGAGAAGATGAAAAGCAACAACTGTCGATCTACTATGTAAGTAAATCTCTCTTGGACGCCGAAACTAGGTATTCCTCTATGGAAAAGTTGCTTTTATCGCTAGTCACAGCTGCCAAGAAATTGCGACATTATGTTGAATCACATCCTATTACTGTCGTGACTAACTTTCCTCTTAAGTCTGTCTTGAGGAAACCTGAGTTGACAGGTCGTTTGGCAAAATGGAGTATATATCTCAGTAGTTACGACATCGATTTCAAGCCCAGGACCGCGATCAAATCGCAAGCATTGGCAGATTTCATTGCTGATTTCAGTCCTCGAAGTGTCTACTGTGGCGACTCACGACGACGTACCTTGGACCCTATATGTCGACGGATCATACAACAGTAGAGGTTCAGGCCTAGGCGTCGTCTTAAAGTCGCCACAGGGGGACAAGATGGTGTATTCAGTCCGATGCGACTTCAAAACCACCAACAACGAAGCTGAATATGAAGCCCTGATCGTGGGAAAAAATATGGCCCACGACTCGGGGGCAGTGGCGTTACGTGTCAAAAGCGATTCTCTCCTGGTCGTGAATCAGATCAATGGAGAATTCGCAACCAAAGATTCAAAAATGACAGCGTACCTAAAGGTAGCAAAAGAAAGATCCGAAATTTTTTAATCTTTTTCTATCGAACAGATTCCAAGAGACCAGAACACTCAAGTTGACGCTTTAGAAAACCTTGGATCTGCCTTGGTCGAACCAATATTCAACAGTATTCTCATGATCCATCTGGCGACATCGTCCATCGAAAATGTCGACGTCGTCCAGATCGAAGACCAAGAAGATGATTGGTCGTGCGACATTCGAAATTTCCTTGTGCACGACCAACTCCCAGAAGACAAGATGGAAGCTCGAAAGATCAGATTCAAAGCATCCATGTATGTCGTGATCAGAGATTTGGAGAGAAAGTGGTTTTAGGGTTTCAAAAACATATGGGTAAAAGTGAGGGAAAAAGGAGGAAGAAGGGTTTAAAAAACTAGTCAGACTAAACGCGGACGTCCAGAAGGAACTAAGCGGACGTCCGGATTAAAAACAAAAAAAAATGCCTGTCGCTTCCGCGGACGATATGCGGACATCTGACATAAGAGGATGTCCGGTTTTAAGCAGTATGCGGATGTCCGGAAAATAATTTTGGACTAAACCTGTTCTGTTGCTTCTGTGGAAGAAGTGCGGACCTCCAGACCTGGCAGACGTCCGTTTTGAGCATATGCGGACGTCCGTAGGAGAAAATTTTGACCTTTTTGACATATACTCAAGGATTGTATTCTATTAATCCTAAGCCAAGTCTCAATTTGCAGAAAGCATCTTTATTTAAAGCTTTGGTGAAAATATCGGCTAGGTTATCTTTAGAGTCAACTTTTTCAAGTATGATGTTGCCTTTTTGAACATTAAACCTTAAGAAGTTATGTCTAAGTTCTATGTGTTTAGTGCGTGAGTGCAAGACAGGATTTTTGCTTAAATTGATAGCACTCGTATTATCACATAGTATGGGCACTTTATTTAAATCTACCTCAAGATCCGTAAGAGTGTGTTTCATCCAGAGCACTTGGACACATGCCCTTGCAGCAGCTACATATTCTACTTCAGTTGTTGAAAGGGCAACAAATTGTTGCTTCTTTGAGAACCATGACACAAGGGATTGATCAATGAATGCACAAACTCCACTTGTGCTTTTTCTATCCATAAGAGATCCACCTAGATCAGAATCCGTGTAGCATGTGACTTCTACCTCATGTATTTTTGGATACCATAAGCCGAGGTTTGCGGTGCCTCTTATATAGCGAAAAATCCGTGTGACCGCTTCATAGTGAGATTGTCGAGGACTTCCCTGAAATCTTGCACACAAGCATACAATATATATAATATCGGGTCTACTTGCGGTTAGATAAAGTAAACTACCAATCATAGCCCGATATATTTTTTCATTAAAGTCGTTTCCTTCTTCATCACGAGATAATTTAATATTTGTAGTCATGGGAGTGTCCACGGGTTTTACGTCCTCAAAATTGAAATTTTTAAGCATATCTTTGGCATATTTGGATTGCGTCACGAAAATTCCATCATCAAGTTGTCGAATTTGTAAACCGAGAAAGTAGTTTAGTTCACCCATCATGCTCATTTCAAATTCATTTTTCATTTTTGTGGCAAATTCTTCACATAATAGATTGTTGCTAGACCCAAAAATAATATCATCAACATAGATTTGTACAACTACCAAGTCATTATTTGATTGCTTGACAAACAAAGTGTTATCAACTTTTCCCATAATATAACCATTATCTATTAAGAAGGTTTTTAATCTATCATACCAAGCACGAGGTGCTTGTTTAAGACCATAAAGCGCCTTCTTATGTTTAAAAACATGAGTTGGTTTTTCAAAGATTTCAAAACCGGGAGGTTGTGTGACAAACACTTCTTCATTAATAACTCCATTTAAGAAAGCACCTTTAACATCCATTTGATAAAGTTTGAATCCTTTTGCATTAGCATAAGCCAAAAGCATTCTTATGGATTCTAATCTTGCAACCGGAGCAAAAGTTTCATCATAGTCGATGCCCTCTTGTTGATTGTACCCCTTTGCTACTAAACGAGCTTTGTTTCGTGTGACTCCACCGTGTTCATCTACCTTGTTACGAAAGACCCATTTTGTTCCTATGATGGTTTGACCACTAGGTTGAGGTACTAAGTCCCAAACATCATTCCTAGTGAATTGATTGAGTTCCTCTTGCATAGCCGAAATCCAATCTTCATCTTTCAAGGCTTCTTCTATGGTTTTGGGTTCTATAGAGGACACAAAGGCATGGAAGGCACTATGGGTGTGAATTTGGGATCTTGTGGTCCTTTGGTTTAGGTCACCTATGATTTGTTGTACGGGGTGATTTCTTGCTTCTCTTAAATTAGGATCTTCTATTCCTTGAGGGACATAACAAGGAGGTGTATTACTAGGTTCTTCTTGATTTGAAGAGGGCTGAAGTCCTAAATCTAAGGTTCTAAGGTTTCGAGCCAAAGTTTCTTCCTCGTTCATGTTATCGTCTACTAGAGGAGGACTTGGCTTTGGTGGAGATTCATCAAAGGTTACGTTTAAGGATTCTTCAACTACCATGGTGGTCTTGTTAAGGACTCTATAGGCTTTGCTATTCCAAGAGTAACCTAAGAAAATACCTTCATAGGCCTTGGGATCAAATTTTGTTAGGTAATCTTTATTGTTTAAAATGTAACACTTGCACCTAAAAACTCTAAGGTGACCTATGGAAGGTTTTCTACCTCGATATAGCTCATATGGTGTTTTCTCTAGAATACCTCTAACTAGGACACGGTTCAAGACATAGGTCGCAGTAGCTACGGCATCACACCAAAACTTTTGGGGTATTTTTTTGCTCATTTAACATAGTACGACTCATTTCTTGCAAAGTTTGGTTCTTCCTCTCAACAACCCCATTTGATTGAGGAGTTCGAGGAGCCGAGAAGTTATGAGTGATTCCATACTTGTTACAAAATGCTCCGAATTGCGTTTCATTATCGAATTCTATTCCATGGTCCGTACGAATAGAAACAATCGTACAACCTTGTTGGTTTTGAATTCTCTTACCTAAGATTTTGAATTTTTCGAAAGCTTCATTTTTATGCTTTAAAAATAAAGTCCAAGTGTAGCGCGAAAAATCATCAACAATTACAAGTGTATAGAAATTTCCTCCATAGCTTTGGATTGCCAAGGGACCGAAGAGATCCATGTGGAGTAATTCTAACACTCTCTTTGTTGATACCATAATTTTGGATTTATGAGAAACATGGACTTGTTTTCCGATACGACATGCATCATAAAAGTGATTATCAAACTTGATTGTAGGGAGGTCGCTTACAAGATCTTTATTTTTCAATTTTTGAATCAAACGAAGGTTTGCATGCCCTAGCATTCTATGCCACAAGGTAGTATTATCATGTATAGACGATAAACACGTAAGACTGTTAACATGCGTTTTGCAAATATATAAGTCTCTTTTTTTAACACCTGTTAGGATTACCTTGCCATTTCTAATTATCCCACAATCATTTTCTTTGAAGAGAACATGGATATTATTCTTGCATAATTGACCAACACTTAGCAAGTTAAAGTTCAAGTTACTCACATGCTCGACATTTAAAAATCTAACATTGTTGCAAGCGATGTTACCTCTACCGATAACCTTTCCTTTTACATTTCCGTCGAAGACAACTTGTCCACCGTCACATTCCTCATATGATGAGAATAGGCTTTTATTTCCAGTCATGTGACGAGTGCACCCACTATCGAGGATCCAATCTAGATCTTCGATTTCATTTCCAAAAACCATCTACAAAAGATTATGAGATACAAAAGCTTGGTACCCAATGTTTCATGGGTAGGATAAAGAATTAAAGAGTTAAACATCCAAAACCCAATTTCTCATTGGTCTGGGATTATTAGAGTCAAAAACACCCTTAGCTATCCATCTAGGAGTTAATTTTATTTTTCGATTGTTTTCATTATACATAAAATAGGGCGTTAGTATATTTATCCTTCTTCTAACTTCGGAGTGATTTTGGTTATATATGTTACCTATCTTATTCTTATTCTTATTTTGTGTGTGAGGAGATCTATAAAAAAAATTGTTTGACATCATTTTTGAATTCACAAACGATATAATAGGATAACAATTCAAAGCATGTTTATTGTTGATTCCTTCACTTTTAGAAGAATTATCTATTTTCGAGGCTTTTGTAAAGACAATGTTTTTTGAAGGAATTTTGGTACTAGATTCACCGTGAGAGTCATTAAAACCGAGACCTCGTTTATCACCAAACTTTCTTTGCATTTTCGACATATTAAGCATTTTTTCATTTCCATCTTTGAAGTTTGAAGCCATTTGATTTTTTCTCTCAAGATCTTCACATTTTGAATTTAGATAGGCAATCTCAATATTCAACTTATCACACTTAGCACATAAATCATTTTCACTTATTCTTTTCTCTAAGCAGGTAATCTTTTCATTTAACTTGACACAAGAATCACAGTTTTCTTTTTCATTCAATTTCTCTTTTAAGCACGCAATCTCTTTGTTCATATCCTCGTGTATCTTAGTGTCAAGGGCAATTTTATTGTTAAGATCATGAATTTCTCTTTCTTGCAATATAAGTGATCTACTTATTTCTTCGTTGGTTTCACTATATTTCTTAACAAGATTTACCATTTGATTATATGATTCTTCAAGTTCATCAAGATCTTCATCCTCATGCATATCATTATCATTATCATTATCATAGCAATTATCACTATAATCACTATCATCATTAATTGAGTAGCAAGTAGTTACCTCTTTCTCATAGTCGGTCATGAGACATATCTCCTCCTTTCTTTCGTCTTCTTCACTGTCACTCCAAGCTCCTCCAACAAACGCCTTTTGAGTGTCATTTTGCTTTGATCGTTTTGGACACACATTTGCATAGTGATTCTTGTCTCCGCATACATAACAATAATCATTGTTACTTGAATTGTCATTGAAGTTCTCGCGGCTATTGAACTTGTTGAATCGTTGAAATGGTCTTCCATTTCTTCTTGGAAATCTTGGAGCTCGGTTTTGTTCTCGATCGTTTCCATCTCTTCGATTGAAGTTTGACCTATCAATTCTTGCAAAACGTTTGTTAGTTAAAAATTTATTGAAATTCTTTACCAAAAGGGCAATGTCGTTCGTAGAGTCTATCTTCTCGGGTTCTTCTTTGGGTTGACTAGCTTTTTCGTCTTTTGTCTTTTCTTTCGCAACGTTGGCTTGAAGGGCCAATGATTTCTTCTTTCCTTGATCTCGGGCTTTGTTTCTCTTTAGAGCTATTTCATGCACTTTTAGGTTGCCAATGAGATCATCCAACTTCATTGTTGAAAGATCACGAGAATCTTCCAAGGATGTTATTTTTGGCATCCACTCTGGAGGAAGAGCTCGAAGAATCTTTCTCATATAATCTTCATTTTCATACACACGACCTAATCCTTTCAACGTAGTCATGATGAGGTTAAAACGTTTAAACATAGAATCAATTGACTCATCTTGAGTCATCTCGAATAATTCGTAGTCATGAACTAAAATATTTATTTTACTACTTTTAACTTGTGAGTTTCCACGATAAGTATCATTCAAACTTTGCCAAATTTCATTAGCGGTTTTACAAGTAAAAACTCTCTCAATTTCATCTGAATTTAAGGCAACATAAATCATATTTTTTGCTTCAAAATTTAAACAGTTCCAAGTGTCATCATAATTAGACCACTCAGCAATAGGTTTTTCAACACTTTTGCCATCTTGTATTTTTGTGGGAACAAAATTTCCATTGGCAATAATATCCCACATCTTTCTACTTTTACCACGAACGTGGCATTCAAAGAGCTCGGCCCAAATGCCAAATTTTTCAATATCAATAGGAGGTAGTTTAACAGATAGATTCATGATGAGCCATTGTGAGATCAAGTTTGTTTTAAAAAGAACTTGTCAAAGAAGTGAAATCTTTGAAAGACCTGCTCTGATACCAATTGTTAGACAACCTTAGGGGGGGGGGGGGGGGGGGTAAAGGTTGTATTAGGATCTTTTTCTTTTTAAAACTTAGTTTTCAATCACCACAACAACAAATATACAAGACAAGATATAAGTAAGGTACGGGTAGAGAGAATGATACCAAAACAGTTGTTTAGAGTGGTTCACCAAATTGGCTATTCCACTTTCTGAGACACTTCTCGAGACACAGATCCACTATGAATGTTCTTTATGGTAGAACATAAACCTTGATACAAATACTTGAATCGATCTCTTGCTTCTGCTAGAGATGGGAATGGATCACTCACTCTCAAAGTAAATACTTACAAGATGATAGATTTCTTAATGGTAATCACTCTTGAATAAGTATAACACTTGGATGATTTTGAGATTTGAATGCTTGAGTTATTTTTCTAATCACAACTGCCAGAAATCAGAGATTTCTATCTTTTTATAAACTCAAGACTTATTTAATTCAATATGCAAAGTTGTTCAATTATACTGAAAAAGATTGGATATGACCATATCCGGACATTCGCACTAAGTCCATAGCCGGACGTCCGCATTAAATGAACTCCAGATCTCTAGCCGTTTTAACTGAGATTTTTGTCAGAATAAAGTACTGAGCGCGGACGTCCGGTTGAAGCATGCGGACGTCCACTTGGTCTTTTTCCAGCTAGAAAAGATTGTTTGAAAGCTTTGCATTTAATTCATTTTACCAAACAATTTTCTCAAACGGTTCAATTTCAAAACAGTTTCTTTTTGAGTTATTTTTGAAGAAAAAGCATCCAGGTATTTTTACTGATCTGATTGAGTGTTTATCGTTAAAAAATTTATCCGAAGGATAATAAATAAACTTCTTGATATAATCTTCAGATGAGATCTTCGTGTTCCACTACTTTGACCTGGAATACTTGAAAGATGCTTTTCCATTCTTCTGAGGATTTATTTTGCACACTTAGATTAAATTGTTAAAAGCAAATAATGTTTGTCTATTTATTTGTTAATCATCAAAACAATGGGATTTTAGGATATTTAATCACTTGCACCAACATATATATAGGACGGTAATCATATGAGAACCAGAAATAGGTTGAGAACCGTGAAAACCGATCTAAACCATTAATTGATTTTATCTATTACGGTTCTCACGGTTCTCAATCTTCTAATTATAACCATGGGATCAAAATTTTAATTATAACCAAGGGATCAAAACCAAATTATGGCTTAGATCGGTTCTCACGGTTTTCAATCTTTTTTTGGTTCTCACATGATTTAACCCCTATATATATATATATATATATATATATATATATATAGAGAGAGAGAGAGAGAGAGAGGGAGGTTCAGGGGAAAACCTCAAAAAATGAAAAACTGAATAACACCCTAATAGCCTTTCATCTACACGGTATGCACTTGTGCATATAAGTAAGTTAAATTGTTTTTTTTTTGGTTTTATGCACAAGTGCATCATGCATTTGTGCATGTATGCAAGTGTGCATATTACAAATTACCTGTATGCACAAGTGCATATCGTCCAGATGGAGGGCTACCAAAGTGTTCCTTAGTTTTCCGTTTTTTGAGGTTTTCCCCTGAACCTGGCCTTATATATATATATATATATATAACAAATAACACCGAGATTTAACGTGGTTCCACTATCACTGTGATAGTGTACGTCCACCAAAGAGAGAGAGAGAGAGAGCAAGAATATTATTATCAACCGGGAGAGATTACAACGTGTTATCGAGATTTTCTCGGTCAACTAATCAGCTACCAACATCTTCCTCGATATATATATATATATATATATATATATATATATAGAGAGAGAGAGAGAGAGAGAGACACCACCGAGATGAAGAAAACAAAGGAGGAGGAAGAGATGAAGTCTAAGATGACTTCACCCTTTTACAAGTGTTTGAGATGTTTGGTGTTGGTGTAATTTTTCTCTTTGCAATGCATCTCCTTTTATAGTAGAAATCAAGAGAATATCTCATGGAATATTCTTGCAAGTTGGCAATTGATTGGCATGCTTTAACATGTGGTAACATATGGATGCTATAGCATATGGTAGCATGCAAATGTCTTTTACTTGGAGCCCAAAGAAAGATGTGACTCTAATTAATCCACATTTCTCATGCATCACAACTTGTACATCGTGCTTCGAGAATTGCACAACATCTAAAATGAAAAACTGATTTGTTTTTCAACACTCCACCATAATGTGCAAATCTCTTGACGAAAACAGAGCACGAACGATCTTGAACGAATAGCTGATAGAGATTGACACGAGGTAACCAATGCATTTTGACCGTGACGAGCTTCGGCTCGGCCATCACCCGTCAAAGCCAAAAGCAAAATCCTCAAGTGTGCAATCTCAATGAAACAAATGAGTTTAAAAACTCCAAGAACACGTTCCAAGTAATAACTCCCCAAAGATGTCGTTTTTTCACCTGTGGTAATACCTTCTCTCTCTCTCGCAAAGTGCCCAATGGCACTAACACAAACGGAGCTAGATTAAGTTTGAGCAATGCCCAAACTTAGTTGGCGGTAGCGACTTAGTGAACATATCAGCGGCATTGTCGTCTGTCAGGACTTTCTTCAAATAGACGACCTTCGCTACATGTAACCTTACAAGATATGCATCACACACATTTATGTGCTTTGTCCGAGAGCTGAAAGCCAAATTAGTTGCCAAATGGATGGCACTCTGATCATCACAGAGAATGCGTATGGAAGGTTGCTCGAAGCCCAAGTCATTTATCAGTTCTTTCAAATAGACCGATTCCTTTGCAGATTCAACCTCCGCAACAAGTTCAGCTTCTATGGTCGACAATACAACAATAGACTGTAATCGTGATCTCCAACTGACGGCTGTTCCACCCAATGTAAATACATAACCGGATGTGGATCTCCAACCTACTTGATCACTTGCATAGTCAGAATCACAATATACAACAATTTCACAGTCATTGTGCAAACCAAATATAAGACCATGTTTCTCGGTTCCCTTTAAATATCGGAATGCCATTTTAACGACTGCCCAATGTGATCGACCCGGATTTGCGAGAAACCGACTCACCACTCCGACGCAATGTGCGGGATCGGGACGGGTACACACCATGGCATACATGCGACTCCCGACCGCACTAACATATGGAACCTTTGACATTTCGGCCTTCTTCTTGTCGTCCTTCGCACAATCTTCACGTATAATATTGATGTAATTCGGTAGCGGAGTGCTAGACGTCTTGGCACCATCAAGATTGAACTGCTTCAGAATTTTCTGAATATACGCTCGTTGTGTCAACCTGAGTCTTCGGGACTTTCTGTCCCGCACGATTTCCATGCCCAAAATCTTATGCGCCGCGCCAAGATCTTTCATTTCGATTTCTAACTTCAACCTATCTTTCAGACGTTCAATCTCTGACCGGTCCTTGCAGGCAATAAGCATGTCCTCTACATAAAGAAGTAAGTAAGTGAAAATACCACCGTTTTGTCTATGATAGACACGAGCATCCTTTTCACCGTGCTCAAATCCCAGAGTGAGCATAAACAAATCAAACTTCTTATACCATTGACGAGGCGACTGTTTAAGTCTATAGAGGGACTTCTGGAGCTTACATACATATTCTGGTTTGCTGTCGGAAACGAAACCATCAGGTTGCTTCATATAGATAGTTTCCTCCAAGTCTCCGTGTAGGAAGGCGATCTTCACATCTAGTTGTTCTAGCTCCAAATCATGAATAGCCACGATCGCTAAAAGAACACGAATAGATGTATGTCTAACAACGAGAGCAAAAATATCGTCATACTCGATACCTTTCTGTTGTGCAAAGCCTTTAGCAACGAGACGAGCCTTGTACCGATTGTCATCTTTGACTTTGAAAACCCACTTGCAACCAATAGCACGGCTTCCCTTCGACAACAGACATAAGTCCCAAGTGCTATTCTTCGAGAGAGCTTCCATATTTTCTTGCATGGCTCCAAGCCATTTCGAACTGTGGGTTGAGGCCAATGCCTCCTTTACATCAAGCGACTCTTCTTTCCCTACTTGCAAAGCAAATTCCAGCTGATCTGTAAAACTCATGTTAGCAAAATCCCAATCTCCATACCTGTTAGGCGGACGAATAGTCCTTTGACTACGCCTGGTAGGTGCAATAACTAGGATTGTATCGCCTTGGTCTCCACCATCAATCAGAATCTCTTCTTCAGAATCACTAGTAGAAGTCACTGACGGAATGACTTCTTCAACAATATCGGGTGATTCTGGAACAATATCAGGAACGGATGGACTAGGATTATTAGGACTGGCTACTGGCTCCACATCATCAGCAGTAGGAGCAACAATAGTGATGACTTCCGGATTTTGAGAGGACCGAGGATCCTGTGACTTTAACAGGACCGATTCATCAAGTGTGACGTGTCGAGAATGAATCACCTTACGATTCAAGGGGTTCCAGATTCGGTAACCCTTGATACCATTTGTATAGCCGAGCAAGAATCCTTTGGTGGCTTTAGGATCCAATTTGTCCTGGCCTGAAACATGAACGTAAACAGGACAACCAAATACACGTATGTATTTCAAACAGATGTTTCTTTTACCTCTCCAAACCTCTTCTGGAATCTTTCCCCCCGATGGCCGAACAAGGTAACCTGTTAACAATGTGCACTGCAGTGTAAAGTGCTTCGGCCCAGAAAGATTTGAGGAAATCCGATGTCAACAACATACATCGGACATTTTCAAGCAAAGTCCTATTCATTTGTTCGACTACCCCATTAGATTGAGGATCGCCTGGTGTGGTGTAGTGACGGTGAATGCCTTTACGCGAACAAAAGTCCTTGAAGTTACCACTAGTAAATTATCCACCGTTGTCAGATCTAAACACTTTCAACTTCTTGCCAATCTCGACCTCTACTCGTGCCGACCAAGTCTTGAACATATCGAAGACATCTGACTTTAACTTTAACACATACACCCAAAGCTTGTGTGAGAAATCATCAATAAACGAAACAAAATATTTACCTCCACTGAGGGACGGAGTACCGGATGGTCCCCAGACGTCTGTATGAACATAATCAAGGATTCCTTTAGTGTTGTGTTTTCCAACACCAAAAGAAACACGTGTCTGCTTTCCTTTGACACATCCCGAACAAAACTCCAGGCTAGCAGGAACATAGACTTTAATGAGTTTTTGCTTGCGCAAAATCTCCAAGTTCTTCTCGGATGTGTGGCCCAAACGAAGATGCCATAAGCGAGCACCATCAAGATTCTGAGAAATATCGGCCACACACGATTCAGAAGAAATAGTCTCACCAATCAAATGGAAAAGGTTATTTTTCGCCCGTTCGCCCTCTGGAGATGCGCAAACTCCCGTCTTCAATTCAAATGTTGCAACCCAATTTGGACAGTTGTCCAACAAAGATCAAGGAACGAGTCATGGATGGAACAAATTTGACATTATTCAATGTTCGAATACACCCATTGAACATCTTGATCCGCACAATACCGATACCCTGAGTGACACACGAAGTACTGTTTCCCATATAAATACTGTTACCTTCAACTTTTTCGAAGGTAGAGAAACAGTCCCGGAATGGTGTCATGTGGCAAGATGCACCGGTATCTTACACTTATCGCTTGTCACCTTGCGGTGGTGTAACTGTGGCAGAGAAGCCATCTTGCTCCTCTTCGGTTGCAACGACTGAGGTGTACGCATTGTCTTTGTTTTTAAGACTCGGACAATCCTTAACCCAATGACCTGGCTTGTGGAAATAATTACAGTTGCCACGCACCTTTGATTTCCCACGAGAACCAGGTCGGCGAGACGGAGAGCGCCCACGGTTTCTTCCTCTTGAAGAATGCTGATCGTCTCAGCCTCTGTCAGCAAATAGGCCTTGACTGTAATTATTCTCTCTATGATTGTTACCGATTCGCATATGAATTCTTTGATCTTCATAAATCATTTCTGTTTTCACATCAGACAAAGAAAGAGTTTCTCTTCCATAAATAAAACTGTTAGTGAATTGAGAATATTTCTCGGGAAGTGAATACAACAGGATCATAGCAAGTGCTTCTTCATCTTTTGCAAGAAGCGCATCCGTTGCCTTCAACTTCATGATGATGTCTTCGAATTCGGTCATGTGCGCCTTAATTGTTGTGCCTTCCTTCATTTTGAAGAAAAGACACGACCGCTTTAGTAACAATCTGTTGGTCAAAGTTTTCTTGAGATATAGATTCTCAAGCTTGCTCCAAATACCTGCAGCTGTCTTTTCAGACACAATCTCAGATATAATATTATCTCCCATAGTCATCTGCAAAGTAGTAAATGCACATGCTTCCATTTCTTTAGCCTTAAGTTCATACAAATTAGGGTCTAACTCATTTTTAGCAAATAGTATGAGTCAAACTCCATTTTTCCTAAGTGCACAGATGTTGTGAACTGACATTTACCAAAGTCACCGTCCCTATTCCTAGTCTGTATACGAATCCCGACCCCGACAAATTAAAGGTACCTTCTTGGTACGGTTTTTGGGACTGGTTAGAGGGACCGACACCAAATGGGTTTTCTACTTCAACTATAGAGAAAACAAAATGTGCAAACTAGTTTATGTATATTTTCTACACAAACCCAAATCTAGATCTGAAGCTCTGATACCAATTGTTAGGAAAAAAATTTATTGTGCCAAAAATACGAGAAGCTCACAAATGATTTCTAAGGTCCCAAAACGAGTAGAAATCCAAATGCACAATAAATCAAACAACGAATGCGGATAACAATAATCTAGATGTTGCACAATAGTTTTCTAACGTAGAAAATAAACCCACACGATATATATATATATATATATATATATATATATATATATATGGTCAGGTTCAAGGGAAAACCCTAAATAACTGGAAAACCGAAAAACCACGAAAATACGGAAGAAAAAGTATATCAACATGGATGTCAAATTAACGAGAAAAATATGATCGTTTATTTGGTGTAATTTATTTCGTTTGGATTTTGTTTATTTTTCGTCTTTTTTCGAATAAAAAGTAGGGGGTGAGGTTTTTTAATTTAATTAATAATGTTGTAACCGTCCGTCTAATCACATCCATCGGATTATCTAATCTAACGGTTGATAAAGTGTTTTTTAGTTTTTCATTTATTTGAGGTTTTCCCCTGAACCTCCCTATATATATATATATATATATATATGGATAATAAACTGTAAACCGCTAAATGTGTGTAAACTTGTAAACTTTTGGATTTCATTGGTTTTGTTGATGAAATTATTTTATGAAATTGTTTATTTTGATAAAAATGTTTCATATCATTCATTTCTTAATAAAATTGTTTCATATATTTGTGTTTTTTTTATGTAAAACGAAAAAGTTTCATCAAGTTTCATAGGAATGAAAAAAAAATATGAAACTACATAAAAACACAAATATATGATACAATTTCATCAAGAAATGAATGATATGAAACAATTTCATCAAAATAAACGATTTCATGAAAAAATTTCATTCCAAAACCTATGAAATCCAAAGTTTACACGAATTTTTTTTTACAAAATAATGAGCATCTCTCTCTCTCTCTCTATATATATATATATATATAAATATATATATATGTATATATATATATATGGCAAGATCACAACAAATAACACCGAGATTTAACGTGGTTCCACTATCAAAGAGAGAGAGAGCGAGCAAGAATGTTATTACCAACCGGGAGAGATTACAACGTGTTATCGAGGGATAATAAATTGTAAACCTCTAAATGTGTGTAAACATTGTAAACTTTGGATTTCATAAGTTTTCTTGATGAAATTGTTTCATGAAATTGTTTATTTTGATGAAAGTGTTTCATATAATTCATTTCTTGTTGAAATTGTTTCATATATTTGTGTTTTTAGGTAAAACGACAACGTTTCATCAACTGAGAAAATATATGAAACAGTTTCATAGAAATGAAATATATATATATATATATATATATATAAAACTACATAAAAACACAAATATATGAAACAATTTCATCAAGAAATGAATGATGTGAAACAATTTCATCAAAATAAACAATTTCATCAAGAAAACCTATGAAATTCAAAGTTTACACGAAAATTTTTTTACAAAATAGTGGGCCTCTATATATATATAAGTGTTGAAGGGAAAACTAAATAGAACAACAATAGAATAGAATGAATGAATCGTAATTCTCATTAATCATAAGCCCTTTATATAGGGATGAGTTACAAGTAGATAACTACAAGATATTTCAATTCTAATCTATCTCTATCCCTATCTCTATCGTCATATCCTTTAGACGATGACACATTTATCCTACAACACTCCCCCTTGTGCCGAGTCAAATGAGTAAAGGTGCACAATTGTTGCCTCGTTAAAACCTTACGCCAAAATAAAAACCCAGTGGAAAAAAATAAAAATATGACGAAGGAAAGAGTACAACGCACTAGCTTCTTTGCAATACATAGACTTTTCCTTTAGTCTAGTTTTCTCTTAGATTCGTACATTAATCATGAGAGTTAAGAAAACATGATGGTATATAAATTGTTGCGTCACTAAAACCTTACACCAAGGAACAAAACCCAATGGGAAAAATAAAACCTTGGTTGAAGGAAAGAGCACAACATACCAATATTACATATATAGTAGACTCCCCCTTTTGTCTACCACTCCCCCTGATTCGTGCATTAATCAAAGGAGGTTTAAATATGGTTTTATGTATTGATTTGGTAAACAAACATGCCAAATTTTCCTCGCATCTTATTAAGTTCACTTGAATCATAAGGATAATTGATTATATGAAAACTTAAGCAAAGTATGCTTTGTGTTATAACCCTTGATATATCTTACTTTCATTTCTTCGATACATGATGCATTATTTCCATACATGCAAGTTGTATAGTGATCAAAATCAAAATTACTAGCTCCTCTTATATGTGTAATGATAGTCCTTAACCATATACACTCTTGAATAGTCTCATGGAGAGTAAGATTGCTGATAATATAAGAAGATAGCTATTAAGGGTTTGCTTAGTTTACTTCCAAGCAATCGGCATGTTCCATATGATAATTCCTTATCCAGTTTGGGAACAATCTTTATATGAATCAAACATATACCTAATATCAGTAAATATATACCAAGGCATTGTTTGGTGTTTTTTCTATAAGAGCCAGTACTTTTGTCGCTCACAATTTAAGTAGGTATTGAAGTTTCATTATCAATCCATTTATCTTCGTAGGGAAATTATAAGCCCACATCAATGGTGCCAAAAGATTAATTTGAAATCATTCCAATGACGTTGCGTTGGCGCTGAGCTAAATCTAGCTGACAAGTTCAGTGAGAAGTACAATATGCGGTCAAGTGTATTATGTTGAGTACAATAATGCGCCTATTGTACTTAGGTATGGAATTCCAGCTCCAAACACCTCTTCGTCCTCATCCTTTAGACGTAGTGGATCTTTCCTTATATCCAACACTTTGACCGATCATGGGAGTGCTAATCGGATGCGCTTTGTCCATATTAGGTCGCCTGATCATATTCTAGACATATGCGGATCGGTGGATCAATATTCCACAAACTTGGTGTCGTAGCTCAAGTATCTAGACAAAACCAAGTTTTCCCAAGATCTTTTATCTCAAATTCAGATTTCAAGTAGCTTGTGTTTTCTCTTATTTCATCAAGAGTGTCTATTATGTTCATAACATCGACATATAGAGCTACTATGAAAATCTGGGACTTGTTTTCTTATATAAATACGCAAGGGCACAGTTCATCGTTCTTATTTATCGTTTCCCAATCAAGTATTTACTCTGCGGGTATACCACATCCGCATAGATTGCTTTAATCTATAAAGTAAGTGTTTCAATTTTATTGTAAACGCATTTCATGGTTTAGAGTTACTTGATATTGGTATAATGCCATCAAGCACTTTTATATATCTCTAAATTTAGATCCCCATAGAGATATGTAGTAACTACATCGTTGAGCTGCAATTTCCAGTCCTTCGGAAACTACTTGGCTAATTTAATTAGCAGAACGATGTCCATCACAAGAGATTAAGTCTTATTGTGGTCAATCCAGTGTGTTGTGAGAAACCTTGCGCCAAAGAAGAGCCTTATATATTATGACTTAATTATTCTCATTACGCTTCCCTGACAAATGATTTATCTATGTCCTACAGGCTTTACACTTGGTCGGTTAGCACTACCGAACCAAATACCTGTTCATTTGTCAAATAATTATCCTGGATTGCTTCTTTTCATTTAGGCCAATTTGCTCTTTGTTGACATTCTTCAACTGAGCATGGTTCGTTGACATCGTGCTCTATTATCTCATAAGCAACGATATATGCAAATATATCATCATTTAGTATTTATGATCTGTCCATCGACTCATATTCATTTGAGATTTCTTTGATCTCTGGAATCAGTATAACTTCGGAGCGTCCTCCAGTAATGATTCATAGACATAGATTTAATCAGAGATATTCTCGTGTATTGATGATATATGGTTGTGCCTTACTCTTCTCTTCCTTTAGATGAGTATCTATCGAACCAAGTAGCTTCCCCCATTTCCTTTTGGGAGCTACGACCTCAACCACACCTCCACCATGTGTGATTGCAACGTACTTCCAGCGACGTTGTGCCCTTGTTTGGGGACTTTTGACCTTGCGAGTATGTTTGCAGCTCGTATATGTGATCTTGTCACTCTAGATAATATTAAACATATCAGGTATCGAGTCTGATTCGTTTGACTTCAACTTTACATTGTGAAGTTTTTGGGGATCAAAATTAGACACAATTGAAATATTCAATGACACTTCCTGTCGTTCCCATGGAAAATCCTTTTTCTTATCTCCCCCTAACGACAGGAAGGTTGTCTCATCAAAGTGACAACCCGCAAATCTAGCGGTAAATGAATCACTCGTCAAGGGTTCTAATTAGCGGATAATTGTTGGGGGTTCATATCCAACATTCGATGACTCGTCTTTAAGACCCATTTTGGTACGCTATGGGGCGTAATTGGCACATATACAACACAACCAAACATACGTAAATGTAAAACATCAGGCTTATATCTAGTTACCAACTGGTACGCACAAGATTGGTTGGCTGGTTGTGGGTCTAAACACGAATAAGTAAAGTTGCATGTAATATTGCATTACCCCATGCAGACGTGGATAAATTGGTGCGCATAACCAATGCCCTAGCTACCATCTATATTCTTTTGATGACAACTTTTATCATTTTACGAGACCATTTTATATATACACATGCGGTACAAATGCAATAATCATAAAATCCTTATGATGTAAATTCTCCAGCATTCTAAGTCATGTAGACTTGATGAGAAAAAAATCAGGGCGGTGAGTCCTTAATGTATGAGTGCAACATTTCATGTGGACTATAATACGACACGTGTTCATCGTGTCAAAACCAGAACCATAAAGTACTTTAATGGCCCGCATTCTGGATGTTTATGTCCATAAATATCACCTTGTATTCGTTGTAAGAATGAAATATTTTTTTATAATATGTCATTAGCTTTAGGATGGTCTCATTCCTGTTTTGGCTAAGGATCAGGGTATAAAAGTTCTAGGTATTAGAGAGGGCATGTTATGATGGTGGTGTTGCTTCTTGTGCAGTAGAAGTCAACAGTTACAGTTTGGTTAATTCCCTCGTTTTATCTTTCACTCGAAAGAGAATGTATCTAAGTGTATTTTGCAATACATAGATCACCATGTCATGACCATGGTGTCCCACGTGGTCATGCCGAAACATATATGTGTCATTGTTCCAAAAGTTCTTTATTGGTGACAAAAAATGATTTACTAACATAGATAATCCGATACATTAATTTCCTCTAATATATTTTGCTTTCATATCATTAGAGTTGATGTACATATACCCATTTTCATTCTTATAATATGATTGGTACGAATATTTTAACAAGGTTCATATTGATATAGTGCTCTAGCAACAAGTGACAGTCCATCGTCTAAATGTTTGAAGGAATTAAAAATAATAATTCAATGAATAATAATCTCTTTCTTAGGATTGTATGAGATGCCACAAAACAATCAAGTTCTCCTCGATACATTCCTACATGGAACGAAGAACATTGAGAGTTTTGCATTTGTTTTTGATGTGTTTTACATCTATAATGGCTATAAACAAGTGCATATATACGCAAATGCAATTAATTTGATAGTTAAAGTGTATTCAAATAAACTTATACTTAACCAAACTTAGGGGGTGTTTGGTTGGGGGTATTAAGGGGTAAGGAATGGGAATGATAATGAAAACTGTTTTTTGGTTTGATATAATATAATGGAATCATTACCCCAAATCCATTAATTTCCATTCCTGGCCAAATTGGGGGGAATGAAAATTTTATTCCCGCTTAGTCATTTTTTCTCATACGTCTCTTCATTTCTCGATGTTGAATAAAAAAACATTTTTTATTTTCATGTTGGACATCACATATTTGTATTAAAAAGTTTATATAAAATATTTTTCTATTAATTATATTGGTTTAACCAAACAGCATCAATGGAATGCTCATTCCTATTCCCATTCTCCTGCATTCCCATTTTCATTTTCATTCACATTCCTTAAAATGAACCAAACGCCCCTAACTTGCAAACAGCAGAAGGGTTGATTCCACATTTTTGCATGGCGTATGCAACAAACTTCTGATAAGTATAGTTTACTGACACTTTTACACCATGCTTAGATTTATAAGCAAAATTCCACTCATTGTTATCTTGCACCCATTCACCATCGAAACAGAAATATAGCTTAGCTTTTGCAACAGATGAACTCATTTTTTCAGTAGTATCTAAAGAACAAAATATTGAAGAAAGAAAGCAAGAAAGAAGTATGGAATCGGTGTGGATTATGGATTGCATTTTACATCTATTTATGGATGAAACAACCAACATTGATGACAACCAATCTCTCATTTCATCCACAAATTGGTATTCCAAATACACTGATTCAACATTGATGAAAACATGCCAGTGAATTGTAACCACAAATTGGTCTTTAAAGTACAATAATTGTGGAAAAAAACAGTAAAAGCATGCAAGATTCGTTCAAGTACAGGGGCTGAAAGTGTAAAATTTTTGCCTATCGTGGGGAACCTCTGCGGGGAGGGACCAAAAGTGTCACCGCGACCATAGTTGAGGGGCTCCGCGGGACACTTTGGCCAAACACGGGTGCCACGTAGGCCCTAGCCCGCGATCGCGGGCCCCATCCCGGATGTTTGTGGCATTTTGGCAAACTGATCGAGATTTAGGGTATTTTGGTAAGTAATGGTCAAACCTGGGGTATTTTAATTAATTTCCCTATAAATTATAAGAATTATATTTATGATATATTTGGATAAATAAAATTGAATAATATCTGTACAATAATAATATAATATTGTATATATCAATACGCTTGTTTTATAGTGTTTTTAATCTATTGGATATATGAAAGAATGACGGGTAAATAAAACTTATTAAATCTCTTAAACTTTTATTAAGATTTTAAAAAATTTAGTGATCTTTAAAAACGATTGTCTTAGTTCATGAACCGGGTGCAAGAAAAATATGGTACTTTTTTATTGCATTTTAATGGTTTGATTATTTTAATAATAGGATTTTTAGAGATAGTGATCATTAAACATAACTTGTAAATAAATAGACCACAAAAATCTAGAAGAACACTAGAATGAAGAAGTATGCAAAAAAAAGTGACAAGAATAAGTTGAATATAAGAACAAAAACGATCAAAAGAGAACCAAATACTCATGTATTATAATATACTGAATCAAAAAGAATATTCTGAAAGTCATATTCTCCCTCTTCTTCTACGAATATGATTCCTAATTTTGCGTAGATGAAATAAAAGAGCTTAAATGAGGAATTATGCTCTTTTTCTTCTTGAACGGACAAAGGGGTTGACTAGTATTACCCTTGTTACGGAACTGACGTCATTATTTAAAAGTATCACTATTGTGATGATGTTGTTTACGAAGAAGTAGACATAGTTGAATGAAGTCAACCAAGTGTTTTGCCAATTTTGTTTATCGTCACTTTTTTAGGAAAGAAATTAACCAACTTACGTAGGCTATTCAAACACAATAACGTATTAAAGCAGTTGATCCAACCACAAAATATCTAAAATGAATAAAATAAAGATTTTGGAGTTTTGCTTCATCAAATAAAATTTTCAAAACGTTCTCCAAAATAGAGAAAAGACAAGAGAGGAGAAAATTTTCTTAGCACTTGAAGGAGAGAAGAAATATCGAAAAGTAAATGTTGGAAGAGAAACAATGTAAATTGATTATTTTACTTATTTTGGAGAAGAAACAAAGATGAGGGAGGGTATAAAGTTACAAAGTTTGTTGAAAACACACACAAACACTCAGATTTCACTGGAAAGTGATGAGGGAGGGTATAAAGTTACAAAGTTCACTGGAAAGTGATGAAATCTGGTGGAATTGGAATGTGACATTCCATTGACCAGATTTCATTCATGTGTTTGGTTCAATCTTTTGTGTAAATGGAATCACTACAATTCCATTGAACTCCATAAATGAGCCATTTAACATTCCATCCTAAAGACAAGGTATTTCAATGAAATGGAATTAGATATTTTGATAATTCCAAAATCACCCTTTGCCCTACTCCCTTTACCTGATCAGCTCTCTCTTCGTCTTCTCCATTGCACACAGCAAGAAGGTTCACCGGAAAACGCGTTCCATTTCTCCGACGATTTCCAGGTTCTGCAATCTCTCCATCGCACACCTCCATCTGTTAGTCGACACTCATCTCCATCGCACACCTCTCTTCAATAGGTAATGGTTCGATTTTATCCATCTGTTCGATTTTGACAGTAAGAACAGCAAATCTGTTTAAGGTCCAAGTTTTTATGGGTTCACCTGCTTTCTCAGATAATACTAAAATGTTTTCAAAACTAGAATTGTAAAACATATAAATCTCTTTTAAAATACAAGTCTATGCCGTCCTTTTGAGAAACACTCAATACGTCACTATGACACCCTTGTGGGATAAATGTCACCTAACCACTTGGATTGTCTTGAGATGGATGAGGTGATTCTTATGTCCTTGTGGGAAAAAGGTCACCTAACTGCATGGATGTGAGTTTCACACGTTGTTTCAAGTAGGATGACTTGATTGGGAATCTTTTGTGATAAAGGTCACCTAAGCATTAGAAACCCAAGGCATAGATGGGATCAAACATGCCAATTAACAAACAAGTTGTTAAGGGATCCCATAACGCTAGGAATTACATTCGATGTAATCGATAAACGTTATCTACCTTGTTGGATTAAATGGACGGGGTAAAGGTCACCTAACCGTTTCATTTGTTTTGCAACGTTGGATCCTAGATTTTATTCAAATTAATGTTTTTAGAAAACTAAAGGGTAATTAATTTGCTAAAAAATTAATATTGAAAATACTATATTAACTTTGTTAAATTTTGTAGATGGCCCAAAATGCAAACACTACGATTGACACATCCCTGAGAGCTTTTCTTAACGAAGAAAAGTTAACCACTCAGAACTTCCCGATTTGGTTTCAAAAATTGAGACACGTTCTCAGACGTGAAAACAAATCATACATACTTATCGTAACTCTTTGTAACAACCCGATTCCATATATACAAATATCATACATTTCATAACATAATTTCATCAAAAGTACATCATATTTCATATTCGGTCCCATAGTCTTGCTAAACATAATAAGCAAATCAGTACAAACTTTTTGACTAAGTAATTTACATTATGACTAACAACAAAGTCATAAGTACAAAAACACATATAAATCTTCATAATAAAAAAGTCTTCACAAAAGCTATCCATCCATTACTCTATTCATTTGCTGTTACCCGATCCATCACCTGGAATACATATTTTTAAAACAAAATGAGGGTTAGACCTAGTGGCCTAAGTGAGAAAATCCCTGTCAGTTTGAAATCATTTATATAAACTCCATTTACATAAATTCCATTCATATAACACAATCACATATATCAATTTGAACTCACTCTTCATTTACCTTCTCTTCTCATTCCCACGGTCATCTTTTACTAGCAATGCTGATGACCCCACTAACCGTTCTGATTTCAACTGTTCTTCCCGATAGGCTTCTAATTGACACTTCAGCAATTCGTCAAAGATATTAGGTAGGAGTTCAGCCCTTAATGAAATAGCTTTTATTGTTCCACTCCTTTCTTGACGACTCAGTGCATCAGCTACCGCGATCGCCTTTCCCGGATGGTAAAGAATTTCACAGTCGTAATCATTCACCAGTTCTAGCCATCTTCTTTGCCTCATATTTAATTCCTTTTGATCAAAAAGATGTTGAAGACTCTTATGATCAGTAAAAATTTGACATTTAGAACCGTAGAGATAATGCCTCCAAATCTTTAGCGCGAAAACAACCGCTGCAAGTTCCATGTCGTGTGTAGGCATACTGTCTTTCATGATATTTTAACTGACGAGAGGCATAAGCAATAACCTTTCCACGTTGCATTAGTACACATCCCAATCCTAGTTTGGAAGCATCACTGTAGACAACGAAGTCATCAGGACCTTCAGGTAAGGCTAGTATCGTCGCGCTACAGAGTTTCTCTTTCAATACCCAGAATGCTCCATCTTGTTCTGCTTTCCATTCAAACTTTAGATTCTTTCAAGTCAACTTAGTCAAAGGCGTCGCGATACGAGAGAAGTCTTTTATAAACTTTCGATAGTAGCCGGCTAAACCCAGAAAACTTCGTAAATCCGTTGCTGTCTTCGGCGGTTCCCACTTTTCAACTGCTTCCACTTTCATCGGATCAACTTGTATACCTTTTTCGGAAACTACATGCCCCAGAAACTGAACTTCCCGTAACCAGAATTCACATTTAGAGAACTTAGCGTATAATTGCTCCTTCTTCAACAATTCCAGAATCAAACGAAGATGTTGCGCGTGTTCTTCTTTGGATCGGGAATAGATAAGTATATCATCGATAAATACAATAACAAATTTATCGAGATATGGCTTACATACCCGATTCATTAAATCCATTAAGGTAGCTGGAGCGTTCGTCAGTCCAAACGGCATCACTAAGAATTCATAATGACCATATCTTGTACGAAAAGCAGTTTTCAGAACATCTTCTTCTTTAACCTTCAACTGGTGATAGCCGGATCTTAGATCAATCTTGGAGAAATAAAAAGCTCCAACTAACTGATCGAAGAGGTCATCAATTCTGGGTAGCGGATACTTGTTCTTGATCATGCGCTTATTCAGTTCCCGGTAGTCGATACACATTCTCATCGAACCATCCTTCTTTTTCACAAACAAAACTGGTGCTCCCCACGGCGAAGAACTAGGTCTGATGAAGCCTTTATCGGATAGGTCTTGTAGTTGTACCATAATTTCTTTCATCTCTGGAGGTGCCAGACGATACGGTGCTCGAGCAACAGGAGCAGCTCCAGGAGTCAGATCTATACCAAACTCTACTTGTCTAACGGGCGGAAGACTATTCAAGTCCTCAGGGAACACTTCAGGAAATTCACTAGCAATCGGAATATCTTCCAACTTATTCTTTTCTGGTTTAATATCTATCACGTAGGCTAAGTAACTCTGGCAACCCTTATTAACACACTTACGGGCTTTTATCATAGATATAAGGCAAGACTGATGATTTCTACGATCACCATAAATCACTACCGGTCCCTTTTCAGGTAATACAACATTAATTATTTTCTTATCACATACTATGTTAGCCTGATTTTCAGCTAACCAATCCATCCCCACTACCACATCAAATTCGATCAAAGCTACAGGAAATAGTTGTATCGGTACTCCACACCCTTCTATATTTATTACACAGCTATCAAATACTTCTTTAACCGACACTTGGTAATCATTTGCAGTATCTACCAGTAAGGCATGTTCTAACACTTTAGGCTTCAAACGCAGATAAGCAGCAAATGCAGGAGATACAAAAGATCGGTTTGCACCGGAGTCAAATAACACTTTAGCACGTGTAGAGTTTATGAAAAATGTACCTGTAACCACATCCGGAGTTTCCTCCGCTTCTTTTGCTGTCATCTGAAATGTACGACCCCTCGTTCTTGGTGACTCTAGTCTCGATACTACTGGTCTGCCAACCACTGGTTTCCCTGACGTACCCCCCTGCTGTATTCTTCCCCTCGGACAATCCGACTGTAGGTGATCCGGAGAATTACATGAAAAACAAAATCACGTTACTCGACAATCTTTAGAAACATGCCCGGTCTTTCCACATCTATAACAAAACCGCGAATCAACTTGACAACATCCTTGATGGATACGGTGACACTTCGGACACGGTCTTTCCACTGGTCGGAAAGGCGGGCGATTATCGAATCTTTGAAACCTGGACTTTTTCGGATCATACTGAGGTCCTTCCCATTTCCTCTTTCCCATACTCTTATCACCGACATCCCTATTATTATCCCGCTCCACATTTTCCGCGACATTTACTGCTGCTAAGAAGGTATCAGGTCTCGTTGCAGTCGCTAACTTTCGAATTTCCGAATTCAATCCGAATATGAACCTTTCCATCTTCATTTTCTCCGTGGCAACATAATACTCTCCAAAACGCGACTTCTCTAGGAAACGGGCAGTATAGTCTCTGACTGATAAATTCCCTTGTTGTAGGCTCAGGAATTCCTCCTCCAATTGTCTGACTGCTGCTTGAGGACAAAACTGTTCTTTGAATGCCCTTGAGAATTCGCCCCAAGTAAAGGTTGAGTATACATCTGATCCCTTAGAGTCAATAAGGGCCTCCCACCAATATAAAGCATCTGCCTTCAACATTGCAGTTCCGTATAACACCTTATCCTCTTCCGCACATTTGCTGGTTTTAAATACAGCTTCAATTTCCTTCAGCCACCACATCGTGTTGCACTGTGTATTGGATCACATAAACATTCCACGATCGGGGCCCCAGTAGGTTCCCTTCTCGCCCTTTCCGGAGCCTACGCAGACTCCCCTTCCCGGAGCCTACGCAGACCCCCTTTCTACTCGAAATAGGAGGAAACGAATTCCAACCTACCAGTCTTTCATACATATCCAAGGGATCATCAGATTCCGAGGATCATTCTCTGATCCCACAGTGCAGACCGACTCCACATAGCACATCATTCATTTCATAAAACATGCAACCTTAAATCCTTTAAATCATCATTCTCATTTCATCATATCAATAATAAGATTTCTTAAGTAAAACATGTAGTTCATGGAAAAACATGCGTGACGGTTACAAACAGTTCATGCTCGTACATAAAACCATAATCAGTTAAAACATTTAACACTTTACGTCGTAAAAAGGTTTAGGGAACTCACCTTTCGCTAGCGTTGCACACAATCTTTAAATATCTCCAAGCTAGTCCAAACGAACACCTAAGGGCATTGGATTCGCATTAGATTAACAGTTCAATCCTACTGTCCGGATAACTCTTTCCGAACACAGCTACTGTCCGGACACCAATCCGGACACCTGGACTTTCCGGATACAACAACATTCCGGGTACGACCTATCTGGACACACTATCCGGGCACTACCCCTTTCCGGACGCGCTGTCCGGATTCTACTCCTTTCCGGACACACCATCCGGAGAGTTACACATCCGGTAACTCCCATGAACTCTTACCCAGAAACTTGCAAAACGCCCGGACACTACTTAACAATAGTGTCCGGAAACTACAACTGCTCGAACCCAAAACGTCTAAAAGTGATTATTAACCCGTTTTTAGCCATTAGTTCGATTAGATAAACATAAGGGTTCATCCACCAACCCTAAACACCTATTTAATCCACTTTTAAACCATCTAAAATGACACTTTAGCAATAAACCTCAAAATACACAATAAGGAGATATTTAGGTGAGAACTTAGCAATCTCCCCATGATTTCCTCCCCAATTTCTTAGACAACAGAGAAGGAATAATCGCATTAAACTGAGTAGGAAAGATTTGATGATTACCTTTAGACTCTTCTCCTTAATTGAAATCACTTACTTGCTTCCTTCTCCCTTTCTCTTCTTGAGCCGCCAAACACACACACATAAACCAAAAATACTGATTTTTCTCCTTAACCCTAGGGATTTGTGCCATATACCCCTTTCACCAAAATACAACTAAGTCCCTCAACAATACTTTCATTTCTTTCACTTTGACCACCAAACTCTAAAACCCACTAGAATTTGGGTTGTTGCATAAATGAACATAAACGGACATAAATGAACGTAAACGAACGAACGTTCACGAACATAAATGAACGAACGAGACCATTGTTCATGTCCGTTCATTTAACTAAACGAACAAAAAAACGTGTTCATGTTCGTTCATTTATTAAATAAACGAACATAAATGAACTTCCCGCCGAACGGTTCACGAACGTTTCACTGAACGTTCGGTTCGTTTACAGCCCTACCAACATCCAACCTCCCGTGAGGAAGCAAAGGACTACAAAGGTTGTAATCTTAAACTTTCTTGCTACATCATTTTATTTATCTTTTCATGCATGTAACAAGATCCTTGGTGGGAATAAAATGGTTTTATGTTTTTGTTCAAATGTTTTATTTTGCTTCCGTTGCGTAATGTTTTTATCACTTATGAGTTTTTGAAACCCATGTTTTGAACATAAAATCCCAACAGCGGGAACATTTGGGATTCAGAGGTTTTGATTGATTTCGGTAGTGATTAAACCTTGGACTGGTTTGGAAAGGAAAATTTAAGAATATGCGGATGTGGAGTGATTGGGGAGTTCAAATCTGTCATTAGGAAAGTATGGGTCACTTGAGGTTGGGAGGCAACTTAAGTCGGGTGGTCGGAAGCCACTCTAGTGAATTAGGCCTTCGATTGGATGTAAGTGTTTTATGCCTAAGCGGGAATTTGTTATGAGTAACACCGAGAAGCCGTTTTGGGCAACTCTGTGGGAAATAAATTTGAACCTGGTTGAAACCGAGGGAACTTGGAATGTGTTGGGCGCGGTGGCCATTAATTGTGTGAGAACTAGATTTCGAGGACGAAATCACTTTAAGGTTGGGAGGATTGTAACACCCCGAAAATTTGAGAACCAAAATTGGAGTCACGGACGTCCGCGAGAGGCAAGCCGGACGTCCGCGAGGCGCGGAAGCCCGCGGGTCGTCCGCAGAAGCAACATGGGTTTTGAAGTGGAAATGGTTCGGCCGAGGCCGGACGTCCGCGACCTGTCTGATGTGTTAACTTGGGTATTTTAAGCCCTTCCTCTCTCCATTTCCTCATTTTCACTCTCAAACCCTAACTCAACCTCTCTCTCCCTCTCTCAGCCGATTTTCCTCAAGAACACAAACCCTTCTCCACTTCTTCCTCATTTCTTCACCAAACTAAACCTACTTTCCGCCATTGTTGAAGGTGTGGAAGCTTGGAGCCTTTGTGGATGATTAAGAGCTTTTGCTTGGAGATTCAAGTGATAAAGGTAATATTCCTCTACCCAAAAGCTAGGTAGTTGTTGTTTTCATCTTCTTTCTTATGGGGTATGGTTGGATGATTTTGTTTGTGTTGGGTTGAGGTGATCTTCTCCTTTTTCATTTATGAAATTAGGGTTTTGATATAAGTTGGGATTTGGGTGTAAATGTTTGGGGAATGATTCCTTATGTTTGGATGTGAATACTTATGGGTGGAAACTTATGGATCTAGGTTTTTGGAAGATTTGGCCTAAGGATTCGGGTTGCATCAAATGACTTTGTACATGCTAAAATGTTATTTTTCCAAGTACTTATATGTTTTACATGAAAATTATCAATGGTTGAATTATTTGGTGGGTTTAACCTTTTGAGGTATTTATTGTTGTAAATAATGTAAAACATCTACAAATGGAATTTTGGGAAAATTGGTAGATAAATCATAAATGGAAATGTGTTGATGATTTATTTTATAAATGGAGTCTATTTATTATGAAAATGCATTTTGTGTGTATATCTTGGAAATATGCATTTAGTACATCATGGGATGATTTGAAAATGTAATGGTGTGAGTCCTTTGGAAAAGAGGGTTTCCCAACCCAAGATTTTATTTCGGGTTTTCATGGATTCAAAGTATTTATTGGCAAAGGTGTGTGTTGCTACGTTTAATGTCATTATATGACTTTTTATGAACTATCTTTTGAGTCAGTTGAGCTTATGGCTCGGTATTGGATTTTGGTAGGTCTTGAGGACAATTGTCCAGTTTTGATAGCTCAAAGTCGAGTTTTGATTATGATTTACGTTATTGGAAACTGCATATTTTGCATGCACTTGTTTATTCATTTGGGGTCGTGTAATGTTTTAGACCTTGTTAGCTATGGATCCATAGGAATTTGAGTTTCCCAAGTCTCGCGGGCAAGAGATCGGGATTGATTAAGCTCAGTTTACGAGACGTTAGTTTCTCTTTTGTAGTACGTAATAGGCATCGGGTTCCATGATAAGTAAGGCGTGGGCGTATATGGTCGGGCGTCGTCTCATAGGCAGTAAGGTGTAATTCCATATGTGCTTAGCACGGGATAGGCATCGGGTTCCATGATAAAAGGTGTATGCCTATATGGTCGGGCGTCGTCTCATGGGCCGTAAGGTGTAATCCCAAATGTGCTTGTTGTGGATTTGGAGTGGCCCAATGTATAAACCTGTAGTGGTTGAAGGTGTGTGTTTTACTGCATAGTAGGTGATCCACTTTTGTGTTCCGTCACGTGCAATGTATATGGGCCTCCCCCGTCACCGAAAGGTGTTGTTTTGGGTATTTGTGTTTATCCATATTTTCGATGACGTGTTATATTTAAATGAATTGTTTCCCACGTTATATGAGTTATGGGTTATGATTTCATCCATGTTTGAGATGTTTTGGAATAACGGTGATTTATATATGAATTTGTAACGTCCCAAAAATTACAAGGAATTTAAAATTTTTAAAGTAACATTCCATTAATAAAAACTCATTTAATAATTCAATCGTTTCATTTGCAAACTCATAATTAATATTCTCACGAACAATAAACAGCGGGATAAATGTCTAAAATTAAAATCATAAAAGTAATCAACTCTTCCCACACGCCAGTGTGTACTCGTCACGCCTTGGAGCCACTCGTACCTGAAACCACAATTTATTGGGAAAGGGTAAGCACGAAGCTTAGTGAATTCAGACACCATAAATAACACAGTTATTCCCACACCACCTCTAAACAGATAATTGCACATAAACAGCACACAAGTCTACGAACAAATCATAAACATGCATACCTACACCATCCCACCCAAAGGCATAAGCTGGTCCACCCGACCACACGATAACCGTGCAAGCATTACCCGGCTCCCCCGGGTTCCTACGCCACCCGCGTATACAACCTTCGGTCCCACCGAGTTACTACGCCACCCGCGTATATAAACCTCGGCCCCACCGAGTTACTACGCCACCCGCGTATATAAACCCAGGCCCCACCGAACTCCTACGCCACCCGCGTAGTCATAACAATAAAGGTCCGACTAGACACTCCACTATTTAGTCCCGCATCACAAACAATTAAAACTACCACACACGTACAAATCGTAATGTAAAAATAACCGACATTAGTTATAGTGAGAGAACTCACCTCGTAAGCGCACCTAGCTCACAAACAATAATTCAATCTTCACAAATCCAAGATCACTTCCCAACACCTAAACAATCGTTAAAATGTATTAACACGAGACTCGGACCCTAAAACACGACGCACCTTAAATCGTCACTAAAACTACTTTTCGGTCTAACCAAACAGGTCTGTTCGGGACCTGTTCCGACCTCCATAAACCCAGAAAATCCTCAATTAAATTAAATAACCAGAAAGTGCTCTGAGTTAGGGTTCCAAGGACATATTATACACCTCCTAACGATTTTTCTACAATTTAATACAGATTTTATAAGAACGGTTCGCAGAACAGTGAAAACCAGCACCTTTCAGTAATAAACGACGATTTGACCTATGCTACGTTCCGAACTGGATTTTGCACAAAACACATAAAAGTTACTAGACTCAGAATGGGAACTTTTGGAACCGATTTCACCCCAATCCGAGCTACGAGTAAAACGTTATGGCCGTCGCAAAACAGTGGCAGACAAACGTTTTCACATGAAATGACAAATATTGTTTATAAACCCATTAAGACATAGCTTAACCCAAACAGACCCGAACAACCTACAAGCTTACTGGAAAGGGCTATACTACGCTGGACCACAACCGTGCACTACCCACTGCCGCATCCGGCGGTGGTGGTGGTTGGCGGCGGCGACGGTGGTTACGGTAACACCCACCGGCGGAACCTCCCAACATCAACCGAAACAACGCACCCGCAACCTCACCCCGCACACACCTGCGCCTGCACACACCTGCACCCACCCCTATGCCGCCACCCCGACGGCGTGCAGCGGCGGCCCCACCGCCGGCAGCCGTGGCTGCGGCGGTGGTGGTGGCGGTTCACGGCAATTTTAAGCAACGACAACATCGAGAAGGAAACAAACTTTCCTCGACGAGCCCTTCTTCCTCCTCTTTTCCGGCAGCAAAACGACGGCGTCTCTCTCCTCTTCCCGACGAACTCCCTCTCTCCAGCGAATACTCTCTCTCTCTCTCGGCGAACACTCTCTCTCTCTCTCGTCCTTTCACTCACGGCCGAAGACAACAACTAGGTCTGATGAAGCCTTTATCGGATAGGTCTTGTAGTTGTGCCATAATTTCTTTCATCTCTGGAGGTGCCAGACGATACGGTGCTCGAGCAACAGGAGCAGCTCCAGGAGTCAGATCTATACCAAACTCTACTTGTCTAACGGGCGGAAGACTATTCAAGTCCTCAGGGAACACTTCAGGAAATTCACTAGCAATCGGAATATCTTCCAACTTATTCTTTTCTGGTTTAATATCTATCACGTAGGCTAAGTAACTCTGGCAACCCTTATTAACACACTTACGGGCTTTTATCATAGATATAAGGCAAGACTGATGATTTCTACGATCACCATAAATCACTACCGGTCCCTTTTCAGGTAATACAACATTAATTATTTTCTTATCACATACTATGTTAGCCTGATTTTCAGCTAACCAATCCATCCCCACTACCACATCAAATTCGATCAAAGCTACAGGAAATAGTTGTATCGGTACTCCACACCCTTCTATATTTATTACACAGCTATCAAATACTTCTTTAACCGACACTTGGTAATCATTTGCAGTATCTACCAGTAAGGCATGTTCTAACACTTTAGGCTTCAAACGCAGATAAGCAGCAAATGCAGGAGATACAAAAGATCGGTTTGCACCGGAGTTAAATAACACTTTAGCACGTGTAGAGTTTATGAAAAATGTACCTGTAACCACATCCGGAGTTTCCTCCGCTTCTTTTGCTGTCATCTGAAATGTACGACCCCTCGTTCTTGGTGACTCTAGTCTCGGTACTACTGGTCTGCCAACCACTGGTTTCCCTGACGTACCCCCCTGCTGTATTCTTCCCCTCGGACAATCCGACTGTAGGTGATCCGGAGAATTACATGAAAAACAAAATCGCGTTACTCGACAATCTTTAGAAACATGCCCGGTCTTTCCACATCTATAACAAAACCGCGAATCAACATGACAACTTCCTTGATGGATACGGTGACACTTCGGACACGGTCTTTCCACTGGTCGGAAAGGCGGGCGATTATCGAATCTTTGAAACCTGGACTTTTTCGGATCATACTGAGGTCCTTCCCATTTCCTCTTTCCCATACTCTTATCACCGACATCCCTCTTATTATCCCGCTCCACATTTTCCGCGACATTTACTGCTGCTGAGAAGGTATCAGGTCTCGTTGCAGTCGCTAACTTTCGAATTTCCGAATTCAATCCGAATATGAACCTTTCCATCTTCATTTTCTCCGTGGCAACATAATACTCTCCAAAACGCGACTTCTCTAGGAAACGGGCAGTATAGTCTCTGACTGATAAATTCCCTTGTTGTAGGCTCAGGAATTCCTCCTCCAATTGTCTGACTGCTGCTTGAGGACAAAACCGTTCTTTGAATGCCCTTGAGAATTCGCCCCAAGTAAAGGTTGAGTATACATCTGATCCCTTAGAGTCAATAAGGGCCTCCCACCAATATAAAGCATCTGCCTTCAACATTGCAGTTCCGTATAACACCTTATCCTCTTCCGCACATTTGCTGGTTTTAAATACAGCTTCAATTTCCTTCAGCCACCACATCGTGTTGCACTGTGTATTGGATCACATAAACATTCCACGATCGGGGCCCCAGTAGGTTCCCTTCTCGCCCTTTCCGGAGCCTACGCAGACTCCCCTTCCCGGAGCCTACGCAGACCCCCTTTCTACTCGAAATAGGAGGAAACGAATTCCAACCTACCAGTCTTTCATACATATCCAAGGGATCATCAGATTCCGAGGATCATTCTCTGATCCCACAGTGCATACCGACTCCACATAGCACATCATTCATTTCATAAAACATGCAACCTTAAATCCTTTAAATCATCATTCTCATTTCATCATATCAATAATAAGATTTCTTAAGTAAAACATGTAGTTCATGGAAAAACATGCGTGACGGTTACAAACAGTTCATGCTCGTACATAAAACCATAATCAGTTAAAACATTTAACACTTTACGTCGTAAAAAGGTTTAGGGAACTCACCTTTCGCTAGCGTTGCACACAATCTTTAAATATCTCCAAGCTAGTCCAAACGAACACCTAAGGGCATTGGATTCGCATTAGATTAACAGTTCAATCCTACTGTCCGGATAACTCTTTCCGAACACAGCTACTGTCCGGACACCAATCCGGACACCTGGACTTTCCGGATACAACAACATTCCGGGTACGACCTATCTGGACACACTATCCGGGCACTACCCCTTTCCGGACGCGCTGTCCGGATTCTACTCCTTTCCGGACACACCATCCGGAGAGTTACACATCCGGTAACTCCCATGAACTCTTACCCAGAAACTTGCAAAACGCCCGGACACTACTTAACAATAGTGTCCGGAAACTACAACTGCTCGAACCCAAAACGTCTAAAAGTGATTATTAACCCGTTTTTAGCCATTAGTTCGATTAGATAAACATAAGGGTTCATCCACCAACCCTAAACACCCATTTAATCCACTTTTAAACCATCTAAAATGACACTTTAGCAATAAACCTCAAAATACACAATAAGGAGATATTTAGGTGAGAACTTAGCAATCTCCCCATGATTTCCTCCCCAATTTCTTAGACAACAGAGAAGGAATAATCGCATTAAACTGAGTAGGAAAGATTTGATGATTACCTTTAGACTCTTCTCCTTAATTGAAATCACTTACTTGCTTCCTTCTCCCTTTCTCTTCTTGAGCCGCCAAACACACACACATAAACCAAAAATACTGATTTTTCTCCTTAACCCTAGGGATTTGTGCCATATACCCCTTTCACCAAAATACAACTAAGTCCCTCAACAATACTTTCATTTCTTTCACTTTGACCACCAAACTCTAAAACCCACTAGAATTTGGGTTGTTGCATAAATGAACATAAACGAACATAAATGAACGTAAACGAACGAACGTTCACGAACAAAATGAACGAACGTTCATGAAAATAAATGAACGAACGAGACCATTGTTCATGTCCGTTCATTTAACTAAACGAACAAAAAAACGTGTTCATGTTCGTTCATTTATTAAATAAACGAACATAAATGAACTTCCCGCCGAACGGTTCACGAACGTTTCACTGAACGTTCGGTTCGTTTACAGCCCTACCAACATCCAACCTCCCGTGAGGAAGCAAAGGACTACAAAGGTTGTAATCTTAAACTTTCTTGCTACATCATTTTATTTATCTTTTCATGCATGTAACAAGATCCTTGGTGGGAATAAAATGGTTTTATGTTTTTGTTCAAATGTTTTATTTTGCTTCCGTTGCGTAATGTTTTTATCACTTATGAGTTTTTGAAACCCATGTTTTGAACATAAAATCCCAACAGCGGGAATATTTGGGATTCAGAGGTTTTGATTGATTTCGGTAGTGATTAAACCTTGGACTGGTTTGGAAAGGAAAATTTAAGAATATGCGGATGTGGAGTGATTGGGGAGTTCAAATCTGTCATTAGGAAAGTATGGGTCACTTGAGGTTGGGAGGCAACTTAAGTCGGGTGGTCGGAAGCCACTCTAGTGAATTAGGCCTTCGATTGGATGTAAGTGTTTTATGCCTAAGCGGGAATTTGTTATGAGTAACACCGAGAAGCCGTTGTGGGCAACTCTGTGGGAAATAAATTTGAACCTGGTTGAAACCGAGGGAACTTGGAATGTGTTGGGCGCGGTGGCCATTAATTGTGTGAGAACTAGATTTCGAGGACGAAATCTCTTTAAGGTTGGGAGGATTGTAACACCCTGAAAATTTGAGAACCAAAATTGGAGTCACGGACGTCCGCGAGAGGCAAGCCGGACGTCCGCGAGGCGCGGAAGCCCGCGGGTCGTCCGCAGAAGCAACGTGGGTTTTGAAGTGGAAATGGTTCGGCCGAGGCCGGACGTCCGCGACCTGTCTGATGGGTTAACTTGGGTATTTTAAGCCCTTCCTCTCTCCATTTCCTCATTTTCACTCTCAAACCCTAACTCAACCTCTCTCTCCCTCTCTCAGCCGATTTTCCTCAAGAACACAAACCCTTCTCCACTTCTTCCTCATTTCTTCACCAAACTAAACCTACTTTCCGCCATTGTTGAAGGTGTGGAAGCTTGGAGCCTTTGTGGATGATTAAGAGCTTTTGCTTGGAGATTCAAGTGATAAAGGTAATATTCCTCTACCCAAAAGCTAGGTAGTTGTTGTTTTCATCTTCTTTCTTATGGGGTATGGTTGGATGATTTTGTTTGTGTTGGGTTGAGGTGATCTTCTCCTTTTTCATTTATGAAATTAGGGTTTTGATATAAGTTGGGATTTGGGTGTAAATGTTTGGGGAATGATTCCTTATGTTTGGATGTGAATACTTATGGGTGGAAACTTATGGATCTAGGTTTTTGGAAGATTTGGCCTAAGGATTCGGGTTGCATCAAATGACTTTGTACATGCTAAAATGTTATTTTTCCAAGTACTTATATGTTTTACATGAAAATTATCAATGGTTGAATTATTTGGTGGGTTTAACCTTTTGAGGTATTTATTGTTGTAAATAATGTAAAACATCTACAAATGGAATTTTGGGAAAATTGGTAGATAAATCATAAATGGAAATGTGTTGATGATTTATTTTATAAATGGAGTCTATTTATTATGAAAATGCATTTTGTGTGTATATCTTGGAAATATGCATTTAGTACATCATGGGATGATTTGAAAATGTAATGGTGTGAGTCCTTTGGAAAAGAGGGTTTCCCAACCCAAGATTTTATTTCGGGTTTTCATGGATTCAAAGTATTTATTGGCAAAGGTGTGTGTTGCTACGTTTAATGTCATTATATGACTTTTTATGAACTATCTTTTGAGTCAGTTGAGCTTATGGCTCGGTATTGGATTTTGGTAGGTCTTGAGGACAATTGTCCAGTTTTGATAGCTCAAAGTCGAGTTTTGATTATGATTTACGTTATTGGAAACTGCATATTTTGCATGCACTTGTTTATTCATTTGGGGTCGTGTAATGTTTTAGACCTTGTTAGCTATGGATCCATAGGAATTTGAGTTTCCCAAGTCTCGCGGGCAAGAGATCGGGATTGATTAAGCTCAGTTTACGAGACGTTAGTTTCTCTTTTGTAGTACGTAATAGGCATCGGGTTCCATGATAAGTAAGGCGTGGGCGTATATGGTCGGGCGTCGTCTCATAGGCAGTAAGGTGTAATTCCATATGTGCTTAGCACGGGATAGGCATCGAGTTCCATGATAAAAGGTGTATGCCTATATGGTCGGGCGTCGTCTCATGGGCCGTAAGGTGTAATCCCAAATGTGCTTGTTGTGGATTTGGAGTGGCCCAATGTATAAACCTGTAGTGGTTGAAGGTGTGTGTTTTACTGCATAGTAGGTGATCCACTTTTGTGTTCCGTCACGTGCAATGTATATGGGCCTCCCCCGTCACCGAAAGGTGTTGTTTTGGGTATTTGTGTTTATCCATATTTTCGATGACGTGTTATATTTAAATGAATTGTTTCCCACGTTATATGAGTTATGGGTTATGATTTCATCCATGTTTGAGATGTTTTGGAATAACGGTGATTTATATATGAATTTGTAACGTCCCAAAAATTACAAGGAATTTAAAATTTTTAAAGTAACATTCCATTAATAAAAACTCATTTAATAATTCAATCGTTTCATTTGCAAACTCATAATTAATATTCTCACGAACAATAAACAGCGGGATAAATGTCTAAAATTAAAATCATAAAAGTAATCAACTCTTCCCACACGCCAGTGTGTACTCGTCACGCCTTGGAGCCACTCGTACCTGAAACCACAATTTATTGGGAAAGGGTAAGCACGAAGCTTAGTGAATTCAGACACCATAAATAACACAGTTATTCCCACACCACCTCTAAACAGATAATTGCACATAAACAGCACACAAGTCTACGAACAAATCATAAACATGCATACCTACACCATCCCACCCAAAGGCATAAGCTGGTCCACCCGACCACACGATAACCGTGCAAGCATTACCCGGCTCCCCCGGGTTCCTACGCCACCCGCGTATACAACCTTCGGTCCCACCGAGTTACTACGCCACCCGCGTATATAAACCTCGGCCCCACCGAGTTACTACGCCACCCGCGTATATAAACCCAGTCCCCACCGAACTCCTACGCCATCCGCGTAGTCATAACAATAAAGGTCCGACTAGACACCCCACTATTTAGTCCCGCATCACAAACAATTAAAACTACCACACACGTACAAATCGTAATGTAAAAATAACCGACATTAGTTATAGTGAGAGAACTCACCTCGTAAGCGCACCTAGCTCACAAACAATAATTCAATCTTCACAAATCCAAGATCACTTCCCAACACCTAAACAATCGTTAAAATGTATTAACACGAGACTCGGACCCTAAAACACGACGCACCCTTAAATCGTCACTAAAACGACTTTTCGGTCTAACCAAACAGGTCTGTTCGGGACCTGTTCCGACCTCCATAAACCCAGAAAATCCTCAATTAAATTACATAACCAGAAAGTGCTCTGAGTTAGGGTTCCAAGGACATATTATACACCTCCTAACGATTTTTCTACAATTTAATACAGATTTTATAAGAACGGTTCGCAGAACAGTGAAAAACAGCACCTTTCAGTAATAAACGACGATTTTACCTATGCTACGTTCCGAACTGGATTTTGCACAAAACACAGAAAAGTTACTAGACTCAGAATGGGAACCTTTGGAACCGATTTCACCCCAATCCGAGCTACGAGTAAAACGTTATGGCCGTCGCAAAACAGTGGCAGACAAACGTTTTCACATGAAATGACAAATATTGTTTATAAACCCATTAAGACATAGCTTAACCCAAACAGACCCGAACAACCTACAAGCTTACTGGAAAGGGCTATACTACGCTGGACCACAACCGTGCACTACCCACTGCCGCATCCGGCGGTGGTGGTGGTTGGCGGCGGCGACGGTGGTTACGGTAACACCCACCGGCGGAACCTCCCAACATCAACCGAAACGACGCACCCGCAACCTCACCCCGCACACACCTGCGCCTGCACACACCTGCACCCACCCCTATGCCGCCACCCCGACGGCGTGCAGCGGCGGCCCCACCGCCGGCAGCCGTGGCTGCGGCGGTGGTGGTGGCGGTTCACGGCAATTTTAAGCAACGACAACATCGAGAAGGAAACAAACTTACCTCGACGAGCCCTTCTTCCTCCTCTTTTCCGGCAGCAAAACGACGGCGTCTCTCTCCTCTTCCCGACGAACTCTCTCTCTCTCCAGCGAATACTCTCTCTCTCTCGGCGAACACTCTCTCTCTCTCGTCCTTTCACTCACGGCCGAAGACAACAATATGGGGGGGGGGAGAAAGGGCGTAGGGTTTAGTTTTAGTTTAGTTTTTTTTTTTTTTAAACTTCTTTCTTCTTTTCTGCTAAACCACGACACCAAACACAAAGATAATATGGGTTTTGGTTAAGAAATTGCATGGGCCGAAATCAATAATTTTGGCCCTTTAACACTTTTGGCCCCTCCACTAACTCCATCTCGCACTCTAACCCACGATGGACATAATTAACTGTTAGCTTCAATCTTCCTAATCATAGAAATACTTAGAAGTAGTGAAAAATAGGCTAAGTATAGAAAAGCCTCTCACAGAGGCTCTGCCACTTCTTCCAGAAGATCAAGTCCAGAAAGCCACAGAAGCTACAGAGGTAATCACAGAACCTCTGTAGTACGCAAGAAGAAGATCAACTCAGAAACAAGTGGACTGCTCCACAGAAGGTCAGACCATAGAACCTCTGTAATGCCTTACAGAGCCTCTGTAGTCTGCTATGAAGACTTGGAAGATATTACTGGATACGTTCATCAACTTGCATGGAAAAGTACTGTCAAAACACGTGTCAAGCTCTGAGTGGACTCAATAGGGCATGGTACAAAATAGACGTCTGCGCCATTTAATGCATTTACCAAAAGTACATCTGCTCCATTAAATGCGCATGGCTCAAACAACTGCTCACACCATCCAGTCAACTGCTCACACCATCCAGTCAACTGTTCACACCATCCAGTCAACTATTTATGCCGTAAAAGGAACAGTGACCTACTTCATAGTCTTCTAAGAGTAGTATAAAAGGAAGTCTCATGTTGAGATCTTCCTAAGAACAAATACACAAGGAATCACTAATACTCTCAAGCTTTATTGTCAAATATCTGAGTGTTATATTCTCACACACACCAACAGTTCTTAATCTGTTCTTCGTGTTGTTATTATATATTGAATAACAGTAACTGTTCCAGAAATCCTTTTCATTCTTTACTGTTTTCTTTATATGTGTGCGTTCTAATATCTATCAAACATATCTGTTAGTTTAATACGCTTCCGCATCAAACTCTAAACTCAACTAATAGATCTGTTAATCTTGATTAAGTGTATCTGGGTTCCAACATTAACTATTAGACCCAAAACGTCTAACCCCGCTAACGGAAACCACGTTAAATAAAACTAAAAGAAATTTTAAAAGAAATTACATACCGGGGCACAGGCTTTACAACTCTCCCCCACTTGGATTAGACTTCGTCCTCGAAGTCTAGACCGGCAAATAACTCGGAATAGTTCTCGCGCATCTCCGCTTCGGGTTCCCACGTTCACTCGAACCCCTTCGGTGCGGCCACTGGACTTTCCTCAACTAGAATCTAAATTTCTCACCCCGTCTAGAAATTCTCGGATACTTTTCTTACTAACAAAACTCCTTCAAGGACATTGAAATTATGATCGGAAGAACACTCCAACAACTGGATTCATTCCTTGTCAAACGAATTCGGTTGCCTCCCAACCTTAGATGTTCCATACATTCCGCTTCAACTTTCAAGCTCTAACCATTCTAAAGGTGCTCACCAATATGCCTTATAGGATACTCGAATCCGATCATACTTACCAACAACTGTCGATTAACCTCCACGAGTTCTAAAAGGCTCCCAAAACTTACCTTACACGCATCATCAAACCAGTAAATTGATAATCACCCACGAAGGTCATTCCACCACAACCATTCATCACAAGTAGGCATCTCAGGGTTACTACTACCATCACCATAATTATTTTAAAAATCGGCTACAAATCTCCGATTACACTAAAGGTGTTTGGCCTTAAGCCCAAAAGTCGACACCCTAATATACTACTTACTTCAAAAAGGTTACTGCGCATTTATTCTCTTAATTACAAAGGGCATCATTCCCTTAACTGACACTATTCAGTCTACACTAACAACACGCGTGGAATACCCAACCTTCCACCGTCTACTTATCCTCCACACACGCTCTACGAAGCCTAGTTACACCGTATCAAGATACACATTAACGTCTACCTCCCAGGTACGTCTCAAGGCCCGACACATCGGAACTACCTCTCAGGTAAGTGCCCAAGACTATATCCTCCCAGTGCCTACTGGAAAGTCAAGGTCATAACACATGAATACCGGGGTCCCACCCCGAAATACTCAACCGACCATTACCAACGACTGACTGACATGACCAAGGATCCAATGCAAAACAGTCTACCAACAACATGCCTATCCCGGATTGACTCACTCACCCAAACGTGTAAATACTCAACGTGCCATGAATGCCAAACGGTGCGACAAAACAATTCATCAACAAGACTCCACATCGAGCCATTAAAACTGTGCAATTGACCCATAACTATCTCAATAGTCAAAACCGAGCAAAATGCTCCACGCTTGCTAGACCCATAAGTCGGTCAAAACGCGTTTAAAATAAAGTTTAAGCAAGCAGTACTCTGAAATCAACATTAGCCCCAAAACTCAACACGGTTCAAACAAAAGAGTTTTCCAAAAGGACTCACACCCTTAAAAATTCTCAAAATGACACATAGCTCATAAAAGCGCATTTCCCACATGGTTTACAATAATCCTTTACAAAATATTTCCAACGTCAAAGTTTTTCATCCCAAAAAGATCGTATGCAATAAAACTACTATCACCAGGTCGGTAGTTACGCAAAAATGGACACGCTCGTCCCACATATGAAATCATGTTGAAAATCATTTTATTGCAGCTTAGTTTACTCACAAAACGTAAAGCGAAATAAATAATTTCTTTGAAAATGAACCGTCACGGTTCTAGTATGAATTGACTCATGATATGCATTTAAAGTAACCGCTCGACCTTACACCGGGTGCGACAAAAGTGTGCACATAATTTCAAAATCAGTCCCACGACATTTGACCCCAAAATTTCTCTTTTTAAACATAAAATGTCGTGGCACAGGGTTCACCAACAAATTTTTACGCGCGTCGGCTAGTCATACAAAACGATGAAACGGTTTACAAATATATTTTTGATAAAACACAACGGTCTCGTGTAAGTTTCAAACTTAAAGATAGAAACCAATCCGTTTCCATCATTTGAAAATATCGGCTAAAACCTCATAAAATCTCAAAAGGTGGGGTTCTTTAAATTGATTTCCAAGATTTCCCCAAACGGTCACATAAACAAATAAGATATGCACCTCGTGAAATTAAACCCACACGACTCAACATGCCGTAAAACAAAACTTATTTTACCCAAATCACTCAAATAGTTTTATAAATACATCGTGGAATGTAACTTTCCGTCTCAACTCTAACATATGTGGAGGAGTTCCAATGTTAAAGTCCAAGCCGTAGTCACTTGCCCAACATTTTAAACACCACAAAACAAGGATATCATCTTACCCGAAAGAACCGTTGGAAAATAACGAAATGAGACAATTTCTAACAAAGTTTGCAACTCCCATGATAAAACGGTTTCATGCACTTTCAAAACCATAATTCGAAATCTTGTGTGTGTGCTAAACATTTCTCAAAATTCTAAAACACAATCCACATAAGGATTGGAAACACAAGAAATAGATAATGCAATTTATTTTCAAAATAAACTTTGTGCATGACTCAGTCGGCATTCGACGTCTCGACTCGTACCCCTCCAAATCTCTCCGGTCCACTATCGTCATCCGGACATTTACACCTCTTAGGCAAGTTGGGAAATTACGTCCAATAATCCTTACGGTTTTTCCTCAATTCAAAGTCGGCTCCATAAGCCCATGATTCTAGCACAATCATCAATCTTGACCCGAAATGGCCTACTTAAAACAAACCTCATCCTTATCGTCACTCCAAGGGATTAATACTAGAATCGTCCTTCTATTCCAACGACTACTAGTTTAGAACCTTCATCACTACCCCAACGATCATCTCCTCAAGCAAATCAAGTACACACCTGTACTAGTAGGTTCACTATTGTTGTTCCTCCTTGTGATGGCTATTCTGGGTAGATATTACAACGAGTTATTAGCACATAATAACTCACACTAACAACGCTCACGCTCAACTCCTTGGATTCCTCGTGACTTTCCCCGACTCGAGCACGGATCCTGTGCTTCAGATAGTAGGAGCTCTACTACTACCTTCCACACCTATCCTCACTCGTTTCGAGTCCCGTCCCGAAGTGCCCAAGTAGTTCCTTGCCGAAAACTATACACATATGCCCGCACCGGCATATGTACACACTCTTCCTAGATCCCTAGGAATTCCACCCAACTCCACTACCCTTGCTATGACGAAATCCCCACTAGTCATGACAAGTCGCCTCGCGAATGCACAGTCGCACACAGTGTAAAACCAGATAGACATTCGAATATAAGATTCTATCCTACAACGGTTGGACTCAAACAAGAGCTGCGCAATAGAACTAAATCCGACATTCTAAGGCTATTCGGTTCCTACCGCATACAACCTATAGTGCATTCACTTAACAACCTATCAAGGCTAGCATAAACTCCTATTAGCAAGCAACAAACATGCAGTATAGTGTAATAAGCACCAAGCAATCTAGCATACATACTCCTATGTTCTAGAAAGCAATCTCACATACATACTCATATGTAAACACTCTTCCCAGCTCACTAGGAATTTCATCTCATCCCACTACCCTTGCTACAACGGAATCCCTATTAGCCATAACGAGTTGCCTCGCGAATACCCAATCGCATGCAGCGTGAATCAAATAGACATTCGAATACAACATTCTATCCTAGAACGGTTGGACTCAAACAAGAGCTGCGCAATAGAACTAAATCAAATATTCTAAGGTTATGTGATTCTTACTGCATACAACCTATAGGGCCTTCGCTTAACAACCTATTATAACTAGCATTAATTCCCACTAGCAAGCAATCATCATACAGTACAGTGTAAACCACATAGGCAATCTAGCATGCATACCCTATGATCTAGAAAGCGATAAATACACTAAGTACTGTACTTTTCCCTTTGAATCCGGCTGACTGTACACATTGCGCCCTCGATCACCGTTTCCCAAACGGGTTTTCCTTTCTTTTATTTTCCAAAAATTTTAAGAGAAGAATTTCATAGCCGCAACTTGAGATCAAACACACCGAGATGCGTTTGATTCACTCAAGCTGTGCTCTGATACCAAGTTGTAACGTCCCAAAAATTACAAGGAATTTAAAATTTTTAAAGTAACATTCCATTAATAAAAACTCATTTAATAATTCAATCGTTTCATTTGCAAACTCATAATTAATATTCTCACGAACAATAAACAGCGGGATAAATGTCTAAAATTAAAATCATAAAAGTAATCAACTCTTCCCACGCGCCAGTGTGTACTCGTCACGCCTTGGAGCCACTCGTACCTGAAACCACAATTTATTGGGAAAGGGTAAGCACGAAGCTTAGTGAATTCAGACACCATAAATAACACAGTTATTCCCACACCACCTCTAAACAGATAATTGCACATAAACAGCACACAAGTCTACGAACAAATCATAAACATGCATACCTACACCATCCCACCCAAAGGCATAAGCTGGTCCACCCGACCACACGATAACCGTGCAAGCATTACCCGGCTCCCCCGGGTTCCTACGCCACCCGCGTATACAACCTTCGGTCCCACCGAGTTACTACGCCACCCGCGTATATAAACCTCGGCCCCACCGAGTTACTACGCCACCCGCGTATATAAACCTAGGCCCCACCGAACTCCTACGCCACCCGCGTAGTCATAACAATAAAGGTCCGACTAGACACCCCACTATTTAGTCCCGCATCACAAACAATTAAAACTACCACACACGTACAAATCGTAATGTAAAAATAACCGACATTAGTTATAGTGAGAGAACTCACCTCGTAAGCGCGCCTAGCTCACAAACAATAATTCAAGCTTCACAAATCCAAGATCACTTCCCAACACCTAAACAATCGTTAAAATGTATTAACACGAGACCCGGACCCTAAAACACGACGCACCCTTAAATCGTCACTAAAACGACTTTTCGGTCTAACCAAACAGGTCTGTTCGGGACCTGTTCCGACCTCCATAAACCCAGAAAATCCTCAATTAAATTACATAACCAGAAAGTGCTCTGAGTTAGGGTTCCAAGGACATATTATCCACCTCCTAACGATTTTTCTACAATTTAATACAGATTTTATAAGAACGGTTCGCAGAACAGTGAAAAACAACACCTTTCAGTAATAAACGACGATTTTACCTATGCTACGTTCCGAACTGGATTTTGCACAAAACACAGAAACGTTACTAGACTCAGAATGGGAACTTTTGGCACCGATTTCACCCCAATCCGAGCTACGAGTAAAACGTTATGGCCGTCGCAAAACAGTGGCAGACAAACGTTTTCACATGAAATGACAAATATTGTTTATAAACCCATTAAGACATAGCTTAACCCAAACAGACCCGAACAACCTACAAGCTTACTGGAAAGGGCTATACTACGCTGGACCACAACCGTGCACTACCCACTGCCGCATCCGGCGGTGGTGGTGGTTGGCGGCGGCGACGGTGGTTACGGTAACACCCACCGGCGGAACCTCCCAACATCAACCGAAACGACGCACCCGCAACCTCACCCCGCACACACCCGCGCCTGCACACACCTGCACCCACCCCTATGCCGCCACCCCGGCGGCATGCAGCGGCGGCCCCACCGCCGGCAGCCGTGGCTGCGGCGGTGGTGGTGGCGGTTCACGGCAATTTTAAGCAACGACAACATCGAGAAGGAAACAAACTTACCTCGACGAGCCCTTCTTCCTCCTCTTTTCCGGCAGCAAAACGACGGCGTCTCTCTCCTCTTCCCGACGAACTCTCTCTCTCTCCGGCGAATACTCTCTCTCTCGGCGAACACTCTCTCTCTCTCGTCCTTTCACTCACGGCCGAAGACAACAATATGGGGGGGGAGAAAGGGCGTAGGGTTTAGTTTTAGTTTAGTTTTTTTTTTAAACTTCTTTCTTCTTTTCTGCTAAACCACGACACCAAACACAAAGATAATATGGGTTTTGGTTAAGAAATTGCATGGGCCGAAATCAATAATTTTGGCCCTTTAACACTTTTGGCCCCTCAACTAACTCCATCTCGCACTCTAACCCACGATGGACATAATTAACTATTAGACCCAAAACGTCTAACCCCGCTAACGGAAACCACGTTAAATAAAACTAAAAAAAATTTAAAAGAAATTACATACCGGGGCACAGGCTTTACAGAATTCAATCGTTTTGAGAAGCAAATGCTATTTCACCTTTCACGTTGGTTTTGGGATGAGTCCATTTTAGGGGTTCATTTATATTAAAGCTTTCAACACGAGATTTGTGTGAGGTTGGAAAAATTAGTTTTGCATCTAAAGTAAACTCTTTTGAAATCATGACTTAAATTGCAGTTATCACGATTTATGAATTTATATGGTCATGATAAAACCCTTGAACTCACTAGGCGTTAGCCTAACCCTTTTTATTTGTCGGCATGTGCAACAGGCTCAGGTTGGGAGTAGTTTTAGCTACACTGTGATGTGACGAGTGCTAGTAGAGTGCACGAGAGGTGATTTTGACTAGTGAAGTCTTCCGCACTTATTTGGGATTAGCAACTTGTGTTGTATTAAGTAACGCCCGTCTTAAGTTATTAATTGTGGAAATTATAATGTTTAAATTCTGAGGTATTTCAGGGATGATCTGTAGAAATGATTTTATCCGCTTTTGGGTTATTTTATTGAAACTAAAGTTAGTTGCTCGTTCCAATTTTGAGGGTGTTACAAATTCGATATAAAATAGGAATGTGGAATCAATTATTAAATGTGAGAGAAATATGGAAGAAAATAGGAAAGTGGAAATTAAAATGGTACCCATTTTACCCTTGTTGGCGTGTAAATCAACATAAAGAAAATGAGCAATTTGATTGGTTAACGGTTGGTTAACATGTTTGTACCAATAGGGTGGTTAGCAAAAGAAGGGGGGCCTATATATATATATATATATATATATATATATATATATATATATATGTGTGTGTGTGTGTGTGTGTGTGTGTGTGTGTATGTGTGTGTGTGTGGAAAGGCTCAAATGTGAAGTACTAAGTGTATGAGAAGTAGAGAAGTGATGTTAGCCCTTCATCTAGTTAACATTTGCAGCTTTGACTGTGAATCATCGGATAATTCATCGCATTGCCTGCAAAATATAGAAAGGTAGTTTCATAACTTTTACAAATAGACGGCAAACAAGTTCATATGTGAACCCCGTGTGATTTACATATGAACTATATGTTCATATGTGAACCCGTTGAGTAGTTCACATGAGAACTACTTAACTGATTTACAAATGAAAGATCAACTCTTCGAAGGGAAAAACTTAAGATCCACTCGAAATGCAACTCCATCGGTAAAAGACATGGTCTTACGGGTTCATATGTGAATCAGTTAATTAGTTCATATGTGAATCAATCAATTAGTTCATATGTGAATCTATTAATTAGTTCATATGATTCACATATGAACCTACGGGTTCATATGTGAATCATTAAATTAATTCATATGTGAATCACAAGGGTTCATATGAAAACAAGTTAAAATAGAGTTTATATGTGAATTACACAGGGTCACATATGAACCCGTTTGCCGCATATTTGCAAAAGTTGCGATACTACCCTTTTTTTTGGCATAACCGCAAATTTTGACCGGTCAAAACCTCAATTCTTGATCGATTAAAGACACAATTTTTTACAAGTCAAATCAGACCTTGACCGTATGAAAGACTAGGATTACTTATCATTTGAACCTATGACATATTATATATATATATATAGGGAGAACTGAAGAACACTCTGGTGGCCCTTTATCTGGATGGTATGCATTTGTGCATACAAGTAAATTATGATTTTTTTTTGTTTTTATGCACAAGTACATTATACACTTGTGCATATGCACATGTGCATATTACAAATTAATTGTATGCACAAGTGCATACCATCCAGATGAATGACTACCAGGGTGTTTTTTAGTTTTCCGTTTTTTAGGTTTTTCCCTGAACTTGACTCTCTCTCTCTCTCTCTCTCTATATATATATATATATATATATATATATAGTAGGGGCAGATTCAAACGAGAAGGTAAACCTTATGCGAGAAGGCGAGAAGTGTGATACCATATATGATACATAAGCTTAATCATATATGATTAAACACAAGTTACATTAATAATACATAGACGTCTAATCAAATATGATTAAACACACCCACATGTCGTGTAATTATATATGATATCACACTTCACATCTTCTCGCATAATGTTTAAGTTCTCGCATGATCCTTCCTCATATATAATATTGGAGTTAATTACAAAGTCGCAAATGTTGACCAGATAAAGGGCTATGATCAATTCTCTACTTCTCGTACATTTAACACTTCCCATTTGAACCTCTCCATATATATATATATACACACACACACAGACATATATATATATATATATATATAGAGAGAGAGAGAGAGAGAGAGGAAGGTTCAAACAAGAACGCTAACTATTTAAGAAAACACGAGAACGACCACCCATGTTCATATGTGATGTTACACTACGAGCAAAAAACTGGATGCAGGCGACTTTGGCTGTGACTTAAAAGCCGCAGGGCAAGTCACGTGAATCATGTATGATTTTGTACGTAAATCATGTATGATTTTGTACATGAGCGGTCGTTCTCGTGTTTTCCTAAATAGTTAACGTTCTCGTTTGAATCCACTTGTATGTCTGTGTATATATATATATATATATATATATGTGTGTGTGTGTGTGTGTGTGTGTGTGTGTTAGGAAAAACTTTATTGGGCCAAAAATACGTGAAGCTCACAAATGATTCCTAAGGTCCCAAAACGAGTATAAATCCAAATGAACAATAAACCCAACAACGAATGCGGATAACAATAATCTAGATGTTGCACAATAATTCTCTAACGTAGAAAATAAACTCACACGAAATATATATTGTTAGACAACCTTAGGGAGGTAAAGGTTGTATTAGGATCTTTTTTCTTTTTAAAACTTAGTTTTCAATCACCACAACAACAAATATACAAGACAAGATATATGTAAGATAAGGGTAGAGAGAATGATACCAACACAATTGTTTAGAGTGGTTCACCAAATTGGCTAATCCACTTTCCGAGACACTTCTCGAGAACAGATCCACTATGAATGTTCTTTATGGTAGAACATAAACTTTGATACAAATACTTGAATCGATCTCTTGCTTCTGCTAGAAATGGGAATGGATCACTCACTCTAAAAGTAAATACTTACTGTTTGGGTAAAATTTCACCAGTCTCGACCACGACCAAGGTAAGGAAAACATTTATTACACTTTTTCATAGCAAGGTAAAATCATAGTATTTTATCCTCTGATTAAAGTTGAAATCAAAAGTTATTCACCTCACGACACTCGACCATGACGTCGTGTAGATCACACAACCGTCACATGGAACCTTGCGACCTCGACCGACTAATGTGCAATATTACTGTTACGTTTTTTCAGTGATTAATGCAGGATTCAATGTCATTAAAGACCAACGGCTATAACCGACGAAGGCCATTAACAGCAGTAAAGACGACGTCCGTTACATCTGTTACACAAGACATTTAAGAAGACAATCAATGCACCCGAAGACTATAAAAGCAAAGGCTCCATCAACATTTCGGGGCATCTGGCATCACACATCATCCTAGAACAACTAAATTCTGAAAGAACACCTGAAGCAAAGAATTCTCTCTCAACAGACCGCTCTCAACGCACGACTTACACACACGACACTTAGTTTTTGCACTCGACACACCAGTTTTTTACATTCGAAACACTTGTTACTTTACATTTAAAGTATTTCCTTTCATCTGTATTGTAATCATTGTACGATCGACACCCGAAACATAAGGATATCGCCCCTGTTTGGCGACCATAGTGCAGCGACGACTTCCACAGTCGTCCGCGGGTTTTTTCCTCGTTGAGGTTTTTCCCGCGTCACCAAATCTCTGTCTCATTTACGTTTTTCGCCTTTGTCGTACGCTTTGTCGAGAGATTCCCTTCTTTAGTTGTTAAGTTCCACAATCAACCTTAAGTTATCCTTTTGGATGATTTTTGGCATTAACAGTTTGGCGCCATCCGTGGGACCCCATCTAGAGAAAATCTTCGACAAGCGTGCGTTTTACTAATAGTTTCTTGGAGTTTCCCATTGTTTCTGTTTCAGGAAAATGACAGACCATAGAAACCAAGAGCAAATCATTGTCCAGATGCATGAGGAGCTTGAGAATGCATAAGGAATTCCTGGGATAGTTGACGAGTATCACCTGGAGGAAGTTGTCCTAGATCCAAGCAACCCTGATCAGAAAGTCCTCATAGGATCGTCCCTTGATCCCTGCCTAAAAGACATGCTGATTGTTTTGCCTGGTCACACGAAGACATGGTCGGCATAGACCCTGACATCATTTCCCACAAGCTCAACATCGACCCGTTGTTCAAACCTATCAAGAAAAAGCGCAGGAAATTTGCTCCTGAAAGGAATAAGGTGATAAATGACGAAGTCGACAACCTCCTGAAGACAGAGAAAATTCGAGAAGTAAAGTACCCCGATTGGCTCGCTAATGTCGTGGTCGTGGCCAAGAAAAATGGCAAATGGAGGGTCTGTATTGACTTCACAGATCTCAACAAAGCCTGTCCAAAAGATCCTTTCCCATTGCCACATATCGATGCCATGGTCGACGCGACGGCAGGACATGAACTGTTGACGTTCATGGATGCTTATTCTGGATATAATCAGATCTTGATGCACGTCAAGGACCAGGAGAAAACTGCATTCATGACAGATCGAGGTATATACTGTTATAAGGTTATGCCTTTCGGACTAAAAAATGCAGTTTCTACCTACCAGCGTCTAGTGAATAAGATGTTCACGGATCATCTTGGCGACACAATGGAAGTGTATATCGACGATATGCTCGTCAAGTCGAAGTAAGCAATCGACCACATCGAGCATCTAAGGCAGTCGTTCGACATCCTTCGGAAGTATAGCATGAAGCTCAATCCGACGAAGTGTTCCTTTGGTGTTAGTGCCGGGAAATTCATGGGTTTCATGGTCACTCGTCGAGGAATCGAGGCTAATCCCGACCAGATCAAAGCTATTATCGAGATCAAGTCTCCGAGAAATTTCAAAGAGGTCCAAAAGCTCACTGGCCGGGTGGCAGCTCTGAACATGTTTATCTCTCGATCCTCAGATAAATGCCATCTATTTTACAATGTCCTCAGAAAAAATAGAGGCTTCGACTGGACCGACAGTCATGAGCAAGCATTGCAGAAACTTAAGGAGTACATGACGTCGCCTCCTCTGTTATCAAAACCGCACGATCATGAGGTCTTGCAGCTATATTTGGCTGTTAGTCATAATGCAGTAAGTGATGTCCTAACACGAGAAGATGAAAAGCAACAACTGCCGATCTACTATGTAAGTAAATCTCTCTTGGACGCCGAAACTAGGTATTCCTCTATGGAAAAGTTGCTTTTATCGCTAGTCACAGCTGCCAAGAAATTGCGACATTATGTTGAATCACATCCTATTACTGTCGTGACTAACTTTCCTCTTAAGTCTGTCTTGAGGAAACCTGAGTTGACAGGTCTTTGGCAAAATGGAGTATATATCTCAGTAGTTACGACATCGATTTCAAGCCCAGGACCGCGATAAAATCGCAAGCATTGGCAAATTTCATTGCTGATTTCAGTCCTCGAAGTGTCTACTGTGGCGACTCACGACGACGTACCTTGGACCCTATATGTCGACGGATCATCCAACAGTAGAGGTTCAGGCCTAGGCGTCGTCTTAAAGTCGCCACAGGGGGACAAGATGGTGTATTCCGTCCAATGCGACTTCAGAACCACCAACAACGAAGCTGAATATGAAGCCCTGATCGTGGGAATAAATATGGCCCACGACTCGGGGGCAGTCGCGTTACGTGTCAAAAGCGATTCTCTCCTGGTCGTGAATCAGATCAATGGAGAATTCGCAACCAAAGATTCAAAAATGACAGCGTACCTAAAGGTAGCGAAAGAAAGATCCGAAATTTTTTAATCTTTTTCTATCGAACAGATTCCAAGAGACCAGAACACTCAAGCTGACGCTTTAGCAAACCTTGGATCTGCCTTGGTCGAACCAATATTCAACAGTATTCCCATGATCCATCTGGCGACATCGTCCATCGAAAATGTCGACGTCGTCCAGATCGAAGACCAAGAAGATGATTGGTCGTGCGACATTCGAAATTTCCTTGTGCACGACCAACTCCCAGAAGACAAGATGGAAGCTTGAAAGATCAGATTCAAAGCATCCAAGTATGTCGTGATCAGAGATTAGGAGAGAAAGTGGTTTTAGGGTTTCAAAAACATTTGGGTAAAAGTGAGGGAAAAAGGAGGAAGAAGGGTTTAAAAAACTCGTCAGACTAAACGCGGACGTCCAAAAGGAACTAAGCGGACGTCCGGATTAAAAACAAAAAAATGCCTGTTGCTTCCGCGGACGATATGCGGACATCTGACATAAGCGGATGTCCGGTTTTAAGCAGTATGCGGACGTCCGGAAAATAATTTTGGACTAAACCTGTTCTGTTGCTTCTGTGGAAGAAGTGCGGACCTCCGGACCTGGCAGACGTCCATTTTGAGCATATGCGGACGTCCGTAGGAGAAAATTTTGACCTTTTTGACATATACTCAAGGATTGTATTCTATTAATCCTAAGCCAAGTCTCAATTTGCAGAAAGCATCTTTATTTAAAGCTTTGGTGAAAATATCGGCTAGGTTATCTTTAGAGTCAACTTTTTCAAGTATGATGTTGCCTTTTTGAACATTAAACCTTAAGAAGTTATGTCTAAGTTCTATGTGTTTAGTGCGTGAGTGCAAGACAGGATTTTTGCTTAAATTGATAGCACTCGTATTATCACATAGTATGGGCACTTTATTTAAATGTACCTCAAGATCCGTAAGAGTGTGTTTCATCCAGAGCACTTGGACACATGCCCTTGCAGCAGCTACATATTCTACTTCAGTTGTTGAAAGGGCAACAAATTGTTGCTTCTTTGAGAACCATGACACAAGGGATTGACCAATGAATGCACAAACTCCACTTGTGCTTTTTCTATCAATAAGAGATCCACCTAGATCAGAATCCGTGTAGCATGTGACTTCTACCTCAGGTATTTTTGGATACCATAAGCCGAGGTTTGCGGTGCCTCTTATATAGCGAAAAATCCGTGTGACCGCTTCATAGTGAGATTGTCGAGGACTTCCCTGAAATCTTGCACACAAGCATACAGTATATATAATATCGGGTCTACTTGCGGTTAGATAAAGTAAACTACCAATCATAGCCCGATATATTTTTTCATTAAAGTCGTTTCCTTCTTCATCACGAGATAATTTAATATTTGTAGTCATGGGAGTGTCCACGGGTTTTACGTCCTCAAAATTGAAATTTTTAAGCATATCTTTGGCATATTTGGATTGCGTCACGAAAATGCCATCATCAAGTTGTCGAATTTGTAAACCGAGAAAGTAGTTTAGTTCACCCATCATGCTCATTTCAAATTCATTTTTCATTTTTGTGGCAAATTCTTCACATAATAGATTGTTGCTAGACCCAAAAATAATATCATCAACATAGATTTGTACAACTACCAAGTCATTATTTGATTGCTTGACAAACAAAGTGTTATCAACTTTTCCCATAATATAACCATTATCTATTAAGAAGGTTTTTAATCTATCATACCAAGCACGAGGTGCTTGTTTAAGACCATAAAGCGCCTTCTTATGTTTAAAAACATGAGTTGGTTTTTCAAAGATTTCAAAACCGGGAGGTTGTGTGACAAACACTTCTTCATTAATAACTCCATTTAAGAAAGCACCTTTAACATCCATTTGATAAAGTTTGAATCCTTTTGCATTAGCATAAGCCAAAAGCATTCTTATGGATTCTAATCTTGCAACCGGAGCAAAAGTTTCATCATAGTCGATGCCCTCTTGTTGATTGTACCCCTTTGCTACTAAACGAGCTTTGTTTCGTGTGACTCCACCGTGTTCATCTACCTTGTTACGAAAGACCCATTTTGTTCCTATGATGGTTTGACCACTAGGTTGAGGTACTAAGTCCCAAACATCATTCCTAGTGAATTGATTGAGTTCCTCTTGCATAGCCGAAATCCAATCTTCATCTTTCAAGGCTTCTTCTATGGTTTTGGGTTCTATAGAGGACACAAAGGCATGGAAGGCACTATGGGTGTGAATTTGGGATCTTGTGGTCCTTTGGTTTAGGTCACCTATGATTTGTTGTACGGGGTGATTTCTTGCTTCTCTTAAATTAGGATATTCTATTCCTTGAGGGACATAACAAGGAGGTGTATTACTAGGTTCTTCTTGATTTGAAGAGGGCTGAAGTCCTAAATCTAAGGTTCTAAGGTTTCGAGCCAAAGTTTCTTCCTCGTTCATGTTATCGTCTACTAGAGGAGGACTTGGCTTTGGTGGAGATTCATCAAAGGTTACGTTTAAGGATTCTTCAACTACCATGGTGGTCTTGTTAAGGACTCTATAGGCTTTGCTATTCCAAGAGTAACCTAAGAAAATACCTTCATAGGCCTTGGGATCAAATTTTGTTAGGTAATCTTTATTGTTTAAAATGTAACACTTGCACCTAAAAACTCTAAGGTGACCTATGGAAGGTTTTCTACCTCGATATAGCTCATATGGTGTTTTCTCTAGAATACCTCTAACTAGGACACGGTTCAAGACATAGGTCGCGGTAGCTACGGCATCACACCAAAACTTTTGGGGTATTTTTTGCTCATTTAACATAGTACGACTCATTTCTTGCAAAGTTTGGTTCTTCCTCTCAACAACCCCATTTGATTGAGGAGTTCGAGGAGCCGAGAAGTTATGAGTGATTCCATACTTGTTACAAAATGCTCCGAATTGCGTTTCATTATCGAATTCTATTCCATGGTCCGTACGAATAGAAACAATCGTACAACCTTGTTGGTTTTGAATTCTCTTACCTAAGATTTTGAATTTTTCGAAAGCTTCATTTTTATGCTTTAAAAATAAAGTCCAAGTGTAGCGCGAAAAATCATCAACAATTACAAGTGTATAGAAATTTCCTCCATAGCTTTGGATTGCCAAGGGACCGAAGAGATCCACGTGGAGTAATTCTAACACTCTCTTTGTTGATACCATATTTTTGGATTTATGAGAAACATGGACTTGTTTTCCGATACGACATGCATCATAAAAGTGATTATCAAACTTGATTGTAGGGAGGTCGCTTACAAGATCTTTATTTTTCAATTTTTGAATCAAACGAAGGTTTGCATGCCCTAGCCTTCTATGCCACAAGGTAGTATTATCATGTATAGACGATAAACACGTAAGACTGTTAACATGCGTTTTGCAAATATATAAGTCTCTTTTTTTAACACCTGTTAGGATTACCTTGCCATTTCTAATTATCCCACAATCATTTTCTTTGAAGAGAACATGGATATTATTCTTGCATAATTGACCAACACTTAGCAAGTTAAAGTTCAAGTTACTCACATGCTCGACATTTAAAAATCTAACATTGTTGCAAGCGATGTTACCTCTACCGATAACCTTTCCTTTTACATTTCCGTCGAAGACAACTTGTCCACCGTCACATTCCTCATATGATGAGAATAGGCTTTTATTTCCAGTCATGTGACGAGTGCACCCACTATCGAGGATCCAATCTAGATCTTCGATTTCATTTCCATAAACCATCTACAAAAGATTATGAGATACAAAAGCTTGGTACCCAATGTTTCATGGGTAGGATAAAGAATTAAAGAGTTAAACATCCAAAACCCAATTTCTCATTGGTCTGGGATTATTAGAGTCAAAAACACCCTTAGCTATCCATCTAGGAGTTAATTTTATTTTTCGATTGTTTTCATTATACATAAAATAGGGCGTTAGTATATTTATCCTTCTTCTAACTTCGGAGTGATTTTGGTTATATATGTTACCTATCTTATTCTTATTCTTATTTTGTGTGTGAGGAGATCTATAAAAAAAATTGTTTGACATCATTTTTGAATTCACAAACGATATAATAGGATAACAATTCAAAGCATGTTTATTGTTGATTCCTTCACTTTTAGAAGAATTATCTATTTTCGAGGCTTTTGTAAAGACAATGTTTTTTGAAGGAATTTTGGTACTAGATTCACCGTGAGAGTCATTAAAACCGAGACCTCGTTTATCACCAAACTTTCTTTGCATTTTCGACATATTAAGCATTTTTTCATTTCCATCTTTGAAGTTTGAAGCCATTTGATTTTTTCTCTCAAGATCTTCACATTTTGAATTTAGATAGGCAATCTCAATATTCAACTTATCACACTTAGCACATAAATCATTTTCACTTATTCTTTTCTCTAAGCAGGTAATCTTTTCATTTAACTTGACACAAGAATCACAGTTTTCTTTTTCATTCAATTTCTCTTTTAAGCACGCAATCTCTTTGTTCATATCCTCGTGTATCTTAGTGTCAAGGGCAATTTTATTGTTAAGATCATGAATTTCTCTTTCTTGCAATATAAGTGATCTACTTATTTCTTCGTTGGTTTCACTATATTTCTTAACAAGATTTACCATTTGATTATATGATTCTTCAAGTTCATCAAGATCTTCATCCTCATGCATATCATTATCATTATCATTATCATAGCAATTATCACTATAATCACTATCATCATTAATTGAGTAGCAAGTAGTTACCTCTTTCTCATAGTCGGTCATGAGACATATCTCCTCCTTTCTTTCGTCTTCTTCACTGTCACTCCAAGCTCCTCCAACAAACGCCTTTTGAGTGTCATTTTGCTTTGATCGTTTTGGACACACATTTGCATAGTGATTCTTGTCTCCGCATACATAACAATAATCATTGTTACTTGAATTGTCATTGAAGTTCTCGCGGCTATTGAACTTGTTGAATCGTTGAAATGGTCTTCCATTTCTTCTTGGAAATCTTGGAGCTCGGTTTTGTTCTCGATCGTTTCCATCTCTTCGATTGAAGTTTGACCTATCAATTCTTGCAAAACGTTTGTTAGTTAAAAATTTATTGAAATTCTTTACCAAAAGGGCAATGCCGTTCGTAGAGTCTATCTTCTCGGGTTCTTCTTTGGGTTGACTAGCTTTTTCGTCTTTTGTCTTTTCTTTCGCAACGTTGGCTTGAAGGGCCAATGATTTCTTCTTTCCTTGATCTCGGGCTTTGTTTCTCTTTAGAGCTATTTCATGCACTTTTAGGTTGCCAATGAGATCATCCAACTTCATTGTTGAAAGATCACGAGAATCTTCCAAGGATGTTATTTTTGGCATCCACTCCGGAGGAAGAGCTCGAAGAATCTTTCTCACATAATCTTCATTTTCATACACACGACCTAATCCTTTCAACGTAGTCATGATGAGGTTAAAACGTTTAAACATAAAATCAATTGACTCATCTTGAGTCATCTCGAATAATTCGTAGTCATGAACTAAAATATTTATTTTACTACTTTTAACTTGTGAGTTTCCACGATAAGTATCATTCAAACTTTGCCAAATTTCATTAGCGGTTTTACAAGTAAAAACTCTCTCAATTTCATCTGAATTTAAGGCAACATAAATCATATTTTTTGCTTCAAAATTTAAACAGTTCCAAGTGTCATCATTATTAGACCACTCAGCAATAGGTTTTTCAACACTTTTGCCATCTTGTATTTTTGTGGGAACAAAACTTCCATTGGCAATAATATCCCACATCTTTCTACTTTTACCACGAACGTGGCATTCAAAGAGCTCGGCCCAAATGCCAAATTTTTCAATATCAATAGGAGGTAGTTTAACAGATAGATTCATGATGAGCCATTGTGAGATCAAGTTTGTTTTAAAAAGAACTTGTCAAAGAAGTGAAATCTTTGAAAGACCTGCTCTGATACCAATTGTTAGACAACCTTGGGGGGGGGGGGGTAAAGGTTGTATTAGGATCTTTTTCTTTTTAAAACTTAGTTTTCAATCACCACAACAACAAATATACAAGACAAGATATAAGTAAGATAAGGGTAGAGAGAATGATACCAAAACAGTTGTTTAGAGTGGTTCACCAAATTGGCTAATCCACTTTCTGAGACACTTCTCGAGACACAGATCCACTATGAATGTTCTTTATGGTAGAACATAAACCTTGATACAAATACTTGAATCGATCTCTTTCTTCTGCTAGAGATGGGAATGGATCACTCACTCTCAAAGTAAATACTTACAAGATGATAGATTTCTTAATGGTAATCACTCTTGAATAAGTATAACACTTGGATGATTTTGAGATTTGAATGCTTGAGTTATTTTGCTAATCACAACTGCCAGAAATCAGAGATTTCTATCTTTTTATAAACTCAAGACTTATTTAATTCAATATGCAAAGTTGTTCAATTATACTGAAAAGGATTGGATATGACCATATCCGGACATTCGCACTAAGTCCATAGCCGGACGTTCGCATTAAATGAACTCCAGATCTCTAGCCGTTTTAACTGAGATTTTTGTCAGAATAAAGTACTGAGCGCGGACGTCCGGTTGAAGCATGCGGACGTCCACTTGGTCTTTTTCCAGCTAGAAAAGATTGTTTGAAAGCTTTGCATTTAATTCATTTTACCAAACAATTTTCTCAAACGGTTCAATTTCAAAACAGTTTCTTTTTGAGTTATTTTTGAAGAAAAAGCATCCAGGTATTTTTACTGATCTGATTGAGTGTTTATCGTTAAAAAATTTATCCGAAGGATAATAAATAAACTTCTTGATATAATCTTCAGATGAGATCTTCGTGTTCCACTACTTTGACCTGGAATACTTGAAAGATGTTTTTCCATTCTTCAGAGGCTTTATTTTGCACACTTAGATTAAATTGTTAAAAGCAAATAATGTTTGTCTATTTATTTGTTAATCATCAAAACAATGGGATTTTAGGATATTTAATCACTTGCACCAACATATATATAGGACGGTAATCATATGAGAACCAGAAATAGGTTGAGAACCGTGAAAACCGATCTAAACCATTAATTGATTTTATCTATTACGGTTCTCACGGTTCTCAATCTTCTAATTATAACCATGGGATCAAAATTTTAATTATAACCATGGGATCAAAACCAAATTATGGCTTAGATCGGTTCTCACGGTTTTCAATCTTTTTTTGGTTCTCACATGATTTAACCCCTATATATATATATATATATATATATATAGAGAGAGAGAGAGAGAGAGAGAGAGAGAGGGAGGTTCAGGGGAAAACCTCAAAAAATGAAAAACTGAATAACACCCTAATAGCCTTTCATCTACACGGTATGCACTTGTGCATATAAGTAAGTTAAATTGTTTTTTTTTGGTTTTATGCACAAGTGCATCATGCATTTGTGCATGTATGCACGTGTGCATATTACAAATTACCTGTATGCACAAGTGCATACCGTCCAGATGGAGGGCTACCAAAGTGTTCCTTAGTTTTCCGTTTTTTGAGGTTTTCCCCTGAACCTGGCCTTATATATATATATATATATATATATATATATATATATATATATATATATATATATATATATATATAACAAATAACACCGAGATTTAACGTGGTTCCACTATCACTGTGATAGTGTACGTCCACCAAAGAGAGAGAGAGAGAGAGCAAGAATATTATTATCAACCGGGAGAGATTACAACGTGTTATCGAGATTTTCTCGGTCAACTAATCAGCTACCAACATCTTCCTCGATATATTAATATATATATACATATATATATATATAGAGAGAGAGAGACACCACCGAGATGAAGAAAACAAAGGAGGAGGAAGAGATGAAGTCTAAGATGACTTCACCCTTTTACAAGTGTTTGAGATGTTTGGTGTTGGTGTAATTTTTCTCTTTGCAATGCACCTCCTTTTATAGTAGAAATCAAGAGAATATCTCATGGAATATTCTTGCAAGTTGGCAATTGATTGGCATGCTTTAACATGTGGTAACATATGGATGCTATAGCATATGGTAGCATGCAAATGTCTTTTACTTGGAGCCCAAAGAAAGATGTGACTCTAATTAATCCACATTTCTCATGCATCACAACTTGTACGTCGTGCTTCGAGAATTGCACAACATCTAAAATGAAAAACTGATTTGTTTTTCAACACTCCACCATGATGTGCAAATCTCTTGACGAAAACAGAGCACGAACGATCTTGAACGAATAGCTGATAGAGATTGACACGAGGTAACCAATGCATTTTGACCGTGACGAGCTTCGGCTCGGCCATCACCCGTCAAAGCCAAAAGCAAAATCCTCAAGTGTGCAATCTCAATGAAACAAATGAGTTTAAAAACTCCAAGAACACGTTCCAAGTAATAACTCCCCAAAGATGTCGTTTTTTCACCTGTGGTAATACCTTCTCTCTCTCTCGCAAAGTGCCCAATGGCACTAACACAAACGGAGCTAGATTAAGTTTGAGCAATGCCCAAACTTAGTTGGCGGTAGCGACTTAGTGAACATATCAGCGGCATTGTCGTCTGTCAGGACTTTCTTCAAATAGACGACCTTCACTACATGTAACCTTACAAGATATGCATCACACACATTTATGTGCTTTGTCCGAGAGCTGAAAGCCAAATTAGTTGCCAAATGGATGGCACTCTGATCATCACAGAGAATGCGTATGGAAGGTTGCTCGAAGCCCAAGTCATTTATCAGTTCTTTCAAATAGACCGATTCCTTTGCAGATTCAACCTCCGCAACAAGTTCAGCTTCTATGGTCGACAATACAACAATAGACTGTAATCGTGATCTCCAACTGACGGCTGTTCCACCCAATGTAAATACATAACCGGATGTGGATCTCCAACCTACTTGATCACTTGCATAGTCAGAATCACAATATACAACAATTTCACAGTCATTGTGCAAACCAAATATAAGACCATGTTTCTCGGTTCCCTTTAAATATCGGAATGCCATTTTAACGACTGCCCAATGTGATCGACCCGGATTTGCGAGAAACCGACTCACCACTCCGACGCAATGTGCGGGATCGGGACGGGTACACACCATGGCATACATGCGACTCCCGACCGCACTAACATATGGAACCTTTGACATTTCGGCCTTCTCCTTGTCGTCCTTCGCACAATCTTCACGTATAATCTTGATGTAATTCGGTAGCGGAGTGCTAGACGTCTTGGCACCATCAAGATTGAACTGCTTCAGAATTTTCTGAATATACGCTCGTTGTGTCAACCTGAGTCTTCGGGACTTTCTGTCCTGCACGATTTCCATGCCCAAAATCTTATGCGCCGCGCCAAGATCTTTCATTTCGATTTCTAACTTCAACCTATCTTTCAGACGTTCAATCTCTGACTGGTCCTTGCAGGCAATAAGCATGTCCTCTACATAAAGAAGTAAGTAAGTGAAAATACCACCGTTTTGTCTATGATAGACACGAGCATCCTTTTCACCGTGCTCAAATCCCAGAGTGAGCATAAACAAATCAAACTTCTTATACCATTGACGAGGCGACTGTTTAAGTCTATAGAGGGACTTTTGGAGCTTACATACATATTCTGGTTTGCTGTCGGAAACGAAACCATCAGGTTGCTTCATATAGATAGTTTCCTCCAAGTATCCGTGTAGGAAGGCGATCTTCACATCTAGTTGTTCTAGCTCCAAATCATGAATAGCCACGATCGCTAAAAGAACACGAATAGATGTATGTCTAACAACGGGAGCAAAAATATCGTCATACTCGATACCTTTCTGTTGTGCAAAGCCTTTAGCAACGAGACGAGCCTTGTACCGATTGTCATCTTTGACTTTGAAAACCCACTTGCAACCAATAGCACGGCTTCCCTTCGGCAACAGACATAAGTCCCAAGTGCTATTCTTCGAGAGAGCTTCCATATTTTCTTGCATGGCTCCAAGCCATTTCGAACTGTGGGTTGAGGCCAATGCCTCCTTTACATCAAGCGACTCTTCTTGCCCTACTTGCAAAGCAAATTCCAGCTGATCTGTAAAACTCATGTTAGCAAAATCCCAATCTCCATACCTGTTAGGCGGACGAATAGTCCTTTGACTACGCCTGGTAGGTGCAATAACTGGGATTGTATCGCCTTGGTCTCCACCATCAATCAGAATCTCTTCTTCAGAATCACTAGTAGAAGTCACTGACGGAATGACTTCTTCAACAATATCGGGTGATTCTGGAACAATATCAGGAACGGATGGACTAGGATTATTAGGACTGGCTACTGGCTCCACATCATCGGCAGTAGGAGCAATAATAGTGATGACTTCCGGATTTTGAGAGGACCGAGGATCCTGTGACTTTAACAGGACCGATTCATCAAGTGTGACGTGTCGAGAATGAATCACCTTACGATTCAAGGGGTTCCAGATTCGGTAACCCTTGATACCATTTGTATAGCCGAGCAAGAATCCTTTGGTGGCTTTAGGATCCAATTTGTCCTGGCCTGAAACATGAACGTAAACAGGACAACCAAATACACGTATGTATTTCAAACAGATGTTTCTTTTACCTCTCCAAACCTCTTTCGGAATCTTTCCCCCGATGGCCGAACAAGGTAACCTGTTAACAATGTGCACTGCAGTGTAAAGTGCTTCGGCCCAGAAAGATTTGAGGAAATCCGATGTCAACAACATACATCGGACCTTTTCAAGCAAAGTCCTATTCATTTGTTCGGCTACCCCATTAGATTGAGGATCGCCTGGTGTGGTGTAGTGACGGTGAATGCCTTTACGCGAACAAAAGTCCTTGAAGTTACCACTAGTAAATTATCCACCGTTGTCAGATCTAAACACTTTCAACTTCTTGCCAATCTCGACATCTACTCGTGCCGACCAAGTCTTGAACATATCGAAGACATCTAACTTTAACTTTAACACATACACCCAAAGCTTGTGTGAGAAATCATCAATAAACGAAACAAAATATTTACCTCCACTGAGGGACGGAGTACCGGATGGTCCCCAGACGTCTGTATGAACATAATCGAGGATTCCTTTAGTGTTGTGTTTTCCAACACCAAAAGAAACACGTGTCTACTTTCCTTTGACACATCCCGAACAAAACTCCAGGCTAGCAGGAACATAGACTTTAATGAGTTTTTGCTTGCGCAAAATCTCCAAGTTCTTCTCGGATGTGTGGCCCAAACGAAGATGCCATAAGCGAGCACCATCAAGATTCTGAGAAATATCGGCCACACACGATTCAGAAGAAATAGTCTCACCAATCAAATGGAAAAGGTTATTTTTCCCCCGTTCGCCCTCTGGAGATGCGCAAACTCCCGTCTTCAATTCAAATGTTGCAACCCAATTTGGACAGTTGTCCAACAAAGATCAAGGAACGAGTCATGGATGGAACAAATTTGACATTATTCAATGTTCGAATACACCCATTGAACATCTTGATCCGCACAATACCGATACCCTGAGTGACACACGAAGTACTGTTTCCCATATAAATACTGTTACCTTCAACTTTTTCGAAGGTAGAGAAACAGTCCCGGAATGGTGTCATGTGGCAAAATGCACCGGTATCTAACACTTATCGCTTGTCACCTTGCGGTGGTGTAACTGTGGCAGAGAAGCCATCTTGCTCCTCTTCGGTTGCAACGACTGAGGTGTACGCATTGTCTTTGTTTTTAAGACTCGGACAATCCTTAACCCAATGACCTGGCTTATGGAAATAATTACAGTTGCCACGCACCTTTGATTTCCCACGAGAACCAGGTCGGCGAGACGGAGAGCGCCCACGGTTTCTTCCTCTTGAAGAATGTTGATCGTCTCAGCCTCTGTCAGCAAATAGGCCTTGACTGTAATTATTCTCTCTATGATTGTTACCGATTCGCATATGAATTCTTTGATCTTCATAAATCATTTCTGTTTTCACATCAGACAAAGAAAGAGTTTCTCTTCCATAAATAAAACTGTTAGTGAATTGAGAATATTTCTCGGGAAGTGAATACAACAGGATCATAGCAAGTGCTTCTTCATCTTTTGCAAGAAGCGCATCCGTTGCCTTCAACTTCATGATGATGTCTTCGAATTCGGTCATGTGCGCCTTAATTGTTGTGCCTTCCTTCATTTTGAAGAAAAGACACGACCGCTTCAGTAACAATCTGTTGGTCAAAGTTTTCTTGAGATATAGATTCTCAAGCTTGCTCCAAATACCTGCAGCTGTCTTTTCAGACACAATCTCATATATAATATTATCTCCCATAGTCATCTGCAAAGTAGTAAATGCACATGCTTCCATTTCTTTAGCCTTAAGTTCATACAAATTAGGGTCTAACTCATTTTTAGCAAATAGTATGAGTCAAACTCCATTTTTCCTAAGTGCACAGATGTTGTGAACTGACATTTACCAAAGTCACCGTCCCTATTCCTAGTCTGTATACGAATCCCGACCCCGACAAATTAAAGGTACCTTCTTGGTACGGTTTTTGGGACTGGTTAGAGGGACCGACACCAAATGGGTTTTCTACTTCAGCTATAGAGAAAACAAAATGTGCAAACTAGTTTATGTATATTTTCTACACAAACCCAAATCTAGATCTGAAGCTCTGATACCAATTGTTAGGAAAAAAATTTATTGTGCCAAAAATACGAGAAGCTCACAAATGATTTCTAAGGTCCCAAAACGAGTAGAAATCCAAATGCACAATAAATCAAACAACGAATGCGGATAACAATAATCTAGATGTTGCACAATAATTTTCTAACGTAGAAAATAAACCCACACGATATATATATATATATATATATATATATATATATATAGGGATAATAAACTGTAAACCGCTAAATGTGTGTAAACTTGTAAACTTTTGGATTTCATTGGGTTTCTTGATGAAATTATTTTATGAAATTGTTTATTTTGATAAAAATGTTTCATATCATTCATTTCTTAATAAAATTGTTTCATATATTTGTGTTTTTTTATGTAAAACGAAAAAGTTTCATCAAGTTTCATAGGAATGAAAAAAAAATATGAAACTACATAAAAACACAAATATATGATACAATTTCATCAAGAAATGAATGATATGAAACAATTTCATCAAAATAAACGATTTCATGAAAAAATTTCATTCCAAAACCTATGAAATCCAAAGTTTACACGAAAAAAAATTTACAAAATAGTGAGCATCTCTCTCTCTCTATATATATATATGTGTGTGTATATATATATATGGCAAGATCACAACAAATAACACCGAGATTTAACGTGGTTCCACTATCAAAGAGAGAGAGAGCAAGAATATTATTACCAACCGGGAGAGATTACAACGTGTTATCGAGGGATAATAAATTGTAAACCTCTAAATGTGTGTAAACATTGTAAACTTTGGATTTCATAAGTTTTCTTGATGAAATTGTTTCATGAAATTGTTTATTTTGATGAAAGTGTTTCATATAATTCATTTCTTGTTGAAATTGTTTCATATATTTGTGTTTTTAGGTAAAAACGACAACGTTTCATCAACTGAGAAAATATATGAAACAGTTTCATAGAAATGAAAAATATATATATATATATATATATATAAAACTACATAAAAACACAAATATATGAAACAATTTCATCAAGAAATGAATGATGTGAAACAATTTCATCAAAATAAACAATTTCATCAAGAAAACCTATGAAATTCAAAGTTTACACGAAAAAAAAAATTACAAAATAGTGGGCCTCTATATATATATAAGTGTTGAAGGGAAAACTAAATAGAACAACAATAGAATAGAATGAATGAATCGTAATTCTCATTAATCATAAGCCCTTTATATAGGGATGAGTTACAAGTAGATAACTACAAGATATTTCAATTCTAATCTATCTCTATCCCTATCTCTATCGTCATATCCTTTAGACGATGGCACATTTATCCTACAACACTCCCCCTTGTGCCGAGTCAAAGGAGTAAAGGTGCACAATTGTTGCCTCGTTAAAACCTTACGCCAAAATAAAAACCCAGTGGAAAAAAATAAAAATATGACGAAGGAAAGAGTACAACGCACTAGCTTCTTTGCAATACATAGACTTTTCCTTTAGTCTAGTTTTCTCTTAGATTCGTACATTAATCATGAGAGTTAAGAAAACATGATGGTATATAAATTGTTGCCTCACTAAAACCTTACACCAAGGAACAAAACCGAATGGGAAAAATAAAACCTTGGTTGAAGGAAAGAGCACAACATACCAATATTACATATATAGTAGACTCCCCCTTTTGTCTACCACTCCCCCTGATTCGTGCATTAATCAAAGGAGGTTTAAATATGGTTTTATGTATTGATTTGGTAAACAAACATGCCAAATTTTCCTCGCATCTTATTAAGTTCACTTGAATCATAAGGATAATTGATTATATGAAAACTTAAGCAAAGTATGCTTTGTGTTATAACCCTTGATATATCTTACTTTCATTTCTTCGATACATGATGCATTATTTCCATACATGCAAGTTGTATAGTGATCAAAATCAAAATTACTAGCTCCTCTTATATGTGTAATGATAGTCCTTAACCATATACACTCTTGAATAGTCTCATGGAGAGTAAGATTGCTGATAATATAAGAAGATAGCTATTAAGGGTTTGCTTAGTTTACTTCCAAGCAATCGGCATGTTCCATATGATAATTCCTTATCCAGTTTGGGAACAATCTTTATATGAATCAAACATATACCTAATATCAGTAAATATATACCAAGGCATTGTTTGGTGTTTTTTCTATAAGAGCCAGTACTTTTGTCGCTCACAATTTAAGTAGGTATTGAAGTTTCATTATCAATCCATTTATCTTCGTAGGGAAATTATAAGCCCACATCAATGGTGCCAAAAGATTAATTTGAAATCATTCCAATGACGTTGCGTTGGCGCTGAGCTAAATCTAGCTGACAAGTTCAGTGAGAAGTACAATATGCGGTCAAGTGTATTATGTTGAGTACAATAATGCGCCTATTGTACTTAGGTATGGAATTCCAGCTCCAAACACCTCTTCGTCCTCATCCTTTAGACGTAGTGGATCTTTCCTTATATCCAACACTTTGACCGATCATGGGAGTGCTAATCGGATGCGCTTTGTCCATATTAGGTCGCCTGATCATATTCTAGACATATGCGGATCGGTGGATCAATATTCCACAAACTTGGTGTCATAGCTCAAGTATCTAGACAAAACCAAGTTTTCCCAAGATCTTTTATCTCAAATTCAGATTTCAAGTAGCTTGTGTTTTCTCTTATTTCATCAAGAGTGTCTATTATGTTCATAACATCGACATATAGAGCTACTATGAAAATCTGGGACTTGTTTTCTTATATAAATACGCAAGGGCACAGTTCATCATTCTTATTTATCGTTTCCCAATCAAGTATTTACTCTGCGGGTATACCACATCCGCATAGATTGCTTTAATCTATAAAGTAAGTGTTTCAATTTTATTGTAAACGCATTTCATGGTTTAGAGTTACTTGATATTGGTATAATGTCATCAAGCACTTTTATATATCTCTAAATTTAGATCCCCATAGAGATATGTAGTAACTACATCGTTGAGCTGCAATTTCCAGTCCTTCGGAAACTACTTGGCTAATTTAATTAGCAGAACGATGTCCATCACAAGAGATTAAGTCTTATTGTGGTCAATCCAGTGCGTTGTGAGAAACCTTGCGCCAAAGAAGAGCCTTATATATTATGACTTAATTATTCTCATTACGCTTCCCTGACAAATGATTTATCTATGTCCTACAGGCTTTACACTTGGTCGGTTAGCACTACCGAACCAAATACCTGTTCATTTGTCAAATAATTATCCTGGATTGCTTCTTTTCATTTAGGCCAATTTGCTCTTTGTTGACATTCTTCAACTGAGCATGGTTCGTTGACATCGTGCTCTATTATCTCATAAGCAACGATATATGCAAATATATCATCATTTAGTATTTATGATCTGTCCATCGACTCATATTCATTTGAGATTTCTTTGATCTCTGGAATCAGTATAACTTCGGAGCGTCCTCCAGTAATGATTCATAGACATAGATTTAATCAGAGATATTCTCGTGTATTGATGATATATGGTTGTGCCTTACTCTTCTCTTCCTTTAGATGAGTATCTATCGAACCAAGTAGCTTCCCCCATTTCCTTTTGGGAGCTACGACCTCAACCACACCTCCACCATGTGTGATTGCAACGTACTTCCAGCGACGTTGTGCCCTTGTTTGGGGACTTTTGACCTTGCGAGTATGTTTGCAGCTCGTATATGTGATCTTGTCACTCTAGATAATATTAAACATATCAGGCATCGAGTCTGATTCGTTTGACTTCAACTTTACATTGTGAAGTTTTTGGGGATCAAAATGAGACACAATTGAAATATTCAATGACACTTCATGTCGTTCCCATGGAAAATCCTTTTTCCTATCTCCCCCTAACGACAGGAAGGTTGTCTCATCAAAGTGACAACCCGCAAATCTAGCGGTAAATGAATCACTCGTCAAGGGTTCTAATTAGCGGATAATTGTTGGGGGTTCATATCCAACATTCGATGACTCGTCTTTAAGACCCATTTTGGTACGCTGTGGGGGCGTAATTGGCACATATACAACACAACCAAACATACGTAAATGTAAAACATCAGGCTTATATCTAGTTACCAACTGGTACGCACAAGATTGGTTGGCTGGTTGTGGGTCTAAACACGAATAAGTAAAGTTGCATGTAATATTGCATTACCCCATGCAGACGTGGATAAATTGGTGCGCATAACCAATGCCCTAGCTACCATCTATATTCTTTTGATGACAACTTTTATCATTTTACGAGACCATTTTATATATACACATGCGGTACAAATGCAATAATCATAAAATCCTTATGATGTAAATTCTCCAGCATTCTAAGTCATGTAGACTTGATGAGAAAAAAATCAGGGCGGTGAGTCCTTAATGTATGAGTGCAACATTTCATGTGGACTATAATACGACACGTGTTCATCGTGTCAAAACCAGAACCATAAAGTACTTTAATGGCCCGCATTCTGGATGTTTATGTCCATAAATATCACCTTGTATTCGTTGTAAGAATGAAATATTTTTTTATATTATGTCATTAGCTTTAGGATGGTCTCATTCATGTTTTGGCTAAGGATCAGGGTATAAAAGTTCTAGGTATTAGAGAGGGCATGTTATGATGGTGGTGTTGCTTCTTGTGCAGTAGAAGTCAACAGTTACAGTTTGGTTAATTCCCTCGTTTTATCTTTCACTCGAAAGAGAATGTATCTAAGTGTATTTTGCAATACATAGATCACTATGTCATGACCATGGTGTCCCACGTGGTCATGCCGAAACATATATGTGTCATTGTTCCAAAAGTTCTTTATTGGTGACAAAAAATGATTTACTAACATAGATAATCTGATACATTAATTTCCTCTAATATATTTTGCTTTCATATCATTAGAGTTGATGTACATATACCCATTTTCATTCTTATAATATGATTGGTACGAATATTTTAACAAGGTTCATATTGATATAGTGCTCTAGCAACAAGTGACAGTCCATCGTCTAAATGTTTGAAGGAATTAAAAATAATAATTCAATGAATAATAATCTCTTTCTTAGGATTGTATGAGATGCCACAAAACAATCAAGTTCTCCTCGATACATTCCTACATGGAACGAAGAACATTGAGAGTTTTGCATTTGTTTTTGATGTGTTTTACATCTATAATGGCTATAAACAAGTGCATATATACGCAAATGCAATTAATTTGATAGTTAAAGTGTATTCAAATAAACTTATACTTAACCAAACTTAGATATGACAAGTTCATTTATAACTTGTCCCATTTTCTATTAGGAGTTTGTTCCCGACTCTTGCCATGAATTTGACCCTTTCCACAACCTTGTCCATATGGTACATATTTAGCATATGTGTGTGGATTAATATGTTCGACTCACTATCCTTTAGAGTTCTTTCCACCTCCAACGCTTGCCTTATTAACCCCAATAATTTTCTTTATCCGGGTATGTCTAGCGTTTGTTAAAAAAACATTGCTACAACTCTTAACCACTTGCATTAAGTTAATGAGTTTGTTAAAGGTTATATTGCAGCTTATATTGTTTCATTAGTGTGATTGGTGATATAGGAAAGAAGAAAAGATGTTATGATTCGCATAATCTTTTGTGAGTTCCTTGCCATAAAGATTGAGATGCATTTTGAGACATAACATTTCTTTGTCAAAATCAGTTACCTTCTTGTAATCAAGTAAGTAGGTTTCTTTCCACTGTATGATTAGTTTGAGAAGTACATGGTACTGAATATTCCCGAATTTTCTTTTTGGGACTACCCACGGTTCTTGGGGGTTTCTAGTTATTCTCTCTAAAGGTTGTGACTGATCTATAGTCTCAAAAGTTTTAAAATATTTACTTGTATCTTAACATCTAGTTTTTTTTTCTTTAGGGTCAAAATGGTTCGATGACTTTTGCGTATTTTCTTGTATTTTTCCGAGCCTATCTTATGATAATCAAGTACGTTTGATTCAAAGATGTCGTAGAGAACGGATAACATATTATTTTCTAAAATAGTGAATTATGGTTTATACTTATTATGTTATGCATGCAATTTTTCATTATCATAATGATATTGGATTTTTGTATTCTTACATTTTATTGATCATACTTCATCAATATTTCAATTTGCAAATAAAAACTACTCAATCTATTGGATCTCCAGGTAGTAGGGGAATCACGTGGATTTATTAAGTCCCTACAAACCTTAGGGTTATTTACACCTGTTTGACAAAATCCAAATCGATATCTTGCGATTTAGTTAATTTGAATATAACATTGTTAATTATAGAGCTTTTGGCAAGAGGCCAAAATGAATATGAGTTTGGCTTATGAAGCCAATTTCAATGTTTCAATACCTTAATACTATTTTAAGAGATTTTGTCATTAAACAAATCAATATTAGTTTTTATTTTTTTGACATAAAGTCAAATTCAAACTTTTAACATCTTAATAGTATTTATGGATATTTTGGTAAAAGTCCAAATATAAGGGGTTGGAAGTGTAACTTCCAAAAATTATTTATAAGATTGGAATTAATGAGTAGGAACTCATGATCAAGATAAACATTTAATTAATATTTTAACATTTTCATGTTATTTTTGGAGCTTTTGGTAAAATACCAAAATATATGGGTGTGGAAGTGTAACTTCCAAATTTAATTATAAGATTGAGAAAAATGAGTAGGAACACATGTCAAGATAAGCATTTGAATTTAATTATAACTATTTTGGATTAAGATAAATATTTGAAATATAAAAACTAAGATAAACATGCAAATGTTTTTTCTAATTAATTCAAAATAAAACCGTAATTAAACTAAATTAACATTATTTAATAAATACAATGAATAATCCCACAAAAATAACATGTAAACTCGAAACGATCCTAATAAATAAATATGATTAACATGCATAATTAAAATGACATATTCACATATAATGCAATAAAGTGTATTTGAATTGAAAAAAGAATTACACAACGTATTAAAAATTAATTGTAAAATTGAAAGCATACATAAAATTTAAATATTATAAAATTGAAAGCATACATATTTAACATTTGAATAAGTTAAATATTTATATAAAATAAGCATTTATATAAGATAAATATTTAAATATTATAGGATAAAATCAATCAAAATATACATAAAATTAACAAGTTCACATAAACGAATATATAAATGATAATTACATGCTTAAAATTAATTATAATTATATTATTAAAAACAGATAACCATCAATCGAAAATAGGTTATTTTTCAACATGGTATAACAAATATATAATATAATATATAAAATTAATAACAAATGGAGGAGAAAAGGCATTTTGATAAAAGAAACTGAACAACCACATATATAATAATAATAAAACATATGATTTTCAAATCATCTTCTAATAACAAAAACCTTAATCTTTCCTCTCTAATATCTGCGGCTTCCAACAAAGCAGAAGAAAAAAAATTATTCCGGCCAAACTCAAAATTTTATCAACCTTTTTAAATCGAGCTTGCAGGTTTAAAAATCATTAGGTTTAGGATCTTGTATTTGTATGATATTTGTTTTTCAAACTCGTAAAGCAATAATCTATACTTTTCTATCTAGTATCTAATAAATATGAAAAAACAAGCCAACTTTTTTTTCGATTATAAAACTGACCGAGACAGGTTTATGGTTCATGACATGAATATTACACCACATAATATTATACATGTGTAAGAATTCTTACTTGGATTGTAGCATCGATGGAGGGATAGATTTATGAAGTTCGAAACCCGAAATTTGATCGACGAACTGACCGGTGGAGCTTACGTGCTGATAACGTGTTGAAGGGAAAACTAAATAGAACAACAATAGAATGGAAAGAACGAATCGTAATTCTCATTAATCATAAGCCCTTTATATAGGGATGAATTACAAGTAGATAACTACAAGATATTTCAATTCTAATCTATCTCTATCCCTATCTCTATCGTCATATCCTTTAGACGATAGCACATTTATCCTACAACAATAAGTAATTTATTTGAACAAAATTCATAATATAATTTATTAGTTATCACTTTATACATTTTTAAAATAAGTTTTAACTATTAATGTACAATTTTAGGTCTTATTTAATTAAACATATTTTTTAAACTACTTTTTGTAAATAAAAAGATTATTTATTTATGGACAACTAAATAGATTTATTTAGTTATTAACTTATAAAAAAAAATACACACTTATATATAATTTATTCATTTATGGACAACTACTTTGGTTGCAACTTGCAAGATGCTGCAAGTCTTCAAGAGTTTACTCTTATTGAATCAATCTCTTATCAGCTTTTCAAAATCTGATTAATTTGGTCTTCAATATCAAAATTAGATTTTTCAAAATAATATTATTCTTTTAGGTTTGCACGCTCATCCAAACATTTATATATGAAATGTTTTTGACATAATTTTACTTAGATACGACTGACTTAACTTATTTTTTCAAAATAAAAGATAATAAAATTAATTTTTATAAGGTTATCTATTATTGAATTTGTTGTGTTGTAGATCAATGGTCCGTTTATAACAAAAGAATCTAAAACTAGATATTTTGTTTGATGAAATTTTTGTTTAAAAAACAAACTCACTTAACAATGAAAGCTTTCATTACTACATAGTAATATATATATATATATATATATATATATATATATATATATATATCATTGTAAACCACAAACACTAACCATTTGTTAAAAAGAAAATAAGAATGTATAGATTTTATAGGATTCCCAAGAAATTCTTAGATTTCTTCCATCTGTTTCTCACATTCCTCAAATAGCAGGAGATTTCTTATGTGTGAATGAACAATAACAATAGAAGAGTCATAAGAATATTTATTATTATGAATTAACATTCTTGCAAAGTCATCCAAAGTCAAGGATCATATATTGTAAGAAAATTATGCCTCAAAATTTCCTAGTAATTTCAACCTTTGCCTTAGGCAAGGGTAAAAATAACTTACCTATTAAAAAAGCCGAAAAGTTGACTTTTTACCTCATCGTCGTTAAAGTCAACATCGTCGTGATCAATAATCATCATTTTCATCTCCAGCATCATAATCATAACTACAAGACTCTTGTTCGTTATCATAGCTCCTCCATTCATCACCTCCAGTTTCGCTATGATCACCTTCTTCAATTACATTTTCATTCACGGATTCTTTCCCAATAGCATACGTGCAATTCATCGGATTTGGCTGCAAAGAAATTGAAGAATCGAATCGATGATTGTAATTAAACAAGGTTTATTTTTTTAATCATCATGAAAATTATAACAAATTTCAATTTAGGATATTATGTAGAAGTTTCAATGTTTGACTTCAACATACAATTAGACTATTAGTCAAAGGTCTAAAATTACACTTCATTTAGCTACAAAATAGGGTTACCCTTGGAGCAAAATGAATATCAAGAGGTTGTCATGAGGACAACAGGTATAGATTGAGAAGACTTTTATTTTTTTATAGATGGAAGGAGCGTTTTTTTAGTTGGGAGGGGCAGGTTTGGAAAAAACTTGGCTTTCTGCATAAAGCTCCCACCTAAAAGCTCATTGAATAAGTCACTCTCTATATCATTAAGCCACTGCCAGACAGCTGACTGAATAAGATGTGAGTCCCTTTAACTCAATTAACTATGGATGCAACAATGTTTTGTAAGCAAATAAAGAGATCAAGCAAAAACAACTTGATTACCTCATCCCCAAAGAGTGTGTTTAATACATCATAATTAACTTTTGAACTTGATCTCTGCAATAATAACATAAGAAAAGGAGGCGTCAGAATCCTTGAGTAACGATACTAAGGACTGGCATTTTTTAAGGAAAAATATGGAAACATTTTGTAAATTGAAGTGACTGTGACAAACGTTCTTCATAGACAATTGACCAGCTGCTTCTGAAGGATTTTCGACAGGCTTCAGGCGTTTAGCATCCGATGCTTGCTTTCTCTCATCTTTCTGGTTCACCAAGAAACATTGATAAGGGAAATACACTTAACCATGCATCTATCACTTTCCAACTTCACATCAACACCTTCATCATCAACTTTTTTTAAATTTAAATTTGTCAGAGATAATGCACCTAGACAATGAACATCTGTAAATACATAAATTAGTAAGAGTGATTACCAACTCAGAAAAGGATAGAAAGAACAAGAGAAAAAACCATAAACCTTACAAGTTTTACAATATATCTAATATCCATTATTATGAGATGTTACGAATATGAGATTAATAGGAGAATCAACAAAATGGGGTGAGCCGGAAAAACACAAGAAAATGCACAATTTAAACATCTTGAATTTTACTTTTCTCATTCAACACAACATGATTTCGTACTAAACAATCATATATTAGCAAACTATTTCAGAACCTACCCCTCTTGCCTTCTCGGTATACATCTCTTCAAACAATACTTTCCCACAATCAACACACTGTCTGAAAGTATAATAATGAAAATAAATCATGAAGGGTTTATCACTTAAACCACAGTGTCAACCATAGTTAATAAACAGAAAAATTAAAATTAAAAAAAACGATGGTTGTGGTGAATACTACTTACACGCTGCCGGTGGTACGATCGTCAGCTGTCCCACCTTTCCTTGCACAATGAGGGCACCATATCGTCTCTCTTTCCTGAAATTATTAGATTCTGTTAGATTCTATTTTTGTAGCTTTATGCCTGAAATGTTAGGAAAGTAGGAACCTTATAGTGTCTTGTAGCATGTGAAACTTTGGTGATCCCGTTCTTGTATAACAGCTTATTAGTTGCTGCATTCCCTGCAAGGTAAGAAAATGAGACAATATAATCAAGAACTTTGACTGCCATCATGATGTTATGTCATTGCTTAATAATTCATACTAAGGTGCAGCGCTCAACTAAGGAACTGGAGTAAAAAGCTTAAAATTAATAAAATAGATCTTAAATCAAAGTACAAAAAGGTTATCGAAAAAATATGCTGAACACCAATCACCATGTACCTTTTCGCGAGGTTCTTCTCCGTGACTCAAAACAAGCACCTCCAAATCTTACAAAGTTACCTGTCAGATGAGCCTGCAAATATAATAAAAAAGATATTGAGATCTTAACTTCCCACAACCAACAAATATAAATTTCTTCTGAACAGTGATATATGGAGTAAATTGTGTTCAAACATTTACCCCTCCGGCTGCATCATCAACAAAGGTAGCCTCCTCCTCAGTATATATGTCTTCAAATAGAACTTTCCCACAATCAACACATGATCTGAAAGTAACACCATGAAGGTGTCATCAGTTGAAACACAATGCTAAACATGTTTGCAAATGCAAATGAAAAGGACAAAAGGGTAAAATCACCCACGTATTGTTGGTGGTATAATCACGAGATGTGTCACAATTCCTTCCACAATGAGAGCACCATGCCATCTCTCTTCCAGGATTTATCTATCATCAAAAATAAAGATCAGCAGAATACTCAGATAAAGTATAAATGCAAGCACAGAAAATGCAAAAAGAGACCCTGTCCACCACAATTTAGATGAGCCTTTTTCCTTTGTAAATTGGGAAGGCAAATACTTTTTTGATATCTTAATAAAATGATACATATAGATAAATAGATTGGTATACGCATAATTAAATACATGTATGTACGCATGTATCCGAATATTAAGTGTGCGTGTAATCTTTAATGTGGAAGATTATAAGAGTGCACGTTTATGCATCACTTTAATGAAGATGTGTTTTTAATACAAAGATCCTTGTTTAAATAAGCTGCCATGGTGACAAAATCCATTGTGTAAATTACATAAATAGCAATGTACAAAAATATAAATTCCATATATTCTCCATTATTAGAACAACAATGCCTAGAAAAAAAAACAATTAAGAACAATACACCGTGGCAGTAACCACTAAGAAGCAGAATCAGGGTAGAATTAAAAACAGTGAGATTCAGCACCAATGTATCATGTATCGATATGCTCTCTTTTACAAGAAAAGGCATTAAAATTGGTAAACAAGGGCTTCCTTAAAATTGGCTTCGATTCAGTCCCAGTCTTGACGGATGCACAGCCCTATTCTGTTCCATGGAAACACACCCTTTGACTATATATGTCAAATAGTTGCTTTCAACTTCAAGAAAGATATGATCTTTAGACTTCTGAAGAAACTCCATATGAACTTTCTTATGTAAGGAACTAGGTGTCATTTAATGAATCAAAGTGTAACTCCTCTTAGGAAGGGATTGAGTATAAAAGTTCTTTTTACAATAAGACACAATGGCATCATGATCATGATCCACCAGAAGTCCATGTACAATGTTAAAGGCAGCTCAGGTACAATGGTTTGGACCAAATTTGGCATAATTTACTTTAGACCACAAACAGGGTGATCTTGATTGGCCCATGGGAGACCTTAATCAATACTGTAAGCTTTAATCAACTTCCATCATAATCCAAAAAAGAGGTACACTTGTAACTTGCCAAACAAACCTCCATTAAAAAGATTATGTGGGTTCAAAAAGATTAATTCTAATTCCAAACTTCAAATGCAATACTTGCATAATATACCTTAAAGAGCACCCATAATAATAACACTTATGTCAAATAGCATTATGTCCATGGTGGTAAGTGTAAGTCTTAATTTGGAACTAGCTGCACCATAAGCTCCTCCTTGCTCTGCTCATCTTTACATCAATCAAATACTATAAATATATATAAGCATTGGCTTTTACATAAGTTAAAGAAACCACTAATATCTATAACAGTTTCACAAAGATGATTGTCAATTCAAGAAACCAGTTGTTTTGGACTTGTGTATTTGATTGTTACTAAAAATAGTTAATATATAAGTTCAACTTGTACAACTCTGTAATTCTAAAGCTAAATTCTAATGGGGTGATTTTAATGATTGTTAGTTGTTGAGGATTAATAAATTCACAATTCACTAGAAGAGTATTTAGACAGGTGGGGATTGCTTGCATTCTCTTAAGACTTTCATCGAACACTTCAAAGCCACAAAATCTCAGTAACTTGGATAGAATGTTACTGCATATTCCAAAAGTCGAAACTACATACATTGAACAAGAATCTTAGCATAAAGCAATTATATCAAAAAAAGACATGTTCTTCGCCATCGGAAACCCCGCCGGAGTTTGATATTCGCAGGCGATTGATGGTGGGAGTGCAGTTACAAGTGTGAACGAAAGGATTGGTTTCATCTTTTAAACAACATGTTTATATTAATGGATGGGTTAAATCTAGGAAACCTTACCGGCATTAACGATGATAAACAGCGGCGGCCGGAGGTGCAATCGGCTTAGAGAAGGTGGTGGCACTGACAGTTTCTTGTGAGCTTGGGGACTTGCCCGCAAATTTTCGCTGATAATAACGTCACTAATTGGGCTAGAATATGGGCCGCATGTTGATAAAATTTAGAGTAAATTACAATTTTGGTCCCTAATGTATGTTAAAAAATACGAAACTGGTCATTTAACTTTAAAAATTACCTTTTTGGTACATGTGGTATGCATTTCGTTACAAAATTGGTCCCTAGAGCGAACGGCCGTCTGTTTCCTTCGTTAAGCTCAAGGGTAAAATGGTCTTTTTATATATTTTTATTTCTTTTAACATTTTTTAATTAATTATACCATTTTTCTTTTATTTTTTGTTTTTTTTTCCTTGAATCTTCATCTTCTCCAAGAACATGAAGAACACCATGATCAAGAACACATAGCACCAAGAACAATTTAGATTTAAATACCTAATTCAAACCATATTGAAATCCTAAAGATCTAAATCAAACCCATATATAATAACCTAATAAAAATCAAGAACAATAACTAAAAATATCGTCGCATCCTCGATAATTTTTCGGTAACAGTAGATGATAACCTCCGATATACCTCCATATTAGAAAATAAAACCAATCTCCAATGAATCGGAAGCAGTACCAAAAGCATAAGTTGTTTTAAATAAGCAACCCAAACAACACCTTTATATATATATATATATATATATATGAGACGTTTCTTTTGCAAACCACTGCATTCGTAGAAACTATGCAAACCACTCCATAACCAATCATTTCAAAAATTATAATTAAAATTATTTATTTATTAAGGGAAATCCGTGGGGTATTTAAGTAAATCGATAATTACATTTTTTAATTATTATTTACAGAATCAGGATAAACATGGAAGTTACCTTTTTTTAGTGATTTCTTAATTTCCTTAATTAATTAGCGTAATTAGTACTTATTTTTTTTTGTTGGGTTTTGTGTTCTTGCTGCAAATCGATTGAATATTTCTGGGTTTTAAAAAAAAGGATGATTCTTCGTCGATTAATGAGATATATGTGAACGATGTTTTTCCCGAACCCATGCAAGTTAACGATGTTGTTTCCGAACCCATACAAGTTAACGAAGATGAATCAGTTGTCGATTTTGTTACTGCTAGTCAATCGTCGTCTAAAGCAACTAATGTAGGCATCCAACATGTTGGAAGTTCAAGTGAAATTTCGAGAAGACGAAGGGGTGATATAAACGAATCAGTTTTTTATTTTTTTGTTTTGTATGGTATATTACAGTTTTTTATACAGATTAATGAACGTATGATATTAATTTTTTATATTTTTATTATTCTATAAATTTTCTTTAGTTTGTTGTTGTATGCTATGGTGATTATTATAGATCTATGTTTTGTTCTTAATTTGTTTTCGTAGTTTTATGAACATCGTCATTTTCTTGTTAGTTTCTTGATGGCATGTTATTAACATTCAAGAATTTAAAAATGTTGGTAGCATTCATGATTCCTTGTTTTTCATTGTTTATAGCATTCATGATTCCGTGTTTTTATAGTTTAGGATCCGTGATTCCATGTTTGTTTATAGTGAGTATTCATGATTCCATTTTTCATGTATGCATTCATGAATTCCTGTTATTTTATGTTTAATGGTAGCTGTTGTTATGAATAAATTAATTTTAGTTGTTGTGATCAGATTTTATTTATGTGTTGTCTCATTGTTATTTAATTGACTTTGTAGACGTGTTAGGACAAGATATGAGAGAAAGTGTTGATGGTAATAAGTATTGGAAGCCAGAGGTGCCGATTGTGAGTACCCCAAAAATCGGTGATTTCTTCAATGATATTCAATATGTGGAGGATTTTTATAGGGAGTATGCTAAATTATCAGGGTTTGATATTATGTTGTCGAACAAGAAAAAAAAACAAATCAGGTACTATAACAAATAGGTATTTTTATTGTAGCAAAGAGGGTATCCCTGCACCCAAGGCGTTTGACACGTTAGATGTTACCACTGGTGTGCGAAAGCGGCGTAATACTAACCTAAAGAGAACTGTGTGTAAAGCATGCCTGAAGATTCATTATGTAAAGGAGATCAATAGATATGAGGTCTACAAGTTCATTGAATGGCATAATCATGTTTTTACTAGATCAGGATGAGATGATTTTCTTACGTTCTAGTAGACAACTTAGTTATGCGGAGCAAAAGAATGTTTTTCATTCATGTAGTCAAAAGATTGGTGTTACAAAGGGTTAGAGGATTCGTAACGCGTTGGTTGGTGGCTTTCGTAAATCCGGTCGTACTAAGAGGGATTACCATAATTATCGTCGGGATATGAGTTCATTTGTAGGGAACAAAGATGTTCAGATGTTAATAAACACAATGGCGAGTCGTCAGAATATCTGTCCTGACTATTTTTCTGAGTTCATGTGTGAAGATAACGAGTTACAGGCGATCTTTTGGGTCGACGAAACTGCTAAATTGAACTACAAGGAATTTGGCGACGTAATCTCATTCGATGCTACATTTCGAACCAACAACTAAGCTTTTTTGTTGTATTTATTTAACTGTGATGTCATTTTTTTATTAAGTTCCAGCGTTTAATTTTTGTTTTTATCACGTGACAGACATGCAATGAGTTTTGTGCCTTTTGTTGCTATTAACAACCATAAAAAAACCGTTGTGGTTGGAGCTGCTTTGAAAGCTGGAGAAACCGCTGATAATTACAAGTGGATCCTTAAGGCTTTTATTAAAGCTCATGGACGTCAACCTTTATTTGTAATAATTGATCAGTGTCTTGCGATGAAGCAAGCCATTCCTGCTATTTTCCCTGATAGCAAGCATCATCTATGCATGTGGCACATTACCAAGAAGGTTGATGGGAAGGTACGTTTGTATTCATAATATTTTATTTTTAGTTTTTTTAAATTGATAAAAATATTTTAGCAGTATGAGTTATCAACTAAAGTTGTTTTTTTTAATATGTAGATTAGCGTGTACCTCAAACACAAAACGTATTTTGTTGCTGATTTTAACAATCTTGTTTGGGATGTGAATTTGGACCCCGATTTGTTTGAGTTAAAGTGGGGGGAGATGATGGGAAAGTATGATTTGGCTAAGGATTCATGGTTCCAAGATATGTTTGATATTAGGGATTCATGGATACCTGCGTACTTTAAGGATGCACCAATGTCTGGTTTAAGGAAAACCACTTCCAGATCGGAGAGCATTAACGCTTTTTTTAATGTTTTCCATGCTTTCTTCCATGACCTTGTTCTTTTTCTACATTCATTTGACAATGCAATTGAAACCCAAAGGGCTGAAAATGCTGCCAAACAAGTTAAAACGAAATCTACCGTACCACGTATTGTTACTCCTAGTGGCCTTGAGGAACATGCCGCTCAGGTTTATACGCGAACAATATTTTTCGAGTTCCAAAAAGAGTTGTGTGAAGGAATGTATGAATGTTTGTGGGATGGTTCTTGTGAGGTCGGCGACAATAAGGTTGTTTCGGTTACGGAAGAAAATGACGGTGGACAAGTGATATCAAAACATACTGTAAGTAATTTTTACAGTCTTTTAAAATTAACGTTTATAATTAAGCTTCATTAAGAGTTATGTCTATTAATTTATTGAATAGGTTGTTCGTGATTTGAAGTTTGGCACGGTGGATTGTAGCTGCAATTTTTTTGTTCGAAATGGAATATTATGTCGTCATGCGTTGAAGGTTTTAGTGAACGAGAAGGCAAAGTTTATTCCTGATCAATACGTTATGAGACGTTGGCGACGTGATTTGATACCGGTTGATTGGTTACCTGCTAAAGTCCGGTATGGCGAAACTGATGCTGAATCTGAAAAAATGATTGGTAATGCCCAATTGTTGGTTGAGGGTATTTTGGAGCGCGTTAGGAGCGACAAGGATTCACTAGCAGCGTTTGTCAACTTGCTTAAGAAATTTAAGGATGACATTGTAACTGATGCGCCGCGACGAAGCAACCGTGAACGGAGGAATTGTAATATTCAAGAATTAATGGGTGTTTCGGATGTTGAGAAATTGGAGGTGTTACCCGCGTCGAGTGTTCGCAACAAAGGTTGTGGCGCGGGTAAGAGATTAATTGGATGTCGAGAAAAAGAGATTAAAAAGGCGAAACAACCCAAGAAGGTATGCAGGAAGTGTGGACAGTTAGCAAGGCATGATTCACGTAATTGCCTCGATGCATGAAATATTAGTTTTTATACGGAATCATGCTTGACTTGTTTTGACCCTTTTTGTTTTGGTTGTATGGACGTATTATTGCATACTGGAGTTTCATTTTTAAGTTTATCAATGATTTTATATTGAATCAGTTTATAGGTTATTTATCCTTTTCTTTAACCATTGTTTCATAATGGTACTGTGTATTTATTTTTAGGTTGGTTTGTGAGGTTATTTAATTATCTAATTATCATGACCTTTTTTTTAATATTATGTTTCCTTCTAGATGATATCCTTCTAGAGGGGTATATTTTGTAATCTGCCAAGCCGCCCAAAATCATGATTAAACATAGGGTGTTGTGCTTTATGAAGCCTAAAATCTGCCAATATATACCCCTTACATTTCACCTCCTTCTTCACTTTCTATCCATCTATAACCAACAAAGCAAAAAACCCTAGTTTTTCACCCATGTCGTTTAATCCCCATTCTTCTTCAACATCAGTAGGATCTGTTTGCCCTAGTTCCTTCATACAGTTGCTTGGTCGACATCATCTTCGCCTTCTGCGAGACATCCACGATTTGGAGAAGAATCAACTCCGTAAGGTGCACAAAGATGTTTGTGAGAAGTATGAGAAATCTATTGAAGACAATATGAAGCATTTCATCGAGATTCAATCCCTCAAAGCCACTGTGAAGGGAATAGCTGATACATGCACTTGTAGGGCGGTGGATATGTTCGAAATCCCTTAAAACTTTATGTCAATCGTGTAACCCTTTCATCTAGCTTGGTATTAGATGTATTTTGTCTCAAAACCCACGTTCTGAAACATGGTTTTGTTGTTGTAATGGTGTTAAACTCCAAAGATTATGTCTAGGTCCTTTTTTGGTGGGTTTGGAGGCTTAGTTAACCTAGGGTTTCACCGATTCATATGGTAATGTAGATGAATATCATGTATATATTATAGTTTGTTTAGTATCAATGGTTAATGTTTCTTTCGTTATTTTCGGTGTTTTTGCATTCACTGCTCATTTTATTTAGCTTATCATCATTTTTGTTTGGTTGATAATCATCCATTATTTATCGTGAATCATTAGAATTTTTTTTTTCTAATTTATTGTCTTTATAAAAATCATGAATGTATGTTAAAATTTGGTTTTTTCTTAAACAGTCAATGAACTATATAAAATTAATGAGCGTTATGATGTATCATTTTTGGTTTCCAAAAACATAGGATTAGTGCATTAATATATTTAAAAATAGTACTTCATGAATTTTTAGTTCGTTTTCATAATTTATTATTTTTGGCGTTTACAATTATCTTTTTATTGTTAATCAATTTACCATTTTTGTTCAATTCATTTTAATTACAGAAACGTAAACAATGTGTAACGTATTTAATTGTGTTTTTCTTATTAAAGCTGAGTTCATGAATTTTTACAATGTTAAAACTTTATTGAACTCGAACCAATGGTATATTATATTTTTAAAACAGTGTCCGTTTAAAATAAAGGAGTTTGTTTTCTTGAATGTCATGAATCCATTTTTTGCAAACCATATAACAAATCAGTACCATGCAGAAATATTCCAAGCATGCAGTTGAGAAACTATAGATAAAATAAATCCACAAATTCAATAGCATAAACTATATTTGTAGCAGAACTAATAGCCTACATTATGTAATTTCAAAATTGGAATAACAACCTTATAGATTATGTAAATCCAAAAGCATTATAGCCAAACATGTTGATAACAATAATCCAAAATAAGTAAACCATCATAATAAACCCAAGTTCAAAGTAATCCATCTAACCAAAACACCTAGAAATCAAAAGTATCATATCATGCATTAAAAGTAATTGATCAAACCATGTAATTATTCCCGTGTCCCAAAGGTGATCAAAGTCGTTCCCAACGACTATCGATGGCCTGCCGAATGAGTTCTTTCTTGATGTCGGCATCCATGTTTGCGATTCTTGTGACCTCCTTAAGAATAACATCCTTTTTTAGGTTTTGGCCATGTTTTGTGATTTTGGTTGTGTACTTTTTCCGAAGATCAACCAACTGATTTGCTTGTCGTTAACCTTCTTCCATGAATCCAGGCTTCCAATACCTTGCATCTCCCATAAAGGTTTCCATGCTCTGCATCGTGAACACCCCACTGTCATGAGTGTTGTGATTTGTTTGCCAATCCATCTCTAACCTTTCCCGTTCTACCGCAAGAAGTTGTTGTGCAGATCCATGACCAACAGTGTACAAGTGCTTCACCATCATTCTTTGTTGAAGTATATCAATTCATCTTAATCATTAAATTAATCAAGTATGAACAATAAACTAACTTTAAAACATGTATAAGAACAATCAATATTACCAATACTTCTGTAATTCCACCGTATCTCCTTTTCAGCGCCTCTGCTTTGTATTGTTTCCATTTTCTGTTGTCTAGTATAATAAATGATGGTGATTTTAGGTTGATTACTACAAGATAGTAGTATGCACCATCCAACATGGGGAAGAATGCCTGCCAACAAGTGATTACATTATATATGTTAAGGTTGAGCAAGTATAATTCAAGATTATTTCATTACATTCAACCTTATACTTACCATTGGGAATGCCTTGTTGTTGAAGCAAGTGCCTGTTTGAAAACATTGTACTGGTCGTCAATGTTGTAGCATCGTGTCCGCAGCATATGATCCATCTGTCAAAGAAAATGATTAACACCATATTTTGTACATTAATGTACCTAAAATGAATTATACTAATTACCATTATATCTATCCTGAAAAGGTAGCGTCTCAGTGAGTTCCTGCTTCGTAGTCGCTCCTCAAAGTTTAGCATCGATGACCACCCGTTGATCATCGATGAGTCAAGACTCGTATTACCCACCGCCAATGACTCCATTCCCGTTTGGGTGATGTTAGCGCTGTTAATTGCACTGAAAACTGCGTCACTGCCATACACCAAGCATTAATATTTCATAGTGTATTATGCTAAAATACAGTGTGTTCCGTATGCTCAAAAGTCAGTCTGTCCATTTTTTACATATTCATGATAATTTTTTCATCAGTTAAACAAGAATCATGGAGAAACGCATAATTCATGGATTGTTTTCATAATCCTGTTAATAATATACATTACAGATTTATGGATTGTTCTCATATTCATGTTTATGTTTATTACAGGTTCATGGACTCTGTATATTCATGAATATATATATATAGTAACTTGATGCATGATTATATTTATCTCAGATTCATGGATGGTTTTCATAATCATGTTATGATAACAGAATGCATTCCTACATATTCTTTACAGATCCATGAATTTTTTCATAATAATGTTATCAAAGCACAATATATTGAGTGCATATTATGTGGATGCATGGTTTGTTTTCAGAATCATGCTAATATAGCAGAATGCAAGATTACATTATTCTGATTCATGTGTCTTTTTCCAAAATCATTTCATCATAGACCTAATCATGATTACATACATTTCATATTCATGCATTCTAATTAAAAAGGGTGTTTTATGGAGAAAACAAACACATGACTCCATAGCCATTATCAAGCCTACATAGTTTAGTGAATATACTAATTAAGTTTGAATAGTACTTACAACTTGCATCCGAACATTGCGATTGCCCATTCATGTACTTTATCGTCTTCCGTCGTCACGTTGAAATCGACCACTCGGACTACGTACGGTGATTTCAGGTGGTCCCCTGGTTTCACATTTCGTTTTGAAGCTCTGGCCATGATGTTGTTATCCTCCGGTGTTTGTATGTTCGGAAAATTGTAATCATCCCTCCCTAACTCTTTGCACTCTTTCTTTGGTTCTATAACCTTTTCTTTGCCCTATGCTTCAGTTGTCGTCGTTTCTATCCTAACTGCCTTAACCACACTAAGTGGAACTGCGTCCTTAATTGACTTATTCCCAGATCAAAATCTAGTGGGTCTATGTCTTTTGTCTTTTTCTGTGTCCTATCTTCAATACTTTTGGCTACCGATCCTGATCCATCATTACTAGAACTAACAAACTTGCCTAAACCCATACTATTCGCTGGTGTGACCTCATCATCAAAATTAGGAGGTTTTATGGTGCCCAGTGATTTCTTACACTTAGATCCTTTTATCGATAATCTCACTGTCTCATCAACTTCCCTTAGGAAGGTTGGACTGTCCCACATCTTTTCAAATGGGTCATTTTCCTTTTGGCTTAATACAATACAAGTTGATGGAATTACATGTGGTGATTCATTTTCTCTTGCATCAGTTGCGTATCCGTTGTTTCAGTTAATGGTGAACAGTGTACTTACCTCTTTCTTCAGGGAAATGAATTCTGCATCATCTTGATTTTTTTCTATCGCATTGTCTATATCAATATCCACGCCAACCTTAAGTTCTATGAGTCGTGCTATCTTATCTTGGATCTCCTTTATCAAATCCTGAAAAGAAATGGACAATTGTTTATTTAAACAACTTAATATAAATGTCTAATGCAATCACTTATTACCTCTTCTTACCTCTTTGGATGGAGCATCATTCGTTTGTCTTTCCTTGTTCGACTCAGATGTGTTGCCTGCTGCCAAGTTTGATGCATCATGCGTGGTGGCATCCATTTCCTGATACATCGTTCTTCTCTCCCCTTTTCTGTGATGAATCTTCTTTACTCCCTTCCATGTTACCCTCGTTTGTTTTCATTGAACTACTTTCTTTGACATTTCCCGGATTCCCGATCTTCTTTAATGGCAGCAACCCAAATCCGCCGTCTTGCAACTCTTTCCTCTCTCTTTTCTTCAGCATTCCCATATTCCAAACACATATTGGCAGACCCTTTTTTTCAAAGTTATCCCTTGGACTCATAGTCGAGTCCACGTATAGTAGCTTCAACATTAAAACAATTATCAATATAGTTTGTTTGGTAAATTCAGTAAATTGAAATTTGAAATTAAGTTTTACAACTAACCGTGAGGTATGTCAATGGGCCTGAGTAGAAACATAGCAAATTATCTCTTTGCCATCTTTGCTTGCTTGTCTTCACTTTGTCGTACAATAACTTGCACCAATCCACCTTCCCAATCATATCTTCGCCTTTTATTTTAGACAGAAAATTCAAGTTCACGGTTCCCATACTATTACATTCAATCATCATGTTAACAAACAGTACCATGAAATTGATCTTGAATTGAAAACCGGAATCTTTATTTTTTTTGATTAGTTCGACGACATGCTTCGGTCTTATTTTAGGGGCCTTGAATTGCTTTTTCCAAACAGAAATAAGGTTTTCATCATTTGGCACGTCAGTCTCAGCAAGTAAATCTATCCCTCCAGTTGGTAATCCTGTTAACTTGTGAATTGAGTCTACCGTAATTGGAATAAGTCCATTAGTTACTCTTATACCCATTTCTGTGGTGTCAAGATTATCTACAATGAAGAACCCTAATTTTGATGGCACCCCATCTATGTCCATACCCAGTAATGACTCTAATCCCATCTTGATAACTGTCTCCCGTTGGTCGCTGGCTCGCTGCCACAATTGTGTCATGCAAAGCCTTTGGTGATGTCCTTGTCCTCAATACTTCCAAACCTCGTCTTAACTGGGAACAAGAATTCTGCCGAATTTGCTTCATCATTTTTTCCCTTTTTTTGTTGACTTGATCTCTTTAGTTTGGTTTTAATCCTGCTACTCATTCTGGACTTTTGAGATCCTGTTTAATCGCGGAGTATGTAATAGAATTAGATTCTCAAAATACAACTCACTTAAATGATTAGTCGAACAAAATCTTGTAATAAGTACAAAAGTTCAGCGTACTTGTTTTTTTGTGTGAATCATGATTTTGAACATCAGTGTTTCCCTTCGCCTGTGGTGTATTCATATTCATAATCCCACTTGTATGGCTTCTTGTTCTTCTTGAGCAAGTTGCAGAATCAACTTTCCGGTCTGACAAGAAGTTGTAATTAGTATGATTTCACATATTCTAAGTTTATTTTTATCCCAAAATCACTAAAGTTGATTTTGTTACTATTTTTCAAAGTTATAATTAAGGATTCGGTCTGAACTTACGTTTTCGTTTCTTCATTTCTGAATCATTTTATGTGTCCACACTTTTTGCAGATTCTGTTCCTGCACCATTAAAATGTTTAACAAGTTCCCAAATGATATAACAAGTTATATGTTTGTCCATAATGTGTTATACCTTTCTCTGCCTCATTTTCTGTGACAGTTAAATCTTCCATCAGTAACTCAACCCCTGACACGTTCATGTAGTCCGAATCAATGGTGTTATCTACCAAAATATAAAAAAAGCACAACGAATTAGTTAGTATATATACAATTAACAGATTCTATTAACCAATAAAAAAGCATAACAAAAACATCACAAATTAGTTAGTACCTTTTCTTTTCCTGGAACGTCGAACATTGTTGCCATTTTGAGTGTCCACTTCCATTTCAGTTGCTGTTGGAACTATATGTTCAAAATTATATAAAACATAAATATTACACCATAAACACCATACACAAATCATGAATAGTTTTATTTCAGAATTCATGAACTATTACAATGAATATCACCATAAATCCATGAATACATATGAATCATGAATCCCACACCATATAAATCATGAATAATTGCTCACATATTCATCCATGAATACATATGAATCATCAATCTCAAAAGCTATGAATAATGAATATTTGCTCACATATACAAATCAAATGATTCTTATCAATGGTTGTCTAGATTACCATGATAAACATGATTCTGGAATCCAATGCATCATTAAGAATTCATAGTCTATATCATTTAATAATCATGTCAAAAAAACAACTTAAACCACGTCAATCTTCCAAATTACCCCCCCCCCCCCCCCCAAAGATCAGATTCAAATCAATACAACAACCTTAATACATGATAGTCACGAATCTAATTTTGCTATTAAACTATAACCCTTTGTTTCATAGATGTTTACTATTTTAAATATATGAAATAAATTTTTCAAAAACCCAGTTATTTCATGTAAAAAAAATCATTCTTGAATTCCAGGTAACAAAATGTAGACAAGTTGAAGCAGGATGCACAAATAGAAAACCAAACGAAAAATGTCGTACCTTCTTGTCTCTGTTTGTCGATATCGACTTCCTTTTGCACCGATTCATGATTTTCAACTTCTTCCATGTCGACCAACACAGATAATCTGTGTTCTTGAAATTAGAGAATGAGTACTTTATCCCGATTCTTTCACTAGGTTGTCTCACTGTTTAGGGAAAAAAAAACCTAGAATCATTGAATTGTCGAATGCGATATATTTGTACAAATAACACTACGATTGTTACCTCTGTTTGGATGCCTGTAGCCTGCCATCAAGATTATTCGGTTTGGTAAATTCGAATCGATATTCCCTTCCGAAACCGTATGAGTATGAATTAGCGATTTAATCGGGGAAGTGGATCCCGTGATTTTTGGGGATGATTATCAGAGACGATGGCATACGATTTTTTGACGAATCTACCCCTACGCGTGTCTTTTCTTTATGAAATTAATTTCAGAGTACTCTTTAATTACATGAATTGTCACCGGATGAATCTTGTACGTTGATCATTTAATTGGATGGTGATTAGGATGGTTGCATAGTTTCTAAGAATGGGGTGGTTTGCAAAAAATACCACCCCTATATATATATATAGAGAGAGAGAGAGAGAGAGATAGAGAGAAAGAGAATAAGCAACCCAATTTGGGAACCAAAATCCCACAACCTTTCTTCATCTTCAACAACAATTTTTTAAAAACCCATGTAAAGTTGTTAGTTTCTTTCCATAATCGCAATTACCCAAAATCCAGAAACCCCATGTTGCTTGTTTGCTTTGTCAAAAAGTTCAAGAAAATTTGATCTTTAATGGTGATGAAGATGATCAAGCCAAAGATGATGTTCAAGTCTCGTAAATGATATTTTGATTTAGGGTTTTGATTTAAATGATGTTTTTGGGATTGGATTTGGATTGTTAAATATTATTGGTGTTATTTGAATTGGATTTAAAGTTTGATTATCATGGTTTCTTCATGGTGTTCTTCATGTTCTTCATAATCTTCTTGAAGAAGATGAAGATTCAAGAAAAAAATAAAAAATAAAATAAAAATGGAAAAGCTGAGAGACCAAAACTATAATTTACTCTATAATTATTAAAAAATGTTAAAATAAGTGAAAAAGGGTAAAAATACCATATTACCCTCGAGATAACGGAGGAAATAGACGGTCGTCCGCTCTAGGGACCAATTTCGTAATGAAATGCATACCACATGTACCAAAAAGGTAAATTTTGAAGTTAAAGAACCAATTTCGTATTTTTTGACATACATTAGGGACCAAAATTATAATTTACTCTTAAGATTTAACCCTCTAAATAAATTATAAAACTTACCCCTATACTATGTATCCATGGGCAGGTTTAGTACTTGATTTAATTTTGTACAAAAAGTTCCAAATTAAATATAAAAAAGAGTAAATTACGGATTTGATCCCTAAGGTATGTTAAAAATTATGGATTTGGTCCATTATCAACATTTATTACATGAAAAACTTCCAAGTATGCAGATTTTTATGGATTTAGCCCTTGAGACAAACGACAGTCTATTAATTACGTTAGACTAAAGGTTATTTTGGTCATTTACCATTTTCTCTGTTTAACATTTTCTAATTAAGTTTTTCAAGTTAACGAAGAACACTCGAGAACAATCTTTATTTTCTTCTTTATTTTCTATAAACTTTCATCTCTTCTACCATTTTAACATTTTAACTAATTTCCCCTTTTCTTAAGTGTTCATCTTCAAAGAACAAGCAAAAAACTTGCATCAAAATCTAAAGTCAAATCAAGAATAATGAACGATGAATAATGATCCAACAATAATCAAAAAAACACATTTTCATTATAATTCTCATCAACCCCCTATAATATGAATCAAGAACCCTAAATAAATTTAAATCCAAACCCAAAATCAGAATTGAAAACCTAAAATATAAATAATGAACAAAGTCTAAATCAAAAACCACAAATCAAGCCTAAATCATAAATGTAAATTTAAATAAACCCAAAATCAAACTTAAAAACCTTAGATCTAAATAATGAATAAACTCTAAGAACCTAAAATCCATGAGATGCTGCCTAAGAACTTGGATGGGGCAGTGCAGAGATAAATGTGATTTTCAGCTTTCTTCTCATTTCTCACTTCTCATACTTCTTCCTTTTTTTTTCTCCCAAATCAGTTCTCATTCACCTATCACAAACCCTAACTGATTTTGGGGTTTTTCATGGAGATTAAAGTGTTCCTTCTCCATCAAAACTAGTGATTTCATCTTATAGTGCAAGACCAAGTATACATCTTCAATTCTAGAGATTTTTTGGGGTTTTCTAGGTTTCATCAAAACCTAGGTGGTTTCATCCTCCTGTTTTCTAAACTTCTAAATGAGTTATAAATGCTCCATTTATGACTCCGTAATGTTTTGTTTCTCAAATTTCGGTTTGGATGATTTTGGAAAAAGTTAGGTCAAAGTTAGGGTTTTGGTCAAAATGGAGATTCTTGGTGAGAGGTGTTTGGAGTATGATTTTAAGTACTTGGTTTTGTGGAGATCCATGGATCACAGACGGTATCTCCCCATGGCCTTTCGCCTCTGAAAGCGTCCTTCCGTGTTTATGTTTTCAAACTTGTGGATCTTGGGTTTGGAAGAATTGCTTGTGGATTCAACTTCTTTCAAAGAAGCTCATATTGGGGTAAAATCTATAGCTCAAGTTCCTTCAAGGAAACTCATATTGGGGTAAAATGTTGGTTTTGCCTAAATCTAGTAAGGTGAGTTCAAGTTGCTTTGTGAAAAATTTGTACATGCCAAAAATGTGTATTTTGGAGTCTAACTATGTTTACGTTAAGGTTTATCAAACGTTGTTAGTTATTTGATGAAATTTGTATCTTTTACATATTTGGTTCATAAAACCTTGTGAAATGTGTATATGTGGAGTTTTGGACATTTTGATAATTAAATCATAAGTTTGGGCTCTTTTGATGATTTACCTCATAAATGAAGGTTATTTTGGTGTTAATGCATTTTAGTGTGTTTGGTTTTATAAACCGTTTGGAATTGCACGTCATGGAGTATTTTGTTTTATAAACCATTTGGACATTTTGATAACTAATACATTGCTTATCTTTCAAGTTGATCATGCCTTTGGAGCATGTACAAGCGTCGGTTAAATGCATTTTATTTTTAATGGCCTTGGTTAAATGCATTGGATCCAAGTTTTCATCCCTCCATCCTCCTCCTCCAGTGACCGAAAATCCACCGACCTCGAGTTTCCTTCCTCCATTCTTCCTTCCAACTCTAGATGTGGGCATGTCTCCTTTGAAATCTCTTTTGGGAGCTTGAATGCCTTCCCTGAAACCCCTTTCATATCTCTCTTTAGCCTCCTTTGTCCTTTAAAACTACATCTCCCACCAAACCTAATTTAATTTGTTCACCTTTTGTATTCCTCTGTATTCCAACCCATTCAAGAAAATAGATAAGCTTGTTTACGAACCTTAAAGACCTAAACCTGAAACCCACAAGAGAATGCTCGAACAATGTAGGGGTGTTTGAGAGAGAGAAATAACATAGTGATGCAAAATAAAAATCACGTAAGGACAACAAATAAAAGCACAAATGCTTTTTCTGGGTTAGATCTAGAATTTGGTTCCATGAAGATAGTTAGACATAGTTAAAAAAAATCAATCTTAGTTTCTTTCTTCATCACGTTACGAGATCGCCAGAAGGAGGAGGGGATGAGGAAGGGCTACTAGAGTGTTAGCAGACTCGGGAGGGAATGGGGTGTCGAGGTAGTAGGGATATCACAGGAAAAGGGAAGGGGGAGGGAGGAGAGAGAGAGAGAGAGCTTTTTATTTTTTTAACAAATATAATTTTTTTAATTGATAAAAGGGGTAAAATTAGTGGACTTTTGTTAATGGTGTTAGAGAAAATGATTTGTTTCAAAGCCAAATGCACACTCTAGAGATTATTTCTATACTTATTGAAGTACATAAATGATTTTCACATTCTACAAAAACCATAGGGACTAAAAATGTAATTTACTCTTCAAAATGTTTAGGTATCTAACCAATAGTTAAATATTTTTATTAAGCTAGCTTTGTTTTTCCCCCCTTTTCTAACGGATTAAATGTATTGCAATTGATGATATTTTGGTTTGTTTCTTATTTTGAAAAACTATTATTCATAAGTCTAATTTAAGGTGTTTATTTAAGTATCTACTATTGACGTGACACATGTGAAACTTGTTATATCTTTTGGTTTTTTAAAATTAGGCCTTCAAAACATGTATTCTTTAAATTATAGGCATTTAAATTCACCTTTTGAAAGAAAGTATGTACACCAAGATATGAATCGAATGAAAGAACTTCTAAACCCATGTGGGATTTGGTCTAACACAAGAATGTCATTTTCTTACATTGATAAAAAATCATGTGAGACATTTGATAACCTATTAAAGCTTTTTTTAAAACAATTTCGATTTGTGATGGTCATAATATGCATGAATCTCAATCATGATTCATCTATCGCACCGGTTTTAATTAAGGTCTTTACTTGTGTTTCTTTTCTAACATCTACATGTCGTTTCTCTATTCTACCATGTTTCAGTATTGTTATTCCGTTTGTGGTTTTCGTTAAACAGATGTTGATCCAAACCCTCAGTGATTTGATAATGACCCTCTCTTATACTTAGTGAAAATTGTAAGTAAACAATATGTATCAGAGTTTCACTATCGCTGATAAGTACTAAGATCTTCCAGTACCGTTGATAGAAACTCTCGCTTTTTAGATTAAACATTCAGCGAACACTGTTCACCATAAATGCTCTGAGTCTGTTCAGTCATTATGATGATCGCTGATAAGTTAGTTGTTTACTTATGATCCCTGAAGACAAGTTTCACGTCAACAAGGTTCTACGCTGAAGTCGAAGATCAAGCTCAAGAACCAGCGACAAGTCTCCTAATGAACTGATGCGGATCAGCGAAGACTCAGATTTGTCCACTCAACGTGAAGTATCAAGTACAAGACTTCAGCTATCGCTGAACTTTATCATCTGCTGAATAGTAAATGATAATCGCTGAATCAACGAAAGCTGATCATGAAGTCCTCCGTACAAAGTACTTTTGTCTTAACCACCCTTGCACGCCACCGTACGAAATGTCAGAAAAGAACCTCCGAATATCTGAAATCGTACAACCACTCTGATACTACACTGTTCATCCTTACGGCTACTAAGGTTGTCAACCAAGGTCAATTACATGCAACCAACCAGCTGATGACACGTGTAAAGTGTATACTGACTTGCATTAAATGCATGCAGTATATAAAGAGATGAACTCACTTCTTTTGAAGTAACTTGCTAACTCTGGACAAGTTCAAATCTCTCTCAAGATAGGATTTTATTAGTAATCTCCTTATCTTTCTTAGTGCAAGAAATCTTAGTGTTCCAACTTGTTTAGATTTAGGTTTATCCTTAATCTTGTTTCCGCAACAAGCTGTAAATTGATAATGATTTATCAATAAACAATTTAGGAAAGTAAAATATGTGTGTTTGTATTCAACCCCCCCCCCCCCCCCCCCCCCTTCTACAAACTTGTATAGGCCTTCGGGACCAACAAGTGGTATCAGAGCGGATTTGTTTAATCTCATAAACAAGATCTAATCTAAGATATTTCTCTTCCTTGCTATTATCTGAAAATGGCCTCCCACACAAACACAAATTATATAGACAATGGTTCTCTTGCAAAACCCCCTAGATTTTCCAGAGACAACTTCAACTTGTGGAAAAATAGGATGACACTCTTCTTAGAAGGTGTAGACCCTACTATACCTTACTATCTTGAGAACGGCCCACACATCCCTGTAACAATTGATCCTTTAGTTCCAGCCACTGCAACTAGAGCTGCTATTCCAGAAAGGCTGATTCCTAAAGAAATCCATCAGTGGACCGACGAAGATAAGAAGAAAGTGGCTATAGATACAAAAGCCAGATCCATACTATCCATGGCCCTTCCTGACGAAGTCTACCATTCCGTCATCAACCTGAAATCATCAAAAGCCATGTGGGGCACAATATGTGTTCAGTATGAAGGAACGTCTGAAGTCCAGGACTCAAGAAAGATCAACCTGGTAAGACAATACGAAAGCTTCATTTCTGGTAAAAATGAAACTCTCTCTGAAGTTCACCAACGTTTTAATTGTCTAATTATAGATCTGAAAACTGTTGGTAAGGAATATTCTAACTTTGAAGTACTGACAAAGTTTCTAGAATGTTTACCTGAAAGCTGGGACAATTATTCCATGTGTCTCAAGCTGTCAAAGGATCTAAGATCAATGACCCTTGCTACCTTATATGGTACATTGCTGAATCATGAGCAATCTAGCCATCTTAAGAAGAATCTTGTAAAAGATTCCAAAAGCACCCCTGTTGCTTTAATCTCAGAGGAACCTTCTACTCAACGACCCTCGGTCACTATCACTGAGTTAGAGAGTAACTCTGAAAGGTCATCAGACTCTGATTCTTCAGATGATGATGAATCCTTGGCTCTCCTAACTAAAAAGTTCAGGAGATTCGCCAAGAAGAAAATGTTAAGAAAGAACAAAACTCTTTCCATAGCTGACAAGCCTAAGTCATCAGCTTTTGTTGATAAGGCTACTGCTACTTGTTTCAACTGCAAAAAGACAGGTCATTTCGCTAACTAGTGCAGGTCAAAGAAAATCATGAGACCTTCAGCTTTTACAAAGAAATCCTTTGTTCCAAGGAATAAAGATGACAAATACTCAAAGCTGAAGGAGAAGTATGCAAAGCTGAAAAGCTTTAAAAAGAAAGGAAAAGGCCTGATGGCTGACTATGATTGGGCTGCTTCTGATGAAGAAGCCTCATCATCTGATTCTGAAGATGATGAAGCAAATCAATGTCTCATGGCCAAGATTGAAGAAGAGGAAGAAAGTTCAGACATTCCCTCCACTTCAACATCTGCCATTCAGGTATCACCTTCTTTCTTTACCAATATTGCAAATATTGATGAAGCTGATAGTCTCCGTAAAATTGATCTATTGACTAGAAGTTTATACGAAGCCATGAACAGCAAAGCTGTGGTTGAAAACCAAAATCTTGATCTCGCTGAGAAGCTTAAAAACTGCCACCTTCGAATAGAAAAGCTTTCTAAAATTGAAGATGATTTTAAAGATCAAGTCTATTTAAATCAGCTAGTCAAAATCGAACGAGCAGAAGCTATCGCTGCATTAAAAGCTGAACAAGCTACTGTTGAAGGATGGTGTAATTCTTCAACAAAGATCACTGAGATAATTAAGGCTCAGATTCCTCTGAGTGATAAACGTGGTCTGGGTTATAAATATGATACTCCAAAACCAACCACTGAACGTTCAATGCTTAAATTTGGAACGTTCGTATCCTCAGTCGCTGACACTTCATCATCTCAGTGCTCCTCGTCCATTACACCAATCCCTGAGGAAACTCCTACCTCCTCAAAAGGTAAGGAGAAAATGGTTTATTCAAAACCTACCTCTGTCTCTAGAGACAAAGGTAAAGGAATTGTTATTTATCAAAATCCTCAGAAGGGTACCTTAGTACCAAAGCTGAATGCTTCTAAAGCCTCAGTGACCTACCCCTCTGGATCTAGAAAGCTGATCTCTGGATCTATTCAGCGATCTACTCCTAGACTCAGAGTGGATATCCTTGGTAAGAAATCTGAAGAACTGAATGTTCGTCCCATTTCTAAAGCCAATAGTTTACTTGGTGTTGGCACTTCTAATTCTAAATTAAAAGCTCAGCATACAAGTGGTCCTAGAACTACTTTTAGTTATAGGAAATGTTATCACTGTGGACTTACCGATCATATTGCTAGTAAGTGCCCCACAGCCACCAAAGCTGAAAAGATAGCTAAGGTGAAGATTGCCCCCAAGGCAAAGAAGACCAACCCTGGTGAAAATCAGGTCAAGGTGACTCCTACCACTGAGGTTAAGAAATTAACCAAAGTGAAGAAAGACAAAGCTGAATCTTCAAATGCTGCGAAGACCGCTGAACCTTCCATTCCAACTACTTCCACTGACAAACGTGTATACATGGTTAAGTGGGTACCCAAGCAAAACTAATCTTCCTTTGTAAATGCAGGTTAAGAAGGGTATCTGGTATCTCAATAGCGGATGCTCTAGACACATGACTGGAAAGAAAAGCATGCTCGCTGAATACAAGGAAGAGAAGGGTCCCTCTGTGACTTTCGGTGGAAATGGAAAAGGACACACCCGAGGGTATGGTGTACTTTCAAATGGTACAACCTCTTTCAGAAGAGTCGCATATGTTGAAGGACTGAAGCATAATCTTCTGAGCATCAGTCAGCTTTGCGACATGGATAACAAAGTAATTTTCACTAAGGAATCCTGCTTTGTCTCTGACAAAAAGGAGAAGATAGCTCTCAGCGGTTATCGTTTGGAAAATGTTTATGTAATAAACATGGACTCAACAACCACTGAGAACTCCTGTTTCTTTTCAAAGGCATCTTCTGATGTCAACTGGCTATGGCACAAGAGGCTCTCACATCTAAATTTCAAGACACTGAATACTCTTTCCTCCAAAGAGTTAGTCACTGGTCTACCTCAGCATTCATACGCCAAAGAGTCTTTATGTTCAGCGTGTGAAAAAGGGAAGCAGACCAAGGCAAGCTTCAAGTCAAAGCAAGTCTCCTCAGTGTCATCTCCTCTACAACTACTCCATATGGATTTGTTTGGCCCCGTTAACAAACAATCCATCGCTAGAAAGAAATATACGCTGGTCATAGTTGATGAATTCTCTCGTTACACATGGGTAATGTTTCTCCGTTCTAAGAGTGACACCCCTGAAGAACTCATCACCTTTGTTCGGAAGATGGAAACTCTGAACAATATGATTGTTCGCTCAATAAGGAGCGATCATGGAACTGAATTCAAAAACAGTTCTCTTGATTCCTTCCTTGAGAGTAAGGGTATTTCTCACAACTTTTCGTCAGTGAGAACACCACAACAAAATGGAGTCGCTGAAAGAAGAAATAGAACAATTATTGAAGTTGCACGTTCAATGCTCAGCGATTCTCACCTGCCTACTCAGTTTTGGGCAGAAGCTGTCAACACTTCTTGTTTTACGCAAAACAGGTCGCTGATAGTTAAAAGATTCAAAAAGACAGCCTATGAACTTTTTCATGGGAGAAAGCCTTCAATCAGCTTTCTTCACATCTTTGGATGTCAGTGTTTCATACTGAACAACATAGATGCCTTTGGAAAGTTTGATCCTAAGGCTGATGATGGAATCTTTCTTGGATACTCCTCAGTCTCCAAAGCCTTCAGAGTCTTCAACCGTAGAAGACAAACTGTAGAAGAAACTATTCACGTCACGTTTGACGAATCCCGTTCAACGAACTCTAAACCGAACGCTGATACTGAAGAACTGAATCAATGGATGTTTTCTCATCTTGGTGATTCAGAAGAAGTTCCCACTCCTCATGCTCATCCAGTAGAAGATGATAGTCCCACTATCATTCCAAACATGCAGAACAGTGAAGCTGAAACATCATGGGTCTCAGCTGTTCCTATAAACAATATACCTGCAGTTGATCCAAATGTCTCAGAAATTTCGTCTATTTCTCAGCAATCAGTGAATGAAGTGACAAACGCAAACTTTCCTCTCTTAGCTGATAATCCAGAAGTAGCTGAAGCCTCATCTTCATTTTTCCAGTTCAGACTGAGTCAGCGACGAATGCTCCGGCTCAGCGATGGACTGTAAATCACCCAATCGATCAAATTCTTGGTGATCCCAACGCTGGTATTCAGACTCGTAGAAGTGCAGGTAATATTTGTTTATTTGTTAACTTTATTTCTCTAACTGAACCAAAGAAAATAGATGATGCCCTCAGAGATCCAAACTGGGTCAGCGCTATGCAAGAAGAGCTGACTGAATTCGAAAGAAACAAAGTTTGGAAACTTGTTCGGAGACCAACTGAAAAAACGGTGATAGGCACTAAATGGGTCTATCGAAACAAGTTGGACGAACATGGTACTGTAACTCGCAACAAAGCTCGTCTTGTTGCTCAGGGATACAGACAAGAGGAAGGCATAGATTATGACGAAACTTTTGCTCCAGTAGCAAGACTTGAATCTATTCGTCTTTTCTTAGCATATGTTGTACACAAAAACTTCATTGTACATCAGATGGATGTTAAGTCAGCGTTTCTAAATGGAAAGCTGAATGAAGAAGTGTATGTGGAACAACCTCCAGGATTCTCAGATCCTAAGCGTCCAGGTTACGTTTATAAACTGGACAAGGCACTTTATGGCTTAAAGCAAGCTCCTCGTGCATGGTATGATACTCTCTCTACTTATCTCCATATTGAAAAATTTGAGAGAGGAAAGATTGACAAAACTTTATTTTTTAGAAAAGTGAAAGGTCATATCATTTTAGTTCAAATATATGTTGATGACATTATATTTGGTTCTACTAACCCTGAGCTTTGTACTCGTTTCGCCGATAGAATGAAAGATGAATATAAAATGAGCATGATGGGTGAACTAACATATTTCCTTGGTCTTCAGATTAAGCAAACTGAAAAATGAACTTTTATAAATCAGGGAAAATATGTTAAAGATATGCTGAAGAAATTCGACTTAACTGAAAGTTCAGCTATGAAAACCCCTATGGCACCACCGCTGACACTTGACAAGGACACAAAGGGTGTTCCTGTCAATGTCACGCTGTACCGTGGGATGATCGGCTCACTATTGTATCTTACAGCTAGCCGACCCGATATTATGTTTGCAACATGTCTGTGCGCACGATATCAAGATGAACCTAAGATATCCCATATGAAAGCTGTAAAGCGAATCTTTCGATATCTTAAGGGTACAGCGAATCTAGGTCTTTGGTATCCCAAAGTCTCAGGATTCGATCTAACCGCCTATTCAGACAGTGATTTTGCAGGTTGCAAAATGGATAGGAAAAGCACCACAGGAGGATGTCAGCTCCTGGGTGGAAAACTGGTAAGTTGGACAAGTAAGAAGCAAAACTCAGTGTCCACTTCCACAGCTGAAGCTGAATATGTAGCCGCTGGAAGCTGTTGTTCTCAGGTCTTGTGGATGAGAAATCAGCTACTAGACTATGATCTTCAGCTCTCCAAAATTCCAATCTATTGCGACAGCACAAGTGCCATCGCTATAGCAAACAATCCAGTGCTACACTCAAAGACAAAACACATAGAAATCAGATATCATTTTATCAGAGATCATGTGATGAATGGTGATATAGAACTTCATTTTATCCCAACTGATTATCAGTTAGCTGATTTGTTTACCAAACCTCTTGATGAGACAAGATTCAACTTTCTCATCAGCGAGCTTGGAATGCTGAACTTTGAAGGGTAAAATCTTCAGCGGTTCACATTTGATCAGCGATACGTTTATACAATCTTGTATAACCTTCGGGATAAAGTCAACTTGTATAATCCATTTCATCATCTTCTCTCTGAATAAACTTGGTTAAACTGATATCCAGGTATGTTTTCTCTCTCTGACAATCGCATGTAAATGCAAGATTTCAAAATAAATTTCATCGCTGAATATCTCTTCCTTAACAGCGATATTTTGAAAGTTCTTTAAACCTTCACTGATATTTTCTATTCAGTGCTTCATGTTTTTCAAAAGAGTCCCTGAGCTTTCAAAACCTCAGAGACATCCTAAAAGAATGTGAAAGGACAGTTGTGACGTCATTGCAACGGATAACACCAGGCACGATTTCTTTCTGACACACGTTTGCACGTTTCGTTCAAACTTCCAATCAAATGCAAACACGTGTCCGTGTCATGATGAAAACCTTTTCCCGCTCAAGGTTTTCTCTCTCTAAAAATCCCTATATAAACAACTCTTGGTTTATATTTGTCTTTTACGCGAACAATCTTTCTCCGCAAGAAAAGAATCCTCTGTTGCATTTGTGCTCTCAAAAACCTCAAGAACTGTTCATCATCTTCTTCATCAAAACTTCAAGGTTAATATGTTCTTATCTTTTATCAAATGCGTATAACTTGTTTTCGATCTTCTCATTGTTTTAACAAGATCAAACAAAAGAACTTTGTAAAATAAAATCATTTCTTTCATGGTTTTATGAACACAACCATTTCATGGTTGTTCTTCAAGTTTTAAATCTAAATCTTAAACTTGTTCTTCATTCGTATCCAGTTTTCTTTTAGAAACTGGAATACAAGACTTTATGGGTTTTACATTTCATTTCAAAAATCAAGAAAAACCCTAATCTTCATTAAGACATTTTTGTCTGAATGAAATGGACAAAATTCGAAAAATCTTAATGGAAAATTATTTCCACATTAAGATAATTCTTATTTGTTAACATCTTTGGTTGAACTGATAATACAGAGAAATGGCATCTTCAAAAATCAATGTCACCGCTGAGTCCATCTCCACTGACTCTGAGGAAGTGGACATCGTCAAAGCCCCTCAGGTTAAGTTCGATCTGGATCAACTCGATTGGACCAAGGCCAACAATCTCTCAGCTCTTCTCGAGTTTCCTCCTCGAAAGCAAGTATCACATCTGGACGATGCTGTGAGTTTTTTGAAGAACAGCCCCATCTACACAGCCCTGACCATAACACCTCCTGCCAGTCAGCGGCTCTTATCCCAGTTCTGGTACTCTGCCAGACACACTGAGCTACCCTCTGCCAAAGATGCATCCAAAACCATCGACTGCATACTCAGCGATACTGAGTATGGCACCATCAAGATAACCCCTGCCATAATCCGAAAAGCCCTGAACTTCCCAAATGCTACCAAAGAAAAACCCTTCGTTCCATTCCCTGACCACAAGAGGCACGCTGACAAAGAAGAAATCATTGCCTTCCTGGACGCAATGGGTTATATCTGGGATATTGGAAGGGACAAGAAGCCTGAGAAGAAACTGACGCTGATAAAGAAATCCAAGATGCCCAGCGAGATGAACTTCATCTTCGCACATCTGATCAGCTGCATGACTGCGAAGTCCGGCTCTTCTGATCAAGCCGCCCAACCTCAGCAGTCCATGGGATACGCACTGCTGAAAGGTCTAAACATTGACTGGGCCTCCATTATTTATGATGACCTGATTCAACGTGTCGATTCTGCCGCTGACAGACCAGCATGGGTTCCTTACCCACGATTCATCAGCGCCATCTTTCAATATGGCCTAAAGGACAGCTATCCTGAAGAGGGTGATCTGAAACTTTCTCAGATTGGCCCTAAAGTTCTCGACTTCAAGCCTGTCGCCAATGAGGTACGTCTCTCTACTCTTCTCACTCTTCTAAATTCTCCGCTTTCTGTGGCTCCTTCAGCGACAATACCCATCGCTGATACCCCGGCCACAAAATCCTCTCCTTCTAAGAAAAGGAAACCCTCTCACACCCAACTTGATTCCAAAAGGATCAAGAAAACCAAGGAGCAACCCCAGCAATTCCATGCTGAAGACTCCTCAGCTCATTCTGAAGAGCTGAAGGAAAGTTCCGTGGTACGCTCTGCCACACCCGTGCAAGCCATCCCTCCAATCCAGACTTCAGCGTCTCTAAACGCTGAGGTTAGAAACTTGGAAACTACCCAACCTCCATCAGTCTCTCAAAAGACTGATGAAGTGATTGTCAGCGATTCCAACGCTGAACTCAGAACCCGAACCCCAATCTTATCCTTCGCTCCTCCCTCCACTTCTTTGGACACTCCTCCAGCTAACACTGGAGATGCCATCATTCCAGAGGCCACCGCTGATGCTTCTCAACAAATGATGAAGAAAGGACCTGCAGAGATTACCATACCTCACCGTACTTTCGAAGAGGATATGGAACATTATTCAGGAACTTGCAACTTTGACGAGTTCATCAATCCTCCTGCAGGTACTAATCCCACCTTAAACACTGTAACTATACCTGAAACTTCTGAGCTTTCCTTTGTTCACAAGTACTTATATATTACAGGTCCTAATTTGGGAGACATCAACGCTTCTCTGAAGTCCGTGGAAACAAAGCTGACCAGTCTCACCACCACACTCTCCAACAACTCAACAGCTGTAACAAACGCTGGAGAAAATCTGACAAAGCTGACAACGGTGGTGGAGAAGAAAGCTTCCACTGAAGACATCAAGGGACTTGATAAGACTCTCGCCGATTTTTCCAAGGTGCTCTCTGACATCTACACTGACTACACCAGCCTCAAAAGCTCAGTTTCGACCGTGTCCAGCGAAGTAACAACGCTGAAGACATCGGTTGGAAAACTTGAAGGTGATATGTCAGCGGTCAAGACTGACTTAGGCTCTGTAAAGACCGACGTTAGTTCTATGAAGACGATGATCGAGACGCTGGTCATCAAGGCAAATAATCCAGCTCCTGCTCCTGCCCCTGCCCCTATTTTGGAATCTTTCACAGCGGCAGATCGCACAGAGCTGAAGAAAATCACGCCTGCTATTTCTGGCCTAGAAGACAGAATAGCAAAGCTTGAAGGTTGTGTGAAAATCTCTGGCCCAGAATACAGAGATAACACCAATGCTGAGTCTACTCATTCCTCCCCCAATCATGAGAAAGAGGGGGAGAAGAGCGCTGAAGATCTAAACAAAAGCGCTGAAGACCTTTCCCATGATGAATCTATCAAGGGAGAGAGGAATGAAGATCTAACCGCTGGACCTCAGGGAGATGAAAACCCTGAGGGAACCGAGAAGCTCGCCTATGTATCTGAGGGGTAGCAACTCGAAGAAGATGCTGAGGAATCCGAAGCAGAAGAAGATGAAGACATCGACATCCTTGAAGATGAACCATCCTTCTCTCCAAGAAAGGATGATGATGATGAAGAAGATGACGATGATTTCTTTATCGTCAAACCTGCCCCAAGGATCAAAGCTCTTAAGGGAATCTCAATAAAAGAACCTTCAGGGGAGAAGACAAAGACAAAGCCCTCAGCCTCTGGCGCTGAGAAAAGCAAAGGCAAAGGCCTCGCTGAATTTGAAAATCTGGCGATCTTGCTTGAAAAGCCGGGTTGTCAGGTACACTAAACTTTACTTATATTCCTTCCCTGAACATCTCAATACACAATCAGTTCTCTACTCAATAACCTCTCTACGCATCCACAATCTTTTTCTATCTTTTCTACCCATGTTCTTCTACCCAGTTCTTATTTGTAAGATCGCTGCGTTTCAGCTAGTCCTCTCCCCTGTTTGAGGATGTCGCTGAAGGCTCTACTATTGCGACTTCACAAATAATTCCAGCTGCCGCTGAAGAAATAATCCCAGTCTTGGATTTAATCTCTGAGACTGATGAACCAGAAGAACAACCTCTCTCGCACAGAAACAAACCTTCCTCAGCTCCTCAAAAGCTGAGTGAAGAGGATCAAAAGAGAAGAGAAGAAATGATAAAGCGATTCGAGGATCAGCGAATCATTCTAAGGCGTGATCAACTGCCTTCAGTTCCTCCTAAGTTCAGAATTTCAAAAGCTGAATACCAGGAACACCTCAGAGCTGAACGCCTCATTGCTGAAAGGAAGGAAGCTGAAGAGAAAGACAGAGAATACGCCATCAAGCTCACTCAAGAATCTGTCAAAGACCCCAAGCTGAAGCGTGTTCCCATTCAAATCCAACGAAAGCTGTGGGAAGAAGCCCAGAAGATCGTGGAAAAGAAAACTGAAGTTTCTCAGACCACCCTGATCTGGTGTAAAGAGAAAATTCACTTCAGATATCGTCCAGCGAAGATCAACAAGGTATTCATCTCTGGAAGAACCTCTATCGGAGTACCTATTGTTGACATCAAACTGTTCAGAGAAGATGGCAAATCTGAAACCTTTCGCGTTGACACTGTAAAAAGGTATGGTCTCTCTGAATGGCTGGAGATGAGGTTAGCTATCCAATCGTCACAATCAAAGTACAAGGATCATTTCGAAAAGCTGATAAACAGACAGATCGACTTGATATCTTCTTGTGTGGATATTCCTCCTGTTCCTGATCTAAAGCTGAAAAGAAAAAGGGGCTCTCCAAAGAAGAAACGTCAAGATTCAAACTCAGGTCCTGTCATACGAAATGAAACTGGAATTGGTTTCTCTCGCGCTGAAGTACTTGGTCCTGATCCTGATCTATCTGCCCTTGACATCTCTTTGCCACCATGTGAACTTTTCGTCCCTGGTAAAGTCATCAGTAATCCTTATGGAATATTCTTTCTTGACTACGACGGACGTAAATGCTTTCAACGGGTCGCTGAGCTTCCAATCATTCCAATCGAACAGCTCAGAGATCTCATCTACTGGTGTGACTTCAGAAAGGACATTCAGGCACGACACCTAAAACCCTTGATCTTTCAAGAAGCGCTGAACAAAAGAAAACAAGGTGTAACGGTTCCTGACTGGATGATCCCCACTGAAAAGACGACCCTTGATGAACTTCTCATTAAGGAAGAACCTTTTGAAAACTGATATAATCTCATTTTTCTCTATTGTATCAGTTATCCTTCTGTACTTGTAAATTATTTCGCTTGTACTTATAATCTTTCTGTTCTTCATTGTAACCTGATTCAAAGATTTAAAGAAAGATTTCAGCGAACGTACTTTACTCCATCAGTACTGAAAAGATCCCAGAAAACAGTAAAAGGGACAAATATTTTATGAGTTCTTTTTATCCTTATGTTTTCATTAAATAGCAATTTTCTTTGTTGCCATGTCATAGTCAAATAGGGGGAGATTGTTGATCCAAACCCTCAGTGATTTGATAATGACCCTCTCTTATACTTAGTGAAAATTGTAAGTAAACAATATGTATCAGAGTTTCACTATCGCTGATAAGTACTAAGATCTTCCAGTACCGCTGATAGGAACTCTCGCTTTTTTAGATTAAACATTCAGCGAACACTGTTCACCATAAATGCTCTGAGTCTGTTCAGTCATTATGATGATCGCTGATAAGTTAGTTGTTTACTTATGATCCCTGAAGACAAGTTTCACGTCAACAAGGTTCTACGCTGAAGTCGAAGATCAAGCTCAAGAACCAGCGACAAGTCTCCTAATGAACTGATGCGAATCAGCGAAGACTCAGATTTGTCCACTCAACGTGAAGTATCAAGTACAAGACTTCAGCTATCGCTGAACTTTATCATCTGTTGAATAGTAAATGATAATCGCTGAATCAACGAAAGCTGATCATGAAGTCCTCCGTACAAAGTACTTTTGTCTTAACCACCCTTGCACGCCACCGTACGAAATGTCAGAAAAGAACCTCCGAATATCTGAAATCGTACAACCACTCTGATACTACACTGTTCATCCTTACGGCTACTAAGGTTGTCAACCAAGGTCAATGACATGCAACCAACCAGCTGATGACACGTGTAAAGTGTATACTGACTTGCATTAAATGCATGCAGTATATAAAGAGATGAACTCACTTCTTTTGAAGTAACTTGCTAACTCTGGACAAGTTCAAATCTCTCTCAAGATAGGATTTTATTAGTAATCTCCTTATCTTTCTTAGTGCAAGAAATCTTAGTGTTCCAACTTGTTTAGATTTAGGTTTATCCTTAATCTTGTTTCCGCAACAAGCTGTAAATTGTTAATGATTTATCAATAAACAATTTAGAAAAGTAAAATCTGTGTGTTTGTATTCAACCCCCCCCCCCCCTTCTACAAACTTGTATAGGCCTTCGGGACCAACAACAGATATATTATTTTTGACTTTATTTTTGGTAGTTATAAGCTAGGAACAAATAGTCATATAGAAAACAACTCTTCTATCTCACACCCACTAAGGCACTAACCCATAAGTTAGGACGTTATGAAACTCAAAGGGGGCATTAGGAAAGGGGTAGGGGCATGGTCGGCACCGGAAGCTTTGAACTATAGTTAGCATTGTCGTACTCTTTTGACCATTCACTTGTATTTCTAAATATACATATACTCTTTTTTTATTTTAAGTGACGTGTTTTACCTCTAATCAGACTCGTTCCTGATATCCTATAGTCCCTGGTAGGGTGTAAACGAACCGAACGTTCAGCGAACCGTTCGGCGGGAAGTTCTGTTGGTTCCCATATACACTTAATCAAGATTAACAGTCCATTAGTTGAGTTTAGAGTTTGATGCGGAAGCGTATTAAACTAACAGATATGTTTGATAGATATTAGAACGCACTCATATAAAGAAAACAGTAAAGAATGAAAAGGATTTCTTGAACAGTTACTGTTATTCAATATATAATAACAACACGAAGAACAGATTAAGAACTGTTGGTGTGTGTGAGAATATAACACTCAGATATTTGACAATAAAGCTTGAGAGTATTAGTGATTCCTTGTGTTTTCGTTCTTAGGAAGATCTCAACATGAGACTTCCTTTTATACTACTCTTAGAAGACTATGAAGTAGGTCACTGTTCCTTTTACGGCATGAATAGTGAACTGGATGGTGTGAGCAGTTGTTTGAGCCATGCGCATTTAATGGAGCAGATGTACTTTTGGTAAATGCATTAAATGGCGCAGACGTCTATTTTGTACCATGCCCTATTGAGTCCACTCAGAGCTTGACACGTATTTTGACAGTACTTTTCCATGCAAGTTGATGAACAGGTCTTGGAACAGTAGCAAGATATTATAAATACCTTAAAGTCTCAGTGAGGACCACAGAGGCTCTGTAATGAGTTACAGAGGTTCTGCGGTCTGGTCCTCTGTGGAGCAGTCTTCGCCGGATTCCGAGTCTTTGGTCTTCTTTGTGCGTATGACAGAGCTTCTGTAGGAAGCCTCTGCTGCTTCTGTAGCTTCTTGACCTTGATTTCTCGGTAATGTCGGCAGAGCCTCTGTAAGAGGCTTTCTTCACTTAGCCTATTTTTCACTACTTCTAAATACTTCTATGATTAGGAAGATTGAAGCTAACAATCTCCCCCTAAGTAGTGAAAAATAAAAAATTTGAGTTAAGTTTGGCTAAGTTAGATAAGACAGAGGTTAAACAATACCTCGAAATTTCTTTCATTTAGAAATATGACAGAGGCATTTTACATTTGAGTACAATGAAAGATAAACTTTAACTTTGTTTGCAGAGATTGGAGGTTTGAGAATCAGATTTTGGCATCTTTGAAATCGTTGTAGCTTCTGTTGTCTCTGCCGACTTTTCTGATCTCTTTGTAGAATCTGATGCAGAGTTCTCTTAGGCGGATTGTTGAGTCTATTTCTCTGATGAAAGTATCTGCATCATCTCTATCCATTTTCTCTGTACCTCTGTATTTTACAAGGCTTGCTCTGAATTTGCTCAGAGTACTGGTTGCGTACTTCTGACAATCCATGAGTACAAAAAGTTTAACCTGGTGTTGTGGGTTTTGAAATACTAACCCAAATCTTGGTTCTCTGATGAAAGTGAGTCTTTTCTGAATACTTTGATTTATCTCTTTCAGTTCAATTAATTCAATGTTAATTCTAAGTGTATTATCATCTACAGAGGTAATACAAGAGTTAGAATTTGAAGTAGATACCTCAGAGTCAGTGCAGGAGTCGACTTCTGCCATGCCACAGAAGAGGGCATTGGCGGTATGTTCATCGTCAGAAGTAGAGTCTGACTGGAAGTCTTCTGTGTTCTCCTCAGAATGTCCTTTTGCCATTAAGGATTTTTGAGCATAATATTCGGCTTTCTTTTTGTAGAAAGCAGAGTCCCTCTGTGGGCGATTTGATCTGCTTCTGCATTCATTCGCAAAATGGCCTGGTTTTCCGCAGTTAAAACACCCTTGAGGAGTGTTTCCTGTTCGATCATTTGACTTCTGTAGGTCTCCGCCTTTCTCTGATCTACATTCATTTGCATAGTGACCAGGTTTGCCGCACTTGTAGCATTCTTGCTGCGTGTGGCTTACCGAGTCATCTGGCCTCTGTCGGTCATTCCCTCTGTAATTTCTATCGCTTGACCTCTGTCGGCCACTTGATTCTTCTCCTCTTCTGTCATCTCTTCTGTTGTCTCTTCTGTCATCCTGGTTGTCTCTATCATATCTTTCATTTTCGGAACCTCTTCTGTTTCCTCTGAACTCTTTTGTCAATAGAGCTAAAGATTTAGCTAGTGACGCAAGAGTTATTTCCTTTTCTGCTTGCTCTTCTTCTTCACTGTCAATTATCACCATCTTCTTCTTCTCCTTCTTCTTCTCCTCTGTGGCTTTATCATTTCTTGGTCTCTGTGCATCCTCTTTAGTTTTACTAACCAATGCATATGGTGCAATGGTTAGTGTTTTAGCCTGTGCTATCTGAGGTTCTTGTGCGGCTAATGTTCCGTAAAGATCAGAGAGAGTCCAGGTGTCTAGATCCTGATTTGTCTGTAGGGACATAGACAGCTGGAGCCATTCTTCATTTAGACTTTTTAAAAACATGACATTGTTTTCTTCAGAAGTTCTGTCAATGCCTGATTTTCTGCACTTGTTGATTAGAGAGTTGAATCTGTCGTATGTTGTTTGCAGAGATTCTGTTGCAGAGGCTCTGAATGCATGATATTCATTGATGTACTGTGCTCTTCGGTTTTTTTGTGTTTTAGCACCTCCTTCCAACTGTCTTTCCAGTTCTTTCCACAGATCATGCGCTGTTTCACATGAATCCAAGGATTGAAAGAGTTCGTTGGGTATTGCCATAATTAATGTCCTCTTGGTTTTCTGAGCAACTTCATCTTCTGCTTTATCTTCGGTTGACCACTCCCCTTTTGGCTTTGGTTTTTGATGTTCGGGGATTTCGGCAGATTCAGCAGTAGCAGGTACACGAGGTACTACTGTCATGGGAATAGGAGGAGGATTGTACAGATATTGTACTTGATTTTTTTCAGTGCCCTCGAAAAAATGGACCATTCTTATTTTCCACTGAGGATACTCATCTCGAAGGAGAGTAGGAGGTTTAGTGAGAGAACCAGTAGTAAAGAAATTATTTGTATTTGTCATTTTTGAAGATTTTAGAAAGAAAGTATGACTAAAGAGTTACTTCGATGAACTTGAAGATTTTCTGGGTTTAAGCAGTTTCCAGACACAATTTTAAATCTCAATAATATCTATCACGAATCTTGATAAGTGGATCACTTGATATTGAAAATCAAGGAAGGCTCTGATACCAATTGTTGGTTCCCAGATACACTTAATCAAGATTAACAGTCCATTAGTTGAGTTTAGAGTTTGATGCGGAAGCGTATTAAACTAACAGATATGTTTGATAGATATTAGAACGCACTCATATAAAGAAAACAGTAAAGAATGAAAAGGATTTCTTGAACAGTTACTGTTATTCAATATATAATAACAACACGAAGAACAGATTAAGAACTGTTGGTGTGTGTGAGAATATAACACTCAGATATTTGACAATAAATCTTGAGAGTATTAGTGATTCCTTGTGTTTTCGTTCTTAGGAAGATCTCAACATGAGACTTCCTTTTATACTACTCTTAGAAGACTATGAAGTAGGTCACTGTTCCTTTTACGGCATGAATAGTGAACTGGATGGTGTGAGCAGTTGTTTGAGCCATGCGCATTTAATAGAGCAGATGTACTTTTGGTAAATGCATTAAATGGCGCAGACGTCTATTTTGTACCATGTCCTATTGAGTCCACTCAGAGCTTGACACGTATTTTGACAGTACTTTTCCATGCAAGTTGATGAACAGATCTTGGAACAGTAGCAAGATATTATAAATATCTTCAAGTCTCAGTGAGGACCACAGAGGCTCTGTAATGAGTTACAGAGGTTCTGCGGTCTGGTCCTCTGTGGAGCAGTCTTCGCCGGATTCCGAGTCTTTGGTCTTCTTTGTGCGTATGACAGAGCTTCTGTAGGAAGCCTCTGCTGCTTCTGTAGCTTCTTGACCTTGATTTCTCGGTAATGTCGGCAGAGCCTCTGTAAGAGGCTTTCTTCACTTAGCCTATTTTTCACTACTTCTAAATACTTCTATGATTAGGAAGATTGAAGCTAACAATCTCCCCCTAAGTAGTGAAAAATAAAAAATTTGAGTTAAGTTTGGCTAAGTTAGATAAGACAGAGGTTAAACAATACCTCGAAATTTCTTTCATTTAGAAATATGCCAGAGGCATTTTACATTTGAGTACAATGAAAGATAAACTTTAACTTTGTTTGCAGAGATTGGAGGTTTGAGAATCAGATTTTGGCATCTTTGAAATCGTTGTAGCTTCTGTTGTCTCTGCCGACTTTTCTGATCTCTTTGTAGAATCTGATGCAGAGTTCTCTTAGGCGGATTATTGAGTCTATTTCTCTGATGAAAGTATCTGCATCATCTCTATCCATTTTCTCTGTACCTCTGTATTTTACAAGGCTTGCTCTGAATTTGCTCAGAGTACTGGTTGCGTACTTCTGACAATCCATGAGTACAAAAAGTTTAACCTGGTGTTGTGGGTTTTGAAATACTAACCCAAATCTTGGTTCTCTGATGATTGAGTTGGGCACAGCGTCTGGTGGGCAGCGATCTTCTGGTGGTCGTAGATCTAGATGTTTGAGACCAAGATCCTTTCCCAGCTGAAAATCTATCATGCTGTATAGCAGAAGCTTTTCCCTCATCACTTTTCTCAACACTTGATAGGCTCTGGTATTAGGCTCTGTGTTGTAGTTGTCTTTTGTCCATTGCAGAAGGTCAGGTAGATCGTAAAGATTGATGTTTCTTAAGTCAGCATCAGCGAAGGTAGATTCTGAATTGTTCTCTCTTCTGACTTTGTAAAGATTGTACCTGACCCTTGGATAGGTTCTTGTGAAGGAGAATCTGCAGGAGATCACTTTTTTGATTTTGTGAATTGAGAAGACATCTGCTTTGGTTCTCGGCTTTGTTCTTGTGAAGATGTTCTCAAATTCTTCTCTGATCCTTGGATCTGTCACATGATCTACTGGATGATTTGTCTGATAGGATTGTTTGTAGAGGTATTTGTATACCACTTCTTCCATCTCTTCATGTGTTGGACCAGGTCGTGGAATTTGTCTTCTGAGACTCTCCATCTGTTGAACAACTTCTGCAGCTCTACCAGTTAGAGGAATTTCTGACAGAGGCTTCAATCCATGTGCCCAGTCAACTTCTTCGGGTTTTGGGGTTTGAAAGGCGTCAAACGCACTCTTCATTAGTTTTTCTGTTGGCTTTGGCAATGTTTTCTTCTTCTTTGGCTCTTATGTCAGTATCCCTTTGCCCTTATCTTTTGCTATTGTCGTGGCAGAACCTGTTGCTTCTGTGGGTTTTGAGGTTGGCACTTATGTTGGTTTGATGGAGGTTGCCTCTGTGGATTTTGACGATTGTGATTTAGAGGACTTTTGTGGCGATGGTTCTGTTGGCTTGACTTGCTCTGTAACCTCTGTTGGAGGTTGTTTGATGACTTCTTCTGTGAGCTCAGTTTCTGTTGATGAAGTATTGACATTAAATCTTCTTGCCATTCTGAAAGCTAAAGTGAACCTGTGCCTTTCTTCTTCTCTCTTCACCATACGATCACTCATTGTTGTGTGCATCCTTTTCAGAATGTCAAAAGCAGAGGTCGTTGCTCTTTTTGGTTTGGTGGCAATCGACTTTCTTTTGGGTATGGTTTTGGGTGTTTCCACAGAGGTGGGTGTTTTCTCTGTGGTTTGTTCATCTGTTTCTTCCAAAATGATTACCTCAGGGGCGGTTGTTGCCTCTGTGGCTTGCTGTTCTGCTTCTGGAGTTTTGGTTTCGTCAGGAGATGATTCCACAGAGATGGGTGTTGTCTCTGTGGTCTTTTGGGTTTGTTGTTGTCGGGTCTGTTCTGGAGGTGCTTGACTCAGAGGTTCTGCGGCTATTGATGGACCTGTAAGTTCTCTGCTTGCAGCTTTCTCTGTAGTTTTCTCCCCCTCAGGATGATCTGATGGACCAGGATGGTCATCATCATCAGAGTCATCCTGACCCTTGTCTGATGTACCCTCTGCTCTGCAGGAAGCATCGGGTTTCTTTGGCATTGTGGCTCCAGCAGCGATCAGTTTCGCGCAGACATCATCACAGAGGCCAAGAAGAGTTGCTAGCTCTGCCTCTGTTTTGAATCTCATCCTTCCTACACTTTCTCTGAAATCTTTGACGAAGTTAGCATTGGCAGTGGTGAAGGAAAGGATGACTTCTGTCACTTGATTAATCACGTTCTGCCCAAGCTCTGTCAGCTGTGCTCTTGTCATGTAGTCTTTGGGTTGCATCAGCATGGTATTTCGCATGGCTTCTTCTTGAACTTTTTGTAGGGCCTTCTGTAGATCTGCAGGAGTGATGCCCGTTGACACTGAAGTCTGTTTGTTCAATTGATCAAGGAACTTGTTGATGGAGTTCTCAATCGAAGAAGGAGTAGTTGTTGCGGCAGAAGTGGTGGATGTGGTTGCAGCAGACTTCATCTGTGAGATGGCAGTTTTCACCTCTGTGGACAGGTTGTCCATTTTGGTGTTCAGGTTTAGCAGTGCCAGTGATGTTGTCTCTGCAAAAGATTTGAAAGAGCTTTGCAACTATTTCAAGGTTTGGTTCACAGAGGTCTCAAGGGTTTGGAACTCATCCCTTGTAACTTGTGTTCCGGTGGTAACCTCTGGAGGAACACATTCGTCTCCAGAGTGAATCCCTGTTCCTGGGATACCTTCTTTCATTCCTGTTTGTACGTTGAGAATGGAAGGATTTCCTTCTGATCCTTGAGAAGAAACATGAGTTTCAATCCCTACAGAAGTTCTGAGAAGAACATTGTCCAAATCCACTCCAGAGGTGGGTATTGGAATATCCTTCTGTTGACTAGGAGACCTGTCTAGAGTCTCTTTGTCTTTGTGCTCTCTACTTCTCTCTGAAAGAAGTGTGGGTCTTAATAAGTGCGTGGCAGAGGAAACAAATTCCTCTGTTGGGCGTTCTTCTGTGATCTGGGGCAATTGATCACGAACTATAGGTGAGTCTCTTTGAGGAGACTCCCTAGGAATGGTTTCCCCGGTTTTTGTGGGCACAGAGGTTGAAAGAATAACCTCTGGCTGGATGGTTTGGGTGAGGTTCGAGCTGTGCTGCTCTTTTTCAATGACTCCTTCTGCAGCTAGACCTGCGGAGTTAGAAACGTGGGTTGCACTGGGAGTTGGTTTTGGTTGTGTGCCTCTATTTATCCAGGCATCTTTTCTTGCTTCTTCCCTAAGTTCTGTGGAAGTTTCTTGCTCTGGTCGTAATTGGTCATACACTTGATGAGATCCAAATAATCTCATGACATGTGGATGATAAAGACCCTTACGTATCCAGATAGCTTCTTCTTCATCTGAATCTGTCTCTAAGATCTCTATTTCTGTTTCCGTTGTTGCTAATCCCTCTTGTTGTACAACTTCGGCCCCTTTTTCTTTCTCTTCTTCCATCATGTTCTCAGAAGCCTCTGTAATTTCACCTCTGTTCCATTCAGCTTCAGTTTGTTCTGTTTCTTCTGAAGCTGGGTTTGGACTTCTTCTGTGGACATCCAATCCTTGAATGAAAGGGTTTTGTAAAATAACAGGGGTTTCGGCTGGTTGATTTCTGGGTGTTGTGTCATCTTCTTGCAGATGTGTGTCAATGCCAGAAATGAAGAAATCTTGTTCTTCTGGAGAGTGGTGGTCGAGAGGTTGTGCCGTCCACCCTGCTGTATTTAGGGTGTTGGCAGTTTCAGGGTTCTGTAAGAAGTCGTTCAGGTCTCCTTGGTGAGCAAATCTATCTGGAGATTGAAAGGGTGATTGATATCTTTCTGTAGCCATTTCTTCTTCTGCAACTTTTTCTCCAGCAGTTTCCTCTTCTGCAATGGTTACCAACTTTGCAAGTGATTTACCATGCCTCTTTTTGGTTTTCCTCCTCTTAGGATTTGGTGCCCCTTCTTCTGTTGATTTTGATCTTTTCTTCTTCATTTTTGGGGAGGAGGGAGGAGCAGAGGAGCCAATTTCTGTGGCATGAGGAGGTGAGGGTTGATCTTCTGCAGCGCTTGTTGAGGTGCCTTCTGCAGTTTTCCTCTTCTTAGCTTTTGGAGTAGATGCAGAGGTTCTTGATGAAGACTTCTTTCCCATTAGTTCTGCACGTTTGGCTATAAAGCTGAGTTGAATAGCCATGTGCTTTGCTAACTTCCGATCCTTTTCTTTTTGAGTGGAAAGAGGTTTTGCTATCATTGTTCCTAGGGGGACACCTAAACGCGGGGGTGTCATAGGACTCGGTTTAGGAGTTCTATGATTGCGTATATACTCTTTCTTAAGGGATTTATTCGATGCGTATTGCAGAAGCTTCTTTGACAGAGGTCTGCAGTGTGAGTAGCCATCAGCATGATCAGTGGGGGTATTCTTGTTCATCGGGAACTGTTTGGGAGTTGGCCCTTCCATTGGCCAATTTTGGATTAGCAGCAGAGGTTCGAACAGTACTCCTAATATTCTTTGGAATTGCAGAGGTGGTAGAAAGTTGGGATCGTTCTCTTTGACCCTTTTCGAGTTGTTCTTTCTGTCGATGGTTTTTATGATCTCTTGCATCATTATGGTCGCATAATCTAGTGGAAGATCATAGTAAACCCCATACATGATGCTCAAGATTTGATGTGAGCTCTGGTCAATACTGCCTATCTTTCCTGTCAGGCATCTGTTAAGAATAGAGAACAAAGTGTTCCACAAAGGTGGTAATCGGCCTCTGCGGAAGTCATTTCTCTTCCGTAGTTGGGTGTTGTACCCAAGTATTTCCACGAATCGACAGAGCTCTTCGTCTGTTGGTTGCTCTGCATAACTCTTCAATCCCAGAAGACCCCTTGTTGGTAGGTTGAATTCAAGTGAGAACATTGTTCTGTTGAACTTGATTTCAAGATGCTCAGATTTATCAAGTCTTGAAATGTACCCTTTGATAAGAGAATCGTCTTTATCAAATCGGCAGCTTTGCCAAAATTGGTTCAAATAACGGACTGGAATTTTGTTCGGGGTTCTTGATAGTAGAGGGAAGAGGACATGATTCTCCATGATGTTCAGAAGTATGGCATGGGCTTCGCCGAAAGTAGTGGGTGAGGGGACCAAATAGCAGTGGTTGGATTTGATAGGAAGAATGGCTTCGAAATGATCCTTTGCTATAAAGTTTTGCAAGTGTGTCGTCGGAGCAAAGTCTGCTGAGTCCCCGGAATCTTGTTGTTCAATATTTCTTGCAAGGCTGGGGTTTTCAGAATGTTCTGAATGTGCAGGGGAGTGTTCCGGTGAGTTCGCCGGAGAGAGTTCAGAGGATGTAGCTCGAGAAGATGAAGCCATTTGATTTTAAGAATAAGATTTTTGCAAGCTTTTTGCAGGGTTTCGCCGGAGAAGAAGATGAGAGTTTGTAAAATGTTTTATGAGAGGGTAAGCTTTGTTTTTATAGGATGGTAAAACGGTAGAATTCGAAAGAGTAAAATATATGGCAATGGATTAAAGTTTGGACTCCGCACTCGAGTTTGAGCGGCGGGTTCAACTTTCCAAATAAAAACGTTCCATGTACGCCCAATGAAAATGGGACACGTAGGCCTTGTCAGAATATGACAGGACGTCGTGCGCGGCCCATTAATGCTAGGCGCGTGAGGTTGATTTTAGCCATATGAGTTTCACTCGCAGTAACTGTAACCGTTATTACCACAGATAACAAAATGGCAGAACTTTTGTTTTTTACAGAAGCTCTGTGATTTTGAAAATCTTGAGTTTTAACCTTTTCTCATATATCTCATTGTTATCATGACTTCTGTGGGGTTCTTCTTTAACCAAAACATTTGTAAAGGCATTGGAGAGGATAAAATCGGTTTTTTTGTGAAGAAATTTGCTTCGCAGAGGTTTTGTGGCTCTGTTGGAACTTGCAGAAGTTCTGTGAGGGCCAGCAGAAGCTCTATGAGAGAGAAAATCTCATAACAAAAATTTTATTAATATTTTTGATCATCCAATTTTTGATTTGGTTTAAGAGATGTTTTTCGGACATATTTGAAAGTTTGTGTCCGAGAAAACTGTTAAAAAAAACGGTTTGTTCGAGAAGGTCATGGTCTGCGTTTTCGGTTTCCGAGATAACATTCCAAAAGATCGACAGAAGGTTAATTTGTGATCACAGAGCATATTTCTTGCAGAACCTCTGTTGAGCTCAACAGAAGCTCTATGACCTTAAATTTCTCCTAATTCGAATTTTGTGAAACTTTTTGAGCTTTTGATTTTTGAAATGTTATTCACAGTATATTTAGGACATATTTGACAATTCTTGTCCTAGAAAATTGTTTTCCAAAAACCTTTTGTGCGAGAGACATGCCTTTTGGTTCTTCTTTTCTCGGCAGTGATATCTGACTTCTGTCGATATGGAGTCATCGACATTTTTCTTTGGCTTTCCCTTGAAAGTTTTATCTCTTTAGATCATTTCACGGTTCCGTTCTGCTCCCCCTTGATCTAATCACCTCTGTAGATCAAGTAATTTCCTTTTGCTCCCCCTTGACCTATTCTTGGATCAAAGAATGATAAGTTTTGCATAGAACATAGGTCATGTTTTTCAGAGGTTCTGTAGGGGTCGTCAGAGGTTCTGAGTTGACTTACAGAAGCTCTGTGATTTTAAGAACTATTTAAGGTTTTAAGAATTTACATACAGAAGTAGAATCAATCAAAGCAATAAATTAAGCAATGTATTTACTTATTATTTACATAAGATAAAGCTATACTTACAGAGGATTTTCACACCATGTTAATCATTCCTAACTTACCCACCAAGAAGTTGAATCTTTTCTCGTCTAATGCTTTGGTGAATAAGTCAGCGAGTTGATATTCTGTGGGCACGAAATGCATTTCGATTGTACCATATTCAACATGATGTTTCAAGAAATGATACCTTATATCGATATGCTTGGTTTTTGAGTGTTGCACAGGGTTGGCAGAGATAGCAATAGCACTTTTGGAATCACAGAAGATGGGTATTTTGAACAGAATGTGGCCGTAGTCTTTTAGCTGGGTTTTCATCCATAGAACCTGAGAACAACAGCTAGCGGCAGCAACGTATTCAGCTTCTGCAGTGGATGTGGAGACACAATTCTGCTTCTTGGAGGTCCAACTGACTAGTTTACCACCTAGGAATTGACAACTCCCAGCGGTACTCTTTCTGTCGAGCATGCATCCTCCATAGTCTGAATCTCTGTTGTAGCCATTGACTAGAAGGAAGGTAGAAAGTCGTTCGTACCATGCTCTTGGAGCCTGTTTCAGTCCGTATAGAGCCTTTTCAAGGTAGTATACATGCCTTGGAAACTTTGAGCTTTCAAAACCTGGTGGCTGATTTACGTAAACCTCTTCTTGGATTTCACCGTTTAGAAAAGCTGATTTTACGTCCATCTGATAGACTTTAAAACCTCTGTGGGCTGCGAAGGCTAAGAATATTCTTATTGCTTCGAGACATGCGACAGGGGCAAAAGTCTCATCGTAGTCTATGCCTTCTTCTTGTCTATATCCTTTTGCTACTAATCTTGCTTTGTTTCTGACGACCACTCCATCTTCATCCTTCTTGTTTCTGTAGACCCATTTAGTCCCAATGGCCTGTTTCCCTCTTGGCAGAGTTACTAAAGTCCATACTCTGTTACGCTCAAATTGCAGAAGTTCTTCTTGCATGGCGTCTACCCAGTTTGGGTCATCTAGGGCTTCAGAAATCTTCTTTGGTTCTATAACACTAATAAAATTTGTAAAGAAACAAAAATTAGCAGTGGCAGACCTTGTTTTTACTGAGTCAGAAGGTTCTCCAATTATTTGGCTTGGAGGATGGCTTTTTGTCCACTGAGTTGTGCGTGGAAGATGATCATCAATGTCATCAAAACTTTCTTCAGAGGCTTCTTGTGTTTCTTTTTGTGCAGCCTCTGATGTTCTTCGTGCCTTGGTAGTTGATTCTACCGTTTGTGGAATGATTGGTACGAGTGGTGGTGGAGTTTGTTCCTCTGAGGATGTATAGTCTTGGTCCTCGATCTCCTCTGTAATTGGTTCTTCTGTGGTTTGTGCAGCTTCTGTGGTCGTTTTTCTTGATGTTTCATCTTCTGCATTTTCTTCTGCTTCGGCAATTGCATCTGTAGTATTTATAGAAGAAGATGAAGCATTATTTGGACCAGTTAGAGTCATACCTGTAGGATTTTGTCCGACAGAGGATGGTTCTTCAGAAACTCTGATGGTTCCGACAGAAGGATCAATGTCATTGTTGAACATCTCCAAAAATAGAAGATTCAAATCTTCTTTTGTTCTTGAGATGTCAGAGAATTTCCCTTTAATTCCGAGTTCTGAACTTATTTGCTCAGAAGTCATTTGGAATGAATCATCAAAAGAAACATTGATGCTTTCTACAATCTTGTGAGACTTTGTAAGGAATGTTCTGTAGGCTTTGGAAGTGGCAGAGTATCCAATGAATTTGCCTTCATCTGCTTTTACATCAAACTTTCCTCTTGAATCTCTGTCGTTTAAGACGAAGCATTTGCATCCGAATACATGGAAAAATTTGATGTTTGGCCGCCGTTTGTTAAGCAATTCGTAAGGCGTCTTGAGGTGTCTTTTCACAATGGTTGATCGATTTTGAGTATAACACGCAGTAGAAATTGCTTCTGCCCAAAAGTTCATTGATAATCCGCATGCTGACATCATAGTTCTTGCGGCTTCCACAAGTGTTCGATTCTTTCTTTCGACAACACCGTTCTGTTGTGGAGTGCGAGCTGCAGAGAAGTTCTGTGAAATTCCTTCTGTTGAAAGATAAGTTTCAATGACACAGTTTTTGAATTATGTGCCGTTGTCACTTCTTAACTTCTGTATTTTGCAGTCATAAAGAACTTGGATTCTTTTCATTAGATTTATCAATATAATTGGAACATCTGATTTCTTTCTGATAAATTCAACCCATGTGAAACGTGAATACTCATCAACTAAGACAAGTATATATTTCTTGCCACCTAGGCTCTGTATTGCAATGGGACCGCAGAGGTCGACATGAAGCATGTACAGAGGCCTGGTGCAAGACACATCTGTTTTGCCTTTGTGGGAAGCTCTTTTGAGTTTTCCCATCTCACAGGCAGAACATAAATGATCCTTGTTGAATTTAACATTTGGAAAACCTTTAACTAGATCAAGTTTGACCAGTTTTTCCAATGTGTGAAAATTCAAGTGACAGAACCTGTTGTGCCATAACCAGGCTTCTTCACTTTTGCAGGCAACAAGGCAAACTTTGTCCTTGTTCTTTGAGTTGAAGTTCATTAGATATAGATCACCTATTCTTTCAGCTCACAGAAGTTCCATACTTGTTTCTTCACTTTGTAGAGAGCAGAAAGTTCTTTTGAACAACACATTGAATCCTGTATCACAAAGTTGACTTACACTGAGTAGGTTGTGCTTAAGGCCATCCACATATGCAACTTTGTATACAGAAACGTCTTCTTTCCTTATGACTCCATAGCCTTTTATGTGTCCTTTCTTGTTGTCTCCAAAAGTCACAGATCCACCATCTTGTGTTTCTTTGTACGTGGATAGTGCACTTCTGTCACCAGTCATGTGCCTTGAGCATCCGGAGTCTAGATACCAGATTGGCACATACTTCTTCTGCAGGACAATCACAGAGTTTTAGGTACCCATATCCATATGGGTCCAATATTGTTAGAGTTTTTCAAGTTTGCCTTGGCATTCTTGAAATACATTTTGTTCTCTGCAGAAGAGTCAGATTGTTTCTTTGTGGGATTTGACTTTTGAATTGTCGTAGAGAGTAAACAGACTTGACTTGAAAAATGATTATTAAGTTTAGACATAAGATCAAAGCAATGACAGTATTGAATATGAGATGTAATTTGCTTGAACTTTTCATTGAATTTTTTAAACTCAGCCACAGAGGCATTACATTCTTTCTTTACATTAGATTTCCTATTACTAGAAGATCTATGAATACTCGAATGTTGTTTGCAAAAGCTCTGTTTAGGACCTGCCTTCTGTGGGTTGCTTCTGTGGTGAACTTCTTTCATCACTGTCACAGAAGAAAAAGATTTATTAACCTTGGGTTTTGAAAATCTAGAACTTATAGGATCAATAGAGGTCTTCTGTAACATTTTAAGCTCAGCAGAGGTTTTGATATGTAGATTCAAATTTAGAAAATCTTGGCAGATTGGAATCTCTGTGAGTTTCTCTTTTGGAGAAATAGTTCTGTGAGGAACTTCAGAGGAGAATTTGACATCCTCTGTGTCACAGTGAATTATCCCTGATTTGAAATCAGTCTCTGAGTCGTCAGAGGATGAATCGTCCTCGTATACAGAGGTTGAGTCAATTCTTTCAATAGAGGCTGGATTTTCTGAGCATGTATCGTACGAGCTTTCTTCCTCTGTAGAATAGTTTTCATAGATTGCAGAGGTTTCTAATAAGATTTCTTCAGTGAGAGTTTTATCTATAGAAGATGTACAGAATTTTTCTAAAACGCTTGATTTCCATATTTCCAAAATTTCTTTTTCAATTAAATTTTTAAAGTTTTCTTCTGAAAAAATGGGTTTAAACTCAGGAGCTTCTGCTGATAACTTCTTTTCAACGTTTATCAAACAGACAAAAGCAACCTGTGTTTGGGTCTCTGGTTTACCAAACTTGAAGATACCAATCTGATCTTGTGTTTTCAGATATTTCTTTGGTTTGATACCTCTATTGACAGAGGTTGAAGATGATGAGTCTGTGTTTTCAAACCACACGTTAATCATCTTCTTATGTTTCTTCAAGTAAGGATCCACAGAGATTTTCGCCCGTTTGCTTACAGAGATTAGATTTGGAAAATCTGGTTTGTTTGTTTTTCCAATCACAAATAACGAGGACAGAGGTTTGTTTCTTTTGCCTTCAACACCTAGGGTGATATCATCATACCCTATACCTCGTCTCCCTATTTGTGAGTTTATTTTTTCATAAACTTTCTGTGCATCTTTATAGTTTTTAAGCAAAACTTCTCTTCTGAGTAAATCTTGCCATAATACCTCTCTTTCTCTTTGAAAGTATTCTTTAAGAGCTCTTATGTCAGTAGTTTCGCTCCTTGAAACTGAAAGTTCTTTTGTTTTATCTTTTAAAGTATTGGTTAATTCAGAAATTTGTTTTTTTAAAGGATCTAGAGTTTTGTTCCATTTCTTTTCTATTCTCTCTTTTTCCTCAAAAATCTTTGCTTTTTTTGAGTGAGAAGCCGTACTTCTCTCTCATTGAAAGTGAGACTTTTCTGAATACTTTGATTTATCTCTTTCAGTTCAATTAATTCAATGTTAATTCTAAGTGTATTATCATCTACAGAGGTAATACAAGAGTTGGAATTTGAAGTAGATACCTCAGAGTCAGTACAGGAGTCGACTTCTGCCATGCCACAGAAGAGGGCATTGGCGGTATGTTCATCGTCAGAAGTAGAGTCTGACTGGAAGTCTTCTGTGTTCTCCTCATAATGTCCTTTTGCCATTAAGGATTTTTGAGCATAATATTCGGCTTTCTTTTTGTAGAAAGCAGAGTCCCTCTGTGGGCGATTTGATCTGCTTCTGCATTCATTCGCAAAATGGCCTGGTTTTCCGCAGTTAAAACACCCTTGAGGAGTGTTTCCTGTTCGATCATTTGACTTCTGTAGGTCTCCGCCTTTCTCTGATCTACATTCATTTGCATAGTGACCAGGTTTGCCGCACTTGTAGCATTCTTGCTGCGTGTGGCTTACCGAGTCATCTGACCTCTGTCGGTCATTCCCTCTGTAATTTCTATCGCTTGACCTCTGTCGGCCACTTGATTCTTCTCCTCTTCTGTCATCTCTTCTGTTGTCTCTTCTGTCATCCTGGTTGTCTCTATCATATCTTTCATTTCCGGAACCTCTTCTGTTTCCTCTGAACTCTTTTGTCAATAGAGCTAAAGATTTAGCTAGTGACGCAAGAGTTATTTCCTTTTCTGCTTGCTCTTCTTCTTCACTGTCAATTATCACCATCTTCTTCTTCTCCTTCTTCTTCTCCTCTGTGGCTTTATCATTTCTTGGTCTCTGTGCATCCTCTTTAGTTTTACTAACCAATTCATATGGTGCAATGGTTAGTGTTTTAGCCTGTGCTATCTGAGGTTCTTGTGCGGCTAATGTTCCGTAAAGATCAGAGAGAGTCCAGGTGTCTAGATCCTGATTTGTCTGTAGGGACATAGACAGCTGGAGCCATTCTTCATTTAGACTTTTTAAAAACATGACATTGTTTTCTTCAGAAGTTCTGTCAATGCCTGATTTTCTGCACTTGTTGATTAGAGAGTTGAATCTGTCGTATGTTGTTTGCAGAGATTCTGTTGCAGAGGCTCTGAATGCATGATATTCATTGATGTACTGTGCTCTTCGGTTTTTTTGTGTTTTAGCACCTCCTTCCAACTGTCTTTCCAGTTCTTTCCACAGATCATGCGCTGTTTCACATGAATCCAAGGATTGAAAGAGTTCGTTGGGTATTGCCATAATTAATGTCCTCTTGGTTTTCTGAGCAACTTCATCTTCTGCTTTATCTTCGGTTGACCACTCCCCTTTTGGCTTTGGTTTTTGATGTTCGGGGATTTCGGCAGATTCAGCAGTAGCAGGTACACGAGGTACTACTGTCATGGGAATAGGAGGAGGATTGTACAGATATTGTACTTGATTTTTTTCAGTGCCCTCGAAAAAATGGACCATTCTTATTTTCCACTGAGGATACTCATCTCGAAGGAGAGTAGGAGGTTTAGTGAGAGAACCAGTAGTAAAGAAATTATTTGTATTTGTCATTTTTGAAGATTTTAGAAAGAATGTATGACTAAAGAGTTACTTCGATGAACTTGAAGATTTTCTGGGTTTAAGCAGTTTCCAGACACAATTTTAAATCTCAATAATATCTATCACGAATCTTGATAAGTGGATCACTTGATATTGAAAATCAAGGAAGGCTCTGATACCAATTGTTGGTTCCCAGATACACTTAATCAAGATTAACAGTCCATTAGTTGAGTTTAGAGTTTGATGCGGAAGCGTATTAAACTAACAGATATGTTTGATAGATATTAGAACGCACTCATATAAAGAAAACAGTAAAGAATGAAAAGGATTTCTTGAACAGTTACTGTTATTCAATATATAATAACAACACGAAGAACAGATTAAGAACTGTTGGTGTGTGTGAGAATATAACACTCAGATATTTGACAATAAAGCTTGAGAGTATTAGTGATTCCTTGTGTTTTCGTTCTTAGGAAGATCTCAACATGAGACTTCCTTTTATACTACTCTTAGAAGACTATGAAGTAGGTCACTGTTCCTTTTACGACATGAATAGTGAACTGGATGGTGTGAGCAGTTGTTTGAGCCATGCGCATTTAATGGAGCAGATGTACTTTTGGTAAATGCATTAAATGGCGCAGACGTCTATTTTGTACCATGCCCTATTGAGTCCACTCAGAGCTTGACACGTATTTTGACAGTACTTTTCCATGCAAGTTGATGAACAGGTCTTGGAACAGTAGCAAGATATTATAAATATCTTCAAGTCTCAGTGAGGACCACAGAGGCTCTGTAATGAGTTACAGAGGTTCTGCGGTCTGGTCCTCTGTGGAGCAGTCTTCGCCGGATTCCGAGTCTTTGGTCTTCTTTGTGCGTATGACAGAGCTTCTGTAGGAAGCCTCTGCTGCTTCTGTAGCTTCTTGACCTTGATTTCTCGGTAATGTCGGCAGAGCCTCTGTAAGAGGCTTTCTTCACTTAGCCTATTTTTCACTACTTCTAAATACTTCTATGATTAGGAAGATTGAAGCTAACAAGTTCGTTTATGTTCGTTTATTTAATAAATGAACGAACATGAACACGTTTTTTTGTTCGTTTAGTTAAATGAACGAACATGAACAATGGTCTCGTTCGTTCATTTATGTTCGTGAACGTTCGTTCATATATGTTCGTTAATGTTCGTTCGTTTATGTTCGTTTAGGTTCATTTATGTTCGTTTATGCATGTTTATATATATAAACATATTTACATAATATGAAATTAATATGTATAATCATCAAGTAAATTGATCTTTTAGAATATATTTTTATACCTCCTAAGTTAACCCGGTTTTTCATTTTGTTAAAGTATTTTTTACGAACGAAATGATGAGTATGGTGGTTGTTTTTTGTTCATTTGGGTCCGTTCGTTTATGTTCATTTAAGTTCGTTCGTTTATGTTCATTTAAAGTCGTTCGTTTACGTTAATTTATGTTCGTTCGTTTAACTCTTAATGAACGAACATAAATGAACACGAACACGAACAAACAAAAATTCTTAACGAACGAACATGAACACAAAAAACCTCGTTCGTTTACCGTTCGTGTTCGTTCGTTTGTTCGGTTAAGTTAAACGAACGAACATGATCAAGCCTCCGTTCGTGTTCGTGTTCGTTCGGTTTGTTTACAGTCCTAGTCCCTGGATTGTATGTAAAACATGACCCTCAATAAGTACAAAAAAACATCCTATGATATACCCTTAATATATATATATATATATATATATATATATATATATATATATATATATATATATAACCACACCATTCATGCACACTTTGCAAACCAATCACATCCCTCCATTTTTTCAATCCACGGTCAAAATAAAAACGGTGGCATTAATGTAATTACGGTTCATTTTTTGTTTTTTTTTTTGAATTTCCACACGCCTCAAGGGTAAATTGGTCAAATGAAGCCGGTGAAAATCATCAGGAAAACGATCGCCGATATTTCGGGATTCTAGTTTCCTTCTTTATCGCAGAACAAATATGGACGGTTTTTATTGACAAAAATCAATTCGATCTTGATACTAAAAACTCACCGGCGACATATTTCAACTGAAATAATTAGCAACAGGGTGACATGCATCCCAACAGAGGTAACATCCTTGAATATCATCAAGTTCGGCGATTCATGATTATACCATTTTCAATAACGCACTAACGTTTTAGGGTTCTCAAAGTTAGACGCCCCAGCGAAAGGATAAGAATCAAAACCTCTTTCTCGAACTTCAAAAACACGACCAACAACCGTGTTGAGGTGGACCTGGAGGAAGATAATCAAATAAAAATGGAAGATACACCGGTAGAATCACCAGACCCTCAATCACCTATGAAGGATCAAAAAAAAGAGGATGAAGGTAATGAAATACGCTTCTTGTAATGATTAAGGTTTCTGTATTTGGGTAGAAAATTTCTAACATTATAAAATCAATGTAATCAACTGATTTGGGGTTTAAAATTAACTTAACAAAGTTAATGAAGAATATCCAAAATCATGTTTTTTGCCCAATATTGAAGACTACACTGATTGTTTGCCAAATAGACAGAACTATTCTTAAGAGTCGATTTACTACACTTTTATGTTGAATAAAACATAACTTGATGGGTAGTCTTTTTCAAAGTTGTTAATATTGAACATATAGAAACATAGTTGACCTCTTGCTGACAAAACTAGCTAGTGGACAGATTTGAAGTATTTTTAAATAAGAAGCTTTATTGTTTAATATTATCCTACACTTTCAGATCCACAATGTGAATGTAGTGAGCAATGAGGATGGGATGAATAAGAAAAGGGAAAATATATTATATTCATGAATACAAAGTCTGTATTCATGAATACCGTGTTGTTACATGCATCATGATTCATTCTAATGGTTGTCTGTTTGCTTCATGAACAAATTGGTTATTAATCAAGAAATTGCTTTCAATCATGTATTCATGAATATTGTATCATGTATTCATGAATAATGTGGTTTGCATTGAATGCATCATTTCTTTCCATTCACTAAACATGTCATTAGAAGTTAAGTATTCATGAATGCCCTTTTTTCTTGTTAATCATGAATGTATGAGAACATGTTATGAACATAGTAAAATCATGATTGGTATCCATATGTTTGCCAAACAAAATTGAAGATAATTTTGTACCCACCAAACTAACTTACATGAATATATCGGAAATAAACACTGAAGTGCATTAATTATATTTTGTATAAGCGTATAACTATTTAACAATGGTCGGAGTCTTTAACAAGCTAATCACGATTATTTCATTGAGTTGGGGACACACAGGGATAGTGAGCCCAATTCATCACCAGGGACAAGAACAAAACGAAGAAGAAGAAAACGCAAAGGTAATGATTCTGGATATAGCGCAACTTAAATATAACAACCATCAATTTTTTATTCATCGGCTTGCAGATAGCGAAGGAATAACCATATATGATTCTGTAGAGGAGAAAGTAACAGGTATGTATATGACTAAAAGTTAAAGTAAAATCCATGCTCTAGCAAACAATTGATGACATGATTTGGATTTTTTGAACACAATAGGAGTGGATATTTTATTACAAGACCTGTCCATGACAGGTTCTGAGGATAAAACAATGGTCAATGAAGGTATAACAAAAATATAAATGTTAATTTAAACTTATGCCTACATGACTCTTTTTGAAAAACATTAATAACAATACATATGGTGGTGATTCAACTTTCAGGTGGCCCCACAATCCCTATTCATGAAAAGGAACAAACACACTACACAACAGGGAGCAAAAGTAGGTTTAACAAATGCTTGAAAATTCTTATCCCACCACTTATAAAAAATCAGCAAATTAATAGAACTTATTTTTCTAAACAGGTTCAATGATTAAGATTGGAAGTTCATCGAGGGTTATAAGGAGTCAAACCAGGAATGTCATAAACTTGGAAACTCCATACTCACATTTGGCAGCTGAATACAAAGTCAAAGGTACCCCATTTAACCGATAACATACAGACTGTAAAATAATGACGTGAAAATCATGAACTTAACCCCCAGGTGAATGTTCAACAAAGATGGAAGAACCAGAAAAGAATACCAAAGAAGAGAACCCACCAGATGATGAGATTCAGGAACAGGATAATACAAAGAGTTGATGTACTGAGGACGCGAACCTCTCCACGTGCTTTACATGACACCATCTTCGGATTGACCATGGAACAAAGGGAAACAATGAAAGAGCTGGGCTTAGACTCATTACTTGGGATGAAAGTTGACGGGTTCCTTCGAAATTAGGATACTATGTGGTAGATAACTTAGATACGAGAGAAATGGTCATTACCCTTAGGAATGACGTTATCCCTATCACTGTTAAATCTGTGTATAAAATCCTAGGCTTGCCAATTGGGGGTATAGATTTGCTAGCAGAAGATGACGTAGAAATGAAAATGAACATCACCCCCAATGGAGAGAAAAACTTAAGAAGAAGTCCATAAGACCAAAAGATGTAATGAATTACATATTAGAGACCAAGGATGATGGATTCATGTACAAATTAGCTTCTTAGTACTGTTTGTGAATTTGATGTGTGAGTGTAATAGTATGGGTACATGTAACTTGCAATTTCTCGCGAAGATACGAAACGAGGATGTGATGTCAAAGATAGACCGATGCAAATTCATGTACGACAAGGTTAGGGGAAGCAAACTATACTGGAGAAGAGACAATGCTATGTGCTTCTACACCGGTCCACTAACGTACCTAACGGTAGAAATACTAGCTTTTATAACTTTAATTATTTAACATAAATAAAAGGTAATGAATATAACTTACACTTGTGTATTGTTTTCGTAGTTACTTTATGTGCATTCAACCTTGTTTAGGTAAAATTTCACCAGTCTCGACCACGACCAGAAAAGGGAAAATATTTGTTACACTTTTTTATGATAAGATAAACACTTTATCGTCTGACCAAAGTTTAAAATCGAAAGTTACTCACGACACTCGACTGTCGTAAGACACCTTACGACCTCGACCGACTAACGTAAGACAACCGTTATGATTTCTATGTTTAATGCAGGATCAACACCATTAATGGCCAACGGATATAACCGACAAGGGTAATTACGAGCATTTAACTCTCAAAGGCCGTTACGACCGTTACTCCGACATTCATAAAGATCATTTAAGGCTACGGAGACTATAAATACAAAGACCTCAGCCTCATTTGCGGACAACTGAACTCTCGAGAACACTCACTGCAAGAACGAAGAAGCATTCTCTTTCGAACAGACGACGCATGACATATAGTTCTCACGCATGACGCACTTATATTTACACACGATACACCTGTTTACTTTACATCTAAAGTCTTTCTTTCACATGTATTGTAATCATTGTACCCTCGACATCTTAAACATAAGGACATCACCCCTGTTTGGCGACCATAGTGCAGCGACGACCATCATAGTCGTCCGCGGGTTTTTTCCTCGTTGAGGTTTTTCCCGCGTCACCAAATTCCTTGCGTCTTATTTATGTTTTTTATCTTTGTCGCATTGCTTTGTCGAACGATTTCTATCTTTAGTTGTTAAGCTCCACAATCAACCTTAAGTTATCCTTCTCGACGATTTTTGGCATTAACAGTTTGGCGCCCACCGTGGGGCCCCATCTAGAGAAAGTCTTCGACAAACGTGCGTCTTACTAACGCTTTCTTGGAGTTTCCTCTTCTTTCTGTTTCAGGAAAATGGCAGATCATGGAAACCAGGAGCAGATCATCGCCTAGATGCATTGGGAGCTTAAAAATGTGCATCGTCAGATCGATGCCCTTGCTGAGCAAAGTCGAAGGGCAGCCAAAGAAATCGCGCGGCTGAGGAATCCATTCGGACCGCATAACGGTCCCAAACCATTCGTTCAGAATCCAGGGCCAGGACCGTTCGGTCAGAATCAGCAGCAAGGTCCATTCATGCAGAAGCAGCAGTAGGGATCGTTCATCCTAAATCCCCAGTCCGGGCCGATTCCTCCTCAGCATTTTAGACCACCACCTATGCACAATGGGTCTCAGCCATACTTCGTCCCTTTCAATGGGGACGCCAATGGCTCGTCGTACGGAAATGGCACCAGTTCGGGGATTAACCCTCCAACCGGTGTGAATCCCGATCCTAACGACCCCGTTGCTCAGCGACTGAAGATGTTGGAAGACCAGATTTATCGTGTCCTGGCTTTGCTCGCTAAGCTACCGGAGGCAGTCGAGCCTCGCTCAGGATATCAGGCGTCGCCTTTCGTTGACACGATAGCGACTGTCGACGTCCCGAAGAAGTATAACATCCTCGCTTTCACTCCCAAGTATTCGGGAATAACCGATCCAACGGAGCACATCACGTAGTATAAGCAGTTAATGTGGACGGTCTCGATCCCGCATATGTATCAAGAAGTGTGCATGTGCAAGAGTTTCGGGGCGACCCTCACGGGTCCTGCCCTCCAATGGTTGATTAACCTCAAGCCCAAATCCATCGGGTCGTTCGCTGAGTTAGTCAACCAAATCTCCCAGCAGTCGCAAGATGGAGAAGCAGACCAGCGACCTGTATTATGTCGTGCAGAAGACCGATGAATCCATCCGGAGTTATTTCAACAGTCAACGCAGAAATGATCAGTGTCCGCAACTGCGACGTCAAGACCGCGATTGAAGCCTATAAACGTGGTCTCGACGACAGTTCGGGTCTGTACACCGATCTGACCAAATATCCTCCGAAAATTTTCGAAGATGTTCGTGCAAGAACCCTAGCTTATATGAGGGTGGAAGACGACGCTGCCTATTGTTAATGCCAAAAATCGCACCAAAGTACAACTTAAGGTCGATGTGGACATTTAACAACTAAAGAAACGTATCTCAAGCCAAATAACACAATTGCGAGGAAAAAGTAAATAAGACGAGAGATTTGGTGACGTGGAAAACCCCAAAACGAGGGAAAAAACCGCGGTCAACTCTGTGAGAGTCGACAGTGCACTATAGTCGCCAAACAGGGGCGAAAGTCCTTGTGTTACAGTTGATTTGTATACAACAGATTACAAATAAATGTAAATATAAATTTAGTCGTGTGCAAACGACGTGGGTCGTGCGTAAATCGTGCGAAATAACTTGTCGTCGTGTGGTCTGAACTGTCGTCGTCAGGTGGTTCGAACTGTCGTCGTGCGATACTTGCGTGTTCGAATGCCTCATTGTATTGAGAGAAAAATATAAAAGTGAGTATAAGTAGCTCTGTCTGTTCTCCCTTTGCTCGAAGCTGGAGCAGTCTTTATATAGCTTCGGTCGGTACTAAATGTGCTTTAATTGTTGGTCTTGTAACCGCTGTCGACATTAAATGCGCTTTGATGATTGTCTTTCTAACTGCTGTCGGGCTCTAAATGGCATTGATGATTCGTCAGTTACTGGTCGTTGTGGCATAAATGCCTGTAGACCTGCATTAATGAACAAAAGAAACGGTTGTTGACCATGAATGGTTAGTGTAATCGTAAGACCGTCTTAAGTTCTAGACGTCGGTCTTATGAAGCATACGACCGTTGTTGAAATACAAGACCATGTATATGACTGTAAATGTCTTGTAAGACCTTATCTTAGTATAGGAATGGTCTTATAAAAATGTCGTGAGACTAGGATAAAAATGTCGCAGGACTAGGTCGCAGGACCAGGATGTTTTCGTAGGATCAGAGCGATATAACACCGATGACATGAGACTGTCGACGTAAGACCGACGAGTCGTAACGGGCGACACGTAACTGGAGACGTAAGGCTAGCGACGTGCGACGTGCGACATGTGATGTGCGACACGTGACGTGCGATCATTAGATGTAAGATGACTATTGACCCAATATGTCTTTTAATAACTAATTATAGTGGTTATTAACGTATGTCGGGGATATGACAATAATGGGTATTATTCTTGTCGGTCGGGGGTATGACTGTCGTAGATTAGGGTAATCAATGTCCATGGGTCATGTCGAGGGTGTGATTTTTTACCCAAACAGTTAGCCCCCCGAGATTTGAATTTCAAAGCCATTTGAATTTCAGATCTCGTACCAAAGTAAAATGTGTTTATACGGAGACGTGTTACTTTTGCTAATTGGATCATTTAGAAGAAAATCGCGTTATCAGTCGATGGTGTTAAGTAAGTTGCGACGATCGAAAGATGATTTTTAATGCGCAAGATACTTGTGGTGTTCATCTGACGGTCGTAAGACGACCTTAAAACGTAAGGAATCGACGATGATCGTAAGACGATCTTTATCAAAATGAGACGTATAGGTCAGGAGTCAATCGTAAGACGATTGGTCCGAAATAAAGCCTGGCGGCGATCATAAGATGATCGAACCAAGATAAAATTTAAGGATCTTGTGTTACATTCGTTAAAGACTTATGTTCTGGCGTTCCGAGCCGATACGGTCATTATAGACTTTTGATCTGGCGTTTAGAGCCGATATGGTCGTTATAGACCAATGATATGGCGTTCCGAGCCGATACTGTCGTTATAGACTTATGATCTGGCATTTAGAGCCGGTATGGTCGTTAAAGACCTATGATCTGGCGTTCCGAGCCGATACTGTCATTATAGACTTGCGATCTGGCGTTTAGAGTCGATACTGTCGTTATAGACTTGTGATCTGGCGTTTAGAGCCGATACGGTCGTTGGAGACCTATGATACGTTGTGTAAGTTTTGCTTTAGCGATAATCGGTAAAAAAATTTACTTTTCTATTGAACCTGAGTATTATGTCGACTCATACATGTCATGGACAAATGTAATGTCAACCGTAAAAATTCATTAAGTACAAAAATGAACAAGAAGTCGTGCGATTTGGGTATCCATTGTAATACAACGATTAAAACGTAAGTCATAAGACTTTTTGAATCGTATAAGCAAACATAAGCGCATGCGATCAAAGCATTCATTCAGAACATGAAAATTTTCTAAGTTAAAGAACTTAGCTTGTGGGGTCACTAGACCTTACGATCGTGTGATTTGATCATACGATGAACTTGAATCATGTGTTCATGTAGTTATACAATCGAGTCGTCTAATAAAACTGATTGTTTATACTGTACGATTTTACTGAAGTCGTATGATAGACTTAGTAACTTATGTCGTGCGACCCTGCGATAAATCAATGTCAGAGGTTGGTCGTTGGCTTTTCAGATGCGTTGCATTCCAGCTGCATGGGATATCTCGACCGTCGAGGGTTTGAAGCCGATAGGCACCTTTACCCACGACTTCTAAGATACGATAAGGACCTTCCCACTTGGTGGAAAGTTTACTTGCATTAAGATCTTGAGTGCTTTGGAACATCCGTCGGAAGACGTAGCCGCCTTTTTGAAAGACTCTTGCTTGTGATTATACGGTTAATCTTGCGACCTGCCTTTATTGGCAATCCTGAGATTAAAATGTGCGTGTCGTACTTATTGGCGACTTTTGGGTTTTGACATGCGTCTTACCATGACTGGTGATTGTGAGATTCAATGTACAAGTCGTCTTTATTGACGACATATGTCATGACTAGCGATCATGAGATTTCAATATGTGAGTCGCTTTTATTGGCGACCGAAAACTTTTACCTGTGTTTGTCGTGACAGGTGATCACAAAAAATGCGGGTCATCTTTTATTGACGACTATAAGTCGCAATCTGCGTTTGCCATCACTGCCGATCATGAGAAAAAAAAAGCGAGTCGTCTTTTATTGACGACTATAATTTGCAACCTACGCTTTTTTAAGTCGTTGAGACTTTGGTTTCTCACGATGTAAATCGTAAGACCTGTGTTCATATGATCTTACGAGCCTGTAATGTAAAATCGGGGGTGGTCGTTGGTTTTGACCAATGATCTTTTGATGGTTGAATCAACGATCATATATTAGATCAAAATAATTAACGAGGAGAATATACTTAGAGTATATATATATAGTTGTTCTAAATGGGACGTCACAGTTACCGTAACATGGAGTCGATAAGCGCCTTTTTCCGAGGACTTTTGAAATCGAATGTGGTATTTTTCAGTTTGTGAAGGGTGTTTCGAGCCCCCGAGTCCCTTGGATGATGCGATACATGCGATACTTTGACGAAACATTTTTTTTATCAAGGCTTGAGTCTGGCTTCGAGCCGCATTCAATTCCGATTGAAGTCGAATCAGGGGATCTTGATAGTTTGCCATGTACCTGAAATACTTTACAAGATCGTTAGAGCGGTGTGTGTTGGCTTGAGATTTTCTCTAGATGGGGTCCCACGGATGGCGCCAAACTGTTAATGCCAAAAATCGCACCAAAGTACAACTTAAGGTCGATGTGGACATTTAACAACTAAAGAAACGTATCTCAAGCCAAATAACACAAATGCGAGGAAAAAGTAAATAAGACGAGAGATTTGGTGATGTGGAAAACCCCAAAACGAGGGAAAAAACCGCGGTCGACTCTGTGAGAGTCGACAGTGCACTATAGTCGCCAAACAGGGGCGAAAGTCCTTGTGTTACAGGTGATTTGTATACAACAGATTACAAATAAATGTAAATATAAATTTAGTCGTGTGCAAACGACGTGGGTCGTGCGTAAATCGTGCGAAATAACTTGTCGTCGTGTGGTCTGAACTGTCGTCGTCAGGTGGTTCGAACTGCCGTCGTGCGATACTTGCGTGTTCGAATGCCTCGTTGTATTGAGAGAAAAATATAGAAGTGAGTATAAGTAGCTCTGTCTGTTCTCCCTGTGCTCGAAGCTGGAGCAGTCTTTATATAGCTTCGGTCGGTACTAAATGTGCTTTAATTGTTGGTCTTGTAACCGCTGTCGACATTAAATGCGCTTTGATGATTGTCTTTGTAACTGATGTCGGGCTCTAAATGGCATTGATGATTCGTCCGTTACTGGTCGTTGTGCCATAAATGCTTGTAGACCTGCATTAATGAACAAAAGAAACGGTTGTTGACCATGAATGGTTAGTGTAATCGTAAGGCCGTCTTAAGTTCTAGACGTCGGTCTTATGAAGCATACGACCGTTGTCGAAATACAAGACCATGTATATGACTGTAAATGTCTTGTAAGACCTTATCTTAGTATAGGAATGGTCTTATAAAAATGTCATGAGACTAGGATAAAAATGTCGCAGGACTAGGTCGTAAGACCAGGTCGCAGGACCAGGATGCTTTCGTAGGACCAGAGCGATATAACACCGATGACAGGAGACTGTCGACGTAAGACCGACGAGTCGTAACGGGCGACATGTAACTGGCGACGTAAGGCTAGCGACGTGCGACATGTGATGTGCGACACGTGACGTGCGATCATTAGATGTAAAATGACTATTGACCCAATATGTCTTTTAATAACTAATTATTGTGGTTATTAACGTATGTCGGGGATATGACAATAATGGGTATTATTCTTGTCGGTCGGGGGTATGACTGTCGTAGATTAGGGTAATCAATGTCCATGGGTCCTGTCGAGGGAATTTCCCAAGTCGGTCGAGGGTGTGATTTTTAACCAAACACCTATCGTCGTAAGCATTCTGACGACAAAAGGTCACTAAGTGTAAAAAAGCCAGAGTTCAAGATGAAGGCAGTATCCAAGTCAGAGCCTGCACGACAAATCTCAAACATCCGATTCAAGACGAAAGCGGAGTTTAAAACTGTGACCTCGACCAAATTTCCTCAGTACCCTAAGATATCCTCCTATGGATTCAAAGGGACCACTAAGGACTTGGTCGAAGCTCTGAAGACCGTCCAGGCGACCATCCGGTGGTCAAAGAAGTACGAAAAAGATGACGGTAAGAAAGACAAATCAAAGTGGTGCGAATTCCACGTCGACCACGGTCATCTGACGGACGACTGTATGGCTCTAAAAAAGGATCTAGCATATCACGTCCCGAAAGGCAATCTCAAAGATATCATCGACGACGTCGTTATTCCAGCTAACGACGTTCGACCACCGACTCCCGATCATGCAAAGGTTGTCAATTGTATCACTGGTGGTTCTGACGTGTGCGGTCTGACGTACACCGTAGCCAAACATCATGCCAGCCAGGCACCCGACGATCGACCTTCCCCTCGTTCATCAAGACCCAAAGGAGATCTGGAGTTAGAAGCTATGAAGATCACATTCGACCAAGACGACCTCGATGACTCGTATCGGAATCATCATGACGGGTTGATCATTCAACTCACGATTGGTAGCTGTCTGACCCGACGAGTCTTGGTCGACGGAGGCAGTTCAACAAACGTCATCTTCCTTGATACCATCAAGGCTATGGGAATCGATCGATCGGAAATCACCCAACGCTCGACAACCCTGGTCGGTTTCAATGCAGACGCGACGAGTACCTTTGGAGAGATCACCTTACCTGTCTATGCCGGAGGAATCAACAAGCAGACCAAGTTTAACGTCATCGATTGCTCGTCGGCCTATAACATCATTTTAGGTCGACCGTGGATCCATGACATGAAAGCAGTTCCATCGACGTATCATCAGACCATGAAAATCCCTACGCCATGGAGAGTCCAGGAGATCAAAAGTGAGCCGAAAGTCGCCCGCGACTGCTACAAGACGACCCTGAAGCCGCAAAAGCAGGCCATCTAGCAATTACAGGTCTAGGATGCTCCTGGGATAGCTGACGACTATCGCCTAGAGGAAGTCGTCCTGGACCAGAGCAAGCCTGACCAGAAAGTCTTTATAGGTTCGTCCCTCGATCCCTGCCTTAAAGACAAGCTGATATCTTTTTTGCAGGAACATGCCGACTGCTTTGCCTGGTCGCACGAAGACATGGTCGGCATAGACCCCGGAGTTATTTCTCACAAGCTCAATGTCGACCCGTCATTTATGCCTGTCAAGCTAAAGCGACGGAAATTTTCTCCTGAACAGAATAAGGTGATAAATGACGAAGTCGACAACCTCCTCAAGACAGGAAAAATTCGATAAGTGAAGTACCCCGACTGGCTTGCCAATGTCGTGGTCGTTCAGAAGAAAAATGGCAAATGGAGGGTCTGCATCGATTTCACAGATCTCAACAAAGCTTGTCCAAAAGATCCTTTTCCGTTGCCACATATCGATGCCATGGTCGACGCGACAGCAGGACATGGACTATTGACGTTCATGGATGCTTATTCTGGATACAATTTGATCCTGATGCACGTCGAGGACCAGGAAAAAACTGCATTCATGACAAATCGAGGTATTTATTGTTATAAAGTTATGCCATTCGGTTTAAAAAATGCAGGTTCTACTTATCAGCGTTTGGTGAATAAAATGTTCAAAGACCATCTTGGCGACACGATGGAGGTATATATTGACGACATGCTCGTCAAGTCGAAGCAAGCAATCGACCACATCGAGCATTTGAGGCAGTCGTTCGACATCCTTCGAAAGTACAGCATGAAGCTCAACCCAACGAAGTGTTCCTTTGGCGTCAGCGCCGGGAAATTACTGGGTTATATGGTCTCTCGTCGAGGAATCGAGGCCAACCCTGACCAGATCAAAGCCATCGTCGAGATCAAATCTTCGAGAAATTTTAAAGAAGTCCAAAGGCTCACTGGTCGGGTGGCAGCTCTGAACAGGTTCATCTCTTGATCCTCAGATAAATGTCATCTATTTTATAATGTCCTCGGGAAAAACAAAGGCTTCGACTGGACCAAAGATCATGAGCAAGCACTGCAAAAATTAAAGGAATATATGACGTCGCCGCCTTTGCTATCAAAGCCTCACAATCATGAGGTCTTGCAGCTATATTTGGCTGTTAGTCCTAATGCAGTAAGTGCCATCCTAACACGAGAAGATGAAAAGCAGCAACTGTCGATCTACTATGTAAGTAAATCTCTCTTGGACGCTGAAACCAGGTATTCCTCTATGGAAAAATTGCTCTTATCGCTTGTTACAGCTGCAAAGAAATTGCGTCATTATTTTGAATCGCATCCTATTACTGTCGTGACTAACTTTCCTCTTAAGTCTGTCTTAAGGAAACCTGAGTTGACAGGTCGTTTGGCAAAATGGAGCATATATCTCAGTGGTTACGACATCGACTTCAAGCCCAGGACAACGATCAAATCGCAAGCTTTGGCAGATTTCATTGCTGATTTCTGTCCAGAGATGGAAAAAGAAGCAGAGATCGAGGTGTCCACCGTGGCGACTCACGACGACGTGTCCTGGACTTTACATGTCGACGGATCGTCCAACATCAGGGGTTCGGGACTAGGCGCCGTCTTAAAGTCGCCACAGGGGGAAAGATGGTGTATTCCGTCCGATGCGACTTCAAAACCACCAACAATGAAGCCGAGTACGAAGCCTTGATCGTGGGAATGAATATGTCCCACGACTCGGGGGCAACCGCGCTACACGTCAAAAGCGATTCTCTCCTGGTCGTGAACCAGATGAATGGAGAATTCGCGGCTAAAGATTAAAAGATGACAGCGTACCTAAAGGTAGCAAAAGAAAAATCTGAAATGTTTAAGTCATTTTCCATTGAACAGATTCCAAGGGACCAGAACACACAAGTCGACGCTTTAGCAAACCTTGGGTCCGCACTGGTCGAACCAATATTCAACAGTATTCCCATGATCCATCTGGCGACATCGTCCATCGAAAGTAACGATATCGTCTAGATCGAAGTCCAAGAAGATGATTGGTCGTGCGACATCAGAAATTTCCTTATGCACGACCAACTCCCAGAAGACAAGATGGAAGCTCAGAAGATCAGGTTCAAAGCATCTAAGTATGTCATGATCGGAGGTAGACTCTATCGACGATCATCGACAGGCTTAAACCTGAGATGTATCACCAGCAAAAGTCAAGTACAAAGAATCCTCCAAAAAATGCACGACGGGGAGTGTGGCAACCACTTAGGATGTCGCAGTTTGGCCAATCATATCTCCCGACAAGGCTACTTCTGGCCGACACTGCGATAAGATGCCGACAGGTATGTTCAGAACTGTGATCCCTGTCAACGACATTCAGGTACGTCCCATAAACCTTCTGAGCCTTTACATTCGACACTGATCCCATGGCCCTTCATGAGATAGGGAATGGACATTGTGGCAAGTTACCACCTGCCCTAGGGCAAAAGGTATTTCTCCTCGTACTTACATATTATTTTTCTAAGTGGGTAGAAGCAGCCGCCTTTTCCCAAATCAGGGACAAAGAAGTCGTCTCTTTTATCCAGAATAACATCATATGCAGGTTTGGGATTCCATCCAAAATTGTCTGCGACAATGGATCCCAATTCATAAGCAACAGGACTCGACAGTTCTGTGAAGACCGCAATATTAAGCTGACGACCTCGACACCCAGGTATCCCCAGGCAAATGGACTCGCTGAGTCGAGCAATAAGACCATTATTGCTTCAATCAAGAAAAGGCTAAAAGCTGCAAAAGGAAAGTGGGTCGAAGAACTCCCTACGGCCCTGTGGGCGAATCGCACGACGCCTCGCACATCCACAGGACAAACCCCTTTCTCTCTGGTCTATGGTTGTGAAGCAGTTCTACCAGTCGAGGTCCGACTCTCGACCTCGAGGCATACTTCCGTCGACCACAACCTGGTTGATTTAAGTTATGACCTTGACGCCCTTGAAGAACTTAGAGAATTGATCAGAATGGCGTCGCAGAAACAAGCGGTCGAGCGACACTTCAACAAGAACGTCAAAGCTAAAGTCTTCCAAGAAGGCGACTACGTCCTCCGACGAGTGTTCCAAAGCACTCAAGAGCTTAATACATGTAAGCTTTCCACTAAGTGGGAAGGTCCTTATCGTATCTCGGAAGTCGTAGGTAAAGGTTCCTATCTACTCCAAACCCTCGACAATCGAGATGTCCCACGTAGCTGGAATGCAACTCATCTGAAAAGGTATTTCTTCTAAATCCTTTTTTCTCATACGATTTATTACTCATCACAACGACTACTGACTTAAGCATCGGAGGGTCGTTGGCTAGCCAAAGACCAACCTCTGACCTTGTTTTATCGCAGGGTCGCACGACATAAGTTACTAAGTCTATTACACGACTTTAGTATGTTTTCGCAGGATCGCAGGACATTAGCAACCAGGTCTATCGTATGACTTGATTGTACGATTGCAGGAGTGCACGACTCATATTTGTCGCACGACGTGCAACCTAAGTTTTTTAACTTAGAAATTTTTTCACATTTTGGATAAATGCCTAAGTCGCATGAACCTATGTTTGCTTTGCACGATTCAAATATTTCTAGATCTTACAGTCTACGCTTTAACCCTGAAAGGTCGATGTGTTGTAATGAATGCCTTTATCGCAAGTGCATATGTTTGTTATATACAACTTATGTTTATTTTCGTATGATCATTATTGTGCTCGATGTTTGCTTGTAATGCAAAAATTGATTGACAATAAGAAAATCTTAAATTCAAGAGAAATTTCATTCATATCCAAAAGACAATTACAATAAAAGACTCGACCACCAACGGTCGATCAATAAAGACAAAGAACAAAAAACATCTAAGGCTGAGGAGGATCGACGGCTGCGTCCTTGCCAGAGGCCTCGCCCTTTGAACCCTCGTGCATCTCCTCCTCTTCGGCCTCCTTCTCTTCGTCTGAGTCGAGATCCTTATCAGTCCCGACATTCGACAAGAAGAACGCCAGCTCATCCGACGCCGACGCAAGGGGATACTTGCCCGACAAGTGTTGTCGCATGATTGCCGCCCGCGCGGTCAGTCGAGCGAGGCCGAAGACAAATTTCGCCTCGTCCTTCAGCTCTTTCACCTCTCCCTCCAGCTCCGCCACCCTGGACTTGGACTCCTCGACTTCTTTTTCCTTCGCAGCCAAGGACTCCTTGGTCTTGTCCAGCTCAGCCCTTTTCTCAGCGATCAGGGACAAGGATTGCTTCAGACGATAGTCAGCCTCATCCCTTGCACGTTCGACGGCCTCCGACTCGTTCTGGGCATCGTCGATCCGTATGGACATAGCCTCGGCACGCGCCAGAGCGGCCTTCTCCCTATCCAGCGCCGCATTCTCTCCCTCGAGAGCAGAGGACACCAGACCCCTTATCTTCTCCGTTTCGGAGTGCAAGGCAAGGGAGGACTGAAATGCCTGAAAAACGCAAACGACATAAGTTAGTGAACACTCGACAAAGTTATAAACATCGGAAAAAAACAAGTCTTGAAATAAAGACTTACCATAAACGCAAGTCCCGCGACATGGGATCCCGTCTCCTCGACCGGGACTCCCTGGAAATGCTCCCTGAAAGAGGGGAGCTGATATTTCCATAGATGGGGAAGAGCTTTGTCCCGTCCAGGACATTATCAGCCATAAAGTCTGACGGCAATGTAAAGTTGACCGTCATGACCTTCGCCTCTCCCGTCGCATGGTTCTTGCCCTTGTCGGCCGACGAAGGGGTCGACGTGCTAGATGGAGACTTCGCCGTTTTCGCCGGAGGCGCAGATCTGATAGGTGTTGCGTCGATCACATCGGAAGACGTCCTCGTCTCCCCAGCGGACGCGACTGATGCCTTCGCCTTCTCAGGTGTAACGACACTCGACGAGTCGCTAGCCTTTGAAGACGGTTCCCTCAGGACCGACATCTTTGTCCTCTTTAAGACACACGACCCGGTGGTCGAGGTCACTTTCCTCTTTTCCCTGCCCATGCGGGCTAGTTCAGCTTGGGCTGCCCTTTTAGCAGCCGCAGACGACATTTTTGCCTGAGATTCTCCTGAAAAACAAGAAGGGAAGAAACATTACACGACAGATATAAGTGAGAAGATCGAGGTCGAGCAGAAAAGAGTAAGATACACTTACCAGCCATTTTTCTTCCTCTTCTCTCGACTCCTCTTTCTCTTCTTCCTCCTCTGTCTCTTCTTCCTCCTCCTCTTCCTCTCGTCTCTCCTCCCGATTCTCTCCCAGATACACTAAGTCTTCGTCGTAGTCGTCCACAAGGTGTCGTGTGAAAAACGACCGCTCGATAGCACTAAACTCCAAGAACTTGTCGATCTTTGCTTAAGAGTTAGTGTAGGGCTTCACGTCCTCGAATTTGATATCTGTCGACACATAAAAGACAAGTTAGAAACTAACACACGACAAAAAGTTAAAAAATCTCTCCCGACATATTCCAGCCGACCCTAATCCAATCGCTCTCAAGGTCTAGTGACGCAATGCGCACGAACACGTACATGGCCTTCCACTTACGGTCATTAACCGCAGTCTTCAAGACCAGGGTACGATCGCCCTTATGCCTAGAAAATAAGCTGTAACGACGACATCCATCCATCTTGACTTGATAGGCCAAGAGGAGATCGCGCACATTCATGGGAGATTCACAATCTTTGGTGAGACGCTCGATAACTTGTATGACTCGCCAAAATTGGGGCATTAATTGGCCCGATGCTAAATCAAACTCAAGCATGAACGCCTTCGCCAGAGGCGAGTAAGGCCATTCGAAACCTATCTTAAAAGGGTATTCGTATATAACGACGAACCCCTCTGGACACATATCAGGTCGAATCTGACCTGCCCTAATCAGTGAAATCCCCGCAGGGATTTTTGCTAATTTCCTAAGGGAGTCAATGTCGTCCTGATCTCTAATGGAGCTCGCTGGTTCGGTCGACATTACTAACCCTGTTAACCAAATTTGCAGGTATGAAAAACTCCAAAGATCCCAGTTTTTCCTAGGTTTCCTAGCAATAGACTTACGACGCATACAAAGGATGAAGAGTCGTACCTTATATAGGCGCTCTAAACCTCGAAAACTCTAATCGGTTCGAAGATTTTTGCAGGTTTGGAAACGATTAGCTGAATAAAGGCAAGAAATCAAGAAGAAATATCACTCTAAAAACTCTATGAAAGCGTAAACTGGAAAAGATCCACCAAGGGTCACTATTTATGTAAACGATCGTGTCAGGACGAGTCACTCGATGAACGACACGTGGCCGCACCTTTTCAAAAGCTCGACAGATCGTCGACACCTGGCGTTTACAACTGTTAGGCACGATCGCACGTCAGCATGACGTCACGATCTTATCCCCTTTTCAACTTCTCATTCAGTTGGAATTGGACCGATCCAGTTTCAGGACAACTAAAGCGACTTTCGACACGTGTCACGACCCCAGACGTCCTTCCGACAAAAATTTAAAATTTTGAAATTTGAATTTGCCACTCTATTTTTAAATTTTGGGGGCAAACTGTTTGGGTAAAATTTCACCACTCTCGACCACGACCAGAAAAGGGAAAATATTTATTACACTTTTTTATGATAAGATAAACACTTTATCGTCTGACCAAAGTTTAAAATCGAAAGTTACTCACGACACTCGACCGTCGTAAGACACCTTACGACCTCGATCGACTAACGTAAGACAACTGTTATGATTTCTATGTTTAATGCAGGATCAACACTATTAATGGCCAACGGATATAACCGACAAGGGTAATTACGAGCATTTAACTCTCAAAGGCCGTTACGACCGTTACTCCGACATTCATAAAGATCATTTAAGGCTACGGAGACTATAAATACAAAGACCTCAGCCTCATTTGCGGACAACTGAACTCTCGAGAACACTCACTGCAAGAACGAAGAAGCATTCTCTCTCGAACAGACGACGCATGACATATAGTTCTCACGCACGACACACTTATATTTACACACGATACACCTGTTTACTTTACATCTAAAGTCTTTCTTTCACTTGTATTGTAATCATTGTACCCTCGACATCTGAAACATAAGGACATCGCCCATGTTTGGCGACCATAGTGCAGCGACGACCATCACAGTCGTCCGCGGGTTTTTTCCTCGTTGAGGTTTTTCCCGCGTCACCAAATTCCTTGGGTCTTATTTACGTTTTTTTATCTTTGTCGCATTGCTTTGTCGAACGATTTCTATCTTTAGTTGTTAAGCACCACAATCAACCTTAAGTTATCCTTCTGGACGATTTTTGGCATTAACAAACCTTCAGCACCCGAGTGAAAGTTGAAAAAGGCTCACCACCATCATGCGCATGGGACTTACTTCAGCTTAAGAAGAGACAGGCAACCGAATTAGAAGACGGATGCTTTGGTTTGCTACCGTTAAAAAGTAGAGTGAAGACTACAAATGCCAGAAATGGCAAAGATGACCCGGATCATCCATTGGATGCGAACTCAATAGAAGATGTAAGCTTATTTAAACTTATGGAATTGGAATTATTGCAAAGTGTATAAAATAAATATATTTAATACCAAATTGTCATCAAAACAACAGGTATTCATTCAGACAATCCATGGACGAATCGATCGGATCAAAGATATAAGGAAAGCGACAGAATACGACATATTTGTTGCACTGTTAAAGTTCGGGGAAAAGGAACCATTCCTGAGTATGCAATCTGAATTGGTATCGTTGTTCAACAAAACACACACACCAAAGAATACAAAGACATCAACAGGTGTGAGTGATTTCACAACTCCATCAACAACTATCGTTCTTAGCCAAGTCGTTGAAGACCCATTTTGTCATATATAGGACATCCCAACTTTTGTAGACGAGGTTGATGAGTCAATACGTATATCGGTGGAGCGTTCTAAAGCTAGAAAATCATTGAACATCAAGGAACCTGTGAATTTTGATCTGCGAGACAGCCCTTTGAAGACCAGTACACAGAATATAAGCATGCAAGCTGGAAAAAGTGTGAACACGGCAGTTGGCAGCAAGGGAAAAGGGAAAATTATTGAGGAAAGCATGGACGATGAAGCACCTAACTTTGATATTGGATTCAGCCCAATTAAGGATCCAATTCCTGTCCAAATGGTTCCAAGTCATGAATCTAACCGTCCAACATATGTTCCAACTCAAAACATTGGTGTTATCAATCCCAAACAAGAGGCGGCAGATTGCATTGATGCTCATACAGGGGACACATTCACGAGGATCATTAGAATGCAAATCTACGTCCTAGAGCAACAAGGCGGACGGTAAAACCGGGCGAACATCTAAAGTCACCATATTATAACCGAGTGGTCGACTTTAATATTTCAACCGAAGACAAGAAAGTGCATGAATGGACAACGGCTATGTTCGGGAGCAAGTTGTAAGTAATGTTGATATCTATATTTTAATGTTTGAATATGTTTCGATAAAAAATACACTAACGACACTTGTACATAATTATTCTTAGCGACAACGTCTTTCGCTCAGATGAGTTGACATACATCGATCGATCAAAGATGGATACATTAGCTGTCATGAACATGAACACCAAACCAACGGTAATCAACGCGTGGGCATCGATACTAAACTACGAAGAACGATTCAGAAACCGTGATTCAATGAGACGTTATTTCTTCAAGATTGATATTATGGTAAGAATATTAAAATTCCATCAACCAATTAAACAACACGTAGTATAAATGTTAACTATCTTTTTGTATAAACTTTTGAAAATATAAAATCTTGGACACAGGCGGACCCAATTTTGAGTACCAGATGCCTTGATCTGAAGACTCATTACGACATGTTCATAGAAAGCATATCAACATCTGCCAGAAAAAATAAAGCAGTTGTTAGCATGAAAAATTATGATTTGGTAAGTTAATAAGGGTTATATGCAGACATTATATATTATATTTAATAGGTTATACGTAATAGTAACGTACCAATAAAAGTAGTAAAATGCAGGTGTTCTTTCCAATGCAAGATGGGTGCTTCTACTATTTAGTTGTGGTAAACCTTAAGAATCTAGCATTCACCATAATCGACAATCGAAAATGGAAGAAAATGTCTAATGAGATGATTTTGAGGAAGTACTCTTACTTGCCAGAAGTTTTGGTACGTCAGCATGAATTTATTAATTTTAGTCAGTAGATATTTGAAATTAACTGAAATATAAATTTTTATAAATTTGCTTTTTTCAGCTAAAGGTAATGCGACAGCATTTGATTGTTGTTCGACATCCGTCTGCACAAATGTTTAAAGAGGTGGAGTTGGAAAGATTGGTCTTGGATTGGCAGACTAATTTCAATTCATACGACAGTGGCGTGTTCACAATGCGACATATGGAGACGTTCATGGGCGACACGAAATGGAAATGCGGTTTAGCAGACGAAAGTCAGAAGCAACATTCACAACTCGAAGATCTACGAAAAAAGTATGTTTCAAAGATTATTTTACATACAAATAACAATTTAAAGGATGAGATGGCGAAGGAAGTACACAGGTTCTACACGATGAATGACGAGCTCCGAAACCACATTCTCCGTACAACCCATGACAGTCGTTGGGAGCGTCTCACCTAAGTGCTAAGATGATCAGATTTCAGATTGATAAAAAATATGTTGCTTTTGGCTTAACGTTGACAATTGGTTAAACAGATTTGATAAATTATTTCTGTTTGGGAATCTTGTGTTGCTTTATTCAGGATTTTATAATTTGATGGTGTTTTAATTTATTTTGTCTACAGAAGACTAGTTTGGTATTATTGAATCTTAGCAGTGCATTACCATAAAACAATAACAGAATACCCCTTGCATGAATATTATATAGGCTAACATAATGTAATAACCCGAAATTCTAGCAAGTGTGAAGGTTTGGTGGTTAAAGTGAAAAAAATGAAAGTTGTGATAAGGGACTCATTTGCAATTTATGAAAGATACTTAAGAACCCAAATCCCTAGGTCTCTCCCATTCTTTCACTGTGTGTTGGTATGGGTGGCGGCTAGAAGAGAGAAGAGAGCAGAGAAAGGGAGGAATTGAATGTTCTCAAGAAGAAGTTGAGATCGAAGGCTTTGGGTGTGGATTCAGCTCCATTTTTAGGTAATCCCTTTCTCTCATTACTTGTTAATTTGATTAGAAAACTTGGGAGGTTGGGATTGAATTGTTGTTAACATATTTGAAAGAAACATGAAACTGAAAGGTATGTTGTCTTGTGAGTAGGTTGAAATCAAATGAATAGATAGTAAGATATTTGCTAGTAACGTTTCCCCATGCTTTTGGTTTTCATCGAAAAGTTTTATGTGAGAAGAGATCGAGTTTAATCAGTATTTTGGCTTCCGGTACTGGAAGTTTTTTTAAGGGTTACCGGAACTTATATTTTTTAAAGAATACCGGAACTTGTTTTTAAAGGTTATCGGAACTTATATTTTTAAAGAATACCGGAACTCGTTTTTAAAGGTTACCGAAACTTATATTTTTAAAGGATACCGGAACTAGTTTTTTTAAGAAGACCGGAACTTGTTTTTTTAAGGTTACAGGAACCCCATGTTCCGGTATGGTTTTATTTATGCAATCCGGAACACACACATAGGTCACGTGAGCTTGACCGAGATTTTATGTATTGGATTCGGCCTTGGGCTGTGTGTATGCTTTATTGGGCCGCAAACATCAAAACAAAATCCAGCAATTTGAGTATTTGTGAAATGGATTTAAGCCACGTGTCATGTTGTAGCTTTCTTCAAATCGGTACCCCTTTTAAACTATGTCCAATATATGATAATTAATGGAGATATTGGTTGGGCCACGTGGCTTGTTGTATCAAGTGTTTGCAAATCTGAATATGTTGGGGTCACGTGATGGTGGTACCCTTTTTATTACAATTCGTTTAGTAAAATGGGCCTCATCTTTTTCAACCGAAAAATCCATTTCTTGTGGATATTTAGCCCAAGAGTGGTTTTAATTGTTTAAGATCCAGAATTCGTTTAGTACTTGGGTTTGAGAAATAGACCGGGTAGTTAAGTTATAAGATCCGAAATGTAAATCTTTATTGGGCCGAAGGTTGCAAAGGAACCGAATATTAAATGTCCCGATATTCCACTTATTAGAAGTATAACTTACTATCTCAGGTAATAGTGGGTTACGTTCGGAAGTAGGCTCAATTTAAATAATTAGATTTTGATGAACATTTACTATATAATAGGTGTTCCACCTAGAGATCGGAAGTGTAAGTGAGAAACTTGAAGCGAGCAAGTCAGGTGAGTTTTTCTAACTAAAATATGCGATTCTATGTGTTTTCCAAAGAAATGATTATGTAGAAATGCCATGTTATTTTACATGATTTTAATTAAATGAAAGTCGAATGTTTTCTGATTATGGTTCGTTTACGAGTATGAACGGTTTTACAACTGTTACACATGTCCTCCATGAAATGCACGTTTTATTTTAAAGGATGGCTTTTAGCAATATGAAATGATGTGCAATGATTTCACACTGTGATTGACGTTATGTGACGTGTATGTTATGTGAAGTCGGTCTGCACAGTGGGATCTGAGAACCTCGGGATCCGACGATCCCTTGGGCATTGTGCTAAGCTTGTAGGAGGGAATTCATTTCCTTCCTACTCGGATATGTGATGAGCTTGTAGGAGGGAATTCGTATCCTTCCTACTCGGATAGAGGGGAGTCTGCTTGGGCCCCGATCGCGGTTTGCTATGCGATCCTTAAACACTGTGCAGTACCATGCTTGATGCTTATGTGGAAAAATGTTAAGATTTTTATAAAGTGATTTTATAACATTGATGTACACTGATTATGGAGGGAACTCACTAGACCTCATGGTCTAACTCTCGCCTTTCAAAACTAAAACATTTTCATGTAAGCAAATAGTAGGAGGCTCAGGTAAGTGTGCAAGAGCAAGATAGAGCACCGATGCAGCTAGAGATAGTGCAAGTGCCACTTGTAGAAGTTAGATTATTCTCAGTTGTGTATAGGTTGTTTCCGCCAACCTAAGTTTTAGATTGTTGTAAATAAAATTTTGGGACCCAATTTCGTAAATGTTATGAGTTAATGCTATGTATGTCTTACTGTATTTTTGGGTTGTTACAAATGGTATCAGAGCCATAGTTTAAGGGATTTAGGTGACTGGACGGGCCTAAACTTAAACTTTGGATTAGAAATCACAATTGAGAATCAGGGAATGCGTTAGGAAGGCACTATTGTATATCGAGGAAATGTGTTAGGAGGGCACTATAGCAGTTATAGGACTAATAGGGTACCGAGGACAATCATGTAATGTAAGTTTGGGATTTCACCTGGCCAGTGTAATTGCGAACTTACAGGTACATGTATGTGTTTGACCTGCCTTGTTATTCCGAAGTTGTAGTCTGAAGCTAGTTTATATGTTGTGTTCTAGTACTCTCGAAGGTCAGCAAGATCCCTTGTTGGGGAAGTATCGTGAGAGATCGTATATGATGTGATGTATGTATACATCGTAGAGAAGGAATGTTGTATAGAATGTTATGAGTCATCTAGAGGTAGCTCTTCGTGGATTCGAAGAGGATGAATGTTTAAGTTTGAGTAAGACTCCCGTTTCGGGAGAGTCCCAGTTGTAAAAATCATGAGGTAGATCAGTTGGGATGTTAAGGGAAGATAGTGTCAAAATCTTGAAGGTGTCAATGGAGCCCTGACTTCTTAGTCGAGCTTTTCAATGGCAGGGTCAATGAACTAGGTTACCAATAGTGAATTGAAAGCATGTAAAGGTAGAATGTGAGATATTTGATCGAAACGAAAATAGTATGACTTAAGTGAGTAAGTTTCGAAAAGAGAGAGACAAATCATGAAGTTGATCATGATATGTGGGAAGGATTAGGTTCCGTAAGGAACCCATGATAAGAATAAGTTAAGAAAGTAGTTACGGGTTGTCTGTTGTTGTAGAAGTCGACAGTTGTGTAAGGTGGCTGAGGCCAAAGACTTGAACCAGAAGGTTGAAAGTTGATAGAGAACCTTGTAGGGGTGTTAAGAGATGAGAAGTTATTGTTTTGAATAAGCGTTTTATTCACAAGGCATGGAGGGTTCGTAGAAGGATAAGGTATGTAGCGCGAACGAAGCGAGAGTGTAGATTTTTATCGATCAGTAAGGGCTCAGATCGTAGAGAGCTAGCCATCACGTTGGTGCTTGAGCTGATCGGGAACTCGTGAGTTTTAGTTCAACTAGAGTTGAGAAAGGACGAAGTAGCGAGATAAACTCGATTTGGTATGCGGGAGAATATGAAGGAAAGTTGAATGATGTACAAATGACCATGAGAGATTTGGTCTGCAGTGTGATGTTATGGGTGGAGAACGTTCGGATGTGTAGTGGCAAAAATTGCCAGGGTAAATTTGTCAATCAGTGTTGTGTAAGGTGATGTTAGAAAGAGGAAACCTCAGATAGAAGTCTTTTTGGGAGTTCAGATGAAGTGTACGATTTGTAAGTCAAATTGTCGGAGCATGTGGTTGGTAAGTTGGCATGTTACATTGACTGCTAGCAGGGTAGAAATAGAATGTCGGAGCGGGAGAGGGTGGTTACCCAAATAAGAAACCAATTGTTTTGATGTGTGAATCGTTAAGTAAGTGTATTTTTGAATCAGTGGAAGTTAAATAAGAGGGTAGATGAGTCAGTCGAAGATGTGTGATAATAGATGCTAAATCTTTGTGGGACGTGAATTGTTTCTTATGTATGAAGGAATGATCCTAGAGAGAAATAGTTGGTGATGTGGTTAGGAAAGGTAAGGAGAAAGTGTTGCCAGCATGTGGAAGGGTCGGAAGAGAGTGGCAAGTAATGTTGGTAGGCGGTGCCCCACGCTAGCTTGAGGAGGTGCATATCGTATGTCGGAATAAGTGAGTAGGATGGAAGCAGTAATCTTGACAGTAATACCGAAGGATGGAGTAGTGTGCGTAAATCGCCATCGATAAGTGTGCGAACTTCTGGAAAGAGTGTCGAGGAAGGGGGATTCAGGTATGTCCTAAAGTGCGAGAAAGAAGTGGGAAAGGTTGTTGATGAACTTGAATTGACGATGTGGTGAGAAATGTTCGAACGAGCGATCGTTTAGTGGCTAAGCTATTGAGAATAGTATAGTGTGACTATGGTTACTCCTCCCGGTGAGTGAGGATAACCGAAGTTATATTATATGATTAGACACTTATGACAGGTAGTGAGAAATCGATGTGTTTCCAGGATAAGTTAAATCCGGATGAGTGAACACTTTAACGAGGGAGTATGGAGGTTTGTACTTTTAGTTATGTATAAGTGTGGAGGGACAAAGTGATGAGAACGTACGAATTAGTTATTGGGCTGTAGTCGATGTGATCCGAGAAGGGAGTAGGATCGGCTTAGTTGTATGTCAGTTGGAATAAGTAATCTAGAAGTTTCATGTACCTCGAGGAGGAAATTCTTGGGTGCGAGTTTACTGGGATGTACGAGGTTGGTCTTGTGCAAAGTGCCAGTGAGTGAATTTTCATGGTTAGAGATTCTCGTTGTGGTGGCGAGGAATCCCGCCAAGTTCCTTCTTTTAAGAAAGTAAAGATGTATGTGAGAACTAAATTAGACGCGTGCTAAAATCGAGGGTCTCGGTGTGTTGGCAGAAGCGAATGTAACTGTTCCCTGGGTGGATGTCAACGTGATGAGAAGTCGACTAATGTCGAGAAACCGATAGAGACCAGGGATAGTAAGGATCGCAAAGCGAGGGATAAAGAGGTGCGATTAGTAAAGGTTCAGTGGAGGTACCATAAAGAGTGAGAGACATCTGAGAGGTAGAAATGAATAGGAGGTTTAGGTACCCACGTCTTTTCCAAATAAGGAATTTCGGGGGCGAAATTCTTTTAAGGGGGGGAATGTTGTAATAACCCGAAATTCTAGCAAGTGTGAAGGTTTGGTGGTTAAAGTGAAAAGAATGAAAGTTGTGATAAGGGACTCATTTGCAATTTATGAAAGATACTTAAGAACCCAAATCCCTAGGTCTCTCCCATTCTTTCACTGTGTGTTGGTATGGGTGGCGGCTAGAAGAGAGAAGAGAGCAGAGAAAGGGAGGAATTGAATGTTCTCAAGAAGAAGTTGAGATCGAAGGCTTTGGGTGTGGATTCTAGCTCCATTTTTAGGTAATCCGTTTCTCTCATTACTTGTTAATTTGATTAGAAAACTTGGGAGGTTGGGATTGAATTGTTGTTAACATATTTGAAAGAAACATGAAACTGAAAGGTATGTTGTCTTGTGAGTAGGTTGAAATCAAATGAATAGATAGTAAGATATTTGCTGGTAACGTTTCCCCATGCTTTTGGTTTTCATCGAAAAGTTTTATGTGAGAAGTGATCGAGTTTAATTAGTATTTTGGGTTCCGGTACTGGAAGTTTTTTTAAGGGTTACCGAAACTTATATTTTTTAAAGAATACCGGAACTTGTTTTTAAAGGTTATCGGAACTTATATTTTTAAAGAATACCGGAACTTGTTTTTAAAGGTTACCGGAACTTATATTTTTAAAGGATACCGGAACTAGTTTTTTTAAGAACACCGGAACTTGTTTTTTTAAGTTTACGGGAACCCCATGTTCCGGTATGGTTTTATTTATGCAATCCGGAACACATACATAGGTCACGTGAGCTTGACCGAGATTTTATGTATTGGATTCGGCCTTGGGCTGTGTGTATGCTTTATTGGGCCGCAAACATCAAAACAAAATCCAGCAATTTGAGTATTTGTGACATGGATTAAGCCACGTGTCATGTTGTAGCTTTCTTCAAATCGGTACCCCTTTTAAACTATGTCCAATATATGATAATTAATGGAGATATTGGTTGGGCCACGTGGCTTGTTGTATCAAGTGTTTGCAAATCTGAATATGTTGGGGTCACGTGATGGTGGTACCCTTTTTATTACAATTCGTTTAGTAAAATGGGCCTCATCTTTTTCAACCGAAAAATCCATTTCTTGTGGATATTTAGCCCAAGAGTGGTTTTAATTGTTTAAGATCCAGAATTCGTTTAGTACTTGGGTTTGAGAAATAGACCGGGTAGTTAAGTTATAAGATCCGAAATGTAAATCTTTATTGGGCCGAAGGTTGCAAAGGAACCGAATATTAAATGTCCCGATATTCCACTTATTAGAAGTATAACTTACTATCTCAGGTAATAGTGGGTTACGTTCGGAAGTAGGCTCAATTTAAATAATTAGATTTTGATGAACATTTACTATATAATAGGTGTTCCACCTAGAGATCGGAAGTGTAAGTGAGAAATTTGAAGCGAGCAAGCCAGGTGAGTTTTTCTAACTAAAATACGTGATTCTATGTGTTTACCAAAGAAACGATTATGTAGAAATGCCATGTTATTTTACATGATTTTAATTAAATGAAAGTCGAATGTTTTCTGATTATGGTTCGTTTACGAGTATGAACGGTTTTACAACTGTTACACATGTCCTCCATGAAATGCACGTTTTATTTTAAAGGATGGCTTTTAGCAATATGAAATGATGTGCAATGATTTCACACTGTGATTGACGTTATGTGACGTGTATGTTATGTGAAGTCGGTCTGCACAGTGGGATCTGAGAACCTCGGGATCCGACGATCCCTTGGGCATTGTGCTAAGCTTGTAGGAGGGAATTCATTTCCTTCCTACTCGGATATGTGATGTGCTTGTAGGAGGGAATTCGTTTCCTTCCTATTCGGATAGAGGGGGGTCTGCTTGGGCCCCGATATGAGGCGAGAGGGGAGTCTGCTTGGGCCCCGATCGCGGTTTGCTATGCGATCCTTAAACAATGTGCAATACCATGCTTGATGCTTATGTGGAAAAATGTTAAGATTTTTATAAAGTGATTATATAACATTGATGTACACTGATTATGGATGGAGCTCACTAGACCTCATGGTCTAACCCTCGCCTTTTAAAACTAAATTTTTTCAGGTAAGCAAATAGTAGGAGGCTCAGGTAAGTGTGCAAGAGCAAGATAGAGCACCGATGCAGCTAGAGACAGTGCAAGTGCCACTTGTAGAAGTTAGATTATTCTCAGTTGTGTATAGGTTGTTTCCGCCAACCTAAGTTTTAGATTGTTGTAAAGAAAATTTTGGGACCCAATTTCGTAAATGTTATGAGTTAATGCTATGTATGTCTTGCTGTATTTTTGGGTTGTTACACATACAGTAACTTTTAGAATCATGGTTCACTATCATTATATAAATTACTAACACTATGTTATGATACATAATAAAATAGCTCTATTATGTCATATAATTTACATTGTATAAAAAATATGAATATGTAAGTTCATTAACATAAAACACCATACCTGATTTGATAAACCACGAAAAATTCAATCATTTAACAGTAACATAATACATTACCCAACTTTTTTACAAGTTGCAAATCAATTTTGTAAATAAACAAATATGATATTTTAAACCCATACTAGAAAACTACATAAACTAACAACATACATATAAAATAACATCTAGTTTGATCTTAGCTTAAATCATGCATTACAAACATAAATGGTACCCCAATCACAACATGCAAAATCTACTAAACAAGTGGATTATGGGGAAAATCATGACAAAAAAGAAAAATACCATAATATTAACATCGATTTTCATTTACACACAAAAGTAAGATCAATCATCAACAAGTGTAACCCCATACTTCAACAAAAACCAAAACCCCATTTTTTTCCCTTTACTACGAACGCATTCACAACATTCACAAAAACCCACCCCTTATAGGGATATCATACATGACCATACCAAAAAACCAAAAAAAGAAGATAGCATTAGGGATAACACTTGGATGATATAAGGTCTAGGGAACAGTGAACATTTCCACGACCCTGATACTAGCTTTCAGTTCCTCAATCTCTGCCATGGAAGCCAACAGATCTTCTACAACCTTGTCTGTAACGTTCCAAAAACATAATCATGCAATACCATAAAATAAGCATTCGATTTACATAAATAACTTGTCATTAAAACATCATCAACCTATACTAAACAAAACTTGACATCAGAAGTCTCTAAATCCACAGCCGAGAGCTATATCTATAGTCAAAATCTTGAAGTCGCTCTAGCTTCAAAATCCTCTTACCACCTCTTAGTTGTTACTAGAAGAACCCATAACACGCTTACCTGAAAATGGTTTAGTTTTTGAAAATCGAGGGTTAGACCAAAAGGTCTAGTGAATTCCCTCCATAAAAGATTTATCACAGTATAAAATCATTTCATTGAAAACAATTCAAGCATCAATCAAGGTTCAACACAGGGTTCAGGGATCGCATAAGCTACCACGATCGGAGCCTAACGGACACCCTCTCGGCTACATCGGAGTCCAAGTGGACCCCCTGTTCCTTCATGTAGGAGGAAACGAATTCCAACATACAAGCTAATCTCATATGCCCAAGGAATTATCAAATCCCCTGGTGCCCTGACCCCACCGTGTAAACCGACTCCACATAGCATACACATAACATTTCGAACTCATGTTTATGAAAACGTTAAACATTATTTCATTCGCTGAGTAAACATGCAGTTCATGCAAAACATGCATAACATTTATAAAACGTTTCATGCTCGTAAAAGTAACCATATCAGTAAAACATAGTACGTCATAAAAGGGTCGAGAGAACTCACCTTGATGACACTGAACGCACACTTGCTTTACTCTAGAGTTAACCCAACTTGACACCTAAAAGATCGGCAATTCCTTAATCAGACACAATAATCCAGAACTTACCGGATACCCAGAGCTTTCCGGACACTAACACTTTCCGGAACTTAGACTTTCCGGATACTCGACACTTACCGGATGCTTAGGACTTTCCGAACGTTACTATCCTGGACACTAGTCCCTTTCCGGACATATTTATCCGGACTCTAGAACCTACCCGAAAACTTCTTACACCCGGTCTCTATAACCCACACCCGGAAACCCCCACTGTCCGGACACTACTGTTCGGACGGGGCGATGTCCGGAAACGACGGGCTATTCGAAAACCATAAAATAAATGCGATCATTAAACCCATTTTATGCCATTAATTCGATTAGACAAACCTAAGGGTTCATCCACCAAACCTAAACATTCATTTAATCCACTTTTAATCCCTTGAATCGGTCTATATGGACAAAAACCCATAAAACACACTTAAGGGCATTTTGGTGAAGAACACAATGAAAATCAAAGGTTTCTCATCAAATTACTTAGACCACAAGGAGAGGAACATTAAACAATTAGTAGACAAAAAACTAAAGGGAATTACCTTCTCTGATTTTCCCTCTCTTTGTTTCTTCTTCTTCCTTGCTCCAAATCGTCTCCCACCACAAGAAAACACACTGAGCAAAACAAATAGAGGCTGCCCTAGGGTTTTGTGTCGTTAAATACCTTTCACTAATTGCAAACAAGTCCCTCAACTTAACTTTCATTTCTTGCATAAAGGACACCAAACTTTCATACTTACAAAGAAAACCCAATTGTTACATTATCGTACTTCTCAACAAGATCCTTATGAACCATACGAAGCTGTTTCAGCTCCTTTTTAAGGTCATGAATGTCGCTTAATAGTCTCATGTGATGACCAAGTAAAATCTTGATGAACGATCGCGGGCACACACCTTCATCGGCATTTGATTAGGTGGGCGGAGAAAGAGACATGATTTAGCCGGAAAGAGATTTCTAGGGTTTGTTAGCAAATTTTGGGGTGAAAAATGAAGAGATAAACAACTTGTTTTATAATATAAAGAAAAGAGTAATGATGGCATCGATATTAATGAGCAAATAAAAAAAGGAAGCAACCGGCGGCAAGTAATGATTACATTGGTTTCTAGAAGGCATGCATTATGAAGGTTATCAAGGTATAAAAATTGCTACTGTAAGATGCATTAATTTAATCCATAAATGAAACACTAGATTAATCATAAAAGACAATAACCATAAACAAGTCTGAAGGTTATCAATAAAAAACAATGAGTTAACCCGCTAAACAACAATGAAAATAAAATCCATAAATCATCAATCTCAACTTCTAAAACATGTCTAATTAATAAACCAAAAACGAACAACTTATTAATAAAATGAAATCACTTATCGGGACAATTACGAGAATCATGCCTCGCCTTTTGCCCACACTTTCGACATACCCTCTTAGGGTTTTTCATCTTTTTCGCAACCTTTTCGCGGATACCAATCAACCTCTTGCCGGTACCACACCCCTTATTGCGCACACTAGTTGGAGGATAAACTTCAACAGTGTCAACTTTTGGCGCACCCATGAATTCCTGAATGTTAGAGTTTTTTCGTTCTCGGCTACTTTATTGGGGTTCATCGACAGGAATATTAGAATTCCATTTCTCTAGAACCTTTACAAATTCAGTTAGTGAATCTTTGTCATGCCTCAATCGCTCAACAACCCCTTCTACCAATTTATGCGCATCACCCATTAACTTCTCGACTTCAGCATCAAACTCACCATAACGAACTTTCATCGGTAACCATTGCATCGGTATTAAATCACATTTCCAACGACGAAGCAAATAACGATCCGGTATTGTTTTCACTACCAAAACCTTCAATACGTGACGACAAAGAATACCATTCCACACAAAATATTACAAGAGCATTCAATCGTGTCGAGAGCAAAATCACGAACAACCTAAAATTAAAAATGATCATATAAGTATTATATAAAAAAATAACAATTGAATAATAATAAATTTCTCTTTACCGTGAATTTTGTATCCTCCTCGTACCCTTCAATGTCTTCAGTATTTGTGTATACCTTTGTACCACCAACGATAACAAAACCCTCCCAAATACATGAATTCATGGCTTGGATTAACTCTTCTTGGAAATCGAAAAAAATAGTGCGCAAGTACACCAATGCAACATTCTCTTCAATCTTGCTAAGGGTCACCATTCGAGGAACAGTCGATTTCATCTTAACTTCATCGACTGGTATGCGGGAGAATATGAAGGAAAGTTGAATGATGTACAAATGACCATGAGAGATTTGGTCTGCAGTGTGATGTTATGGGTGGAGAACGTTCGGATGTGTAGTGGCAAAAATTGCCAGGGTAAATTTGTCAATCAGTGTTGTGTAAGGTGATGTTAGAAAGAGGAAACGTCAGATAGAAGTCTTTTTGGGAGTTCAGATGAAGTGTACGATTTGTAAGTCAAATTGTCGGAGCATGTGGTTGGTAAGTTGGCATGTTACATTGACTGCTAGCAGGGTAGAAATAGAATGTCGGAGCGGGAGTGGGTGGTTACCCAAATAAGAAACCAATTGTTTTGATGTGTGAATCGTTAAGTAAGTGTATTTTTGAATCAGTGGAAGTTAAATAAGAGGGTAGATGAGTCAGTCGAAGATGTGTGATAATAGATGCTAAATCTTTGTGGGACGTGAATTGTTTCTTATGTATGAAGGAATGATCCTAGAGGGAAATAGTTGGTGATGTGGTTAGGAAAGGTAAGGAGAAAGTGTTGCCAGCATGTGGAAGGGTCGGAAGAGAGTGGCAAGTAATGTTGGTAGGCGGTGCCCCACGCTAGCTTGAGGAGGTGCATATCGTATGTCGGAATAAGTGAGTAGGATGGAAGCAGTAATCTTGACAGTAATACCGAAGGATGGAGTAGTGTGCGTAAATCGCCATCGATAAGTGTGCGAACTTCTGGAAAGAGTGTCGAGGAAGGGGGATTCAGGTATGTCCTAAAGTGCGAGAAAGAAGTGGAAAAGGTTGTTGATGAACTTGAATTGACGATGTGGTGAGAAATGTTCGAACGAGCGATCGTTTAGTGGCTAAGCTATTGAGAATAGTATAGTGTGACTATGGTTACTCCTCTCGGTGAGTGAGGATAACCGAAGTTATATTATATGATTAGACACTTATGACAGGTAGTGAGAAATCGATGTGTTTCCAGGATAAGTTAAATCCGTATGAGTGAACACTTTAATGAGGGAGTATGGAGGTTTGTACTTTTAGTTATGTATAAGTGTGGAGGGACAAAGTGATGAGAACGTACGAATTAGTTATTGGGCTGTAGTCGATGTGATCCGAGAAGGGAGTAGGATCGGCTTAGTTGTATGTCAGTTGGAATAAGTAATCTAGAAGTTTCATGTACCTCGAGGAGTAAATTCTTGGGTGCGAGTTTACTGGGATGTACGAGGTTGGTCTTGTGCCAAGTGCCAAGTGCCAGTGAGTGAATTTTCCTGGTTAGAGATTCTCGTTGTGGTGGCGAGGAATCCCGCCAAGTTCCTTCTTTTAAAAAAGTAAAGATGTATGTGAGAACTAAATTAGACGCGTGCTAAAACCGGGGGTCTCGGTGTGTTGGCAGAAGCGAATGTGACTGTTCCCTGGGTGGATGTCAACGTGATGAGAAGTCGACTAATGTCGAGAAACCGATAGAGACAGGGATAGTAAGGATCGCAAAGCAAGGGATAAAGAGGTGCGATTAGTAAAGGTTCAGTGGAGGTACCATAAAGAGCGAGAGACATCTGAGAGGTAGAAACGAATAGGAGGTTTAGGTACCCGCGTCTTTTCCAAATAAGTAATTTCGGGGGCGGAATTCTTTTAAGGGGGGGAATGTTGTAATAACCCGAAATTCTAGCAAGTGTGAAGGTTTGGTGGTTAAAGTGAAAAGAATGAAAGTTGTGATAAGGGACTCATTTGCAATTTATGAAAGATACTTAAGAACCCAAATCCCTAGGTCTCTCCCATTCTTTCACTGTGTGTTGGTATGGGTGGCGGCTAGAAGAGAGAAGAGAGCAGAGAAAGGGAGGAATTGAATGTTCTCAAGAAGAAGTTGAGATCGAAGGTTTTGGGTGTGGATTCCAGCTCCATTTTTAGGTAATCCGTTTCTCTCATTACTTGTTAATTTGATTAGAAAACTTGGGAGGTTGGGATTGAATTGTTGTTAACATATTTGAAAGAAACATGAAACTGAAAGGTATGTTGTCTTGTGAGTAGGTTGAAATCAAATGAAAAGATAGTAAGATATTTGCTGGTAACGTTTCCCCATGCTTTTGGTTTTCATCGAAAAGTTTTATGTGAGAAGTGATCGAGTTTAATCAGTATTTTGGGTTTCGGTACTGGAAGTTTTTTTAAGGGTTACCGAAACTTATATTTTTTAAAGAATACCGGAACTTGTTTTTAAAGGTTATCGGAACTTATATTTTTAAAGAATACCGGAACTTGTTTTTAAAGGTTACCGGAACTTATATTTTTAAAGGATACCGGAACTAGTTTTTTTAAGAAGACCGGAACTTGTTTTTTTAAGTTTACGGGAACCTCATGTTCCGGTATGGTTTTATTTATGCAATCCGGAACACATACATAGGTCACGTGAGCTTGACCGAGATTTTATGTATTGGATTCGGCCTTGGGCTGTGTGTATGCTTTATTGGGCCGCAAACATCAAAACAAAATCCAGCAATTTGAGTATTTGTGACATGGATTAAGCCACGTGTTATGTTGTAGCTTTTTTCAAATCGGTACCCCTTTTAAACTATGTCCAATATATGATAATTAATGGAGATATTGGTTGGGCCACGTGGCTTGTTGTATCAAGTGTTTGCAAATCTGAATATGTTGGGGTCACGTGATGGTTCGTTTACGAGTATGAACGGTTTTACAAATGTTACACATGTCCTCCATGAAATGCACGTTTTATTTTAAAGGATGGCTTTTAGCAATATGAAATGATGTGCAATGATTTCACACTGTGATTGACGTTATGTGACGTGTATGTTATGTGAAGTCGGTCTGCACAGTGGGATCTGAGAACCTCGGGATCCGACGATCCCTTGGGCATTGTGCTAAGCTTGTAGGAGGGAATTCATTTCCTTCCTACTCGGATATGTGATGTGCTTGTAGGAGAGAATTCGTTTCCTTCCTATTCGGATAGAGGGGAGTCTGCTTTGGCCCCGATATGAGGCGAGAGGGGAGTCTGCTTGGGCCCCGATCGCGGTTTGCTATGCGATCCTTAAACAATGTGCAATACCATGCTTGATGCTTATGTGGAAAAATGTTAAGATTTTTATAAAGTGATTTTATAACATTGATGTACACTGATTATGGATGGAACTCACTAGACCTCATGGTCTAACCCTCGCCTTTTAAAACTAAATTTTTTCAGGTAAGCAAATAGTAGGAGGCTCAGGTAAGTGTGCAAGAGCAAGATAGAGCACCGATGCAGCTAGAGACAGTGCAAGTGCCACTTGTAGAAGTTAGATTATTCTCAGTTGTGTATAGGTTGTTTTTCGCCAACCTAAGTTTTAGATTGTTGTAACGAAAATTTTGGGACCCAATTTCGTAAATGTTATGAGTTAATGCTATGTATGTCTTGCTGTATTTTTGGGTTGTTACACATACAGTAACTTTTAGAATCATGGTTCACTATCATTATATAAATTACTAACACTATGTTATGATACATAATAAAATAGCTCTATTATGTCATATAATTTACATTGTATAAAAAATATGAATATGTAAGTTCATTAACATAAAACACCATACCTGATTTGATAAACCACGAAAAATTCAATCATTTAACAGTAACATAATACATTACCCAACTTTTTTACAAGTTGCAAATCAATTTTGTAAATAAACAAATATGATATTTTAAACCCATACTAGAAAACTACATAAACTAACAACGTACATATAAAATAACATCTAGTTTGATCTTAGCTTAAATCATGCATTACAAACATAAATGGTACCCCAATCACAACATGCAAAATCTACTAAACAAGTGGATTATGGGGAAAATCATGACAAAAAAGAAAAATACCATAATATTAACATCGATTTTCATTTACACACAAAAGTAAGATCAATCATCAACAAGTGTAACCCCATACTTCAACAAAAACCAAAACCCCATTTTTTCCCTTTACTACGAACACATTCACAACATTCACAAAAACCCACCCCTTATAGGGATATCATACATGACCATACCAAAAAACCAAAAAAAGAAGATAGCATTAGGGATAACACTTGGATGATATAAGGTCTAGGGAACAGTGAACATTTCCACAACCCTGATACTAGCTTTCAGTTCCTCAATCTCTGCCATGGAAGCCAACAGATCTTCTACAACCTTGTCTGTAACGTTCCAAAAACATAATCATGCAATACCATAAAATAAGCATTCGATTTACATAAATAACTTGTCATTAAAACATCATCAACCTATACTAAACAAAACTTGACATCAGAAGTCTCTAAATCCACAGCCGAGAGCTATATCTATAGTCAAAATCTTGAAGTCGCTCTAGCTTCAAAATCCTCTTGCCACCTCTTAGTTGTTACTAGAAGAACCCATAACACGCTTACCTGAAAATGGTTTAGTTTTTGAAAATCGATGGTTAGACCAAAAGGTCTAGTGAATTCCCTCCATAAAAGATTTATCACAGTATAAAATCATTTCATTGAAAACAATTCAAGCATCAATCAAGGTTTAACACAGGGTTCAGGGATCGCATAAGCTACCACGATCGGAGCCTAACGGACACCCTCTCGGCTACACCGGAGTCCAAGTGGACCCCCTGTTCCTTCATGTAGGAGGAAACGAATTCCAACCTACAAGCTAATCTCATATGCCCAAGGAATTATCAAATCCCCTGGTGCCCTGACCCCACCGTGTAAACCGACTCCACATAGCATACACATAACATTTCGAACTCATGTTTATGAAAACGTTAAACATTATTTCATTCGCTGAGTAAACATGCAGTTCATGAAAAACATGCATAACATTTATAAAACGTTTCATGCTCGTAAAAGAAACCATATCAGTAAAACATAGTACGTCATAAAAGGGTCGAGAGAACTCACCTTGATGATACTGAACGCACACTTGCTTTACTCTAGAGTTAACCCAACTTGACACCTAAAAGATCGGCAATTCCTTAATCAGACACAATAATCCAGAACTTACCGGATACCCAGAGCTTTCCGGACACTAACACTTTCCGGAACTTAGACTTTCCGGATACTCGATACTTATCGGATGCTTAGGACTTTCCGAACGTTACTATCCCGGACACTAGTCCCTTTCCGGACATATTTATCCGGACTCTAGAACCTACCCGAAAACTTCTTACACCCGGTCTCTATAACCCACACCCGGAAACCCCCACTGTCCGGACACTACTGTCCGGACGGGGCGATGTACGGAAACGACGGGCTATTCGAAAACCATAAAATAAATGCGATCATTAAACCCATTTTCTGCCATTAATTCGATTAGACAAACCTAAGGGTTTATCCACCAAACCTAAACATTCATTTAATCCACTTTTAATCCCTTGAATCGGTTTATAAGGACAAAAACCCACAAACACACTTAAGGGCATTTTGGTGAAGAACACAATGAAAATCAAAGGTTTCTCATCAAATTACTTAGACCACAAGGAGAGGAACATTAAACAATTAGTAGCCAGAAAACTAAAGGGAATTACCTTCTCTGATTTTCCCTCTCTTTGTTTCTTCTTCTTCTTCCTTGCTCCAAATCGTCTCCCACCACAAGAAAACACACTGAGCAAAACAAATAGAGGCTTCCCTAGGGTTTTGTGCCATTAAATACATTTCACTAATTGCAAACAAGTCCCTCAACTTAACTTTCATTTCTTGCATAAAGGACACCAAACTTTCATACTTACAAAGAAAACCCAGTTGTTACAACACTCCCCCTTTAAAAGAATTCCGTCCCCGGAATTCCTTATTGGAAGAGATGCGGGTATCTTGCCTACACTAAAACTGACACTTCTCCAAAGTAAAGCCACATTCTGACTCAGTCAACAACCTCACTAAATTCGAAACCTGGAATAATGGGTGTATTCCCTTCAGTTCTTACGGTACTCTAACTCGAAGGCTACTGTTCCTACTCGAACGATCTCGACAACAGTAGATTACTAAGGCTTATCTTGCATCTATACTTCCTTTAGGGAGGAACTTGGCGGAATCCCCCGCTACAACACGAGATTCATTTACTAAGAAACAATCACTCACTTGACAGCTTGGCACAAGGCCAACCCTGTACATCCCGACAACTCACAATCCCGAGTTCCTTCATGTATCACAACTCACAACCTTGCACCATCCAACACTCGTCTATGCAGATAACATTTCCCTTTTCTCGGACCACCTAGACCATAGTTCGTCAACCATCTCTCATATCCCTACCACTACACTACTCCATACTCATACGTAACTAAGAGTAGGGACCTCCAAACCCATTGTTGAAGTGTCCACCTACTCGAATTAAACTTATCCTGAAACATAACTCTGGTTATCCTCACACAACTGGGAGGAGTAACCATGGTCACACCATACTATTCTCACTAGCTTAATCACTGCACGACCAATTCGTTTAAACATTTCTCACAAAGTCACTAACTTAACTCATTCAGTTGCCTCATCCACTTCTTTCCTGCACAAAATCATACACAATTCTCTTCCTCAATATTCTTTCCAAAAGTTCGCACACTTATCAGTGACAATCTACACAACACTGCACCTCTCGACATTACTGCCAAGCTTACTACTTCCAACTTACCCACTTATTTCGACATACGGTCTTCACTTCCCCATGTTAGCGTGGAGCACCGCCCACCAAACATTACTTGCCCCTCTCTCCCGACCTTTCCACATGCTGATACCACCTTCACAATACTTACATAACCAAACAGTTGCACCAAAATCCTAACTTAAGGCATTCAACTAAGTCGTCTCGAAACGACACCAGTGTTCGACGTCACTATACATTCTTTAATCTCCAACTTTTACTTTCTCAGACAAATATTTCACCCATAAGCAGCAACTTACATTCTTTAAGGAGTTCACATCTATTCCACCTCATTTTGACTAACACACCCATCATCTTCTTTAAACTTCCAATGATCCCAAAATATGCTTACTTAGCGACTCTTACAATGTAACGTCCCAAAAATTACAAGAAAATTTAAAATTTTAAATAAACATTTCATTTATAACAACTCATTAAATGATCCCAACATTTCGTTTGCAAACTCATAATTAATATCTTCATAATAAAAACCAGCGGAATAAACGTTTAATTATTAAAAACCATAAAGCAACCAACTCTCCTCGCGCGCCAGTGTGTACTCGTCACGCCTTGGAGCCGCCCGTACCTGAAACCACAAACTATTGGGAAAGGGTAAGCACGAAGATTAGTGAATTCTACACCATAAGTAACACAATTATTTCCACACCACCATAAACCGATATTTGCACATAAACAGCATTCAAGTCTACGAACAAATCATAAACCTGCATACTCACACCAACCCACCTAATAGGCATACGTCGGTCCCACCGACCACACGACCATCGTGTAAACGCAACCCGGCACCCCCCCCCCCCCCCCCCGGGGTTCATACGCCACCCGCGTATACAACCTTCGGTCCCACCGAATTACTACGCCACCCGCGTATGTGGCCCTTGGCCCCGCCGAACTCCTACGCCACCCGCGTAGTCACAACAATAAGGTCGGACTAGACACCCCACTATTTAACCCCGCATCAAAAGCAAATAGAACTACCACATACATACACGACGTAATGTAAAAATAACCGACATTAGTTATAGTGAGAGAACTCACCTCGAATGCGCGCCTAGATCAACAATACAATTCAAGCTTCACAATTACGGTCACTTCCCAGCACCTAAACGCATGTTAAAACGTGTCAATACGAGACCCGGACCCTACGACACGACACACGCTTAAACCGTCACTAAAACTATTTTCCGTTCACGCCAAACAGGTCTGTTCGGGACCTGTTTCGACCCCTTTAAACCCAGAAAATTCCCAATATTATTTCATGATTAGAAAGTACTCTGAGATAGGGTTTCAAGGACATATTATACGCCTCCTAACGATTTTTCTACAATTTATTATGAATTAACTACGAACGACCACAAAAACTGTCCGTTTTCGGACCAGCCGCGCAAACAGCCCGAAACAGCCTAGCTACGGGCTTAATCAGACTTTCGGAAAAACACGAAAAACCTCCCCAATTCAAATTGGGAACTTTGGGCACCAATTTCACGTCAAAACGAGTTACGAGTGAAAAGTTAAGGCTTTCGCAAGATCAAGGCAGATTCCAGAAATTTTCACATGAAATGACGAATCACCGAAATTGCGACCACTTTTTCGCCCAGCTAGAGACCGAACCAGTTTTCCGCCTAAACATGGAAAACGTGCCCGACCCCGAACTTGAACCGTGGGCGCCAGTTTCGGCTCAAACGGAGTTACGACGGAAAAGTTATAGCTGTCGTAAAAACAGTGGCTGATTACAAAACCTCACATGAAATGACGATTCGCAAAAACGGTTTAATCGATTCGGGTTTGCAACGGGGGTTCGCTCTAACAGGGTTTTAGGTCACAAAGGCTGGGCTCAACCGCGCACCACCCACTGCCACCCCGGCAGTGGTGGTCGCCGGCGGCGGCGACGGCGGCGGTTACGAAAACCCAACGAGACAAGATTAAAACGGACCCTTAGACTATCCCGACTTCCCTATACCCACACACCCAACCGTCTTACTACCCCCGACCACGCTCAACGCCGCCACTACGCTGGCGGTGCACGCTGGTGGCCACACCACCGGCAGCCAAGGCTGCAGCGGCGGCGGTGGTGGGTGGTTCACGATGTCGAAAGGAATCAAAAACAACAAGAAGGGAACGTCTACCTTTCTTAACAAAAACGCGGCAGCGACAGTCCTTCGTCTCGACAGCCACCCTCTTCCCGATCGTCCTTCCTTCTCTCTCTCTCTCACCGGCGGCGAGCAGCGGCGATGGCAGGCGGTTCACGGCGGCAGGGAAAAAGGAAAGAAGACTAGCGATCTTCTTCTTCCTTGCGTGCGGCACAAAATTCAGAAACGAGAATGGATAGATGCTTAGGGTTTTCTTGTGGGTTTCTCTTCCTTGGCACGTGAAAAGGAAAAACGAAAGAAGAAGGGTCGGTTCCCAAATGGGCCGACCCCATGCAACCAACATTCCTAAGTTCGATTTTTAATCCCTAAGTTTTCAAAGAAAATTCCTAATTACCCAATATAGTTTGGATTTAACAATTGAACCCACTCTCACAAAACTAATACGTTTTAGGTCTTTTCCATTAACAATCCGATTAACAGAAATATTAAATAATTAAAAAAAAGTATATCGGGACATGGGCTTTACAACTCTCCCCCGCTTGAATTAGACTTCGTCCCCGAAGTCTACGTCTGCAAACAGCTTCTAATAATTCTCTCGCATTTGATGATATCCCAAACTCAATCCACTTTCAAGCTCTAATCATTCTAAAGCTGCTCACCAGTATACCCTACAGGATACTCGATTACGATCCCTCCTATCATTACTTGACGATTAACTTCTACGAATTCTAATAGACTCCAAAGATTTTCAATAAATTATATTAACAAAACATCGACCCCCTGCCGAACATCGGTCCAACCGATTACAATAACAAACATCGGCCACCCGCCGAACATCGGTCCAACCGATTACAATAACAAACATCGGCCACCCGCCGAACATCGGTCCAACCGATTACAATAACAAACATCGGCCACCCGCCGAACATCGGTCCAACCGATTACAATAACAAACATCGGCCACCCGCCGAACATCGGTCCAACCGATTACCATAACAAACATCGGCCACCCGCCGAACATCGGTCCAACCGATTACAATAAATCACATAAGCGTGGTATTATCCTAGACACTAACACAAATAGATATCCCCCACAATCAAGTCAACTAACACACACATAGGTCATTCCCTTAACCGATACTACCCGGCCTACATTACCAACACGCGTGGAATACCCCAACCTCCCACCGTCGACGTATCCCCCACACTCGCTCTACAAAGCTAAATTTATCTGAACCGAGGATACACCCTGACGCCTACCTCTCAGGTAACGCCTCAGGGCCCCGCACATCGGAATTACCTCTCAGGTAAGTGCCCACAACTATATTCTCCTAGCACCTACTAGAAAGCCTAGGCTATAACACCTGAACACCGGGGCCTCACCCCGAGATACCCAACCGACCACTACCAGCGACTGACTAACGTGCCTAAGGATCCAGAGCAAAACAGCCTACCCACAAGTGCCTATCCCGGATTGGCTCACTCACCCAAACGTGTAAATACTCGACGTGCAATGAATGCCAAACGGTGCGACAAAACAATTCATCAACAAGACTCCACCTCGAGTCATTAAAACCGGGCAATTAGCCCATGACTAACTCCAAGTCAAAACCGAGCAAAATGCTCCACGCTTGCTAGACCCATAGGTCGGAAAATGCGTTTAAACAAAGTCTAAGCAAGCAATACTCTGAATTCAACCTTAGTCCCAGACTCAACACGGGTTAAACAAAAGAGTTTTCCAAAAGGACTCACACCCTTAAAATTCTCGAAATGACACATGACACTTAAAAGCACATTTCCCCAAATGGTTTACAAAATCATTTACAAAATATTTTCAACATCAGGATTTTCATCTCCAAAAAGATCGTATGTAATAAAACTACTATTACCAGATCGATAGTTACGCAAAACTGGACACGCTCGTCCCACATAGGAAAATCATGTTGAAAATCGTTCCACTGCAGTTCGGTTCACTCACACAAAAGCAAAGCGTAATAAACAATTTCTTTAAAATGAACCGCCTCGATTCCAGTATGGATTGACTCATGACATGCACTTAAAGTAACCGCTTGACCTTAAACAGGGTGTGACAAAGGTGTGCTCATAATTCAAAATAAGTTTCACGGCATTTGATTCAAAAATTCTTCTTTTTAATCATAAAATGACGTGGCACAGGGTTCGCCACAAATTTTCGCGCGTCAGCTAATCACACAAAACGATGACACGATTTACAAATATATTTTTGTTAAAACACAACTGTCTCGTGTAAGTTTCAAACTTGAAGACAGAAACCAGTCCGCTTCTATTAATTGGAAATATCGACTAAAACCTCATAAAATCTCAAACTGGGGGCAGACATGCAAGCTTGTAACACTTCCTCAAGTTTCGTACTTGGGACATATAACGTCAAAACATTATAGTTTAAAAATGTATTTATCGAAAATGCTCAAAATACTCGTTTCCTCCAAAGCAAAAGTTTTTAATTTCCAAAAAAAATGATCGGTAATTCTAAATTAACCGAATGTCAACAATCTACGCATTTATATTTCCAAAATATAACACATTGTAATCGAATGCATGATATTCACAACATTAAAACACTCATTGGATTAAATGGTCTTTCATTTCGACAAAAAGGAACTAAAACATTTTCATGCATGACTCGCTTATCAAAATGTCGAGAACAAAGGTTACCCCAGTATGCATACCCCTAAGTCGATAAATCGCATTTTCATGGAAATGTCAATAAAACCTTTAGCTGACTAAAAAGCGCACTAAACAACTCCTTATGAAATGTTACCAAAATTCCTCCATGCACCACTTATGTCACGCATGAATCAATCCACACACTGAACTATTTGCAATAAAATACTTAGTAACACAAACTCTCGAAAGAAAAGTTAAGCGACACTAGAATTCCAAACTCATTTTAAACAAATCACCAACAAAGTTTGTAACTCTCGTTATAAAAAGGTTTCATGCACTTTCAAAACCATAATTCGACATCTTGTGTGTGTGCTAAACATTTCCCAAAATTCCAAAACACAATCCATATAAGGATTGGAAACACAAAAATTAGTTAATGCAATCCTATTCCCAAAATAAACTCTGTGCATGACTCAGTCGGCATTCAACGTCTCGACTCATACTCCTCCATACCTCTCCAATCCACTATCGTCCTCCGGACATTTAAACCTCTTAGGGCAATATGGGAAATTACGTCAAATAATCCCTACGATTTTTCCTCAAATCAAAGTCGACTCTATAAGCCTATGACTCTAGCACAATCTTCCATCTTGGCCCGAAATGACCTACTTACAACAAACATCGTCGACATCGTCACTCAAAGTGACTAATACTAGAATCGTCCTTCTATTCCAACGACTACTGGATTAGATCCTTCACCACTACCCTCAACGATCATTACATCTAAGCAAGTCAAGTACACACATGTACCAGTGGATCTACTATAGTTGTCTCTCCTCGTGACGGCTATTCTGGGTAGATAATGCAACGCGTTATTAGCACATAACAACGCACACTAACAACACTCACGCCCAACTCCTTGGATTCCTCGTGACTTCCCCGACTCGAGCATTGATCCTGTGCTTCCGGTAGTAGGAGCTCTACTACTACCATTCACACCTATCATCGCCCGTTCCGAGTTCCATCCCAAGGGGTCCAAGTAGCTCCTTGCCGATAACTATACCCATATGCCCGCACCAGCATATGTACACACTCTTCCTAGCTCCCTAGGAATTCCACCCCCAAACACTACCCTTGCTACAACAAAATTTCCACTAGTCATGACGAGTCGCCTCGCGAATGCACAGTCGCACACAGTGCAAACCAGATAGACATTCGAATGTAAGATCCTATCCTACAACGGTTGGACTCAAACAAGAGCTGCGCAATAGAACTAAATCCGACATTCTAAGGCTATTCGGTTCCTACCGCATACGACCTATAGTGCATTCACTTAACAACCTATCAAGGCTAGCATAAACTCCTATTAGCAAGCAACAAACATGCAATACAGTGTAATAAGCACCAAGCAATTTAGCATACATACTCCTATGTTCTAGAAAGCAATCTAGCACACATACTCATACATAAACACCCTTCCCAGCTCTCTAGGAACTTCCTCTTATCCCACTACCCTTGCTACTACCGAATCCCTACTAATTATAACGAGTGACCTCGCGAATACCCGATTATATGCAGTGCGAAATAGATAGACATTCGAATACAAGATTCTATCCTAGAACGGTTGGACTCAAACAAGAGCTGCGCAATAGAACTAAATCAAATATTCTAAGGCTATAAATCTCTTACTGCATACAACCTAGAGGGCATCCACTTAGTAACCTATCATAATTAGCATAAATTCCTAATAGCAAGCAGTTCAACATACCGCATAGTGTCACAACAGGCAATCTAGCATGCATACTCTATGATCTAGAAAGCAATACATACACTAAGTACTGTACCTTTTCCCTTGGCTCCGGCTGACTGTACACACTGCGCCATCGATCACCGTTTCTCAAACGGGTTTTCCTTTCTTTTATTTTCCAAAAATTTTAAAGATAATTTTATAGCCGCAAACTTGAGATCAAACACACAGAGGTGCATTTGATTCACTCAAGCTGTGCTCTGATACCAAGTTGTAACGTCCCAAAAATTACAAGCAAATTTAAATTTTTAAATAAACATTTCATTTATAACAACTCATTAAATGATCCCAACGTTTCATTTGCAAACTCATAATTAATATCTTCATAATAAAAACCAGCGGAATAAACGTTTAATTATTAAAAACCATAAAGCAACCAGCTCTCCTCGCGCGCCAGTGTGTACTCGTTACGCCTTGGAGCCGCCCGTACCTGAAACCACAAACTATTGGGAAAGGGTAAGCACGAAGCTTAGTGAATTCTACACCATAAGTAACACAATTATTTCCACACCACCATAAACCGATATTTGCACATAAACAGCATTCAAGTCTACGAACAAATCATAAACCTGCATACTCACACCAACCCACCTAATAGGCATACGTCGGTCCCACCGACCACACGACCATCGTGTAAACGCAACCCGGCACCCCCCCGGGTTCATACGCCACCCGCGTATACAACCTTCGGTCCCACCGAATTACTACGCCACCCGCGTATGTGGCCCTCGACCCCCGCCGAACTCCTACGCCACCCGCGTAGTCACAACAATAAGGTCCGACTAGACACCCCACTATTTAACCCCGCATCAAAAGCAAATAGAACTACCACATACATACACGACGTAATGTAAAAATAACCGACATTAGTTATAGTGAGAGAACTCACCTCGAATGCGCGCCTAGCTCAACAATACAATTCAAGCTTCACAATTACGGTCACTTCCCAGCACCTAAACGCATGTTAAAACGTGTCAATACGAGACCCGGACCCTACGACACGACACACGCTTAAACCGTCACTAAAACTATTTTCCGTTCACGCCAAACAGGTCTGTTCGGGACCTGTTTCGACCCCTTTAAACCCAGAAAATTCCCAATATTATTTCATGATTAGAAAGTACTCTGAGATAGGGTTTCAAGGACATATTATACGCCTCCTAACGATTTTTCTACAATTTATTATGAATTAACTACGAACGACCACAAAAACTGTCCGTTTTCGGACCAGCCGCGCAAACAGCCCGAAACAGCCTAGCCACGGGCTTAATCAGACTTTCGACAAAACACGAAAAACCTCCCCAATTCAAATTGGGAACTTTGGGCACCAATTTCACGTCAAAACGAGTTACGAGTGAAAAGTTAAGGCTTTCGCAAGATCAAGGCAGATTCCAGAAATTTTCACATGAAATGACGAATCACCGAACTTGCGACCATTTTTTCGCCCAGCTAGAGACCGAACCAGTTTTCCGCTAAAACACGGAAAACGTGCCCGACCCCGAACTTGAACCGTGGGCGCCAGTTTCGGCTGAAACGGAGTTACGACGGAAAAGTTATAGCTGTCGTAAAAACAGTGGCTGATTACAAAACCTCACATGAAATGACGATTCGCAAAAACGGTTTAATCGATTCGGGTTTGCAACGGGGGTTCGCTCTAACAGGGTTTTAGGTCACAAAGGCTGGGCTCAACCGCGCACCACCCACTGCCACCCCGGCAGTGGTGGTCGCCGGCGGCGGCGGTTACGAAAACCCAACGAGACAAGATTAAAACGGACCCTTAGACTATCCCGACTTCCCTATACCCACACACCCAACCGGCTTACTACCCCCGACCACGCTCAACGCCGCCACTACGCTGGCGGTGCACGCTGGTGGCCACACCACCGGCAGCCAAGGCTGCAGCGGCGGCGGTGGTGGGTGGTTCACGATGTCGAAAGGAATCAAAAACAACAAGAAGGGAACGTCTACCTTTCTTAACAAAAACGCGGCAACGACAGTCCTTCGTCTCGACAGCCACCCTCTTCCCGATCGTCCTTCCTTCTCTCTCTCTCTCGCCGGCGGCGAGCAGCGGCGATGGCAGGCGGTTCACGGCGGCAGGGAAAAAGGAAAGAAGACTAGCGATCTTCTTCTTCCTTGCGTGCGGCACAAAATTCAGAAACGAGAATGGATAGATGCTTAGGGTTTTCTTGTGGGTTTCTCTTCCTTGGCACGTGAAAAGGAAAAACGAAAGAAGAAGGGTCGGTTCCCAAATGGGCCGACCCCATGCAACCAACATTCCTAAGTTCGATTTTTAATCCCTAAGTTTTCAAAGAAAATTCCTAATTACCCAATATAGTTTGGATTTAACAATTGAACCCACTCTCACAAAACTAATACGTTTTAGGTCTTTTCCATTAACAATCCGATTAACAGAAATATTAAATAATTAAAAAAAAAGTATATCGGGACATGGGCTTTACATACAACCACAAAACAAATTGGTTTCTTATTTGAGTAACTACCCACCATCACTCCGTCATTCTATCCCGAACGTAATCATATTACAACGTCAACTTACACCCTACGTGCTCCAACAACCTGGTTAACAAGTCGCACACCTCATCCGAAACCCCCAAAAGGCTTCTATCTGATGCTTCATCTCTCTCTAACACCACATTACTACGACACTAGCTGGCACATTTAGCTTGACAAATACTGCCACTACACATCCTTACACTCTTTGCCCATAACATCACACTGCAGACCAAATCTCTCATGATCATCCATACACAATTTAAACTCGCCTTCAAAATTACTCGCATAAAATCGAGCCTATCTCGCTACTTAGTCCTTTCTCAACTTGCTGAACTATAACTCACGAGTTCTCAATTAGCTCAAACACAGACATTCTAGCTAGCTCTTTACGATCCGAGCTCTTACGTAAGCTGGACACAGTCCCTCACTAAACGATAAAGTCTACACACTCGCTTTGCTCGTGCTACTTACCTCATCATTCTACGAACCCTCCATACTTCGTAAATAGAACGCTTATTCAAAACAATAACTTCTCATCCTCTTAACACCCCTACAAGGTGTTCTATCAACTTCCAACCTTCTGCTAATCTCATATGCCCAAGGAATTATCAAATCCCCTGGTGCCCTGACCCCACCGTGTAAACCGACTCCACATATCATACACATAACATTTCAAACTCATGTTTATGAAAACGTTAAACATTATTTCATTCGTTGAGTAAACATGCAGTTCATGCAAAACATGCATAACATTTATAAAACGTTTCATGCTCGTAAAAGAAACCATATAAGTAAAACATAGTACGTCATAAAAGGGTCGAGAGAACTCACCTTGATGATACTGAACGCACACTTACTTTACTCTCGAGTTAACCCAACTTGACACCTAAAAGATCGGCAATTCCTTAATCAGACACAATAATCCAGAACTTACCGGATACCCAGAGCTTTCCGGACACTAACACTTTCCGGAACTTAGACTTTCCGGATACTCGACACTTACCGGATGCTTAGGACTTTCCGGACGTTACTATCCCGGACACTAGTCCCTTTCCGGACATATTTATCCGGACTCTAGAACCTACCTGGAAACTTCTTACACCCGGTCTCTATAACCCACACCCGGAAACCCCCACTGTCCGGACACTACTGTCCGGACGGGGCGATGTCCGGAAACCACGGGCTGTTCGAAAACCATAATCTAAATGCGATCATTAAACCCATTTTCTGCCATTAATTCGATTAGACAAACCTAAGGGTTCATCCACCAAACCTAAACATTCATTTAATCCACTTTTAATCCCTTGAATCGGTCTATAAGGACAAAAACCCATAAAACACACTTAAGGGCATTTTGGTGAAGAACACAATGAAAATCAAAGGTTTCTCATCAAATTACTTAGACCACAAGGAGAGGAACATTAAACAATTAGTAGACAGAAAACTAAAGGGAATTACCTTCTCTGATTTTCCCTTTATTTGTTTCTTCTTCTTCCTTGCTCCAAATCGTCTCCCACCACAAGAAAACACACTGAGCAAAACAAATAGAGGCTGCCCTAGGGTTTTGTGTCGTTAAATACCTTTCACTAATTGCAAACAAGTCCCTCAACTTGACTTTCATTTCTTGCATAAAGGACACCAAACTTTCATACTTACAAAGAAAACCCAATTGTTACATTATCGTACTTCTCAACAAGATCCTTATGAACCATACGAAGCTGTTTCAGCTCCTTTTTAAGGTCATGAATGTCGCTTAATAGTCTCATGTGATGACCAAGTAAAATCTTGATGAACGATCGCGGGCACACACCTTCATCGGCATTTGATTAGGTGGGCGGAGAAAGAGACATGATTTAGCCGGAAAGAGATTTCTAGGGTTTGTTAGCAAATTTTGGGGTGAAAAATGAAGAGATAAACAACTTGTTTTATAATATAAAGAAAAGAGTAATGATGGCATCGATATTAATGAGCAAATAAAAAAAGGAAGCAACCGGCGGCAAGTAATGATTACATTGGTTTCTAGAAGACATGCATTATGAAGGTTATCAAGGTATAATAATTGCTACTGTAAGATGCATTAATTTAATCCATAAATGAAACACTAGATTAATCATAAAAGACAATAACCATAAACAAGTCTGAAGATTATCAATAAAAAACAATGAGTTAACCCGCTAAACAACAATGAAAATAAAATCCATAAATCATCAATCTCAACTTCTAAAATATGTCTAATTAATAAACCGAAAACGAACAACTTATTAATAAAATGAAATCACTTATCGGGACAATTACGAGAATCATGCCTCGCCTTTTGCCCACACTTTCGACATACCCTCTTAGGTTTTTTCATCTTTTTCGCAACCTTTTCGCGGATACCAATCAACCTCTTGCCGGTACCACACCCCTTATTGCGCACACTAGTTGGAGGATAAACTTCAACAGTGTCAACTTTTGGCGCACCCATGAATTCCTGAATGTTAGAGTTTTTTCGTTCTCGGCTACTTTATTGGGGTTCATCGACAGGAATATTAGAATTCCATTTCTCTAGAACCTTTACAAATTCAGTTAGTGAATCTTTGTCATGCCTCAACCGCTCAACAACCCCTTCTACCAATTTATGCGCATCACCCATTAACTTCTCGACTTCAGCATCAAACTCACCATAACGAACTTTTGTCGGTAACCATTGCACCGGTATTAAATCACATTTCCAACGACGAAGCAAATAACGATCCGGTATTGTTTTCACTACCAAAACCTTCAATACGTGACGACAAAGAATACCGTTCCGCACAAAATATTACAAGAGCATTCAATCGTGTCGAGAGCAAAATCACGAACAACCTAAAATTAAAAATGATCATATAAGTATTATATAAAAAAATAACAATTGAATAATAATAAATTTCTCTTTACCGTGAATTTTGTATCCTCCTCGTACCCTTCAATGTCTTTAGTATTTGTGTATACCTTTGTACCACCAACGATAACAAAACCCTCCCAAATACATGAATTCATGGCTTGGCTTAACTCTTCTTGGAAATCGAAAAAAATAGTGCGCGAGTACACCAATGCAACATTCTCTTCAATCTTGCTAAGGGTCACCATTCGAGGAACAGTCGATTTCATCTTAACTTCATCGACTGCATGCACTTTACGTTAAGTATCAATGGCATTATCAAAGGAATGAAGAAACACCATAATGTCATGGTGAAAAGCATGAAATACATTAAAAAATGCATTTATACTCTCAGAACGAGATGTTGTTTTCATCAAACCGGACATAGGAAAATCTTTGAAGTATGCCGGTATCCAAGATTCTCTAATATTGAACATCTCCTCAAACCATGAATCTCCAACCAATGAATACTTTTCCATCAATTCATTCCAAGATGCCTCAAATACACAAGGATCCATATTGACATCCCATACCAACTTGTTCAACTCCACTTTAAACGAGGTCTTATGCTTCAAGTAAACACTAATCTGAGGCATTAAATTGACAATAGCACTTAATATTAATAAATTATTACCATCACTATAAAAAAATGAATGTGATCAAAACAATTTAAAACAACAAAAAATGTTAAACATACCTTATCATCAACCTTATTCATTATGTGCCACATGCACACACGATGTCTACTTTCCGGGAACACTTCAGGAATAGCTTTCTTCATGGCAAGACACTGGTCAGTTATTACAAAAAGTGGCGGTCGACCATGTGCCTTCAAAATCCAAGAGTAATGATAGACAGTTTCACCAGAAATCAATGACGCACCGACAACCACACTTTTCTTGTGATTATTAACCGCAACAAAGGGAACAAAACTCATTTCATGTTGTCAGGATCGAATCTTAACAAGACAATAAACACTTAGAATTCAGAATTAAAGAATCTGCGGAAAAAAACTTTAATTCTCACAATCAAGAACAATGTAACAGAAAATTCACCACTTTGTGTATTCACTAAATCGACTCACAATATTAACAACCAAACCTCAATCTTGTTGAACAGGCTCAACAAGACGACTTCTACTTCTCTAGAAATAGGGTTCTTTCACCTTGAGGTTAAATCTCTCTGAAAACAATATCGAATTCCTTTTCACACGTATATTAACTCGTCTCTATCTTGTATGTTCTAATAGCTATCTATCAATACTATTTATACAAGAATAATTACAAGATAACTATCAAAAAGTAACTTGATCTTCTAAATCTTCGTTAAACATATCTTGATCAATTCCTTCTTTGTCTCCAAAAGTATCGCATACCAATCTTAACAAACTCAGCAGTATTAATCTTCATTCTTCATGAGCAGTACTAACAATCTCCAGCAGTATTAACTTTGTACAGGCAGCATTAACCATGTACCAGCAGTAGTAACTTTGTTCTGGCAGCACTAACATTGAACTAGCAGTACTAACCTTGAACTGGCAGTAGTAATGTTGTTCTGGCAGTACTAACCATACTTAGCATATCTTCAGTTCCCAACAATCTCCCCCTAACTTGACTTTTCAGGATGAGAAGTTAAGTTCTTCAGATGATGCTTCCAAAACCTAGTCATCAACGCATAGATTTGGATCCAATCCCAGACTTTGATTGAGAATCCTTTTTACAAGGTATCTTGCCATTTTAGAGTCTTTATCACTCACCAACTTAGCATGCAGCATTCCATTCAACTTTTTCATGCTGTGCTTGTATACAACATCCACCAAATAATATTCATGAAATGTATTGTCAAGAGAGATGACATACACTCCACAATTCTCAATGAGCATCCAGTTGGTGATGATTTGAAAGTTCCTTGCCATCAAATGCTGAACTGCTTCTGGTTTGAACATTAAGCACAAGTATTCAAGAACCATCTTTGTGATAGACATACCTTGCTCTGTCAGCATGTTTCCATATAGCCTCATTCCTACCTTGAACATCTCTTCCAGGTCAGATCTAGAGCATGTTCTGATAAGTTTTCCCCAAGTAGGACAAACTTCAAACTTTCCATCTGCCCTTTTGATTCTGATGAACTCCTTTCTTCCATCTTTCAATGTGTCCCAGAAGATGATCTCAGGAGGCATGGAAGACAATGGTGTAGTCTTGATTGGATTAGTATCAACCACAGTAATATACAAATCACATTGAGCATTTGATTGTGATTGTACATTGCTTGGTTGACCTGATGAAGTTGCCACTTCTTCTTCAACAACTTTTGGATTAGATTTCTCTTTAACTGCTTCCTCCTGTGCTTCTTCTACAGTTGGATCCACCCTTGGCTTCTTTATATCTTTCTTCTTTGAGGCTATTGACTTTGTTCTTGGCCTCTTTGTTCTTTTGAAAGATTTAACAGCTTCAGGAGTGGTTTCAGCTGTTTCTTCTTTGTGGCTCTTAGCAGCACTAACAGTTTCTGCTGCCTTTTGTTTTTCAGCAGCAGTAACCATTTCTACTGCTATAGCTGTTACTGCTTCTTTTATGACCTTTAATACTGCTGCTTCGACACTGTCCTTCACAATCCCATATATCTCTTCATCAATCTCTGCTTTAGTTACTGTAGGAACAGATTCTGCTTTCTTCTCACTTTCAGCTTCTTTTGCAACTTCAGCAGCAGTAACCGTTTCTGCTGCTGGTTCTGTTTCTGCTTCTTTTGTAAGATCAGCATCAGTAACGGTTTCTGCTGCTGTGTCTGTTTCTGCTTCCTTTGTAAGATCAGCAGCAGTAACGGTTTCTGCTGCTGTTTCTGTTTCTGCTTCCTTTGTACTATCTGCAGCCTCCTCAGTCTCCCCCTCAACCTTATACTCCCCCTCAATGTTTGCATCCTCCATGTTTAGATCTGAGTCTGACTCCCCCTTTTTGGAAGCATCATTGGTAGGGTTTCTTCTCCTAAGGACAAATTGAGCTCTCTTCTTTCTGTGCATCAACTTAGTGATCATCTTCCTTTGCTTCTCAAGCTGTGAGTTTTGAAAGAGGACCACTTTCTTGAGTTCATCAATCTCCTTTTTCTGATCCATGACCTCAATGTTGATATTTGCAATAGTTTCCATCAATTCCTCGTACGTATATCTATCCTCACCCTGTTTAGGAGTTTTTACCTCCCTTAAAGGATCATTGGAAGTTTTAGCAGATGTCTCTTGCCTAGCAAAAGCACTATCTACCCCCTTGGTTTCTTGGCACCTGGGACCTCTGGATGATTTCTCACCCTGAGTTGCCGTGAGGAAGGGCTTAGTTATTTTACCACTGGCCTTCTCTTTGCTAGCAGAAGTAGTGGCAGCCTTGCGACTCACATGCTCAACCTTCTCCTTAGTGAGCACCTTCTTGGGGTTGGGAGACACCCCTGTGGTTTCCCTTTCGATATTCTCCATTGGAGAATGCTCCAACAGAGGGCTTAAAGGCTTCGGGCTCTTAGGAGATACATCAAGGGAAGGAACCTTGTGTACCTTTCTTCTTTCAAACCTTTTGGTTATTGTGGGAGTGGGTCTTTCAAGAATGGACTGAGGGATGTCTTTTGTGATGGAAGGTTGGGATTGGTCATCAGTGGGTGTGTCTAATGAGGGCCTTGACCCTGATGCCATACCTTCATTTGTGTGGGACACAACCATCATTGTAGAGAACAACGGTGTGTCAACTCCTTCCGAGTCCCTAGGAAGTCTTTTCATATTTGAAAAAACCTTCCCTTTAGGGGATTTTGGCACATATACCTCATCAAATTGAGGCATATCCGTCAATTCCTTGGTAATTACTTCCTGAACAAACCTTGGATACATATAGAAACGCTTTTTGGATTCCAGGTTTGCCACAAGATCATTGAAAATCATTTGAGAAAAATTAAACTTCCTGTTAGTGGCTAAGCAGACTAGAGCATAAGCAATAGTACTGCTGAACTCACTCCATCCAGTAGTTTTCTTTGAAATACAATGCATTAGGGTATGAACAAAGAATCTCCATTGAGTAAAAAACTTTGACTTGTAAAATTTAAAAACTCCAATGGGACCTTCATACCCCATTCTTTGTAAAGTTGAGAAGAGTTCTTCATTGGGAATAGAAGATATACCTGAGGCATCATCTAGTCGAAGAGTGATGCGAAGAAGTTCTTCTGAAACTTTCAAGGGTTTGTCACATACCCTTGTTTGGATGACTTTCTGCCCATCTTCGGATTCCACGGTGGCATTGGCCCAGAATTGCGTCTGATGCTCGATGTATATTGTTGGATTCACCGTTAGGGCATATGAAATATGAGTGGACTTGAGAAAATCCACAATTTCATGAAATCCGTCGGCCTGCTTCGGCTTCTGAAGCATTGCAATCTCATTATGCTCGTCGACAAACTCCATAATCGTTGTGCTTCCTGAGGATTTGTAAAGAAAACACAGAGATTCTAGGGAGACTAGGTTAGAACGAGAGAGAAGAAGTGAATGCGAAGAGTCGTTATGAACTTTGGCGGGCAAACAGGGGTATTTATAGCAGTATGTGCCCTAGATTTTCAAAAGCAGTATTAACGACATACGCAGTATTAACCACGAAGCAGTATTAACTACTGAGCAGTATTAACTGTGCACTAGCAGTATTAACTACTGAGCAGTATTAACTGTGAAGCAATATTAACTGTGCACTAGCAGTATTAACTACTGAGCAGTATTAACTGTGAAGCAGTATTAACTGTGCACTAGCAGTATTAACTACTGAGCAGTATTAACTGCAAAGCAGTATTAACTACTGAGCAGTATTAACTACTTATTGGCAGTATTAACTGTGCACTAGCAGTAGAAACTCTGCACTGGCAGTAGTAACTCTGCACTAGCAGTAGTAACTCTGCACTGGCAGTAGTAACTCTGCACAGGCAGTAGTAACTACACTTACACTCTTCTGCACTTGGTAATCTGAGGGAAACAGAGGATTCTGAGAAAGAGAGTTAGTAGCACCAAATATATGAAGAAATACAGGTATAAAAACAGAAAGTCATGAATTTATTCTAGGTTGATCATGCCCACACTTGTTACCAAAAAGGTGAATCTACCCACATCAAAAGCTTTTGTGAATAGATCAGCAAACTGGTCATTTGTATGAACTTTAGCAACCTGAATTAATTTCTTTTCATTGCAATCTCTTATAAAGTGATACCTTATCTCTATATGCTTTGTTTTTGAGTGTTTGACTGGATTATTAATAATGCTAATAGCACTGTTGTTATCAATGAAGATTGGAGTGTGAAGAAATGTTACCCCATAGTCCAACATCTGATTCTGAATCCATAGAACCTGAGAGCAGCAGCTTGCAGCAGCTATGTACTCAGCCTCTGTGGTAGATAAGGACACTGTGGTTTGTTTCTTACACTGCCAAGATACTAGTCTTGTACCCAAAAACTGACATCCACCTGAAGTAGACTTCCTATCCATGTTAGCTCCACCCAAGTCACTATCTGAGTATGCAAGCAAGTCAAAAGATGATTCATAAGGATACCAGAGACCTAGTCTAGGTTGCCCTCTTAGGTATCTGAAAATTCTCTTGACTGCATGAAGATGAGATTGCTTTGGTGTAACTTGAAATCTGGCACAAACACAAACTGAAAACATAATATCTGGTCTAGAGGCTGTGAGATACATGAGAGATCCAATCATTGATCTGTAATGATGGACATCCACATCCTCCCCCTCAAGATCAGCAGTGAGCTGTTTGTGTGTCTCCATAGGTGTGCTTGCTGGCTTTGAGTCTGATAAACCAAACTTGTCCAGGATGTCTTTCACATACTTGGATTGGCTAATAAAAATCCCATCTTTCCTTTGTTTTACCTGAAGCCCAAGAAAGAAAGTAAGTTCTCCTATGGAACTCATCTTGAAGCTTTTGTGCATTAACTCCTCAAACTCTTTACACATTTGATCATTGGTGGATCCAAAGATGATGTCATCCACATAGATCTGAACAAGTAATGTGTCTTTCTTTCTCCTCTTGATAAACAGGGTTTTGTCAATTACTCCTCTTTCAAAGTTATTTTTCAAGAGATAGGTAGACAGGGTGTCATACCATGCTCTTGGGGCTTGATGCAAACCATAAAGAGCCTTCTTCAACTTGTATACTCTGTCAGGGTGCAATGGATTCTCAAATCCAGGGGGTTGACAGACATATACTTCTTCCTCAATACTTCCATACAGAAATGCACTTTTGACATCCATTTGGTACACTTTGAACTTCATGTATGAGGCATAGGCTAGAAATAACCTGATTGCTTCAATCCTTGCCACAGGAGCAAAGACTTCCTCATAATCTATTCCTTCTTCCTGAGTGTACCCTTGTGCAACCAGTCTAGCTTTGTTTCTGATCACAATCCCTCTGTCATCCTTCTTGTTCCTGAAAATCCACTTGGTGCCAATTGCTCTATGACCTTTTGGAAGGTCTACCAAGTCCCAAACATCCTGTAATTTGAACTGTAACAGCTCCTCTTGCATTGCCTCTATCCAGCTTGGGTCTTTCATAGCATCATAAGCCTTTTTGGGCTCAATCTGGGATAGAAAGCAAGTAAGAACAGTGTTAACTGTATTTTGCTTCTCTTGCAACTCTTGGAGTCTGCTCTGCTTTCTAGTCATCATGGGAGATGCAATATCTCCAATCACCAACTCAGGAGGATGATTTTTCTGAGTTCTTGTTGGATGACCAGCTTCCTCTTGTATGTTCTCATCCAGATTTGACTCATTTAATTCTGGATTTGTTTCTGCTTCTTCAGTCACCTCAGATTCTCTGGAATTTGGACCTGAAGACTGATTTTCCTCTGCTCTCCTCTCTTCTTCATTCTGAATAGGTTCAGCCTCCTCTTGTTGTTCACAGAATTCAACAGGATCAATGGAAGGGAGTGGAAATATCACAGATTGAATTCTGTGTTCTGATGTTGGTGTATCCCTTTGTCCTGCATATACATCACTACTGAAACCCAAAGAATTAGTGAGTGAATCAATGTCAAATAGCCAATTAGGACCTGAACCAATAGGATTTGGTGTGTTCTCATTGCATTTGACATTGTCACTTTCTTCAATTATTCTAGAAGAGGTATTAAAAACTCTGTAGGCCTTACTTTGAGATGAATACCCAACAAGAAAACCATCATCTGCTTTGCTATCAAACTTACCTAAGTGAGATTTGGTATTGAGAATAGTACAAGGACATCCAAATGGTTTGAAAAATCCAATATATGGTTTCTTTTTATGGAAAAGCTCATAAGGTGTCTTGTTTTTAGGCTTTACAACTAAAACTCTGTTTTGAACATAGCAGGCAGTATTAACTGCTTCTGCCCAAAAAGTAATTGGTAACTTTGAATCAGCTAACAGAGATCTAGCAGCCTCAATCAGTGTCCTATTCCTTCTTTCAGCAACACCATTTTGTTGTGGAGTCCTAGGAGCACTGTATTGTCTCTCAATTCCTTTATCTTCACAAAAGGTGTTTAGATCAAAATTTTTAAACTCAGTTCCATTATCTGATCTAATGACTTTCACTCTTTGATTTGATTGGTTTTCAATTTTGAGAATAAAAGATTTGATCAGTCCACTTGTTTCATCTTTAGTTCTCAGAAAGTATACCCAAGTAAATCTAGAATAATCATCAACAATAACTAAGCAGTATGATTTCTTGCCAATACTTATCACATTAGTAGGACCAAACAGATCCATATGTAACAGTTGAAGAGGATTTGAGATAGTGTTTATCTCTTTGGTCTTATGAGAAGTTTTGTGTTGTTTGCCTTTGAGACAAGCAACACAATGATCATCACATGAATAGACTTTGGATGGCAAACCCCTTACAAGGTTATTCTTAACAAGTTTATTCATTGTTTTAAAGTTCATGTGACACATCCTTCTGTGCCAAAGTGATGATTCATCCAAAGAAGCTTTTGAAACTAAACAATTTAGGGATGAATCAGATGACACACTTTCCAAATCTAAACAATATACATTATCCTTCCTAGGAGTTCTCAGAAGTATCATGTTTTCATCAACCACTTTGTATCCAGGAGCAAGGATAATACATTCAGAATCAGTAAACAATATGCTATGCTTCTTGTCACAAACCTGTGATACACTTAACAGGTTGTATCTCAATTTCTCAACATAGTACACATCTTCAAAGGTCATCTTACCTTTTGAAACATCACCCTTACCACTTATCTTTCCACCAGCAGGATTATTCCCAAATGCAACATGTCCTCCATCAATCTTTTTGAAATTTTTGAGGCAGGCCATGTTACCTGTCATGTGCCTGGAGCAACCACTATCAACATGCCAAATGCTCTTCCCCTTGAGCTGTTGGTTGCCCTGCACATTAAGATAAATCAGTTAGTTTTATTGGGAACCCAAGCCGAAGTGGTCTTGGGTCTCCCTTGCTCATCAAAGTACTTGCACTTGGTTTTGATGAGATTTTCAACCTTAAGTACTGCAGTACTGGAGTACTTTGTCAATATGATTGGTTTAGCAGCACTAGAAGCAGTATTAACCTCAGAAGTACTAACAGTGCTAGCAGTACTAGCACTGGGAGCAGCAGTATCGTTAGCAGCACTATCAGTACTAGCAGCAGTATCAGCAGTACTAACAGAGTTAGCAGTATTAACAGAGTTAACACTGCTAGAAGAAGTATTAACAGAGTTAACACTGCTAGCAGCAGTATTATCTGAATAGGAAGTACTAACAGTGTTAGCAGCACTAATACTGCTAACAGCACTAACTTTTGAAGAATTACTAGCAGTATTAACACTGCTAGCAGCACTAACTCTTGAAGAAGTACTAACAGTGTTAGCAGTACTAACACTGCTAGCAGCAGTATTATTTTTAGTGCCTTTTGTAACCCACATTGTAACACATTCCTTTTCAGGCTTTTTCTTCATGTGGCTTTTTGGTTCAGCTTGTTTCTTAGCCACATTTGTTCTTGTAGGCTTCCTATAGCCAGAAGGTTTTTGATAACTTCTTTGAAAACTTCTCTTTTGGTTAATAGGATTGAAGAAACAGTATTTGGCAAGATGATTCAGTTTGCCACAAATAAAGCAAGGTTTTGGTCTGTTAATCTTTTGCAGATCAACTCCTTGCCTTAGTGCCCACTGGTTATTCCAGTTCCTTTGATTTCCCCTCTTATTATCATGATTTTGGGGCTTATACTCTTGAGATTTCCTGCAAGAACACTGTTCACAAGCATTAGAGTTCACAACAGTGGTCTGTGTATAATGAACTCCCTTTCCCTTGTCAGTCCTTTTTATCTCATTGTTTTTGACACATGGACTTTCACATTCCTCATCAGATCCTACTTTGTCAGTCTCATCCTCAACAACTACTTCATCTAATGGATCTACTTCAGTGGCTCCTTTAGGTAAGTCCTTCCTATCCTTGGTTTCTAATATGTCTGACTTAGGAGGGATGTAGTTGTTGTTGTAGGGTGGGGGAGTGGCATTATACCCTAGGCCTGTTTTCATCTTACCATGGACTTGAGCATTGATTATTGTGTCCATGGCTTTAGAAGCTTTTGAAAACTTTTCAACATCAGCTGTAACTTTCTTAAGTTCTTCTTTTAATTTTTCACACTCTTCCCTAGACTCTTTCAGTTGGAACTCCAGACCACCTTTTTCCCACTTCCAGTAGTTAGTATCATATGAGTGTTGAAGTTCATTGGCTTGAAAGGCCCTAATCTGTTCTTCAAACCTCTCAACAATCAACACATAGTCTCTTCTATCCTTTTCTAATCTTTTAAGATCATCACACATACCCTGGTTGTGATCTCTATACCTTTTAACAGTATCTATACAAGCTTGAGTACAGAGATTAGATTTTACCTCAGTGGGAAGATCTGAAACTTCAGCCATAAGTGCTTGATTTTGGATGGCTTCTTCTGCTTGGTCACTCCAGTCAAATCCCATTCCTTGTTGAGAAACAAGAGCTTGAATGGAGCTTCTGTTTTGATTGGAACTTCCAGCCTGAGTTTGTTGATGGCTGTTGTAAGATGTTCCTCCTCTGCATTCCCTGGCAAAGTGTCCCATCTTGTGACACTTGTAGCATTCAACTTTGGATTTGTCAAATCCAGCACCATCCTCTCTTCTTTGGGAAAAATTGTTTCTCCCTGTCCTCTTAATGAATCTCTTCACTCTCATAGACAGCATAGCCATCTGCCACTTTATATCCATCTCTTCAAGATCATCAGCATTAACCTGTTCTAAATCATCATTAATCAAAGAGGAATTTATATGACTGGAAAAGAAAGCTTCTAGTATTGTATCTTTGGACTTTTCCTGATTGACTGAACCAGCAGCACTAACTGAACCAGCAGTACTAACTGATTCATGGTTAGCAGTAGAATCAGGTGATGCTGAAAGAAGTGCAGCATTATGAACATATCCAGAGGGCTTCTTTTTGGCTTCAACCTCTGATTCAAATACTCTAAGATCATTGTACAGATCATCAAGTTCCTTATCTTCTAGTTGATCATTATGTCTGAAGGACACAGTGTACATTGTCCATTCTTCACCCAATGATCTTAAGAACTTCCTGTTGACATCATCAGCCTCCATCTTGACTCCTACAGTGGCTAATTCTCCAATCAGCTTATTAAATCTATCAAACGTTTGAGTCATGGACTCATTCTTGATAGAAGTAAAGTTTTCATACTGCTGCTTGAGAATTGCCTTTTGATTTCTCTTTGTGCTTTTGGTGCCAGTAAATCTTTTCTCCAAAGCATTCCATAGAATCTGAGCATCAGTGCAGTGATGGAATTGATGCTGATACTCATTGGGAATAGCCAAAAGCAGGGTGCTTAAGGCCTTCATCTCTGTCTGTCTGACTTTCCTCTCTGCATCAGTCTTAGGAGGAGGTCTTTTGCCATCTGGTCCAGTTCTTCCTTCAGCACATGGACCATTCTCAATGATATCCCAGATGGAATAATCAGTAAGCAGAATGTACTGCTTGATTCTAATTTTCCACATGTCAAATTCATTGGGTCTGAGCATGGGAACTTTAGATACAAGAGTACTGTTTGATTCAAAAGAATTTTCCATAATGACTGTAGAATTCTAAGAAACACTTTCTCTGATACCACTTGTCAGGATCGAATCTTAACAAGACAATAAACACTTAGAATTCAGAATTAAAGAATCTGCGGAAAAGAACTTTAATTCTCACAATCAAGAACAATGTAACAGAAAATTCACCACTTTGTGTATTCACTAAATCGACTCACAATATTAACAACCAAACCTCAATCTTGTTGAACAGGCTCAACAAGACGACTTCTACTTCTCTAGAAATAGGGTTCTTTCACCTTGAGGTTAAATCTCTCTGAAAACAATATCGAATTCCTTTTCACACGTATATTAACTCGTCTCTATCTTGTATGTTCTAATAGCTATCTATCAATACTATTTATACAAGAATAATTACAAGATAACTATCAAAAAGTAACTTGATCTTCTAAATCTTCGTTAAACATATCTTGATCAATTCCTTCTTTGTCTCCAAAAGTATCGCATACCAATCTTAACAAACTCAGCAGTATTAATCTTCATTCTTCATGAGCAGTACTAACAATCTCCAGCAGTATTAACTTTGTACAGGCAGCATTAACCATGTACCAGCAGTAGTAACTTTGTTCTGGCAGCACTAACATTGAACTAGCAGTACTAACCTTGAACTGGCAGTAGTAATGTTGTTCTGGCAGTACTAACCATACTTAGCATATCTTCAGTTCCCAACACATGCCAAACATATAAATTTTTTAAATAAAAACCCAATACAATAAATTTATCAAAAATGAATTATAAAAACACAATAAAAATAATAACTTACATGTTTGTCCGGAATGTGGCATCAAATGATATAACGTCTCCAAACTCACGATAATTCATGCGTGCGGTTTCATTGGCCTAGAAAATAGCAAAGAGCTCTTTACCATCAACTTTGTACTCGAAAAAAATAATCCGGACATATTTGTTGCCTACTTGTCATGGTGTTTATTAGCATCTGAGCATCCTTATTGCCAACAAAAGTATTCATGTCACGCCTATAATTCTGATAATCCCTCACAGTTCCACCAGAATTTCCCACACCACCCATCAATGCATTACGAATTCTATGACCTTTGCTTACACCAACCTTATGAGCACATGAATGAAACACAGTCTTTTGCTCAGCATAAGAAAGTGTCCTATTATTACGTGAAAATCTCATTTCTTGCTCACTTAACAGAACATGATTATGCCACTCTACAAACTTATAAACCTCATACCTATTTCTTTCCTTAACAAAATGAAATTTAAAACAAGCCTTACAACTAGTCCTTTTTAAGTTAGTATTACGCCGCTTGCGAGAACCAGACCGAAATTCTAATGAACCGTAAATCTTAGGGGTAGGTATACCTTGTTTGCTACAAACAAGATACCTGGTTGTAATTCGACCTAGCCTATTGATTTTTTTGTTAGAAAACCTAACATCAAACCCTGCTTTTTCGGCGTAATTCCTATAACACCTCTTGGCTGCTATGTGATTAATGAAAAAATCACCAATCTTGGGTGTGCATTCACTAGAAACATCCGGCATGAAATACTTTGACCCGTCAATATCTTTTCGAATCTCATCGTCATTATCATCTACACAATAAAAAAACTATATTTAATAGAACTATGCAAATTACCAATAAAATGATTGAAATACAGTAATAAGTAAAACAAAAAAGCTATGAATAAAATGATTCAGATTAAATCATAATTCACAACATCACATTGTCAAGAAAGTAAACAAATGTATTTAAAATTAACGACAAGGTGCACTAATGAAGACCTAAAATTAATACTAAAACTGTTAGAAAGGAATTTTAATGATTAAAGCTGTTGGTTCCCAATTTCAAGTAACAATATAGAAACAATCAGTTGTATTGAATGATTTGAGAAGAGTTTATAATATAGGAATTAAGAACACTCTCTCACAATTGAAGCTCTCTCTCTTCACGTATGAATGTAAAATGAGGCTAGGAGGCTTAACCTAAAATTCTCTAAGACAAGACTTTATAACCAATACAACAATTGGTTATTTACACTTTTAGCCCTTGACCCTCAACAAATACAAATAAGTCCTTGACACTATTTCTTTATAAAACATTCATATAAACTAGGGGCTAATTAAAGCTAACAATCTCCCCTTAATGTTTTATAAAGAAAGCATCATCTTGTAGTCTCCCCCTTGCTTTCTTTAGAGGCGTTGGAGTGTCAATCTTCAAGTCTTGTGAGTCTTCTTTTTCTGATCTTCCACAATGTCAGTTGCTTTAGTTCATTTTTTTAACCCCCCCTTGAATGTTGCTTTATTTTTCAGATCCCAATTATCTCCCATAGATTAAACTCAAACAATTAGAGAACGATTTGATGTGCGGAAGCTTGTATAACCAGTTTGAGTAATAACCGATGGTAGATAAACAACTAGGAGATGAAGAGTAGCGAACACATTCGGCTCATGAGAATCTGCATTAACAATAATAAGTAACCAGGGGTAATCATCTAACACAAAAACACATAGCAACTGTTATCACAACAATTAAAATAATTGTGTGGCCTATGTTCAGAGTTGACAAATATGAAGCTCTGATAGGACTTCCAGTTATCATAGAAGTAGAATTATAAAATTAAACTTCTCAAACTGTTCTGACAATATCACATAGATATGCATGTGGAATCACAAAGATTCGTGATATTGTGTGGAAGAAAAAAAGAATATTATCTATTAGGCTCAAAAGTGTGTAAATTGTTTGGACATAACAGGTGTCCACAGACTCAATGTGCATGAGTGAAGTGTGAAGGTGGGGCAAATTTCCTTCTTTTCAATATCCAACCTTCCAAATAAAGATCAGATAGCATATATGCTGCTTCCCCGTGGAAAAGTGAAGTATTTCCCTGTTGAGAAGGAAATAAGTAGCTAGTGGGGTTAATTCAAGAGTTGGCATGGGCTCACTGCCTGTTTCAATGATAATCACCAAAGAATCGTGATAAATCAGTAATGTGGCTTGCCCGGCTCAGAAAAAGTTAGTGCAGAGTTGTATAATTCTTTTGACTCTGTTCTCACACCCTCTTTCTTTTTATCATTTAGCTCACATCTAACCAAACTCTCTTTTCATTTTTACCTCTTAAGCACAATGAGAAAAACTCAGATGAGTTGTCTCCCCTACTCTTTAATGTAGACCCTTTACCTCTCAATCACTCAAGGTTTACTTCTTTGGTAGGAAACACAGGTTTAAGTGAATCCATAGAAGTGCTATATATGCTCACACATTGATAAACGCAGAGATCGCGTGAGAGCTCGCTTTCCGTAAGAGATATTTTGACCCTATATGCCTGGGTATCACGAAATTCTCTAGGGGATAATCTCTTTGTTTCGGTGTATCGATTAAGGCACTAATCGATTCATACTTATACACCTTTAGAGAATCGTAACCTACATTGTATTGAACCAGGAAATAATCTCTCATTTAATGAGATTTGATTGTGGACTTAATGACGTCGGTTACAAAAAACGGGAGTTACAAAGTGAGAAAACATCCCTGACGCCGGCGCTACTTCCCGTGCTAGATAAGTAGCCCCAAAAGGAGCGCGGGCAACATTCCAGAGCCCGACGCTACTTCACGCGCTAGATAAGTAGCCCCAAAAGGAGCGCGGGCAACATTCCAGAGCTTGGGGCTACTTCCCGCGCTAGATAAGTAGCGCCACAAGTGGCCCCGACGCCCAGCTCAAGAAACCACTTTGTAACTTGTCGATTTTAACCGTCCAACAATCCCGGGTTCTAGTTAGCTTACACGAGTGTGCACTCCACACCTCCTAACTCATGTTATAGCTTAGCTACCAACCCCATTATTACCTTTGTGAATCCAACTACACAAAATGGACCGATGATTTCACTAAAATCACCAACATTCCTCCCCCATTTTAGTGCAATCCTTGATTCACAAAATAAAATTACAATACAGGTAAACAAACTCATGCATAAATGAAAATATCTAAAAGATTGAATTTCCATCTTAGTACATTACACATTTCAAATACTCGAGAATCCGGGTGTCCTATGGATTGAACCCGTCAACCCATTTGAGTACCAGAAGATAACATACACATGAATTTAAAAGACTCTCTAATGTATAAACTTGACACTATACAGGCCATGTGTCCTTATCCATTCGTGAGTGTATCAAAGCCAAGTCCAAGCCTTTTGAAGCGGCCACACTTCACACTCATATAGGTAGTTCTTTTCCTCATGCACCTGCACATGCATTTTTACAAAAGAACAATTACCTCCTTCACTTGCAGTACCGAGCACACACCTTGGGATGACCGTCTTGTGCTCCAATCTCTTAGGGTGAGCTTTCCCATTGAATTCAGCTTCTAACGTTGTATTAGAAGGGAATTGGGTATCTCACCGTTAGAGATTTAGATGGACTTTAATCCCATCCCTATTACCGACTTGTGAACCAAGTCCCTAGCTAACCCCTTCGTCAAGTGGTCCGCTAGATTTTGTTGCGACCGAACAAACTCAACCGAATTCACCCCATTCGTGATTACCTCACGAATCATGCTATGTCTAACACCTAAGTGTCTAGACTTTCCATTATACATTTGGCTATAAGCTTTAGCCAAAGTAGCCTCACTATCACGACGGATAGAAATTGGTGATATTGGTTTCGGCCATAATGGAATTTCATGGACCAAAATTTCTTAGTCATTCCGCCTCTTTACCGGCAGCGGCTAACGCCACAAATTCCGACTCCATAGTCGAACTCGTGATGCAAGTTTGCTTCTTGGAAGCCCATGAGATGGCACCTCCCCCAAGCAAGTATACCCCACCACTCGTGGAAGAGTGATCTTCCAAATTGGTAATCCAACTTGCATCCGAATATCCCTCCAATATTGAAGGAAATCCGACATATGACATTACAAGTTTACATGTCTTATCCTCCATCCCGGGCATAACAAAACCTTCCAGTTGTTTCATGTAAACTTCCTCCTCCAAATCACCATTCAAGAATGTCGTTTTGACATCCATTTGGTGAATCACTAAATTTTGAATAGCACCTAAAGCTATCAACAATTTAATCACGGAGATTCTTGCAACCGGGGCATAAGTAACAAAATAATCTATGCCTTCCCGTTGCCTAAAGCCTTGGATCACTAATCGAGCCTTGAACTTGTCGATTGACCCATCCGCTTTCATCTTCCTTTTGAAGATCCACTTGCAACCCAAAGGTTTGCAACCCGGTGGCAAGTCCGATAATACCCAAGTATTATTCCCCATGATGGAGTCCATCTCATCATGTATTGCTTCTTTCCAGAAAGCAACATCTTGAGACTTAATAGCCTCATCAAATGATTTTGGATCCTCCTCAACACTATAACAGTAAGGAATTGGGATCCAATCTCATCTCTTGATCCCTCTACCAAATACACTTGGAAATCGGGACCAAAGGATTTTTCAATCCTTCCTCTTTTGCTCATTCGAAGCATCGGAGATTCGGTTGGAACAATTGCTTGTTCATCAACCTCACTAGTTTCACTAGTATTTGGAACTATGTCCTTAGGCCTTGGCATTGAAGAGAATCTAGTCTCATCAAATATCGCATCTCTCGATTCTATAACGGTGTGAGTCGCTATAGAATCATTAGGTTCAATAACATAGAACCTATATGCTTTGGAATGCTCGGCATATCCAACAAAGATGCATCACCCAAAGTCTTCCTTATGGGTTCGGGTGATCGAACAACCGCTCGTCACTCCCAAACTTGAATAAAACTCAAGTTAGGCCTTTGAACCAAAGTTCATACGGGGTAATCTTGTTCCTTTTATTGGGAACTCGATTCAACAAGAAATAAGCCGTTAACATGGCTTCACCCCAAAATCCATCAAGCAATTCATAAAGTAGCATAAACAGAATTTTAAAACAAAATTCACATGCAACATGAACAGAATTGTAAACAAAAATTCACATGATATGCAACATAAACAGAATATTAAACAAGATTCATTTGCAACATTAGCAGAATTTTAAACAAAATTCATTTGCAATATAAACAGAATTTTAAACAAAAATTCATATGCAACATAAACAGAATTTTAAACAAGATTCATTTGCAACATTAGCAGAATTTTAAACAAAATTCATTTGCAATATAAACAGAATTTTAAACAAAAATTCATATGCAACATAAACATAATTTTAAACCAAAAATTCATATGCGACATAAACCGAATTTTAAACAAAAAATTCTTAAGTAACATAAACAGAATTTAGACAAAATTCAATTGCAACATAACCAAAATTTTAAACACAAAATTCATTTGTATCATAAAGCAATTTATAAAGCAACATAAGGCAATTCAATTGTATCATACACAAAATTTGAAACAACATTCTTTCATTCAAATTTAATTCAAGCATGTTATTCAACATAAAATCAAATCCTATACAAGAGCCATCCTTTGACAAGATAAACTTGTCCGACTCACAAACTTGCCTATATCCTAACTTATTCAAGATGTTACCGGAAACCAAATTCTTTCAAATTTGTGGTACAAACAAAACATCAAAATTCAACTTATTTTGCCAGAACTAGATTCTAGCCTAACTAAGCCTCTTCCAAGAATGGTAGCACTCGACTCGTTCCCTATGTGTATCATTGATCCGTCTTCAACCGGTTCCATAGAGACGAACCAACGACGATCTTTGAACACATGACTTGTAACACCCGAGTCGATCCACCAAGCAACATCATCATCCTGTACATAAACAGATTAGGATATTAGTGGTACATAATTCACAATTGAATTAAAAACCAAAGTCAAGAAACTGACCTTGCCGTGGGTTTTGATCCTTGGATCCTTGCCCACCACCACTTGTGCTTGCACCATTATTATTCTTGACAACCCGACAATCCCTCTTGAGATGGCCGGTCATCCCACATGTCCAACATGTTAATTTAACCTTCTTGTTGGACCCTTTCTTGGCTTCGTTGAACTTTTGTTTTCCCTTGAAATTATTAGTCTTTCCCTCTTCCACCATGTTCACCGAAGGTGCAGAAACCTCCTTTACTTTAGGTTTCTCAGCCTCTTGCGCCCGAAGAGATTCCTCTATGCGCAAGTGACTACCGAGTTGAACAAGTGACAACTCTTCCTTCTTATGTTTTAACATACGTTTGAAGTCCTTCCAAGAGGGGGGGGGGGGGGCAGTTTATCAATAATGCTCGATACGGAGATGGATTCGTCCATCTTCATATCATGTTGAGCATATTGGCCTAGGATGCGAAGGAGCTCGTTGTATTGCTCCATCACCGGCCTTGAGTCCACCATTTTGTAATTGTTAAAATTACTAACGAGGAACTTCTTACTAGAAGCATCCTCGGCCATGTATTTGGACTCGAGAGAGTCCCATAGCTCTTTGGAGGATTCCACATTTTGATAGATATCGAAGAGGGAGTCACACATACCGTTCAAGATGTGGCCACGACTGATGTAGTCGTCATTCTCCCACTTGCCGCGACGTCGGGTAACCTCCAACGTCTCGTTCTCCATCAGCTCCGGTATCGGGGTGCTTAGTACATACGCCACCTTCAAAGTTGTCAATAAGAAGTGCATCTTCTTTTGCCATCTACGGAAGTCCACGCCTTCAAACTTCTCAAGTTTCGTGAACTTGGAAGTCATGTCTCTTACAGTTTGATCATTCGCCATCTCTCTCGCGATAAGCAAATATCTCTTACGATTGTTGGAGGAATTCAAAAATTGAGAGAGAAATAGATGTAGAATGACTTGGATAAACGCAGAGATCGCGTGAGAGCTCGCTTTCCGTAAGAGATATTTCGACCCTATATGCCTGGGTATCACGAAATTCTCTAGGGGATAATCTCTTTGTTTCGGTGTATCGATTAAGGCACTAATCGATTCATACTTATACACCTTTAGAGAATCGTAACCTACATTGTATTGAACCAGGAAATAATCTCTCATTTAATGAGATTTGATTGTGGACTTAATGACGTCGGTTACAAAAAACGGGAGTTACAAAGTGAGAAAACATTCCTGACGCCGGCGCTACTTCCCGTGCTAGATAAGTAGCCCCAAAAGGAGCGCGGGCAACATTCCAGAGCCCGACGCTACTTCCCGCGCTAGATAAGTAGCCCCAAAAGGAGCGCGGGCAACATTCCAGAGCTTGGGGCTACTTCCCGCGCTAGATAAGTAGCGCCACAAGTGGCCCCGACGCCCAGCTCAAGAAACCACTTTGTAACTTGTCGATTTTAACCGTCCAACAATCCCGGGTTCTAGTTAGCTTACACGAGTGTGCACTCCACACCTCCTAACTCATGTTATAGCTTAGCTACCAACCCCATTATTACCTTTGTGAATCCAACTACACAAAATGGACCGATGATTTCACTAAAATCACCAACAGCTCACACATTGATCCCATGAAATTGTTGTCCTAAAGATTGTATTGTTCCCCACACTGACTATTTTTAGTCTCAGAAAAGCATTTAAAATGCAACTTCTATATCAGAAAAAGCATTTAGCATCTAGAAGTGGTTTGATCATTTTTGAAAGGTTTTATCATTTTAAAGTTAGTCTTCTTTAAAAATGATGAGTTTAAAGATTTAGAAATTTACCGTTGGATGTACATGGTCAGATTGGCATTCTCCCCCTCAAATTGAGTATTTAATCTCATTGAAGCTCAATTTGAAATTAGATATCCTGTAAAATCAAAAAATATTTTGGTAATCATCTTTGATGATTCCTCATTTGTTAGGAATATCCAAAAGCACTAATAATTAAAAACAATGCAAGGGGTCAGAGTTTAGAAATACCAGTTAAAAAACTCTGAACTGAACATATCTGAGGTACTGGTCCTACACTGAGTTATGTAGAAGCATCAATTCTGATGAGGTACTGGTTCTACACTGCTGTGTGTAGAAACGTCGAGAGAACACCGTTCTTGAAAGCGGAAGGAGCATGAATTAAATGCAATGCTTTTGGTCCAGCACCTTACAGCAGACTTTGAAGCTGTTTTGGCATATCAACACACATAATTTGAGAAAACGCAGAACATCAATGTCGTGCATCTGTGGATTATCTTTCCAATGCAACTGGACTCGTGTAATTTGGAGCGCCGAGTCAAAAGTTATGTGCATGTTTCTGAAGCAGCGCAAAGCTGTCAAACAAACAATTTTCGGGCTCTGGACAACTTCTGACAAACCAACAGAGCTCTGGTAGATGTTTGGCGGCAGAGGTTGGTCGGCAGAGGTTTGGCGGCAGAGGTTTTGCAGCAGAGGTTGATCGTAGTGCCGACAGAGGCTGATCTCGTGTCGACAGAGGTTGATCAACTGCTGACAGAGGTCTACCTTATGATCTGCATGAACTTTGATCTTCAAGACTGCTTCTAATCTTTTGAGTCTCTGAAAAACTCCACAGAGCTCTGATGATGATTTTAGTGAAACACAACTTTCTGTCCAACATATGTATACTGACTTTAGCAGAGATTCTGACCAAGAAGAACACTGATTCAGACCAATGTCAAAACACGAACATTGTTTATCTGTGTCTTAGGAATCCAACTCATCTGGACTCATCAAATTTGGAGCTTCGAGGAGGGAGTTCTGTTGAAAATACGACAGGTGCGCAAAGCTGACAGCAAGTACTAAGATGTTGGGCTACGGGCTCTGAGGTTCGGTCGCAGAGGTTCAGTCCACATAGGCTCTGTCGGGTTTCACAGAGGCTCTGTGGTGAACAGTACCACATAGGATGGTCGCAAAATTCTGAGCCAAAGCTTATGTTGTTGCCAGAAGTTGGTCTGAGTGGTCGACAAAGAATGATCGCGGCTTGACAAACGCTTGACAAAGGCTCGGCAAAGGTTTGGTCGCGGCTCGACAGAGGTTGTTTGTGGCTCGGCAGAGGTTGGTCGCTCCTCGGCAGAGGTTGGTCGCTTCTCGGCAGAGGTTGGTCGCGGCTCTGTGATCTGAGACTTGACTTTTATTCTTCTCTAGACTTGCATCTTTACCAAGATCGTTTGAAAAAGCATTGGAACTGATCGATAGAGCGTTAGCACGGAATTTTCACCAACAGAGGTTTTGAAGCTCTGTGAAACTCGGCAGAGGTTCTATGGGAGAAAATTTCTAATAGCTAACGATTCATAAACATTTTTTATCATCCAAAGTTTTCATCGTTTTAGGCAATGTTTTTAGGACGTATTTGGAAGTTGGTGTCCTAGAAAACTGTTTTTGAAAAGATTTTGTGCGATACATTCTTACATTGGTTTACCCTTGCTCGGAAGAGGTTTGGTCACAGCCGGCAGAGGTTTGGTTGCGGCTCGGCAGAGGTTGGTCGCGTCTGGCAGAGGTTTGGTCGCGGCTCGGCAGAACCTTAACAGAAATGTTACACTAACTTTGACACTGATTTAGACCATTTTACCTCTGGAGTTTACAAAAACTCAAAACACAAACAACTTTCATTGGTTTGTTATCTGTTCAGATCATCTTGAATCACCTTTTTTGGAGCTCGTACGAATAAGATATGGTTGATTTACCACAGTCGCGCAGATCTGTCCATCAGCTTTCCATCAGCACACTGTTGTATACTTCAATGATGCATATGACCCATCTAAATTTCGAATCTCTGAAATATTAAAACACGAAAGCTGTTCATCAATGTGTTTTATATCCAGGGCCTTTTGAATCGCATCAATTGGAGTCTTGATCAGTGAGATATGATCAATTTACTACAACATCGCAAATCTGTCAACATGCTGTCATAGTACTTGATTGTTGTGCACCGAAATCAATTGCCTTTGAAGGATGAGTCTTAAGCTGAGTGTTTAAGAGTCCATTATCCACTGAAGTGTGAGTCCTTAACAGATGTATTATGGAGTCCACGTACCTGCAAGACAGATTAGAGACATTTTGGTACCCATTTCCAGATTGGTCCTTTTCTGTTAAGATTTGGATCTGTTTTAAGGTCCTCTGGTTTGCCAAGTTTAGCTGGTTTGCTAGGTTCCTTTCTATGCTTTTTCTTATATTGGTTCATTGAATTTTTCTTATAAATGACCCATTTGGAACACAGTTAGAACTAGAGAAATGGTTCTTCAATTGAATCAGAAGATCAAAGCATTTACACTTATGACAATAATGAGATGGATGCTTAAAACTTCTGAATTTATTTGGAAATTTGGAACAATTGGCCTTTTGAGTAGAAGGAGATGACTTTGGAATTTTCTTCTGGTTTGAAGATCCTTTAGCTTTCCATTCCATCTTCTTGAAAGATTGACTTTCTGACTTATTAAGCTTAGGATCATGGAAAGGATTGGAAGGTTTGATTTGATCTCTTCTAAAGTTATTTGATTTGGCATTTCTTTTCTGCAAAACATGTTTTTGAATTGAACTTGAAGCTGTTTTATATGAACATTCATAGTCTGTTGAATCATCATATTGAGATTGATCAATTGTATTATTACAACCAGATGATCCAACAACAGCAACTTTAGCTTCAAATTCTTTAAGCTTTTTGGCAAAAACATCTTTTTCTTTTAAATTTAAATCAAACAATTTTTGAAGATCAGATTTACACATTTTCTCCACCATAATCTTAGTTGACAAATCAGACAGTCTTTTTGTCAATTTTGATATTTGAGCTTTAAAAACCTTTCTTTCTTTCACAAAATCATCTTTCAAACACTTTGTTTGAAATTCTTCAACCTTCAACTTTTCAGACTCTTTTCTTTCAAGATCAGACTCTTTCCTCTCTTTTTCAAGAGTCTTTTCTAAATCAGATAATTTGTTAGAAAGCTTAACAAACGTTGTTTCAAAATATTTTCTTTCATTTTCAAAGTTCTCTTTTTCACAAATTACAAGCTTTTCAAAATTAGAAATTAGATTAGAAAAATTTAAACATTTAAGTTCAAGTCTTTTCTTCTCTTGTTCAGACTCAGATAAATTCCTTTTCAGTTCAAGATTTTCACAGTTTAGGAGTTTACCTGATTCTTCAAGCTTAGCAATCTTTTCTAAATTAATCAGACTGCTTTTGTTCCTTTCCTCCAACTGTTTCTCAAGATTAGGAATTATCTTGCGAAAATTAGTACTGAGTTTGGAATAATAATGAGAATCAGCATCAACACAAAATCTTAGTCTTGACATATTGTTACTTGAAAGATCGTTAGACAACATGGTATTGATTCAAAAACACAGAAATTAATACAAACACAGAGGTTCAAATACCCAGTTCAGATTAAGTATTAAGAACTTAAAAACTGATTTCAAACACAGCAGGTAAAAAACACAGCAGGTAAAGTATAAGAGTATGAAATTGATAAACCCGTATTAGAGGTCGTATGTTGAAAATCTGTAAGAATCAAACAGGGGTTGTTTGAAGTCTTCTGCAGAATCTGTGTCTGTGCTGCTGGAAGAACCGATTGACAGCAGCAAAATCGATCAGGTAATTTTTGAATCAACAAAAATTGTCTTTGGCTCTGATACCAATTGTTGGTTCCCAATTTCAAGTAACAATATAGAAACAATCAATTGTATTGAATGATTTGAGAAGAGTTTATAATATAGGAATTAAGAACACTCTCTCACAATTGAAGCTCTCTCTCTTCACGTATGAATGTAAAATGAGGCTAGGAGGCTTAACCTAAAATTCTCTAAGACAAGACTTTATAACCAATACAACAATTGGTTATTTACACTTTTAGCCCTTGACACTCAACAAATACAAATAAGTCCTTGACACTATTTCTTTATAAAACATTCATATAAATTAGGGGCTAATTAAAGCTAACAAAAGCCTATATTGTAACAACCCGATCCTAACTATCATGCCCAAAAGCTATACCTTTAAATTAAAATGCCAAAATCGGCTCAATGTAATACATTAAACAGATTACAAACTGGGTTTACGGAAATAACCCTATCTACAGCTGAGATCGTAACAATAAGGAAAAAGGAAGGCTCTCTAATCCTTCTACTTGCAACTTCCGTCTCACGCCTTGCCAACTTCTAAACAAGCTTTCAACTACCTGCTTACCTGAAAAGGTTTTAGTTTTGAAAAACGAGGGTTAGACCATGAGGTCTAGTGAGTTCCCTTAAAGCCACACCACAATAAAACAGTTTATGGAAAAACTTTCAGTAAGAAATGATTGTACAAAACTTGATAAGAGCACACATAATGATCATCACACTGTGATCAGCACACTATGATCAGCACGCTATGATCAGCACACTATGATCAGCACACTATGATCAGCACATTATGATCAACACACTATGGCGAGCTACTAGTACACGCTATGGTCACACACACCGTGACAGCGTAAAAAGGGGCACACACCGCCCATATATGAAACACATTCATATATCACACCATATGGGACACACCCCCATCTCACACAAGGCCATAGCTCGTCCACACGAAAGTAGTTTAGGTCCACACGATTAAATCACACTTTTCATTCATAAGCAAATGATAATATGAACACTTACCATTAATCATGCATAAGGATTCATATATCAACCATATGGGACACACGCCCATTTCACACATTTGCCATAGCTCGTCCACACATAGATAGATTCCATCCACACATATTGTCACACACTTACTATTCGCCTTGAAATAAGCAGTTTAGGTCCACACAATTAAATCACACTTTTAATAATATGTTTAAAAATAGTACGAGCATTTACCATTGTAAACATGCATAAAGTTCCACAATTGAAAAGGGTTTAAGATCAGAAAAACTCACCTATCATCCCGCTTAATCCTCTTACTAGATTGATTCTTCCTTCAACTGCACCTATAAGAATACACACTACCACGATAAGTCACTTGTTCGAACTACACACTCACACGGTTAACCCCTCAGACTAACAGGCTGCACAAGGGTGCCATACAGCTACTTTCCGTACAGCCAAAACTATCTGAAAGTTTTTACCCGGACAGTAGAAACTATCCGGACGGAAGAACTATCCGGTTATAAGGTTCCGGGCACTCCTGGATTCCCAAGGGTTTCCGGGTAACTACCGGGTACTACTACCACTAATCCACCCGGACAATACTCTCATCCGGACACCCTAAGATATCCGGACACTAGCTTGCGTTGGGGGTTTCCGGACGCGACGGATTTTACAAAAACCCAGGAAATCGCACCTCAGATGTCCTAATCCTCTCAACACTTCCAGAGATTGCTTTAAGGTCGATAGCCTACACAATATCCCACTCTAAGCACCCTTTTTAACAAAATAATGAAAAATACAAGGAACCCACCAAAACCCCAAGTTTCTTCTTAAAACTCCAATCACACCTCACCAAAACAAAAGAAGAGAAAGGATTCGTGATTACCTGCAGATTCTACTGGTGATTTCAAAGCCCAGCTGCCAAGACCGAATTCTCTCCTTCAATTGCTATAATCACCTTGGTTGCACTCTTCCTTAGCCACACACACATACACACACTAGACAAAATGCTGGAAGATGAGAAATTAGGGTTTTTCTCACACTATATATACTTTTCACACTAAGCACAAAACTTAACTTTCTTCACACTTAGGCTACATAACTTTTCTCAAATCGAATTTCTCCCAAAATTTCCAAATACCGACTAAAACAAAACTCGGTTATTACAACATCCACCCCTCAAAAGAATTCCGCCCCCGGAATTCCACTAGAAGTCCATGCACCCGATTGTGACGTTCTGGTAACGTTGCTTCCCACGTTCCGTGCCACCTGTCACACTTTCTACTTCGCGCTTACTCACTTATTCCAATCTACCGTCCCAATTACCTTAGGCTAGTATGGAACATTTCTCATCCAACATTGACCACTACATAAACGCAATTTTAACGGTCACTATGCCTAACCAGCAGTTCCACCACCTCTCATACGAGAAATTCAACCAAGTTAATCCGAACTCACACTCAATGCTCGAAGCGACTACACACTTCTCGTTTCTCACACGATACTAACCCACTCCTTTGCATTTCCTTATCATACAAGGATTAGCTCACATTCCCAAAGATTTCGTATCTACTACAAAACATCATAACTAACCAGTCCAAGAACACACAATTTCCTTCTTAGCTAGCCACCAACTGCCACCCCACTCTTTTATTCTCGGGTAACAATACCCCATGCCTCTTAGACATACATGCATCACCACACAAAATTTTGCTACATTTAAACAACTTATAAACAAATCCGAGCAAGGATCTCCACTTACGCTCACCACATATCAACACTAGTCCATCACTTCACCTCACAGCCAAACATTATCACCATGCCTCACATGCTTACTAATTATAAGTTACCGCCATCTTATTCACACAACCCCGCATACTAGAAGTTCAATTCTCACGATCATTTGTGCACACGCTAGGCCATGCTTTCTCCACGCCAAACACGACATATATTGAAAGAGTTTGCAAAAGCATTAAGCAATAATTAGTTTTTGCAATTCAACATCCACACACAATTAACTGGAATTTCTACCTGGTCAATCTAGGGCACACACCCGCCCCTTGCAATCACACAATAATAAGTATGCATGCACAATTATCAAACAGATATCACTAAGCTTTGATTTAGACAACTCTCAACTTTGCCTTACTCCAAACTAGGTGAACCATAAAAATTAGACCGTCTACTTCACTCGACCGAGTCTTTACCCCTAACCGACTCTTCGGAATCCACTCGAGACACGCTCAATAAATCAAACGATAGAACGCTCCCTTGCTAACCAACATAATCCACGTGTCTCACATGAGTTGTGCTAACTACTTCATTTATAAACGACATATCAATCACGTAGGGAGGATTACCTATCCAATTATCAATTCCCCACCTTCGGATACTCACAAAAAGGCGGTCCACCCTCTTGACAGATTCACACCTTCCCAACCGACCTCTTATCTCCACGCACACGCCTGGCCAAATAATCACACCAGGGTTAACTTTTCAATTTCAAATCTCTCGACAATGACTCCACACCCGACGTTGACTTCAACATCAATGCCTGACAATTAGTCTAAATACAAGTCCTCCTCAACTCCGGCTACGCGACGATACCGTTTCATCTACGTACCACAACGCTACCCTTCGAAGTATTTTGCCTGCTTCGTATTCACCCGGGACACTTCCCCCGCCGTCAGCTATACGTCAACTTATTAAACAAAAGAAAAGACCACCATCACACAAGCATAACTAGAGTCAAAGACTGAGACTATAGTTAGACGCCACCCTCTCTAAACGGTAACTCTAGGGCCACAAACGACCATCGACGTCTCAACCGCATTTCCCACCCTCGGAACTTTGCACAGTATTAAGTGCAATATCTCTTACCGCTTAGCGAGCTCATAGCCTCCATGCATGACAACACAATGATTTAAATCGTTTTACGTACTCGAATAATCCACAAAACAAGGTTTGATATGCAAGACACGACAGCCTCATAAAGAACAACCACACACACACTAATCTCAAGGATCGCCCACACGCTACCCATGACATCTCGTAACCTGGTCCATCTACTGAAAGTATACACATTGAAACTTTCTTTGTGCAAAATTTTAAAATACAGCAAAACCGTCCACGCTGGGATGGTCAACTGACTCTCACACTCGCTGACATGTCAAAAGCATGTTCACATCGTTTTCACCCATCAAACCATACGATCAACTGTTGTTATGATTTATACAACAAAGTTTAACTCACTCATAAAGAAGTGAAATATTTCATTATTTTTCTAAATTCGAAATTTATCACACCACGTAAATAAATCTATCTTTTCCTTCAAGCATACACTTGCACATGCCAACTCATTTTCAAAATCAGAAGTTTACCAGGCACGCGTACACGCTCACACATTCTGACATGAAGGACTTACGTAACTTGTTTTGAAAACACAATGCATGACTCACTTTACATTGAAGGCTATTCGCTCGAGCAAGGTCAACCGTTTGCAGTTACAGCACATCAACGCCGACACCCTACTCCTAACCAAACCATCAGGTTCCTTACATTTGAAACAATCATTGGTACTGGTACTTCCCCACACACTTGGATGCTCCAACCTCCCAGTTACAGCCTGACTATTAATTTGTAATATATACGGCTTCACCTCAACCCCAAATAGGTTAACCAACACTAGTGTTATCAATTCATAACCACCCTTAACACTCTTCCACTAACTAGAGAGTAAGAAAACACCTCCCTAACACCCGATCCTTGAGTTGAACGCTCAAGATCTCTATTTTCCAACATCAGGAAACTTCCAGAATAAAGACTCCTCAGAGATTAGGAGCTCGCCTCCAATCAATTATTTTCCTTAAGAACCTTAAGGATTCTACTTCACACCACATTCACACAATATCCTTCTAAATAGTGTCATCAGTCACACCAAGAATAATCTGCACAACACACTAAATCGTTGCCATCACGGCAAGGTTAAACTTTACACACTAATCACTACACTCCACACACTTCTGTTATTCTCCACACTCAATCCACCACACTTCACGCACTACCAACATCAGGACAACGGTAAACAAGCACACTCATGCACCTGTAAATTCATAATGACATTGGCCAGATGTGATTTGAATTTACCTTACATGAGAGTTCTCACTACCTTCGTCCTAAATTCTCAGTGATTAAGGTCTTCCCTAAAGGCTTCCTATATCTCAGCTGTGTTCTCCTACTCCACAGTTTAAGTTTAGGCCCATCCGGTCACCTAAATCCCTTAAACTAGCGCTATGATACCAACTGTAACAACCCGATCCTAACTATCATGCCCAAAAGCTATACCTTTAAATTAAAATGCCAAAATCGGCTCAATGTAATACATTAAGCAGATTACAAATTGGGTTTGCGGAAATAACCCTATCTACAGCTGAGATCGTAACAATAAGGAAAAAGGAAGGCTCTCTAATCCTTCTACTTGCAACTTCCGTCTCACGCCTTGCCAACTTCTAAACAAGCTTACCTGAAAAGGTTTTAGTTTTGAAAAGCGAGGGTTAGACCATGAGGTCTAGTGAGTTCCCTCAAAGCCACGCCACAATAAAACAGTTTATGGAAAAACTTTCAGTAAGAAATGATTGTACAAAACTTGATAAGAGCACTCATAATGATCATCACACTATGATCAGCACACTATGATCAGCACACTATGATCAACACATTATGATCAGCACACTATGACGAGCTACTAGTACACGCTATGGTCACACACACCGTGACAGCGTAAAAAGGGGCACACACCTCCCATATATGAAACACATTCATATATCACACCATATGGGACACACCCCCATCTCACACATTCAGTCGGTATCTCTCAAACCTTCTCGGCAGCACGCACTCCTCAACAAAACGGAGTGGTGGAGAGGCGCAACCGTACCCTCGTCGAAGTGGCTCGCACTATGCTTTCTCAATCGAAACTGCCGCTATTTCTCTAGGCCGAAGCGGTGTCTACTGCTTGTTATACGCAAAACCGCTCCATCATCAACAAGCGGTTCAACAAGACGCCGTACGAGATCATAAACAACCGTGTTCCGAACATAAAATATTTCCACGCGTTCGGATGCACGTGCTACGTCCTCAACGACAAGGATGATCTCGGCAAATTCAGCCCCAAGGCGGATGAGGGAGTATTCATAGGATACTCCATGCAGGCTAAGGCGTATCACGTTTACAACAAACAGACTAAAACCGTTACCGAGAGTGTAAACGTGACATTCGACGAAGCCGCAGATTTGGCTTCTGAACACATCAGTTTAGAACCCGGTTTAACTGGCTTGCTAGCTTCTAAACTTCCACATTCGGGATCTGCACAAGCGACAGTAAATCCGAATCATGCATCTTCATCGAATGCTGATATTTCATATTTAGATTTATTGTTTAAATATTTTTATGATGACATATTTAACACCTCAACCCCTCATGTCTCAGCACAACCACGACTTGAAGTTGCTCGTATTGAGGATTCGGCGAATCTATCCGGTCCGCCGCCTTCGACAAGCACGCCTTCCATCACTGTGGAGACATCTCAACCGTCCTCATCAACTTCATCTGATACTACTACCCCCCGGAGGAACCAGTGATAAACCCGGAGATCGCTCCTAATGATTCGTCATCTGCAACAATCGATGATCAGCCTCTGCATTCCTCGGAACCAGAAGTTGCTCAACCTTCGACGAATCCTCCCCCGTCTCCTTCGAGAAACCAACCTGCGACACTTGAAGCTGTTCAAGACCTTCCATATGGTGACTACGTGGATCCGGACGCATCACATTCAACTCAACAACCGCTTCCACACACCACTAAATGGACGAGAGCACATCCTCTGCACCAAATCATCGGTGATCCCTCCACACATGTTCAAACACGAGGCTACACGCCGATCCTAACGGAAAGGATGTGAACGCTAAAACGTACCGGGGAATGATCGATTCTTTGATGTATCTAACCGCAAGTAGACCGGATATCATGTTTTCAACTTTTCTATGCGCTCGATTTCAGTCAAAACCAAAAAAATCTCATTTAATAGCTGTAAAACAAATTTTTCGTTATCTGCGTGGTACTGCTGATCTTGGCTTGTGGTACCCGAAAGAGACAGGTTTTGAGCTGTCTGTATACTCGGATGCAGACCACGCGGGCAGCATGATGGATCGGAAGAGCACATCGGGCATGTGCAGTTCTTGGGCGATAGCTTGGTGAGTTGGGCATCCAAGAAGCAGCAGTGCGTCTCTACGTCGACTGCCAAGGCAGAATACGTGGCCGCCGCGAGCTACTATTCCCAAGTGATTTAGATGCGGACTCAACTCAAGGACTACAGATTCACATACGTAAAGGTGCCCATCTACTGCGACTCGAAGAGCGCCATTGTCATATTAAGCAATCTAGTCCAGCATACGAAGACAAAGCACATAGACGTTTGGTACCATTTCATCAAGGATCACGTTGAAAGAGGTACAGTCGAACTCTATTTTGTAAATACCGAGCATCAGTTAGCAGACCTATTTACAAAACCCTTGGACGAAAAACGGTTTAATACTCTCGTGTCCAAGTTAGGTATGCTAAATCTGAAGACTTGATTTGTTTGTGTGCCCGATACAAGTTCCATACACCTACGAGAAACTGTCTACTCATCATCTGTTGTTCACACTCCTGATGATTGAGCATACACTTTCTCGTACTTGTATTCTACTTGTATCAGTTACACAGTTAGGTTGAGTCTTTGTATTTATTTGGTAGATTTCGTTTGTTTTCTTTCTTTCCACGTGTGTTCCTTTTCTTTCATACTATCGTCTAATTTATTTGCTTATATATGTGCTTTCACGAGTGTTCATGTGTTCAGGGGGAGCACGAACCGGTATCAGGTAAGTTCACTCTATTGTTGAGGGGAAGTGTCACACACAATTTTTTCTAAACTGCCATAAAGTTTTTTTGTGTGTGTGGATACTCCCGTGTGCATTTCACACTACGCGCACATTCTGAGGGGGAGCATATACCTGTATGTTCATCATTTGAGGGGAGCGACACAACATCTTTCCTTTCACTGTGTAAAAGTTTTTTTGTGTGTCGGTCCGGTGCACACATTTGCACTATCCGAGGGGGAGCAACGAAGTCCCCATGCTCAGTTTGCGGGGGAGCAGGGAAAATTCTTTCAAAATCCTTATAGTCAAATTTTTCTTGAAAATTTGAAAGAACAGGGGATTTTTTGTCAAACATGACAAAGTATCCGGACAGGTTTCTGGAAACCCGTCTATCCGGATAGGTTTTCGGACCGGACACCTATCCGGATCGGATGGGTATCCGGATGACCCACCCGGACAATTAGTCCCTTATATAAGAGATCCGGAAACCATCATTTCCATTATCCGGATAATTTCAAACCCATCCTAAAACCCTGTGGCTTTCTCTTTCGTTCGGACTATCACGCAATCCACGAATCTCACTCAGTTTTCGTTCCAAAATCAGGTATGCTCTTCTCGTCATCATTTAGATCAATAGTAGTCGAGTTTCACGCACTCACACGCACGATTCGACCACCGATTTAGTCGACATAGGGTTTCCGAACCCGGGTTTCACGTCGACCTTCATTCGATCCATTTCAGGATGCCCCTGACCGATTAAACACATGTCGTATGCACCCACACTCCTATTAGCACTATTATGATACTTGGGTGTGTGTTTGCATGTATTTTTGGGCAAAATCAATCAATCCGAAAGTCGTCCGGACACATTCTACATGTCCGGAAACTCACAAGTTTATGACGATTTGTCCGGAAACCATCAACGTCCGGAAAACCTAGTTGTCCGGAAACCTAAGGGTTTCCGGTAAGTTCAATTCTCTGGAAAGTTGATGTGTCCGGTAACCTACGACATCCGGAAACCCTCATTATATCCGGAAACCATATTTGTCCAGAATGCTTGCTTTGTCCGAAAACTCTCTTCTCATCTGAAAACCTTTGATGTCCGGATACATTTTGTCCGGATACCATGGTTTGTCCGGAAACCTCTTGTTTCAAATGATTTTGTCCGGACACCCCTGTGTTCATCAGTGCAGTACCCTGTTATTTCACTGCCAGTCCTCAATCTGTCTCTGATTGAGCCTATTACTGCAAAGGTACGCGCCTACACTTGTTCATCCGCCTTGATTACTAACTTTGGTCCTTTTCCAGATATTACATGGCGGATCAAGAACAACAACAACCACCCGAAGAGCTAATTCCTCCTTAAGAGGAATTTATCGACGAAGCAGCCGATAATGCTTTGGTCGCCCCTGACCATGGCATTGAGATAGTAGCCAACAATCATCAGTTGGACACCGCTGAGTTCCGACCACAGGAGCAACACCGTATGGTCGTGGACATCCTACTTGGTCACCCTCTCCGTGAGGCCCTCACTGCCACAGCCGACGTCCCGGTACTGTATGTATATCAAGTGTGGCTCTCTGCCCAGGTCATCACGACTGGCAACACTCAAACCATCACGGCGCGCTTACACGCTTACACCTGACGCATTCCGTCGCCTGCTATCCCTACCAGAAGCCAACGTCGGCGGACACCAAGGCTACGACCCCGCGGTCAACGACACGACCTTGTGTGCTCAAGTTCGTGCCCTCGGATACAACCACGCCATCGACCGACCATCAGCCTTCAACCGAAAATATCTGGCGCCCATATGGTACACGTTGTTCACCATACTGAACAGGTGTCTCTCATCCAGATGGATGGGCATCGATCAGTGCACAGCCGATTTCTTGTGCCTATTCCATGTTGTATGCTACAACAGACAGTACTACCCAATCCACACAAGAGGAGGAAGGGCCCGGGCAGCAGGGGCTCCCGGGCGGGGTGTGTTGAGAGTACGTGGGAGGGGAACAGGAGTGGGTGGTGCATTGAACCTGCGGGCCAGTACTACCCAATCCACACAAGCCGGTCCAAGCCAACAACCCATTCCCATCACCCGACCGACGACCGAAGCTGGAACGTCGTCTAGTCCGATGCTTCACCATGACTCCGAGCCTTACATATCTGATCCTCCCTCACCGACCAGACAGGTTGAGGATGTGGAATCTGACTCCATTGAATCCGATACGGATCGTACTATCCGGGCAACATTTTACCCTACCCGTATCGGACCCAACCCAGACTTTACCGAAGGCATCCCATCCGACTCACCGACACCACCTCTGATCCCTACTACCCAGCCTGATACGGGAGATACAAGGAGACCTGAGGGAGAATTAGTTGAAAAATTAGAACATGTGAGACGGAGGGAATTACGGTCGAAAGCGAACCAAGAAAGGTTAAGCCGTAAAGATAAAGAGGTTTCTGAGCGAATCCAGCCAAGTGTCATCCGGGTAGCCACATCTGCTATCCCGTCTCATTCGTTGGGACGGGGTATTGAAGAAGCCACCGTGTACCCAGCGGCGCAATTGCACACCTCCAAATCCACTCATCCGTCTCTCAAAAGATGGATGTTTCACTTTTGCACGGGGATATATCACAACTTCTACCGATCTCTCACTCGGAGAGGTCTGGTATTGAAATAAGAGACCAGCAGCCCCCGGTCTCGACTTCTTTGGATGCACTCTTGAGTCTAGAGCCATTTGCTAATATTACTTCTTCGGCTAGGACACAAGATGAGGAAACGAACATCGGTGCTCTTGGTGACCCAATCGGAACCTCCGTAGTGTCTCCGCATTTAAGCGGAACGCGAGGATCGGAGGGAAATCCTACCACGGCTACCCCTGTGCCAACCGTGAACGTAGGTGGCTCTACCTCTAAGGTAGATGCCTCAACGGCTGCTCTAAGTGACCCCGATGTTATTTTACCAGACTTTGTGTCATAGGGATATCTGGACAGCGCCCTAAAGGCTGCTCGTGAGGCCATGGAACAGCGACTCACCAACGAGCTCGACAAACTAAAGAGTCTGATCAAAGGTAAGGAGAAAGTCGTCGAAGCTGAAACCGCACCAACACCTCCACCGACTCCCGTTCAGCCTATCTATTCGGTGGATACATTAAAGACGATGCTCCTAGCCAAGATGCTCCAACACACCGACACAGATGCCTCAACCGAAGAAGACCTGATCTCTGTTCTACGATCACAGGTCACTGCTCCTTCGTCGTCCATTACTACCAGATTGGACCAGCTTGACACGACTCTTAAGGACGTTAATCGAGCGCTCACAACGCTGTCCAAGAATGTCACCACACTCGAAACTACTTGCAAGAGTCAAGTCGGCGGACTCAAGCGACGACACGATGACCAGGACGATCCTGATCACCGTGAGAGGGAGAACAAGAGACTACGCTTGTTCGAGTCCACCCCAATCATCCCGGAAACAACTGTGGTTCAACCGGAACCTTCAATTGCGGCACCTGCAACCGAAACCGAACCCAAAGCCGTGTTGAGTTTAGCCGAGATGGAGATTGATATGGACATCTCCGATGACGAAGACCCGACGGTTGAAAAGCTCGAGGGAACAACACAAGAATTGGTCACATATGACACATCAGACGGGTCTACACCCAATCTGATTGATCCAGACACCGAGATCGACCTGGAGACCGAAAATGCATGGTACGAAAAAGCCGCCAGTGCTGTAAATCTCCAGGTAAACCTGATCTTCCCTACTGATGAAGACGATAATGTTGACTACGACCAATTTCTGCTGCAAAATCTATATGGTACACCCGTTCACTCTGCTTAAGCCACCGAGAATTCTACAAGACCCGATACTTCAGCCGCTACAAATCCGACATCTCCTCAACTACCGACAGCTTCTGATCTTCCTCCTCCCCAACAGTAAGAAATCCGATGGGAGAAGATCACGATACTCATTCCTCACCTGGAGGAATCACTGAAAAAGTTGTTCGTTCACAGGTTACGTCCTATCGAGCCTTCCTTTTGCCTTGGTATTTACAGTTTCGACCCGGAATACCAAAGTCAGTATATAAACGCAATGAAGCGGTGTCTGCCAGTTAGACAAGTCCGAACAAAGCACAAGATCACCGAAGTGCTCAACGTCCAAACAAGTAGAATTCTTAAAGTTATGTTTCCCGTTTTCACCGTCCGACAAGAAGACGGAAATGAATGGCGATTTTCCGAAGCTGACTTCAAGAACCTCCGACCGTTCGACTTCTATGCTATTCTGAAAGACCTCCGTACCAGAACTATCCGACCGCTTCAAGTAACTAAAGCGCTCGAAGCTGTTCGTCGATTCCTAGTCTGTACCATCATGATGTCCGATCTCACGGACCTTCAAATGGCAATCGAGAACAGAGCTAAAAAGGTAAACCTGATAAAGCTGAATCTGAAAGCGCCCGAACTAAAGATGTATCCCGAGAATGCACTGCTTCTGGAACCAGAATTTGGGATAGTCTACATCAACGATCAGAATGAAAAGATATTCCTTCGCTTCAGTCAGGTCGACAGGTTCTGCGATGGCACGCTCTTCAAATTTCAAGATGCTCTTCGCAACATCATCACTCACGAGTCCGAAAACAAAAGGTATTCGTATGTTTCCAATCCGAATGAAACAACTGCTCGGGAAGCATTAGAAGTGATTGAAGACCGCATCGACTACCGCTGAGCCATCCGGATGTTCGAGGTACACTTTGCGCTCTGAAAGAGATATGTTGATAACTGGCGCGAACTCGAACTTCAATTCAAAGGAGGAGATTGTTAGGGCAATATTTGGTTGAATAGAAGTTCAAAGGCTGGTTTGTTATTCTTTATTTTGAGCCTTGTTAGTGAATGAGCTGTGGGCTTGTTACCCCGATAAAAGATTTGAGGAGTTGTTTTATTGAAATCTACATTTTTGAATTTTAATGATTGAGATTTTTGAATAGAAGGGATTTTTACGCTACTTATTGACCCTGTTGATAACCTTGAAGAAACAGATCGGAGATTGTTAAAATTGTGGAAATTGATATCAACTAATCCGTCTTCATGTTCAATAATATTAGATATGTTATTTGAATTATCTATAGGTTTTGGGATACCAATATCTTGAAGATTCCAATTACAAGATTGAGTAATTTCATTCCATTTGATTCGTTTGGGTGTTTGAATCTTAGTGTGTTGAGGATTGGCTTCAAATATTATTGTTTCATCTCTAGGGCTTGATATCCTAGTTTTTGGTTCGATGGTTGAAGTCATAGTTTTGTAACAGACTCTGTAAATTATAGCTACAGCTTTAGTGTCTTCTTTGAATTCTAGGTTTTTTGTTTTGATAGTAAGAACTAAAGTATCTAGAATATTTGGATCAAATAAGCCTACTGAAAAGTTGGGGTAACAATTAAAGTAAATCGGGCCATTTGAGACATTAGTTTCTGCCATAGCAAGGATGGAATTTTGGAAATTTGTATGCCTAGAATCTCTAAGTATTAATAATACCGGGGCATCTATTCCTAGTATAAACAAGGGTTTGATAGCAATTTGAACTAATCCAACATGTAAAAATTTGTATTTTTTGTCTATGTTGTATTATGGATGATTTGGATAAGAGGGTGAGATTATTATAATCTCTATTGATTGATACAGTTTGTTCTATGGTTTTGATTGAATATCCTTGAAAATAATCAAAAGCTCCTATTTTATAAACTGTTTTAACATCTTGTTTGGGAATCGTCCAATTTGTTAGGTTTTGCTCAATATTTGAAATATGAATTTCAGAAGAGTTCATATTAAGATCATTTTCTTCTATGTTATCAGTTTCAGAAGAATGTTTCTTAGCGAATAAATTCATAACTTTATTTATTTAACAAAATTTATTTAAAGGGTTGTTTTAGAATTAAAGAATAATACTTTCTTTAAATACTTCTTGAATAATCAGAGGGACCACCTTCGGAGGGACCACCCATGAATAGTCGTGGTCCGGTTGGGCGTCTTACCTCCTGCGCCACTTACGCTACTCCAACCGACTGGGCTGACCATGTAACAACCGGGTTTTTATAGCAAGTATGAAAGTTTGGTGTCTAATGTTTAAGAAATGAAAGTTAAGTTAAGGGGCTCTTATGCAAATTGTGAAAGATATATATTGGTTCAAATCCCTAGGGCACCATTCATTTTTATTCAGTATCATTCTCTTGTTTGGTGTTTGGCGGCTAGAAGAAGAGGAAAGAAGAGAAGAAGAAACAAATTGAGGAAGAAATCTTTGAAGGTAATCATCAAAACTTTCTCCCTGATTATTTCATGCTTCCTCTTCTCTTTTTTCTAAGAAATGGTGGTGAAAACATAAGGAATTGTTGGGTTCTTCACCTAAACACCTATGAAAGAGTATAGTGGAATTTTGGTTGTAATAATCCATTTTAATGGTTAAAAAGTGGAATAAATGGGTGTTTTATGGTTGGGGGATGAACCCACATGTTTGTCTAATCAACTCTAAGGTAGAAAATCAGATTTTAATCACTTTTGGGAAGTGGGTTTTCTTCCAGTTCGTAGTTACCGGTAAGTCTGTAGTTACCGGGTAAGTCTGTAGTTACCGGGTAAGTCTGTAGTTACCGGGTAAGTCTGTAGTTACCGGGTAAGTTTAGAGTTACCGGGTAAGTTTGGCTACCGTATGCGTAGTACCCGGTAAAGGGTGTTGTACCCGGAAAGTCCATGCACCCGGTAAGGGGTGTTTTACCCGGTAAGTCCCTGCACCCGGTAAGTAGTATCCGGAAATTATAGCTGATTGAGAAATGCTTAATCTTTTAGGTGCCAAGCTCAGTTAACTCGAGGGTAGATCGAGAGTGCGTTTAATACCATCACGAGGTGAGTTCCCTAAACCCTTTTTACACGAACAAGATGTTAAATGTGTTCAACTGAATATGGTTCATTATGAGCATGAAATGTTTACCAACTGTTATGCATGTTTTCCATGAAATGCATGTTTTATTTAAAAAGGATTATTTAGCAAATGAAATGATGTTTAAAGTTTTCACGCATGTGATTACGATACGTTATGTGTATGTTATGTGGAGTCGGTTTACATAGTGGATCAGGGTACCTTGGGATCCGATGATCCCTTGGGCATTTGTGGTGAGCTTGTAGGATGGAATTCATTTCCTTCCTACTCGGATAGAAGGGAGTCCATTTGGACTCCGATGTAAGCCGAGAGGGTGTCCGTTAGGCCCCAATCGTGGTAGCTTATGCGATCCTTGAACCATGTGTAGAACCTTGAATGATGCTTATGTGAAGAATATGAATTGTTTTTATAAAATGATTTCATACTGTTGCATATGCTTTATGGAGGGAATTCACTAGGCCTTTTGGTCTAACCCTCGCTTTTCAAAAACTAAACCATTTTCAGGTAAGCGTAGCACTGGTTCTTCTAGTAAGAACTAGGAGACTCCAAGATTTTGGCTATTATAACTATAGATAGAAGCTCTAAGCTGTGGATTATAAGCTTCCGCTGTCCAATTTTGTTTAGCTTAGATTTTTGAATGGTTAAAGACAAGTTTTAATATGTAATTTGGATGCTTAATCTATGATATTGCATGCTATGTTTTATGGGACGTTACAGACCAACACCGACATAAAAAGGCTGACCAACACTGACATCCAGTTCGTATTAAAAGAATATATTTTCTTAAACTTAAAACTATCTTTAAATATACCTTGAAATTTTTTATAAAGTTATGATGTTATTCGCTAAGAAACATTCTTCTGAAACTGATGACATAGAAGAAAATGATCTTAATATGAACTCTTCTGAGTTCATATTTCAAATATTGAGCAAAACCTAACAAATTGGACGATTCCCAAACAAGATGTTAAAACAGTTTATAAAATAGGAGCTTTTGATTATTTTCAAGCATATTCAATCAAAACCACAGAGCAAACTGTATCAATCAATAGAGATTATAATAATCTCACCCTCTTATCCAAATCATCCATTATACAACATAGACAAAAATACAAATTTTTACATGTTGGATTAGTTCAAATTGCTATCAAACCTTTGTTTAGACTATGAATAGATGCCCCAGTATTATTAATACTTAGAGATGCTAGGCATACAAATTTCCAAAATTCCATCCTTGCTATGGCAGAAACTAATGTCTCAAATGGCCCGATTTACTTTAATTGTTACCCCAACTTTTCAGTAGGATTATTTGATCCAAATATTCTAGATACTTTAGTTCTTACTATCAAAACAAAAAACCTAGAATTCAAAGAAGACACTAAAGTTGTAGCTATAATTTACAGAGTCTGTTACAAAACTATGACTTCAACCATCGAACCAAAAACTAGGATATCAAGCCCCAGAGATGAAACAATAATATTTGAAGCCAATCCTCAACACACTAAGATTCAAACACCCAAACGACTTAAATGGAATGAAATTACTCAATCTTGTAATTGGAATCTTCAAGATATTGGTATCCCAAAACCTATAGATAATTCAAATAATGTATCTAATATTATTGAACATGAAGACGGATCAGTTGATATCAATTTCAACAACTTTAACAATCTCCGATCTGTTTCTTCAACGTTATCAACAGGGTCAATAAGTTGCGTAAAAACCCCTTCTATTCAAAAATCTCAATCATTAAAATTCAAAAATGTAGATTTCAATAAAACAACTCCTCAAACCTTTTATCAAGAAGGATCTGATGATTCTCAGAGTTATGTTTACGAACCTACTCCTTCTGAAATTGAAACTGAAATTAATCAATACAAAAACCAAATATGAGTGAGTAAAAATGAGTGATTCAAATATTAATATGAAGTATCTTAAAGAACAATTTTACTATGACCATAACGAAGAAAGAAGAAATTTCTATTATTCGTCTGTTAATAACTCAAAAGAAGAATTTAGACATCAACTCTTGTGGAGAAAATATATCATGAAATACAATGTTCATATAACCTTTTTTAATTGGTATGAAATGTATTGTAAAGAATAAAATATTCCAAACCCGTTTATTAATATTTATGATACCCCAAAGATAACTCAAGATTATAAAATGATGAAGAGTGATGAAATCATAACTTCAACACATCCCCCAAAAGATTCAGTTTTAATAAATAATAAATACATAGGAACACCTTTAGTTATACCAAAAGCTGATAAAGAAGAAACCTTTAGAACCATTATATACCAAAACAAATATTCAAATGAAATTCTTAACACTATGAGCCAACAACTAAATAGATTAGAAAATAATCAAAGTAATAATAAACAAAAGGTTGAGATTCCTTCTTCTAATGATAAAGACAAAGAAAATAATAAAAATCCAATTTTTATACCACACCAAATTGATTCCAATGCCAATTTAGGCTACAACAAAAAATTAGTTAATGAATTAGAACAAAAGTTAACCAAATAAAATATTAATGTACTTAATCAAGAATCAGATTCAGATTCAGAATCTAAAGATATATCCCAAATTTATGAACAATTTGCTAATAAATTAACCTTCAAAGGAAGTTCTACCGGTACCAGTCGCCCTCAAACTAGAAACTATTATCATAGACCAACTTTCCCAGATCTTCAATTTGAAGACATAGAATATGCCGCTACTGGAAATGCATATGATGGTATGTCAGTCTATGAATGGAACGTTGATGGACTTTCTGAACACCAAATTGTTAATACAGTTAGCGAAATCAACATGGCCGCAAATGCCTATCTTACTAAAGGAAATACTGAAAAACAAATTGCAAATATTATCATTTTTGGCTTCACTGGCAATTTAAAAGGCTGGTGGGATTCGTACGTTATTGCAGAAGAAAAACATTTAATCCTCAATTCAAAGAAAACTATAGTCAAAATTGAAAATAATCAACAAATTCAATCCCAACAAGATGACATAATCAATACTCTAATCTTTAGCATTATAAAAAACTATACGGGAGATCCATCTCTTTTCCATGAAAAAAGTTCTGAAATACTCTTAAATCTCACTTGTAGAAGACTACAAAATTACAGGTGGTATAAAGACATGTTTTTATCAAAGGTAATGTTAAGACCTGACTGTAGAGAAGCCTACTGGAAAGAAAGGTTCATTGCAGGATTACCAAAACTTTTTGCAGAAAGAATAAGAGAAGAATATAATAATCAAGTTCTTTACAAAGAATTAACTTATGGTGACATAACCAGTCATGTTAATCGAGAAGGATTATCTATCTGTTCAGATTTAAAACTTAAAGCCAAAATAAAAAAGGACAAAATTAATAGTAAAGATGAACATGGTAATTTCTGTCAACAATATGGATATGAAACCATATCTGTTCCTATGTCATCAAAATCTAAAAGATATTCAAAGAAATACTTTGGCAAAAGATTTAAGACAAAATATGATAAGACTAACAAATACGATAGAACCGATAAGTACCATAAGAAAAAACCTTATAATAAATTTAATAAAAAAATCTCATAAACAAACAGATTCAAGAGATATAATTATTTGTTATAAGTGTGGAAAAACCGGACATATGGCAAAAATTGTTATGTTAAGAAAAAGATTAATGAATTACAAATCTTTAATCAACTAAAACGCAAATAAGCAAATTAATCCTCAATGATGATTATTCAAGCTCAGATTATGAATCTAGTATCTCAGATTATGATAAAAATGACTTAAATGTTTTAGAAGATTGTTCAACTACCAGTTCAGACTCCTAAACATGTGAATGTTTAGGAAACTGTACATGTAATAAAATTAATGTCATAACAAAAGAGGATAGAGAGATCCTTGAGCTTCTAGATAAAATTCCTGATCAAACCATTAAAGAAGAAGCCACAAAAAAATTTCTTAATTACAATCCAAAAATTGAAGCAAACATTTCAAAAACAAATGAGCCTTTTAATCTTCAAGAAGTTTTTAACAGATTTTCTCAACCAATTAAACCTATATCTACTCAAGAACTTCAAGAAGAATTAAATTTAGTTAAAACAGAAATTAGAATTATCAAAGAACGCCTCTCAAAAATCGAAAAGGATAAAACCGATATTCCAAACGAAATCCCAAAGGTCACAGTCATTTCAAATAAAGAATCAAATATTAATAAAATTAAAATTCCTAAAAACATTTCATATCAAAAATGGCATACAAGTATTAATCTTTGTATAGAAAATAAATTCAAAGTAACCGTCATCACCTTTATTGATAGTGGTGCTGACATGAATTGCATCCAAGAAGGGATCATCCCCACAATTTATTATGAAAAACTTCAAATCGATTATCAACCGCTAGTGGATTAAAACTTAACATTTCGTACAAAGTTTCCGATGTTCATATTTGTAAAGATGACTATTGTTACAAAACATCTTTAATCCTTGTCAAAAACTTAACCTCTACTTTGATTTTAGGATCTCCTTTTATTTCCCAACTTTACCCAATTACTGTAAATAAAGAGGGTATTTGTACAAAAGTTTTAAACAAAGAAATAATTTTTAAATTTACAGATCCAATTATTCATAGAGAACTAAATGCTCTAAACAACAAAGTTAATCAAGCAAAATATTTAATTAATGAAATTAGTAATAAAAGAATTCTTGATAATCTCCAAGATCAAAATATTCAAAATAGAATTAAAAAACTAAAAGAAAGATTTGAAAATAATGTTTGTTTCACTTTCCCTAATGCCTTTTGGAAAAGAAAACAACATATTATTAAATTTGTAACAACCCAAATTTCTAGTAATATGTGAAGGTTTGGTGGCTAAAGTCTAAGAAATGAAAGCTTGAGTTAAGGGACCTTTTAGCAATTGTCGGAAGGTATAAAAGGGTGCCAATCCCTAGGTTTAATGAAATTATTCTATTATGTTGGTGTTTGGCGGCTGGAAAGGGAGAAAAGAAGAGAAGAAGGGACTTTTTGGGAGAAGGCTTGATTAAGGAAGAAATCAGTAAAGGTAACCATCCAAAATCGTTTTCCTGGTTATTTCAAGCTTTCTTTTCTCCTTAGTCTAAGAATTTGGGGTTGAAATCATATGGGTTTAGTGTATTCTTCACCTAAATAACCCTTAAAAGAGTATTTTGGGTTTTGGTTGTAATGTTTCGATTTTACGAATTAAAAATGGATTAAATGGATGTTTTATGATTAAGGAATGAAACCAGATGATTGTCTAAACAAACCTTTGATTAGGAAATCGGATTTTTACCATTTGGGGAAGTGGGTTTTCGTTCGGTCCGTAGTTACCGAATACTGGAAGCTTCCCGGGTGTTTCAATAGTTACCGGGTAGATTGTAAGTGTCCGGGTAGAAATTATCGTGGGAGTTACCGGACATATAGTCTTACCGGGTAAGTTGGGTTACCGTGTGCATAGTACCCGGTAAGGGGTGTGTTGTCCGGAAAGTCCTAGTACCCGGTAAGTTCGTGTACCCGGTAAGAGGGGTAGTACCCGGTAAGTTCGGGTACCCGATAAGAGAAGTAATACTTGTAAGTCCGTATACCCGGTAAGGGGGTGTACCCGGTAAGTCATGTGACCAGATAGTAGTGTCCGGATAGCTGGTTTTAGGATCTGAACAGTTGTGTTTCATCCATTTCTCAGGTAGACCAGCTGAATGTCAGAAGCAAAGTAAGAAAAGATCTTAAAACGCACCAAGTGAATTTTTCTAACTAAAATACGTGATTTTACGTGTTTTTCCAAAGAAAGTGATTATGTGGAAATGCCATGTTATTTTACATGATTTTTACGTGAATGAAAGTTTAATGTTTTACTGATCATGGTGTGTTTACGAGCATGATTTATTTACAAGCTTTTACGTATGTGTTCCCCTGAAAAGTATGTTTTAAGGAAAAGATTATTCAGCAAGATGAAATGAATTATAAAGTGTTACACGGATTTCACGTTTCATGATTATGACGAGCTATGTGTATGTTATATGGAGTCGGTCTGCACAGTGGGATCTGAGTACCTCGAGATCCGATGATCCCTTGGGCTGTTGTGAGTAAACTTGTAGGAGGGAATTCATTTCCTTCCTACTCGGATATGTGAGTAAGCTTGTAGAATGGAATTCATTTCCTTCCTACTTGGATATGTGAGAAGCTTGTAGGAGGGAATTCGTTTCCTTCCTACTCGGATATGTGACTAGCTATGTGATCCTTAAACACTGTGCAGTACCATGGTTGAATGATTATGTGAGAATGTTAATGTGTTTTATAAAATGATTTTTATAATGTTGTTGTACGCTGTTTACGGAGGGAACTCACTAGACCTCATGGTCTAACCCTCGCTTTTCAAAACTAAAACCTTTTCAGGTAAGCAAATAGTAGGAGGCTCAGGTAAGTGAGCAAGAGCAAGATAGAGTACAGATGCAGCTAGAGACAGTGCAAGTGCCACTTGTAGAAGCTAGATTATTCTCAGTTGTGTATAGGTTGTTTCCGCCAACCTTAGTTCGAGATTGATGTAACGAAATTTTGGGACCCAGTATTATAATGTTTATGAGTTATTGCCATGTTTGTCCTGTTGCATTTTTGGGCCGTTACAAAATTACCCTATATAAAAGATTTTAATGAAAAAGATATCCCCTCAAAATCAAAAGCCATTCATATGTCAAACGATTTGCAAGAACATTGCAAAAAAGAAATTCAAGATTTATTAAACAAAAAACTTATAAGACCTTCAAAATCACCTTGGTCTTGTTCAGCCTTTTATGTTATGAATGCAGCTGAATTAGAAAGAGGTTCTCCAAGACTTGTTATTAATTACAAACCTTTAAACAAAGTTTTGGAATGGATTCGATATCCAATACCAAATAAAAGAGATTTATTAAAAAGGCTATACGATGCAAAAATATTTTCAAAATTCGACATGAAATCTGGATTTTGGCAAATACAGATTCATGAACAAGATAAATACAAAACAGGCTTTAATGTTCCCTTTGGTCATTATGAATGAAACGTAATGCCTTTTGGTCTCAAAAACGCCCCTTCAGAAGTTCAAAATATTATGAATGATATCATTATCCCTATAAGCAATTTTGCTATTGTTTATATTGATGATGTTTTAATCTTTTCAAAATCCATAGAACAACATTTAAATATATTTTATGACCTAGTTCATAATAATAGGCTAGTCATCTCTTCCCCAAAAATGAGTCTATTTCAGACTAATATTAGATTCTTAGGTCATGATATTATCCAAGGTACTATCAAGCCAATTCAAAGAAGCCTAGAATTTGTTAACAAATTTCCAGATGAAATTAAAGACAAAACTCAACTCCAACGATTTTTAGGATGTTTAAATTATGTTCATGACTTCTTCAAAGATTTAGGTATTATATGCAAACCTTTATATCAAAGACTCAAAAAGAATCCACCACCTTGGACAAGAACATACAAATATTGTCAAACATATTAAAGAAAAAGTTAAATATTTACCTTGTCTTAATATACCACAACCAAATGCTAGTATTATTGTTGAAACCGATGCTAGTGATTTAGGATTTGGAGGAATATTAAAACAAAAAATTAGTAAAGATTCTAGTGAGAACTTGTAAGATTCTTTTCAGGTGCTTGGATTGATACTCAAAAAACTTATTCAACCGTTAAAAAGGAAATCCTAAGCATCGTTTTATGCATCAAAAAATTTGAAGATGATTTATAAATGAAACCTTTTTTATTACGAATAGACTGTCAATCTGCAAAACCCATTTTAGAAAATGATATAAAAAATGTTATTTCAAAACAAATTTTTGCAAGATGGCAAACATTGTTAAGTACTTTTGTGTAAAGCCCGTGTCCCGGTACGGATATTTCTTTATTATTTATTGTCTTAATATTTTCTTCCTTAGTGAATTTTGTTATCGAAGCTTTAGCGAGTTCGGTTAGGAAAGACCATATATGTTAAAGTATGGTTAACTTTGACCAATGTGCAAAGTATTGGTAAGAAAGGGGACTAAAGGTGTTATGTTTGCAAATCTTGTATGGATCCGGCCCATGCAACTTAGAGTAGAAAACCCATAATATTTTTTTAGATTGTGTGTTGTTGCCGTGAAGTAGAAGGATAGAAAAGAAAGCAAACCCTATTTTTTTTTGGTCTTCCTTGTGTTCGGCCGAGACCTCCCTTCCCCTCGTTTTTTTTGTTGTTCGTCGCCACCAAGAACCACCACACCAGCGCCGCTGCTGGTGTTGGCCGGAGAGAGAGAGATCAGCAAGAGTGTAGAGGAGGAAATCGAGCGGAGGCCGCCTGTCTCGGATCGCCGCCGCCGCAAGGTCTTTCGCCGCCGCCAGTTTGTCGCCGGAGGAGTTGTGAGGAGGAAGAAAGGACGGGACCAGGTACCGTGAGTGCGCCATAGTCGCCGGAGTAAGGTAAGAATCCCCCGTTCCTTTTTCGTTCTTTCGTTTCCGGCGAAGGGGTCAACGGCGGACGCCGCCGCCGCCGCTGCGCGCCGCCACCGTGGTGGCTGGGTGTCGGGTGGTGGTGGCTGTGTGCGCCGTGCGTGTGTGGGTGCAAAAGGTCAGCCGATCGAGGGGGGGGGTAGCGATCTCGCGGTGGTTTGCAGTGGGTGGTGCGTGCCCGTGACCTGTCTTTAATCAGCGAACCCGTTAATCCATGACTTAATCGTTTAAGCCGTTTCGTTAAAACCGTCGTTTTTATAATCATCAATTCATGTGGAAAATAGTGCAGCCACTGTTTTTGCGACGGTTATAACTTTTTCGTCGTAACCCTGTTTGAGCCGAAACTGGCGCCCACGGTTCAAGTTCGGGGTCGGGCACGTTTTCCGTGTTTTAGCGGAAAACTGGTTCGGTCTCTAGCTGGGCGGAAAAGTGGCCGCAAGTTCGGTGTTTCGTCATTTCATGTAAAAATTTCTGGAATCTGCCTTGATCTTGCGAAAGCCTTAACGTTTCACTCGTAACTCGTTTGGACGTGAAATTGGTGCCCAAAGTTCCCAAATTGAGTTGGGGAGGTTTTTCGTGTTTTGCCGAAAGTCTGTTTAAGCCCGTAGCTAGGCTGTTTCGGGCTGTTTGCGCGGCTGGTCCGAAAACGGACAGTTTTTGTGGTCGTTCGTATTTAATTCATAATAAATTATAGAAAAATCGTTAGGAGGCGTATAATATGTCCTTGAAACCCTATCTCAGAGTACTTTCTGGTCATGAGATAATATTGGGAATTTTCTGGGTTTAAGGGGGTCGAAACAGGTCCCGAACAGACCTGTTTTGGGTGAGCGGAATTTAGTTTTAGTGACAGTTTAAGCGTGTGTCGTGTCATAGAGTCCGGGTATCGTATTGACACGTTTTAATATGCGTTTAGATGCTGGGAAGTGACCGTAATTGTGAAGCTTGAATTGTGTTATTAATCTGGGCGCGCATTCGAGGTGAGTTCTCTCACTGTGTAGTTAGGGGTTGTATGCATGTCATAATAGTTTGTATGTACTATTGTCTTTGTGGTGTGAACTAGTTGTTTGTGGTGTGTAATATTTGATTGGTTTGAATGCTTGGTATAAATGGGTTACATTACAGTTCGGTGAGACCGAGGCCTCGATGGTACTGAGGTGTTGGTTACATTACAATTCGGTGAGACCGAGGCCTCGATGGTACTGAGGTGTTGGTTACATGACAATTCGGTGGGACCGAGGCCTCGATGGTACTGAGGTGTTGGATACATTACAATTCGGTGGGACCGAGGCCTCGATGGTACTGAGGTGTTGGATACATTACAATTCGGTGGGACCGAGGCCTCGATGGTACTGAGGTGTTGGATACATTACAATTCGGTGGGACCGAGGCCTCGATGGTACTGAGGTGTTGGATACATTACAATTCGGTGGGACCGAGGCCTCGATGGTACTGAGGTGTTGGATACATCACAATTCGGTGGGACCGAGGTGTTGGATACATAATTACTTGTAGATGTTTACTCGTTTTATGTAACTGTGATGTTGTTGCTTATGTGCGGATAGGGGTGATGTGTATATAATTCCTATCTGCGCATGTGTTGGAATTCACTAAGCTTCGTGCTTACCCTTTCCCAATAAACTGTGGTTTCTGGTACGGGCGGCTCCAAGGCGTGACGAGTACATACTGGCGCGCGAGGAAAGTTGGTTGTTTTTATGATATTAATAATTAAAGGTTTATTCCGCTGGTTTTTATTATAAAGATTTTATTTATGAGTTAGCAAACGAAACGTTGGGATCATTTAATGGTTTGTTATGAATGAAATATTTATTTTAAAAATTTAAATTTGCTTGAAATTTTGGGACGTTACAACTTGGTATCAGAGCACAGCTTGAGTGAATCAAACGCACCTCGGTGTGTTTGATCTCAAGTTGCGGCTAGGAAATTTTCAAATTCTTTATTAAATCTTTTTGGAAATAAAAGAAAAAGTAAAGACCCGTTCGAGGAACGGTGATCGGAGGCGCAGTGTGTACAGTCAGCCGGAGCCAAAGGGAAAAGGTACAGTACTTAGTGTTTTATTGCTTTCTAGATCATAGAGTATGCATGCTAGATTGCCTGTTGTGGACACTATGCTGTATGTTGAACTACTTGCTATTAGGAATTTATGCTAATTATGATAGGTTACTAAGTGGATGCCCTCTAGGTTGTATGCAGTAAGAGATTTATAGCCTTAGAATATTCGATTTAGTTCTAGTGCGCAGCTCTTGTTTGAGTCCAACCGTTCTAGGATAGAGTCTTGTATTCGACTGTCTATTTGTTTCGCACTGCATATAATCGGGTATTCGCGAGGTCACCCGTTATAATTAGTAGGGATTCGGTAGTAGCAAGGGTAGTGGGATAAGAGGAAGTTCCTAGAGAGCTGGGAAGGGTGTTTATGTATGAGTACGTGTGCTAGATTGCTTTCTAGAACATAGGAGTATGTATGCTAAATTGCTTGGTGCTTGTTACACTATATTGCATGTCTGCTGCTTGCTATTAGGGATTTGGCAGTAGCAAGGGTAGTGGTTTGGATGGAATTCCTAGGGAGCTAGGAAGAGTGAGTATATATGCCGGTGCAGGCATATGTGTGTAGTTGCGGCGAGAAGCTACTTGGACCCCTCGGGATGGGACTCGAAACGAGCGATGATAGGCGTGGAAGGTAGTAGTAGAGCTCCTACTACCGGAAGCACAGGATCAGTGCTCGAGTCGGGAAAAGTCGCGAGGAATCCAAGGAGTTGAGCGTGAGTGTTGCTAGTGTGAGTTATTATGTGCTAATAACTCATTGTAATTGTTAACCCAGAAATGACCATCACTAAGGGAAACAACACTGCTGAGCCAGGGATTGGCGCCGGGATCACTGCTGAGCAGATACGCGAGTTGATCGCGGCTGAAGTAAAGCATGCTATTAGGGAGGCAATCCCCGAGATTATTACCGCCGTTCGTGATGAGGTAGTAGTGATGATGAAGGCCACTCGGAGCCAGGAACCTGAGTTAGTGGAACAGACTAAGAAGAGGAAAACAGCGCAGGCCGTTGCACCAGAATCGGCAGTTCCAAAGAAAACGAGGTTCTTAGACTCGCTCTTGGATCACAGGAGCGGTGGGTTCAAAACCATGGACGGTAGAGGAAGGAGAAATGACAATTGTTTCCAGTGTGGCCAGGTGGGGCACTACGGTCGCGACTGCAGGGAACCACCACAGATGGTCTGTTTTAACTGCAAACAGATGGGCCACGTGAAGGTCAACTGCCCGAATCCGAGAGTTACTGTTGGGGGCGGGGCACAAGGAGCTCCTGCGGCTGCTCCCTTGCGTATTACTGATGGTCGTGTGGGTCAGGCTGGACCCGAGGCGGCCCGAGGTAGAATTCATTAACTGACGGTGGAAGAGGCACAGGCTACGCTTAAAGTAGTGACAGGTATATTTTATCACTTGATATTTGTATGTAGTTGCATTTTGCTTAAGCTGTGTGTTTAAGTACGTTCTTAGTTAACTCGGTGTCTGCTGTAGTGATGTCTGATAGCGGGGCTACCCATTTTTCTTTCGTGCCTGACACTTGTAGTTGAGGTTGCTGAGGTAATATTTGTTTTAAGTAGACCATTTTGGGTCAAAAATTGGCAATTGTGCTAGAATCATAGGCTTTGAGCCGACTTTGATTTGAGGAAAACCCGTAAGATGATTTGATGTGATTTCCCAACTTGCCTTAAGAGGTTTAAATGTCTGGATGACAATAGTAGACCGGAGAGTTTCGAAGTAGTATGGGTCGAGACGTTGAATGCCGAGTGAGTCATGCACGAAATTATTTTTTAAAATAAGATTGCATTAACAAATTCTTGTGTTTCAAATCTTTGTATGGACGGTGTTTTGGAATTTTGAGAACTGCTCAGCACACACACAAGATCTTGAAATATGGATTTGAAAGTGTATGAAATCGTTTTATCACGGGAGTGCAAACCTCGTTAGAATTTGTCTCATTCTCGTTATTTTTCCAACGGTTCTTTCGGGTAAGATGATATCCGTGTTTTGTGGTGTTTAAAAATGTGGGGCAAGTGACTACGGCTTGTGACTTTAACATTGGAACTCCTCCACATATGTTAGAGTTGAGACGAAAAGTTACATTCCACGGTGTCTGTATAAAGCTAATTGAGTGATTTGGTTAAAATAAGTTTTGTTTTACGGCATGTCGAGTCGTGTGGGTTTAATGTCACGAGGTGCATATCTTATTTGTTTATGTGACCATTTGGGAAATCTTGGAAATCAATTTAAAGAACCCCACCTTTTGAGATTTTATGAGACTTTAGTCGATATTTTCAAATGATGGAAACGGATTGGTTTTTATCTTTAAGTTTGAAACTTACACGAGACAGTTGTGTTTTAACAAAAATATATTTGTAAACCGTTTCATCGTTTTGTATGACTATCCGACGCGCGTAAGATTTGTTAGTTAACCATGTGCCACGACATTTTGTTGAAAAAGAGGAATTTTGGGGTCAAATGTCATGGAACTGATTTTGAAATTATGTGCACATTTTTGTCGCACCCGATGGAAGGTCGAACGGTTACTTTAAATACATGTCATGAGTCAATTCCTACTAGAACCGCGACGGTTCATTTCCAAAGAAATTATTCATTTCGCTTTACGTTTTGTGAGTGAACTAAGCTGCAATGAAATGATTTTCAACATGATTTTCATATGAGGGACGAGCGTGTCCATTTTTGCGTAACTACCGACCTGGTAATAGTAGTTTTATTGCTTACGGACTTTTTGAAATGAAAAATCTAGACGTTGAAACATTTTTGTAAATGATTTTGTAAACCATTTGGGAAATGCGCTTTTAAGTGTTATGTGTCATTTTGAGAATTTTAAGGGTGTGAGTCCTTTGGGAAAACTCTTTTGTTTAACCTGTGTTGAGTTTAATGTTGATATTAGAGTACTGCTTGTTTAGACTTTATTTAAACGCATTTTCCGAATTGTGGGTCTAGCAAGCGTGGAGCATCTTGCTCGGTTTTGACTTGGAGTTAGTCATGGGCCAATTGCCCGGTTTTAATGGCTCGATGTGAAGTCTAGTTGATGAGTTGTTTTTGTCGCACCGTTTGGCATTCTTTGCACATTGAGTGTTTACATGTTTGGGTGAGTGAGACAATCCGGAATAGGCACTTGTGGGTGGGCTGTTTTGCTCTGGATCCTTAGGCACGTTAGTCAGTCGCTGGTAGTGGTCGGTTGGGTATCTCGGGGTGAGGCCCCGGTGTTCAGGTGTTATAGCCCAGGCTTTCGAGTAGGTGCTAGGAGGATATAGTTGTGGGCACCTACTTGAGAGGTAATTCTGATGTGCGGGGCCCTGAGGCGTTACCTGAGAGGTAGGCGTCGGGGTGTATCCTCGGTTCAGATAATTTTAGCTTTGTAAAGCGTGTGTGGGGGATACGTCGACGGTAGGAGGTTGGGTATTCCACGCGTGTTGGTAATGTGGGCCGGGTAGTATCGGTTAAGGGAATGACCTACGTGTGTGTTAACTGACTTGATTGTAGGGGATATCTATTTGTGTTAGTGTCTAGGATAATACCACGCTTATGTTTGTTATTGTAATCGGTAGGACCGATGTTCGGCGGGTGGCCGATGTTTGTTATTGTAATCGGTTGGACCGATGTTCGGCAGGGGGTCGATGTTTTGTTAATATAATTTGTTGAGAATCATTGGAGTCTACTAGAATTCGTGGAAGTTAATCGACAGTTAAGGGTAGGAATGATCGTAGTCGAGTATCCTGTAGGGTATTCTGTGAGCAACCTTGGAATGGTTAGAGTTTGAAATTTGAATAGGGATGGTTGGAATATCTAAGGTTGGGAGACAACCGAAATCGTTTAACTAGGAATGATTCCGATTGTCGGAGTGTTCTTCCAATCGCGTTTTCAGTGTTCTTGAAGGAGTGTTGTTAGTAAGGAAGTATTCGGGAGATTCTTAGACGGTGTGAGAAATTAGGTTCCAGTTAGTGGAAGTCCAGTGGCAACTCAGAAAGGGTTCTGAGTGGACTTGGGAACCTGAGGCTGAGATGAGGGAGAGCTATCCAGAGCTGTTCACGGACATAGACTTCGAGGACGAAGTCTAATTCAAGCGGGGGAGAGTTGTAAAGCCCGTGTCCCGGTACGGATATTTCTTTATTATTTATTGTCTTAATATTTTCTTCCTTAGTGAATTTTGTTATCGAAGCTTTAGCGAGTTCAGTTAGGAAAGACCATATATGTTAAAGTATGGTTAACTTTGACCAATGTGCAAAGTATTGGTAAGAAAGGGGACTAAAGGTGTTATGTTTGCAAATCTTGTATGGATCCGGCCCATGCAACTTAGAGTAGAAAACCCATAATATTTTTTTAGATTGTGTGTTGTTGCCGTGAAGTAGAAGGATAGAAAAGAAAAGCAAACCCTATTTTTTTTGGTCTTCCTTGTGTTCGGCCGAGACCTCCCTTCCCCTCCTCGTTTTTTTTGTTGTTCGTCGCCACCAAGAACCACCACACCAGCGCCGCTGCTGTTGTTGGCCGGAGAGAGAGAGATCAGCAAGAGTGTAGAGGGGGAAATCGAGCGGAGGCCGCCTGTCTCGGATCGCCGCCGCCGCAAGGTCTTTCGCCGCCGCCAGTTTGTCGCCGGAGGAGTTGTGAGGAGGAAGAAAGGACGGGACCAGGTACCGTGAGTGCGCCATAGTCGCCGGAGTAAGGTAAGAATCCCCCGTTCCTTTTTCGTTCTTTCGTTTCCGGCGAAGGGGTCAACGGCGGACGCCGCCGCCGCCGCTGCGCGCCGCCACCGTGGTGGCTGGGTGTCGGGTGGTGGTGGCTGTGTGCGCCGTGCGTGTGTGGGTGCAAAAGGTCAGCCGATCGAGGGGGGGGGGGTAGCGATCTCGCGGTGGTTTGCGGTTCGTTTTATTGTTTCGTCGAAAACCGCCGCCGGCCGCCACCGGCGACCACCACTGCCGGAGGGCAATGGGTGGTGCGTGCCCATGACCTGTCTTTAATCAGCGAACCCGTTAAGCCATGACTTAATCGTTTAAGCCGTTTCGTTAAAACCGTCGTTTTTATAATCATCAATTCATGTGGAAAATAGTGCAGCCAATGTTTTTGCGACGGTTATAACTTTTTCTTCGTAACCCCGTTTGAGCCGAAACTGGCGCCCACGGTTCAAATTCGGGGTCGGGCACGTTTTCCGTGTTTTAGCGGAAAACTGGTTCGGTCTCTAGCTGGGCGGAAAGGTGGCCGCAAGTTCGGTGTTTCGTCATTTCATGTAAAAATTTCTGGAATCTGCCTTGATCTTGAGAAAGGCTTAACTTTTCACTCGTAACTCGTTTGGACGTGAAATTGGTGCCCAAAGTTCCCAAATTGAGTTGGGGAGGTTTTTCGTGTTTTGCCGAAAGTCTTTTTAAGCCCGTAGCTAGGCTGTTTCGGGCTGTTTCGGGCTGTTTGCGCGGCTGGTCCGAAAACGGACAGTTTTTGTGGTCGTTCGTATTTAATTCATAATAAATTATAGAAAAATCGTTAGGAGGCGTATAATATGTCCTTGAAACCCTATCTCAGAGTACTTTCTGGTCATGAGATAATATTGGGAATTTTCTGGGTTTAAGGGGGTAGAAACAGGTCCCGAACAGACCTGATTTGGGTGAGCGGAATTTAGTTTTAGTGACAGTTTAAGCGTGTGTCGTGTCATAGAGTCCGGGTATCGTATTGACACGTTTTAATATGCATTTAGGTGCTGGGAAGTGACCGTAATTGTGAAGCTTGAATTGTGTTATTAAGCTGGGCGCGCATTCGAGGTGAGTTCTCTCACTGTGTAGTTAGGGGTTGTATGCATGTCATAATAGTTTGTATGTACTATTGTCTTTGTGGTGTGAACTAGTTGTTTGTGGTGTGTAATATTTGATTGGTTTGAATGCTTGGTATAAATGGGTTACATTACAATTCGGTGAGACCAAGGCCTCGATGGTACTGAGGTGTTGGTTACATTACAATTCGGTGAGACCGAGGCCTCGATGGTACTGAGGTGTTGGTTACATGACAATTCGGTGGGACCAAGGCCTCGATGGTACTGAGGTGTTGGATACATTACAATTCGGTGGGACCGAGGCCTCGATGGTACTGAGGTGTTGGATACATTACAATTCGGTGGGACCGAGGCCTCGATGGTACTGAGGTGTTGGATACATTACAATTCGGTGGGACCGAGGCCTCGATGGTACTGAGGTGTTGGATACATCACAATTCGGTGGGACCGAGGTGTTGGATACATAATTACTTGTAGATGTTTACTCGTTTTATGTAACTGTGATGTTGTTGCTTATGTGCGGATAGGGGTGATGTGTATATAATTCCTATCTGCGCATGTGTTGGAATTCACTAAGCTTCGTGCTTACCCTTTCCCAATAAACTGTGGTTTCGGGTACGGGCGGCTCCAAGGCGTGACGAGTACACACTAGCGCGCGAGGAAAGCTGGTTGTTTTTATGATATTAATAATTAAAGGTTTATTCCGCTGGTTTTTATTATAAAGATTTTATTTATGAGTTAGCAAACGAAACGTTGGGATCATTTAATGGTTTGTTATGAATGAAATATTTATTTTAAAATTTTAAATTTGCTTGAAATTTTGGGACGTTACATTTTGACTTTCAAATAGAATTTATTAAAGGCGAAAACAATTCTCTTCCAGATTTCTTATCGAGAGAATTTTTACAGGGGAAATGAATCAAAAAGATGTTAAAAATTCTATTGTTCAGATGATGCAAGATCCGGATCAAAAGAAGAAAATGCAACTTTCCCCCTTTAAGGCAGTTACTAGCCCTGCCCCTGCTTCTTCATTGTAACAACCCAGTTCTAAATATACAAGCTATAAGTGACCTCTTTAATTCATAACGCCATAAACGGCTCAACATGGTCACACTATCCAGATTTACAACACAGGGTTCGCAGAAATAACTCTACATACAGCTGAGAAATATATCTAGACATAAAAAGAAGTTTCTTCTACTCCTTCTAAACGCAAGCTCCGACCCACGTTTTGCCAAACCTCTAAACGTGCTCTCGGCTACCTGCTTACCTGAAAAGGGTTTTAGTTTTGAAAAGCGAGGGTTAGACCATGAGGTCTAGTGAGTTCCCTCCACACCAAGTCACACCATAAATATCACAGTTTATAAAATCAGTTATGAAAGCATTTATACCAATCATAACAAGCACACTAAGATGATATGCACATATTGACACATGCTACCGACATACGCTATAGTCACACATACCGTGACAGCGCAATAAGGCACACACCGCCCATATATGAAACAAATTCATATATATAATTATTATGGGACACACCCCCATTTCACACCAAAGCCAGAGCACGGTCACACACGTATAAATCACACATATTGTCACACAATTTATCTTCATTTTTAAATAGAAGCAGTTGAAAAGCACACAGTTACATCATAATCTTCAAACACACTTACCCTTCATTTTGAAATAAATACAGTTGAAATGCGAACAGTTAGAAAATAACCGTCAAACACACTTGTTTAAAATTTAGGTTTAGAAAGACTCACCTGGAGTCCTGAATAGGAACTCTTACTTGCACCGATCGTCTCTACTCGCACCTACAATTTAACCCAACACACATACTAGGTAAGACACACTATGTTCTTTTGAGTTTTAATAACTGAAAAAGTCTCCGCCGAAAACACTCGGGTTTCGGATATAGTCGACTCAACCACTAATTTCCGGATTTTATAAATAACCATACCGGATCCATATTAGTTAACACGCCGAATCCAAACTATATAAGCCCAACAAAAATCAAGTTTCGGCCTAGATGAAGCATCGGATTTAAACCAACTTAGTACCGGACCCAAGCAATTAACTATCGGAATCCAACTAATTAATTTAACTCTCGGCCCAAGAAAAATGGAATTTGGTTCACTAACAATTACACATCAAGCCCACCGGCCAAATATTAATTTGAGTCCAACGCCCCAAAATAAAATAAACTACCGGATCTAAAAATGAAGTCCAACACCGCCCATATTCTGGTCTCTTAAATCAAGGCCTAACAGAATTAATTTATAATGAATTCCATATTCTGGTCTCTTAAATCATTCCAAGACAAAAGAATGAATTCCGGATTCCACCCAACCCAAAATTAATTAATAGATTTCCGGCCCAACAATTTGATATTCCGATCCATTTGGTGACTCAACAGTTCTGGAACACAGCAAAAATAAGGCGACCGCAATGCGAATTAAAATTAATACCGAAGGTCATCTCGTTGCAAATCGATTATCAAGTTTTTCCTTTCCACACAAGTGACTAATCTAACTCTATTAATCATCTTTATTTGAGGTATTAAGCCTTCCACAACACTCTACGAGTTTACCAGAACTCTCAAATTTTGTTCAACACATTGGTATGAGAACTCTAAAATTTCTAGGAGACGAAGGGGATTATCTTGGGTTGAAGAATGCAGTGAATCCTCTCCTTTCTTTGTTCTCTCTTCTTTCTCTCTAGCCGCCACAGGAAAATAATAATTGTTTGCCTAATGTCTTGTGCCCTAAATGAGAGTCTTTATACTCTCTTAACATTTTATAAAACAGCCCTTGAACTTTCAATTTTACTACAAATTCTCCACAAATTTCTAAATTCCTTAAATTATGATCACATTCATCATCTATTTTTCCAAAAATTTCTACCCAAAATAGATTTGCTCCATTTGCTCCAATCACCCCTACCAAATACCCAAACTATCACACCTCAAAAACCCAAGACTACCAGACCTTCTTCTTCAAAAGGTAATAGTAGTTCTTACATCCCAAACCCTAATCAACAGCTTATTAAGATCCTTGAAGAATACGAACTACAAATCTACGACAAAGTATTTCATGTCCTAGTAGATTTTCTCTTTCCCAAAGATTCCCTGTTCATGGGAAGTAATCTAAAATCAAGAGAATATTATCAAGCGATCTTAGAAGACACGGGTTCCATCAAAGTCCAACATAATTTTAATCCTTCTGATCGATCCATCATAGCTTTCAGCAAGGTCCATATTTTTCATATCCTTTCTATTCAAGAATGGAAAGCCCGTCCCTACGCAAAAAAAAAAACCCTTTCAAATTATCCGAAAAATCCTTGTTACAATTACTATGGTTATCAAGATGTTTGGTTCAATCTTTTCTATCTTAGACTACTCTGATTCGTGGTTTCTATTTTTTGACAAAATTTTTGATTGTTCATACCCAAGATGGTTTGTACGATGGTTCAAATTCATGGGTAACATTCCGGATACCCTTCCAGTTCCTATTTTAAAAGGATTTCAAAATTCAAAGAAATCTTTAATGAGGACATTCCAGAGTTCGAACACCTTCTCCATTTTACTATCTTATTCAAAATTCCATGGATCATTTCCTAGGCTTTTAGCATCATCCCTGCAGTAGGCATTTCTCCAAGTTTGTTACAAAGAATGGTCCGAGTTAAATGGTGGGATAATCTCCCTTCTGATCAGATTCAAAAAATGACGGTTCAAGGAGTCTCAGAGTTTTACTCAACAAACTTTGATGTCTCTGCCTCAACGGCCCCACTTCCTAGAACCCTCAATGTTATTCAAGACGAAGACGATGAAGAAAAGGAATTAGAACAATTCCTCGCTGCTAATTCAAAGGAAGAACTCAAGAGATTAATCAAAGAAATCAGACAAAGTTCTCAAAGCAGTTCCAGTATGTCTCAAGAAACAGAGTTAATCCAAGATGCTCAAGATCCATATTCAGACATTAATCTTTATGATTAATTTTTTTTGTGAGTTTGGTGAATTGTCTTTGTAGACAAGTTTTTGGTTGATCAAAACGTGTAATTGTTCAAATGTAGAAAATACATCTCTTCGTATTTTCGATATTATCTTTATCAAAAAGTGATCAAACAAATTATGATTTATTACTAACATTACAGGTACTACAACAATCAAGAAAAACAAAAGAGCTAGTAGCAAGAAAGTCAAAAGAGAGCTACTTTTCAAAAAGTTGGTCGGCCATGCTAAAGATGTTTTTTTGACAAAGACAAAAATATATCACAAGAGACCAAAATACTTTTCAAAAGATGAATTCTAATAATGCAAAAAGAGTCGACATCCATTTGTCGGTTAAAGAATTCAATCAATGAAAGAGAACGGACAACTGCCGGTTGCTTCCAATTATTCAAGAAACTCAAAGTGCCTCTATAAGAAGACACAAGCATAGAAGAGAAGGCATCAGTTTTTTCTACAACATTTTTCTATAATCTTTTTCTCATAAAATGTCATGTCTAAGATATCCACTCTTAGATTTTCAACTTCAAGATGTTCCAAGTCTCTAGATTTCCAAATTTTCATTTCTCCCGATGTTTGCAAAGCTTGTCGTGAAGACAATTGTACAGTCAATCATTTAATCAAAGAAGGTATATTTTAATCATGCTTCGTGTTAGCGTATTAAATAATGGTTGCCTTATCTTGCAAAGTTTTAGTAGAATTCATCATATAAAAATATTTATTCCAAATATTAATCCACTTAGATTTCTTAATGAACTTGTAAACTTTTTTATAGGAAACAATTTATATTTTAGCATAATTTATCGAGAACATTTAGAATATTTTCCAACTTTTTCAACAAGTTATTTTTATCAACAATCCTCTCAGAATGTGGTCATGTATAAGTATTAAGTGGAGCCTTGGCTAACAGGTATTACCTTTTAGCCTAGTGGTAAAGCTTATGCTTGTAATGGTATTAGAGCCTTGGTCTCGGGTTCGAATCCTGCTGGAAGCAGAGTATTGCCAATAATGCTAACGCTCAGCAAAAGTAATATTACCAATCATGTCCACGCCTCAACTCCTCCGGGGGTGGGGGATTCGGGTTCGAGGGGGGTAATGTGGTCCTGTATAAGTATTAAGTCGAGCCTTGGCTAACACGTATTACCTTTTAGCCTAGTGGTAAAGCTTATGTTTGTAATGGTATATATATATATATATATATACATAGTGTTAGGTTCATTTGAGAAGTCTAAATATTTTGAGAAATAGAGAAGTGATCGTGACTCTTCGATTAAATGCGCTGATTTTGAACACGAAAGGGTATTTTGGTAATTAGTCATCCCGTTTACAAAAAACACGGGCTGAGTTCATATATGAATCTGTGTGATTCACATATGAACTATACGTTCATATATGAACCTTTGTAATTCACATATGAACTCTTTATAACTAATTCATATATGAATCTTGTGATTCATTTATGAACCTTTGTGTTTCATATATGAAACTAATTAATTGTAGGTTCATATATGAATCAGTTGAACCAATTAACTGATTCATATATGAATCTTTGTATTCATATATGAACCTTTGTAATTTACATATAAACTTTTTTTAACTAATTCATATATGAACCTTTGTGTTCATATATGAACCTTAATGATTTATATATGAATTTTTTTAACTAATTCTCATATGAACAAATTAACTGATTCATATATGAATCACAAAGGTTCATATATGAATTAGTTAAAAATATTTTATATGTGAATTACAAAGGTTCATATATGAACACAAAGGTTCATATATGAATCACACAAATTCATATATGAACCTGTCCCGCGTATTTTTTACGAAACTACCCTAAATACCCCTGAGCGTCGTTTATTAATTAATGTGGACGCGCGCATTAATCAGGTATAACGCGAATTTCTTGACCGTGGATTATTTAATCCAATGGATATGATCACTTCTCTATTTCTCAAAATATTTAGACTTCTCAATTGAACCCTTCCCTATATATATATATAGAGAGAGAGAGAGAGAGAGAGGAAAATTCATCTAAAAATCAAATTTCAGTTGTAAACGTGAGGACAGATCTCATCCACTGATCCGAGCCATATTTGAGTCATTCCTAAAATTCAGCTTTAGGGGTATTTGCGTCAAATTAGAATCAGCGCCTATTTTTGTTGAATTTTTATTTTCTTTTTTAATTAAAAAACTTTTACCCCCTTAAATTTTAAAATAAATTATCTAAAAATTTACTAACACTTTAATCAAACAAATTACATCAAAAAAACGAGAATTTCGTGCTCTTCGATATGACATCCATCATGATATAGTTTTTTTTCGATTTAACCGTTTTTTATGTGAAATCGTGTATATGTGTATATTCAGTCTGAATATAACACATATTCAGTCTGAATATAACACATATTCAGTCTGAATATAACACATATTCAGACTGAATATAACACATATTCAGACTGAATATAACACATATTCAGACTGAATATAACACATATTCAGTCTGAATATAACACATATTCAGACTGAATATAACATATATTCAGACTTATAATTAACTTATAATTATAGCCAAATATTATTTTGTATCTAATGACAATCATATTATTTTGTATCTAACAAATGCCAAATTTTAGTCACACCTTTCTTTTTGGTACCTCCAACAGCTTTGGGGTTGCTTCCATCAACATGTTTTCCTGTTGGATATATTATAGTTATTTCAAATATGTTTCAAAATGCCACATTGATGATAAGTTAATCGTTTTCATCATACCTCCAGTTTCATTATTTAGAATGCCTTTTTCATCCATGTTGAGTTTATTCATCAGAATCTCTACAACTGCAATAAGGTAATTGTAATCGTGAATAACAATCATGGTCAACCTAAAAAACTTGGTATGGTATACCTATTTATGAATCAGTAGGAAAATGAATTTCGCTTCATATGCAATTTAAACCTATCACTGTTCTTAACCTTTTAAAAAAATTATAGCCATTCCAATAAATATATTTTCTTCTATGCATCCATATGCACCATATGATTGTTTATTCAAGAATCGTAATTCACCTATTGTATATAATTCACTGCGTACACACCAGTGATGAATGTCATTTATTTTATGAATAACTGATGCGTACATGATTATAAATGCATGAATCCATATTCATGTAAACCATGAACCTAAATATTGTATTATGCATTCATGTTATATTCAGACTGAATATAACACATATTCAGACTGAATATAACACATATTCAGTCTGAATATAACACATATTCAGACTGAATATAACACATATTCAGACTGATGTATTTATATGTGTTCTTCAGTTTTTCGTTTTTTGAGGTTTTTCTTTGAACCTCTCTCTCTCTCTCTATATATATATATATATATATATATATATATATATATATTGTGCGTTTCAATTGTAAACCAAACAATTCTAACAAACTATACAAACCACTATATATATATATATATATATATATATATATATAAAAGATTATGAACTTAGGAATAAATTAAAACTCAAACGGGAATCATTTTAGCATGCCCCTCTGCAAGTGATCTATTATGATCATTCAAGTAACCAAGATCTCGTATTTGATTTTGTTTATTATGTTCCATTAAATGTTAACTGTGCAAGTATGATGTTTGTCAATGGGGTACACCTTTTAATGGAGGAGAATACTGGATGATGAGCAGCAGAATGTATATGGATCAGAAGCCTCGATGATGGGTAGTTTAGGAGGACCTTTTGAATAATTACACCATTTTTGTTTATTCAAACCTCATTTTCATGCTTACATTTCTTTGATATAAATACATCAGTTTGAATATGTGTTATATTCAGTCTGAATATAACATATATACACGATTTCACTTAAAAACGGTTAAATCGAAAAAAAACTATATCATGATGGATGTCATATCGAAGAGCACGAAATTCTCGTTTTTTTGATGTAATTTGTTTGATTAAAATGTTAGTAGTTTTTGAGATAATTTATTTTAAAATTTAAGGGGGTAAAAGTTTTTTAATTAAAAAAGAAAATAAAAAGTCAACAAAAGAGGGCTGATTCCAATTTTACCCCTGCGCGCTAAAAATTCACTAAGCCATGGACATAGTTTTCAAGTTATTTACAAAATTTCCACCGTGTTTTTTATTCATTGATCTGATCTCCGATTTTTTAATCAAGGGCTGTGGTTTGTCCTCACGTTTACAACTAAAATTTGGTTTTTATTTGAACCCACCCCTATATATATATATATATATATATATATATATATATATATATATATATATATATATATAGAGGAGGGTTCAAACGAGGAGCGTACCTATTTACGAGAACGCGAGGAGCACTCTCATGCTTCTGATCACATATGATTTACAACGCTAAAAAATCGGATGGTTTTCGAAAATTCGCGCAAAAGTGGCGCGACCTGGTTCGCGACGCGTGCAAGTCGCGGATCATTAATGATCCACAACTGCCAATCACATGTGATCCATAACTGTCGATTGCTCATCCAGATCAGTTGTGAATCACATGTGATCCACAACTGTCAATCACACGTGATTCATAACTATCAATTGCTCCTCACGTTCTCTTAAATTGGTACGCTCCTCGTTTGAACCCGCCTCTATATATATATATATATATATATATATATATATAAATAAATAAGGAGATTACAATCGCGAATTTTAATTTATCATTATATATACGTAAATCAGATAAAGTTTTTTTTATTAATATAGATTACGACAAATATTGATATCCTCCAACATAATCAAATTCAATATATATCACTCTATAAAACGGCATGTGTTCCGGTCATGGACGGACCCAATCAAGGTCACATGGTGGCACGTGCCACTGTATTATTTCTCTGACGAATGGTAAAAGTTTTTGGTTACGTGAAAGGTGCAACCGTATCGTTTTAGGAGGTGCTATCGTATTCTTTTGGAAGTGCAATCGTACCTCGTAATCAATCAAAAAACCAAAAAAAAAAACTCTTGATATCTACCAAAAATACCGAAAAAATCTCCCGAAATCAACCAAAAATACCGAAAAAGTCTCGAAATCGATAAAAAATCTCTAAAATCAAGCCAAAAACTTTAAAAATCTCTCGAAACGCCGAAGTTTGACTAAAAATACATCGGCCGATATTGAACATTTGTAGAAATGATATACATGCCGATAAAAACCATAGGAAAAAATATGGTGCCACCGTATAAAAAGGTTTCCGGGTCCGTCCGTGGTTTCAGTAATTACCATTCATCAAAATTATTGGTTACATAAACATAGAATGGTTATACAAACTAATTTTGTTATAATAATTTTAGATGATTATCGCTTACCAAAGCAATATAATTGAATCATACTTCAAATCAATAATCACGTTTTTAAAAGATGAAGTAAAAGTAATGATGTATATGCTTACGTAGCGTCATCGTCTTCTACTAAGCGAGTTAGGGTCTGTTTGTTAGCAGCTAAATAAACTTAATGCGACTCGTAGCTTATTCAGTCAGCTATGCATGACTGTTTGATAGTGGCTTAATGATATAGAAAGTGACTTATTTATTAAGCTTTTAGGGGGGAGCTTTATGCAGAAAGCTAAGTTTTGTACAAACCAGTCTCTCCCAATTAAAAAACATGGTCCTTCCATCTATGAAAACACCCTCCCAAACAAAAACTTTTCCAATCTATACAGACAGATTAATCCACACAGACAACTTTATTCATACAGGACTTAATGGAAAACCAACCAAACAGCCCTTACTTTGTCAAATATGTGTCTTCATAATATTAATTAATTTTTTTGTTCCAAAATTAGGTCAAATATGTGTCTTCAAAATGATGAAAAAGCATACAATTTAGATAATATGTAATTAGAGTAAACTGCAATTTTGGTCATGTGGATGTTGTTTTTCTCGCCTTTGGTCTCTAGAAAAATTTTATTGCAAGAAAAACTTTGTGGTATGCAAATGTGCTCGGTTTTGGTCCCTAAGACTAACAGCCGTTAGTTGCAGCTGTTAAATGCCCCTCATGTGCCTTGCACATGAGGGCATATATGTTATTTTACAAAGAGCAGACCATAGGGACCAAAATTGCAATTTACTTTTTTGTTATTATACTATTTATTTAAAATATAATAATTATATTATATAGTTAATACATAAATATCACATGATTTATAAATAACATATTTAATAAAATGACAAAATTTTAATTAAGCAATAATTTGTTTACGTTTTTTAAACTAAAACTAATAAATTTTTTACTCTTAAATAATTAATTAATAATTTGTTTACTCTAAAATAATCCAAAATTTAATTTCAACAGATTTTCTATTTTTCAGATTACAACATTAATTATATAATAAAAATATTATATAAGGGATCTCCAACCCATTTTTGTGTTTTTATTATTGATCCTCTTTCTCAAATATTTATAATAAAATTCTTATCAAAAACTTCATGTTCTTATAATATTTTTATTGAATTTTTTATTTTATATTAAAAGTGAAATTTAATATAAAAAATATATAAATTATTTTAGAATAAATTTGCAATCAATTAATTAATATTACTTGAGAGTAAACAAATTATTAATCAACTAATAGTTATTTTAGAGTAAACAAATTATTAATTAATTAAACTAGAGTAACAAATTTATTAATTTTGGTTGGCGACACGTAAATAAATTATTACTTAATTAAAATTTTATCATTTTACTAAAATTATTATTTTTAAATCACGTGATATTAATTTATTAATTATATAATATAATTATTATATTTTAAATAAATAGAATAATAACAAAAAGGTAAATTGCAATTTTGGTCCTTGTGGGCTGTATTTGTAAAATGACATATATACCCTCATGTGCAAGACACATGGGGGCATTTAACAGCTGCAACTAACGGCTATTAGTTTTAGGGACCAAAATCGAGCACATTTTCATACCACAGGGTTTTTCTTGCAATAAAAATTTTCTGAGGACCAAAGGTGAGAAAAACAACATACCACAGGGACCAAAATCGCAGTTTACTCATGTAGTTATTATATTTTTTAATTAACCAAAATATAATTTTACTCTTGATTGTAGAGAGAGAAATTTTCACCATCACATGATTAAAGATAAAATGAGAAAATAGATATTTATCTTTTTGAAAATGTACACCTATTTTAGACAAATCTAAATAGTAATCTAGGGGTTGTTTACCTAATCACTTACCCGGGTAAGTGCTTGTCGATAAAATTCAACACCATCACTTATTTTCCGGGTAAGATTTTAGTCCACCAAAATGGCATCGTATGCAAAAATTTAGCCGGTAAGCGCTAACCGTGGTAAGAGCCGTCACACTCACTTACCGGGTAAGACTCTCGGTCTTTGCTTTCGACTCTCGGTCCTTACTTCCGCTCTTACCGGGTAAGATTCTTAGGGGTTGTTTACCAAAATTTTCATTAAGTCCTGTATGGATAAATGTGTCTGTCTGGTTAAATTTATCTATCTGGATAAATTGTTGCTGTTGTTAACTTTTTTATTTGAATCAACAGTCTGAATAACAGAAATGGCTGATTTACCCCTGAATATGAATTATAAGCTGTTTTATATATTTTGTTTATTATTTAAGCCAAATTATATTTCTAAAACACAAAATTATTTAAATCTCAAAATATAAATTCATAAATTCATTGATATAATCCAAAAATCAAAACATAAATTCACAAAGTACTTAAAAATCCAAGTTCAAACACAAATGAGTCAAGATCAAACACAAATAATTCAAATTTAAATATTGTTAACCAAAGTATTTGCAATTCCATCACGCAAAATAGCCATATATTGAGTGCTATTAGCACCCCATTGAGATATATCCAGTTCTTCTTCTCCACTTTCTTCGACTTCTTCTTCGTTGTTAAATACGTTGTCCTCGTTGCACTCTATAAACAATTGGTCTTGAATATTATATTTTCTAATAAATTTGTGTATGGCAAAGCAAGCAATTACTCTATAACGCTCGTTATGCCCGATCATTGTCAAAAACATCGCCATCTTCTCCTCGACACTACATGTCTACTATCTTTCACCCAATTTCTTTGTCTAAAATGATTGCATAATAGTATATATGCTTCATGTGAAAGGCGCATCAACTCTTGACATTGCGTACTAGGTCTGGTTAATAGCTCTTGGGTGTACGCATATCCACTCAATGCCGAAGTATTATCGGGCATTCTTTTAATTCTTTCCGAAGCATTTCTTCTTCGTCTTATATATATATATATATATATATATATATATATATATAAGAACTACCATGAGCATTTCTTCCTCAAAAGTCAACATCTATTCAAATAAAAGTGCATATCATAAATCCAAAAAAGAACAAAAAAAAAGATGCATATCATAAATCCAAAAACCACATTTCATAAATCCAAAAACCACATCATAAATCCCAAATAAACACCACGTCATACATCATAGTTCAAATAAATACCAACTAAAACAAGTCCTAAAAACATCATAAAAACATGGCACCAACTCCTTAGTAATATCCTTGTTTCTTCCCAACCGTTTGCACCCAATTTTTGGCAATTGCTCCCGGTATTGTCATCCAAGCTTCTCTATTACGAGTGTCCGTAAGAAGAGAATAAGCAATACAATACAAAGGGTCATCTTTTTCCCACCCAAGCCCATCTAATTTCTTTAGGCATGCCTCATACAGAACAAGCTCGGGATTCCCATATCTTGAGGACATATTATCTAAAAAGCCAATAATCTTTTCGTCAAGCTCCGAAGTAGGTTTTGTACTCTTTTTGCCTTGTGGTTTCACCATCGGAGCACGGGATGAACATGGTGTTGATGACACCAGAGCTTTTATCACTTGATGTGTTGATCTCTTCATCAACGACCACAAAAGGCTCGGTGGTTGGTAAAGGGTCTTCTGATGACGGACCATGGCCTCCGATACCCGTGGACATACCACCCTCAAATAAACGTGCACACAACTCAGGATATGGAAGACTTGTAGTCCTCAAAGATTCAACATACCTATTTGTCCGTGTTAAAAAAAATATCTATAAATATACATATAAAATTAACATGAATTGAAATAAAAATCTAAAGTTAGAAAATGACCTCCATCTCCAACTGTAACACCCGGAATTTTATTAAAGTGAAGGTTTAACGTTGGGAAGAGGTGTGTGAAAGAAGCTCAGCAAATCGGGATCATTCGAGACAAAAAGTTGAGCTCGGTACCTGTTGGGCGATAGTGCCCGGCGATAGTGACCATGTCACTATCGCACCTGTCATAATCGCGAGAAGTGTACCGAGAGTCCAGGGGTAGCGGGCGATAGTGACCATGTCACTATCGCGATGTCACAATCGCCGACGGTCTCCAGGGTGTTTTAAACCCCTTTTCTTCTTTCTTCTTCCCATTTCACTCATCTATCTCGACTCTCTCAACTCTCTCTCTAAAAATCGATTTCTCTCACTAGAAACCCTACAACCCCTCCCCTCTCCTTCCTCATTTCTTCACCAAATCAAACCCTTTTCCTCCATTGATGATAATATTTGGAAGCTTGGAGTTTTGTGGAGATTAGGAGGTCGTTTTTGGAAGATTCAAATGGTTAAGGTAATCTCTCCCTACCCTATAGTTGTTATTGTTATTGATTTCATATTCCTTCCATCTTGTGATGTTGTGGACCGATTTTGGTGATGATTGGGTAAGGGAATCTTGTTTTCTTCATCTACAAAACTAGGGTTTAGTATAAAATGGGTATTTTAGTATGTTATGGATGGATGATGATTCCTTATGGTTGGATTGTATTATTGATGGTTGAGAATTCATAAATCTAGGTTTTGGAAGTTTTGGTTTGAGGATGCAAACTTCATCAAAGGAGCATACGTTTGGAGAACTCTAGATTTAGCTTAAATCTAGCAAAGGTGAGTTCAAGTTACTTTGCGAAAACGTTGTACATGCCAAAATGAGTATTTTACAAATATGTGTGGGTTATACTTGGAAATGTATATGGTTGAGTTATTTGGTAGATCTAACTCTTTTGAAGTGTTATCTTCATAAATGTGTAAAACACCAATATTTGGGGCTTTTGGATGTTTGGATGGTTAGAAACCATAAATTGTCTTTAAAAGAATAATTGCTTAAAATGAGGTTTAAATTGATGGTGTAATCATATATGTGTAAATGATTTTGTAAGCCAATTGGGAAATACACTTTTAAGTGATATGTGTCATTTTGAGAATTATAAGGGTGTGAGTCCTTTGGGAAACCCTTTTTGTTTAATCGTGATGAGTTTTGGGGTTAATGATGATTTTGAAGTATAGCTTGCCTAAACAAAGTTTAAATGTGTTTTCGACCGACATTATGGGTCTAGCAAGCTTGGAGAACTTGGCTCGGTTTTGACTTTGAGATAGTCTTGGGACATTTGTCCGGTTTAAATGTCTCGATGTGGGGTCTTATTTACGGGTCGCTTTTATTGCACCGTGTTGCATATTATTGCACGTTGTTGATATTTTACATGCTCAGGGTGGAGTCTAGGATGTGTTATATGCTTAATTGCATTTTTATTTGCATGATTTGACGTCAATAAATGATCATTAGATCTTTGAGCAGAGGGCTCGGTTATGGGCTCAATTGAGTCTTGAGGGCATTCGCCCGATTTTAATAAGCTCGACGTGGGCTTGGGGTTTGCATTGCGTGAGTTGCATCATATTTGAGGTTTACATGATTTGAACGCATTAGTTATTCTTTTAGGGTCATGTATTTATATTTAAGTCGAGTAAGCTTGTTTTGGATGGTGGGTTTCCAAGGTAAAGACCTAGTATGGTTGAACTTGGTGGTTTTAAATGGACTAAAGACCTAGTATGGTTGATGTCTAAGAGGGGCTAAAGACCTAGTATGGTTGATGCCGAAGACGGACTAAAGACCTAGTATGGTTGATGTCTGAGATGGACTAAAGACCTAGTATGGTTGATGTCTAAGATGGGCTAAAGATCTAGTATGATTGATGCCGAGGATTGACTAAAGACCTAGTATGGTTGATGTCATCCGTTTTCCACATCCAAGAAGCTTACTTGCATTTATTTGATCGTGGTTTAATTTATGTGTTTGCCACATTCGATGAGATCGGGTCTCCCCCGTCACCGAAGGGTGTTAATTTCGGGTATTTTATTCATTCGCATTGTTGAGGCTATAGTACATGCATATGGATTGTTTTCCATGATTGATGGACGGATTTACATTACATTCTTATTGGATGTTTTAACTGCTGGAGTTCTATTTTATGGTATTTGATCTTTATTACATTTTACGATTGCGTGAGTTTTGCTTCGTATTATGTTTTAATAAAGAGTTATGTTTAATTGGATGGTTTCCATGTTTTATGGGTTGAGTATGTATTGTCAACTGTATTTGAAGGTTTTGCCTAAACTAGACTTATTCACGTATTTGGGTGAATTGGGATTGTAACTCATTTTTGGGAAAACGCTTTACACTTTTGGGAAGGATTCCCATGGATTTTGAGTGCGTTGGAAAAGGAGGCATTTGTGCCGTTTGTGAAATCTTTTTGGAAATGATAGTATTTGTCGCAACTTTCATTTAAAAGATTTACTTAGATCATGACTATAACTACTACCTTTTGATTTATGAATTTATATAGTCATGATGAAATGCTTGAACTCACTAGGCGTAAGCCTAACCCTTTTTATTTGTCGGCATGTGCAACAGGCTCAGGTTGGGGTAGCTCTAGCTACATTGTGAAGTGGCGAGTGCTAGAAATGTGCACGAGAGGTGAATAGCTTAAGTTATGTTTTCCGCATTTACCCTTGGGAAGTAGCACTTGTATTTGGATTAAGTGATGTCCGAAGTGGGTTTAGTCTTGGTAATGAGACTTGTGTAGTATGTATTACTTGGAGATAACCATTGTTTGTAATTGGAGGTATTTTACCTATTGTTTCGGATGTAATATCGAAAATTTTAAATTAGTTGCTCTTTCAAAATTTGAGGGTGTTACAAGTTGGTATCAGAGCATAAGTTTGAGAGAATTAGGTGTTGATTTTGAATACCTAGACTCAAACTAGAGTTTGTTTAAGTAAATGAGAGTGAAATTCACCTTTAGGCACTTTAAGATAGGATGTTTCGAGGTCAATGGATGTTGTTAGAAACGAGAATCACATCGAGAGTAACAAGGATAATCATGTGCGGTGCGTTCATAGTGACACCTGGCCAGTGTCATGGTGAACCTACTAGTACATGTGCATGCTCGAATTGCTTTCATGTGGTGATCGTTGGGGTAGTGAAGGAGGTTCTGAACTAGTAGTTGTTGAAATGGATGGACGATTCTAGTATTAGTCACTTGGAGTGACGATAAGCATGATGTTTGCTTTATGTAGACCGTTTCGGGTCGAGATGGATGGTTGGACTAGAACCATAGGCTTTTGAGCCTATTTTGATTTGAGGAAAAACCGTAAGGTTAATTGATGTATTTCCCAACTTGCCTTTAGAGGTTTGAATATCCGGATGAAAATAGTAGACCGGAGGATTTTGGAGGAGTATGAGTGGAGACGTTGAATGCCGACTAAATCATGCACGAAATTTATTTTGAAAATAAATTGCATCAACTATTTCTTGTGTTTCCAATCCTTATGTGGATTGTGTTATGAATTTTGAGAAATGTTTGGCACGCACACAAGATTTTAGATCATGGTTTTAAAAGTTCTTGAAACCGTTTTATTGCGGGAGTTGCAAACTCCGCCGAGATTTGTTTTGCCTTACTTCATTGTTGTTCAACATTTGTTTTGGATGTAATGACAATTGTATTTTTATGATGTTTGAGATATTGGGCAAGTAACTACGACTTATAACTATAACATTGGATCTCCTCCACATATGTTAGAGTTTGGACGGAAAGTTGACTTCCATTACGTCTATGTAGAGTTATTTTGGAGAATTTGTTTAATGTGAGTTATTAAACAATGTTGTTTATATGGTATTACCATGGAAAGGGATTTTTGGGATTTTGGCGTCTCATTTATGATTTTTGCTTTTTAGCAATTTGGCCTTGGAAGCATGGTGTTTAGCGCCGTTTTATTGACTTGGAGTCATTGAGTCCATGGAGGTTCATGGAGTTTGGTTTTACGACGTGTTGAGTCGTGTGAGTACAATTTTACAATGTGCATACTCTAATTGCTAATGTGAAAAGTTTACGAATTTTGGTTGGGCATTTGGTCCCACTCGAGTTTTGCAGAGAAAAGTTAATTTTATGCCATAAGGCGACTAAGAAAAGATGAGTTTGGAACTCTAGTGTCGCGTAACTTTTCTTTCAAAAAGTTTGTGTTACTAAGTATTTCATTGCAAATAGTTCGGTGTATGGATTGATTTATACGTGGCTTAAGTGATGCATGAAAAAACATTTTGGTGGCATTATATAATAAATTGCTTGGTGCGCTTTTGGTCAGTTAAATGTTTATTACCGTTTTATGTGAAACGTATTATATCGACTTAGGGGTATGCATAGCTTGGTAACCATTGTTTCTCGTCACTTTGTTGAACGAATTGGGAGTGAAAATGTTTTATAGACTCTTGTTTAAATGATGACCATTCGGTCAAAGAATGTTTTGGTATTGTGGAAATCATGCATAGTTCGCATTATTGTACATTTTGAAAACACAAATGTGCGAGTCATTGACATTGGTCAATTTTGATTTTGCCAAATATTTTGGAAAAATTGAAAACCTTTTGGTTTGGAGGAAATGGGTATTCGGAGTATTTTGAAAAATACATTTTTAGCATTTACGTTGTGACGTTTTATGTTCCAAGTACGAAACCATGAGGAAATGTTTCGTGATGAAGATTTTAGGAAATTGTTGTATAAAACTATGGTGCGTGTAATTTCTTAGGTTTTGAACTTTGACGCACACCGTTGGTACAATTTGGGATCTGAAAATAAGTTGAACCCTCTTAATGTCAACTAATTATTAACACTTATTTTCTCATATGTTTTAGAAAAACGCATTGTTGTGTGCAAGTTTGCCTAAGGCGTTTTATTCAAATGTCATTATAGGACCGGATGAGAAATTTTGGGAAATTGATTTAAAGAGCTGCCTCTTTTGGAATTTGGTCGCGAACCATTTGATGCATGTTATTTTGTTTCAAGAAAATTTCTAATGGAAGTGTTACAAGCTTGCATGCCTACCCCAAATTGAAGTTTTAGAATGTTTTAGTCGTTACTTTCAAATAATGGGAACGGGTTGGTTTTTGTCTTTAAGTTTGGAACTTACACAAGTTAGTTGTGAATTGACTATGGAATATTTGTAAACCGTTTCATTGTTTTGTATAATAAACTGACGCGCGCAAAATTTTGTTGGTAAACTTTGTTCCATGCCATTTTATGGCAAAAGGGAAATTTTGGAGTCAAATGTCGTTTGGACTTCTTTGAAATACGTGCACATCTTGTGTTGCACCTCGTTTAAGGTCGAGCAGGCACTTTACATGCATGTCTTGAGTCAATCCATACTAGAACCGTGGCGGTTCATTTTAAAGAAATTATTTATTACGCTTTTGCGTTTTGTGGGCAAACTGAACTGCAATGAAATGAGTTTCAACATGATTTTCATATGTGGGACGAGCGTGTCCAGTTTTGCGTAACTACCGAACTGATAGAGTAGTTTTGTGCGTACGATTTATTTGATATGAAAATCTTAGTGTTGAAAATATTTTGTGAATGGTTTTGATAAATTGGCATATTTATTGAATAACGCGCTTGAAAACCTTGAACTCGTTAGGACATTGGAAAGGGTAAGTGTGTGTAGCACTTCGACAGTGGAAGGTTGGATATTCCACGCGTGTTGATACCATAGACCGAATGATATCGGTAGCGAAGTAAATGTATTTGCGGTAATCGGAAGGTTAGACTTGCGGTATTGCATTTCGAGGTTGGATAGCCGTTTGTTGACAATTTTAGTTTTATAGAAACACTCGGTAAAAGGAACTCATGTGTGGAGTCCTGTAGAGTTCAAGGCTTGGTGATATAATTAGGTGTCAACCTTTGTGGACTTGAAGTCGGGAACCGTTAGCGTAATCGGGGGATTGTAACCGATTTTTAAAGAATGATGGTGATAGTGGTAGTAACCGTAAGATGCTCATATGTGATGAGTGGTGTTGGTGGAATAACCTTTGCGTATGGTTAAAGGACTTGTCGGTTTTATGATTGTTTTTGGAATGGATTCTTGGAGTCTATTAGAACTCGTGGAGTTAATTGGCAGTTAATGGTAGGGATGATTGGAGTTGATGATTCTGTTGGGTTCGTTAGTGAACAAACCGTTAAATGATTTAGAGTTGAATCTAAAATAAAGGAACATGGAACACTTTAAGGTTGGGAGACAACCGAAGTCGTCTAACTAGGAATTATTCCAGTGGTTAGAGTGTCTTCCGGACGTAAGTGCATTGTACTTGGAAGGGGGTTTTGTTGATAAGAAAATTGGTTCGAGGAACCGTCTTTATGGTTGTGTGGGAAATTTAGATTCCAGTTAGGAACTGATAAATTATAGTCGGCGTTGAGTCGATTAGCCTTGGGTTGCAAAGGATGTAGATTTCGAGGACGAAATCATTCTAAGGTTGGGAAGATTGTAACACCCGGAATTTTATTAAAGTGAAGGTTTAACATTGGGAAGAGGTGTGTGAAAGAAGCTCAGCAAATCGGGATCATTCAAGACAAAAAGTTGAGCTCGGTACCTGTTGGGCGATAGTGCCCGGCGATAGTGACCATGTCACTATCGCACCTGTCATAATCGCGAGAAGTGTACCGAGAGTCCAGGGGTAGCGGGCGATAGTGACAATGTCACTATCGCGATGTCACAATCGCCGACGGTCTCCAGGGTGTTTAAACCCCTTTTCTTCTTTCTTCTTCCCATTTCACTCATCTATCTCGACTCTCTCAACTCTCTCTCTAAAAATCGATTTCTCTCACTAGAAACCCTACAACCCCTCCCCTCTCCTTCCTCATTTCTTCACCAAATCAAACCTTTTTCCTCCATTGATGATAATATTTGGAAGCTTGGAGTTTTGTGGAGATTAGGAGGTCGTTTTTGGAAGATTCAAATGGTTAAGGTAATCTCTCCCTACCCAATAGTTGTTATTGTTATTGATTTCATATTCCTTCCATCTTGTGATGTTGTGGACCGATTTTGGTGATGATTGGGTAAGGGAATCTTGTTTTCTTCATCTACAAAACTAGGGTTTAGTATAAAATGGGTATTTTAGTATGTTATGGATGGATGATGATTCCTTATGGTTGGATTGTATTATTGATGGTTGAGAATTTATAAATCTAGGTTTTGGAAGTTTTGGTTTGAGGATGCAAACTTCATCAAAGGAGCATACGTTTGGAGAACTCTAGATTTAGCTTAAATCTAGCAAAGGTGAGTTCAAGTTACTTTGCGAAAACGTTGTACATGCCAAAATGAGTATTTTACAAATATGTGTGGGTTATACTTGGAAATGTATATGGTTGAGTTATTTGGTAGATCTAACTCTTTTGAAGTGTTATCTTCATAAATGTGTAAAACACCAATATTTGGGGCTTTTGGATGTTTGGATGGTTAGAAACCATAAATTGTCTTTAAAAGAATAATTGCTTAAAATGAGGTTTAAATTGATGGTGTAATCATATATGTGTAAATGATTTTGTAAGCCAATTGGGAAATACACTTTTAAGTGATATGTGTCATTTTGAGAATTATAAGGGTGTGAGTCCTTTGGGAAACCCTTTTTGTTTAATCGTGATGAGTTTTGGGGTTAATGATGATTTTGAAGTATAGCTTGCCTAAACAAAGTTTAAATGTGTTTTCGACCGACATTATGGGTCTAGCAAGCTTGGAGAACTTGGCTCGGTTTTGACTTTGAGATAGTCTTGGGACATTTGTCCGGTTTAAATGGCTCGATGTGGAGTCTTATTTACGGGTCGCTTTTATTGCACCGGGTTGCATATTATTGCACGTTGTTGATATTTTACATGCTCAGGGTGGAGTCTAGGATGTGTTATATGCTTAATTGCATTTTTATTTGCATGATTTGACGTCAATAAATGATCATTAGATCTTTGAGCAGAGGGCTCGGTTATGGGCTCAATTGAGTCTTGAGGGCATTCGCCCGGTTTTAATAAGCTCGACGTGGGCTTGGGGTTTGCATTGCGTGAGTTGCATCATATTTGAGGTTTACATGATTTGAACGCATTAGTTATTCTTTTGGGGTCATGTATTTATATTTAAGTCGAGTAAGCTTGTTTTGGATGGTGGGTTTCCAAGGTAAAGACCTAGTATGGTTGAACTTGGTGGTTTTAAATGGACTAAAGACCTAGTATGGTTGATGTCTAAGAGGGGCTAAAGACCTAGTATGGTTGATGCCGAAGACGGACTAAAGACCTAGTATGGTTGATGTCTGAGATGGACTAAAGACCTAGTATGGTTGATGTCTAAGATGGGCTAAAGATCTAGTATGATTGATGCCGAGGATTGACTAAAGACCTAGTATGGTTGATGTCATCCGTTTTCCACATCCAAGAAGCTTACTTGCATTTATTTGATCGTGGTTTAATTTATGTGTTTGCCACATTCGATGAGATCGGGTCTCCCCCGTCACCGAAGGGTGTTAATTTCGGGTATTTTATTCATTCGCATTGTTGAGGCTATAGTACATGCATATGGATTGTTTTCCATGATTGATGGACGGATTTACGTTACATTCTTATTGGATGTTTTAACTGCTGGAGTTCTATTTTATGGTATTTGATCTTTATTACATTTTACGATTGCGTGAGTTTTGCTTCGTATTATGTTTTAATAAAGAGTTATGTTTAATTGGATGGTTTCCATGTTTTATGGGTTGAGTATGTATTGTCAACTGTATTTGAAGGTTTTGCCTAAACTAGACTTATTCACGTATTTGGGTGAATTGGGATTGTAACTCATTTTTGGGAAAACGCTTTACACTTTTGGGAAGGATTCCCATGGATTTTGAGTGCGTTGGAAAAGGAGGCATTTGTGCCGTTTGTGAAATCTTTTTGGAAATGATAGTATTTGTCGCAACTTTCATTTAAAAGATTTACTTAGATCATGACTATAACTACTACCTTTTGATTTATGAATTTATATAGTCATGATGAAATGCTTGAACTCACTAGGCGTAAGCCTAACCCTTTTTATTTGTCGGCATGTGCAACAGGCTCAGGTTGGGGTAGCTCTAGCTACATTGTGAAGTGGCGAGTGCTAGAAATGTGCACGAGAGGTGAATAGCTTAAGTTATGTTTTCCGCATTTACCCTTGGGAAGTAGCACTTGTATTTGGATTAAGTGATGTCCGAAGTGGGTTTAGTCTTGGTAATGAGACTTGTGTAGTATGTATTACTTGGAGATAACCATTGTTTGTAATTGGAGGTATTTTACCTATTGTTTCGGATGTAATATCGAAAATTTTAAATTAGTTGCTCTTTCCAAATTTGAGGGTGTTACAAGTTGGTATCAGAGCATAAGTTTGAGAGAATTAGGTGTTGATTTTGAATACCTAGACTCAAACTAGAGTTTGTTTAAGTAAATGAGAGTGAAATTCACCTTTAGGCACTTTAAGATAGGATGTTTCGAGGTCAATGGATGTTGTTAGAAACGAGAATCACATCGAGAGTAACAAGGATAATCATGTGCGGTGCGTTCATAGTGACACCTGGCCAGTGTCATGGTGAACCTACTAGTACATGTGCATGCTCGAATTGCTTTCATGTGGTGATCGTTGGGGTAGTGAAGGAGGTTCTGAACTAGTAGTTGTTGAAATGGATGGACGATTCTAGTATTAGTCACTTGGAGTGACGATAAGCATGATGTTTGCTTTATGTAGACCGTTTCGGGTCGAGATGGATGGTTGGACTAGAACCATAGGCTTTTGAGCCGATTTTGATTTGAGGAAAAACCGTAAGGTTAATTGATGTATTTCCCAACTTGCCTTAAGAGGTTTGAATATCCGGATGAAAATAGTAGACCGGAGGATTTTGGAGGAGTATGAGTGGAGACGTTGAATGCCGACTAAATCATGCACGAAATTTATTTTGAAAATAAATTGCATCAACTATTTCTTGTGTTTCCAATCCTTATGTGGATTGTGTTATGAATTTTGAGAAATGTTTGGCACGCACACAAGATTTTAGATCATGGTTTTAAAAGTTCTTGAAACCGTTTTATTGCGGGAGTTGCAAACTCCGCCGAGATTTGTTTTGCCTTACTTCATTGTTGTTCAACATTTGTTTTGGATGTAATGACAATTGTATTTTTATGATGTTTGAGATATTGGGCAAGTAACTACGGCTTATAACTATAACATTGGATCTCCTCCACATATGTTAGAGTTTGGACGGAAAGTTGACTTCCATTACGTCTATGTAGAGTTATTTTGGAGAATTTGTTTAATGTGAGTTATTAAACAATGTTGTTTATATGGTATTACCATGGAAAGGGATTTTTGGGATTTTGGCGTCTCATTTATGATTTTTGCTTTTTAGCAATTTGGCCTTGGAAGCATGGTGTTTAGCGCCGTTTTATTGACTTGGAGTCATTGAGTCCATGGAGGTTCATGGAGTTTGGTTTTACGACGTGTTGAGTCGTGTGAGTACAATTTTACAATGTGCATACTCTAATTGCTAATGTGAAAAGTTTACGAATTTTGGTTGGGCATTTGGTCCCACTCGAGTTTTGCAGAGAAAAGTTAATTTTATGCCATAAGGCGACTAAGAAAAGATGAGTTTGGAACTCTAGTGTCGCGTAACTTTTCTTTCAAAAAGTTTGTGTTACTAAGTATTTCATTGCAAATAGTTCGGTGTATGGATTGATTTATACGTGGCTTAAGTGATGCATGAAAAAACATTTTGGTGGCATTATATAATAAATTGCTTGGTGCGCTTTTGGTCAGTTAAATGTTTATTACCGTTTTATGTGAAACGTATTATATCGACTTAGGGGTATGCATAGCTTGGTAACCATTGTTTCTCGTCACTTTGTTGAACGAATTGGGAGTGAAAATGTTTTATAGACTCTTGTTTAAATGATGACCATTCGGTCAAAGAATGTTTTGGTATTGTGGAAATCATGCATAGTTCGCATTATTGTACATTTTGAAAACACAAATGTGCGAGTCATTGACATTGGTCAATTTTGATTTTGCCAAATATTTTGGAAAAATTGAAAACCTTTTGGTTTGGAGGAAATGGGTATTCGGAGTATTTTGAAAAATACATTTTTAGCATTTACGTTGTGACGTTTTATGTTCCAAGTACGAAACCATGAGGAAATGTTTCGTGATGAAGATTTTAGGAAATTGTTGTATAAAACTATGGTGCGTGTAATTTCTTAGGTTTTGAACTTTGACGCACACCGTTGGTACAATTTGGGATCTGAAAATAAGTTGAACCCTCTTAATGTCAACTAATTATTAACACTTATTTTCTCATATGTTTTAGAAAAACGCATTGTTGTGTGCAAGTTTGCCTAAGGCGTTTTATTCAAATGTCATTATAGGACCGGATGAGAAATTTTGGGAAATTGATTTAAAGAGCTGCCTCTTTTGGAATTTGGTCGCGAACCATTTGATGCATGTTATTTTGTTTCAAGAAAATTTCTAATGGAAGTGTTACAAGCTTGCATGCCTACCCCAAATTGAAGTTTTAGAATGTTTTAGTCGTTACTTTCAAATAATGGGAACGGGTTGGTTTTTGTCTTTAAGTTTGGAACTTACACAAGTTAGTTGTGAATTGACTATGGAATATTTGTAAACCGTTTCATTGTTTTGTATAATAAACTGACGCGCGCAAAATTTTGTTGGTAAACTTTGTTCCATGCCATTTTATGGCAAAAGGGAAATTTTGGAGTCAAATGTCGTTTGGACTTCTTTGAAATACGTGCACATCTTGTGTTGCACCTCGTTTAAGGTCGAGCAGGCACTTTACATGCATGTCTTGAGTCAATCCATACTAGAACCGTGGCGGTTCATTTTAAAGAAATTATTTATTACGCTTTTGCGTTTTGTGGGCAAACTGAACTGCAATGAAATGAGTTTCAACATGATTTTCATATGTGGGACGAGCGTGTCCAGTTTTGCGTAACTACCGAACTGATAGAGTAGTTTTGTGCGTACGATTTATTTGATATGAAAATCTTAGTGTTGAAAATATTTTGTGAATGGTTTTGATAAATTGGCATATTTATTGAATAACGCGCTTGAAAACCTTGAACTCGTTAGGACATTGGAAAGGGTAAGTGTGTGTAGCACTTCGACAGTGGAAGGTTGGATATTCCACGCGTGTTGATACCATAGACCGAATGATATCGGTAGCGAAGTAAATGTATTTGCGGTAATCGGAAGGTTAGACTTGCGGTATTGCATTTCGAATTTGGATAGCCGTTTGTTGACAATTTTAGTTTTATAGAAACACTCGGTAAAAGGAACTCATGTGTGGAGTCCTGTAGAGTTCAAGGCTTGGTGATATAATTAGGTGTCAACCTTTGTGGACTTGAAGTCGGGAACCGTTAGCGTAATCGGGGGATTGTAACCGATTTTTAAAGAATGATGGTGATAGTGGTAGTAACCGTAAGATGCTCATATGTGATGAGTGGTGTTGGTGGAATAACCTTTGCGTATGGTTAAAGGACTTGTCGGTTTTATGATTGTTTTTGGAATGGATTCTTGGAGTCTATTAGAACTCGTGGAGTTAATTGGCAGTTAATGGTAGGGATGATTGGAGTTGATGATTCTGTTGGGTTCGTTAGTGAACAAACCGTTAAATGATTTAGAGTTGAATCTAAAATAAAGGAACATGGAACACTTTAAGGTTGGGAGACAACCGAAGTCGTCTAACTAGGAATTATTCCAGTGGTTAGAGTGTCTTCCGGACGTAAGTGCATTGTACTTGGAAGGGGGTTTTGTTGATAAGAAAATTGGTTCGAGGAACCGTCTTTATGGTTGTGTGGGAAATTTAGATTCCAGTTAGGAACTGATAAATTATAGTCGGCGTTGAGTCGATTAGCCTTGGGTTGCAAAGGATGTAGATTTCGAGGACGAAATCATTCTAAGGTTGGGAGGATTGTAACACCCGGAATTTTATTAAAGTGAAGGTTTAACATTGGGAAGAGGTGTGTGAAAGAAGCTCAGCAAATCGGGATCATTCAAGACAAAAAGTTGAGCTCGGTACCTGTTGGGCGATAGTGCCCGGCGATAGTGACCATGTCACTATCGCACCTGTCATAATCGCGAGAAGTGTACCGAGAGTCCAGGGGTAGCGGGCGATAGTGACAATGTCACTATCGCGATGTCACAATCGCCGACGGTCTCCAGGGTGTTTAAACCCCTTTTCTTCTTTCTTCTTCCCATTTCACTCATCTATCTCGACTCTCTCAACTCCCTCTCTAAAAATCGATTTCTCTCACTAGAAACCCTACAACCCCTCCCCTCTCCTTCCTCATTTCTTCACCAAATCAAACCTTTTTCCTCCATTGATGATAATATTTGGAAGCTTGGAGTTTTGTGGAGATTAGGAGGTCGTTTTTGGAAGATTCAAATGGTTAAGGTAATCTCTCCCTACCCAATAGTTGTTATTGTTATTGATTTCATATTCCTTCCATCTTGTGATGTTGTGGACCGATTTTGGTGATGATTGGGTAAGGGAATCTTGTTTTCTTCATCTACAAAACTAGGGTTTAGTATAAAATGGGTATTTTAGTATGTTATGGATGGATGATGATTCCTTATGGTTGGATTGTATTATTGATGGTTGAGAATTTATAAATCTAGGTTTTGGAAGTTTTGGTTTGAGGATGCAAACTTCATCAAAGGAGCATACGTTTGGAGAACTCTAGATTTAGCTTAAATCTAGCAAAGGTGAGTTCAAGTTACTTTGCGAAAACGTTGTACATGCCAAAATGAGTATTTTACAAATATGTGTGGGTTATACTTGGAAATGTATATGGTTGAGTTATTTGGTAGATCTAACTCTTTTGAAGTGTTATCTTCATAAATGTGTAAAACACCAATATTTGGGGCTTTTGGATGTTTGGATGGTTAGAAACCATAAATTGTCTTTAAAAGAATAATTGCTTAAAATGAGGTTTAAATTGATGGTGTAATCATATATGTGTAAATGATTTTGTAAGCCAATTGGGAAATACACTTTTAAGTGATATGTGTCATTTTGAGAATTATAAGGGTGTGAGTCCTTTGGGAAACCCTTTTTGTTTAATCGTGATGAGTTTTGGGGTTAATGATGATTTTGAAGTATAGCTTGCCTAAACAAAGTTTAAATGTGTTTTCGACCGACATTATGGGTCTAGCAAGCTTGGAGCACTTGGCTCGGTTTTGACTTTGAGATAGTCTTGGGACATTTGTCCGGTTTAAATGGCTCGATGTGGAGTCTTATTTACGGGTCGCTTTTATTGCACCGGGTTGCATATTATTGCACGTTGTTGATATTTTACATGCTCAGGGTGGAGTCTAGGATGTGTTATATGCTTAATTGCATTTTTATTTGCATGATTTGACGTCAATAAATGATCATTAGATCTTTGAGCAGAGGGCTCGGTTATGGGCTCAATTGAGTCTTGAGGGCATTCGCCCGGTTTTAATAAGCTCGACGTGGGCTTGGGGTTTGCATTGCGTGAGTTGCATCATATTTGAGGTTTACATGATTTGAACGCATTAGTTATTCTTTTGGGGTCATGTATTTATATTTAAGTCGAGTAAGCTTGTTTTGGATGGTGGGTTTCCAAGGTAAAGACCTAGTATGGTTGAACTTGGTGGTTTTAAATGGACTAAAGACCTAGTATGGTTGATGTCTAAGAGGGGCTAAAGACCTAGTATGGTTGATGCCGAAGACGGACTAAAGACCTAGTATGGTTGATGTCTGAGATGGACTAAAGACCTAGTATGGTTGATGTCTAAGATGGGCTAAAGATCTAGTATGATTGATGCCGAGGATTGACTAAAGACCTAGTATGGTTGATGTCATCCGTTTTCCACATCCAAGAAGCTTACTTGCATTTATTTGATCGTGGTTTAATTTATGTGTTTGCCACATTCGATGAGATCGGGTCTCCCCCGTCACCGAAGGGTGTTAATTTCGGGTATTTTATTCATTCGCATTGTTGAGGCTATAGTACATGCATATGGATTGTTTTCCATGATTGATGGACGGATTTACGTTACATTCTTATTGGATGTTTTAACTGTTGGAGTTCTATTTTATGGTATTTGATCTTTATTACATTTTACGATTGCGTGAGTTTTGCTTCGTATTATGTTTTAATAAAGAGTTATGTTTAATTGGATGGTTTCCATGTTTTATGGGTTGAGTATGTATTGTCAACTGTATTTGAAGGTTTTGCCTAAACTAGACTTATTCACGTATTTGGGTGAATTGGGATTGTAACTCATTTTTGGGAAAACGCTTTACACTTTTGGGAAGGATTCCCATGGATTTTGAGTGCGTTGGAAAAGGAGGCATTTGTGCCGTTTGTGAAATCTTTTTGGAAATGATAGTATTTGTCGCAACTTTCATTTAAAAGATTTACTTAGATCATGACTATAACTACTACCTTTTGATTTATGAATTTATATAGTCATGATGAAATGCTTGAACTCACTAGGCGTAAGCCTAACCCTTTTTATTTGTCGGCATGTGCAACAGGCTCAGGTTGGGGTAGCTCTAGCTACATTGTGAAGTGGCGAGTGCTAGAAATGTGCACGAGAGGTGAATAGCTTAAGTTATGTTTTCCGCATTTACCCTTGGGAAGTAGCACTTGTATTTGGATTAAGTGATGTCCGAAGTGGGTTTAGTCTTGGTAATGAGACTTGTGTAGTATGTATTACTTGGAGATAACCATTGTTTGTAATTGGAGGTATTTTACCTATTGTTTCGGATGTAATATCGAAAATTTTAAATTAGTTGCTCTTTCCAAATTTGAGGGTGTTACACCAACTCCCATTTTTCTTGTGTCAAGTTAAACGTGTTCGTAGAAGGATCATAGACATTGCCGGTTTTATCTTTTAACTTCAACCAAGCACCATACTTTCCTTTCAAGTAATCGAAATGGTTCCGCATTTGTTTTCGGCCAACAACAAAATTATGTGTGATTTTTAAGGTATCGGCGACTTTCTTCCAAGAAAGCGCCTTCAAACTACTACCCTCTTTTCCATTTAATCCCACCTCTAATATACAAGCTTCTAGGAAAGTTTTCACAACATTGTGATCTTTCCAACTTATCCTAACCCGCTTTTGTTGGTGTGATTCACCGGTTTGTTCCATACCTAAAACACATAAATTACACCACAATTGCATAAAAACCACAGATTGCATAAAAACCACAGATTGCATAAAAACCACAGATTGCATAAACATTGCATAAATAACAGATTACAAACTAAAGCACATACTACATAAACATTGCCACAAATCACATATTGCAGACTAAACCAATGATTGCATAAACATTGCCATAAATCACAGATTGCAAACTAAACCACAGATTGCATAAACATTGTAAAAAACATATTTCATGTCAAATCTATCCAAAACAAATTGCAAAATCAAAGTGCAATCTGTAGAGAGCAATGGAGAAGAGAGCAAAATCGAAGAGTGTGGAACCATTTCAAAATCGAAGAGAGCAGTAAATCAAAAAAAATCGAATAGAGCAAAATCTGTAGATTGCATAAACATTGTAACATTTCAGTTGACATATTTTTCTAACAAAATCGAAAAGAGCATCAAAGAGGACGCAGCCTAGTGGCAAGGTAACATCCCTGGGGGGTCAGTGCTGGAAGGCCTGACTACCAGGGTTCGAGCCCCGTGGTGTGCACTCTGCGATCCAGACTTCAGGACGGTCCATTTGGGCCGGGTCTTGGGCCAGTCTTAGACTGGTTGGGCCAGCCATAGGCTGGGCCGAGTCGACGGGGATTAGTCGGGTGGCACCCTTAAGTGGGAGCCTGGATACCCCGGGAACGTGTGTGTGTTCTACTGCCGTACAAAAAAAATCGAAAAGAGCATAATCAAAAAAAAATCGAAGAGAACAGTGGAGAAGAGAGCAAATCGAAGCAAAATAAAAAAAACGTACCGAAGAGTACCGGAGGAATCTGCGTCGCCGGAAGAATCTGCGTTGCCGGAGGAACCTGCATCGCCGACGTCGAATGGAGAAGAAGACTGGAAAGTGAGGCGATGGGGAAGGATGTGGGAGAGAGGCATGAAAGTGAGAGGCGTGAAATTGAGAGTAGGGTTTTACCGTTCTTGAAAAACAAAGGCAAAAAACTCACAATTTTATCTTAATGGGGACAACACCTATAAACTTACTGTGCGAATAAGCCCAAATCTGTCCGATTAAGTAACAAGTAAACACCCAAAAATGTCTGCGCGAATAAGCCGGTTTTCTCATTAAGCCGATTAAGTCACAAGTAAACACACCCTTAGGTGGCGTTTGGTTCACTGGAAAGTGATGGAATCTGGTGGAATTGAAATGTGACATTCCATTGACCAGATTCCATTCCAGTGTTTGGTTCAATCTTTTGTAGCTTGGAATCTCAAAATTTTCCATTGAATTCCTTATTTTCCATTCTTGACATTCCATCACACTATGTAAGGATTTTAAAGGAATGAAATGTCTCACTATTTTTATTCCAAAAATACCCTTGCCCTAATTCATATACTTGCAACCGACACTCCCATTCCATCGACCCCAAATCGTTTTTTCTCCATCGAGCCCAATCGTTTTCTTCTCCATCGACGGCAACGGTCGTTTTCTTCACCATCGATCGACAGCAACATCGACAGGTTCGTTCTCTCCTCCTTTTCTTCTTGTCAACGAGCCCAATCGTTTTCTGCAAACTCAGCTTGAAACATCGACTGTGTTCCATGTATTCTTGCATCAATTTGAAACATCGACTGGAATTTGCAAACTCGGTTTGAAACATCTCTTTTAAGCAGCTATTTACATATTTAGTGGGCAGTTGTGTTGTTGTTATTACTTGTTTCTCCTTATGCTTCTCTTTAATCTCTCGTATTTTGAGTTTTTTGTATCTGGGTTCTGCTATTGAGAGGTAATTTGGCTGCAATTCAGTGTTGGTTTCTTGCAATTCAGTGTTTATTTTATGATTCTGTCAAAAAAAACCAATAAACTCTTTTCTCCACTCCTGTTTAGCAATTCAGTGTGTAGAGTATTGTTACATTTTTAGTATATAAATAAAGTATATAATGACTATTTATTAAAACGTTTTTTTTTGAAAAAATAATTAAAATTATCAAAAGGGTATTTTGGTCATTTATCAAAATTTCATTTCAATTCCAAAGCTACATTCTGTGAACCAAACAGACAGATTACAATTCCTTTAACAGATTCCATTCCAATTCTGTGAACCAAACAGCTGGTCAAACCTGACAACATTCCATTCCAATTCCTTCAAAGTCAAATTCCTTTGACAGATTCCATTCCATCCAAAAACATTCTGCGAATCAAACGCCCCCTTAGTCCTTGCCATATTCATCCGGTAAGCTAATGTGACTTGGTAAGCACTTACCCGGATAAGGGTTTTGTAAACGACCCCTTAGTCACTCATTTTTGGACGAAAAGAGTATATCTTTTTGACAGAATTATTAAGTTATTTTCAAATTATATATTCCTATAAATTCTAAACTAAATTTTAAATGTATTTTGAAAAATACAAAAATTAAAAAGCAATTTGAAATGATGCAAAGATAGGTTTGAAAATAAACGTGATGCCAAACCAAGTCAATCACCCATTCAAAAGGATGTATATAATAAAGATTAAAGAAATCAAAACCAACACAAGTTTGATTTTTCTTACATTAATTAGTCGCCTCCCACCAAACAAGAATCCCTATCATAATGTTTGTTTATACTTAAATTATTTAATTAATGTGAAATTATATTCATATCAAATAATATATCATATAAAGTATGGTTTGAAAAGAATACAATGCATTTAGTATTTCAATAGAATAAAGTTTAAGGAAGATAGAGTTAAGAATTGTTTATGGACCGGACGACGCGTTAGACTCAATCCGTTCGACTTGCTAGAAAAACATACCATAAAAACCATTTTAAGAAATGGGTGAATTGGATTGACCCGTTTAAGTAGACATAAAAATCGAACAACTTGTTTTATAAAGGTTGCTGCTTTACAATAAAAAAAAAGACTAATAAGCAGACATAGATGATACCAAAAAAATCGAACAACTTGTTTTATATTTAATTTTAAATATATTATTATACTTGTTTGAAATATACAATCAAATTTATAATTAAAATTTTGGTTCTTTTTCATATATTATATATACTTGATTTTTTTTTTTGCCTAAATTCAAATCTTATTTTTTTTCCCTTTCCCTTGACGATATGATTCTCTCATAATGCACTCAAAGCTTCCTAGTTATGGTTTAAAAAAATAGAAATTCATACTTCATACTTTGTGAAAATATTTGTTTTCTTTAGCCATGTAGTAAATTCTTATTTAAGTTGGTAACAAAATTCTCTCTCTACACTCTCTCTCTAGATCTTGTGCAAATCCATTATTGTTTGAGCATATTGGGACACACAAACTTCATAGCTTATAATTTTGTATACTTATGTTTTTTTAAGTTGGTACTATTTAAGAACATGTAAGAGCAGGTTATTAACCAACAAAAAATGAAAAAAATAGTGAATCCAATGTTGGAAGGTAAAATGTCACATTTGAGTTTGTTACATTAAACTTAAGAAAAAAAGAAGGGGGTCCAGTCAGCATCTGACTCAAATCCATAAGGGTGCGTTTGGTACAGTAGACATGACAGATCAGAACAGAACAGAGATCACTGTCCCATGTTTGTCAAAACTTTTATGTGGAACAAAGTGGAACATACCTGTTCCATCCCCACCCCAAGGAACAAGCTGGAACAGATTTATGTTTTACCAATATAACCTCAAAAGAAAATCTAATTCTCTTCTAAAACATCAAATACACGTTCTATTTTATATTTTATCCATTCTTTATATTTTATTTATTGTATTTTATCTAATGTTATATGTTCTGTTCTGTCCAGTTCTGTATACCAAACGATGAACAACTGTTCTATCATGTTTAGTTCTGTCATGTCCCGTGCTTTTCTATCCTTTCTGCGTACCAAACGCACCCAAGTAATCATCTCCGAATAAATAAAAAACTGTTTTCATGAAAAGCAAAGACTTATAAATAATCAAAATAATTGTTACATTCATGAAGGTAATTTACAATTTTACATGTTTGTAGGAGCAAACAAAACTATTTATAAATAATGATAATAATAATAATAAAAGAATACAAAAAATAAAAGCAAATTCCCCTTCTGCCCCTGTCCTCAATCATCCATTTCCACTTTCAATCTTGCCTTCCCTTCCCCTGCAATCCAGGCAAAACCCATATATCACAAAACCATCTAAAAACCTTTCTTTTTCCAAATATTATCTACCTTTAACTCTTTACTACACAATTTCAAACTCATCTACCCTCTTCAATATCAGATAATGTAAGTGACATAGAAGAAGAAATCCCAGCTCTAACCTCCCCAAATTTAGGATGTGAATATGATGATGATCCTGAATTCATTAATATTTCCGAATATTTCGACCACAAATCTTTAGATTTCATCCTTTCAAGCAAATAAACCTCCATATCATCCCCTTCATTTTCATCCACTTCATTCTTATTCCTCCCTTCTAAAGTCTTAACCACTTGCCTCATCGTTGGTCGAGCCTTTCCATCCGGGTGCGCGCACAATAGCCCCAAATGCAGCACCATTTCGACCTCATCGTGGTCAAGACCACCTATCGCGGTTAGCTGCTGGTCCACCGCGTTCACAAGTTGACCCTTTTCCATCATTTGAGACACCCAATTGACCAAAGGGATTTCTCCTTCTTTTATTGGTCTTTTTCCACATGTCACTTCAAGAATCAAGATTCCAAAACTGAAAACATCGGTTTGTGTTGAGGCTCGCCCGGTTCGGATCACTTCCGGTGCTAGGTAACCCGCGGTTCCAACCACCCGAGTGGTTGTAGCCACTTGACCATGTTGGTGCATCCGGGCTAACCCAAAATCACCCAATTTCGCGTTCATTTCTTTGTCGAGTAACACATTGCTTGATTTGATATCTCTATGTAAAACCTTGGATTCCCACCCTTCATGGAGATAAAAAATCCCATTTGCTACATCGGTTAAGATCCTAATTCTATCATCAAAATCCAAGATTTTGGTATCTTTTCGATCGAATAATATTTTATCCAAACTCCCATTTTCCATATAATCATAAACCAAGATCAAACTACCCTTTTCTTTCTTGCACCATCCTCTTAATCCAACCAAATTTCTGTGTTTTAGTCTTCCAAGACTTGAAACCTCGGCCAAGAACTCGCGCACGCCATCGTTGTTGTGGTGTGATATCCGTTTGACCGCGATCTCTGTGCCGCCAATAACTCCTTTGTACACTTTCCCATTGCCACCAATTCCGATCACATTTTCGTCACTAAAATTCTTTGTTGCTAATTCGATTTCTTGAAAAGGGATTCTATGAGGCCAATATTCCAATTCCCAATCTTCCATATTGGCTTTTTCTTTAGCTATTCTCCTCTTTCTTTTGATCCAAAGAAAACCAAGTAAACCACAAATCATTACAAGAAAGAAAACCCCTAAAGTTATACCGATAATGAAACCGTTTGATCGATAAATAGGGTCACTTGGAAGCAGAAAAGAAGGTAGTCCTTGTGTGATTAGAGACTCACTCAATGAGAAATTTGAGTTACTAAAACTCCAACTCAAGATATTATGACTTTGAATCAATGCCCCAGTTGCAGCAGTGAATCCCACATACATTTCATCTTCAAAAACATCAGAAAGATTTAAGGGGACGTTTATCAAACACCTGGTGGGCTTTCTAATTCCAACAGGAGCCATGGTCACATTAATCATGAAATCCTTATAATCGATCCAAACTTGGTAGTTTCCACCGCTATTAAGCTGTAATACTCTAAAAACCCCATCCTGATCTTGATAATACCCAGCTTCAGTTGAATTAACAGATGTTAAAGAATTGACATCAATCCCAACATGATTCTCATTAATATCTCGAAACTCCTCGTTTCTAAACACATCGAATTCAACACCAAACACATGATTGCTTGAATTCCCATCAACCGTTCTGCTAAAAAGACCGAGATTCTGAGCTGCGTTTGCGTTTCTAATTCCGGTGACGGGGGTGAAGAGGAAAACGAAGCCGTGGCCGGGAAGAACGTTTGTTGTGGGCGCCATGGCGAAGATGAAGGAGGTGGAGAAAGGGAGTATAGATGAAGAGTTTTTGGTGGGGATTTTGTTTGGGTAAAGAGCACGGCCAATTTGGACGGCGGAGGAGTTAGTGAGGGTAAGGATGTTGGATTGGATGGTGGCGTTGCCGTAGAGGGAGATGGTGGTGGAGTTGAAGGAGTTGATGACGAAATCGACGGCGGAGGAGGGTGGGTTATGGAGGAGGAGGAGGAAGAGGAGTAGGGGATAAAAACATGGGTGTTTGTGTTTGTTGTTCATGGCAGAGAGAGAGAATGAGATGGATAGAACAGAAGAGGTGGTTGTGGTTGTGGTTGAGGTTGAGGTTGAAGATGAAGATGAAGATGAAGATGAAGATGAAGATGAAGATGAACTGAGGGTAAAGAAGTAAGGGGGGTTTTGGGAGTGCTTATATTTTTAACTTATGTTTATTTGCTTATGTGGTGACGAAAAACAATTTTTAAATAGTGTTTGTTAAAAATTGAGGGTAAAAAAGTAATTTGAATAAATAAGGAAAATTAATAAGTAGGTATGAAATGACTTATCAAAAACAACTTATTTGTGGTGAGGACAAGCAAATAAGCACTTTGATTTTTTTTATCCAAACACTTCAATCAGCTTATTTGCAGTGAGGAGAAGCTATAAGTAAATAAGTCAAAAATATAACCACTCAAACACCCCTAAAATTGGTTGAGTCAAAATTGGTACCTGTTTTTGGGTGTTCGGTTTTAACTTAATTACACCTTCAGCAAGAAGGGATGACTTTGTACGGATGTGTATGTGGCCGGTTATTCTTTTACGACCTAACATTTCTGTCGGTATCATATGTAGAGTAAGCATGAGGGTGTTGAATGATACATTTAAGGAAGGGTATGACTTTTTCCATGCGTCATTTTCCTTTATAAGACAAAATATTTTCTTTTCCATTTGTTGACTTTAAATGTTAGGCCATCAGTACCCCATGGAGGGCATCTTTCAAAGATTCCACTCCACATCAGCGCCACATCAGCTTTTCTTCCATCCCTCACTCGATCCCTCACGATCCCTAAACACCCGTACCCCATTCCCTCAAACCCTTTTGCCACCTCATTTATTTTAATTCTTTTATTTATACATTTAATTATTTAACAAAATAAAAATATTTATATATTTTTTAATAAATAAAAATAAGATAAATAATTAAAATTAAAATTCATATCATTCATTAAAAATAAAAATTACAAAATACAAAACACTACCAATTATGAAATTTTTGGATTTGCTCTTTTCTCGCTAAAGTAGCCCTCAAAGCGTTTCTCGTAAGGTGATCATGCGGGGTTATGAAATACTCGAAGTCTTTCTCAAATCGTTTATCTCGTTCGATTTCTCGTTCGTGTTCTAACCTTTGAAGTTCGAGATCGATTTTTTTCATTTTGTATTTCATTGTATCATCAATCTTGTCGTTGAACGTCGCCAACAACTGAGTAACACTTTCGCCTGTATTCGCTCCGGACGTATTACTCGTTGATGATTTTTTTGCCTTGTTTCTCTCGATGGGTCGTTGAATTTGCTCGTCATCGTCATCATCGGAAGGTTGGGTACGTTTTGAACCCCGCGATGAAGTTGTCGTCATCGTTGGAACGGCTCCCCATTTTGGACATTTTTTTAGGACGTCCCAAACTTGTTCGTGAGTGAAAGCAACTTTATGGCGTGCTAGATACCGTTCGTGTGCCGTTCGGGATATATCGGCCTCACTCATCCCGCTTGATCTATTATTGAGCAAGTTGTTGTAGATGCCGCCAAACGAATTAACTCTTTTATTGAGGTCGTTGAACTTGCTATTGAGTTGATGAGTTGATCTATAATCTGGTTCACGACCCATGCGAGTAAAGAACACATGCCCGATTCGGCCCCAAAAACTTCCTACATTTATGTAAAATTAAGTATAATAATAATAATAATAATAATAATAATATTAATAATAATAATAATAATAATAATAATAATATCAATAAAAATAATTACCACCGCTTTGTGCGTTACCGACCACGGGGTCCTCCGAAACGTCAACCCACGCCGACACTAACGCGAGTTCCTCGGCTTTACTCCACGTTTGTTTGGCGGCTTTCGTTGGTCTCGGATTTGATGGTTCCGGGTTAGATTGTTGTGCCGGGATAGATTGTGGTGTGTTCGGGGTAGAAGGTTGGGTTTCCGGAACAATGTCGTCGTCGAGATTGAAGTTGGCCGGAGTAAAACCTTGTTCAATCAACCCGGGACGTGTAAATTGGTAAGGAATTTGTTGGTGAAATTGTTGGTGAAATTGTTGGGGAAATTGTTGGGGAAATTGTTGCGGATATTGTGGCGGATTTTGTTGCGACCATTGTGGCGGAATTTGTTGCGAGAATTGCGGATGATAACCTTGTTGTGTAAACGCTTGGAAACCAAGCTCTTGATCTTCTTGCGATTGTGGTGTATTCGGTCGGTTACGACGGGATGTAGGTGTTCTGTTTGAATTCATGATGAGAGAGGTGTGAAAAATAAGAGGTTGAGAGAATTTGAGAGAGTTTGAGAGGTGTGAGAAATAAGAGAATTTGATAGTGTGAAAAATAAGAGGTTGAGAGGTGTGAGAAATAAGAGGTTGAGAGGTGTGAGAAATAAGAGGTTGAGGGTTAAATATATAGTGGGATTAAATTGAGAAAAATAAATTTTTTTTTAATAATAGAGCCGTTCAACGGTTATATATTTTTAAAAATTTAATTAAATTTTTTTTTTTAATAATCCTCGGGATGGATCGGGATCCCATCCCCGAAAACCATCCCCCCCCGCATGCCATCCTGAGCCGTAGCCCAACCCCGCTCCTTCCCCGCTGCCACCTCACCCATCCCGAGCCCCACTATGGAAGGCCTCATTACCTACAATTAAACCCCGCTTTGAATTTAAAACCAAAATCAGTTATTGTGCATCATAATTTATGTTTGACGAGCTGAGTCAAGTAACAAGTTATTTAATCTTGACTTAAAAATATAATCTTAAGTTTGAGAACTAGCTCAAATAATTTTTCAAAATAGTGCTCGAGTACAATATTTTCTAGCTTAAGGTTGATGCTCATTAAAAAAGTATGATAACATATTATGAATTCAGATTCAAACTTTATACGGTTATTGGCTAAGGCCATCAGTACCCCATGACCCCATCTTTCAAAGATTCCAGCTCCACATCAGCGCCACATCAGTTTTTCTCCTAACCCTCACTCAATCCCTAAACACCCTTACCCCATTCCCTCAAATCCTTTTGCCACCTCATTTATTTTAATTCTTTTATTTATACATTTAATTATTTAACAAAATAAAAATATTTATATATTTTTTAATAAATAAAAATAAGATAAATAATAAAAATAAAAATTCATACCATTCATTAAAAATAAAAATTACAAAATACAAAACACTACCTATTATGAAATTTTTGAATTTGCTCTTTTCTCGCTAAAGTAACCCTCAAAGCGTTTCCCGTAAGGTGATCATGCGGGGTCATGAAAAACTCGAAGTCTTTCTCAAATCGTTTTGAGCGTTCGATTTCGAGTTCTTGTTCCAACCTATGTCGTTCGAGTTTTGAGCGTTCGATTTCGAGATCGAGTTTTTTCATTTTGTATTCCATTGTATCATCAATCTTGTCGTTGAACGTCGTCAACAACTGAGTAACACTTTCGTCCGTATTCGCCCCAGACGTATTACTCGTTGATGTTTTTTTGCCTTGTTTCTCCCGATGGGTCGTTGAATTTGCTCGTCATCGTCATCATCGGAAGGTTGGGTACGTTTTGAACCCCGCGATGAAGTTGTCGTCATCGTTGGAACGGCTCCCCATTTTGGACATTTTTTAGGACGTCCCAAGCTTGTTCGTGAGTGAAAGCAACTTTATGGCGTGCTAGATACCGTTCGTGTGCCGTTCGGGATATATCGGCCTCATTCATCCCGCTTGATCTATTATTGAACAAGTTGTTGTAGATGCCGCCAAACCAATTAATTCTTTTATTGAGGTCGTTGAACTTGCTATTGAGTTGATGGGTTGATCTATAACCTGGTTCACGATCCAAGCGAGTAAAGAACACATGCCCGATTCGGGCCCAAAAACTTCCTACATTTATGTAAAATTAAGTATAAGAATAATAATAATATTAATAATAATAATAATAATAATAATAATAACAATAAAAATAATTACCACCGCTTTGTGCGTTACCGATAACGGGGTCCTCCGAAACGTCAACCCACGCCGACACTAACGCGAGTTCCTCGTCTTTACTCCACGTTTGTTTGGCGGCTTTCGTTGGTCTCGGATTTGATGGTTCCGGGTTAGATTGTTGTGTCGGGATAGATTGTGGTGTGTTCGGGGTAGAAGGTTGGGTTTCCGGAACGTAGTCGTCGGCGAGATTGATGAAGGGTGAAGAAGGATTGAAGTTGGTCGGAATACAACCTTGTTCAATCATACCGGAACGTGTAAGTTGGTAAGGAATTTGTTGCGTATGGCCTAATGAGTTGTAAAAATATTGTGGCGGATTTTGTTGCGACCATTGTGGCGAAATTTGTGGCGGAATTTGTTGCGAAAAATGCGGACGATAACCTTGTTGTTGTGTAAACGCTTGGAAACCAAGCTCTTGATCTTCTTGCGATTGTGGTGTATTCGGTCGGTTACGACGGGATGTAGGTGTTCTGTTTGGATTCATGATGAGAGAGGTGTGAAAAATAAGAGGTTGAGAGAATTTGAGAGAGTTTGAGAGGTGTGAAAAATAAGAGGTTGAGAGAATTTGAGAGAGTTTGAGAGGTGTGAAAAATAAGAGGTTGAAAGAATTTGAGAGAGTTTGAGAGGTGTGAGAAATAAGAGGTTGAGGGTTAAATATATAGTGGGATTAAATTGAGAAAAAAATTTATTTATTTTTGTTTAAAAAGAGCCGTTCAACGGCATTATTTTTAAAAATTAAATATTTTTTTTTAATAAACCTTCGGGATGAATCGGGATCCCGAACCCGGAATCCATCCCGCACCCCGCATCCCGCAAGGGCCGTAGCCCATTCCCGCTGAGCCCGAGCCCCATCCCGAGCCGGGTACGGATGGCCTTAAGCTCGACTAACTCATTGATTGATAAGTGATGGTAGCAACTTCTTTAAATTGTTATATTTTGATAGCATAATTTATGAAAATATGAACTTTTTCAACTTGAAAAAGTGTTATATAGCTCGGCTCCATACTACTCAAAAAACTTAATTGTGCTTTTGCACGTGTCGAGTCGGACACCTGGGTTGCGAATCTCAACTCATTGAGTTAAAAGAGTTTATTTTTGTATATGAACTCGAATTCAAGATACCATATTTAACGTTGAATAGCTCATTAAATACTAGAATTTTTAAAACCCTTAGTTTGAGTTTAAGTCGTTTGGTTTGATTGTTCGATTTTGAAAACTAGATTTTAATTTGGATTTTTTTTTGAAGGCATAGTGGCATCGACCCTTTCTATCAACTACCACGAACACAACGCACACACGCACGCACGCCTCCCCGGCGGTATCGGACATCTGAGGGCAGTCCACTAATCCGCCGTTGTCCCGGCCCAGCTTACGCTGGACCTAAAGCCCAACCACAGGCTGGGGGATAAGCCCAGTCAAAGACTGGACCACCCAAGGACTGGGTACTCCTCATGTCCTCAATTGCCTCCCCTTGGAATCGAACCCAGGTAGACTGGGATACCATCCACAACCCCCCAGGATGTTACCGTCTTTAGGTAGACCAACTGAGCTAGACATGATTTGTAGATTTTAATTTGAATTAATTCAAATAAATTAAAATTAGCTCTTAAGGTCTTCATTGGTCGCTTTAGGGGTTCTTCCTCTATCACACAATGGTTTCTTGCCAATTTAAATACCCTTTAATTTAAAATTATGACAACATATAATTTTTTTTAAGTATATAAAAATACTTATATACGGCAAATGTAATAGTTAAACTCACACATCTTCCTCATCTTTGGTGAGATTTGAATCCCTGACCTCCTACGAGGGTAAAGGCTCTCATACCGCTAGGCCAAAAGCCCTTTGATTGCTAACATATAGTCTTAACTTAAAACAATATAAAACTGTATAAATAACATTATATTTATTTTAAAGTGTTTCATAAAATATTTAGACAATGTTACAGAATATAATATTTTATTCTAAACTAATAATGAAAACTAAATGTATTTTATTATTAATCCTTTTATTTTAATGTTATAATAAAACAAAAATTACAAGTGGGGTGTGGGCCCATCGCGGGGCACCGCAGGACTTTTGGCCAAAACTTTGTGACACGTGGGTGTGGGTCCGCGATCGTGGGACCCACCGCGGAAATTTGTGGCATTTTTGCAAACTGAAAGAGATTTAGAGTATTTTGATAAAACAAAGTCAAACTTGTGGCATTTTAATTAATTTCCCTTTTTTATATGATTTTCTTAGTTTTTGTTCTTAAAATATATTTATTAAATATTTGTCATTAGAGTTTGGGATTTCTTTTTGTTTTTATTAATACAAATACATAAATGCCTCTTATTTAACAAATGGAACCTAAAAGCATCTTCAATAGCTTCTTTAAAATAGAAATGTTGGGGATTTTTTGCCCTAACAAATTCCTCAAAAACTTTTCCAAAATAAAGAAAGTATGAGATTGACGATGTAAATTGCCAAATTTGAAGATATCTACAAATCTTCAGATATCTTCAAAATTGATTACATATGAAAAAGAAATGATTTTTTATTTATTCTACCAATAAAATAGATTTAAATTAAATATTTAAAAGAAAAAAATTAATATTTTATGAGTTGTATTGAATACTTTAATAACATAATTAATTATATAATCTCTAAAATAAAAATCTATTCTAAATAAAATGATTTCATTAGAGATTTTAATTTTTTACATCAGCCCTAAAGAAGCTTGTTAAAGATTATTTAAGAGTCATTAATAGTAGGGGTGAACATGGTACGGTGTCATGTTTTTTTTCTCAATACCGTGTACCAACCAATTATAATTGGTACTCAAATATTTATACCATGTACCAACCAATTTAGTTGGTACCAACTTAATTGGTACCATGTTTTTCGGTTGTTACATGTTGATACGGTTTTGTACCAACATCTCAAAGTTGAAGTTACAATTTCAAATGCATGAACATAACTAGTATGACATGTTGTCCAGATAAGTAACCTGGTGTCTAAGACCATCTGCATCAGTGCAAGATCAAAGTCTTTCCTAAAGTGTCACATCAACTTTGCAATAACACATTCCACATCAATGCAAGATCAAACTCATTTCTAAAGTGGTCCTTATTGCCACAAGATCAACTACTTTGTGTTTTATTTACTTATATTAATAATTTAATATAACAAAAATACTAAATATAATTTGTTTATAATATAAATAATTAATTAATTATAATATAAAAATATAAATAACTTTAATATAAATAATTAATTAATTATAAAATATATAATATAACTAAAATTTTACTTTTTGTTTTTATTTTACTTGTGTAAATATAATTCAATTATCTATTAGTATTTGTATTTTCGTATTTTTTTATATTAATGCATTTTTATTTTCGTAGTTTAAATAAAAAGCATTCCATAAAAATATAATTTATTTAAAATAAATCGTGGATAGAAGTTTTAATAAAAGAATAATGTTCAAATAAATTAATAAATTAATTAAATTTAATAAAAATATTAATAATTAAGGTTTAAACAAATTAGTAAAGACCCTGTTATCTACCTCACATTGTCATATCATCTTGGAAGGCCTTGTCCAAGATGGATATGTATGCTTTTAAGTAAAAACTGACTATAAAGGGTTGCTATGGACTTGAGTTTAGAGACTTTCACCTAAGGCCCAAATTAGTAAAGTAGTGAGTGCATACCATCAATTAATAAATATAACTTTTTTGAATAAATAATCAGATCATTTAATTGGTTTTTTATTAAAGAGAATTCATCGTTGGTTTGTCATCGTACAAATTTGACACCCGAAATTGACAAAAACAATAGAAAATCACAAAACTCCAATATCTAATTTGTAATAAAGAAACTTCAGAAACCCAAACTAAGAAAATCAAAAAAACTAAGACCATCTACGTCCCTGCAATTAATTTACACTTTCAATTATGCCACATCAGTTTTTGCAATTACCTCCTACACACATGTAATCTACCTACACTTTCAATTATACCACATCAGTTTTTGCAATTAATATAATGTTAATTAAAATATAAACATTAACTTCAAATAAACGATTAATATATAATATAATAACATAATACAATCCTTATATTTATTTTATAATTTATTGTTCAAATTAATTTAACTATACTGTATTTATTTTATATAAAAAATAACATATCGAGATACATAAAATATTTTTTAAATAAAAATAATTAATTTAATTAAAAAATAAATTAATATTGTTACTTTATAAAACTTATTGTGTTATATAAAAGTTTAGTCCCTTATTGGGGAGTGCTAATGGCACCCCAAAAAGGGGTGTTGAATGCATTAAATTCCGCACCAATCATTTTTTGAATGCATTAATTTCCACACCAATCATTTTTTATTTAAATATATATATATATATATATATTATTTATTTGTTTTATATATATATATATATATATATATTAGAAATATAAAAATATATATATTGTTATTATTTTTGTTTATATATATATATATATATATTACTTATATATATTGTTATTTTTTTGTTATATACATATTAGAAATATATATATATATATATATATATATATATATATATATAGTTATTCTTTTTTTGTACATTTTACGTTCTTATCTATATTTATCTAATATACTCCATTATAACCATTCATCAAAACCTTCAAAATGAGCACAAATGTTATGGGTTTGAAGACCCCACTATCGAGACTTGTATTTTTCAAGTTTTTTGACCAATTAACCATATTGACCTTTAATTTTATACATTTGATATGCGATCTAAAAGCGAATAAATATGAACATAAAACAAAATTATTTTTTCGAATTCTCGACTTTAGATTCAAGATACTTCGCGCCGCATCACGTTTGTATTCGTCTCATCAATTCTTTCAAAATGAGTCCAATATGATTAAATCAAAAAATATTCAATATTAGGCTCATTTCGAAGATATTGACGAGGCGAATACAATGGTATAATTTGTAATAAAAAATGTATTTTTAATATATTTTAGTTTATATACGATTATTTATGTTAATATGATAAGGGTATAAAATGAAAAATGATAAAGTAAGGGATTAAAAGTAATATAATAACTAATTACAACACTTTAAACTTCTTTCAATATGATGGAGGTGCACCAGTTGAACACTGGATGACAATGCCTGAAATAGGTGTCTTGATTGCTTCAAAGTATAATGTGATATTACATGTTATAAATATGGCAGGCTGTGTGACGTACTTGCCGTTTAGGTCCACTCCGCCATCGTGGTATCAACATGTTGTTTTTACAATTGGGTACGTTAATGGTAACCATTATGTGAAATTAGATATGGCAGAAGGATACCCGTTCCCTACTATAACTCAACATTTTTTCCACTACAGTTATCAATGTGCTGCAGGATGGGCTACCCCGTATTCAGATAGAATACAGAAGTACCAACGACTTTTACGTGTTAATTATACTACGGATAATGTTATTTTAGAATAATCGAATGTAATATAGATGATTTTATGTTCTATTTATATGTTAAATCGCAATGTTTATGTTTTATTTTTATAATTATATAATTATTAAAAACTAGTAATATAAATATTTTTAAATATTTATTTATTTTTAAATAAAATCAAAAAGTAAAACAAAAAATATATAATACAAATAAATAAATAAATAAAAAACAAAAGACAATAAAAAGACAAAAAAAAAACAAAAAAAATCATGAATATTAATCATTTGGTAATCATGGGGTGCAAATAGCCCTTTTTGGGGTGCCATTAGCCTCCCCTTATTTAAACAATTAAACAATATTTGCAAGTTGAATTGCAAATATTGCAATCCATTTGCACATGACAATTGATTCATGAGAGCATCTACAATCATGGACCTCTTTAGAGGTTCATGGTTTAGCTACGTCAGTTTTCTCTATCTGCCACATCGGTTTTCTCTCTCCTCCATATTTTTAAAAAAATTCACTCTCAATCATGGATCGATACATAGTTTTTATAATAAAGAATTATAATAATTAAAAACTACTTATTATAATACCTATAACAATAATTAAAAGTTATAAATAGTTAAAAGTTACCTGTTATACATAAAAATTACAATAATAAAAATCATAATAAAATAAAATCGATGATGATAAATATAAAATGTAGTTTTTTATAAATAAAAATAATAACTAATTAAATTTGACTATGCTTTATTAAATAAAATTTTCAATTGATTAATTATTTAAATAGAATTAGATAAATATATTATTTTAATAGGTACGTATGTATTTATTTAAATATAAAGTTATGTGGGTCCCTCACTTTTAGCCTCATGGACCGGTTCCTCACATAGGACCTCTTCAAATGATGTGGCAAAAACCAAAACTTTCTCAATGGTAAAAAAAATTGAGGAACCGGTTTATGTTTGATGAGTCAGCAACATGGACCTCCCATTGGGGATGCTCTGACAAGCATGTATTTGCAAGTCCATTTGCAATGTGTGTGTGTGGATGGTCTAAGAGCATCTCAATGGTGGGTTCTTAAACCCCACCACATGGACCATGTACCGGTTTGAATTTTTTTTCACCTTTGGAACAAATGAGTTCTTTGCCACATAGGATGGATCGGTTCATGTAGAAGAACCGATTCCTCCTCTACAAATGGTGGGCCTAACATTAATTTAATAATAAAATAAATTGAATCTAGGTTTTATTTAATTTCTTTTTTAATTATTAAACTAAATTTGTACTTATCAAATTAATTAGTTTAATTCATTACAAAAGTAAAGAAATTATTATAATTTCAAATTTTATTTATAATGATTTTTATAAGTGGGTTTTAATTGTAATAAGTAATTCTTTATTATCATAATTTTTAGTTAATGTCTTGTAAAAACAATATGTAACTTTTAACTATAATTCTATTTTTTTTAATTTTAACGTATTGTAAATTTTAATTATTGTGACTTTTATTATTTTAATTATTAATTATTGTCTTTAATTATAATTAAAGTTTAGTTATTGTTTTTTATTAAATTAATTATGAATCGGTCCATGATTGAGAGTAGGAGATTTATAAAATGAATAGAAAAGAAAAAACTGATGTATAAAAAGAGAAGGGTGAGGTTATTTGCACCAAAAAAATACTAATGGCACCAAATGATGATTATGTTTTTTTTTGTTTTTTTGTCTTTTTATTGTCTTTTCTTTTTTCTATTTTATTTATTTAATTGTATTATAGTTTAAAAATATATAATGTTATGTATAGTTTTTATTTAATTGTATTATATAGTTTAAAAAGATTTTTTTTTCTTTTACTTTTTAGTTTTATTTAAAAATAAATAAAAATTTATAAATATAAATATTACTATTTTTTTATAATTATATAATTATAAAAATAAAACATAAACATTGCGATTTAACATATAAATAGAACATAAAATAATCTATATTACATTCGATTATTCTAAAATAACATTATCCGTAGTACAATTAACACGTAAAAGTCGCTGGTACTTCTGTATTCGATCTGAATACAGGGTAGCGCATCCTGCAGCGCACGGATAACGGAAGTGGAAAAAATGTTGTACAATAGTAGGGAACGGGTATCCTTCTGCCATATCTAATTTCACATAATGGTTACCATTAACGTACCCAATTGTAAAAGCAACATGTTGATACCACACTGGCGGAGTGGACCTAAGCGGCAAGTACGTCCCACAACCTCCCATATTTATAACGTGTGATATCACATTATACTTTGAAGCAATCAAGACACCTATTTCAGGCATTGTCATCCAGTGTTCAACTGATGCACCTTGATCTGATTGGAAGAAGTTTAAAGTGTTGTAAACAATATTCCAATATTGACCTCCAAAAGCGTTGATGTATTCGGTTTTGTGTGTATCTAACTCTTCCATCAAGTTAAACCGAATTGTGGGCCATGCATCTTCATGAAGACCGAGACAGACAGCTATTGCTCAGAATCCACAATTTCCATCACCTCTCACATCATGTACATGTGTAATGTAAGGGTGAAACATCTTTGGTAATGTATGGATGTACATTATAGGTTTTGCCCATGCATTGTAAAAGGAATCCCAGTCATGATTTGATGTTATTACTGGTTTACAATTTCTCATAATACTTTGGTAGATGTGCCATCTACAAAGTAATCTTTTAGCATCAGGAAATACAATACTGCATGCTTTCACCAGTGCCAACTCTCTGTCTGTGACGATCATACGTGGATAAAGACATCCCTCCATCAATGACTGTAGACAATTCAATGCCCAAGTATAATTGGATTCCTTTTCCCTGTGCATAAAGACAAATGCTACACAGAATGTCTTATTAGTTGAAGTTACACCAACAATTTCAAGGAGAGGCATCTCAAACATGGTCGTTTTATAGGTGGCATCCATCAACAACACGTGTGGAAATGCACGCCATATATCCAGTGATCTTGGATGAGCAAAGAATAAATCTTCCAACTGATTAGTCGAGTTGTTTGCACGATAATAAAAAACGTAGCCTTCTTCCTGTAAAAATGACATCACAACTTGCATTGGAGTTCTACCTGCATAATAAAAATATATAATACAAATAAATAAAATAGAAAAAGAAAAGACACTCTCTCTTCTCAATCTTTGACCTATATACACACCTATCTTTTGACAGAAAGTGTGTGTATTTTTTTATAGCTATGCTTCAAAAGAGATCCCATGAAACATGAACAGACATGTGCAAGACCACAATAAAGAAACATTTAGGAAACCCTAATTTGAGGGGTGGAAAAGAAGAGGACATACCTGCAAATTGGAGCTTGCAAAAGTTAAAAGAGAGAGGAGGGGTGATGTTCTGGAGCTTGCAAAAGGTAAAAGAGAGAGGAGGGGTGATGTTCTGGAGCTTGCAAAAGGTAAAAGAGAGAGGAGGGGTGATGTTCTGTAGCTTGCAAAAGGTAAAAGAGAGAGGAGGGGAAACAAAGAGTATTTATTGGATGGGAGAAGGGAATGAAGTCAAAAGAACAAAGGTAATAAATCTAAAATAGAAGAGGTACAATTTCAATTCATATTATTATAAAATCAAAAGTTACAAATTTTATAAATTTATAAACAAATTTATAAAATCAAAACATATATAAAATAAGATCAACCATGGAAAGGACATTTGACTAACATAAAAAAAATATATTTTACAATGTTATAATAAAATCAAAAGTTACAAATTTATAAAATAAAATAAAATCAAAAGTAACAAATTTTATAAATTTATAAACAAATTTATAAAATATGCCCTTTATAAAATCAAAACATATATATATATATATATATATATTATATATATAAACAAAAAAATAATAATAATATAATATATATATATATATATATATGTCAACTTAAATGAAAGATGTTTCCTTCAAGGGTGCTACTATTTATACTATTATATTATTGACACTCTTTTTTACACTATCTCCCACCCACGTTTTATGCTTTTTGTTCCATAATATATATATATATATATATATATTATACATATATCTTTTATCTTTTTCCTTTTCTCATTTGTATTTATCTTTCTCAATAAATTTAATATTTACTTTGTTTATTGAATATAAACATTATTATTTTACTATCTTTGTAAATATATTTTCGTTCAACTATTAACTTTTATTCTTTTTCAATTTAATAGGAGTAAAATAAGAGATAAAATACAAGAACCACAACAAAATTAACATACTATTTATTCAAAAACACAAAAGTTAAATACTTTAATTTCTTTTATATATTGATGGTATAAAATAAAAATGCATTAGAAAAAAATGGAATATATATTAATTCGTAATAAGATTGGAACATGCATTAATTGAAATTACATCGTCAATCATTATAATATGACCCTCTCGGTTGAACAATTTCGATGTAAAGTTCGACTGTAATTGTTTAATCGATTCATATACGGGGTAATCCACGCTGCAGCGCAATCATATCTGAAACGAACCCATTGTGGCATAACATAGCCAAGAGAACGACCCACATTTTTGTAACACCATCAAAAATGGAAAGAGCAACAACTAAAAACTTCGATAAAATAACCAAATGAGGATAAAAATCCCTTCTACAAACCATCCTAACAACTCCCACAATTAATAACTCAAGTCATACAACATGACCAAATAAAGTCGGGTGTTACTTAACCCAAATGCGGAAGACTTCACTAAACAATTCATCTCTCGAGCACACAACTAGCACTCATCTCTTCATAGTGTCACTAGAACTATTCACAACCTGAACCTGTTGCACATGCCGACAAATAAAAAGGTTAGACTAACGCCTAGTGAGTTCAAGAGTTTACATCATGATTAAATAATTCGTTAGACAAAAAAGATGCAACTTAAATCATGATTTACAAAAAAAGGATTTGTATTAAATATACCAACAAGCCATTTTCCAAACGCATACAAATTCCGTGAAGAAAGATCCAATGAAAATCATTTCTCAACAATGGACTCAATTCCAAAACTCAATCAAGATGTGAATAAATATTAAATTTCCAAATAATATCAACACGAATAAAGCTCCAATAATCGAAACACCCAAACAAGGATGAGGCATAATATACCGCCCATAAATCATGGAAAACAATCTATATAACTATAACACGCACCGACAACATGGATAAAAGAAATACCCGAAACAAACACTAAAAGTGTATTTTGTACAAACGACTTCCACTTATGCAATAAATTAACAAATACTTTCATTCGTGATTTATTTATCAATTACCCAAAAATCCCAAATGTGGGTGTTTTACAAGATTTGTAAAGCTCAACACTGCAAATAATCAAAACACACTAAATAAATCAACAACTGATAATTTTATGTAAAACACATAAACACTTTAAAATAAACATTTTGGCATGTACAACGTTTTCACAAATCAATTTGAACTCACCTTCCTAGATTTAGGCTAAATCTAGATTTTACCCCAATAAGAGCTCCTTGAAGAAACTTGAATCCACAAGCAATTCCTTCAAACCCTAGATTCAAAAGTTTTCCAAACATAAATATACATGTCCAAACACTTAGAATTATTTCCCAAACATCTTATATCAAAATCTCCATTTTGACCAAAACTCTAATTTGACCTAACATCCCCAAAAATCACCCAAACCGAAATTTGAGAAACATAAACACTAGGAAGTCATCAATGGAGCATTTAAAACTCATCTGAAAGTTTAGAAGCTAGGATGATTGAAGTCACCACTTAGGTTTTGATGAAAACCTAGCTAGTTTTCTTGAAGATGGAGGTGATGATGATGAACTCTTTATCTTGCTTCCACTCCACCACCAAATACCCTTGGATCTTCCCAAAACTAACACTCTATCCTCAAAAAGCTCTCAAAAGCGAAACCATATCAATTTGAATTGCTAAAACGGAGTAAAAATGAGAGAGATATGACCAAATGAAGAAAGAGGCTCAAAATCGGATTTTATGCACTGCACCCTCCTGCGAGAATGACATGCGAAAGTGACAGTGTCACTTTCGCATGTCACTTTCGCCCAAAATGTACCGAGGGCCATATTTCCTCTGCAAAAGTGTCATGCGAAAGTGACACTTGCACTTTAGCATGTCACTTTAGCTCAGAAGGTACCGAACATTGTTTTGACCGTAACTTCTTCGTTTTAGTTTTCGCTCCGAAAAAGCCCGTTGGATTCGTATTTGAATTCTCCATCCAACATGACTATAAAATCTAGGATTCAATTCAAAATCCTATTTCTTCTATTTCTCTTGAAAGATCGATTTCTACACTGACTTGAAATTATACTTAGCCGAAAATTACGGGTTTTACAATTTCACACCCAATCTATTTAACTTTGACGAGATTTGAATGTCTGGAAACAATTTTTTTATTAGAAACTATTAAACTACGCTAATAACCTTGATAAAAATTTAGAAAGAAAATGTAAGGTAAAATATTATACCTTGTGAATGGAAAATTTCGACGTATCACAGATGAAGGAATCGCTTTTATTCTCATTTCCATTTTGATCACTGTGTAGTGCTTCGTGTGGGTCGTCACAATCATCAGACAATTCCAAATCTCCTCTCCAACTCGTCATTATTCGGAAAAAAAAATCTCTTTTGTGTATGATCATCAAGTATTCAAGTTCATCAGTTATATACAAGAAACATTATTTGTATTTGTAAAATTATTTAAAAAAAAAGTAGAAATTAATAACTTTCCGTAAGGATATTTAAAATTAGAAATTCAAAAAGTAAAAATAACTTATAGAATTTTAAATTTTAAATTAAATATTAAAGGTGATTCATGCCCTTATTTTTAGGAAATTAAGCAATAAATTAAATATAAGGAATAATTTTTTTTAAATATTTAGAGACGGAACTCAACATGTCAAAGACGTGGGATCGCGTGTTTGACACATCAATTTATGATAAGTTAAACTTTTATTATTTCGATTATATGTAACTGTAAATTTAGTAAGTAAAAACCATAAATTTGTCTACACCATCTGCTATAGTAACCCGCCTTGGAATAGCAACGTTGATGGAAATGGAATGGGTTCAAACAAAGAGTATGTATCGAATAAATAGATGCAACGATCTTCAATATAAAAACAATCACAATTCAACGCCTCATCATCAACTACATATGTGGTCTTTGTTGATTTGAACGTTATTTGTAATTTCATTGATCATCAATAGGCAGCAGGTCCATGAGGGCATCAAAAATTTATAGGGCCTTAGTATATATAGGTTGCATTTTGGGGGGCCAATTTTCTTTTTTACCGGTTGACTTGAGCCGGCAAAAAGGAAGACGCGTGCGATTGTAGTCTGTCGACAGTAAATTGAGTCTCCGTGCGAATGTAGTCTGTCGTCTTTCAAATCGATCATCTCTCTCTCTCTCTCTCTCGTTGCTAACATCAGTGCTGGCTTGCTGCCCTAAATCGTTGGTCGTGCGATTGTCCAAACGGTCGAACCCTTCTGCTGCTGCGGTGCTACTGTTGTCTGTTGCCCTAAACCTCTGCTGCTGTGGTGCTGCTGAAAATCGTTGCTCTTCACAGCTTCACATCAATCTTCACCGATCAGTTGTTTTCTATCCTTTATTGAACAATATAGATTTTGTATTTGTTTCATTTTTTTATTAGATATGTTTCCAGGATCACAACCTTCCGGTGCTCAAAATAGAAAAAGGAAAAAAAGACAAGAAAAAATTGTTCAATCGATGCAAGGATCTATGAATAAATTTCTTGTTAGACCATCAAACGTTTATGAAAATCCAATTGACAATACGGTTGAAAATTCTTGCCAAAAGTAAGTTTTTAGGTAATTGATAAAGTAATTGATATTTTTGCTTCAAAAAACGCACAAATGCATCATTTTAGGTAATGTGTTCTAAGTTTATTATACGGGGTTTTGGTTTATGCCCCCCTTGTTGTATTATTTAATAAAGAGTTGGCGTGGGGATGAGCCGCCTAGTTTAACTAGGTTCCAAACCCCGTTAAATTGTTTTTCGTTGCGTAATATAGGGGCATTTTTTTTGTCTTTCACCATGGGTATCCGAAATCTCAGGGGCGTAGCTAGAAATTTGAAATAAGGGATCTGGTCTTCAAAGTCATTCTTAATTAGTAGTAAAATAACAACAAAACACCAATAGTAAAATAACAAGTGGTGTTTGTAAAGAAATTCTTAGCATCATTTTTATCAGGTTTTTGATGAAAATCATGTCATATCTTGGCAGGGCAAAACTGAAGGTATGTATGATTGGGACATGCAACTAGTGTTTGCAGCCATGCAACATTTGATTCTTTTCACCAGTATCAACCTACAGATGTATGAGCCTTATAATCTAATGCTTTTAATCTGTTGTAATTTTATATTTTGTTTTACTATATATTGATTTATTTGTTTTGCATATAGTTAAAAAAAACAATTATATAGATATTCCCTCATAGCCACAACCGCTGAGTGAGTCAGGTATGCCCCCCATTATGGATAGACAGTCGATTGTGGGTCGGTTGGGGTTGCCGGTATCAACCTTTTTTGTACAAAAAATTATATAGATTCTCATAAATATTATTTGTAAACTCTATTTAATGTATATAATTATTAATAAACTAAATTATTAATCAATATGAAGACTTTACACATAGAAGTCCAAAAATCTTGTACTTGGGATGGATACAAAATAAAATAATGAAGACTAAACATGGAATATTAATCAATGTGAAGAGACATGTTTTATCATATTTGGAAATAAGGAGTAAATGGGAAGGTGACTTTGTGGCTTTTGAGTGTAAAAAAGAGTGTCAATAAATAGTAGCACCCTTTTACAAAATGCTTTTTCACTTGTTTGACCAAATATATGTCCATCCTTTTAAGCCAAGTACGGGTATGACTTTTTCCATGCGTCATTTTCGTTTATAAGACAAAATATTTTCTTTTCCATTTGTTGACTTTAAATGTTATTGCCTACAATTAAACCCCCCCCCCCCCCCCCCCTTCGAATTTAAAACCAAAATCAGTTATTTTATTTTATTTGAAAAGAAATGATTGCATCACGATCGTGCTTCGGCCAAGTCATCACCCGATCAGGAGAACAATCCTATCATTGATTCCTCTTCTTTTTTGCAAAATCACAGCCTGAAGGTAAGGAGAAACAGTGGGAAGGTGCCACCTTTCTTTGACGATTTCCTCCTTTTTGAAAGTGGATATGGTCCACTTTACTTTCTTGATTTTTCCTATCTGCTGATCTTGCCAAGTAACCGAAATGAAATTGTTTTTCTTACTTTGGTTGTAGGGGTATCGGAATTTCCAACATTTCCGGTATTTCCACATTTTTGCTAACCTTAACGTTACCATGTACTCTCCAGAGGCTTTGACAATTTCACCATTGGCGTCGTCGTAAAAGTCGTGGAGTTTGGTGGCGATGGTCGGGAGATCTTCCATTGTATCACCGATAAACGTCGTTATAGTCGTCGGAGTGTAGCCGAACGACTTCTTCTCAGATATGAGAGCCACAGAGGGATTTAAAGCCACAGGGGGATTTAGAAGTTGAAACTTCTATAAACCGAAGCTCGTTGATGTTGGAGAACTCACCGGAGGTGGGTTTAATTTTGAGATCTGAGAGAGACAAGGATAGAGAGTCCCAACGGCAGCAGGCAGCGGCAGCGGCAGCAGCGGAAGCGTAGCAACAGTTATTGTGCATCATAATTTATGTTTGACTCGGGGGAAATTGGATGGCCCATTGATGCATTTAGACGTGTGACGAGCTGAGTCAAGTAACAAGTTGTTTAATCTTGACTCAAAAATATAATCTTAAGTTTGAGAACTAGCTCAAATAATTTTTCAAAATAGTGCTCGAGTACAATATTTTCTAGTGTTCGAGCTTAAGGTTGATGCTCATTAAAAAAGTATGATAACATATTATGAATTCAGATTCAAACTTTATACGGTTATTGGCTTAAGCTCGACTAACTCATTGATTGATAAGTGATGGTAGCAACCTCTTTAAATTGTTATATTTTGATAGCATAATTTATGAAAATATGAACTTTTTCAACTTGAAAAAGTGTTATATAGCTCGGCTCCATACGACTAAAAAAACTTAATTGAGCTTTTGCACGTGTCGAGTCGGACACCTGTGTTGCGAATCTCAACTCATTGAGTTAAAAGAGTTTATTTTTGTATATGAACTCAAATTCAAGATACCATATTTAACGTTGAATAGCTCATTAAATACTAGAATTTTTAAAACCCTTAGTTTGAGTTTAAGGGGGTGTTTGGAAGTGCTTATATTTTTAACTTATGCTTATTTGTTTATGTGATGAGGAAAAACAGTTTTTAAAATGTGTTTGTTAAAAATTGAGTGTAAAAAGGTAATTTGGATAGATAAGGAAATAAGTAGGTATGGAACAACTTATCAAAAACAACTTATTTGTGGTGAAGAGAAGCAAATAAGCATTTTTGATTTTTTCTATCCAAACACTCCAAATAGCTTATTTGCGGTGGGGAGAAGCTATAAGCAAATAAGTCAAAAATATAAGCACTCCCAAACACCCCCTAAATAATATGATTATATATTCCTAAAGTGGTAATGCACATATTGAAATTGCATATATGCACATATTAGTACTGCATATATGCACATATCAGAATTGCATATATGCACATCTAAAAAATTGCATATATGCACATATCATTAACTGCATATATTCACATCATAGAGTTGCATATATGCACATCATAGAACTGCATATATGCACATATAGCTCAAAACAATCATACATGATAGCCGATCTGTTGATTCTGCAACCAGATGATTAATAGGGGTGAATAGTACCTTTACTTTGTTCGGTACTCTTCTCCTGTATGGACGATTCTTGTTCAACCACTGGAGTAGCAACGACAAGCTTTACCATGTTATCTAGTCAACGTTGTTCATCGGCTTCAACATATACGGTTGTCTCCATCGTGTTCTTGAAGTTGGAAAATGACGATTTATTTGCAAGCCTATCGCTGTTCCTTTGAACTGAACAAACAATTGGATATGTAATTGTGCACATAAACCCTTTTTAAAAACCCTAGATTTTGAAAGTTTTACCTAGAATTAAAGGGTTCCCGCCTCTGATTTCCGCCATTAATTTCACGATTTCACGTTCATGTATGATACCGATCTGATTAGACGAAAAAGCTTTGAAGATCTCTCTCAATCATGGAATCGATTTGAAGTCGTGAGCGTAGGAATCATGTATCTTGTTTGGAAAGGGAGGTGAAAGTTGGAAAGGAATGGGATCCTTCCTTATATATTCCAAATCCATTTTTATCATAATGACCGATTTGCCCTTATGCATATGTGCACTTCATTTAATTACATGGTTTTTCATTTATTAAATTTTAAAATAATTCATTTAATCTAGACCATTGATTACTAAGATGAATGGTTTAGATTAGTTAACACGGTTAACACTAAATGAGTGTAGACTGCACATGTCAATCATTCATATTATGGGGTGTAGACTTTCAACTTCATTTTTGAGATCTGTATGGTTAAAAAAATTGATAAACCAATACCACTGAAGTGGAAAAACTATGGAGAATAAGCTTTTAATATTCTTCAATATGATGAATATTTTATAGAGGTTAGAGAGAGAGAGAAAGAGAAAGAGGTTGTCACGTCTGAAATAGAGGATCCGCTATTTTAGAAATTAAAAAAGTATATTGATATATATTTAAATAATTTCAAATTATTTCACTTTCCATTTATTTATAAGGCCATCAGTACCCCAGGAAGGCATCTTTCAAAGATTCCATGTCTACATCAGCGCCACATCAGCTTTTCTTTCATCTCTCACTCGATCCCTAACGATCCCTAAACACCCGTACCCCATTTCCTCAAACCCTTTTGCCACCTCATTTATTTTAATTCTTTTATTTATACATTTAATTATTTAACAAAATAAAAATATTTATATATTTTTTAATAAATAAAAATAAGATAAATAATAAAAATTAAAATTCATATCATTCATTAAAAATAAAAATTACAAAATACAAAATTAAAAAATTAAACAACTCGTCGGTGTCTACGGATGATGATGATGCGGTTGGTGAACCGGGTTGTGGCGAATCCATATTGTTTAATATATAGAGGTTGAGAGAATTTGAGAGAGTTTGAGAGGTGTGAGAAATAAGAGGTTGAGGGTTAAATATATAGTGAGATTAAATTGAGAAAAATAAATTTTTTTTAGTAATATAGCCGTTCAACGGCATGAATTTTAAAAAATTTAATTAATTTTTTTTTTTAAAAACCTTCGGGATGGATCGGGATCCCATCCCCGAATTCCATCCCTTCCCGCATCCCTTCCCCGAGCCGTAGCCCATCCCCGCTGACCCCGAGCCCCATCCCGAGCCCATCCCGCCTCCGCTACGGAAGGCCTAAAAACGTCATTCTAAATTAGACCCTTAATTCAATGATTATGGAGGGTTTAAGCTCAAATTGTCAAATCAAATCAAATCAAATCATCATGTTCGGTTTGGTTTTCAACATTACAGTTCACTTTCAAAAATTTCAGTTTACATGGTTGATCCTTTCTAATCTCAAACTATATAATTTTAATATTGAGTAAGTTACAATTTTCATCCCCAGTCTTTAAAAACTGCCTTTTTCATCCTTATAGTTTCCATTTTGCTTCCTTTTCCATTCCTCCATCCAACTTCGTTAAAATGAGATGTTAACCATCCAAGTAGTGATTGAGTAAATCACATATTTGGTCATAGTTTAAATTTTTTTATTTTTTACATTTTCTTTCTTTATTACATTTTATCAAGACATTTATTTTTCTATTAATTATACTTATATTTTCAAAATTATTAGAAACTTTAATTATAAAAAAAATCAAACAATTTCATTAAAATTATGAGTAAACTCCAATTTTGGTCCCTGACGTTTAGTCATTTCTTTGAAAGCAGGACATGGGGTTTCATAATTCAAGTTTACGTCCTCATAGTTTAATTTCTACTCTGAAACTGGATCCTGGCCACTAACTCCGTCTAATGTCATCGTTAGTGGCAGGGGTATTTTCGTCGAAAAAGTATTTCCCTCAATTTTTAACGAAACTTATCTCACTTATTGGTAACTCTTCATCTTCATCAGCTTACACCACTAATTGTGAGTCTCAGATCCGTGTAACGAACAATGAAATCAAAAGATAATAACAGAGATGTTTATGATTTCAACTAGTCATCCATATAATGCTTTCAATCAGAGAGTTTTACAATACATAATAGAAAAGCAATAAAGACGACTAGCCTATTTTCTAAGGCTAATGCACTTTATATATGGCGGGCCCGTGGTTAACAAGCCCACGGCCCGTTCACTAACTAGGCTCAATTGAAAGAAATACAATTTAAACCCTTGAACTTTAAATCAACAATAAATGACCCTAACACTAACTAAAAACATTTCACACTTAACACTGAGCTAAACCCTCATGCGAGCAAACCTCTTCGTCTTCATCGTCTGATCAAGAAACAATGCCGGAACCAGGATAGGTTTTAAGACGGGATTTAGCCGAAGGATTTTGCCCAAGTTTTTCCTTTTTTGAAGCATCATTGTGATTGAAGTCAATCATTTACCTTTTCTGTTGATTTTGTTCACAGAGCTTTACACAACATTGATAACAGTAAGGATGAATCATGGAGGTGCGTTTACAAGCTTTCCTGGAAGAAGATACGAGAATGGTAAGATTGATTATGTTGATTTGTTTAACACTGAAGGATTAAATGTAGACGAGTTTCGTTTAATGGTGTTAGCATTAGGGTATGATAAGGATGAAATAAAGTTTTATAATTTCTTGATTCCTGAAAGTGATCTAGATACTGGCTTAAGAGCTTTAGAGACTAACCAGGATGTGTTAAACATCTTACAATATGCCCCTGTGATTAAACTCATTGATGTATTCGTGGAACATGGTAAGACAAACCTGTCAACCCCAAATCAAGGCATGGATCATATAATTCATAGCTTTTATCCTTTTCTTGGTTTGGACTCAGAGTTACCAGAACACAGAGGTGATGTGAACTTGGAAGAGGGAATAGACTTGAACAATGGGTTGGACTTGAACCAGGAAATAGGCTTGAACCATGAGCTGGAATTGAACCATGGGTTGGACTTGAACCAGGGACTTGATTTCAACTTAGAAAAATGATTTAAACCAGGGAAGTGGCAACCATGAGGATATAGAGAGCCATACTAGTAATGAATTTGATGATTTTTATGGATTAGATGAAGAGATAGAGGACTATGTGGATAGTTATGGGGATTGGTTTGGTGTAAATGGAGAGGGAAGTGAAAGCCACAATGTGGAGGGTGATATTGATCCTTTTGATGTTGACAAATTTGACTCAGGAGATGAATTTGGTAGTTTATGCAAGGGTAGACACCATACACAATGTAAGCAAGTTGACTTTCATTTAGGCCATACTTTTGGTATTAAAGCATTTATTACCAATCTAATCAAGAAACATTCTGTTAGACAACCTAAAGGGGGGGGGGGGGGTAAGGTTGTATTTTAAATCTTTTACTTTCAAAAAATTCTTTTATAAATAAATACAGTACAGAAACAGTATAAATAAATCAGAGTATAGAAATAATAAATAAACAACAATTATATAAACAGATATAATTTAAATGCACAGCGGAAATGTAAATAGATAAGGGAAAGAGAATACTTGACAACGGAATTTTTAAAGTGGTTCACCAAACACAAAGTTGGCTAGTCCACCTCGAGAAAATAACACTTCTCGGAGATCCAATACGAACGTGTTCTTTATGGTAGAAACACAAACCTTAATACAAATAATATTGTCACAAATATCTCTACTCAGATGAGAGATTTATATGGATCACTCACTCTATTCAAACACTTACAAGAGGGTATAATTTTAATATGACAATCACTCTTGTAAAATATTAATCACTTGGATTTTTAGAGAGAGTTTGATCACTTGAGTTGTTTTGCTGATTCAACTAATCGAGAGATTTTAATCTGCTATCAACTCAAGAATTCTTGCTCAAAAATATTTTTATAAATTATAACAGTTGAGAGAAGAAACAGCAGAGTAGTGATCAAATGCTGAGGAAGAAATTAAATGCTGAAGTTGGTGTATTGAAAGCTGAGGAGAAGCTGGTATATATAGAGAAGCTTCCAACGTTAACTTCCTACTGCAACTGACACATGAAGTACCGCCTGACACCTCGCCAAAGAGAGCATGGCAGCATTGGAGGTCATACGGCTGAAAACACTTTGCAATAAATGATGAATAGTAAAAAGGAAGGAAATCAGATTTTTGAGTTTGACAAAAACTTAAAAGAATTATTTTAATAAACTTTAATAAAACTTTAGTTTTAAAATAAAAAGGTAATGATGACAAACTTTAATAATATAATATATATATATATATATATATATATATATATATATATCTTATACGTTTATATATATATTAAATAAACTTTAAATATCTTTGATTTAAAAACAGTTTAGGAAAATCCAAGTGGTATTTTATTTTAGGGTGTTTATCATTTTAAAATAAAATGACGAAACTCTTCAGTCTTGGATTCTTCAGATAAAATGATTCGAGATCATTTAAATATCTGCACACTCAGATAAAATATTAGATAACAAATAATGCGGTGTGTTTTGTAATCATCAAAATAAATATAGAGATGTGATTTTATGTGTACCAAAAATATATCACAATATTTAAAGCTGGGTACACTTGCACCAACAATCTCCCCCTTTTTGATGATGACAAACACAACGCTAAACACGAGAGCATACTCGGTTTCTCTCCCCCTTTTGTCGAAGCAAAAAGGGTTTAAGAAAATCGCTTATGCTCCCCCTCGAAAGATGCTCCCCCTCAAAAGATGAAATATTTGAGAGTTAGTATTTATCAAGGGTTATACTCAAGCATGCCTAAACCAAGCCTTAATTTAAAGAACGCCTTTTTGTTAAGGGCTTTTGTGAAAATATCGGCCAAATTATCTTCCGAATCAACCTTTTCAAGCACGATTTTGCCTTTTTGAACATTATCTCGTAAAAAGTGATGTCTCAATTCAATATGTTTTGTACGAGAGTGTAAAACAGGATTTTTACTTAGATTTATGGCACTTGAGTTATCACACATAATTGGAATTTTGGTTAGATGTACCTCAAAGTCGGTAAGTGTGTGTTTCATCCAAAGAACTTGAGCACATGCTCTTGCGGCGGCTACATATTCCGCTTCGGTGGTAGACAAAGCTACGGATTGTTGTTTCTTAGAGAACCAAGATACAAGTGAGAGACCTATAAAGGCACATACCCCACTAGTACTCTTTCGGTCAACAATAGATCCACCAAGATAGGAATCGGCGAAACACGTTACTTCTAACTCGGGTTTCTTTGCGTACCATAAGCCAAGATTAGTAGTACCTCGTAAATATCGAAAAATACGCTTGACAGCTTCATAGTGAGTTTGTTTAGGTGAAGATTGAAAGCGAGCACATAAACATACACTAAACATAATATCAGGTCTACTAGCAGTTAAATATAACAAGCTACCAATCATACCACGATAAATCTTTTCATTAAAATCGTTTCCCTCCTCGTCACGAGATAATTGCAAATTTGTGGTCATTGGAGTTTCAACGGGTTTGACATTTTCAAAGTTAAACTTTTTCAACATATCTTTACAATATTTAGATTGACTAATAAAAATACCAGTTTCACATTGTTTTATTTGCAATCCTAAGAAGAATTTTAATTCTCCCATCATGCTCATTTCAAATTCGCTAGTCATTTTCGCAGAAAATTCATTACACAATTTTTCATTAGTGGAACCAAAAATAATATCATCAACATATACTTGCACAACCACAATATCATTTTGAACATATTTCACAAATAAAGTATTATCAATTTTACCCATAATATAACCACTAGAAATTAAAAAGGTTTTTAATCTATCATACCAAGCACGCGGAGCCTGCTTTAAACCATAAAGCGCCTTTTTTTAATTTATAAACATGTGTCGGATTTTCAAAATTTTCAAAACCGGGAGGTTGAGAAACGTATACCTCCTCATTTATAATACCATTTAAGAAAGCACTTTTAACATCCATTTGAAATAATTTAAAATCTTTAGCATTTGCAAAAGCGAGAAGCATTCGAATAGACTCCAACCTTGCAACTGGTGCAAAGGTTTCGTCATAATCTATACCTTCTTGTTGACTGTACCCCTTGGCAACTAAACGTGCCTTGTTTCGTGTGACTCCACCGTTCTCGTCTACCTTATTTCGGAAGACCCATCTTGTGCCAATAATGGTTTGACTACTAGGGCTAGGCACTAAGTCCCACACATCATTCCTAGTAAATTGGTTCAACTCTTCTTGCATGGCCATTATCCAATCCTCATCACCTAAAGCTTCATCTATGGTTTTAGGTTCTATGGTTGAGATAAAGGCATGGAAAGCACAATGGGTATGGATTTGTGATCTAGTTGTCCTTTGGTTTAGGTCACCTATAATTTGATCTACGGGATGGCCTCGAGCGGTTCTAAGATTAGGATCATCTACACCTTGTGGAATAAAACAAGGAGGGGCATCACTAGTTTCAATATTATTTGTGGAAGGTTGGGTACCTAAATCCAAGGTACTAAGTTGTTGGGCTAAGACATCTCCTTCACAAACATTGTCATTTGCTAAGGGTGCACTCGGTTTGGGAGGACTCTCGTCAAAGCTAACATTTAAGGATTCTTCTACTACCATGGTCTCCTTATTTAGGATTCTATAGGCTTTGCTATTCCAAGAATAACCTAGGAACACTCCCTCATAGGCTTTGGCATCGAATTTGGTTAAGTAGGATTTGGTGTTTAAAATGAAGCATTTACAACCAAAAACTTTCAGGTGAGCTAAGGAAGGTTTTCTACCACGGTAAAGTTCATAGGGTGTCTTATTTAGGATACTTCTAATTAGGACACGGTTAAGCACATAGGTCGCGGTAGCAACGGCATCACACCAAAACTTTTGGGGAACTTGATGTTCGTTTAGCATAGTTCTACTCATTTCTTGCAACGTTCGATTTTTCCTTTCAACAACCCCGTTTGACTGAGGAGTTCGAGGAGCCGAAAAGTTATGAGTTATACCATGTTTATCACAAAAGGCACCAAATTGTACTTCATTATCGAATTCTCGTCCATGGTCCGTACGTATGGAAACAATCGTACAACCTTGTTGGTTTTGAATTCTTTTTCCTAAAATTTTAAACTTTTCGAAAGCCTCATTTTTATGTCTCAAAAATAAAGTCCAAGTATAACGGGAATAATCATCCACAATAACCAAAGTATAAAAATTTCTTCCAAAACTTTGAATAGCCATCGGGCCAAAAAGATCCATATGTAAAAGTTCTAAAACTCTTTGAGTAGAAATAACATTTTTTGATTTATGAGAAACGTGATGTTGTTTGCCGACACGACAAGCATCACAAAAATGATTATCAAACTTTAATTTTGGCAGGTCACTCACAAGCTCCTTATTTTTTAAGTTTTGCATTAATCTTAGATTAGCGTGACCTAAACGCCTATGCCATAAAGTAGAAACATCATTAATAGAAGATAAGCATACATTTTCAGATACAACAGTTTTACAAATATATAAATTTCCTTTTATAAAACCATTTAAAAGAACTTTGCCATTTTTTATGATTTTACAAGAATCTTCTTCGAAGACAACAGTTGTATTATTTTTACACAATTGGCGAACACTTAACAAATTAAAATGTAAATTATCAACATGGTTAACATTAAGAAATTGAACATCATTGCAAGAAACTGTACCTCTACCAATTATATTTCCTTTGGAGTTTCCTCCAAAAATTACCTGTCCACCATCACATGACTTATATGATGAAAAGAGATTATTGTTTCCGGTCATGTGACGTGTGCAACCACTATCGAGTATCCAGTCCATATCAAGGTCAATCTACAATAATGAAGATGTAACTTTTATGGTCCCCATTTCTCGTGGGTCCTTGACAATTAGTTTCAATGTCAACCAACATGCATATATATAATACATTACACAATATTAATATATATATATAATACATCAAACAATATTAATATATATATATAACACATATCAAGTCAAACAAAATATATATATAATATATTAAACAGTACACCAATATATATATAATAAAGAATCAAACAGAAAGTATATATATATATGTGTAGTACGTATGTATATATAAACAAACAGTACATAGCAATATATATTACTTATATATATAATATATACAACAAATTATATTTAAACTATATATATATATAACATATATACATAACACATTTAAAACCATAAACGCATACCACCGGGATTATCATTACTAAACATTCCTTTTGGAATCCATTTATTTACCATTTTAATTTTGCGATTATATTTATCATACACATAAAAACAAGTATTTATATTCGCATTATTATTAGGTTTAGAATATTTATCATGGTACATGCGAGCATACGGTTTTCTCGTATTATAATTTACATTATTTATTTTACGCACATACGGATGTTTTTGCACATATTGATTTCTTGTATTAACTTTAGGTGATTCATAAAATCTTTTGATGGGTTTACAAGAACATTTATCTTTGCACGTATCGGAACCAATACCTTTTCTACATTTTATACGGTTAGGCATATTAAGCATGTTAAGAACTTTTTTATTACTACTTTCAAAGGCTTTAGCTAACATGTTATCTTTTTCATATGAATCACATTTTGTACAAATAATATTTTCATGTGACTTTTTATTTAAGCATGCAATTTCTTTGTTTAGAGCATCACAAGATTTACAAAAATCTTTTTCTCCTAATTTAGTTTCTAATTTAGCAATTATATTCATATCATTTTCAGATTTTTGTTTGCCATCATTAATTTTCTTATTACATGCAGATATCGTTTCTTTTAATCTAGAATTTTCGTCTTGGTAACGATTTGCAAGAGCAGCCATTTTGTGAAATGATTCATATAATTCTTCAAGATTATTTTCATTATCACTATCATAATCTGAGTAAGAAGATTTTACCTCATCGTCGCTTTCGGCCATAAGACAAATAGCTTGATATTCGTCTTCTTCTTCGCTTTCACTCCACGCGCCTCCAATGAAGGCTTTCTCCTTCTTATTTTGAAATTTGTTCTTTTTAGGACATTCATTGGCGTAATGATCTTTGTCGCCACATGAGTAACAAAAACCTCTCTTTGGCTTAGCTTTATCGTCACCACTTGAGTCGTCATTTTTCTTTACTTTTTCGTCTCGTTTATGGAACTTACGACTTCGGTTTTCACCACCACGACGGTAGTTACCGTTTCTTTGAAATCTGCCATTGTTAGAAAATTTATTATTATTAAAAAACTTGGAAAAGTTTCTTACCAACATGGCAACTTCATTGAGAGTTTCGGATGGATCTTTTGAGGTGCTAGCTTCCTCCTTCTTCTTCTTGACATTCGGAGTTGAGGCATTAAGAGCGATCGACTTCTTTTTGACTTGCTCCCGATCTTTGTTTCTTTTGAGTGCAATTTCATGCACTTTAAGATTACCGATCAAGTCATCTATCTTCATTATGGAAAGGTCACGGGAGTCTTCTAAAGATGTTATCTTTTGCATCCACTCCGAAGGAAGGGCTCGTAGGATTTTCCTTATATAGTCCTCGTTAGGATAAGTGCGATCCAAACCTTTCAAAGTAGTCACAATAAGGTTAAATCTTTTAAACATTGAGTCAATTGACTCATCTTGTTTCATTTCGAACAGTTCATAATCGTGAACTAAAATATTCACTTTACTAGATTTAACCTCCGTGTTTCCACGATGAGTATTATTTAAACTTTCCCATATTTGATTTGCAGTTTTATATGTATATACTCTTTCAATTTCATCAGTTGTTAAAGCAGCATATAATATATTCTTAGCTTCAAAGTTTAAACAAAAATGAGTTTCATCAGAAGTAGTCCATTCATCTATAGGTTTATCAATAAAAACATCATCTTTCACAATGGTGGGTTTAAAATTCCCTTTTTCTATAATATTCCAAATCTTTTGATTTTTGCCACGCACGTGACATTCAAATAGCTCGGCCCAAATGCCAAACTTTTCAGTATCTATCAAGGGAGGTTTTGAAAACACAATATTAGTTTGTTGAGCCATTTAAAGGAATAAAAGAAATTTATGCAGAAATTTTTTTGAAAGACCTGCTCTGATACCAAATGTTAGACAACCTAAAGGGGGGGGGGGGGTAAGGTTGTATTTTAAATCTTTTACTTTCAAAAAATTCTTTTATAAATAAATACAGTACAGAAACAGTATAAATAAATCAGAGTATAGAAATAATAAATAAACAACAATTATATAAACAGATATAATTTAAATGCACAGCGGAAATGTAAATAGATAAGGGAAAGAGAATACTTGACAACGGAATTTTTAAAGTGGTTCACCAAACACAAAGTTGGCTAGTCCACCTCGAGAAAATAACACTTCTCGGAGATCCAATACGAACGTGTTCTTTATGGTAGAAACACAAACCTTAATACAAATAATATTGTCACGAATATCTCTACTCAGATGAGAGATTTATATGGATCACTCACTCTATTCAAACACTTACAAGAGGGTATAATTTTAATATGACAATCACTCTTGTAAAATATTAATCACTTGGATTTTTAGAGAGAGTTTGATCACTTGAGTTGTTTTGCTGATTCAACTAATCGAGAGATTTTAATCTGCTATCAACTCAGGAATTCTTGCTCAAAAATATTTTTATAAATTATAACAGTTGAGAGAAGAAACAGCAGAGTAGTGATCAAATGCTGAGGAAGAAATTAAATGCTGAAGTTGGTGTATTGAAAGCTGAGGAGAAGCTGGTATATATAGAGAAGCTTCCAACGTTAACTTCCTACTGCAACTGACACATGAAGTACCGCCTGACACCTCGCCAAAGAGAGCATGGCAGCATTGGAGGTCATACGGCTGAAAACACTTTGCAATAAATGATGAATAGTAAAAAGGAAGGAAATCAAATTTTTGAGTTTGACAAAAACTTAAAAGAATTATTTTAATAAACTTTAATAAAACTTTAGTTTTAAAATAAAAAGGTAATGATGACAAACTTTAATAATATAATATATATATATATATATATATATATATCTTATACGTTTATATATATATTATATATATATATTAAATAAACTTTAAATATCTTTGATTTAAAAACAGTTTAGGAAAATCCAAGTGGTATTTTATTTTAGGGTGTTTATCATTTTAAAATAAAATGACGAAACTCTTCAGTCTTGGATTCTTCAGATAAAATGATTCGAGATCATTTAAATATCTGCACACTCAGATAAAATATTAGATAACAAATAATGCGGTGTGTTTTGTAATCATCAAAATAAATATAGAGATGTGATTTTATGTGTACCAAAAATATATCACAATATTTAAAGCTGGGTACACTTGCACCAACACATTCAATTAAGAATATAAAGGATATAGTGGTGGTAAAAAATGACACTTCAAGAATTCGGGTCGTTTGTAGGGGAACATTGCCTAACTTAAAGGATTCTAGTGGGCCTGGTAAAGGAAGAAAGGGTATGTGGAGAAAGTCCAATAGGCCCACTTGTCCATGGGTTTTGTATATATCATGTTCAAAATAGGAAGAAACCTGGACTGTGAAAACCTATCTTGACACCTGTTAATGCCAAAAATCGCACCAAAGGGACAACTTAAGGTCGATGTGGACTTAATCAACTAAAGAAAGGATATTTCGACGAGATGTGCGACGAGGGAAAGAATAAACGAGACAAGGGATTTGATGACGCAGGAAAAACCTCAGGCGAGGAAAAAACCTGCGGACGACAGTGGGTGTCGTCGCTGCACTATGGTCGCCAATCAGGGGCGACGTCCTTGGTACTGGCGTCGGTCGTACGATGATTACAATACAAATGAAGGAAATACTTCGAAATGCAAAGTACAAGTGTTTGAATGTAAAAACAGGTGTTTGTCGTGTGTGAATACAAAGTGTGAACTTCTGGTCGAGGGCTGTTGTCGTGTGTCGAGAGCGATACTTGAGATTTCCTTCGAGTGTTCTTGAGTTCGCGGTAGGGTTCTGGCTTTCAGTACTTGATCTCCAGAGTTTGAATGTTCTTTGTTGTGAGTTTGGATGATTTTCTCTGCTGTTTGGTAATGTTCGCTGATGTATACTGGATGTTTAACTGATGTCCCTTGAAATGAAGCTTTAGCTTGTCTTTTATAGTCATCACGTCATTAATTAGCTCCATTAATGCTTTGATCAACGGCTACAACGGCTGGAAACGGTCGCCGAGATGAATGTTCAGTCAAGGTTAACGTTAGCTTTGGTCGAAGGTGCAACGATCTTACGCGGTGGTCGTACGGGACGGGCGATGCTATGGTCGTGCGTCATGGGAGACGTACGACTTACCTTTTACGGGAGACGACGGATGTTTTATGGGTTCTTGTCGAGACCTTATCTTAATACAAGATTTAGTTCATAATTGTGCGTCTTACCTGTTCTGGTCGTGGTCGTACGACGTGATTTTTTGCCCAAACAGTTTGCCCCCAAAATTTGAAAGAAGGATAGCAAATCCGAGTTTTAAATTTTGTCAGTCGAAAAAATATGACAAGTGATGAAAATTACTTTAGTTACCTTGGAACTAGGCTGGTCCGCTCTTAACTGAACGAGAAGTCGAAGGGAGAACGAGGTCGTGACATCATGCTGACGTACGATGATACTTACCAGCTGTTGATGCCAGGTGTCGGTGATTTACTGGGGCATATGAAAGTCGGGGATACGTGTCGATCTTTTGAAGGGCTAGACCTGTCACGATTTCCTGCATAAATAATGATCAAAATGGATTGTTTTCTTTAAGCTTTCGAAAAGTCATCTTTTTAGAATCTCGACTTTTTCCAAATCTTCGGTGACTGATGATCTATCGTGTGCTTATGATACCCAAATCGATGACGATGTTGGTTGCGATAAATGCAATGTTCGTGGATTCTGCGCATCTGGCGACGATGTTTTCTGCTACCACATCGACCCTTTCGTCAGCCGACAGGGGCGAGGGTGTAAAGACGGGAGAAAATGATGGGGATTTTATGGAGATCAACTTTGCGTTGTCTTTACCCCTCTTGACTGACTACGTCCTCGTCAGGACGAAGTCGCTTCCGCTTCTGGGGAAATATCAGCTCTTATATTTCAAGGAGCATTTTCCAGGGATCTCTATCGAAGAGATTGAACTGTGTTTAGCCGTACTGGCGTCTTTCGTAAGTTTTTCTTTCGAAACTTGTGTTTACCGATGTTTATTCTTTCGATGAGCGTTTTGCTAATTCGTTCCCTTTGTAATTGTGCAGATGTTTTTGTTTTCCTTCACCAAACACGTGAGGAAACTGGAGGTGTTGGAGTGGAGGTCGATTGTCGAAGAGAAGATATTCCTTCCTCCAACCTTATCATTAATCTTAAGATCCACATTCTCGGAATGCCATGGCACGAAAGGTTGGGAGACAACTCCGACTATACTCGTTTGATCCTTACATCAGTTCTTCAGGATTGTCAGGATTCCGAAGGCTGAGTTTTCTTTGGGCAGAGTTTACGATTGCTATGTTTCCTTAGATCTTAGGGTAGTTTCTTTTTTCTGGGTTTATGAATTAGGCTTTTCATGCTCGACCGTTGGTGGTCGGGCCGTTGGTATGCAATGACTTTTGACTTTGTATTTACTTGTCCGACTATCGGTCGTTCATATGTAATCGTTCAATGAAGTTCCTTCTTTTGCTGAACTCGTGTTTTTAATTACATATGTCGTGGATAAATGTAATATTGATCATAAAAGCATGAAATAAACGGAGGATCGTGCGACTTAGGCTTTTATTGCAATATAACGGTTGAAACACAAATATATATTATCGATGTGTTAGAACATACAAAGTATTTCTAAGTTCCAAAAACTTAGATCGAGGGATCGTTTAGACCTTACGTGTGACTGTATCGTATGATGAGACTTTAGAATATATGCCCCTGTGATCAAACAATCGAGTCATGCACTTGTATACTCATGTCGTGCGTTCCTGCGATAGAGTTCGCTAGATGTTGGTTGTGGTTTTACCAACGATTTTGCGATGCTTACCGTCACGCTGAAAACTTTGTATGATAGGAAGGCGATTTTAAAAGAAATGTTTTTTCAAATGCGTCGCATTCCAACTTCGTGGGATTTCCTGATTGTCGAGGGTTTGAAGTCGATAGGCTCCTTTACCAACGACTTCAGAGATACGATAGGGACCTTCCCATTTGGTAGAAAGTTTACCTGCGTTGAGCTCCTGGGTATTCGAGAATACTCGACGGAGGACGTAATCGTCTTCTTGAAAGATTTTAACTTTGACGTGTTTATTGAAATGTCGCTCGACTGCTTGCTTCTGTGACGCCATTCTGATCAAGGCCGATTCTCTGAGCTCTTCAAGGGCGTCGAGGTCATAACTCAAATCAACCAAGTTGTGGTCGACGGAATTGTGCCTCGAAGTTGGGAGATGAACTTCGATTGGTAGGACAGCTTCACAACCGTAGACGAGAGAGAAGGGGGTTTGTCCTGTGGACGTGTGGAGTGTCGTGCGATTTGCCCATAGAACTGAAGGGAGCTCTTCAACCCATCTTCCTTTTGCAGCTTTTAATCGTTTCTTGATCGAGGCTACAATAGTCTTATTACTCGACTCGGCAAGTCCATTGGCTTGGGGATATCTGGGAGTCGAGGTCGTCAGTTTGATGTTCCTATCTTCACAGAACTGTTGGGTCTTGTCGCTTATGAATTAGGATCCATTATCGCAGACAATTTCAGATGGAATCCCAAACCTGCATATGATGTTAGTCTGGATAAAAGAAATAAGTTCTTTATCCCTGATTTGGGAGAAAGCAGCCACTTCGACCCACTTGGAAATATAATTAGTAAGTACGAGGAGGAATACTTTTTGTCCTGGAGCAGGTGGCAGCTTGCCGACGATATCCATTCCCCATCTCATGAAGGGCCATGGGATAAGTGTCGAGTGCAAAGGTTCCGAAGGTTTATGAGACATACCTGAGTGTCGTTGACAGGGGTCGCAATTGTGGACATACTTGATGGCGTCTTGTCGCAGTGTTGGCCAAAAATATCCTTGTCGGGATATACGATTAGCTAAACTACGACCTCCGGAATGATTACCACATTCGCCGTCGTGCATCTCTTGGAGGATTTTCTGGGCTTGATTTTTGCTGATAACGCACCTTAAATTTAAGCCCGTCGATGATCGCCGATAAAACTTATTTTCGATCATGACGTACTTAGATGCTTTGAATCTGAGTTTTTGAGCCTCCATTTTGTCTTCGGGGAGTCGGTCATGCACGAGGAAATTTTGAATGTCGCGTGACCAATCATCTTCTTCGTCTTCGATCTGGATGACGTCTGTGCTTTCAATGGACGGCGTTGCCAGGTGAATCATAGGAATAACATCAAATATTGGTTCAACTAAAGCGGACCCAAGGTTTGCCAATGCGTCGGCCTGAGTGTTTTGGTCTCGCGGGATCTGTTCAATAGAAAAAGATTTAATTTTTTTGGAAATTTCTTTTGCCACGCTTAGATATGCTGTCATTTTTTAATCCTTGGCTGCGAATTCTCCATTGATTTTTTGATTTACTACCAGCAGGGAATCGCTCTTGACATGCAATGCGGTTGCCCCTGAGTCGTGGGCCATATTCATTCCCACGATCAGGGCTTCATATTCGACTTCGTTGTTGGTGGCCTTGAAGTCGCATCGGATCGAGTATACCATCTTACCCCCCTGTGGCGACTTTAAGACGACACCCAGTCCAGAGCCTCTAATGTTGGATGATCCGTCGACATGTAGGATCCAAGGCACGTCGTCGTGAGTCGCCACAGTGGACACTTCGAACTCTGCTTCTTTCTCCAACTCAGGGCTGAAATCGGCGATAAAGTCCGCCAAGGCTTGCGATTTGATCGCGGTCCTGGGATTGAAATCGATGTCGTAACTGCTGAGATATATGCTCCACTTCGCTAAGCGACCTGTCAACTCAGGTTTCCTTAAAATAGACTTAAGAGGAAAGTTAGTTACGACAGTAATAGGATGCGATTCGAAGTAGTGTCGTAATTTTTTAGCAGCTGTGACTAGCGACAAAAGCAGTTTTTCCATGGAAGAATACCTGGTTTCTGCGTCCAAGAGAGATTTACTTACGTAGTAGATTGACAATTGTTGTTTTTCGTCCTCTCGTGTGAGTACGACGCTTACCGCATTTGGACTGACAGCTAAATACAATTGCAAGACCTCATGATCGTGAGGTTTCGACAACAGAGGAGGCGACGCCATATACTCCTTGAGTTTTTGCAATGCTTGCTCATGATCGTTGGTCCAGTTGAAACCTTTATTTTCCCTGAGGACGTTATAAAACAGATGACATCTATCTGAAGATCGGGAGATAAACCTGTTTAGGGCCGCTACTCGACCAGTAAGCCTTTGGACCTCCTTGAAATTTCGAGGAGATTTGATGTCGATGATGGCTTTGATTTGGTCGGGGTTAGCTTCGATTCCTCGGCGAGTGCCCATGTGGCCTAAGAACTTTCCAGCACTGACTCCGAAGGAACATTTGGTAGGGTTGAGCTTCATGCTATACTCCCGAAGGATATTGAACGATTGTCTTAGATGCTCGATATGATCGACCGCTTGCTTTGACTTGACGAGCATGTCATCAATATATACCTTCATTGTGTCGCCGAGATGATCTTTGAACATTTTATTTACTAGACGCTGATAGGTGGATCCTGCATTTTTTAGTCCGAAAGGCATAACTTTATAACAATAAATACCTCGGTCCGTCATACAAGCGGTTTTCTCCTAGTCCTCGACGTGCATTAAGATTTGGTTATACCCTGAATAGGCATCCATGAAGGTCAATAGTTCATGTCCTGCGGTTGCGTCAACCATGGCGTCGATATGCGGTAATAGGAAAGGATCTTTCGGGCAAGCCTTATTGAGATCGGTGAAGTCGATACAGACCCTCCATTTTCCATTCTTCTTAGCCACGACCACGACATTAGCAAGCCAGTCGGGATACTTTACTTCTCGGATCTTTCCTGTCTTGAGGAGGTTATCGACCTCATCGTTTATTACCTTATTTCTTTCAGGAGCGAATTTACGGCGCTTTTGCTTGACGGGTTTGAACGATGGATCGATATTGAGCTTGTGAGAAATGATGTTAGGGTCAATGCCAACCATATCTTCATGCGACCAGGCGAAGCAGTCAGCATATTCCTGCAAGAAAGTTATTATCCTATGCCTTTTCAAGCTTTCCATGCGTTGGGTCAGCGGTTCGTTCTGAGTTTCCGCCATCTGCCATTTTCCTGTGATAGAGAACAAAAGAAACTCCAAGAAACTATTAGTAGAATGCACGTTCATCGAGGATTTTCTCTAGATGAGGTCCTACGCATGGCGCCAAACTGTTAATGCCAAAAATCGCACCAAAGGGACAACTTAAGGTCGATGTGGACTTAATCAACTAAAGAAGGGATCTTTCGACGAGACATGCGATGAGGGAAAAAATAAACGAGACAAGGGATTTGATGATGCAGGAAAAACCTCAGGCGAGGAAAAAACCTGCGGACGACAGTGGGTGTCGTCGCTGCACTATGGTCGCCAATCAGGGGCGACGTCCTTGGTACTGGCGTCGGTCGTACGATGATTACAATACAAATGAAGGAAATAATTCGAAATGCAAAGTACAAGTGTTTGAATGTAAAAACAGGTGTTTGTCGTGTGTGAATACAAAGTGTGAACTTCTGGTCGAGGGCTGTTGTCGTGCGTCGAGAGCGATACTTGAGCTTTCCTTCGAGTGTTCTTGAGTTCGCGGTAGGGTTCTGGCTTTCAGTACTTGATATCCAGAGTTTGAATGTTCTTTGCTGTGAGTTTGGATGATTTTCTCTGCTGTTTGGTAATGTTCGCTGATGTATACTGGATGTTTAACTGATGTCCCTTGAAATGAAGCTTTAGTTTGTCTTTTATAGTCATCGCGTCATTAATTAGCTCCATTAATGCTTTGATCAACGGCTACAACGGCTGGAAACGGTCGCCGAGATGAATGTTCATAATACTCTTCGTCCGTTACGGCTGCTTGCTGTTAATGGCTTTGACTCCTGCATTAAATACTTAATAAACGTAACAGTCAAGGTTAACTTTAGCTTTGGTCGAAGGTGCAACGATCTTACGCGATGGTCGTATGGGACGGGCGATGCTATGGTCGTGCGTCATGGGAGACGTACGACTTACCTTTTACGGGAGACGACGGATGTTTTATGGGTTCTTGTCGAGATCTTATCTTAATACAAGATTTAGTTCATAATCGTGCGTCTTACCTGTTCTGGTCGTGGTCGTACGACGTGATTTTTTGCCCAAACAACACCCACAAGTGCTTCCAAACTAGGAAGGTTGATATGGCCACTGCACAATTTATGTCAAAACACAAAACAAAGCAGATCAAGATAGATCCAAATATGCCATTGAAGGCGATTCAATCCCACTTATTAGAGAAATTTGAGATATTTGTGTCACTTGGAAAGCTATGAGGGCAAAACTGTTGGCCATGAAAAAGATATGGGGAGACTATGAGTCACAGTACCATCACCTTAGGGATTACTTGTCTGAGGTAAAAAGATGCAACTCAGACACAACTGTTAAGCTAGAAGTTGAGTCAGAACCCAATCCACCAAGTGATACCAAGAAATTCAAAAGGGTATACATATGTTTAGGTTCTTTGAAAAGAGGATCCAGGGCAGGTAAAAGGGATCTATTGGGTCTAGATGGAACTTTTATGAAAGGTCCTTTTCTAGGGCAAGTTCTAACAGTAGTGGGGATTGACCCAAATCATGGAATATATCCAGTGCATATGCAGTAGTAGAGGCTGAGACTACAACTTCATGGATGTGGTTCTTAGAATGCCTTGCAAATGACCTTGATCTTCAAAAAAATTCCAACTTCACTTTCATTAGTGACAGACAAAAGGTATGAATTTGCTCTGTTTTTTAAGTTTTGAATTTGCTTTGTTTTGCTTAAGTAATTGTATTCTGAATTTGTATTGTTTTGCAAATAGGGCATTCTTCCAGCAATTGCCAATTTGTTCCCTTCTGCTGAACATAGATTCTGCCTTAGGCATATTCATGAGAATATGAAAATTCAGTGGAAAGGGAAAGCATACAAAGATCACTTATGGCAATGTGCAACAGCTCCCACTGTCCCCCAGTTTAAAACTGCAATGGAAAACTCGAGAACTTTCAATGCATCTTGCTATGAATGGTTGAACAAGACCCCCCCTCAACACTGGAGTATATCACACTTCATAGGTATATTTGAACCTCTTTTTAGTTCGGTAACTATATAACTTGTCTCTAACATGTTTCTTACACTCACAAGCAGATGTCACTCTGTTGTGTTATTGAATAACATGTGTGAGGTATTTTCAATAGATAAATTATTGATGCTAGGGATAAACCAATTTATTCATGTCTGAAATACATTAGAGTGTATCAAATGAAGAGGATTGTGAATGTATGCAAAGTTATAGAGGATTGTAATGGACCACTTATCCCAACTACAAACAAAATCTTGGACACTGCCAAGAAAGAGGGATCCAAATATCATGTGTTGCTTAGTGGAGGAGATAGGTATCAGGTATGTAAACTTATGTTATTATGCTATGTGTTAATATAACATACATGTTTTTTTTGATATGTTTCTTGTAACATAGGTATTTGGCCCTTGGAATGACCATTGCATAGTTGATGTTAGAACAAGGACATGTTCTTATAAGAGGTGGGAGTTAACAGGAATTCCATGCAAGCATGTTGTGGCTACAAACTGGAACATGGCATCAAATGGTAATGATGTGATACCTGAAGAATGGGTGGACAATGCATACAAACTAAGCACGTGGAGGGGCATGTACAGTGTTAGGACCATAAATGTCCTATTAAATAAAAAGTTATATAAAGTGTTTGATATTATTTGTAAAAGCCTTATTATGAAATATGGGCTTTAGTGTGTTAATGGGCTTGGACTTTAAGCATTAAGCCCTAGGTATAAATAGTTTGTTTTGTTTAGAAATTAGGTGAGAATGGTTATGCGCCTAATAGAGAATATCAAAGAGAGAGAGAGAGAGTTTTGTTTCTTTAATCTAATACTTGTAACTCACTTTAATCATTCAATTCAAAGTTAAGCATTCAATTCATTGTTACTTGTTATACTGGGATCTACACGTGGTATCAGAGCAGAGAGACAACTGATTGATTCTAGTATTCACTGTATTTTTCATGGTTTCTGGAAAACGGTCGTCTTGTAAGTTTTCATAGATTTTTGATTTCTGAGATTTTGACTGAATTATTGAGTTCCAATCACTCTATTCCATCTCTTTGTGTGTCAAAGTGAGTTTGATAAAGTTTCATAGCCTATTTCAATCAGTTGCTTATTCAATTTGATAAAAATCGATTTTTTGGTTTAGAGTATGTGTTCATAATAGAGACTTAAAAATCAAAATCTCTAAAATGAATTACTCTTTAGAGCATCACCAACAGATTCGCTATAATTTTTCTAAAGTAGAGACTTAAAAATCAAAATCTCTAAAATGAATTACATTTAGCTCCTACACATTCGCTATTTCAGAGATTTCAACATCCATTATATTATTAAAATATTGTTTAAATTTATCATCTCAATACATTTTTAAAATGGAATTTATATAAAATAATAATAGCTCGACTCTATTGGTGGGAATGAATAAAAAAACAATTTCTCTCTCCATCTAGCAAGTTTTAGAAAATTCTCTAAACTTATATGTTTATCTAGTTTCTCTATTTTAAAGAATAATATAGAGACGTTGTTGAAGATGCTCTTAATCTTTTAATAAAAACAACATTTATGGACCAATTATAAATGAAATAGATTTGAAATTAAAAGGTCAAAATCCTTCGTACGATGAAACCCACATCCAAAACAAGAATGGTGGTCCAAAATCCAAATCATAGTTTTATCACAAAAATGGTTCCTTTTAAAAATATATAATAAAATTAAAACAAACATTTATGATTATGTTTAATTGTTTTTCTTGGAAAAACACTTTTTTTAATGAAAATGTTGCATAACTTGTGGCCTTTTTGTGGGCATATCATCTTTTGCTGAAATGTATCACTAGGGGTGACGTCACTTGAACTTGATTTTGGTGGTCGTAGCAAATGCATAACCATTTAATTGGTTTACCATTTTTTTCCGATGGTTTCATCTTTTTTTAGTTAGGGTCAGTGGCGGATCCAGAAACTTTTATGATTGGGGGCCCAAATAAGGGTGTCGAAAAAATTTCAAAACCGAATAATTAATCTCGACCAAAACGGTTTCGGGTTTTCGTTTTTGGCTAAATCGAGCGGGGGTAAGTTAAGGAGGCCGCCAGAAAGGAAGGCAAACCGGCCTATTAAGCGCAACTAAGCTAATATGCGCCGGAGAAAGCCGGTTCGGTTACAGAATAAAGATAACTTATCCGGTTCGATTTTCAGTTGAATGTTTACTGAATAATATTAACTTAACGAGTAGTAGGTTTTTTAGCTTGGCTCGGAAAAATTATACTAGGCTCGAGCTCGAATAACTTTTCAACGTAGGGTTCGAGCTCAAATATTTTTCGATTTACCAAGCTCGAGCTCGATTTTCGTTTACGGGCTCGTACTTGATAATGTCGATTTTCGACATTATTTTTAATCTCAAACTAGGTGGTTTACGCATGTCTTCAAGTGAAATACGAGTTTTTAACGGGTTTTTATTGAGAAAGTACAGGTATAAGCATTTTTGTCCAAAAGAGCAGCAGAGTTGAGTTTCGGAGCTGAAAACGAGAGAAATCGAGGAATTGTCAAACATAAGTTGGCGCCAGTCTCGGCGCTAGTGAACTGGCGCCACAATCCGCGCCAAGATGCGAAACAGTAACCGGCGCCACAATCCGCGCCAAGAAACAAAACAGAAGCTGGCGCCAGTCTTGGCGCCAGTACTGGCCCCGACGCCCAGTTTTATAAAACGCTTTCTGCAGCTAGGTTTTGAGGGATCATTCACACACAGACGACGGCAGACGGCTGGAGGGCGATTTTCAGAGACTTTTCACGTCTTTTGGAGCCACGATAGAGGATCGATTGGAGTCAGATTCATCACGCGAAGTAGATACGAGCACGAGAGAAGGGAGTCCGCCATTACATTCATCGCTCTCACTTTCATTATGTTTATATACACGTTTGCATCTCTTTCTCTTGTGTTTGAATCCACCACCAACATGAACTAATTTCTATATGTTGGGGGTTGGAATGAATTTGATTTAAGCGTATGAATATGTAACTTGAGACTTTTATCAGTTTTCCTATATTAATGAAGCATGTGATTTAGATTTTAATGCTTTTGTGAATTTGGCCAATTTACAATTGATTTGTTGTTTCTAATTAAGTTCGAGAGAATTAATTGTGACTAGAACTAGAAATTGCATGCCTAAGGTGAGAAAGGGGATAGAGATATACCGAGTAAGCCTTAGTCCCGTTAAAATCTTGAGCTTAATGTATTTTGAATTCCGTAGGTGAGATCGAGAGATAAACTTGTGCTTTTCAAGATAAAACCCGTAGTTGCTCGAAAGAGAACAACGGTGATTTTTACAAGATTGGGTATTCATTATACGGAATAACTGGTAACTGTTTTGAGTCAATTGTTTGTATGTGAAAGTCTTAGGATTTCCAACCCTCAACTGTTTTCTCTATCTGAAGTTCTTAAGCTGTTTACTGTTTGTGTGTTGATTTAGTTTTGTTTGCAATTAAGTAGTTTATAAACCAACCTCTCAAAGTTGCGACGTTCAGTTAATAGCAATTGTAGTAATTGTGATACTTAGTTCCTAGTTCATGTGGATTCGATACTCGTACTTCCGTACGTATTACTTGATTTCGACACCGTACACTTGCGGTTAGATTTAGGGGGGTGTGAACCCGCCTATCAGTACTCACGATAGATTAACTCGTTTATTGGCTCGAGATTTATAATTTTTATATTTTATATTTTGAACGAGGTGAGCCCAATCGAGCATTGGTTGTAGGAAGTTAGACTTGTTAAGTTAATTGAGTTATATTTTGTGTTAGACATCGAACTCAAGCTCGATCATTAACCTAACAAACATGTCTAACCTAACAAGTAGAAATAAAAAATTTAGGTATTTACCCAATCTGACTGTTTCTGATTCCAATCGAAGCTTCTGTTTTGATTCCAGCTTCAATCGTTTTGATTCCAATCCACTTATCGACAACTTCTGTTTGAAAGCTCCAGTCGACGGCTCCAATCGAGTATCGACAACTTCTGTTTTGATTTTAGCTTCAATCGACAACTTCTGTTTGACTGAACACCATTTCTTCGTTCACGACTCTAGCTTGAATCACGATTCACCGTTCCTTAGGTTTTATTTTTGGACTGGAGATTAGGGGCCTTACAATACAATTCTTGGGGGCCCATTTCTTTAAATCAGTAGAAAATCAGTATAAAATAGAAAGAAAATTTTTTTTCCACCTGTTTGGACCTGGGCTGGTTGGGGGCCCAGGACCCCTACCACCCCTTGCTAAATCCGCCCCTGGTTAGGGTTGTAAATGAACCGAACAAACATGAATGGAGATTTGTTCATATTCGTTCGTTTAACTTAACCGAACAAACACGAACGATAATCGAACGAAACTTTTGTATTCATGTTCGTCCGTTAAGAAAATTTTGTTTGTTTATTTTCGTTCACTAAGAGTTAACCAGACTTAGTGATATATATAAACATACGTAAACAAACATATACGAATGAACATGTATACTATGAGACTATAAACTCAAGTAATTGTATAATAATATTATTAGTAGACTTGTTACATACAAAACATGCATGATACGATATGTTTAGGTCTTGTTGGAACTTAGTTGAGATGTGAGAAACCTTGTCCCACATAGGAGCCAATGCAAAGGTTAGAACACTTAATATACTCAAACCAGTGAGCATTAAATGAATCATTTAATTGCTTGGGACTGGAGAGTGGTGTTCTTGGTGGGCTCTCTTTGACATAATTATACATATTTAAATGCCAAAGATTGGGCCTTGGGCCTTGGGGTCTCGATGGGGTCGAGAGTTAACGATTGAGGATCAAGTGGTGTAGGCTAACAGCGCTTGGCGCGGTTCACGCCCCTCTTCGTTTTAAGAACGAATTTTACATGGAATATCATAGATTTCTGGGTTTTCTCTCATTCTCGTTCTTCACCAAACATATGACAATTCGCTAGATTCAAGTGAGATACTTGAATACGATTGTTGTATCCTTGGGACAAACGCCAATACCATCGGAGAATTTTTGTCTTAGGACATTGCTTCCGTGCAGGCCTCAATCAACATGTTATCTTCGATTATCTACGAGTTTCAAGTAAGGTTTACATTTGTTGTCAATTTTGGTATTGGAATTTTGATTGTAAAAGATTTGTTCTATACAAATTTCTACCCATTTCTTTGTTGTTTTTATACAAAACCAAACATATGATTGATTACTCCTAACAATCTAAGACAAAAATTTGTTAAGGAGCGATGGATCAATCATTGTTGAAAAATCATGTGGAGAAACCCAAGAAATTCAAAGGTTCGGACTTCCGTCGTTGGCAACAAAAGATGTTGTTCTACTTGACAACTTTGCGGGTTGCCAACGTACTCACGGAAGAAGAACCACCGGAAAATCCACCGGTAGGAGTGGACGGGGCTGCGTCAACGCAGATACAAGTCCCCGCGCATCAGAAATCTGTCGAGAATTGGAGGTCTAACGAATATAGTTGTCGAAACTATATTCTTAACGCTCTCGACGATTCCCTATATGACATATACTCCTCGTTCCGAACGGCAATGAAGATATGGGATTCCTTGGACGCAAATTATAAAACGCAAGTGACGTGGTCCAAGAGGTTTGCGATAGGGAAATTTCTGAATTACCGGATGACGGACAATAAATCTGTGTTGAAACGGGTTGAGGAATTGCAAGTACTTGTCCATGAATTTGATGTGGAAGGCATGGACCTGAATTTCAACTTTGTTGTCGGTTCGATGATCGAAAAGTTTCCTCCCTCGTGGAAGAACTTCAAGTTATACTTGAAGCATTTAATGGAGGAAATCACTCTCGAACAATTACTCCTCAAGATACGTGTGGAGGAGGACAACAAGATGAATGAAAGAGCCGATGTGATCATAAGTAGCCACGCCAACCTCACTCAATCTAAGGACCAATTTGTTGGTGCAACTGAGACACACATGGTCTCAAATACTATTGATTGGTGGGTCGACACCGGGGCTACAAGACACATATGCAATTCGAGGAGCCTGTTTGCAAACTATCAAAAGGTGGATGATGAAGAACCGATGTTCATGGGAAACACTTCAATTGCCAAGATTGAAGGTAAAGGGAAGGTCATATTGAAGATGACTTCCGGGAAGGATTTGATATTGACGGATGTGTTACATGTACCCACTTTAACTAAAAACTTGATCTCTGGCCCTATTCTTAGTAAGAAAGGGTTCAAAGTTGTATTTTAATTGGACAAGTTTGTCATCAGCAAGGGTGGTGTGTATGTGGGTAAGGGTTACCTCAATGAGGGGCTCTTTAAATTAAGTGTTGTAACCAACATCGATGCCGCCATGGTAAATAATAATATGGCGGGCACTAGCTCTGCTAGTTCTGTGTATATTTTTGATCCTTCTTACCTTTGGCATTCGAGATTGGGACAAGTCAACTTTAGGTCATTACAAAGAATGATCAAACTTGACATGTTGCCCAAGTGTTCCTTTGATAAATTATCTAAGTGTGGGGTATGTGTTGAAACAAAATACACAAACAATCCACACAAATCGGTTGAAAAATCAAATAAGGTTCTTGAGTTGATACACAATGATTTGTGTGATTACAAGGCAGCTCCTACAAGAGGAGGAAAGAACTATTATATTTCTTTCATTAACGATTGCAGTAAGTATTGTCATGTGTATCTAATACATACAAAGGATGAAGCCTTAAACATCTTTAAAACATATAAGGCTGAAGTCGAGAATCAACTCGACAAGAAAATCAAAATTCTAAGGTCGGATCGGGGAGGAGAATACGAATCCCGTTACTTTGCAGAATTTGTGCTACACATGGCATTGTGCATCAAACAACCGCTCCATACACTCCTCAACAAAACGGAGTGGTCGAGTGGAAGATTAGAACATTGAAGAAAATGATGAATTCAATGTTGATCACGCCCGGAGCTCCATATCATTTATGGGGCGAGGCGTGTCTTACTGCAAATATGATCCTAAATCGGATCCCTCACAAGAAGAGTGATAAATCTCCTTATGAGCTTTGGAAAGGGAGATTACCGTCCTACAAAAGGATGAAAGTGTGGGGTTGCCTTGCGAAGGTTCAAGTCCCTTTACCTAAAAGGAATAAACTTGGACCTAAAACAGTTGATTGAGTATATATTGGACCTGCCCTTAATAGTGTTGCATATAGATTTTTAGTCTATAAATCAAATGTGGATGACATAAGCAACAATACAATCATAGAATCTGCTGAGGCGGAGTTCTTTGAGACGATCTTCCCATACAAAGAAAAAGAGGGAAATACCTCTAATAGAGGTAAACGACCGATTGATGAAACACACTCTCATGTGAACATTGATTCAACTAAGAGTGATCAATCGGGGAATGATGATACCTCTAAGGTTCAAGAAGAGATGGAACCTAGAAGAAGCAAAAGGGGAAGAATCGCCAAAGACTTTGGACCGGACTTTATGGCATTTAATGTTGAAGGAGAACCTCTCTCTTATAAGACCGCCATGGAATCATCCGAGGCACCTTATTGGGAAGAGGCCATCCACAGCAAAATTGACTCCATTGTGCAAAACAACACATGGAAATTGGTTGATTTGCCTCCGAGTCATAAAGTGATTGGCCACAAATGGATCTTCAAACGGAAATTGAGACCCGATGGCACTATAGAGAAGTACAAAGCTCGACTAGTTGCCAAGGGGTACCGACAAAAGGAAGGTCAAGACTTCTTCGACACCTATTCACCGGTTACTAGGATCACGTCTATACGGACGTTGATTGCGATAGCGGCTATACATAACTTAGAGATACATCAAATGGATGTGAAAACCGCGTTCTTGAATGGTGAATTAGAAGAAGAGATATATATGAAATAACCGGAAGGTTTTGTTGTAAAAGGCCAAGAGAACAAAGTCTGTAAGTTGATTAAGTCTCTTTATGGACTTAAACAAGCGCCAAAGCAGTGGCATGAGAAGTATGATAACACTATGTTGTCAAATGGTTATCACATAAATGAATGTGATAAGTGTGTTGATGTGAAACAATACAAAGATGCTTATGTTATCATATGTTTGTATGTTGATGATATGCTCATCATGGGATCAAACTTGGATGTAATAAACCAAACCAAGAAGATATTAAACTCCGCATTTGATATGAAAGATATGGGAGTTGTTGATGTTATCCTTGGTATAAAGATTAAAAAGGATCCAAATGGTTACATCCTTACCCAATCTCACTATGTTGAGAAGGTGTTGCGAAAGTTTGGTCATTATGATGACAAACCGGTTGTGACTCCATTAGATCCTTCAAGTCAATTGAAGAATAATCTAGGAGATAGTGTTGCTCAGTTGGAATACACTCAAGTTCTTGGAAGCTTGATGTATATCATGAACTGTACACGACCGGATATAGCGTATTGTGTGAGTAGACTTAGTCGGTACTCACATAACCCGGGAAAAGACCATTGGTATGCACTAGTAAGGGTGCTTCGATATTTGAATTACACAATGGGTTATGGGTTACATTATACCAAATACCCTCCCGTTCTAGAAGGGTATTGTGATACTAATTGGATTTCCAACAATTCGAAGAGTAAGTCCACAAGTGGATATGTATTCACACTTGGTGGTGGGGCGATATCTTGGAAATCTTCTAAACAAACTGTGAATACCAGATCAACTATGGAAGCAGAATTTGTCGCATTAGACAAAGCCGCTGAAGAAGCCGAATGGCTAAAAAGCTTCCTAGAGGGTATTCCGTTGTGGCCAAAACCGGTGACTGCTATTGGTATCCATTGTGATAGTATGGCCGCTCTCACAAGAGCGAAGAATCAAATTTACAATGGAAAGTCCCGACACATACGAAGGCGCCACAACACTATAAAGGACTTGCTGAAAAATTGAATCATTTCCATTGACTATGTAAAGTCAAAGGAGAACATTGTCGATCCTTTGACAAAGGGCCCAAGTAGAGAGCAAGTATCCTTCACATCGAGGGGAATGGGCTTAAAGCCAACACAATGAGTTTCCTCGACGGCAACCTAACCTAGCGAAATTGGAGATCCCATGGTCTAGGTTCAATAGGCAAACTAGTCGGGGACAACTCAAGAAGCAATTAAACAAAGGTATGCCTATTCCTATGATGTTTTCCTTTGTTTTCCGTTGATGATATAGGGTTGAATGTTACATTCTTAATAATGTTGATAGCTATTATGGTGGAATACAACGGAGTATTCTTGATCGACATTACCTATGTGAGACTGATGTGTGGTCACATCTTTAAGGACGGAGATGGCTACGTCTTCTAAAACTCTCATGAAAAAGGATATGTTCACGACCGAAATGAACACAACGGTAAGAATCAAATTATGTATAGATATAATATGTATGATGCCTATTGTCTCGATTTACTACAAAAAGTGGCTAGTTCAAGACTTTAGTTCACTATCCACGAAGTAGATCCGATAGGTATTCACTAGGAACGGTTCAAGTCCAAAAGACACCTTTTCCGATGCATATTATAACTAGCTTGGAGATAGAAACATAAGTTCCATAATATTGCTTATTTTCTATTCAAATGTGGGGTATTATTTGGGTTTGAATAGAAAATGTGGGGTATTGTTGGAACTTAGTTGAGATGTGAGAAACCTTGTCCCACATAGGAGCCAAGGCAAAGGTTAGAACACTTAATAAACTCAAACCAGTGAGCATTACATGAATCATTTAATTGCTTGGGCTTGGAGTGTGGTGTTCTTGGTGGGCTCTCTTTGACATAATTATACATATTTAAATGTCAAAGATGTTAGAACTTATATACACGAATTGAAATTCGTAACACACAATCTTGAATCAAATGGAAAACTGAATTTATTTATATAGATATGTATATATGAAATTTACATATAAACGAAAAATACATAATCAAAGTTTCAAGGAGAAAATGACTAACTCGAGTTTCTTGATCACAAATTTGAAGAAGAACGTTTGTTGGATTGAGGCCTGCAAAGCAGTGTCCTTAGACAGAAATTCGTCCCTCGTATGGTATTGATTGGACGTCTATCTAGAGGATACAACAACCCGTTCAAGAATCGAACTCTCGAACCTGACGAATCAAACTATGTTTCCTTCTTGAAGAACAATGAAGAACTTTGAGATAATTTGAGAGAGTATTCGTTTGTGTATTATGTAATCTGTTACATATGCTTCCTATTTATAGAAGATCAACCGGTGCCAATGAAAAGTCACACCTTTTCATGAAAAGGTGGCGGTTGGTGGCGGTTGGTGTGAATGAAAAGTCACACCTTTTCATGAAAAGTCACACCTTTCATGAAAAGTCACATCTTTTCATATGTAACAGATTATCCCAACAATACCCCACATTTTCTATTCAAACTCTAATAATACCCCACATTTGAATAGAAAATAAGATATTCTCAAAGTATTTATTGTTCTTATTCAGGAAATAAACATGAAATGCATCAGAAAAGGTGTCTAGGTGACTTGAACCGTTCTTAGTGAGTATTCATCGGACCTACTTTGTGGGTAGTGACGAAGAGTCTTGAACTAACCACGTTTTGTAGTAAGTCTAGTCAATGAATATCACACAAATCATGTTTATGCATAGTTGACTCTTACCGTTGTGTTCATTTCGGTCGTGAACAATCCTTCTTCATGAGAATTTTAGAAGACGTAGCCATCTCCGTCCTCAAAGATGCGACCCCACATCAATCTCATATAGGTAATGCTGATCAAGAACATTCCGTAGTGTTCCACCAATAAGCTATCAGTATTATTAAGAATAAGAATTCAACCCTTAAATCATCAACGGAAAACAAAGGAAAAAACATCATAGGAATAGGCATACCTTTGTTTAATTGCTTCTTGAGTTGTCCCCGACTAGTTTGCCTATTGAACCTAGACCATGGGATCTCCAATTTCGCTAGGTTAGGTTGCCGCCGAGTAGAACTCATTGGATTGGCTTTAAGCCCATTCCCCTCGATGTATAAGAGACTTGTTCTCTATTAAGGCCTTTTGTCAAAGGATCTGCGATATTTTCCTTTGACTTTACATAATCGATGGCCACTTGTGGACTTACTTTCAGAATGATTGGAAATCCAGTTTGCATCACAATATCCTTCTAGTACGGGAGGATATTTGGTATAGTATAACCCATAGTTCATTGTGTACTTCAGATATCGAAGCACTCTTATAAGTGCATACCAATGATCCTTACTTGGGTTATGTGAGTATCGACTAAGTCTACTCACGGTATATGCTAGATCCGGTCTCGTACAATTCATAATGTACATCAAACTTCCAAGCACTTGAGTGTATTCCAATTGAGACGCACTCTCTCCTTGATTCTTCTTAAGTTGGCTTGAAGGATCAAAAGGAGTGACTACCAGTCTATCATCATAGTGACCAAATTTACTAAGAACTTTCTCAACATAGTGAGATTGAGTCAGAATGTAACTGTTAGGATCTCTTTGGATCTTTATCCCAAGAATTACATCTGCTACTCCAAGATCCTTCATATCAAACGAGGAGTGCAACATCTTCTTGGTTTGATTGATTACATCCAAGTTGGTCCCCATGATTAGCATATCATCTACATATAGACATATTATGACACATGCGTTCTTTCTTTGTTTCACATATACGCATTTGTCACACTGATTAATTTGGAAACCATTTGATAGAAGAGTGTTATCAAACTTTTCATGCCATTGCTTTGGGGCTTGTTTAAGTCCATATAAAGACTTCACAAGTTTGCATACTTTATTCTCTTGACCTTTTACAACAAAACCTTCCGGTTGTTGCATATAAATTTCTTCATCTAATTCACCATTTAAGAAAGCAGTTTTCACATCCATTTGATGTATGTGTAGGTTGTGAATTGCTGCTATAGCCATCAATGTCCTAATGGACGTGATTCGTGTTACCAGTGAATAGGTGTCAAAGAAATCTTGACCTTCCTTTTGGCGGTAACCTTTGGCAACTAATCGAGCTTTATATTTCTCTATAGTACCATCAGGTCTTAGTTTCCGCTTGAAGATCCATTTATGACCAATTGCCTTGTGACCCGGTGGTAAGTCTACCAATCTCCATGTGTTATTCTGAACAATGGAGTCTATCTCACCTTGAATAGCCTCTTTCCAATAAGGTGCCTCCGATGAGTCCATGGCGGCTTTATAGGATTGAGGTTCTTCATCGACAACGAATGTCATGAAGTCGGGTCCAAAGTCTTTAGCAATCTTTCCCCTTTTACTTCTTCTAGGCTCTAAGTTTTCTTCTTGAGCCTTTGATGTACCCTCTTCATTTTGTTTCTCAACACTATCGGTGTTATCTACTTCACATACTCTCTTCCTTGGATTAGAGATTTCTTTCCCTTTATCCTTGTAAGGAAAGATGTGTTCATAGAATTCAGCCTCAATTGATTCCATAATTGTGTTGTTGTGGATATCTTCATTGTTTGACTTATAGACCAAAAATCTATAAGCAGCACTATTACTTGCCGGACCAAGATATACACAATCAATGGTCTTCGGTCTAAGTTTTGTCCTTTTGGGTAAAGGTACTTGAACCTTTGCAAGGCAACCCCACACTTTCATCCTTTTGTAGGAAGGAAGTTTTCCTTTCCATAGTTCATAAGGAGATTTATCGCTTTTCTTATGAGGAATTCTATTAAGTATCATATTTGCAGTTAAGCATGCTTCACCCCACAAACTATGTGGTGCTCCCGAAGTAATCAACATTGAATTAATCATGTTCTTCAATGTTCTGTTTTTCCTTTCGGCCACTCCATTTTGTTGTGGAGTATAGGGAGCTGTTGTTTGGTGAACTATGCCATGATGAGAACAAAATTCTGCAAAAGTCCTTAGACTCGTATTCTCCTCCTCTATCGGATCTCAGAATTTTTATTCTTTTGTCAAGTTGGTTTTCAACTTCAGCCTTGTATGTCTTAAACATATTCAAAGCTTCATCTTTGGTATGTATTAGGTATACATAACAATATTTACTGCAATCATCAATAAATGATACATAATAGTTCTTTCCTCCACGTGTGGGTGTGGTTTTGTAATCACATAAATCACTGTGGATAAGTCCAAGTACTTGATTAGACTTTTCAACAGATTTATGTGGATGGCTTGATTATTTAGACTCAACACATACCTCACATTTTGTCTTGTTATCTATGGAACACTTGGGTAATAACCCAAGTTTTATCATCCTTTGTAAGGATCGGAAGTTAACATGTCCTAGACGGGAATGCCATAGGGAAGAAGAGTCAAGCATGTACATAGAAGCAGTGCTAGAGCCTGTGGTTTTACTGTTATTTACAACATTTACAGTATTTACATCATCATTGTTCATCATACTAAGTTTGAAGAGCCCCTCATTAAGGTAGCCCTTGCCAACATACATCCCACCCTTAGTAATCACAAATTTATCAGATTCAAACACCATCTTGAATCCTTTGTTACTAAGTGTGGGTCCAGAAATCAAGTTCTTTGTAATAGCCGGTACATGCAAGACATTGGTGAGCACAAGTTCCTTCCCCGATGTAAGCTTGAGATTCACCTTCCCCTTCCCTTCAACTTTCGCGGTCGTGGCATTACCCATATACATGGGTTCTTCATCATCAACTTTTTGGTATGTGGCAAACATGTTCTTAGAGTTACAAATATGTTTGGTGGCACCGGTATCAACCCACCAATCGGTCACATTTGTAACCATAAAAGCCTCAATTACTCCAACGAATTGATTTGGAGCATTGACCACGTTGGCTTGATGGGGGTTTCCACCGGCACCTCCTCCTTCGGGACCACCATGATCTCTTCTATGGCGGAAATCCTTCGCTCGATGCCCCGGCTTTCCGCATACCCAACAACTCATCACACGCTTTTTGAAAGGCCTTCGTTGTACGGATAGTGGGTTTGAAGCATTGAGATGATGCTTGAAACCCGTCGCCTTTCCCTTTCCTTTTTGGAACTTTGAATTTGATGAGTTTCCGGTAACCATGTTTGCATTTGGTTCCAACGAGATTGCATCCGCCTTCTCGTTCATCCGGTTGTCCTCCTCCACCCGCAATTTGAGTATCAATTGCTCAAAACTCATATCCTCGGACAAATGTTTAAGATAGAGTTTAAAATTTTTCCAGGATGGAGGCAACTTATCAATTATTGAACCAATAACAAAGTTAGAGTTGATGCCCATACCTTCGACTTCCAATTCATGGACCAAGATTTGCATTTCTTCTACTTGTTTCACGGCCGGTTTGGAATCCGTCATCTTAAAGTTCAGGAATTTGCCCACGATAAATCGTTTGGAACAAGCGACTTCCGTCTTGTACTTTGATTCCAACGACTCCCAAATTTCTCTTGCCGTATTGAAGGATGAATAAATGTCATAAAGACCATCATCCAAACCATTAAGGATAAAATTCCGGCAATTGTATTCGTTTGCGTTCCAAATATCCAAGGATCGTTGGAACATAGCCAATTCAATTTGGGATGGGGCGTTTTCTCCCTCTCCAACCGGTGGTGTCGGTGCTTGATCGGTAAGCACGTTAGACACTTTCAACGTTGTCAAGTAGAAGAGCATCTTTTGTTGCCATCTTCTAAAATCGGAACCCTTAAATTTTTCGGGTTTCTCCACATTCGATTTCAACAAGGAAGAGTTTTCCATCGTCAACGAAATTTCTGTCTAAGATTGTTAGAACTTATATACACGAATTGAAATTCGTAACACACAATCTTGAATCAAATGGAAAACTGAATTTATTTATATAGATATGTTTATATGAAATTTACATATAAACGAAAAATACATAATTAAAGTTTCAAGGAGAAAATGACTAACTCGAGTTTCTTGATCACAAATTTGAAGAAGAACGTTTGTTGGATTGAGGCCTGCAAAGCAGTGTCCTTAGACAGAAATTCGTCCCTCGTATGGTATCGATTGGACGTCTATCTAGAGGATACAACAACCCGTTCAAGAATCGAACTCTCGAACCTGACGAATCAAACTATGTTTCCTTCTTGAAGAACAATGAAGAACTTTGAGATAATTTGAGAGAGTATGCGTTTGTGTATTATGTAATCTGTTACATATGCTTCCTATTTATAGAAGATCAACCGGTGCCAATGAAAAATCACACCTTTTCATGAAAAGGTGGCGGTTGGTGGCGGTTGGTGTGAATGAAAAGTCACACCTTTTCATGAAAAGTCACATCTTTTCATATGTAACATATTATCCCAACAAAAGATTGGGCCTTGGGCCTTGGGGCTCTTGGGGTCGAGAGTTAACGATTGAGGATCAAGTGGTGTAGGCTAACAGCGCTTGCTATGCGCGCGAGACACTGGATGTTTGCCGAACAGTGCTTGGCGTGACTTTCGGCGCGAGTTCACTAGCGCCGCCACTAGCGCGGAACGTCTGACAGTTTGGCGGTTAGCAATCGAAAAACTATAAAAGCCACACTTCCCCTCTTCGTTTTAAGAACGAATTTTACATGGAATATCATAGATTTCTGGGTTTTCTCTCATTCTCGTTCTTCACCAAACATATGACGATTCGCTAGATTCAAGTGAGATACTTGAATACGATTGTTGTATCCTCGGGACAAACGCCAATACCACCGGCGAATTTTTGTCTTAGGACACTGCTTCCGTGCAGACCTCAATCGGCATGTTATCTTCGATTATCTACGAGTTTCAAGTAAGGTTTACATTTGTTGTCAATTTTGGTATTGGAATTTTGATTGTAAAAGATTTGTTCTATACAAATTTCTACCAATTTCTTTGTTGTTTTTATACAAAACCAAACATATGATTGATTACTCCTAACATGTCTTAATTATAATATTTATTTTTATAATTTAGTATTGTTATTGTTGTTTTAAGGATTCAATATTTTATAATTCAAATGAAATATTCATGGGGAGAAAACAATAAAATCATACAGCCATGACTTGTTTTGGTCTTTCCAAAAAGAGTAAATTGCAAAACTAGTCCTTGCACTTATGATCTTTAAATAGTTAATTGATTAGTTTTTTAAAGTTTGTTCGAAGACAGGATTTGAATTTTAATAGGTAGAAAAGGGCAACGAGGAAAGAAGAAGCAGAAGATTGGTAGGAATGGAACAATTAATGTCTAGAAATTAGTAGGATTGAATAGTTCTAAGAAATGGGACGAGATGATAAGTATTAGGCCATCCATAGCGCAGCTCTCAAGCCCTCAAGCGCCACATCAACGCCACATCAGCTTTTCTTCTAACCTTCTCCTCAAACCCTCAAGCCCTAAAGTGGCGTAGCGCAACCCTCAAGCCCTCTTGCCACCTCATTTTTTTAATTCTTTTATTTATACATTTAATTATTTAACAAAATAAAAATATTTATATATTTTTTAATAAATAAAAATAAGATAAATAATAAAAATAAAAATTCATATCCTTCATTATAAATAAAAATTACAAAATAAATTTAAAAATTACAAAATAAATTTAAAAATCTACTCGTCGTCATTGTTGGGAACTTGGATACGCCAAATATGTTCGACCAAATCCAACCGAAGGTTATTATGAGTGCCCCGGTTTTTGACTTCTCGAACATTTGTCGCGCGTTGTTCCTCACTGATTTGGGTTTCGATATCATCCGTGAAAAGGTCATTTTCATCGCCACCACAAATAGCATGGTCTTCGTCTTCGAGTATCATATTGTGTAATATGACACAAGTGTACATAATGTTTGCCAATCTTGTCGGTTCCCATCCGCGTGCCGGGTTATGAAGTATATGCCAACGTTGTTTAAGCACGCCAAAAGCTCGTTCAACATCTTTACGTGCCGCTTCTTGCGCGGACTTGAACTTTTGTCGTTTAGGGTCCTGTGGGCACGTAAATGATTTTACGAAAGTAGCCCATTCCGGATATATCCCATCCGCTAGATAATATCCGTGCTCGTAGGTGGCTCCATTCACCTCAAAAGGGCAGTCGGGTGCTTTTCCATCATATACATCGTTCAAGATGGGCGACTGATTGAGAACATTGATGTCGTTGTTGGAACCGGCAACACCAAAGTATGCGTGCCAAATCCATAGATCTTGAGAGGCCACTGCTTCTAGCATGATTGTCGGGTGCTAATGATCACCTCTCATGAATTGACCTCGCCATGCTACCGGACAATTTGCCCACGCCCAGTGAGTACAGTCTATGCTTCCGAGCATGCCGGGAAATCCGTGTTTAGCTTCATGCGCGGCGTACAACTTCTGAATATCAATAAAAGTAGGCTTGCGTAAATATTTTTGACCATACAGTTCAATAATACTTGTGCAGAATTTGTACAGACAAACTCGTGACGTTTTCTCTCCCATACGGATGTACTCGTCAAGTGCGTCAGCGGCTACTCCATACGCCAATTGCCGAATAGCGGAAGTACACTTTTGTATCGGAGAAAAACCTTGTTTGCGTCTGCCGTCCAACCGAAGTGTAAAATACGGATACTCACCTTCTAAATCTTCAACTATTCGTTTGAATAGTTGCCTGCTAATCCTGAACCGCCGCCTAAACATATTCGGTGTATAAACCGGGTTGTTGCCAAAGTAGTCACGCATAAGCCGCTCGTTTGCAGCTACTCGACCTCTTTCTATGTTCGCGGCCCTCTCTCTTCTTGACGATGAGGCGGTGCTACCATAAATTAATTGTGCAGTGTTGGTCCCGAAAGGCCTAAACAAGTTTTTAGAAGGGGGGGGGGGGGGGTTGAATACAAACACACTATTTTACTTTTCTAAATTGTTTATTGATAAATCATTAACAATTTACAGCTTGTTGCGGAAACAAGATTAAGGATAAACCTAAATCTAAACAAGTTGGAACACTAAGGTTTCTTGCACTAAGAAAGATAAGGAGATTACTAATAAAATCCTATCTTAAGAGAGATTTGAACTTGTCCAGAGTTAGCAAGTTACTTCAAATGAAGTGAGTTCATCTCTTTATATATTGCATGCATTTAATGCAATTCAGTATACACTTTACACGTGTCATCAGCGGATTGGTTGCATGTCATTGACCTTTGTTGACAACCTTAGTAGCCGCATGAATGAACAGTGTAGTATCAGAGTGGTTGTACGATTTCAGATTTTCGGAGGTTCTTTTCTGACATTTCGTACGGTGGCGTGCAAGGGAGGTTAAGACAAAAGTATTTTGTACGGAGGACTTCATGATCAGCTTTCGTTGATTCAGCGATTATCATTTACTATTCAGCGAATGATAAAGTTCAGCGATAGCTAAAGTCTTGTACTTGATACTTCACGTTGAGTGGACAAATCTGAGTCTTCGCTGATCCGCATCAGTTCATTAGGAGACTTGTCGCTGGTTCTTGAGCTTGATCTTCGACTTCAGCGTAGAACCTTTGTTGACGTGAATCTTGTCTTCAGGGATCATAAGTAAACAACTAATTTATCAGCGATCACCATAAGGACTGAACAGACTCAGCGATATGGTGAACAGTGTTCGCTGAATGTTTAATCTAAAAGAGCGAGAGTTCCTATCAGCAGTACTGTAAGATCTTAGTACTTATCAGCGATAGTGAAACTCTGATACATATTGTTTACTTACAATTTTCGCTAAGTATTTAAGATAGGGTCATTATCAAATCACTGAGGGTTTGGATCAACAATCTCCCCCTATTTGATTATGACATAGCAACAAAGAAAATTGCTATTTAATGAAAACATAAGGATAAAAAGAACTCATAAAATATTTGTCCCTTTTACTGTTTTCTGGGATCTTTTCAGTACTGATGGAGTAAAGTACATTCGCTGAAATCTTTCTTTAAATCTTTGAATCAGGTTACAATATGAATAAGAAAGATTACAAGTACAAGCGAAATAAATTACAAGTACTGAAGGATGACTGATACAATAGAGAAAGTGGTGATTGTTGTCAGCCTTCAAAGGGTTCTTCCTTAATGAGAAGTTCATCAAGGGTTGTCTTTTCAGTTGGAATCATCCAGTCAGGAACCTTTTCTCCTTTATTCTTCAGCTTCAGAGCAGCTTCAAAAATCAAGGGTTTTAGGTGTCGTGCCTGAATGTCTTTTCTGAAGTCGCACCAGTAGATGAGATCTCTGAGCTGTTCGATTGGAGTGATTGGAAGCTCAGCGATCCGTTGAAAGCATTTACGTCCGTCGTAGTCAAGAAAGAATATTCCATAAGGATTACTGATGACTTTACCAGGGACGAAAAGTTCACATGGTGGCAAAGAGATGTCAAGGGCAGATAGATCAGGATCAGGACCAAGTACTTCAGCGAGAGAGAAACCGATTCCAGTTTCATTTCGTATGACAGGACCCGAGTTTGAATCTTGACGTTTCTTCTTTGGTGAGCCCCTTTTTCTTTTCGGTTTTAGATCAGGAACAGGAGGAATATCCACACAAGAAGATATCAAATCGATCTGTCTGTTTATCAGCTTTTCGAAATGATCCTTGTACTTAGATTGTGATGGTTGGATAGCTAACCTCATCTCCAGCCATTCAGAGAGACCATACCTTTTTACAGTGTCAGCACGAAAGGTTTCAGATGAGCCATCTTCTCTGAACAGTTTGATGTCAACAATAGGTACTCCGATGGAGGTTCTTCCAGAGATGAATACCTTGTTGATCTTCGCTGGACGATATCTGAAGTGGATTTTCTCTTTACACCAGATCAGGGTGGTCTGAGAAACTTCAGCTTTCTTTTCCACGATCTTCTGGGCTTGTTCCCAAAGCTTTCGTTGGATTTGAATGGGAATACGCTTCAGCTTGGGGTTTTTGACAGATTCTTGAGTGAGCTTGATGGCGTATTCTCTGTCTTTATCTTCAGCTTCCTTCCTTTCAGCGATGAGGCGTTCAGCTCTGAGATGTTCCTGGTATTCAGCTTTTGAAATTCTGAGCTTAGGAGGAACTGAAGGTAGTTGATCGCGCCTTAGAATGATTCGCTGATCCTCGAATCGCTTTATCATTTCTTCTCTCCTCTTTTGATCTTCTTCACTCAGCCTTTGAGGAACTGAGGAAGGTCTGTTTCTGTGCGAGAGAGGTTGTTCTTCTGGTTCATCAGTCTCAGAGATTAAATCTAAGACTGGGATTATGTCTTCAGCGGTAGCTGGAATTATTGGTGAAGTCGCAATAGTAGATCCTTCAGCGATATCCTCAAACAGGGGAGAGGACTAGCTGAAACGCAGCGATCTTACAAATAAGAACTGGGTAGAAGAACTTGGGTTGAAAAGATAGAAAAAAATGTGGATGTGTATGGTGTTTGTGGAATGGATAACTGATTGTTCAGAGATGATCAGGGAAGGAAAAATAAGTTTAGTGTACCTGACAAATCGGCTTTGCAAGCAGGATCGCCAGATTATCATCTTCAGCGATGCCTTTGTCTTTGCTTTTCTCAGCGCCAGAGGCTGAGTGCTTTGTCTTTGTTTTTGTCTTCTCCCCTGTGGATTCGGTTATCACGATCCCTTTAAGAGCTTTTCGAGGAGCATGTTTGACGACAAAGAATTCGTCATCTTCATCATCATCATCATCATCGTTCCTTGGAGAGAAGGATGGTTCAGCTTCAGGGATGTCGATGTCTTCGTCTTCTTCTGCTTCGGATTCCTCAGCATCTTCTTCGAGTTGCTCCCCCTCAGATACAGAGACGAGGTTCTCGGTTCCCTCAGGGTTTTCATCTCCCTGAGGTCCAATAATTAGATCTTCATTACCCTCTCCCCTGATAGATTCATCATGGGAAAGGTCTTCAGCGCTTTTATTTTGATCTTCAGCGCTCTTCTCCTGTTCAGCGCTCTTCTCCCCCTCTTTCTCATGATGGGCGGGGGAGGAATGGGTAGACTCAGCATTGGTGTTGTCTCTGTCTTCTGGGCCAGAGACTTTCACACAACCTTCAAGCTTAGCTATTCTGTCTTCTAGGCCAGAAATAGCAGGCGTGATTTTCTTCAGCTCTTGGCGATCCTCTGCGGTGAATGAGTCCAAAATAGGTGCAGGGGCCGGAGCAGGAGCTGGATTGTTTGCCTTGTTCACCAGCGTCTCGATCATTGTCTTGACAGAACTAAGGTCGGTCTTCACTGAGCCCAAGTCGGTCTTGACCACTGACATATCACCTTCGAGTGTACCAACCGATTTCTTCAGCGTTGTAACCTCGCTGGAAACGGTGGAAACTGACGATTTGAGGTTGGTGTAGTCAGTGTAGATGTCGGAGAGCACTTTGGCAAAGTCGGCGAGAGTTTTATCAAGGTCTTTGATGTCATCAGAGGAGGCCTTCTTTTCCACCACAGCAGTCAGCTTCGTCAGATTCTCTCCAGCGTTTGTTACAGCTGTAGAGTTATTTGATAGACCGGTGGTGAGATCTGTAAGTTTCATCTCCATGGACTTCAGAGACTGGTTGATGTCTCCCAAATAAGGACCTGTAACATATAAGTACTTGTGAACAAAGGAAAGCTCAGAAGTTTCAGGTTTAGTTACAGTGTTTAAGGTGGGATCTGTACCTGCAGGAGCGTTGACGAACTCATCAAAGTTTCGAGTCCCTCCATAGTGTTCCATATCTCTCTCAAAAGTTCCGTGAGGGATGGAGATCTCTGCAGGTCCTTTCTTCGTCATTCGCTGAGAAGCTTCAACGGCTTCTTGAATGATGGCATCTCCAGCTTTAACTGGAGGAGTGTCCAAAGAAATAGAGGGAGGATCGAAGGATAAGAATTGGGGTTGGGTTTCAAGTTCAGCGTTGGATTCGCTGAGAAGTACTTCATCAGTCTTTTGAGAGACTGAAGAAGGTTGGGTAGATTCCAAAGTTCTAACCTCAGCGTTTAAGGACGCTGAAGTAGGTTTAGAAGGGATGGCTTGAATTGGTGTGGCAGAGCGTACCACGGAACTTTCCTTCAGCTCTTCAGAATGAGCTGAGGAGTCTTCAGCATGGAATTGCTGGGGTTGCTCCTTGGTTTTCTTGATCCTTTTGGAATCAAGAGGGGTAAGAGATTGTTTCCTTTTCTTAGAAGGAATGTATTTTGTGGCCTGGGAATCAGCGAGGGGTATTGTCGCTGAAGGAGCCACAGAAAGCGGAGAATTAAGTAGAGTGAGAAGGGTAGAGAGACGTACCTCGTTGGCGACAGGCTTGAAGTCGAGAACTTTAGGGCCAATCTGAGAGAGTTTCATATCACCCTCTTCAGGATAGCTGTCCTTCAGGCCATATTGAAAGATGGCGCTGATGAATCGTGGGTAAGGAACCCATGTTGGTCGGTCAGCGGCAGAATCAACACGTTGAATGAGGTCTTCATAGATGATGGAGGCCCAGTCAATGTTGAGACCTTTCAGCAGTGCGTAACCCATGGCCTGCTGAGGTTGAGCGGCTTGATCAGAAGATCCGGATTTCGCTGTCATGCAGCTGATCAGGTGAGCGAAGATGAAGTTCATCTCGCTCGGCATCTTGGATTTCTTTATCAGCGTCAGCTTCTTCTCAGGTAGCTTGTCTCTTCCAGTCTCCCAGATGTAACCCATCGCATCAAGGAAAGCAATGATTTCTTCCCTGTCAGCGTGCTTCTTGTGGTCAGGTAATGGAATGAAAGGATTTTCTGAGGTAGCGTTGGGGAATTTCAGGGCTTTGCGGATTATTGCGGGGGTTATCTTGATGGTGCCATACTCAGTATCGCTGAGTATGCAGTCGATGGTTTTAGATGGATCTTTGGCGGAGGGTAGGTCGGTGTGTCTGGCAGAGTACCAGAATTGGGATAATAGACGCTGACTGGCAGGAGGTGTGATTGTCAGTGCTGTGTAGATGGGGCTATTCTTCAAAAGATTTACAGCGTCGTCTAGATGAGATACCTGCTTCCGAGGAGGAAACTCAAGAAGCGCTGAGAGGTTGTTTGCCTTTGTCCAGTCTAGTTGATCCAGCTCAAACTTAACCTGAGGAGCTTTGGTGATTTCCAATTCCTCAGAATCAGCGGAGATGGACTCAGCGGTAACATTCAGCTTTGAAGTTGCCATTTCACTGTATTATCAGTTCAACCAAAGATGTTAACAAATAAGAATTATCTTAATGTGGAAAGAAAATTTCCATTAAGATTTTTCGAATTTTGTCCATTTCATTCAGACAAAAAAGTCTTAATGAAGATTAGGGTTTTTCTTGTTTTGAAAAACGAATATAACACCCATAAGCCTTGTATTCCAATTTCTTAATAAAAAATGGATACGAAAGAAGAACAAGTTTAAGATTTTAGATTTAAAACTTGAAGAACAACCATGAAATGGTTGTGTTTATAAAACCATGAAAGAAAATGATTTTATTTTTGAGTTCTTTTGTTTGATCTTGTGTAAAACAATGATAAGATCGAAAACAAGTTATTCGCATTTGATAATAGATAAGAACATATTAACCTTGAGTTTGATGAAGAAGATGATGAACAGTTCTTGAAGATTGAGAGCACAAAATGCAACAGTGTTCTTTTCTTGCGGAGAAAGATTGATTCGCGTAAAAGACAAATATAAACTTTGAGAGTGTTTATATAGGAAGAGAGTAGAGAGAGAAAAACTTGAGCGGGAAAGTTTTTCATCATGACACGGACACGTGTTTGCATTTGATTGGATAGACAACGAAACATGCAAACGTGTGTCAGAAAAAGAGCGTGCCTGGTGTTATCCGTTGCAATGACGTCACAACTGTCCTTTCACATTCTTTCGTTGTCTCTGAGGTTTTGAAAGAAAAACTCAGGGACTCTTTGGAAAATATGAAGCACTGAATAGAAATATCAGTGAGGGTTTTATGAAATTTCAAAATATCGCTGTTAAGGAAGAGATATTCAGCGATGTAAGAATTTGAAATCTTGCATTTTCATGCGTTTAGTCAGAGAGAGAAAACATACCTTGATATCAGTTTAACCAAATTTATTCAGAGAGAAGATGATAAAATGGATTGTACAAGTTTATTTTATCCGAGAGCCTATACAAGAATGTATAAACGTATCGCTGATTAAATGTGAACCGCTGAAGATTTATCCTTCAAAGTTCAGCATTCCAAGCTCGTTGATGAGAAAGTTGAATCTTGTCTCATCAAGAGGTTTGGTAAACAAATCAGCTAACTGATAATCAGTTGGGATAAAATGAAGTTCTATATCACCATTCATCACATGATCTCTGATAAAATGATATCTGATTTCTATGTGTTTTGTCTTTGAGTGTAGCACTGGATTGTTCGCTATAGCGATGGCACTTGTGCTGTCGCAATAGATTGGAATTTTGGAGAGCTGAAGATCATAGTCTAGTAGTTGATTTCTCATCCACAAGACTTGAGAACAGTAGCTTCCAGCGGCTACATACTCAGCTTCAGCTGTGGAAGTGGACACTGAGTTTTGCTTCTTACTTGTCCAACTTACCAGCTTTCCACCCAGGAGCTGACATCCTCCTGTGGTGCTTTTCCTATCCATTTTGCAACCTGCAAAATCACTGTCTGAATAGGCGGTTAGATCGAATCCTGAATCTTTGGGATACCAAAGACCTAGATTCGTTGTACCCTTAAGATATCGAAAGATTCGCTTTACAGCTTTCATATGGGATATCTTAGGTTCAGCTTGATATCGTGCGCACAGACATGTTGCAAACATAATATCGGGTCGGCTAGCTGTAAGATACAGTAGTGAGCCGATCATTCCACGGTACATCGTGACATTGACAGGAACACCCTTTGTGTCCTTATCAAGTATCAGCGGTGGTGCCATAGGGGTTTTCATAGCTGAACTTTCAGTTAAGTCGAATTTCTTCATCATATCTTTAACATACTTTCCCTGATTTATAAAAGTTCCTTTTTCAGTTTGCTTAATCTGAAGACCAAGGAAATATGTTAGTTCACCCATCATACTCATTTTATACTCATCTTTCATTCTATCAGCGAAACGAGTACAAAGCTCAGGGTTAGTAGAACCAAATATAATGTCATCAACATATATTTGAACTAAAATGATATGACCTTTTATTTTTCTAAAAAACAAAGTTTTGTCAATCTTACCTCTCTCAAATTTTTCAAGATGGAGATAAGTAGAAAGAGTGTCATACCATGCACGAGGAGCTTGCTTCAAGCCATAAAGTGCCTTATCCAGCTTATAAACATAACCTGGACGCTTAGGATCTGAGAATCCTGGAGGTTGTTCCACATAAACTTCTTCATTCAGCTTTCCATTTAGAAACGCTGACTTAACATCTATTTGATGTACAGTGAAGTTTTTGTGTACAGCATATGCTAAGAAAAGACGAATAGATTCAAGTCTTGCTACTGGAGCAAAGGTTTCGTCATAATCTATGCCTTCCTCTTGTCTGTATCCCTGAGCAACAAGACGAGCTTTGTTGCGAGTTACAGTACCATGTTCGTCCAACTTGTTTCGATAGACCCACTTAGTGCCTATCACTGTTTTGTCAGTTGGTCTCCGAACAAGTTTCCAAACTTTGTTTCTTTCGAATTCAGTCAGCTCTTCTTGCATAGCGCTGACCCAGTTTGGATCTCTGAGGGCATCATCTATTTTCTTTGGTTCAGTTAGAGAAATAAAGTTAACAAATAAACAAATATTACCTGCACTTCTACGAGTCTGAATACCAGCGTTGGGATCACCAAGAATTTGATCGATTGGGTGATTTACAGTCCATCGCTGAGCCGGAGCATGCGTCGCTGACTCAGTCTGAACTGGAGAAACTGAAGATGAGGCTTCAGCTACTTCTGGATTATCAGCTAAGAGAGGAATGCTTGCATTTGTCACTTCATTAACTGATTGCTGAGAAATAGATGAAATTTCTGAGACATTTGGATCAACTGCGGGTATAGTGTTTATAGGAACAGCTGAGACCCAAGATGTTTCAGCTTCACTATTCTGCATATTGGGAATGATAGTAGGATCATCATTTTCAGTTGTATGAGCATGAGTAGTGGGAACATCTTCTGAATCACCAAGATGAGAAAACATCCATTGATTCAGTTCTTCTGTATCAGCGTTCGGTTTAGAGTTCGCTGAACGGGATTCGTCAAACGTGACGTGAATAGTTTCTTCTACAGTTTGTCTTCTTCGGTTGAAGACTCTGAAGGCTTTGGAAACTGAGGAGTATCCAAGAAAGATTCTATCATCAGCTTTAGGATCAAATTTTCCAAGGGCATCTCTGTTGTTCAGTATGTAACACTGACAACCAAAGATGTGAAGAAAGCTGATTGAGGGCTTTCTCCCATGAAAAAGTTCATAGACTGTCTTTTTTAATCTTTTGACTATCAGCGACCTGTTTTGCGTAAAACAAGCCGTGTTGACAGCTTCTGCCCAAAACTGAGTAGGCAGGTGAGAATCGCTGAGCATTGAACGTGCAGCTTCAATAATTGTTCTATTTCTTCTTTCAGCGACTCCGTTTTGTTGTGGTGTTCTCACTGACGAAAAGTTGTGAGAAATACCCTTGCTCTCAAGGAAGGAATCAAGAGAACTGTTTTTGAATTCAGTTCCATGATCACTCCTTATTGAGCGAACAGTCAAATTGTTCAGAGTTTCCATCTTCCGAACAAAGGTGATGAGTTCTTCAGGGGTGTCACTCTTAGAACGGAGAAACATTACCCATGTGTAACGAGAGAATTCATCAACTATGACCAGCGTATATTTCTTTCCAGCGATGGATTGTTTGTTAACGGGGCCAAACAAATCCATATGGAGTAGTTGAAGAGGAGATGACACTGAGGAAACTTGCTTTGACTTAAAGCTTGCCTTGGTCTGCTTCCCTTTTTCACACGCTGAACATAAGGATTCTTTGGCGTATGAATGTTGAGGTAGACCAGTGACTAACTCTTTGGATGAAAGAGTATTCAGTGTCTTGAAGTTGAGATGTGAGAGCCTCTTGTGCCATAGCCAGTTGACATCAGAAGATGCCTTTGAGAAGAAACAGGAGTTTTCAGTGGTTGTTGAGTCCATGTTTATAACGTAAACATTTTCCAAACAATAACTGCTGAGAGCTATCTTCTCCTTTTTGTCAGAGACAAAGCAGGATTCCTTAGTGAAAATCACTTTGTTATCCATGTCGCAAAGCTGACTGATGCTCAGAAGATTATGCTTCAGCCCTTCAACATATGCGACTCTTCTGAAGGATGTTGTACCATTTGAAAGTACACCATACCCTCGGGTGTGTCCTTTTCCATTTCCACCGAAAGTCACAGAGGGACCCTTCTCTTCCTTGTATTCAGCGAGCAGGCTTTTCTTTCCAGTCATGTGTCTAGAGCATCCGCTATCGAGATACCAGATACCCTTCTTAACCTGCAATACAAAGGAAGATTAGTTTTGCTTGGGTACCCACTTCTCCATGTATACGCGTTTGTCAGTGGAAGAGGTTGGAATGGGTTCAGCAGTCTTCGTAGCATTTGAAGATTCAGCTTTGTCTTTCTTCACTTTGGTCAATTTCTTGACCTCAGAGGTAGGAGTCACCTTGACCTGAATTGCAACTGGTTTGGTCTTCTTGGGTGCTATCTTCACCTTAGCTATCTTATCAGCTTTGGTGGCTGTGGGACACTTACTTGCAATATGATCGGTAAGTCCACAGTGATAACATTTCCTATAACTAAAATTAGTTCTAGGACCACTTGAGTGCTGAGCTTTTAATTTGGAATTAGAAGTGCCAGCACCAAGTACACTATTGGATTTTGAAATAGGACGAACATTCAGTTCTTCAGATTTCTTACCAAGGACATCTACTCTGAGTCTAGGAGTAGGTCGCTGAACTGATCCAGAGGTCTGATTTCTAGAACCAGATGAATGAATCACTAAGGCTTTAGAAGCATTCAGCTTAGGTACTAATGTACCCTTCTGAGGATTTTGATAAATAACAATTCCTTTACCTTTGTCTTTAGAGACAGAGGTAGGTTTTGAATAAACCATTTTCTCCTTACCTTTTGAGGTAGGAGTTTCCTCAGGGATTGGTGTAACCGACGAGGAGTACTGAGATGAAGAAGTGTCAGCTATTGAGGATACGAACGTTCCAAATTTAAGCATTGAACATTCAGTGGTTGGTATTGGAGTATCATATTTATAACCCAGACCACGTTTATCACTCAGAGGAATCTGAGCCTTAATTATCTCAGTGATCTTTGTTGAAGAATTACACCATCCTTCAACAGTAGCTTGTTCAGCTTTTAATGCAGCGATAGCTTCCGCTCGTTCGATTTTGACTAGCTGATTTAAATGGACTTGATCTTTAAAATCTTCTTCAAATTTAGAAAGCTTTTCTATTTGAAGGTGGCAGTTTTTAAGCTTTTCAGCGAGATCAAGATTTTGGTTTTCAACCACAGCTTTGCCGTTCATGGCTTCGTATAAACTTCTAGTCAGCAGTTCGATTTTACGGAGACTATCAGCTTCATCAATATTTACAATATTGGTAAAGAAGGAAGGTGATACCTGAATGGCAGATGTTGAAGTGGAGGGAATGTCTGAACTTTCTTCCTCTTCTTCAATCTTGGCCATGAGACATTGATTTGCTTCATCATCTTCAGAATCAGATGATGAGGCTTCTTCATCAGAATCATCCCAATCATAGTCAGCCATCAGTCCTTTTCCTTTCTTCTTAAAGCTTTTCAGCTTTGCATACTTCTCCTTCAGCTTTGAGTATTTGTCGTCTTTATTTCTTGGAACAAAGGATTTCTTTGTAAAAGCTGAAGGTCTCATGATTTTCTTTGACCTGCACTCGTTAGCGAAATGACCTGTCTTTTCACAGTTGAAACAAGTAGCAGTAGCCTTATCAACAAAAGCTGATGACTTAGGCTTGTCAGCTATAGAAAAAGTTTTGTTCTTTCTAAACATTTTCTTCTTGGCGAATCTCCTGAACTTTTTAGTTAGGAGAGCCAAGGATTCATCATCATCTGAAGAATCAGAATCTGATGACCTTTCAGAGTTACTTTCTAACTCAGTGATAGTGACCACGGGTCGCTGAGTAGAAGGTTCCTCTGAGATTAAAGCAACAGGGGTGCTTTTGGAATCTTTTACAAGATTCTTCTTAAGATGGCTAGATTGCTCATGATTCAGCAATGTGCCATATAAGGTAGCAAGTGTCATTGATCTTAGATCTTTTGACAGCTTGAGACACATGGAATAATTGTCCCAGCTTTCAGGTAAACATTCTAAAAACTTTGTCAGCACTTCAAAGTTAGAATATTCCTTACCAACCGTTTTTAGATCTATAATTAAGCAATTAAAACGTTGATGTACTTCAGAGAGAGTTTCATTCTTACCAGAGATGAAGCTTTCATATTGTCTTACCAGGTTGATCTTTCTTGAATCCTGGACTTCAGACGTTCCTTCATACTGAACACATATTGTGTCCCACATGGCTTTTGAGGATTTCAGGTTCATGACGGAGTGGTAGACTTCGTCAGGAAGGGCCATGGATAGTATGGATCTGGCTTTTGTATCTATAGCCACTTTCTTCTTGTCTTCATCGGTCCAATGATGGATTTCCTTTGGAATCAGCCTTTCTGGAATAGCAGCTCTAGTTGCAGTGGCTGGAACTGCAGGATCAATTGTTACAGGGATGTGTGGGCCGTTTTCAAGATAGTAAGGTATAGTAGGGTCTACACCTTCTAAGAAGAGTGTCATCCTATTTTTCCATAAGTTGAAGTTATCTCTGGAAAATCTAGGGGGTTTTGCAAGAGAACCATTGTCTATATAGTGAGTGTTTGTATTTGTGTTGGCCATTTTCAGATAATAGCTAGGAAGAGAAATATCTTAGATTAGATCTTGTTTATGGGATTAAACAAATCTGCTCTGATACCACTTGTTGGTCCCGAAAGGCCTAAACAAGTTTGTAGAAGGGGGGGGGGGGTTGAATACAAACACACTATTTTACTTTTCTAAATTGTTTATTGATAAATCATTAACAATTTACAGCTTGTTGCGGAAACAAGATTAAGGATAAACCTAAATCTAAACAAGTTGGAACACTAAGGTTTCTTGCACTAAGAAAGATAAGGAGATTACTAATAAAATCCTATCTTAAGAGAGATTTGAACTTGTCCAGAGTTAGCAAGTTACTTCAAATGAAGTGAGTTCATCTCTTTATATATTGCATGCATTTAATGCAATTCAGTATACACTTTACACGTGTCATCAGCGGATTGGTTGCATGTCATTGACCTTTGTTGACAACCTTAGTAGCCGCATGAATGAACAGTGTAGTATCAGAGTGGTTGTACGATTTCAGATTTTCGGAGGTTCTTTTCTGACATTTCGTACGGTGGCGTGCAAGGGAGGTTAAGACAAAAGTATTTTGTACGGAGGACTTCATGATCAGCTTTCGTTGATTCAGCGATTATCATTTACTATTCAGCGAATGATAAAGTTCAGCGATAGCTAAAGTCTTGTACTTGATACTTCACGTTGAGTGGACAAATCTGAGTCTTCGCTGATCCGCATCAGTTCATTAGGAGACTTGTCGCTGATTCTTGAGCTTGATCTTCGACTTCAGCGTAGAACCTTTGTTGACGTGAATCTTGTCTTCAGGGATCATAAGTAAACAACTAATTTATCAGCGATCACCATAAGGACTGAACAGACTCAGCGATATGGTGAACAGTGTTCGCTGAATGTTTAATCTAAAAGAGCGAGAGTTCCTATCAGCAGTACTGTAAGATCTTAGTACTTATCAGCGATAGTGAAACTCTGATACATATTGTTTACTTACAATTTTCACTAAGTATTTAAGATAGGGTCATTATCAAATCACTGAGGGTTTGGATCAACATGCAGTCTGTCGAAAAATTTCCCTTTGTAGATGCAACAACTCGTCGGTGTCTACGGATGATGATGATGCGGTCGGTGAACCGGGTTGTGGCGAATCCATATTGTTTAAAATATAGAGAATGGAAGAGAATGAGAGAGTTGTTTTGTGTGAAAAATAAAATGGGTTTTAGGATTATATATATAGTGTGATTAAATTGATTTTTTTTAAAATAGTCGTTGCCAACGTCTTTATTTTCAAATTATTTAAAAAAAAGCAATCGGGTTGAACGGGTTTTGGAACCCGGGGCTGGAGCCCGAGCCCGCTCCCCCCGTAGCGTAACCCGCTGGAGCCCGCCGAGCCCGCTCCCTAGCCCGAGCCCGAGCCCGAGCCCGCGTACGTTACGGATGGCCTTATGATCATTGACAAAAATAATGTGAAGAAATACCTTTTAACATGCTAGACTAAACTTCGTTAACCATTAAAAAGAATACATGGCTATGTTTGAAACTGACTGATAAGCTAACTGTTGACTGAAAAGATAGTTGTTAGCTGAAAAGATAACTATTGGCCAATAATGTAACTTTTGCCTAACAAGTGTTGGTGATTGTAGTCTCATCAATAATTTTCGTAATGCGATGTTTGATTTTTCTTTATGTTTTTAATGTCATATTTGCAAGTTTTTAATATAAAACATAATTTAACTATCTTATTACTATTAACTCATTTAGTAACACTACAAAACATATGTTTTATACATAATATTATATATAAATTAGAAATTTGACGCCATAAGTCACGCCTTGAAAACGTCATGGCTTTGTCGTGGCTCCTAAGGCTTGAGGTTTGGCCTCGCCGCCACGCCACGTCTCACGCCATTTAGAACCTTGCCTTCTGCTAACACGAGTGTTGATTCCTTTCTCTAACCACCCATTTCATCCACCTTGTTTTCTAATGGGCATTGAGACATGCCCCTTAGTACAACCTTCAATTCTCCACCTTTATAGACCACACATAGTGTTTCCTGGACTGGGATTTTTATGATGTTTTTGATGAAGAAGATAGGTTTTCATGGAGATTGAAGATGGGTTATATTGGATTTGTGGGTTTTCTTAGAGAAGTGGGGTTTAGGAAAGAAAGGAAAAGAGGGCGGGAGAGATCTAGATTTTGTATGGAGAAGATGACTGGAAGAGTCGGCGAGGGGATGGACATGGAGGGTTGTAGGACCATTTGACAAAGAGGGTGGAGATTGTAACACACTCAAATTTGGAAAAAGCAACTAATTTAATATTTTTTGATAATACATCAATTAAGGAATAAATTATTTTCTAATTGTCAATATTTGCTTACCTATAAAGGATATCTAAGATTTAACATCAACAAATAATAACCCAAACCTTATACAAGGTCTAGATTAGGGTGGGTATTACTAAAACCCAATAATTGTCGTTCTCTCCAAGGGGCGGAAGACATCACCGAATAGTTATATCCTTCTCGTGCATATATTTAGCACCAAACTCTTCATGATGTCGCTAGTACAATTCCCAACAATGACTTGATGCACATTTATACCCATGATGACTTAGTGTCAATTCTACATGGCCAAAGCCTCAAAACAATGGTGGCGGTGCCCGATTCCTCATGAGTTCATCACCATAATACCTAGGGTCCCGGAGTCCGACTCATCAAGAGATCACATTTGCAAGACCCACGGTCCCTGAGTCCAACCCATACAGGTTCCTCTTCGAAATACCGACTAACCAATCTCAACCATTTCAAGTCTATGGCTCGTACATACGTCAAGCTCAACCACTCCAAGTATATTGCTCGTATAGACGCTAAACTCAACCATTCTAGGTCTATTGCCTGCATAGACACCAATCTACCAAAATAGGGACACCGACCACGTTTCCAAAACAAAAAACTAACTCATATGCCTTTGGATCCATTGCATTACAGTCTATAACATTACATGACTCCAATTGAATGACCAACACACTCAAAACATATAATTCTCAAATAAGATGCAATAAACGCAAATCATACCAAAAGCTCCACATAGAACTATTAAAACTGGAAAAATGTCCCCAAGACTCCGTAGAGTCAAAACCGAGCCAAAATCTCATCAATTCAATTACCAATACAATAACATTCATCAAAGACAATAAAATGTATTTAACCAATATTTATGCAAACACATGCTCCAAAATACGTAATAACATAATAACCTGTATTTTTCCAATGGTTTGTAAGTCTAAGACACTAAGTGTGCATTAATGTCAGATAGTCTCCATTTATATAATAAATCATCAAAACGACACACACTCAATATTTATTTACCAAAGTGTTCAAAATCCCCAAATATGGGTATCTCACAAGATTTATAAAATCAAATATATCAAATATGCAAAAACTCATCAAATAACCCACTCATTTGATAAAGGCCAAATTGCGTTAAAAAGTAACGTAATTTCATCAGATTCCTATTTTAGGTAATGTACTTTCAAAGCCTTCGTTTTGATATATCAAGTGTAAATTTTCAAACTTTTAAGTATCTGGGTTACATAATAACTTGCAAATGTTGACTAGAATCAGGTTTTTATTGATGTGGCATTATTTATTTATTTTATAAATGTCAACTAGAAAAAAAAAATCCAAATCATAGTTATAATTCTTTTTAATCTCTAATTTTCAGCTATTAAACATTTATGTCAATTTTTTTCTTTCTTAAATTCCTATTTTTTTATAAATTCATTGTTTTTTAATTATTAAAATTCACGACATTTTTTGTGTGGATTCTATGTTTTTCAATTATAAAAGACATATAAACAAATTTTTCCTTCTTCTTCTTCTTCAATGAGAATGCCGCCATTGTTGAAAACAACCCAGATACAGAAACCTTGATTTCCTTCAAAAGCTCACTCTTAAACAAAGAACACATTCTTCCCACATGGAACCTCCAAACCCCACATTGTCAATGGAAAGGTGTTTCTTGTCAACACAATCGTGTCATCTTATTGGTTCTCTCACAACACTCGCTTCAAGGCCCTCTTCCTAAAACAAAGAAAGGGTTTTACCTTGATCTGAAACTTGGTTTCGGGAACATCGGTGCATCCAGCTCAAACCTCATAGGAGGTGGTGGTGGTCGTTGGTCGCCGACAGGAATGTAACACTCGGAAAATTATATGTATATATATATATATATATCGAAATAATTAAGAAATAAGGGTTGAGGGGAGAAAATAATTCAAACTCAAGTGAAAATAAGAGAAAAGGACAAGGTATGGAAGTGTAAGTCTTCAGGGACCTGTTTTGCCAAGTCTTAAAACTTTCAAATGGTGAACGTGGGTTTGCAGTTGAGAGGAAAAAAATGGGCGGCACAAGTTATGGGGATGGTTTTTCGGTCACGAAGGATTTTAAAGTGGAGTTCGCCACTTTCATTTGGAGTGTTTAACGAGAGCGGCAGAGGGAGAGAGATCGATAGAGTGAAAAGAGCACTCGGGAAAACGGAGAAGAAGAGGCAAGCTAGCGGGAAGGTTACGGTCCAAGTCGGGGTTCGATCACGACGTCGTCAAGGTGAGAATCCTACAAGTTCTGTAAGCTTTTCGTTTCCTAATAGCCTATGATCGACGTTTCTATTTAACGAAACAAATCGATGCCCGTTTTACTCTCGAACTTGAGAAATACGGTTCGATTTTGGAGTCAAACCGACGAACTAGGTGATGGTTTCGTCAACGTTTTATTTCTCTCAAACGAAACCTCACTAGTAGTCAACGTTTTCTCATCGTTAAACTCGATCGAGATGTTTGCGGGTTTAAAATTTAGCCTACCAAATGAAATGGAAATCCAATGTTTTTACGGAAAGTCACCGTGCAAAGGCACATGACTATGGCCAAGATTGGTGGAAAATAGGAAGATGCATGAGCCTAGTATAAAAAGAATTATGGCCGTGTAAATGTTGTATATATATATACACGTATATGGGTGTGTATATATATATATATGTAATGAGGGTTTTTTTGGAAAGGGTATTACAGGCACAGCCCGGACTAATCCCTGGCAATTTTGAAACTTAAAGATGTCTTATCAATGTTGAGGACGTCTGGAATCGAACCTGGGTAGATGGGATATTCCACCACATCATCCAGGGCGATCAACCACTGCGCTACAACCTCATTGACTATGTAACGAGGGTTTGCATGTAAATAAAGGAAAAGGAAGAGAAAGTATGGTTTTGTGAAGTTCCGGTAGCAAAAAGAAAAAGAAGGTATACATATATATGTATGAATGGAGGAGAAGGATGGAACGCGTGCTTAGTCTTTAGCGACAACACTTAGTTAAAGGAAAAAAATGGGAGGAAGGAATCAAAGGATGCATGTGGCTCTTACTGCATTTACATAAATATATATATATATATATATATATATAGATATAGGAAAGTAAAATGAAAACTCAAATTCAATTGTAAACATGAGGACAAATCTCGTTCATTGATCGCAGCCATATTTAAGCCATTCTTAAAATTCAGCTTTAGGGGTATTTTCGTCAAATTAGAATCAACGCCTATTTTTGTTGAAATTTTATTTTCTTTTTTAATTAAAAAACTTTTACCCCCTTCAATTTTAAAATAAATTATCTCAAAAATTACTAACATTTTAATCAAACAAATTACATCAAAAAAACGAGAATTTTGTGCTCTTCGATATGACATCCATCATGATATAGTTTTTTTTTCGATTTAACCGTTTTTACGTGAAATCGTGTATATGTGTTATATTCAGACTGAATATAACACATATACACGATTTCACGTTATAACACATATTCAGACTGAATATAACACATATTCAGTCTGAATATAACACATATTCAGTCTGAATATAACACATATTCAGACTGAATATAACACATATTCAGTCTGAATATAACACATATTCAGACTGAATATAACACATAAAACCATGCGATAAACACGACCAATAATTGTGTGGTAAAACCTAATATGTGGTATATGATATCACGTGATGATCAAGTTCTTCAAACCGAGATGTAGCTGAAAAATATGAGGCTAGCGGTAGTTGAACAATAACCAAATCAAAAAAATTCATGCGATGTATTGATATGTATGTCACCAAGAAAACCAAAGATGGATAATAACAGCAACAATATTCGATGAACAACACAGATGGTTAAGGGAGAATGGCCTTAGTATGCATGTGTGGCATGTATATGCAATGTGAAAGAATGCAGCAATAGATGTGAACAAAAGAAGACGTGAGTGATGAATATGTGTTATATTCAGACTGAATATGTGTTATATTCAGTCTGAATATGTGTTATATTCAGTCTGAATATGTGTTATATTCAGACTGAATATGTGTTATATTCAGACTGAATATGTGTTATATTCAGTCTGAATATGTGTTATAACGTGAAATCGTGTATATGTGTTATATTCAGTGTGAATATAACACATATACACGATTTCACGTAAAAAACGGTTAAATCGAAAAAAAACTATATCATGATGGATGTCATATCGAAGAGCACGAAATTCTCGTTTTTTTGATGTAATTTATTTGATTAAAATGTTAGTAATTTTTGAGATAATTTATTTTAAAATTTAAGGGGGTAAAAGTTTTTTAATTAAAAAAGAAAATAAAAATTCAACAAAAATAGGCGATGATTCTTATCTTTCCAATTTTACCCCTGCGCGCTAAATATTCATTAAGCCATGGACAGAGTTTTCAACTTATTTACAAAATTGCCACCATGTTTTTTTTGCCATTGATCTCTTCACCAGATTATTAATCAACGGCCGTGGTTTGTCCTCACGTTTACAATTGAATTTGAGTTTTCATTTGAACCCACCCCTATATATATATATATATATATATAGAGAGAGAGAGAGAGAGAGGAAAGTTCAAATGAAAACTCAAATTCAATTGTAAACATGAGGACAAATCTCGTCCATTGATCGCAGTCATATTTAAGCCATTCCTAAAATTCAGCTTTAGTGGTATTTTCGTCAAATTAGAATCAGCGCCTGTTTTTGTTGAATTTTTATTTTCTTTTTTAATTAAAAAACTTTTACCCCCTTACATTTTAAAATAAATTATCTCAAAAATTACTAACATTTTAATCAAACAAATTACATCAAAAAAACGAGAATTTCGTGCTCTTTGATATTACATCCATCATGATATAGTTTTTTTTTCGATTTAACCGTTTTTTACGTGAAATCGTGTATATGTGTTATATTCAGACTGAATATAACACATATACACGATTTCACGTTATAACACATATTCAGACTGAATATAACACATATTCAGTCTGAATATAACACATATTCAGACTGAATATAACACATATTCAGACTGAATATAACACATATTCAGTCTGAATATAACACATATTCAGTCTGAATATAACACATATTCAGACTGAATATAACACAAAAAACCATGCGATAAACACGACCAATAATTGTGTGGTAAAATCTAATATGTGGTATATGATATCACGTGATGATCAAGTTATTCAAACCGAGATGTAGCTGAAAAATATGAGGCTAGCGGTAGTTATATTCATGAAAAAAACAAAAACAAGATCAAACTAATAAAATGTCTTCAATTAAACCCCCCCCCCCCCACACACACACACATTTCATAATTTTGTCAAATTTTTTTCATTTTCTTTTTTGGTTTTTTATCTTGTATCCATTAATTGTCTTAGATCCTCCAAACTCCAATCTCTTCTCATCCCACTACTTCTTGTTAGCCTTGGCTTGAAAGCATCGGTATTGACATCCTTTCGTTTAGCGCTCTTGTCTTTATGCCGCAATACTTGTTTTGCAGGCAAACCAATTATCATACTTTGATCGTCTCTTAATTTATTGGATGTCGATGGTCCACGCACCAGTTTTGACGGAGAACTACGTTGACCCAGTAACAATGGGGTAGGGGGAGACTGATCAAGTTCACCCTGAATATGTGTTATATTCAGACTGAATATGTGTTATATTCAGACTGAATATGTGTTATATTCAGTCTGAATATGTGTTATATTCAGTCTGAATATGTGTTATATTCAGTCTGAATATGTGTTATATTCAGTCTGAATATGTGTTATATTCAGTCTGAATATGTGTTATATTCAGACTGAATATGTGTTATATTCAGTCTGAATATGTGTTATAACGTGAAATCGTGTATATGTGTTATATTCAGTCTGAATATAACACATATACACGATTTCACGTAAAAAACGGTTAAATCGAAAAAAAAACTATATCATGATGGATGTCATATCGAAGAGCACGAAATTCACGTTTTTTTGATGTAATTTGTTTGATTAAAATGTTAGTAATTTTTGAGATAATTTATTTTAAAATTTAAGGGGGTAAAAGTTTTTTAATTAAAAAAGAAAATAAAAATTCAACAAAAATAGGCGCTGATTCTCATCTTTCCAATTTTACCCCTGCGCGCTAAATATTCATTAAGCCATGGACAGAGTTTTCAACTTATTTACAAAATTGTCACCGTGTTTTTTTGCCATTGATCTCTTCACCAGATTATTAATCAACGGCTGTGGTTTGTCCTTACGTTTACAATTGAATTTGAGTTTTCATTTGAACCCACCCCTATATATATATATATATTGTATACGTAATATTATATATATATATATATATATATAATACAATATATTTATATACTAAATGGTTTAATGGAGTCGTAAAGAAACGGTGTAAATGGTGTCTTTTAGATACCTAATTGATAATGAGATTTAAGTTAAGTTTTACGAGATGATTTTAAAGGCTCGTAAATGGCAGACTATTTATAAGGAATGGATACTTAGAAATGGTTTCGATTTATGTAGGATTTGGAAGCTATTTGCGAACAGGTGAATCTACATTAAATCGAGGTGAGTCTTCATGAGACTTTTCTGGGATGCATACATATTTAAATATAAATTATCTTGTCACGATAATTGTTTGGAGTTATGTGGAGCATGATGATATATTTTTATATGCATGTTTACGGGTGCATGTTACAAGTATATAAATCTATTTCTTTTATTCTGGAGTTACATATGCTATGCATGAGGAGCTATTTTATGTACGTGTTATGGGTGAATGTTTTCATATACGTAATTGTTATAAAGGAGATTGCATGCTAATTGTCTAATTTTTTTTTGAACAACAGCGAAACGATTCATAAAAGCTAGCAAGCCGCTAGCAAACAACAAACAGCATTACAAGGATCCGAAACAGTCACTAGGAGAACATCTCCATACAATCGAATTTTTTTCACTCCCTTTACACCTAGCCAAAACCCAACAGAACGATTTTTCCACAATAAGATCAAGAAAAGATTCTTTTCTAGGCGGAGTGCTGTAAAAAACATACATGTTTCGGAAGCACCACAGGTTATAACAGGTTATAAAGAACACTGCTAATTGTTTAAACAGGTTATAAATCAATTAAACAACATGCTAATTGTTTAATTGATTTATAAACATATTTAGCATGTTATATTTTTGGTGTTGGTTTTATGTGGCACGTTTTGGTGTCGTTACTTGGGTATGGTATCGGGCTCGATATGTCACACTTTGGGGTGGCACGACCCCGTAATGGGTGCCGGACGGGTGTGAGCCGCGCGACCCAGGGAATGCCAGTGACAGAGCGGACCTACCTGGTGAGGAGTTCAGGAGATTTTCTTTGGTGTTAAATGTTTTACAAAAACATTATGCATACTATTTATTTGGTGATCAATGTTATGCTTGTTGGAGTGTGTATTTATGTGCACGTAAACCATGAACTCACTTAGCTTTTTAGCTAACTATTAGTATGCATCTCAGGAGCCGGTGGTTCAGGTTTACCATAGTTATGTACTTTAATGCTTTGCTATTTGTTAGACTTATTTATTATGTATTTGGAGTATTATGTAACGTAGTCCGGTATGGGACGGACTAACGTTGGAGCTTGTACTTATTTAAGTTAAGACTTCCGCTGTGGTTGTGATTTGGTTATACCTTATAGTTTTATTCGACGTAATAATGTAATATTTTGGAGGAAAGATGTGACATTACCCAAGGGTGGATTTGGGGGTGTTACAAGGAACATGACTCACGATGTCGCCGCCGGAATAGGGCTCTCGATGAAGACGACGGGAACAGGGGCTCTCGATGAACTGTGAGAGGAAAGGGAGCGACGTTCTGTCTGGATACTGTCCAATTGGTTTAGGGAGAAAAGCTTTTAGAATATTTTTTATTAGTTTCCATGTCATATTTTTTATTTCCATATCATTATTAAAAAAATATTTTTTTATTTAAGTTGACCGGTTACCTGATATGTAGGTAACCCATGTACTTAAAAGTTTGATAATTTGCATTTGAGGTACTAAAATAAAGGTTTTGAAAGTATGTTACCTAAAATAGGAATCTTATGAAAGTACGTTACTTTTTAACGCAATTTGGCCTTTGATAAATATCAAGTAAAACATATTAATTTTTCAAAATGAACATTTTTGCATGTATATAGTTTTACAAATCAACTTGAACTCACCTTACTAGATTTAAAGTAAATCTAGGTTTTACCCTAATCTGGAGCTTCCTTTGGTAAAGGCTTTAGATTCATAAACATTCATCATTAGAAACTTTATCTAAGTCTCAAACAAACTTAAAATACACCAAAGTAACTCCCAAAATCAAATCCAGATAAATGTTTGTCAAAATCTCAAATCACCCACAATACCCAAAATTGGTCAAGTTTGGGAAGGTTAAATGAACTTACAGTTCGATTTTTAGAAAAAAAACCCAAGAACTAAGTCAATAATGGAGGAAAAATGGTGTTAAAAATGAAGATCTTGAGTTTCCATCCACAAAGCTTGAACCTCTAGCTCCAAATATCTTAAACACCCATGGAAGAATTAATTTTTTGATGGAAGAAATGTTCTTGAGCCAAAATTAGTTTAGAGAGAGATGAGAGAATAATAGGGTAAAAGATAAATGAGAGAAAGTGAGAAATGGAAAAGAGAGTGGTAAAAAGGGGTAGGTGAAAGAACGGAAATTTCATCTTAAAAGTGAAGATGTTTTCACGGATTTGCACGAGAAAGATCCACGGATCCAACAGAAAGAGTTAAAGCACATGGAACTCATAGATTTACGCCAACAGAAAGAGTTAAAGCACATGGAACTCATAGATTTACGCATATCCAACAGAATAACGTTAAAAGAATACGGATCTCACGGATTTCCACGGACAAGACCCGCGGATCCAACAAAATTTGTTTTTCTTCCAAAGTTATCTTATTTTGTTTTTTCTGAATGCTATGGACTAATTCTTATAAGACACATGAAATATTAGGTATCATAAATCGTATTTAAAAGAAGGAAAAACACTAGTGTTATAGGGATGGCGTGCATAAGGACAAAGAAAACAACATTTAGATCAACGGTTAAACATCGACATGTGACAAGATGTAACTGACTTATTTATAAGAAAAAAAATGGCCCCATAGTTAAACAAGGTTTTTTTAGATGACACAAGGCAATGGAAGGAAAGCGAAACAATAGACGAAAAAGGAACCAAAATACACATTGTATGGATGAAAACTGTAATTTCAAAAAGATCAAGAGCAAAAATAGCAATTTTCAATTAATCAAAGGACGTAAACCGTAGTTTACTCTAAAACAAACGACAACATTTCATTAAATAGGTGTGCCCCATTCAGGGCCGGTCCTGAGATTTCGGATGCCCATGGCGAAAGACAAAAAAAAGGCCCCTATATTACGAGAACGAAAAACAATTTAACGGGGTTTGGAACCTAGTCAAGCTAGGCGGCTCATCCCCACGCCGGGTCTTTATTAAAAGAAACAAAAATAGTACAACGAGGGGGACATAAACCAAAACCCCGTATAATAGAACATAAAATACATTATTTAAAACGATGCCTTCATGCATTTTTCGAAGCAAAAGTATCAATTATTTTATCATAGTTAACATCCGCTAAAAACTTACTCTCAATACTCAAAATTGCTAACCCGTTCAATCTTTCTTGTCTCTACGGTAGAAGGCAAAGAACTACTCAGCCCAGTCAAACTTACCAGTTACCACTAACCCAAGCTATAAATGTTAAGCCATAGCAGTTTCAGCAAATCACTTAATTGTAATTAACTTTTGATGGGAAAGCGAGTGATAAAGATGCATACCTCATTGCACGATAGAGTGGTCTATACCATAATACATAGGAAAGGGGTACTCCAAGAAGTGCATAAATTGTTGCAAGGAAAAAAATCTTCACACCTGCACATGGAAAGGCCTAGAAGCTATGAACTTGACACAGTTCACATCAGTTGAGCACTTGAGCTGCATAAAAATATAAAACTTACCACCGCCTTTGATCCAACAGACAATCACTGCTACGACGTTAAATACAAGACAGAGAACTAGACCTGCATGGTAAGTGTTGATACCAAATAAGACGATGTTTTATGATTGTAAAACTCACTTTTGTAAAGAAATTAGAATGATGAGTAATGACTATTTTTATTGCAGTACAAATATAAGAGTATCTCCCTATATAAAGAAATAAAGCGAAAACATATCTTGATAAAAAAAATGCATCACTATAATTAAATTACCCACTAGAAACAACATAAAAAATTAACACATGAAATTCATACCTAACCAACTTGCAAACGCCAAATACTGCAACTTTTGAGCATGAACTGGTATCTCATTGGCTATATCATGCTGAATTATTGGAAAAAATGGAGGCCAGTTTCTATCATCTGCGGGGATGGCAGCTGCTTTCACATGTTATGAGAGTAAAGTTTAAAAATGTGCCACAATAAATAAAATCATAGTTCAAGCAATGATATCAAACAGCAATACTTACCACCAGCAACAACTTCTTCCCATCGTTTGATGTCCTGTAGGATACATGACAATAAGTAACTTAAGTCATTCTAGGATGCCTAGTAAACAAACACAACCCAAAGGAATACGGAATACCTAACCCCATACATACATATATATATATACATACATATATATATATATGCATAGTGACAGCATCTGACTCCTTTAATGGTTGAGATCACATTTAGTCCTTGTCCACAAAGGAATACGAATTGTCACACCCAATAGCAGGGCAGATAGCAGGGCCGGTCCTGAGATTTCGGATGCCCATGGCGAAAGACAAAAAAAGGCCCCTATATTACGAGAACGAAAAACAATTTAACGGGGTTTGGAACCTAGTCAAGCTAGGCGGCTCATCCCCACGCCGGGTCTTTATTAAAAGAAACAAAAATAGTACAACGAGGGGGGCATAAACCAAATCAAGGAGGTAGAAAAGTATGCAGATCTAGAATAAGGGTTACCGAAAATGGATTGACTTCTTCATCAAAAGGATTCGGATCTTCACGGCGATTCATGACTGATCTTCATTCTTCAAAAAAGACAACTAATCCCTTGAGATTTTCAATGGCAACATCAAGAAGCATATCTTTAGATTGTAATTTCTTACTTACCAAATTAATTCTATACAAAACTTCATGCCAAATAACCAAACTAACAATAAAATCAAAACTTGAAAGCTCACCATCAACCAAAGAAGTGGCATCCCTACACATTTTATGATCCTCGGTTACCTCAGCCAATTGTATTAAAGCATCTTTGATTTTGCCAACTTGAGTTTTGATGGCTTTAACACTTTCAATATGGCTTTCCCACCGAGTAGTAGACAAGGATTTCAAAGTCAAATCATCAATATGTTCTAACAAAACAGTCCATCTTTTTGTAGAATTAGAAAACACGTTGTAAATCGCTTGACAAATACCAAAAAAGTTTTTCGCTTTGAAACAAGAGCTTGCCATATCACATAAAATCAAATTAAGACTATGACAACCGCATGGCATATAAAAGGCCCTAGGATTTATATCAAGTAATCTTTTTTGCACGCCTTGATGTTTTCCTTTCATGTTAGACCCATTGTCATACCCTTGCCCCCGCACACAATTAATATCCAAATCAAGCGATTTCAACACATCTTGTAATGCATTAAAAAGTCCTAAACCAGATGTATCTTCTACAACTAAAAACTCAAGAAAGAACTCTTCTACTTGAACATGCGAACTTGACATATCAACACATCTAATAATCAAAGTCATTTGTTCTTTGTGGCTTACATCCGGAGTACAATCAAGAATAACCGAAAAATATTTTGCTTCTTTGATCTTTTTTATGATTGCATTCTTTACATCGGATGCCAACATTTCAATCAATTCATTTTGAATTTTATGGCTAAGATAATGATAATGAATTTTTTTGCCTTCAATAAGACGAAAATGTTGTTTCATAACAGGATCAAACTCGGAAATCATTTGAATGAAGCCCAAAAAATTACCATTAGACTTTTGAAAAAGTTTTTCATTGCTCCCACGAAAAGGTATGTTATACGTTGCTAAACATTTCACGGTAGCAATTATTCTATGCAAAACATCTTTCCAATGATCGGTATCTTTTTTTATTAATTCTTGCAAATCTCTATCAAGTGTTTGATTTTTATTCAACCTCAATTGCAACTCACACCAAATTTTGAAATTGGTCAAATGTTCCGAACTATTTTCATGAATGCTTAATCTTTGACCAAGTTGTTTCCAACAATTTAAACCTTCGGTTGCTAATTGACTTTTTGATCGACCATCTTTGAAAAGCTTACAACAAAAACAAAAGACTTTATCTAACTCTTTAGAATAAACCAACCACTTTCTATCATAACAATCACCATTTCTTATTTTACGGACATAGTATTCGGAAGAGAAATGCCTACCTACATTATCTTTTGGAAATATGATGTTAGTTTCCCTTATAGGCCCTTTTTCAGCAAGTAAGTCTCTCATTTTTGAATTTAACCCATCCCAAACTCTAGGATCAAATATATTCACACCAATGTTTTCATTATCATCAACCGGATGCTCAATGTTTTCATTATCATCAACCGGATGCCCAATAGGATTTTCAACCGGATGCTCAATAGGATTTTCAACCGGATTCTCAATAGGATTTTCAACCGGATTTTCAGAAATGTTTGATGGTTTAACAAGAAATTTATTCAAAGATCCTTGCATCGATTTTTCAATTTCTTCCTGCTGTTTTTTTCCTTTTCCTCTTTTGAGCACCCGAGGGGTGTGATCTTGGAAACATGTTGTCTATTACAGTATTACTCTATTATCTATTTATCTAATAAATTGAAATTTGAAAGACAAAAACAACAATCCAGATTCCAAGCAAATACACAACAATCACAGCAATCCAACAGCCAAAAAATCCAGATTCCAGCAGGAAAACCAAAATGAACAACAAAGTAACAAACCAGCAGCCAGCAGGGTGCAATCAAAATGCAAGCAAACCAACAGGCAAAATGAACAACAAAGTAAGTAACAAACCAGCAGGCAAAATCAAAATGCAACTATGCAAGCAAACCACAGTTCAAAAAATGATAGAAAACACCTGATTTAGCCATTTAGGGAAGCAATTTTGACTAATTTCAAAATTTGGTGTGTAGGCTACAACTCAGCAACAACAATCCGGTCGTCCAGTTGTTCTCGTTCAGTCGTTGAGAATGCTGTCGAATTTGGGGGTTTGATTAAACTCGTGAGGGCATTAAACCAATAAACCCTAGCTTGATGATTCTAACTGAATTACCAGAGTTCGATAAAATAGATTAGGGGATTGAACATTTGAACCTGATAACGCATTGCCGGAAAGAGAAATCACTTGAAGAACAGACTACAGGGCCGCACCGCCGCAGACTCTCGTCTCTCGACACTCGACTTCTCGTTCTCGTCTCTACTCTCTCGCTGTCGCCTGTCAATGAAATACTGATTACAGACTACAGGGCCGCAGACAACATACTGATTACTGATTACATTAAAAACCCTAAGAATATAGTATGATTTTGAGGCCCCTGCTGGACCTGGGGCCCATGGCCCAAGCCACAATTGCCATGGGCCAGGGCCGGCCCTGGCCCCATTCAATAGACTACACGTAGATTCCAGCCAATCAAGATCCACTTTGATTAGAATATAATATTAAAACATTAAATACTTAAATGAAAATATTTAAATATTAGTAAATACATATGTACGAATGAGATGAGAGGTATTTCATGGATGATAAATATAATAATAAGTAATTTAAAATATAATTACTAATTGAGATCTTCAATGATTAAGTTGACTGATTAATTAAGTATTTAGTCTACATGTATTAAGCACTCCCTTTTGTCACATTTCTCTTAATTTCTATTTTTCATATTTTATAATCTAAAAATTATTGTTTCTATTTCAGTTTTTCAGCTCAAAATATATCAAAATTTTAAGTTCTAGAATTTACATCATATAATTCAAAAAGTTTGTTAAAATTAATCAACAATTCTATTCTTTCTTCTTATTACTTAATTTAGCATTCGTTTGTTAACAGTTTAATAAGGCTCGCAATTTATTCGATCATTTATACATAACTGTTTTATGATGATTTAATAATATAAAAATGTTTATTCAATAACTTCTAGGTGGAGCTTTATGCAGAAAGACAAGTTTTTTTTTCTTCCAAACTTACTCCTCCCATTTAAAAAAAAAGTTCTTTCCATTTATGAAAAAGTCGTCCAAAAAATCATTCTCAATTTATATAGGGGCGTAGCCAGAATTATAATTTGAGGGGGCTTGAAGATCTCAAATTTAGCTTGTCGCTTGAGGTTATCCAAACAAGAGGTTAATGTGAGATATACGATTAATGTCAATTCTCTCAAGTACAAAGAGATTTTATAGGAAATTTGAGTTGTGATGAGTATGTGTATAAAAAAAACCATCTGTTTGTGAAATGTCATAAGAAAGATGAATATTTTATATTGTAATAATCAAAAACATATTTTTATCAATAAAGTCATTACTTTCACTTAATTTATGAATATATATCATCATGACGGCATTATAAATATAAGACGGTAATCAAACGAGAACCATAAAAAGGTTGAAAACCGTAAGAACCTATCTAAGCCGTAATTTGGTTTTGATCTTGTGGTTTTACTTGAAACATGTTTCACCACATGAAAAGGGCATAATTGTCATTTTGGTAATACATATTCATCAGATGAAACATACAAATTCACTAGATAAAACCCACGGATTCACTAGATGAAACACAATGATTTTCCAGAATGAATACACAAATTCATCATACGAAATACATCGATTCATCATATGAAACACATAGATTCATCACCTGAAACACACAGATTCATCATATGAAATCACCGATTCACCAAATGAAACACATAGATTGATCACATGAAACACACAAATTCAGCATATGAAACACATGTTGAATTACAACAAAAAAATCAGGGAACTTTTGTATAAATCAAGGGTTTTCTTAATTTTCAGTGGTAAGTTCAGAATCGTTTTTTCTAGACGCATATTAAACGTGGCTCTATCGTAAGCCTTTGCAGCTTCAATGGCGGAATCAAACGTACCTAACCACAACCTACATCCACAACACTTTGGATCTCGGATCTCCGTCGAATACTTTCCTCACAGCCTTCTTCGGACACCTTTGTACCGTCCTTCCTCATCACTCTCCTTCATCTTTCTCGACCGTTTTGTTTTCGGAGCGCTCGATTCAGGAGCTGTTATTAAATCGATTGCTTCAAGTTTGAACTCAAACTCAAACTCAAACTAGCCTTACCCGCCCATTGTCCTCAACCTCCAATTTTTTTCCAATGATTCACATAATTTCACACCCACACGAACGAGTTCCCTCATTTGGCGTCTTCTATTATTCTCTAACGAATTTCCTCCTTATCCGACGTCTTCCTCCCCCATCTTCCGCTTCTTTCCCCGGCATCCTGCACCTCCATCAAGCCATTGCAGCAAACACGATCTACAACTTTATGAGTCTATTGGAGTTATGTTCAATCTGAAACACGAAGTTCTATCCCACATTGGGTTCTGGGAATGATACCGGTGATTCCTGACTCTAGAAGCCGGTGAAAGTTTAGGTGATATTTAATTGGGGATTGAGTTGGATATATATGGTGGTGGTGGTTTAACATCAAAGACGATGACATCATCTCCTTTTTGAATCCAGTATGCCATGATATTAACAGCCAAAGATTTCCATTCTTTGGTTTCTAAACCTAATATTAGATTTCCATATCTATTAGACTTAGATTATTTAACTTCAATATATGTTAGAACCTCCATTCTTTGCTCAAGGGCTATTCTGGAGGATAATATGATGGGGTTCATATATTAGAGCTAAAGTCTACCACTATAGGGGTTTGACACCTTGTAATATCACGAATTTTCCATAAATTTTATATATTTATTTTGGGAGAATGGTTATAATAATGGGATGATTTTATTCAAACCTTATGTAAAAAGGGGTCAAAAGTGAGTTTGATCGAAGTTTGAGGTTATTGGTAGAATTGTGAAATCTTCAGGGTTGATTTGGTCAATTGTTGATAGTTTATCATGTATTTAAATGAGAAGATCAGATTTAAGTGAGTTATCTGAATTTGGATTCATTTTGAGGCGGTGGAAAGCAGAGAGAGAAGAACCTTACGATTTCAATTGCTTACGGTAAGAAATTCAATCTCAGTTTCTGCAAATTCATTCCTTAGGAATTATTGTCACAAAGTAATCAACCATATAATTAGGTTCCTGATTTGGGCTGGTGAAAAGAAGTGAAGTTTGGATCTCTGATTTGATTATCGGCTGTGAAATTCTAAGGTGAGTTCATCTGTTTATATTTGTCTTAATAAGTTTTATTTGCGAATTGAAATAGTCTATTAAGCTTATTTGTTATCTTTGAGAAATGGACACGAACTGATTTTGAAATTCTGGGTAGAAAATAAGTGAAACGGGTTAAGGATTTATAGAATCCGGAAGAGAGAGAGAGAGAGAGAGAGAGAGAGGGGGGGTGGGGGGAGGAGGAGGGGGGTCTTAGAGCTCTTTTGGAGAAGAATTGTGTGTTGTCATTCAATGGTAGCGGGGATAGTAGTGGAGCTTAAGCTATCAGTGGACGATGGTGATGGTTCGACAGTAGATGTGCAGGCGACATGAAAGGGGGACGGGTCCGATGAAAAGGATAAATATGTTAGTCATGGTGTGTTTTTTTTTCTTTGTCTTTAAATACTTTGACTTATACGTATGTTTAACAAACATGTCCATCAATTTTTAATTTATAAAAAAGCAAGATGTCTGAAATATCTTCATGAGACTTGCACTTTAGAGATACTTAACGGCTCCTAATGTTCCTAACGACCAAGGACAAAAAACCATGATTACATGCAAATTATAGGATTACCAATGTAATTCTTGAGCTCATGGGACAAGAACCGAGTTTTTTCAAACCACAAGGATGATTTTTGTAACTTACTCTTTATATGGTAATATAAATATGTCCCAATTTTATTTCAAATGACCACAATAGTACATTGCTTCAATTATGCACCGATGACTAATACTAACTTTGGCTTTAATTTTCTTTTAAAGTTTCATAAAAACACGCATGTATCATCAAGTTGTAGGTTTCTATGTAGTTTAACGAAGTCGATCAATCAAACAATCTGCATTTAATTGAGGATTACAATTATGTGTGTCAGTTCAAGCAGTTGGATCAAACACTGAAACAAACTTAGTATTTTAGGACGTATAAAACCATTATAATATAATATTTAATGAGGCTTTCACGTCTTTATGATCAACATATGTGTGTCTTGTACAAATATGTTTACAATAAGTTGTTACAATATATTTACAATGGTTCAAAAATGTTATTTTAGGAAACCATTATTCAAAACTTATAAGTTTAAAGAATTAAAATGTATCAAACTTTGTTTTCATTTATATTTTGGAAACAAAAATTTAATATCATCAAACCTTTCATATAAGAAGTTTTTAATCATGATTTCCTGAATAGAGATTTTAATTGTTAATTTCTGAAATAGAATAATTAAAAAACAGCAAATTGTTGTAGAATAATACAAAAAGTTATATCAATATGTTTATTGTTCTTGGATTTTCTAGAGTTGTATTCTATATTTTACTATACAAGTTGTCTTTATTTATTTATTTATTTATAATTCTAAATTTCTAATACATTTTGTTTCGTATATACTAATATTTAAAAAAGGTACCTCATATTAATGATTGTAATTTGTATTTATATGATTGTTTCATTCTGTATCTACTAAAATCAATTTAATATACATTAGTTAATTTTTATAAAATATATGTACAATCAAAATTCTTATTTTTCGTGCTATGAACAAGTTTTAGCTTTTACCATAAATAAATTCACCTCCAAAAATTTAAAACAAGTGTAAAATTCAATCACAAGATTTCGTCTTTTTTTTATATAAAACCCCTAGATCAAGTACTAATCTTTTTTTTTTAAAAGACAATTGCATTTCGGGGGTATCCTGAACTATGTCCAGACTAATCCTCATTCGACCCGACCACGATTCGGCCCATAACAGCAGGCCCACGAACAACCCTTTGATTCGGGGATACCTCCGCGTGATCACCACAGGGTTCGAACCCGGGTAGTAAGGGCTTCCACCACTTACCCTCCAAGATGTTACCGAACCCCGTGGTGATCAAAGCATATATGAGAATTTTCAATGATTAATTTTAGTTGGCAACACACTTTAATGATTAAATGAATAAAATGATTTGTGTTTTCTAAAATTTAGTGGTGTTATTTTACTAGCAACATTAAAATGAATCAAAACAAAGCAAATACATTCCAGAAACATAAAATCGATGCTTTAAAAAACATATTACCATTGTTTTATTTAGTTTGAGGGGGTGTTTGGTTGGAGGTATTGAGGGGTAAGAAATGCGAATGATAATGAAAACTGCTGTTTGGTTTGATATAATATAATGGAATCATTACCCCAAACCCATTAATTTCCATTCCTGACCAAATTGAGGGGAATGGAAATTTTATTCTCGCTTAGTCATTTTTTTCTCATACGTCCCTTCATGTCTCGATGTTGAATGAAAAGTACTTTTTATTTTCACGTGGACGTCACATATTTGTATTAAAAAGTTTATATAAATTGTTTTTTTATTAACTATATTGGTTTAATCAAACAACATCAATGGAATGCTCATTCCTATTCTCATTCTCCTTCACTCTCATTTTCATTCTCATTCCTTAAAATGAACCAAATCCCCCTCAATTGTTTGTAGTCATTATTTTTGACAGTGGTAATGCTGGTTGGTGACCATTGGCGGTGACCACAATCGATTGAAGCTGTATAGAACACAAAAATAGGATAATAATGTCTTAAATAAAAGAATCCCAATATCTGTAAATAATCAAGTTCTGTTGTAAACAATCAATTATGTTGTAATAAGTCAAACATTATTAATAATTTTCATTTCCTTTCTTAATTACTTCAACCAAATATTTAATTTTTACCAATGATTAACAATACCATTTAGAAACAAACATAAAAAATAGGGTTGTTTTCATTTTAGGGTAAATTCCAAAACTAAAACCAAAAAAAAAAAAAAAAAAAATTCATAATAAGACCGAAAAGAGTGCGAATTCTGAAATAATTAGATCGAAATGTAAAATTGATTCACTGCCCATCTTTAAAAGGATCTTTTACAACTGAAAATAACAGAGGAGCTGAAAAATGCTCTGCACTTCTTCTTCACCATTTTCCCAAACCAGCCTGGCTACTACTTCTCCCTCCATTTTCATCCAATCAACAACAAAACCCCAATTCAGTTTTCACTAAACAAAAACATTATCAAAATCTTTGTGGGTTTTTCCAATAGGAAATCAAGAACACAAAAAAGATCCAGATCTGCGTTTGATGAGGTAAAAGATTCTTGCTTTATGTCTTATTGGATTAAGATAACAAGTGCTTAATAATATCTCTTTGCTTTCAAATTGAATCAATACAGCTTTAATCAATTGTCGGCATTGGGTGAATGAGATGAACGAGGAAGTTGAGATTTTGGGGGAAACACAAGAATGAGTAGTGGTGGGTCATTGGGTCTAAGATCATCAAGCTATGGGTCTTTATTGCAGCATCAACAACAGTTTCAAAATGGAGGAGTGTTCTTATTACAACAAAAACCCAATCAGTCAACACCACCAATTGCTTCTAGAAAAACTTCAAAGATGTTTGTTAATAAAGAGAAGGAGAATATGGTTATGTGGATCTTTAAATTTGCACACCGAAAGAAGGTTGGAATGCTGTTCTTGTGTCTTGTTTCCATAGCAGCTATGTTATGGGTACTTTATGTTGGCAAAGGTTTGGTTCTCATTCCCCTAAAATCAATCAAATTTTTACTTAATTTTGTTTCATTGTCGGCAGTTTTGACTCATTTTGTATCTTTTTAGCTCAATTTACTTTCTGGGTTTGTCGTAATAATTCATTGTTTTCGATTGTTACTGAATCTTGATTGATTTGGAGCTCAATTCAGTTTTTTGGGTTTTTAACTTCACTGCATTTTGTACAATTTTCAGACCAATTCACTTCATTTTGGTTGATTATGAGGTCGACTCAGTTTCTGGGCCCTTCTTAATAATGATGCATTTTGTACAATTCTATCTGAATTTAATTTCTTGATTGATTTTAAAGTTTAAACTCATTCCAGTTTCTGGGTTCTTTAACTTGTTTGCATTCTGTACATTTTTATCTTGATAAATGTTCTTGGGCTTCAGCAAGAACTCATTTTAATAATATATATTGCATTTTGGTTGATCTTGAGCTCAATCTAGTTGTGGGTTTCGGTTATCCAGCACTTTTATTGATTTTTTTACTTCATTTTGTTTGGTTGTAGTTTTGATGAATTATGAGTTTGTGTTTGGGGTGTGGTGTGGTTATTCACAGGTGAAGTTACACAAGAAGTGCATCCTATCGAAAACTTAGAATTCAAGAACAATTCGATCACAAGTTTTTCACCAATGAGTGTTGATATAGAAGAAGTTCAAGCGAATGATTCTTCCTTGATGAATCATTCAGCTGCACAGCCACCACCACCACTGCCGCCACCACCACCGCCACCTGCTTATTTCACCGGATACACTCTTCCTCCTGACCATCCTTGTGAAACCTTCAAAATGCCGCCTCCACCAGCAGACAAGAAACGAACTGGCCCACGACGTGAGTCTTGAAACTACTTCTCTCCCACATTCCATTTTCACATATCTGTTGAAAAAATTCCGTTTTTTTTCTGTCTTTCAGCATGCCCGGTGTGTTACCTTCCTGTGGAAGAAGCTATCGCGTTAATGCCAAAATCCCCATCATTTTCTCCGGTCCTCCAAAATCTGACTTACATTCATGAAGAAAATCTAACTAAAACTGAGTTCGGAGGCTCAGAATTTGGTGGGTATCCTTCTCTGAATCAAAGACTTGAATCTTACGACATAAAAGAGTCAATGGCAGTGCATTGCGGGTACGATTTTCTTGAAAAAGATTTTATTTATTTTCATAGATTCTTGTTTTCTTGATGCATATAAATGGCAACAGATTTGTGAGAGGAGATAAACCCGGGCGTAATACAGGATTTGACATTGATGATTCGGATCTTTTTGAGATGGATCAGTGTCACGGAGTTGTGGTTGCATCGGCCATATTTGGTAACAATCTGCTCAAAGTTCATAACTTTTTAATTGTTGATTGTTTCTAATGATTTTAAGTTTTTCAGGTGCTTATGATTTGATTCAACAGCCCAAGAACATGAGCGAAACCGCAAAGAAAAATGTTTGCTTTTTCATGTTTGTGGATGAAGAAACTGCTAGTTTTTTGAGAAATTCAAGTGATCTTGACGATAGCAAGAGGATAGGATTATGGCGGATAGTTGTTGTTCGCAACCTACCTTATACTGATCCAAGACGCAATGGGAAGGTATGGTATCCCAATGTTATTAAGCTCTTTATTAAGACGTTTTGGGTGTGTTAACCGGCTATTTAGCTCAATCACCTTCTCTAGAAGTTATTTTTACAAAAATGACCCTCAAGTGTACTTTCAAGCTTTTCGGGGGCAGGTTGTTTTACATCAGTTTAACACCAGGCTGTTTGGTTGGTTTTCCATTAAGTTCTGCATGGATAAAGTAGTCTGTGTGGATTAATTTGGCTGTATAGATTGGAAAGGTTTTTGTTTGGGAGTGTTTTTTAATTGGGAGGGGCAGGTTTGGAAAAAAAACTTGGCTTTTTACGTAAAGCTCCCTCATAAAAGCTTACTGAATAAGCCACTTTCTATATCATTAAGCCACTACCAAACAGTCATGTATAGCTGATCAAACAAGTTGTGAGTCTCATTAAGCTCATTAAGCTGCTAAGCATTAGTTTTTCACGAAATAGACAAATGTTCCAAATGAATCTACATATGTACAGGTTCCGAAACTTCTACTACATAGGCTTTTCCCAAATGTTCGCTATTCTCTATGGGTGGATGGGAAACTTGAGCTTGTTGTGGATCCTTATCAAATTCTTGAAAGGTAGTTGCTTTTCTTTTAGTTCACATGATTCACTTTGATTTGAATAGAGAATGTACATTGCAAGGGTATTTAGTCATTTAGTTAACCCTTTGGAGGTCATGGGTTCGGTTCTTTTGTTTCTGGTTGAGGAAAAAATGTCGAAACTCTGAATTTTGTAAAAATTTCAGGTATTTGTGGAGGAAGAATGCTAGTTTTGCAATATCTAGGCATTACAAGCGGTTTGACGTGTTTGTAGAAGCCGAAGCTAATAAAGCGGCTTCAAAGTATGACAATGCATCCATCGACTTCCAAATCAACTTTTATAAAACGGAGGGTTTAACCCCATATTCGGAGGCGAAGCTTCCTATTAGAAGCGGTACAATTTTCATTCTTATAATTAACGAAATCTAATGCTTAGCTTTGGTAGTTATGGTTTTACTGGTAACTGTGGGTGTCTGGGTCGGTTTGTGTGCACCTTGACTAAATCCCATGGGCCCTGAACTTAACAGTTAGGCAAACCCTGTAGTGGATTTGAACCGTTGATCACTTTTCATCAAATGCCCTCCCATTGTCTTAGAGCATCTCCAACAACTATGCTAAAATAGAGAAAAGTGAGATTTTAGCAACTTTGTTGCTCCAACAACTATGCTATCTTGTATGCTAAAATAGAAAAAGAGGAGAGAGAATATAAAAATCTCGAAATTTGGAGAAATTTCTAAAACCCACTTTTTAAGAAAGAGAAATATTATCTTAATCTTTCCACCAATAAGAGACGGTGAGTAAAGTGTTTAGCAGAGAAAAATAATATTTTATTCATGTATTGATTATTTTAATAATATACTCATTGCTAAAACAGAATAGTATTTGGAGTTGGAAGTAATTATTTTTAGAGATTTTGACTTTTGATACTCTATTTTAGAAAAAAATATAGCATAGCTGATGGAGATGCTCTTACCAGTTAAGCTATCCCTCTACTCCACCGATGCTTTTTCTGGTGGGTAATCTAGTGGGTTCCACATATTCTCGTATAGTATCATAACCAAAGATCTACCACTTCAGGGAGTTTGACATTTTTGGGCAATATGTACTCGTTTAGCCCCCTCTAGGCTCAGTATACGATGGAACCTACTTTCTCTCATCAATGGCTCTTTTGGAGATTAAATATGGGGTTCCACGTATTCACACATGAATCTTGTAGATCAATGAGGTTTTGTTTCATTTGTTTTTATCGTGTAGATGTTCCCGAAGGATGTGTGGTGATACGAGAGCATATTCCCATCTCGAACCTTTTTACTTGTCTTTGGTTCAATGAAGTTGATCGGTTTACTTCAAGAGATCAGATTAGTTTCTCAACGGTTAGGGACAAGATCACCGCTAAAACGAATTGGACCGTTCATATGTTCTGGGATTGTCAAAGGCGAAACTTTGTAGTTCAGGTGATAAAAATCTTACTACTGATACAATTTGAGTTTTCAAATATCAAAACAGTTTCTCTCCAAATTATTACAAATTCTTGTTCAAGATTTGAAAGAATTCAATATATTTTTGGATTGGAAACTTAGTTCTGTTGACCTTAAAAGTCAACTCTGTGTTAGATGAAACTTTCTTTTCTGGATTATGCTGATCCTGTTGGTTCCTATTTCTCAGGGATACCACAGAGATATTCTGGAGCACTGGCCGCCACCACTGCAACCACCACCACCACCACCACCACTCCTGCCGCCACCTCCTGATGCAGTTGCTGTTTTTATGCCGCCACCCTCCACCCCGATAGATGTAACAACAAACATTACAGCCTCAGAAACATCCACGGAACATAGTGTAAGTAATCCCACAAAGATTCCGCCAGCAAGGCGGCGGAGAGACAGAAGATTCAGTTCAAAGCGGCACCGGAAAATTGGTACCCAAAACTAGAAAGATTTGTATATCGAAAAGAAGTTGGTTATTTCCTTCCCTGGTTAGAGAAACCATTTCGGGTTAGGAAAATCGCTGCAAGATGGAAGGTATTGAAATTTCAGTCATCATACACTTGATAAATTTATTGGTTTACCATTTTTTGTTGTATATATCTATACTATACTTTAGAAAAGATGATGATATTGGAATTATATTTGAATTATTTCATTATTTTATAAGAAAATAAGTTGTGGGTACTTGTTGTACCAACATGAAATGGAGCCATGATGGTCCATTTGGGTCCCTAACTAGGGTAGGGGTGCACCACGAGGGTTAACCATTCTCCCGTGCTTACCTAAAATATCACTATCTTCGCAAATGGCACGTCCGTGACTTGACTTGCGGAGGTAGATAAAAGTTACAGTTCCTACCCAGGTCCGCAAGTGGCACATCCACAATTGGGGACTTGCTCCCATCATTTCTATTTATAGTTAGTTAATTTTTTCAATATTAATTACATTTTTCTCCCTGTACTTATACTAATTTGCATTTGGCCATGTACTTATGGTAATTTACATATTTTGTCCTTGTAATTAGATTAGTTACATATTTGGTCCTTGTACTTAGAGTAATTATAGATTTAGTCCCTATAATTAGAGTAGTTACATATTTTTTCCTTGTACTTATAATAATTTACATATTTGGTCCATGTAATTAGAATAGTTTACATATTGGTCCTTATAATAAGAGTATTTACATAATTGGTCCCACAATGTCGATTAATTTACATATTGGTCCCTGTACCTAGACTAATGTAGGATTCGTGCACACAGGCATTTTGAGGATCAGATGATTCAGATCGTATTCAAGTTTTAGGCCAAAGGGGATTTTGGAGCTTGGGCTTTATCCATTTTACTTACTACTTAAGGGCCAAGGGGATATATCTATCTCCCTCTCTATATATATAGAGGGATAATAAATTGTAAACCTCTAAATGTGTGTAAACTTTGTAAACTTTGGATTTTATTGGTTTTCTTGATGAAATTGTTTCATATAATTCATTTCTTGATGAAATTGTTTCACATAATTGTGTTTTTAATGTAAAAACGAAAAAGTTTTATCAAACTGAGAAAATATATGAAATAGTTTCATAGGAATGAAAAAAAATATATATGAAACTACATAAAAAACACAAATATATGAAACATTTTGATTAAGAAATGAATTATATGAAACAATTTCATCAAAATAAACAATTTTATGAAAAAAATTCATTAAGAAAACCTATGAAATCCAAAGTTTACACGGAAAAAAGTTTACAAAATAGTGGAACTCTCTCTCTCTCTCTATATATATATATATATATAGGGCAAATCAAATGCACACCATTCAATTGTTGCACCCCTATACAAACCAATCTCTACCAATCATTCTTCTTCTTCTTCATACATTTTTTGTCTGCGTATCTTTCTTCTTCTTCCTCCTTTTTTTCTGCGTATCCTTGTTCCATTGTTCAATTAAGAGTTCATCTATAAATTATGTAATATATTGCTGTTGTGTGTGTATATTAATTTGCATATATGCAGTATTTCATTTGCATATATGCAGTATTTAGTTTGCATATATGCAGTATTTATTTTTCATATATACATTTTTTTTCTTCATAAAACTAGTTGTTATACTTCGAACTCAAAATCAAAACTAGTTGGTATATTTCGAACTTAAAATTGCACATATGCAGAGGCAAAATGAAATCAATAAACCCTAAAACTAGTTCTAATATTTGGAACTCAAAATCGTAACTGCATAGTGTTGTATTACGAACTCAAAATCGCACATATGCAGAGGCAAAATGAAATCAATAAACCCTAAAACTAGTTCTTACATTTGGAACTCAAAATCGAAACTGAATAGTGTTGTATTACGAAATCAAAATCACACATATGCAGAAGCAAAATGAAATCAATAAACCCTAAACAGATCGATTATAGCTACCTCCGATAAAGTTGGTGTCGAATCCTCTATGAATCTCTATTTTCAGGGGAAGAAGATGATCATATGGAAAGGGGCGACATACCCGGGAACGAGAATTATTTTGAGATTCCCTGCACATGGGATTTCCCAAATTTAACCTTCCCTCTACCTTTTTTTTCTCAATTGGTGTATCTATGTTTCTTAAGTTTACACTTTTTACCCAAACTAATCTAGACCATTAGATTAGAAAATCAAGAGACATGATGGGTTTGTAAGGTGTGCAACAATTGAACGGTTTGCATTTTACGGAGCCTATATATATATATATATATATATATATATATATTATTTATATATATGTATACCGGGTCTGGCCGGTGAGGATCATCCCGTCCCCGTTCACGTTAAAATCCTCGAAAAGTTCCCCAATCTCTGCCCCGTCCCCGTTAAGAAATCCTCGAAGCCGACCCAAAAAGTGTGGTATTCTATTTTCACCGTTGGTTTCTGTTTTTTGCATCCATATCAATTACAGTTTTGGTCATTGTATTTTATAGTAATTAAGGTTTTGGTCCTTGTACTTACACTAATTTAAATATTTGGGAGCTGTAACTATAGTAGTTACATTTTTGGTCCTATACTAATAGTCATTACAAACTTGGTCCCTATAGTTAGATTAATTACAGTTTTTGACTTCGTACTTAGAAGAATTTATAGATTTGGTCCCCATAACCATAACAATTGAATTACTACGTAGAATGGTTTTTACTTGGCATCATTGACATTGGAGAGTCGGATATCTCTTACATTAGATATCAAGGCCAAGTTGACTCCCCATCCTAAGATGTTGGCCTTGTTTAGGTTTACCTGTTTTGGTCCACGGTTGGACATTACAATGGGTGGTGGAGACTAGGCTTGTTCATCGGTTGACATCCATCGGATGTGAGGGGAACCGAACCGATTAAATCATCCATTGGATGATAGTTTTGCCAACCGATCCAATCCGATTAACATTGGACAACCGATCCAATCCAATCTGACGGACGATTGGATCGATTCGGTTCCATCCATTACATATTATTATTGAGTTTTAATTTTCTTTTTTAATTAAATTTTTTTACCCCCCCTAAAGTTAAATATAGATTATCTTAAAAATTACTAATATTTTAATTAAACAAATTACATCAAGAAAACAAGAATTTTGTGCTATTCAATATAACATCTATCTCCATATAGTTTTTTTGTTGCTTTAACCATTTCTTACATGAAATGTTATATATGCGTTATATACATTATGAATATTTATGTACGTTCAAGTGTATACAACACCTCGACACTGGGTCGGTAACTCTACATCACCTTCTTCAACATTTTTTTCAACGTCGTAAGACATCGCGTTCTTCATCATCGTAACCCAACACCCATCGAGACGAATCGAGAACCTATCGAGTTTCGGTTGTGAATTGGGGAACAAAAAAGAGCGCACCACGTCTTCACACCTTCACGGGTCATTCATGTATTATTCATTATGAATAATGTATCCTTCAGGATGAATAATACAACATTAAGGGTGAATAATACACGATTCATGAATTCGTGTATTATTCAAGCTGAATGTTGTATAATTCATTCTGAATATTGTATTATTCATCATGAATAGTGAATGAACGTTCACTTTGTTACTCATACTGAATGTGGACACCCGGTGATGTGCATACATATTCATAATGAATAAAATCAAGTTTCAGTTATGAATCGAGGAACAAAAGAGAGTGTGCCATTTGTCCATGATGAATACTACACGATTCATGAATAATACAAACATTTAGGGTGAATAGTACACGATTCATGATGAATAATACATGAATCATGAATTCGTGTATTATTCATCCTGAATGTTGTATTATTCATTCTGACTACTGTATTATTCATCATGAATAGTGAATGAGCGTTCACCTTTGTTATTCATACTAAATGTGGACACCCGGGGACATGCATAGATATTCATAATGAATATAACACATATATAGTATTTCACGTAAAAAACGGTTAAAAAGGAAAAAAAACTATATCGAGATAGATGTCATATCGAAGAGCACGAAATTCTCGTTTTTTGATGTAATTTGTTTGATTAAAATGTTAGTCATTTTTAAGATAAATTATAATTAAACTTTAAGGAGGTAAAAGTATCTTAATTAAAAAAATAAAAAGTCAAATAAGGTAGACGCTGATTCAAAATTCAGTTTTGCTTCTAATCACTTCTCTATTAATCTTATTATGTTTTAACCATTGATTAGTTTTCTAAACTTTGATCAATGGCTAAAATTGGTCCTCACGTGCACAATGAAAAATGAGTTTTCATTTGAACCACCCCTATATATATACATACATACATATATATATATATACATACATACATATATATATATATATATATATATATATATATATATATATATATATATATATATATATATATATATCCAGTACGAGGGACCTTCTTTTGAGAACCTATGTGTAACAACCCATCCCAAACATACATCATTTAACACAATATACATTTCATCATAAAAGAACATAGATACATATTATATCACATACGGTCCCTTAGTCTCAAAACTGTACAATACATATTTCAGTACAAACCTTTCGCTAATAATATCATAACTAAAAGACTATTGATACAAAACGTTTCATGAAAACTTCATAAACACACAACCTCCAAAAGCATATCATAAATTATCCCTTCCTTTTCTCTTACTTGCTACTCGACCTGGAATACATATTTTTGAAAACAAAATGAGGGTTAGACCAATTGGTCTAAGTGAGAAAATCCCTGTCAGTTTAGTAATCATTTTATAAAACACAGATATACAAGTATTTGAATACCAAGCATGACTAGTATGCACTGTGTACAACTCTTTCACATGGCCATATTAGTTGGTTGCGCTAAACCAACTAATCAATTTACTCCGCTGCACTAAAATACAGCCAACTCCGCTGTCCCTCCGTACAGCCAAAACTCAATCGACCCTAAGTCCGGTCAACGTCCAATCGTGTAGTGTAATGCTCATATAATATAACATATATCTCAATATATCTTGTTTCAATCATAAGCACATCATCACACTACCTACCACATATTTATTCAACATATATATGAATTCCAGTTTGAAAATGATTAAAGTAAAACTCACCTGAAAGAAATAACGCAACTAACACCTTCTCTTGAAAATCACGGGGATTTTACTTTTCAACAAATTCCACCGAATCTGAATTACATAAAATACATATGTAAAGCCCGTATCCCGGTATGTAATTTCTTTTATTAATTCTTTTCTTTTAAGTTTGACTTAATGTGGTCTCCGTTAACGGGGTTAGTCGAATTGGACCTAATCGTTAAAGTTTCGGAATTTTTGGTTAGTTGCGAGAGGTTTGTTAGTTGAGGGGCTAGTTGTGTCAAAGGCCAAAAACCCCCATGGGTTTCGGCCCATGCAGGAAGTGGCGAAGTCCATGTGGTTTGTTTTTTTAGAATTGGTGTCGTGAAGGATAAGCAAAGGAAACAATTAGAAACAAAAAAAAACCCTACGGCTCTTTGATGTGGTTTTGGTGTGGTTGTCGGCCGGAGGTGGGAACCGAGAGAGAGAGAGAGAGAAAGATCGAAGAGAGAGAAGAGGGAGAGAGAAGCCGAGAGAGAGATAGAGTTTGCTGCCGGCGACGAGGAGAGAGGAAGAGGAAGGTGATCGCCGGCGAGTTGGTCGGTTTAGAGGACGAGAAAACGTTCGTCGAGGTATGTCGGAAGTCTTTCGTTATTTATTTGTCAATAAACCGCCACCACCACCGCCGCAGCCACGGCTGCCGGCGGTGGGGCCGCCGCTGCATGCCGCTGTGGTGGCGGCAGTGGGTGCGTGGGTGTGTGGGTTCGTGCGGGTGTGTCGTTGCGGGGGAGTCGGGAGTGGGTGACGTTGGGAGGTCTCGCCGGAGGGTGTTACCGTAACCCTCGTCGCCGCCGCCAACCACCACCGCCGCCGGAGGCGGCAGGGGGTGGTGCTCGGTTGTTATCCAGCGTAGTACAGCTCTTTCCAGTAAGCTTGTAGGCTGTTCGGGCCTGTTTGGATTAAGCATTGACTTAATGGGATTATAACCTTTAGTTATCATTTTATGTGAAAACGTTTGTCTGCCACTGTTTTGCGACGGCCATAACGTTTCCGTCGTAGCTCGGATTGAGGCGAATCCGGTGCCCACGGTTCACATTCTGTGCCGGGCACACTTTTCGTGTTTTAGCAGAAGTCCGGTTCGGCCTCTAGCTAGGCGTATTTTGGCTGTTTATACAGCAGGTCCGGATGTGTCAGTTCGCGTTCCGTTTTAAAAGTCACAGTTTCTGCCACTGTTTTGGGAAAGCCATAACTTCTGCTAGGAATGTCGGATTGGGATGAAACTAGTGCCAAAAGTTCCCATTCTGAGTCTAGTAAGTTTATTATGTTTTGCGGAAAAACCAGTTCGGACCGTAGCTAGTGTCAAACTGCTGTTTTATAACGAAAGGTGCTGTTTTTCGCTGTGCAGTTAACCAGTTTTGTAAAATCCATAATAAATTGTAGAAAAATCGTTAGAGCGCGTGCGATACGTCCCTGGAAATCTAAGACCCGGACATAGAGGGTAGTTAATTTTAATTGAGGATTTTCTGGGTTTAAGGAGGTCGAAACAGGTCCCGAACAGACCTGGTTTTCTAAGCCAAAAAGTCGTTTTAGCGACAGTTTAATCGTGCGTCTTGTTTTAGGGTCCGGGCCACGTATTGATACGTTTTAACGTTCGTTTAGGTGTCGGGAAGTGATCTTGGAATTGTGGAGCTTGAATTATTGTTTGTGAGCTAGGCGCGCTTATGAGGTGAGTTCTCTCACTATAACTAATGTCGGTTACTTTTTACATTACAATTTGTACGTGTGTGGTAGTTTTAATTGTTTGTGATGCGGGACTAAATAGTGGGGCGTCTAGTCGGACCTTTATTGTTATGACTACGCGGGTGGCGTAGGAGTTCGGTGGGGCCGAGGTTTATATACGCGGGTGGCGTAGTGACTCGGCGGGGCCGAGGTTTATATACGCGGGTGGCGTAGTGACTCGGCGGGGCCGAGGTTTATATACGCGGGTGGCGTAGGAACCCGGGGGATCCGGGTAATGCTTGCACGGTTATTGTGTGGTCGGGTGGACCAGCTTATGCCTTTGGGTGGGATGGTGTAGGTATGCATGTTTATGATTTGTTCGTAGACTTGTATGCTGTTTATGTGCAATTATTTGTTTAGAGGTGGTGTGGAAATAACTGTTTTATTTATGGTGTCTGAATTCACTAAGCTTCATGCTTACCCTTTCCCAATAAAATTGTGGTTTCAGGTACGAGTGGCTCCAAGGCGTGACGAGTACACACTGGCGCGTGGGAAGAGTTGATTACTTTTATGATTTTAATTTTAGACATTTATTCCGCTGTTTATTGTTCGTAAGAATATTAATTATGAGGTTGCAAATGAGATGATTGAATTATTAAATGAGTTTTCATTAATGAAATGTTACTTTAAAATTTTTAAATTTCTTGTAATTTTTGGGACGTTACAACTTGGTATCAGAGCACGGCTTGAGTGAATCAAACGCATTTCGGTGTGTTTGATCTCAAGTTTGCGGCTATAAAATTTTCTTTAAAGTTTTTGGGAAATAAAAAGAAGGAAAGATCCGTTTGAGGAACGGTGATCGAGGGCGCAGTGTGTACAGTCAGCCGGAGCCAAGGGGGAAAGGTATAGTACTTAGTGTATTTATTGCTTTCTAGGCATAGGGTATGCGTGCTAGATTGCCTATGTTGTTTACACTGTACTGTATGATGATTGCTTGCTAGTAGGAATCAATGCTAGTTATGGTAGGTTGTTAAGTGAAGGCCCTATAGGTTGTATGCAGTAAGAATCATATAGCCTTAGAATATTTGATTTAGTTCTATTGCGCAGCTCTTGTTTGAGTCCAACCGTTCTAGGATAGAATCTTGTATTCGAATGTCTATTTGATTCACGCTGCGTGCGACTGGGTATTCGCGAGGCAACTCGTTATGGCTAACAGGGATTCCGTTGTAGCAAGGGTAGTGGGATGAGATGAAATTCCTAGTGAGCTGGGAATAGCGTTTACATATGGGTACGTATGCAAAAATTGCTTTCTAGAACATAGGAGTATGTATGCTAGATTGCCTGGTGCTTAATACACTGTATTGTATGGTTGTTACTTGCTATTAGGAACTTATGCTAATTTTGATAGGTTGTTAAGCAGATGCACTATAGGTTGTATGCGGTAGGAACCGAATAGCCTTAGAATGTTGGATTTAGTTCTATTGCGCAGCTCTTGTTTGAGTCCAACCGTTGTAGGATATAATCTTATATTCGAATGTCTATCTGGTTTCCACTGTATACGACTGTGCGTTCACGAGGCAACTCGTCAGGGTTAGTGGGGGTTCCGCCCTAGCAAGGGTAGTGGGGTATTATGATTAATCCTAGGGAGCTAGGAAGAGTGTGTACATATGCCGGTGCGGGCATATGTGTGTAGTTATCGGCGAGAAACTACTTGGACCCATCGGATGGAACTCGGAACGAGTGATGATAGGTGTGGAAGGTAGTAGTAGAGCTCCTACTATCGGAAACACAGGATCAATGCTCGAGTCGGGGAAAATCACGAGGAATCCAAGGAGTTAAGCGTGAGCGTTGTTAGTGTGAGTTATTATGCGCTAATAACTCGTTGTAATATCTACCCAGAATAGCCATCACAAGGAGGAGCCACAATAGTGAACCTGCTAGTATAGATGTGTACTTGTTTTGCTGGAGATGATGATCATTGGGGTAGTGATGAAGGTTCTAAACTAGTGGTCGTTGGAATAAAAGGACGATTATAGTATTAATCACTTGGAGTGACGATGAGGATGATGTTTGCTTCGGGCCAAGATGGATGATTGTGCTAGAATCATAGGCTTATAGAGCCGACTTTGATTTGAGGAAAAATCGTAGGGATTATTTGACGTAATTTCCCAACTTGCCTAAGAGGTTTAAATGTCCGGATGACGTTAGTGGATCGGAGAGATTTGGAGGAGTAGGAGTCGAGGCGTAGAATGCCGACTGAGTCATGCACAAAGTTTGATTTTGAAATAGATTGTATTAACAAATTCTTGTGTTTCAAATCATTTATTGGATGGTGTTTTGGAATTTTGGGAAATGTTCAGCACACACACAAGATTTTGAAATATGGTTTTGAAAGTGTATGAAATCGTTTTATCACGGGAGTGCAAACTTTGTTAGAATTTGTCTCATTTCGTTATTTTTCCAACGGTTCTTTCGGGTAAGATGATATCCGTGTTTTGTGGTATTTAAAATGTTGGGCAAGTGACTACGGCTTGTGACTTTAACATTGGAACTCCTCCACATATGTTAGAGTTGAGACGGAAAGTTACATTCTACGATGTCTGTATAAAGCTATTTGAGCGATTTGGTTAAAATAAGTTTTGTTTTACGGCGTGTTGAGTCGTGTGGGTTTAATTTCACGAGGTGCATATCTTATTTGTTTATGTGACCATTTGGGGAAATCTTGGAAATCAATTTAAAGAACCCCACCTTTTGAGATTTTATGAGGTTTTAGTCGATATTTTCAAATGATGAAAACAGATTGGTTTTTATTTTCAAGTTTGAAACTTACACGAGACAGTTGTGTTTTAACAAAAGTATATTTGTAAACCGTTTCATCGTTTTGTATGACTGGCCGACGCGCGTAAGATTTGTTGGTGAACCCTGTGCCACGACATTTTATGTTGGAAAAAGAGGAATTTTGGGGTTAACTGTCGTGGAACTGATTTTGAAATTTGTGCACACTTCTGTCGCACCCGGTGTAAGGTCGAGCGGTTACTTTAAATACATGTCATGAGTCAATTCATACTAGAACCGTGACGGTTCATTTTCAAAGAAATTATTTATTTCGCTTTACGTTTTGTGAGTAAACTAAGCTGCAATGAAATGATTTTCAACATGATTTTCATATGTGGGACGAGCGTGTCCATTTTTGCTTAACTACCGACCTGGTAATAGTAGTTTTATTGCTTACGGTCTTTTTGAATGAAAAATCTTGACGTTGAAAATATTTTGTAAATGATTTTGTAAACCATTTGGGAAGTGCGCTTATAAGTGTTATGTGTCATTTTGAGAATTTTAAGGGTGTGAGTCCTTTTGGAAAACTCTTTGGTTTAACCCGTGTCGAGGTTGGGACTAATGTTGATTTTAGAGTATTGCTTGCTTAAACTTTATTTAAACGCGTTTTTGACCGACTTATGGGTCTAGCAAGCGTGGAGCGTTTTGCTCGGTTTTGACTTTGAGATAGTCATGGGTCAATTGCACGGTTTTTAATGGCTCGATGTGGAGTTTTGTTGATGGGTTGTTTTGTTGCACAGTTTTGCACTTATTGCACGTTGAGCATTTACATGTTGGGTGAGTGAGTCATTCCGGGATAGGCATGTTGTTGGTAGACTGTTTTGCAGTGGATCCTTGGTCACGTCAGTCAGACGTTGGTAACGGTCGGTTGGGTATCGGGGTGGGACCCCGGTATCCATGTGTTATGACTTTGACTTTCCAGTAGGCACTAAGAGGATACAGTCTTTGGCACTTACCCGAGAGGTAGTTCCGATGTGCCAGGACTTGAGACGTACCTGGGAGGTAGGCGTTAAGGTGTATCTTGTTACGGTGTAACTAGGTTTCCTAGGGCGGGTAATGGTAGTAGTAACCCTGAGATGCCTACTTGTGATGAATGGTTGTGGTGGAATGACCTTCGTGGGTGATTATAAATTTACTGGTTTGATGATGCGTGTAAGGTAAGTTTTGGGAGTCTATTAGAACTCGTAGGAGTTAATCGACGGTTAATGGTAGGAATGATCGGATCCGAGTATCCAGTTGGGTATACTGGTGGGCAACTTTAGAATGGTTAGAGCTTGAGATTTGACTCGGGATGTATGGAATATCTAATGTTGGGGGACAACCGAAGTCGCTTGGCTAGGAATGATTCCAATTGTTGGGGTGTTCTGCCGATCATAATCCCAGTGTCCTAAAAGGAGTACGTTAGTTAGAAAAGTATTCGAGAAGTTTTAGAAGGGATTTCAAGTGGACTTAGGAACCTGAGGTTGAGATGTGGGAGAACTATCTTTAGCTATGCACAGGCATAGACTTCGAGGACGAAGTCTAATCCAAGTGGGGGAGAGTTGTAAAGCCTGTATCCCGATATGTAATTTCTTTTATTAATTCTTTTCTTTTAAGTTTGACTTAATGTGGTCTCCGTTAACGGGGTTAGTCGAATTGGACCTAATCGTTAAAGTTTCGGAATTTTTGTTTAGTTGCGAGAGGTTTGTTAGTTGAGGGGCTAGTTGTGTCAAAGGCCAAAAACCCCATGGGTTTCGGCCCATGCAGGAAGTGGCGAAGTCCATGTGGTTTGTTTTTTTAGAATTGGTGTCGTGAAGGATAAGCAAAGGAAACAATTAGAAACAAAAAAAAACCCTACGGCTCTTTGATGTGGTTTTGGTGTGGTTGTCGGCCGGAGGTGGGAACCGAGAGAGAGAGAGAGAGAGATCGAAGAGAGAGAAGAGGGAGAGAGAAGCCGAGAGAGAGATAGAGTTTGCTGCCGGCGACGAGGAGAGAGGAAGAGGAAGGTGATCGCCGGAGAGTTGGTCGGTTTAGAGGACGAGAAAACGTTCGTCGAGGTATGTCGGAAGTCTTTCGTTATTTATTTGTCAATAAACCGCCACCACCACCGCCGCAGCCACGGCTGCCGGCGGTGGGGACGCCGCTGCACGCCGCTGTGGTGGCGGCAGTGGGTGCGTGGGTGTGTGGGTTCGTGCGGGTGTGTCGTTGCGGGGGAGTCGGGAGTGGGTGACGTTGGGAGGTCTCGCCGGAGGGTGTTACCGTAACCCTCGTCGCCGCCGTCAACCACCACCGCCGCCGGAGGCGGCAGGGGGTGGTGCTCGGTTGTTATCCAGCGTAGTACAGCTCTTTCCAGTAAGCTTGTAGGCTGTTCGGGTCTGTTTGGATTAAGCATTGACTTAATGGGATTATAACCTTTAGTTATCATTTTATGTGAAAACGTTTGTCTGCCACTGTTTTGCGACGGCCATAACTTTTCCGTCGTAGCTCGTATTGAGGCGAATCCGGTGCCCACGGTTCACATTCTGTGCCGGGCACACTTTTCGTGTTTTAGCGGAAGTCCGGTTCGGCCTCTAGCTAGGCGTATTTTGGCTGTTTATACAGCAGGTCCGGATGTGTCAGTTCGCGTTCCGTTTTAAAAGTCACAATTTCTGCCACTGTTTTGGGAAAGCCATAACTTCTGCTAGGAATGTCGGATTGGGATGAAACTAGTGCCAAAAGTTCCCATTCTGAGTCTAGTAAGTTTCTTATGTTTTGCAGAAAACCAGTTCGGACCGTAGCTAGTGTCAAACTGCTGTTTTATAACGAAAGGTGCTGTTTTTCGCTGTGCAGTTAACCAGTTTTGTAAAATCCATAATAAATTGTAGAAAAATCGTTAGAGCGCGTGCGATACGTCCCTGGAAAGCTAAGACCCGGACCTAGAGGGTAGTTAATTTTAATTGAGGATTTTATGGGTTTAAGGAGGTCGAAACAGGTCCCGAACATACCTGGTTTTCTAAGCCAAAAAGTCGTTTTAGCGACAGTTTAATCGTGCGTCATGTTTTAGGGTCCGGGCCACGTATTGATACGTTTTAACGTTCGTTTAGGTGTCGGGAAGTGATCTTGGAATTGTGGATCTTGAATTATTGTTTGTGAGCTAGGCGCGCTTACGAGGTGAGTTCTCTCACTATAACTAATGCCGGTTACTTTTTACATTACGATTTGTACGTGTGTGGTAGTTTTAATTGTTTGTGATGCGGGACTAAATAGTGGGGCGTCTAGTCGGACCTTTATTGTTATGACTACGCGGGTGGCGTAGGAGTTCGGTGGGGCCGAGGTTTATATACGCGGGTGGCGTAGTGACTCGGCGGGGCCGAGGTTTATATACGCGGGTGGCGTAGTGACTCGGCGGGGCCGAGGTTTATATACGCGGGTGGCGTAGGAACCCGGGGGAGCCGGGTAATGCTTGCACGGTTATTGTGTGGTCGGGTGGACCAGCTTATGCCTTTGGGTGGGATGGTGTAGGTATGCATGTTTATGATTTGTTCGTAGACTTGTATGCTGTTTATGTGCAATTATTTGTTTAGAGGTGGTGTGGAAATAACTGTGTTATTTATGGTGTCTGAATTCACTAAGCTTCGTGCTTACCCTTTCCCAATAAAATTGTGGTTTCAGGTACGAGTGGCTCCAAGGCGTGACGAGTACACACTGGCGCGTGGGAAGAGTTGATTACTTTTATGATTTTAATTTTAGACATTTATTCCGCTGTTTATTGTTCGTAAGAATATTAATTATGAGGTTGCAAATGAGATGATTGAATTATTAAATGAGTTTTCATTAATGAAATGTTACTTTAAAATTTTTAAATTCCTTGTAATTTTTGGGACGTTACAACATATAACTATTTACCACATAAAACTCAATGACAGGCTAAGAATCCTAAACAAGCCTAACATCCCTTACTCAGAAAACACTCACAAATGTCCCTCTACGGCGACTTAGCATTGTGAGAAGTTAGAAAACTTCCGGACATGTGATCCGGGTGTGATTTTCCGGATAAAATTACTATCCGGGAAATGTAAAGAATCCGGGAACTTATCCGGACACCAATCCGAAAAACCATATCCGGAAATCAATATGGAAACCGGGAAGTCCGATTAAAACATTACATCCGGAAAACTAATGAATCCGGATAAAAGTTCGAATCAGACTCGATCGCTACTACTAAAAATAATGAAATTGACAAATCTAAACCGACAGAATTTGTCGACTACTAGATACAAACATAATTTGAAAAGAAGCTATACCTCAAATCTTCTCAATCGAATTAAATCGTTGGCCCTTATCGAACGATGAACTCTTCTCCTTTTCTCTCGGCTTCAACACACACACACCAACTCAGGAACCGACTTATGAAAATCTAAGGAGGAGAGGCTTATTTATAATAAGCCACAATTGCAAGTGAGGGTTTGTGTTAGGATCCAAGTGCTTACCACTACGCCAAAAGCAATTGCTGGTGGAGAAGGCGCAACTTATTTCCATATAGCGTAGCAGCCAGCGCCACGTTTCGATTTAGGAAGATGCTGGTCAATGACCCAACAATCCCCCCCCCCAGCATCTGCCAGCACTAACAAGAGCTTCGCTAGAAGTCAATGGCTGCACAGCATGCCTTTGGCATTTTTAAATGCACTCCATGGGATTCGAACCCGTGACCTGCTCTGATACCACTTGTTAGTCCCAGATGGCTTAACAAGTATTGTAGAGGGGGGGGGGGGGGGTTGAATACAATACTCAAAATTTTCACAATTTTAATTCTTTTATTGAAAATCTTTCAACTAGAATTACACAAAGAAACTTAAAGACTGTTGCGGAAAAGAACAAATAAACTATTCTAACAATCTTTCACAAAGTATACTAAACAAAACAGCAGAGAACACTAAGAGCAAAGCTATAAGGTTATCAAGCAATATGAAGATCTTGCACTGAGAGAAATCCAGAAAGCGTGATTTGCATGGAGGAGTCTTCTTCCTTTTATAGTGAAGGTAAGGTACTGAGCATTAAATGCTTAGTACGAATATCCTTCAGTTACTTGTAATATACCAAAGGACTTCTGAAAAGTACCAGTGGAATTCTAAAAAGCTGATAAGTCACTATCACCTTTTTCTTGAAACAAGGAATAGAAGCCATGCTGAAAGGACATCTTCCAAAAAGATAATAAGACAAAAGGTTACTTTTGCCTGTAAGCAGATTTTGTCCCGAAGTAAATGGTCTTCTTGATGAGTACTCCAAGACAATATCACCGAAGGAATTCCACCGATAATATTGCAAATTCGGTGAACGATATCCACCGATTTTTGATGTCTTCATCGATGGAGAGGAGGTCCACCGACTTGTGAGGACAAGTTCGGTGGAACGATGTTCACCGATTTTTGATGTCTTCATCGGTGGAGAGGAGGTCCACCGAATTGTGAGGACAAATTTGGTGGACAATGACTTGTTGTGTTTGTTGAGAAGAATCTTCTATTTTCCACAAGTAGAGAGTCTTCAAGCTTGGTTTCGGTTGATCTTCGACTTCACCGAACAATTGCTATTTTGTACAAGTCATTCAAAGAACCAAACTAAAATATTCTAAGTAGGATTTTAGGGAAAACATCGGTGAGTCAATTTCAAATCTTTGGTGACCCAACAATCTCCCCCTATTTGAATTTGAGCTCCTTTCTTAGAATATTTAGGAGTATGAAAGATTAAAATGCATTTTGACCCTTTTTACTCTTTTTGGGTTCTTTTCACATAGACCATTCTTTTTGTTCTTTTTGATCTTTTTCTTTTGTATGAGTATGTATACTATGTACAATATATATAAGTAAATGAAAGTAAAGATATGTACCAAAAAAAATTCAAATAGAAAGGTACTTGTATTTAGATAAGTTTTCTCGTACAAATGTAAGAAGAGAAACAGACTATTACAAGCACCATTGAGAGAGAGAACCTACTTCTTGGAAATTTGTCTGCGCTTGATTTCTTCCAACACATTTCTGAAGAAAGGTTGAGCTTCGGGAATGTTTGGAAATAGGTTGGTGATGCCTTGAAGAAACACGGTGTCGGCTATGGCAATTTGAGAAAATCTGAAGAAAGCACGACGACCGTAACCATCATTGAAGAACAACCCGGGAATCGGTAAGAGGCTTAAAGTCGTAGTAGGATATGGCACCGAAGTAGGGAGGGAAAGATTTAAGTTGCTCACATTTGGAATCTTCCCTTCCGTTGCCATTTCTTTAAACACCTTGTCGGTAGGATTCTTGACTATGGGAAGACGAATTTCTTCTTTCATCGATTGAAGTTTCGCCCTTTCATCGGAGGAAAGAATGATGTTGTGTTTTCTTTTGATCTCCTTCATCCTTTCCATCAAACCTTCAATGCATTTGATAAAAGTGTCTTTCTTCGGGTTTGTACTTTTGACTAGATGTTTAGAGATCTCATACCATTCGGTGAGGCCGAGATTTTTGAGATGAGCATCTGTTAAACTTTTCAGCGAACCATCATCTCTGTTGACGATCAGCCTGATATCCTTCGGGTTGACTTTGGAAGTAGCAATTTTAACATTTGAGATTTGGGCTCTGCTACTTCGGTGGTGCATGGTCTTCTTATACCAACTTATTTCGTCATTCTTTTCTTCTTCAATGGCACTTAGTACCGATTTTTGGATTTCGATGGCATCGGTGGATTTTGCTTTAGCGGCTTCTTCTTCGGCAGCTTTCATAGAGAGGGCTTTAGATTTATCTAAAGCAATTTGAGCAAGTTTAGCTTCCTCAAGTTCCTGAGGAGAAAGACCGAGATCGGTGGTGGTTTCTTGGGATGGAGGCTTGAGTTTAAGAGTTTCAGCACCTTCAGGTCGAGCCCCATACTTAGCCAAATCCTTTTTCTTCTTTTCTTCTTTTGCCAAGTCTTCGGCCGAAATAACGTTCTTCCCTTTGTCTTTGGGAGCTTTGCTGGATTGCTCCTCCTCAGTTGATGCATCAATTTCCACGGCCGATGGGGACTTGATCGGTGAAGAGACTGATTCGGTGGTCCCTGTATCTGTCGGTGAAGATTTAGGTGATTTCGGTGATGGCGGAGAGGTTTTCGGTGGAGTCTTGTTGCTGGTAAATCTCTTGATGTATGGCAATTTCGGTCGAACAATAGTTTCTCCCCCTCAGCAACAGCCGGAAGCTTAAAACCCAATTCATGAAACACTTTGTCAAACTTTGAGTGCAGAGAAGCCAAGCTTTTAGTGGTGGTATCGGGAACCAAGGAGAAATCACCCAAGTCCATCTCCCATTGGGATTGCTCGGTGTTGGGAGTGTCTGTAACATCCCAAATTTTCGTTGTATAAGGTTGTGAATTACAAATTAACTTGGGGTTAAGTTTGTAATTGTTTATAAGTGTTGCTTGAGATAGATTTTCATTTGTAGGGTTGGTTGTGCAATTCCTTGAAAGTTAGAGGTTTACTTGGTAAGAGTCCTATGACTCATGTTTTATCAAGGTTGAGGTGTCATCAATTAAGGCATACAAGACTAATTGTGAGTGTGAGATTTTGTGTTTTGGTGTGTGTGTTGCGGTTTGAGAAAAGAAAACCGAGAGAGAGATTGAGATAGAGAAATCGAGCAAAGAGAAGGAGAAGGAATAGCAGAAATCATTCAATCTGTTGGGGGTTTGAAGAATCATAAGGTAAGCAATTCATTTAAATTCTTCATTTTAGTAGTAAAAGTGTTCTTAGAAGATTTTGATGGGTTTTGAGTAAATTGTGATGATTATAAGAATATGAGTTTTAGGATATGTTAAGATAAGTGTATTAAACATATCTGCAAATTGGCATAAACAATCATAGAGAAAAACTGCAAATTCTGGGTTTAAGATTGAACAGAGTGGACTGAGACTTGGATGAACATCATCGAAGTCGCAACCTTGAGTTGCGACATTCATAGTTGTCGCAGTGGGCAGTTGCGATTTGGTAGTGGAGTCGCAACCGTTGATTGCGACTTGGTACTGTAGTCGCAACCGTGGACTGCGACTTGAGGTGGAATCGCAATGGTGAGTTGCGACTTGGGGTGAAATCGCAACAGTTGGTTGCGATCTGGAATTGGAATCGCAATAGTTGACTGCGATTTCAGTCCATTGCGACTTGAGATGTAATTTTTAGAAATTAAGGATTTTCAGTTGTAGAGGGTTCTGTTTTGGAAAATTAATATCAGTATATGTAAACTGAATAATACAGTAAGCTGTGGTAGTGAAGAAAGGAGCCTTACGAGTTAAAAAGGCCTAAAAGGAGTGATAACGCATCAGGTGAGTTTATTCAACTCTCTTTAAAAATTCAGTAATTAATCTTGAATTAGATGCTTTATATGTATGCATGAATATGTTTTATGTGGATTGGATTAAATTAGAGATAAGCCAAGAGGGCGATTAAAAGTTGTGTTATGTGAATTTCCATGCTAAAACTTCTATGATGAGTTAGCTATAAAGTTGATGAGCTAATATTTATTATTACTCTTATATGCTAAGATGGATTATCTACTATATGCATTTTGCTATATGATTATGAACTCTAAATATGATTTGAAGCTTTATTGAGATAAACTATAAAGATCCATCCATGAGTTCAAAAATATAGACTAACAACTGATATATATATTAACTCTCGTGTTAAATTACTATGAGGGGATAGTTAAGAAGTTGATGAACAGGAATTATTCATATTCCTTATAATGAGCATGATTATCTGCTATATGCGATATGTTAGATGATTATGAAATCTAAATGTGATTGAGAAGCTAAATTAAGATATATTATAAAGGCCTATCTATGAGTTCGAAAATATAGATAACTATTGAGATGGTGATCCCCGTATCAGATTTCAGAGAAAGGGTAATAAAGAGATTGAGATGTGGAGTAATAATATTCTTTATTTTATATATAGAATATGTTCAGAGAAATGATACATTCTATGCTGGACGCATATAGTAGTATCGATTGTATTATATTATGTGCTATGTGCTTTTACTAAAATAGGCACCCGGTCTTCGGGGGCACTTGAGTACGGTATAATGGGAACCGATTACTCGCCATAGACCAAAGGGGTGTAATTTTAGTAATTGGGTGAACCTCGAACCATCGTGAGTCCCGATTGAGTATCGCGATATTATAATCCCATTGGGACCATTGATGCAGAGGTGGAATGTGGAATAGGCAGATTTTGATTTGTAATTCCCATTTCGATTTATGGAAGATCAGAGATTTCCATTGTTTTCGGGAAGATCAGAGATTTCCCTGTGATGAGAGGAAGATTAGAGATAGGCATAAAGTAATTTGTAATCTCTACTTCCTGATTAAGAAATAGGCAAGTTTTGACTTGTAATTTCTTGTGTGTGAATATTGGTTGTGAATCTGGAATGATTCAGAGTTAATTCTTATTTTGTTGTTACGATTAATTGAGTTAGTCGTAGGAATGGGAGTGGAGTAGATTCCCCGATTTGGAAAGGAGTTGTCGTACGGTAAGATGGGTGAGAACAGGTTTGAGTTATCTGTTCATATTTTAATTATTAAAATTTATTTTGATTTGAGTATTCTCACTAGGCAAAAGCCTAATGTTTCAAGTTGAATCTTCTTACCAGGTACAAGCTCCGGGAAGTAGCGGGAACGAGAGGAGAGAACTTTTGGAGAGATTCAGACTTAGAGATAACAAAGGATCTAGTTATTCTTTGAAGTCTTTGGGACAGTTGTTTAGATAATTCGATTAATCTGATTGTTATGAGGTGATTAGATTAATAAGTTATTTAAGTAATGTCAATTGTATATAGAAACCTTTCATTTGATCCTCAGGCTATATAAGTTTGAAAGTTTTTGATCATAACTGGTGGAAATTTCAAGGTTTAAATTGACTCTGTTTTAGGGTGTTTTAGTATGGTATCAGAGCACTAGTTTAAGCGAACTAAGTATGCTGATGAGATACTTAGACTTAAACTGAGACGTAGTAGGTTATGATATGTGAGATATGGGTAGAAGTGTTAAGACGGGATACCCTTAGAGTTAACGGAAATACGTGAAATTAGTGCTATGGCAATGATAATGGGGATTCTCTTGTATGATATGTTCACAATTTCAATTAGCTACTGTTATTATGAATATATTGTTACACGAGCATGTCTATTTCTGAATTGTTACAGTGACTAACGATCGGTAAAGTACGTTTTGTATGTATGTAAGTGCATAACCATTTCTCGTGGTTATCTCTTTAAGTTATAGTAAAGTAATGGTGAATTCGTCACCAAGGTCCTTTAGAGGACAGAGCAGTATATGATTGGAGGTTTGAAGGACAACCTGGAATTGGTAGGACTCATGAAAGTCTGCCAAGGCAACCTTTAATAGGTGATTTGATAGGTGCAGAGATAAAGTATGAGATGATTGATTAATACAGAATTAGTATGACATGGTTGAGTATGGGAGCCATGTAATGCAGATGTAGCAATTATTATAAGGCCGAGAGGGCGATTTCGGGTCGGAAGTAAAGTGTCAATGATAAGTTATGTAAGTAAAGCGATTGACCTTGTTTGAGTAAAATAGCCTTCATTTGCGAGTAAATTCTGGGCACGATGTTTTAATGTGTGTTACATGAGTTTTCTTGATTGCAAATCAAATGCATAAATAACAGTTTTATTCAAAGATGAATTAGTATGTGCAAGTATTTATTTAAAGAAAAAGGGCAATTTCAATTACGCTACCTAACGAAATTTTGGGGCTTAGTAACTTGCAAAATACTTCTTAATTTACATAAAAAGTTGTATGATAGTAAATAGGTCGAGAAAGTGTTGATCAGTAAACTTTTTATAACCAACAAAATTATTGATTTGATGATGTCATATAAAAGAGTGTGAGAAACGACTAGTTTACACTATGTCAGTAAATTTTAAACTTTTGTCGTATGAAAAGATCTTCATCTAAGATATTACTGTTGTAACAACATTTTTGGTTGAGAAAGCTTGAGTTTTACGAAAATTGTAGACAAACGGTTTTTGAGATCGTTGTAAAGAACATGGGAGTTATGAAAATGGTTGAGGCGTGTGTGCTCACGTTGTTTCGAATATTGTTTATTTAAATGAGAAAAGTGTGGATTGAGTTATTTATTATATTGTCAAGCATGAAGACTATGAACTCACTAGGTCGTAGAGTATTACGCTTTAAGCTAAGAAAGAACTCCAAGAGTGGAGAGGTGTGGATAAATCTTGGGAGAAAGTTTGAGGTTTTGGTAATTATATTCAAATGAGAGATGAGCAGTGGGAAAATTGAAAATGAACTTTAGTAACATTAATACGAGGGTCTGTACCCTTGTTCGATGATTAGTAATACAGTTGCCGAGGGTCGGCTGTTGCGACTACGGTTGTGTCTGGAGGAAGAATTAGATTCAGGGTTAAGGAAGTATTGAGATGTCAAGTTTTGACTTTGAAGGCGAGAGTTGTGTAAGGTGTACGAGGCCTTTTGTCTGTTACTGGGTACGGTCTAGATACGTCCCACGTATGCCGTGCGAGTAGGAACAAAACCGTGAGCGATACCGGTATGCTGTTATGCAGAGGGTATGCGCAAAGTGGATTTTAGTGTGTGTAACACAATTGGGGAATTGTGAATGTTTTGAGAGTGATAAGCTTTTATTTTGGGGTCGATGGCCAATTAAGGGATTAATAAGGTAAAGATTTTGAGTAAAGAGGCATTTTTGGTTTACGTAACCGTGTGAGTGACACGTGTTTAACCAAACGTTTGCTTTGACCTTAAAGGTCTGATTAATATTCAAATGAGTCTTTTGAATGTTTGACAGTTTAGTGATTCGAGATGGAGTATTGGATGTGTTATACGCTTAACTGCATTGTATTTGAACCAGTGACAGTTTAAGTGTTAGTCTTAGGTGTAAAGACTGTTTGATATTTACTTAGTATCTTTAGAACTAATGAATTTGGGCATATTATATACATTGTGGAATATGAAAAAGAGTTGCATTTACGTGTACTTGCAAATGATTTGACTTCATTGGGAAAGTAGCAATGAAGGGGTCGTAAGATTATCACGTCTCGGAGTGTATGTTGCATAATGTGAGTTAGATGTATTTATTTGCATGAGTTGATATTGATAAATAATCTTTAAGTCCTTTGAGTAGATGACTCGGTTTTGGATTCAGTTAAGTCTTAAGAACTTTGAACCGATTTGATAAGCTTGGCGTAGGCTTGGGGTTGAACTTGCATAATCGGTGTTGAAAATTTAAGTTTATATAACGTAAATGCATTGGTTATCCTTTTGGGATCATGTATGAATGTTAAGTTTTAATTAAGAGCTTAAAAGTTGAAGGATCACCTTGTGGGATTGTTAGAACAGTGAAGGACTGTTGCTTTCAGATAAGTGTTTACTTACGATGTGGAAGATTTATAAAAGATGAAATACTAGAGATGAACAAAGGGAGTGTATAGATTGTGTTGATCTGTGAGGAATTGTACTCTGTCTAAGCAACATATTGGAATCACAGAGAGCTAGTAAGAACGAATAAGTTCAAGATTAATTAGAAAATTTTGAGTAATAGTTCAACTAAAGTTGGGGAGGAGATATTTAGTGATATAGACTCGGGTAATTGGACGAGAAAACAGGATCATAAAATTAAATAGGTACGAATGGCTATGAGAGACATGGTCTGTGGTAAATGTTATGAGGGGGGGAGGTATGAACGAGTAGTGGCATTAATTGCCAAGATGCATGTATCATCTAGTATGAGACGTGATGTTAGAAAGAGGAAGTATCCGAATGGAAGATTTGGGAATTCCAGTTGGAGAGTATTATTTGTTAATAAAGATTGATTAACATGTGGTTTGTAAGATAACTTGGTAATATGACTTATATTGAAATAGAATGTCGGAGCAGTGGTGAGTGTATCCAAAGAAATTTTGATGGTATGAGTTGCCAATTAAGTTGTATTGTGAATCACTGGAAGTTTAATAAAGATGATGAGTATGTAGGTCAATGTGGTGTCGCGAAGGCAAGATTGTTAAGGAATATAAGTTGCTCCTTATGTGTGAAAGAAATGTACGAGAAATTATTAGTTGAAGATCTAAGAATGGTAATAACTTTGATCGGTAATGTCGTTCCAAGATAACTTAGTTGAATATTTGAAGTTAGAGATCTTGGTGAAACTGTTATGTTTTGTAAGGAGAAAATACTATCGGTATGTGGAAAGTTAGAAGAAAGAAACATATAATATTCCATACTAACGTGGGGAAACAAGGATAGAAAGATCGGACTTAAGAATATAATCACATTGCAAGTTCAATAAGAGTTATCATTTATGATGTTCAATACTTTGGTGCGTGGTTGTATTGTGGTTGTACGATGAGATAGTGATGTGAGGAAGTAATAGTATATATATTGAAGAAATGTGTAAGTTGTGGAAGTACTAATGGACTGCCGTGGTTGTTGAAGTATTTAATAGTATCATGTATGCTTAATTTTACAGTGTACGTAAAATTTCAGATAGTACATGTTAATATTATTTTGAAACCTGGAAAGTGAGTTGTGATAATGATGCGGTGTGGAAGAACCGGAGGTAATTTTTGGAAAGATCGGTTAGAAAGCTACGTAGTGGTAATGAGATAGCTATGTTGAAAGTACAGTGGAAACCATAGAGGTACTAATGTAATTTTAGAGTCAGAAGAGAGTATGAGGGTTATATATCCTCATTTGTTTACCTGACTTTGATTTCGGGGACGAAATCATTTTCAAGTTGGGGAGTATTGTAACATCCCAAATTTTCGTTGTATAAGGTTGTGAATTACAAATTAACTTGGGGTTAAGTTTGTAATTGTTTATAAGTGTTGCTTGAGATAGATTTTCATTTGTAGGGTTGGTTGTGCAATTCCTTGAAAGTTAGAGGTTTACTTGGTAAGAGTCCTATGACTCATGTTTTATCAAGGTTGAGGTGTCATCAATTAAGGCATACAAGACTAATTGTGAGTGTGAGATTTTGTGTTTTGGTGTGTGTGTTGCGGTTTGAGAAAAGAAAACCGAGAGAGAGATTGAGATAGAGAAATCGAGCAAAGAGAAGGAGAAGGAATAGCAGAAATCATTCAATCTGTTGGGGGTTTGAAGAATCATAAGGTAAGCAATTCATTTAAATTCTTCATTTTAGTAGTAAAAGTGTTCTTAGAAGATTTTGATGGGTTTTGAGTAAATTGTGATGATTATAAGAATATGAGTTTTAGGATATGTTAAGATAAGTGTATTAAACATATCTGCAAATTGGCATAAACAATCATGTAACACCCCGCTTACCACGACACAATATTGTCCGCTTTGCCCCACTGGCTCACGACTTTGTTCTTGGCGACCTGGCGAGGACTTCCCAGGGGCTCACCCATCCTGGTACTACTCCCACCCAAGCACGCTTAACCACAGAGTTCCCAAGGAACCCGCATGCTTGTGGCCCCAAAACGCGTTGTGTCTGGTAAGGCCAAGGTTTACTAATATACCCAGCATCTCTCCTGTCCACGGCCGATGTGGGATATGCCTAAGGTGTTACACACCCCCCCCCCTTAGGGACTCATCGTCCTCGATGAGGTTTGCCCCACCATCCCGAACGGCACAGGAGTGGCTCTGATACCATTTGTAACACCCCGCTTACCACGACACAATATTGTCCGCTTTGCCCCACTGGCTCACGGCTTTGTTCTTGGCGACCTGGCGAGGACTTCCCAGGGGGTCACCCATCCTGGTACTACTCCCACCCAAGCACGCTTAACCACAGGGTTCCCAAGGAACCCGCATGCTTGTGGCCCCAAAACGCATTGTGTCTGGTAAGGCCAAGGTTTACTAATATACACAGCATCTCTCCTGTCCACGGCCGATGTGGGATATGCCTAAGGTGTTAATTGTAAGATTCCACATTGGTTGGGGAGGGGAACAAAGGTTGCCTTATAAGAGGAACTTGATACCTCCCCTATCAGACGCGTTTTAAAACCGTGAGTCCGGGTGTGTGGACAAAGCGGACAATATCTGGTACGGTTGGTCTGGGATGTTACAGATGGTATCAGAGCCGGGAACCGGACTGGTGTGCCAGCGAGGATGCTGGGCTCCCAAGGGGGGTGGATTGTAAGATCCCACATTGGTTGGGGAGGGGAACAAAGGTTGCCTTATAAGAGGAACTTGATACCTCCCCTATCAGACGCGTTTTAAAACCGTGAGTCCGGGTGTGTGGACAAAGCGGACAATATCTGGTACGGTTGGTCTGGGATGTTACAAATCATAGAGAAAAACTGCAAATTCTGGGTTTAAGATTGAACAGAGTGGACTGAGACTTGGATGAACATCATCGAAGTCGCAACCTTGAGTTGCGACATTCATAGTTGTCGCAGTGGGCAGTTGCGATTTGGTAGTGGAGTCGCAATAGACCGTTGCGACTTGGAGTTGGAGTCGCAACCGTTGATTGCGACTTGGTACTGTAGTCGCAACCGTGGACTGCGACTTGAGGTGGAATCGCAATGGTGAGTTGCGACTTGGGGTGAAATCGCAACAGTTGGTTGCGATCTGGAATTGGAATCGCAATAGTTGACTGCGATTTCAGTCCATTGCGACTTGAGATGTAATTTTTAGAAATTAAGGATTTTCAGTTGTAGAGGGTTCTGTTTTGGAAAATTAATATCAGTATATGTAAACTGAATAATACAGTAAGCTGTGGTAGTGAAGAAAGGAGCCTTACGAGTTAAAAAGGCCTAAAAGGAGTGATAACGCATCATGTGATTTTATTCAACTCTCTTTAAAAATTCAGTAATTAATCTTGAATTAGATGCTTTATATGTATTCATGAATATGTTTTATGTGGATTGGATTAAATTAGAGATAAGCCAAGAGGGCGATTAAAAGTTGTGTTATGTGAATTTCCATGCTAAAACTTCTATGATGAGTTAGCTATAAAGTTGATAAGCTAATATTTATTATTACTCTTATATGCTAAGATGGATTATCTACTATATGCATTTTGCTATATGATTATGAACTCTAAATATGATTTGAAGCTTTATTGAGATAAACTATAAAGATCCATCCATGAGTTCAAAAATATAGACTAACAACTGATATATATATTAACTCTCGTGTTAAATTACTATGAGGAGATAGTTAAGAAGTTGATGAACAGGAATTATTCATATTCCTTATAATGAGCATGATTATCTGCTATATGCGATATGTTAGATGATTATGAACTCTAAATGTGATTGAGAAGCCAAATTAAGATATATTATAAAGGCCTATCTATGAGTTCGAAAATATAGATAACTATTGAGATGGTGATCCCCGTATCAGATTTCAGAGAAGGGGTAATAAAGAGATTGAGATGTGGAGTAATAATATTCTTTATTTTATATATAGAATATGTTCAGAGAAATGATACATTCTATGCTGGACGTATATAGTAGTATCGATTGTATTATATTATGTGCTATGTGCTTTTACTAAAATAGGCACCCGGTCTTCGGGGGCACTTGAGTATGATATAATGGGAACCGATTACTCGCCATAGACCAAAGGGGTGTAATTTTAGTAATTGGGTGAACCTCGAACCATCGTGAGTCCCGATTGAGTATCGCGATATTATAATCCCATTGGGACCATTGATGCATAGGTGGAATGTGGAATAGGCAGATTTTGATTTGTAATTCCCATTTCGATTTATGGAAGATCAGAGATTTCCATTGTTTTCGGGAAGATCAGAGATTTCCCTGTGATGAGAGGAATATTAGAGATAGGCATAAAGTAATTTGTAATCTCTACTTCCTGATTAAGAAATAGGCAAGTTTTGACTTGTAATTTCTTGTGTGTGAATATTGGTTGTGAATCTGGAATGATTCAGAGTTAATTCTTATTTTGTTGTTACGATTAAATGAGTTAGTCGTAGGAATGGGAGTGGAGTAGATTCCCCGATTTGGAAAGGAGTTGTCGTACGGTAAGATGGGTGAGAACATGTTTGAGTTATCTGTTCATATTTTAATTATTAAAATTTATTTTGATTTGAGTATTCTCACTAGGCAAAAGCCTAATGTTTCAAGTTGAATCTTCTTACCAGGTACAAGCTCCGGGAAGTAGCGGGAACGATAGGAGAGAACTTTTGGAGAGATTCAGACTTAGAGATAACAAAGGATCTAGTTATTCTTTGAAGTCTTTGGGACAGTTGTTTAGATAATTCGATTAATCTGATTGTTATGAGGTGATTAGATTAATAAGTTATTTAAGTAATGTCAATTGTATATAGAAACCTTTCATTTGATCCTCAGGCTATATAAGTTTGAAAGTTTTTGATCATAACTGGTGGAAATTTCAAGGTTTAAATTGACTCTGTTTTAGGGTGTTTTAGTGTCGGTGGAGGATTTTGAGAAGGACTCCACTTTTGAAGATAGGGAAGAGACTGTATCATTTATCGGTCGCAGGGCATCGGTAATGGCATCGAGAAGAATTCGTGGCAACTGAGACTCGAGCATGGTTATTCTGGAGTTTGCTTGGGAGATCAACGAAATGGTGGATTGAAGAAAAGCAGAGGGGCGACCAATGTTTGAAGAGGTCTGACCACCGATTTCTGGGAAAGAAAATCGGAGGCGTTGGGGATCTGCTTCGGTGATGAGATTTGGGAGGTAAGTTGACATGTCATCGGTATAGAGGATTCTCGGTGGAGGAGGACTTTGGTGAGGAGAACCCTGACGTGTCGGTGTGGGAGACCTTCGGGGTGTAGGTGATCGGTGTGGGGTGGGTGATCGGTGAGGGGTGGGCGATCGGTGTTGGGATACTATCGGTGGTGTGGATTGGTTCTTCGGCGAGGGAGACTCGGTGGGATTCTCTTCGGTGGACGGGATGGTTCAGGGAGAACCAGTGTCCGCTAAAAGAAAATCAAAGAAATCATGTGGGGGTGGAGTTAATGGGGGGGGGGGGAACTCAAGGCGAGTTGTGCTTCATCATCGATCTCATAGAGATCGGGTGGAAAGTCGTGAAGTGAAAAATCAGTACCCTCGAGGGGAGAGACCTCGAGGTCATCTCCACCACCCAAAGAATCGAGTGGGGAGGTAGGTTGAGGTTCCTCCAATTGTACAACTGAAACCTTTTGAGAGGCAACAGAGGAGTCGGTGGGGTTAATGGCGGATTCCCTTGGCCCGGAGGGTTGAAGTTCAACAACTTGCGATTTTCGAGAATCGACAGTTGGATTAGACGGTGGGGCCGATGGTTTCCGAGACCTCTTTGAAAGAGATCTCGAAGGGGAAGACGAGTGCCTCCGCTTATGAGAAGGGGATTGAACCGGGGAAGCCTCCGAGGGATCTCTCGGTGGCATAGTTCTAGAAGCGGGTGCGGAGGTGTCGGGGGCCGTACGTTGTTTCTTTTTTGCGCCGCCCGACTTTACTCGAGTAAGGAAGGATGGGGCCACTACAACATGGGGTGCTTCGGGAACTTCCTGGTGTTTAAATCCGAGAATTTCTGCATCGCCCTAATGTAGATCGGGAGAGAGAGCGAGAGAACTCATACCTTGTCTTAACGGGTTGTTGGTGGCGAGAGGTCCCACATTTAGTGTTTGAGACCGACAACTGGGGAAGACCAATCATAGGTGAATTGAGGCGCTTGAGATTTTCGATCCGTCTCTAATGCCTTGTTGAGCTTGTGCTGAATGATCATCGAGATGAACCGCGGATAGGCAACGTAACACTTCTTGGGATGCTTGATTACCTCGACAAGTTCAGAAAAGAAGTATTGGGCGAAGTCGACTTTTCTTTGAAAGATTAGGGCATGGGCGAGCTTTGTGATGTATGACGGTGATTGATCATGCCCACTAGTTTTGCGAGAGAGGCAGTGAATAACATGGGCAAAGAAGAAGTTCCATATGCCTCCCATTTTGCTACGGAGAAGAGTACCAGGGCCTTTAGAACTTTTGGAGGAATCGTCGATCACATAGCCGGTTGCTTGAATAACATCTTCATGTATGGTTTCCACATACATGTCTTCGTAGGCTGGAAAAGCGTCAATCTTTAGGGCGAGGCGAACATCGTCGACCCCAAACGTAAGGTCGTGATCATCTTCTTCATTGGTAAGAATGGAGGCGTGAATGGCTTCGTTTGAGGGATCGTACACACAGGTTAACCAAAAGTTCCCAATGAGCATTTTGCTCATTTTGGGGTTGCAAGAAAAAACATGAAGGAGAGGGGAGCGAGTGAGAAACTTAGCTATCGTGGAGAACTCGGGATGAGATGGATCTGATTCGAAACGAGCGACGTGATTGCATGGGTTGAACTTGAGATCTTCAAACCGTGTGGGAGTTGCATTTCTGGAAGATGCCATTGAGTGAGATGAGGTCGAGAGAGAGAGATCAAGTGTGGGAAGTAAGATAATGGAGAAGAAGGGTTGAGGGATGATAGGGGTTCGAGAGGTTGCAGGTTTGAGAGAATCGAAATGGTGAGGAAGATGGGTTTTTATAAGGGTGAGAGAGAAGAGTGAGAGGGAACGGTTTAATTTTTTTTTATGAAAAAGTAATGATGAGGTTTTGGGATGTGTGAAAGAATACGGCTTGGAATGGGAAGGGTCACATCTCATCCTGACACTTAGGGTTTTTCGGCTTATGGAAGCATGGGGAAGCGTATTCGATAAGATTTGGGATACGGTGGTTGATTTCGGTGGACAGAGATTTGAATCTCGGTGTAAACAAGTCGGTGTATACTTTTCTACCGAAGTTCAAGAAAGATGTCGGTGTGGCTGTTTTTGAACACCGAAAAGACTTCGGTGTTAAGGTTTAAGAGGCGTCGGTGGACTTTAGGATATGAGCAAGAGATTGAGTCCACCGATATGAGATTTCGATGGAGGCTTCGGAGTTGAATCGGAGGTGGGTTTCGGTGTAGAAAGCACACAAATTTGAACACACAGAATTGGAACTTAAGGCCACCGAAATGTTATTTCGGTGAAGGAAAGAGAATCGGTGGTGAGAATAGAAGGAAAGAGAATCGGTGGTGAGATCGGTGGAAAAGAGAGTGTCCACCGATGTGAGATCGGTGGAAAAGGAGAAACTAAGAGAGTGTCCACCAATTGTTGAAAGTTACACATACCAAGTTCACTTATTAGGAAGTTGAACCTGACTTCATCTAGGGGTTTGGTGAACAGATCAGCAAGCTGTAGATCGGTGGGAATGAAATGTAACTCAACGTCTCCTTTGGATATGTGATCCCTAATGAAGTGATATCTGATATCTATGTGCTTGGATCTGGAATGAAGAACAGGATTGTTTGCAATAGCTATTGCACTTGAATTATCACACAGAATTGGGACTTTGGAGAAGATTTGAGCATAGTCCCTGAGTTGGTTTCTCATCCACAGGATCTGAGCACAACAGCTTCCAGCAGCTACATATTCAGCCTCAGCAGTAGAGGTTGACACAGAGTTTTGTTTCTTGCTGGACCAACTTACCAATTTACCACCAAGAAGTTGGCAGCTTCCTGTAGTACTCTTTCTATCAATCTGGGAACCTGCATAATCTGAATCTGAATACCCAATTAGTTCAAAACCTGAGTCTTTGGGATACCAAAGACCCAAGTGCAAGGTACCCTTGAGATACCGAAAAATCCGTTTTACAGCCTTTAAATGTGATTCTTTAGGATTGGCCTGATAACAGGCACATAGACAAGTAGCAAACATAATATCCGGTCTGCTAGCAGTTAAGTACAGAAGAGAACCAATCATTCCCCTATAAAGAGTAACATCAACAAATTCACCTTTAAGATCAGCATGGAGTTTCAAAGGTGGTGCCATGGGTGTTTTCATAGGAGAGCTATCTAAAATGTTGAATTTCTTCAGAAGGTCACGAATATATTTACTTTGGTTTATAAAAATTCCTTCTGAAGTTTGTTTGACCTGAAGGCCCAAAAAGAATGTAAGCTCTCCCATCATGCTCATCTCATATTCACTCATCATGAGAGAGGCAAACTCATCACATAGTGATTCATCAGTGGCACCAAAGATGATGTCATCAACATAGATTTGGACAAGAATGAGATTACCTGAGGTTTCCTTGATGAAGAGAGTGTTGTCAATTTTACCTCTGGAATATCCATGCTTTAGAAGGAAGTTGGCAAGAGTGTCATACCAAGCACGTGGAGCTTGCTTGAGACCATAAAGTGCCTTGTCAAGTCTGTACACATAGTCTGGATGAGCTGGGTCTTCAAAGCCAGGAGGTTCTTTCACATAGACTTCCTCTGCAAGTTCCCCATTGAGGAAGGCACTTTTAACATCCATTTGAAAGACCCTAAAATTTCGGTAGGCAGCATGAGCCAGAAAGATTCTTATTGCTTCAAGTCTTGCAACAGGGGCAAATGTTTCATCATAGTCAATGCCCTCTTCCTGTCTGTATCCTTGAGCTACTAGTCTGGCCTTGTTTCTGATAACTATACCATCTTCATTCATTTTATTCCTGAAGATCCATTTGGTTCCAATGATCGTCTTCTTTCGGGGTCTGGGAACCAATTTCCAAACTTTGTTTCTCTCAAATTGAGAAAGCTCTTCTTGCATGGCAGTGACCCAACAGGGATCTGCTAGAGCTTCATCAATCTTTTTGGGTTCAATAAGAGAGAGAAAATTCACATAGAGACAAATATTTCCAACTCCTCTACGTGTTTTAACACCTGCTTGTTGATCACCGATGATTTGATCTATTGGGTGATCTTTGGTCCATTTGGTTGCAGGAGGTAAAGGAGGTGGAATGTTTTGTGTTTGGGGTGAAGAAGTAGTGGGATCAGAGGTTCGGTGTGAGGCAATGGGATCGGTGGAAGGATATGCGTCGGTGGGAAAAGGCACATCGGTGGGGACATGGTCAATTTCGGTGGGAGATATAGAGGATGACCCAACTTGGTTATTTGATGTAGAAGGAATTGATGGGTTCAAGGGGATGGGAGAAGCATCGGTAGAGTTGGTTTGGGGAGCATTACCGATGCATGAAGAGATCCATCTGTGTAGTTCATCATCATCATCATTTGAAAGAGATGAGGATCTCAAATCATCAAACTTGACATGAATAGATTCATCAATGCATTTTCTCCTGAGGTTGAACACACGATATGCTTTGGAGGATAGAGAGTATCCAACAAATATTCCTTCATCAGCTTTGGGATCAAACTTCCCAAGGTTGTCACGGTCATTTAGGATAAAGCACACACATCCAAAAACATGAAGAAAACCAATGTTTGGTTTTCTGCCATGGAAAACTTCATATGGGGTTTTATCATGTCTTTTGGATATCACAGACCTATTTTGGGTAAAGCAAGCAGTATTAACAGCTTCAGCCCAAAAATATGTGGGTAGATTGGATTCACTTAGCATGGATCTTGCGGCCTCACATAGAGTTCTGTTTTTCCTTTCCACCACTCCATTTTGCTGAGGAGTACGGACTGCAGAGAAGTTTTGAGAAATTCCTTTCTCAGTGAAGAAGTCTTCAAGAGCACTGTTTCTGAATTCAGTGCCGTTATCACTTCTTACCGAACGAACAAGTTGACCATTAAGAACTTCATTTTTCTTGACAAAGTTGATGATTTCTTCAGTTGCATCGCTTTTATACCTGAGAAAAGACACCCAAGTATATCTAGTAAATTCATCAACAATCACAAGAATGTACCTTTTGCCTCCTAGACTTGGAGTGCTGACTGGTCCACATAGGTCCATGTGCAACATCTGGAGAGGAAGAGTGATGGAAGAGCATTGCTTGGTCTTGAAGGAGGTTTTGGTGAGCTTCCCTTTTTCACATGCATCACACAACTTTTCTTTGACAAAATTCAGCTTTGGCATGCCATTCACCAACTCTTTATTTGAAATTTTGTGGAGAGTTTTGAAATTAAGATGAGAGAGACGTTTATGCCACAACCAGTTCCTTTTGGATGAGTCATCTGACACAAAGCAGACATTGGATGAATTGTTGCTTAGTCCCATGTCAATGACATAGACATTTTCCATCCTTTTTCCAGATAACACCACGTTGAAGTTCTTGTCCACAACAGTACAGATACAAAGTTCAAAGATAACTTTATATCCAAGATCACACAGTTGGCTAATGCTGAGAAGATTATGCATGAGGCCTTCAACAAATGCCACTTTATTGAAAGTGACAGATCCATTAGTGAGAGTTCCATAACCTTTGGTGTAGCCTTTAGAGTTATCACCAAAAGTGACAGATGGACCCTTTCCAGACACATAGTTGATGAGAAGAGATTTGTTTCCTGTCATGTGGCGTGAGCACCCACTATCCAGATACCATATTTGATGGTGCTCAGAAACCTGCATGCACACACAGATTAGTTCTTTGGTACCCATTTTGTAATGGGTCCTTTGGGGTTAGAAGAAAATGAGTCCTTAGGTTTGATTCTATCTATTCTTTCCTTGGGACAATCCTTAGCCATGTGAAACGTGTCACCACAGTTATAGCATTTTTCATTTGACTTATCAGAAGAAGTCTTGGAAGATGAAGATTTTCTAAAATTTCTGGATTTGTTGAAAGGACGAAATTTGTTCTTAGAGCCAGCCATCATTGCCATTTCTTCAGACAATTGTTCAACCATAATTTCCTCACCTTCATCATCAGCATCACTAAGATATGCCTCCGTTTGGTGGGTAGAGTTATTTTGGCTGTCATTGTCAGAGTCTGATGACGGATAGGTGATTCTAGGGACATTTTGAGATTTCTTGGAACTTTCACTAACAAGAGCTATAGGAGAGCTCTTTATCTCTTTGATGAAAGATTTCCTTTGTAACTTTGTTTGCTCAAAATTGAAGAGAGTTCCATATAGGACAGTTAAGGGCATGAACTCAAGGTCCTTGGTAGTTTTAATGCAAGTGCATATATTCTCCCAAAATTCTGGAAGACAATCCATGAACTTGCTTAAGACTTCCTCATTATCATAGACTCTGCCCAATAACTTCAGATCATTTAAAAGAGAGTTGAAACGATTATAGTAGCTAGGAAGAGATTCTCCTTTTTCAAAAGCAAAGAGTTCATATTTTCAAATAAGACCAATCTTTTTACATTTCTTTACTTCCACTGTACCCTCGTACAGTACACACAGTGTGGTACACATCTCTTTAGCAGTTTCAAAGTTAACCAGAGAGTGATAGACCTCATCAGGAAGTGAGAGTGCAATAATTGCTCTTAGCTTAGAGTCGAGAGAAACCAAACGTTTTTCCTCATCAGTATATTTCTTAGGATTTTTGAGGATGTAACGACCAGTAGCACTGGATTTTTCTTCATCAGAATCACTAGAGATTTCTTTTTCCATGGTTTCTTTACCAGGCCTCTGCGTTTCATAGCGAGCCCAAACTCTGGGGATGATAGGTCCCTCTTTGAGAATGGTTGGATATCTAGTATCCACTCCTTCCATGAATAGCATCATGCGGCTCTTCCACAAAGAGAAGTTGTTAGCATTAAACTTAGGAGGTTTGGTTATGGAGCCATTCTCAGAAAAGTTGTTTTGAAAAGAGTTTTCAATTGTAGAAGAAGAAGAGGCAGCCATCGCAGATCAAGTTTATGGGATTAAACTTTCCGCTCTGATATCACTTGTTAGGATCTAAGAGCTTACCACTATGCCAAAAGCAATTGCTGGTGGAGAAGGCACAACTTATTTCCATATAGCGTAGCAGCCAGCGCCACGTTTCGATTTAGGAAGATGCTGGTTAATGACCCAACAGTTTGAACTTTACTAAAACGACAGATACACCCCTAAACTTATAAACGAAAATTAAATAAATAAAACGGAACCAGAAATTAAATAACGAACTTACCCAAGACATTACACTATGAAATTGTGATAACCTTGGGAATTAGTGCATCCTGTGTTATTTTATATGATTGTTTTACATTCAAGATTAGGATTTAGAATATTAATCAACATATATTTGTTTCACAATGTATTTGCATCATACATTGCATCACATGTACTCAGTTCATAATGTGCACATTTTTTTACTTGTTTGTGAAACAAAAAATACACATATAAACGTTTCACATTGTGAACCAAACACATATGATACAATCACATTGAGAAAATATATATTAATCAATACACTAAATACTACCCTTACACGAGAAAAAATTATGTGAAACAAAACTGTAAGGTAGAAGTTCTCACAATTTCACAATCTTTGGAATTCTCAAATGATTAAGTCCTATCCCCTACATATATACACTAATATACATACATACATACACATACACTCTTACACGCACCTTATTAGGCAATATTCTCGGTCATTAAAAGGGATTGCATGTAAACCTTTTTTACCTAGTAAGTTTTTATCGGGTAAGAGTATTTTTCTTACTTACCCGGTAAGATTCTGAGTCTTTGGTATGCATTATCAATCATTATCACGCTCACTCGATAAGGTAAGTGACATCCACTTAACAATTATCCGGTAAACGTTGGATAAAAGACCCATAAGTTAGAATTTTAATAAAATTAAAACTATGATTTATTATTTTAAATAAAATATGTTCCATCTAAAATAAATATCCGGGAAATTAATTGAAATACCCTATGTTGACCAACCTTTCATCCATATGCCCTATCTCTCTCCCAATAAAAAAAATACCCAGAAAATCCGTGGTCCAACCCGTGGCCCACGGATTATGTTTAGAAATAGACAAATTTGCCCCTCATGAGCCCGTGGGATAATTTAAACACATTGGGCCACAGAAACAATTATTCCCACGGAAAATCCTTATGTTGGATAATTATTCCCACGGAAAATCCTTATGTTGGCCACAGATGTATTTCTTTTAAATTAAAAATTTCACCCATAAAATTAAACAATTAATTTCCCAAAGAATGTGTAAGTGGGCCACGGATGTAAACTTATCCATGGCCGTGGGAGCCCGTGGAGATGTAAAACCATTAATTTCCCAAAGAAAATAATCAGTAGTTTATACAAAGAAATACATGGCCGTGGGCCACAGATGTAAACTTATCCATTTGTCTATTTCTAAACATAATCCGTGGGCCACAGATTTTCGGGGTATTTTGGTTAATTGGGAGAGGGATAGGGCAAATGGATGAAAGGGTGCTCAACTTAGGGTATTTCAATTAATTTCCCTAAATATCCATTATCTAAAAATATATAAACTTTATTGTTTCAATTTGATATATCAAGAGTATTCAAGCAACACGAATGGGTTCTTGGATTTTGGTTCTAGCAAGGAGGTATCGGTTCCAAAGGTGTACGTCAAGTTCTTCGGCTTCATTATATTTCAGTTTTACTCATTAGATACAACATTTGTATTCTATTTGAGCGTTAATTTTAAGTATAATTGTTAGATATTAATGATTGTCCAAGTGTTTCTCAATGTTGATGGGATTCATTGTCAATGGATTTATCCATTGTGTTTATGGTTATTAATGAGTGCTCTATATTCTTGAATTCATTAATTGGTTTGTTTTGGTGTGGCCACATGTTATATTTTTAATTAGTTTTATGGTTCCACACTTAGGCTTTAGTCATTGTTCTTTTGTAATAATTTGGCTATATAAACATTCTAATTTAGTCAATTCTAATTTTATTTGTAAGCTTCAAAAACGTATATTTTCTTTAGGGAATTTAATTAAAATACCCAAAGTTTGACTTTGACTTGCCAAAATACCCATTTTCTCGACCAATTTGCCGAAATACCCATTTTTCCCGCGGTGGGGCCCGCGATCGCGGGACCCACAACCACGTGGCACGACGTGGCACCGAGTTTGGCCATTTCTCCCGCTATTCCCCCTCAAGATTCCCCGCGGCGACGCTTTTTACCCCTCAACTTTGCCCGCAGGACCACTTTTGGCCCCTGTCCCGCGATTGTGTCCCGCGGTAGTCCTGCGATTTTTCGATATTTGCAGTTTTGGCCCCTCTAGTTTGGGGCAAATTAAAAAAAGCATAAATGGTCCCTATAGTTTTTTTAGGTTATCATTTTATGTAGTTGAGGTTTTTAATATATTGTTTCCTTTCCATTTTAATGTATTTAATATAGAAATTAATTAAAGAAAATGTTTTCCCCATTTTAAGTTATTTAATAAGGAAATTAATTAAAAGATCAGTTATTGCAAATCATCTTCCCAAACGAAACGGATACTGTGCAGGTAAACAAAGAAATCTATGACTGGAATGCGTCCTGGATTCCGGTGATGAAGTTAACCTTTTTCTTGATGACGTCCTCCATTCCCGTGTAGTCGTCTTCGATTTCCTGTAGTTCCTCTTCTACTTCCTTAATCTGTCGTTGCAGCTCCCGAACGTGAGCCCTAGTCATGGCCATTTCTCGTTTCTTCTCCGCTAGATACTCCATTTCCCCTGCTGAATCCCCCTGTTATGGTTCCACATACCTTTTACGTTTTCGATACCGGCGTTCGCCTCATCAATGGATTTTTGCACTAAGGGAGTAGATTGTTGACTTTGTGGAACCGTTGGCTGGGTATAATGATACATTGGTGGGTTTTTTCCGTCATTATCGAAGTGGTAATTGTCGCATGCCATCTCCCAATCTTCTTCCTCCTCAACCGTGAATGGATAATCGGCCGTAGTTTGCCCATAGTTTCTCCACTCCTCGTCTGTTTCCGGTACTTTCCAGGTACTCCGACGAGCTCCATCGTTCAGTGGTTGGTAGGCTGCCGAACGTGAAGTTCCAGCCCTATTCGCCGACCTGTTCCCCCTTGATCTTGAACCTCCAGCCATAGTGTTAAGAAAAGCGAGAGAATGTTTGTAAACGGTGTAAAAGAATGTATAAAAGATAGATAGAAAGTTGTGAATTACTACTTCATCATGCCATCTACTTATAGCGGTGAAAATATATGTTCTTCATCAGGGATGTGGATATGGTCAAAGATTTCGTCTGAAAAGTTGCCTGCATGATTCGTCTGAATAGTTCACTGCAAGATTCGTCTGAAAAGAGCCTGTAAGATTCGACTGAAAAAGTAACTGCAAGATTCGTCTGCAAAAGGAAGTCTGCTCTTGAATAAAGGTCTTTCATCAGGCTGAAAAGTAGTCTTTAAGTAGTCTAAGGATTAATGCACATGTGAATCAAGAAATAAATGCTTGTTCATCCAATAATCTCTGTATTAGGATTACCGCAAGTTTCATAAACCTACTTACTAGGTGTTAGAAAATTTTAGTAAAAATATGGTTTTTACTAAACTTTGGACACATTTAAATATATATATATATGTGTGTGTGTGTGTGTTTTATATAACTAACTCTTAGTAGGTTTATGTTCTCCTATGTGAGAGCTTCGAAACGATATATAATGCGTCCAAAACGGAGTATGTGTGAATGAGATATCGATACTCAAAGTTGAGTAATTGGATGAAATTAGCAAAAACCAAATGGGCGTGGGAATGTGTCCCACATAGGAAGAGAGAGTAAAGTGTTGTTGCATGTTTTTACTGTTTTTGTCACACTTTTTAGGCTCCAAGTTAAATACTTTAATAAAATAATAAACAAAATTATAACTTCAATCACAATACTTTAACAAAATAAGTTAACACTAAAAATAACAATTATTTAATGTTACATAAACAACCTAATGTTGCTGTGTTTGACAATGCACATAAATGGTCTCCGCCATATGTACGCGAAATTCCCTGGCCTCATCTTCGGTGCGGGAAGGGTGTAAATCTACCACATCGTCTGAAATCAAGATGCTGGCATTACGGCATACCCAGACACCGCAATCTGCATTAATCCCTTGCTGCTGTGGTGCATTCTTGGCTAACCTATGACGGAAGTGCACTGACTTTTCGCGACGGTCCACATCCCCGATCCGGCTAAAGAACTCCGGCAGCACAACTTTAAATATGACAAGACGCTCATCCAAAGCGTCTGTGTAGAGATTGGCAGCGTCGCTGTCATATATGGTCATCACCATACGCGGAAGATCAAACACTCCGAGCAACCAATATTTAGGATGCATGCAGATAGGGATGTACACCTGAAATATTACAATATTAGACAACTTAGTTAGCAACCAAACAACTTAAATAAAATAAGAGTAAAACGATTTACATACAGTATCGAGAAACCGCCAATTCACCCTTTCCATGCCATTGCATGAGTTAGCCACGGAGGCGGGACCTTGATGTTGAAGGACCATGAACGCAAAGAAAGTACTGTGCATCACGGTCCACCTCGTGTCTGGTAGACGGGAACGTTGGAGAATGGCGACCCAACAATCGATGTGCTATACACAAAAAATAGATGGTTACACATGTAATATAAATATATTTGATTATATAACTATAGGTAAACTTCAATACTAACCACATCCTCAAATTCAGACTCCAAAGGGTCAAATGCCAGCAATACTTTGAAAAACGAGGGGGTGATGTCCATGTTGAGAATATTAATCAACATATATTTGTTTCACAATGTATTTGCATCATACATTGCATCACATGTACTCAGTTCATAATGTGCACATTTTTTTCATGGCCGTGGGAGCCCGTGGAGATGTAAAAGGGTGGTCAACTTAGGGTGGTCAACTTAGGGTATTTCAATTAATTTATCCATTATCTAAAAATATATAAACTTTATTGTTTCAATTTGATATATCAAGAGTATTCAAGCAACACGAATGGGTTCTTGGATTTTGGTTCAAGCAAGGAGGTATCGGTTCAAAAGGTGTACGTCAAGTTCTTCGGCTTCAGTATATTTCAGTTTTACTCATTAGATACAACATTTGTATTCTATTTGAGCGTTAATTTTAAGTATAATTGTTAGATATTAATGATTGTCCAAGTGTTTCTCAATGTTGACGGGATTCATCGTCAATGGATTTATCCATTGTGTTTATGGTTATTAATGAGTGCTCTATATTCTTGAATTCATTAACTGGTTTGTTTTGGTGTGGCCACATGTTATATTTTTAATTAGTTTTATGGATCCACACTTAGGCTTTAGTCATTGTTCTTTTGTAATAATTTGGCTATATAAACATTCTAATTTAGTCAATTCTAATTTTATTTGTAAGCTTCAAAAACGTATATTTTCTTTAGGGAATTTAATTAAAATACCCAAAGTTTGACTTTGAATTGCCAAAATACCAATTTTCTCGACCAATTTGCCGAAATACCCATTTTTCCCGCGGTGGGGCCTGCGATCGCGGGACCCACAACCACGTGGCACGACGTGGCACCGAGTTCGGCCATTTCTCCCGCTATTCCCCCTCAAGATACCCCGCGGCTACGCTTTTTACCCCTCAACTTTGCCCGCGGGACCACTTTTGGCCCCTGTCCCGCGATTGTGTCCCGCGGTAGTTCCGCGATTTTTCGATATTTGCAGTTTTGGCCCCTCTAGTTTGGGGCAAATTAAAAAAAGCATAAATGGTCCCTATAGTTTTTTTAGGTTATCATTTTATGTAGTTGAGGTTTTTAATGTATTGTTTCCTTTCCATTTTAATGTATTTAATATAGAAATTAATTAAAGAAAATGTTTTCCCCATTTTAAGTTATTTAATAAAGAAATTAATTAAAAGATCAGTTATTGCAAATCATCTTCCCAAACGAAACGAATACAGTGTAGGTAAACAAAGAAATCTATGACTGGAATGCGTCCTGGATTCCGGTGATGAAGTTAACCTTTTCCTTGATGACATCCTCCATTCCCGTGTAGTCGTCTTCGATTTCTTGTAGTTCCTCTTCTACTTCCTTAATCTGTCGTTGCAGCTCCCGAACGTGAGCCCTAGTCATGGCCAGTTCTCGTTTCTTCTCCGCTAGATACTCCATTTTCCCCTGCTGAATCCCCCTGTTATGGTTCCACATACCTTTTACATTTTCGATACCGGCGTTCGCCTCATCAATGGATTTTTGCACTAAGGGAGTAATTTGTTGACTTTGTGAAACCGTTGGCTGGGTACAATGATACATTGGTGGGTTTTTCCGTCATTATCGAAGTGGTAATTGTTGCATGCCATCTCCCAATCTTCTTCATCCTCAACCGTGAATGGATAATCGGCCGCAGTTCGCCCATAGTTTCTCCACTCCTCGTCTGTTTCCGGTACTTTCCAGGTACTCCGACGAGCTACATCGTTCAGTGGTTGGTAGGATGCCGAACGTGAGGTTCCAGCCCCATTCGCCGACCTGTTCCCCCTTGATCTTGAACCTCCAGCCATAGTGTTAAGAAAAGCGAGAGAATGTTTGTAAACGGTGTAAAAGAATGTATAAAAGATAGATAGCAAGTTGTGAATTACTACTTCATCATGCAATCTACTTATAGCCGTGAAAATGTATGTTCTTCATCAGGGATGTGGATATGGTCAAAGATTTCATCTGAAAAGTTGCCTGCATGATTCGTCTGAATAGTTCACTGCAAGATTCGTCTGAAAAGAGCCTGTAAGATTCGACTCAAAAAGTAACTGCAAGATTCGTCTGCAAAAGAGCTTGTAAGATTCGACTGAAAAAGTAACTGCAAGATTCGTCTGCAAAAGGAAGTCTGCTCTTGAATAAAAGTCTTTCATCAGGCTGAAAAGTAGTCTTTAAGTAGTCTAAGGATTAATGCACATGTGAATCAAGAAATAAATGCTTGTTCATCCAATAATCTCTGTATTAGGATTACCGCAAGTTTCATAAACCTACTTACTAGGTGTTAGAAAATTTTAGTAAAAATATGGTTTTTACTAAACTTTGGACACATTTAAATATATATATATATATATGTGTGTGTGTGTGTGTTTTATATAACTAACTCTTAGTAGGTTTATGTTCTCCTATGTGAGAGCTTCGAAACGATATATAATGCGTCCAAAACGGAGTATGTGTGAATGAGATATCGATACTCAAAGTTGAGTAATTGGATGAAATTAGCAAAAACCAAATGGGCGTGGGAATGTGTCCCACATAGGAAGAGAGAGTAAAGTGTTGTTGCATGTTTTTACTGTTTTTGTCACACTTTTTAGGCTCCAAGTTAAATACTTTAATAAAATAATAAACAAAATTATAACTTCAATCACAATACTTTAACAAAATAAGTTAACACTAAAAATAACAATTATTTAATGTTACATAAACAACCTAATGTTGCTGTGTTTGACAATGCACATAAATGGTCTCCGCCATATGTACGCGAAATTCCCTGGCCTCATCTTCGGTGCGGGAAGGGTGTAAATCTACCACATCGTCTGAAATCAAGACGCTGGCATTACGACACACCCAGACACCGCAATCTGTATTAATCCCTTGCTGATGTGGTGCATTCTTGGCTAACCTGTGACATAAGTGCACTGTCTTTTCGCGACGGTCCACATCCCCGATCCGGCTAAAGAACTCCGGCAGCACAGCTTTAAATATGACAAGACGCTCATCCAAAGCGTATGTGTAGAGATTGGCAGCGTCGCTGTCATATATGGTCATCACCATACGCGAAAGATCAAACACTTCGAGCAGCCAATGTTTAGGATGCATGCAGATAGGGATGTACACCTGAAATATTACAATATTAGACAGCTTAGTTAGCAACCAAACAACTTAAATAAAATAAGAGTAAAACGATTTACATACATTATCGAGAAACCGCCAATTCACCCCTTCCATGCCATTGCATGAGTTAGCCACGGAGGCGGGACCTTGATGTTGAAGGACCATGAACGCAAAGAAAGTACTGTGCATCACGGTCCACCTCGTGTCTAGTAGACGGGAACGTTGGAGAATGGCGACCCAACAATCGATGTGCTATACACAAAAAATAGATGGTTAGACATGTAATATAAATATATTTGATTATATGACTATAGTTAAACTTCAATACTAACCACATCCTCAAATTCAGACTCCAAAGGGTCAAATGCCAGCAATACTTTGAAAAACGAGGGGGGGTGATGTCCAGGTTGAGGAAAGGGATGAATACAAGGGGGGGGGAGGAGGTCACCAGTCTGGCACATGTTCAATATATCCGAGGCCGGAAGACGCTCCGGTGAAGCCATCTTTCCCTTTCCGGCTTTCTTTCCCGCCTTCTTTCCCGCTCCCTTTCCTGTCACCTTTGCCCTGGCTTTCTTTTCAGGGGGCGGTGTGGTAGATCTTTGTCGGCCAAATAGTGGGGAACCCCACCATGATGAGTCTTTCCTATTCCGAACCGGCCTAGCAGGTTCTACCACATCCATCGGGTCAACTTCCGGCTCCGAGAAGTGGTCCTCGAGAATTTCCGAGCACCGTAAGTCCTCTCCCGACCCCATCGACTGAAAATTAACTTATTAGATGTTTTAAGTACAATTTCATCATGTTCACAATTAAACCAAAACTACCAAAATAACTTACAGTCATAGTATGTGGTGGCGGTGTGACGTACGACGGCCCCGACATGTCCGGCCTGTAAAAGTCTGTCTGCGGTATTCCAAGGAGGTCCGTGAATGATGAGGTTCCGAACATCAACGTTGGGTGTGTATAACCCCATGCCTCCATCATCCCAGTCTGCATGACATAATTCATTTTAACAGTTACAAACATAGGAATCAATATATAACTACATTGGTTATTCAGTGTGACTTACACTCTCCGGGAATGTCGCATAGGATGTGGTGGCAGACGGCGGCATTTGGGTTGTGTAACCCCCTGGCCCCGACATCATCCCAGTCTGCATGACATAATTCATTTTAACAGTTACAAACCTATGAACGAATATATAACTACATTGGTTATTCTGTGTGACTTACACTCTCCGGGAATGTCGCATATGATGTGCCAAACGACGACATTTGGGTTGTGTAACCCCCTGGCCCCGACATCCCGACCTACGTGACATTGATCATTATAAGAGTTAAAAATTTAGGAACGAATATATAACTACATTGGTTATTCAGTGTGACTTACACTCTCCGGGAATGACGGATGGGATGTGGTGGCAAACGGCGTCGGTGCCCCCTGTCCGAACGGAGCGGAGATCAGCGTCGTACTCGACAGCTAAAACAAATATGGAACGTAATATTAGTATACAAACTAAAAGATCGTGGCCGACAAATTAAGTTAAACACTAACATTAACAGCGCGAAACTGTCTAACGAATGCCTCCAGATCGTCTAAATGTGTGTCTTGGGTCCCGTGGACGTAGTCCCACAGCTCCTCTTGACTGCTACGAAATGGCCCGTAGACGTGTGTCGGATCTTGATGGGAGGAGGAAGGGGCCGCCTCATATGGATCAAAAGGGTGCGGCTGATATCGATCGGAAGGGGGCGGCTGATATCGATAGGAAGAGGGCCTCGCGTCGTCTTCCTCATCTTCGTCAGATGAGGAACTAGACCTATGATGTCGCGCCAACTCTCTATCGATAAAGGTCACGCTGTTTCTGTACCAACTCGTGTCCCTCTCGGTATCCGTAGCCACAAGGTTTTCAAGAGGCTCATACGCCGGCTAAATATATGGTAAAACACATTAAAACTTAATAACAGGGAATGACGTAGGAAACATTGTAAACATAGTGAAAGAACTTACGGTGCGTGACCGGCTGAAGAACGCAATGCAATTGTTCCTAGTAAGGTTATTAATCCTTTGCCAACGGGTTCCCCTAATTAACACGTCGGTGCGTGTGGTGAAACTTTGACGGGCGACGGGAAACATCTCCAAGATCCATATCTGTAATTACACAAGAAGAGCAAGTACGTAAAAAGGAAATCCAAACAGTGTGTATGTATTATTGTTTATGTTATATACTACTTTTCTAACCTTGAAGGCGTATGTAAATCCACCAAGAGCCATCTTCCCATGTATGTCGCCGCGTCTGGCGATGGCTCGGTGCATCTGTCTGTAGGTATATGTCCAGATGTGGCTACCCCACGGATACCTGCTAAACAAATGCAAATCCTCGACGGCCGTAAGGACCTCCTCGGAAGCATACTGGCTCCACTCACGGCCCATGAAGGCCATCTCCACCGTCACCACCAATCATACACGGACAACATCCTCGTCGCTAAGGGCAGAAAGACGACCTTTCATCGTGTCCACGACTGTCATCAGCCTCAAACGAGATGGTCTTTCATCAGGCCAAACCCTACTAACCCAAGTAATGTTTGATAACGGAGGAAGGGGGGTTCGTCTCAAAAAAGTAGTCCTGTTATAAGACAGAACTCGCGATGGCCAAACCGCATATGATGCCCGAAGACATCAAAATACATCTCCTCCTCATCAGCATTGGAGACCTCGACCTACAGCTGTAAAAACATGTGGACTAGCATGGGGTCGCCACCGCTCATGGTAAGATCCAGCCATGGACCGAAAGGTATCCCTCTGAAGATCTCATCAACCCCAGCTACCCGATCTCCTAAAGCAGCGAAGCGCTGACTCATCTCTACGATGAACGAAACGCGACACCTTAACGTCAAGTCGATCGTTAAAAAATCACGCTGCATAGAAAAATCACGGATGTTATAATACTTGTTTGGTTTATTGGGTTGATAATTATTTGTGTATTTTATTTTTAGAAAAGAACCCACTCAATCAATTGGACTTCCAGGTAGCAGGGGAATCACAAGGATTGCTTAAGTCCCCACATACCTTAGGGCTATTTACACCCGTTTGACAAAATCCAAATAGATATGTTGTAGTTTTTTTTATTTCAATGTAACATTGTTATATATAGATGCTTTTGGCAAGATGCCAAAATGAATTTGAGTATGGCATGTGAAGCCAATTTCAATGTTTTTATATCTTCATACCATTTACGGATGTTTCGGTAAAATGTTACATATACATATTAGGGCTTCGGAAGTGTGACTTCCAATAATTATTTATGAGTATGAAACTCAAAAGAAAGATAAACAATTAAATAATTCACTAAAGTTTAGGGACCTAAGTTGTCATTCACCAAAGTTTAGGGACCTAAGTTGTCATTCACCATAGTTTAGGGACCTAAGTTGTCATTCACTACAGTTTAGGGACCTAAGTTGTCATTCACCAAAGTTTAGGGACCTAAGTTGTCATTCACCATAGTTTAAACATACACCAACTTTTTTTTATAAAAAAACACTAACATTTATTTTATAAAACTCACTCTAATATTTAATTTTTTTAAAAAAGACTCTCTTTTTATAACCAAAAAAACACTAACACCTACTTTTTTTTATAAAAAAACTTTACCTAACATTTATTTCTATAAAACTCACTCTAACATTTAATTTTTTTTAAAAAACACTCTCTTTTTATAACAAAAAAAACTCTTTTTTTATAATAAAAAAAACACTAACACCTACTTTTTTTATAAAAAAAATTTAACATTTATTTTTATAAATAACACCAACTTTTTAAAAAAAACACTAACCTATTTTTATAAACTCACTCTAACATTTAATTCTTATAAAAACACTCTCTTTTTATAACAAAAAAAAACACTAACACCTACTTTTTTTTTATAAAAAAACTTTAACATTTATTTCTATAAATAACACCAACTTTAAAAAAAACACTAACTTATTTTTATAAACTCACTCTAACATTTAATTCTTATAAAAACACTCTCTTTTTATAACCAAAAAAACACTAACACCTACTTTTTTTATAAAAAAACTTTAACATTTATTTCTATAAATAACACTAACTTAAAAAAAAAACACTAACTTATTTTTATAAACTCACTCTAACATTTAATTCTTATAAAAACACTCTTTTTTTATAACAAAAAAAACACTAACACCTACTTTTTTTATAAAAAAACTTTAACATTTATTTCTATAAATAACACCAACTTTTAAAAAAAAACACTAACTTATTTTTATAAACTCACTCTAGCATTTAATTCTTATAAAAACACTCTCTTTTTATAACAAAAAAAACACTAACACCTACTTTTTTTATAAAAAAAACTTTAAAATTTATTTCTATAAATAACACTAACTTTTTAAAAAAAACACTAACTTATTTTTTATAAACTCACCATAACATTTATTTTTGGAAAATACACTCATCTTTTTTTAACAAAAAAACACTAACATATTTTTTATAAAACCACTTTAACATTTATAACAACAAAGTTTAAACAACAAAGTTTAAACAACAAAGTTTACATATTATATATTTCAAAAATTTAAGATAACAACAAAGTTTAAACAACAACATTCAAACAACAAAGTTTAAACACCAAAGTTCAAACAACAAAGTCTAAACAACAAAGTTCAAACAACAAAGTTTACATATCATATTTTACCAACAAAGTTTACATATCATATATTTTGAAAATGTAAGATAACAACAACAAACTACAAAAAGTTAAGAAAAATGACTTACAACATCCCTAACACGTGACATCTTCAAACCGAGCGCGTAATCGACACGAGAAGTTGAGAGAGTTTGGAGAGATTATTTAAAAATGGTGGTGGCTGGATTTGGTCCCCCACCCTCTCTCTTTATAGCCGACATTGGACACCCTCAAACCCTAAACACTTATAAAAAATTAGGGTTTCAACCCTAGCCCTACACGTGGCAAAAAAATCCCGCGATCGCAGGACACAGTCGCGGGACAGGGGTAATTTTTGTAAACGCGAGGTATCTTGAGGGGGAATAGCGGGAGAAATGGCCAAACTCAGTGCCACGTCGTGCCACGTGGTGGCACGTGGTTGTGGGTCCCGCGATCGCGGGTCCCACCGCGGGAAAATGGGTATTTCGGCAAATTGGTCGAGAAAATGGGTATTTTGGCAAGTCAAAGTCAAACTTTGGGTATTTTAATTAATTTCCCTTTTCTTTATATGGCAAAATTTCTAGTAAATTTCCTATGGAGCTCCCTCGGAAAAATAACGGAAATTTCGATGGAAACCACCCGTCAAAAACAATGTGCCCCATATTTGTCGGAACAAAAACCGTAGCAAAAATCCGTTGAAATACGTGTCGAAAAAATATTCCGACCAAGAAAATTATGGTAGACATTTTTAGTGAAATATTCGTTGTAAAAGTCCCTTTTCAGTAATGAGTTTGTCTAAAAGCATCGGCAAATATTTTATTAGAAGGTCAACAACTCTTGCCGTTGGGTTTTTGTGTCGTTTTGCCGGCGTGTTTTTGAGTTGGCATAACCAAAAGAGTCAAACCTAACTTTTGCCGACCAATTCGTGTGCCGGTAAAAGGTAATGCGTAAAAATAAAAAAAGAACTTTTGCCGACGTATTTTTGGGCCGGTAAATGTTTGACCAAAAAGTCAAAGAAAACTTTTCCCGATGGAAAAAATTACGCCGGCAAATTAATGTATTTATACGATTACTTGAGAGAGGTTTTTGTCGATGACTTTAGTTGTTATCGACGACTATCTTTCGCCGGCAAATATATCTTTACCGGCGGCCCATGTTGCTTGCCAACAAAAACCCTTGTAGCGGCCGGTTTTTCACGGAAACTTTTGTCGATGGAAAAGTCCGGTGGCAAAAGATTTTGAGCTTTTGCCGGCCATTATCGAGACTTTTGTCGGCGACATTTTCCTCCGACAAAAGTAGTTATTTTTGTAGTGTGCCTACAAGTTGCATCCCATATACCGAGAGCATATCCATTTCCATGCGAAATCCAAGTGACTTGGGCAAGATAAGTGGTCACATGTTGGTCTCATTTAAGAAGAAATATCTCATAAATTTGTATTCGCGTCCTAAACTCACATAAAACTTGAACAAAATATGTATGTACAATACTTATATGTTATCACATTGTTACACTATTTGGTACACCTCTTCCAGTAACCCCGGGTTCTGAAGTTGGCATGAGCAACTCGTAAGGTGGAACCCCAACACCACATCTATTCCCTAAGTCTCGTATCAACATTCCTCCTTTCAATTTCGTTTTCAATACTTTTAATTTTCATTGAAAATCTATAGAATACCTCAATAATCTTAGGTTCACCAGGCCAATTAGTGTAAACATCCTTTATCTCCCCGATATATTCTTCGTCACGTGAATGTGCTGAGATTATATCAATTATTGCCATGTATTTCGTTGATTGAAACAAACTAGGCAATGATGCTAAGAAATAACCTTGTGGGTCAGCTACGAATTGTGCATACTCGAGTTCATGTGCTTGAGGTATAAGTTTTTGCATAAGTGGTGGGCGTTTTGGGACATATCCTCCGTAGTGGTACTGCCCAAAGTTAAGTGATGCATGTTGTGCCGATGAAATCCATATTAGGATGGTCAGTATCTCTGTAAGTTTGTTGGGAGTGCATAGCTTGGGCCACCAATTAGCTTCACGAAGATCAGCATGCCCTACATTAATGGCTTCATTGTACCATGATTGAAGTTCTTTGTCTGATATAACCATATTTTCTTCAGGGTAGTAATGATTCACATATGAATGTACTAGCTCCTGAATTGCAGACCAAATGAGAAGCCCATCATTCGCATATGGGTAGTCTTCAATGAGTAGTCTCAGTCCATGGGGCTCTGAATCATCGGGTATTGCCATTCCTCTACAACCAAGTAAGATGTTATATTTCATTTGCTATTTATTAAACTAGTTTATTATTTAATTAATGTTATCAAATTATTTCTTACCTTCGTATCAAATCCGCAGGAAGGCCTTCTAAGTCAAAACGCCACCAATCACGGTAGGCAGCACAAGCCATCTCCAAGCTATATTTCCCTGGAGAAAAGTCACGCTCGATAGTTCCTTCCTCACATATAAGGCTTTCACGTGCTGTTGCATTTATTGCAAGCGTGTGTCGCATGTGGGGATTAAGAAGCTTGAAAATCGGGTGCAATGAGCTCAAGTGCCGGTGAGTAGCTATTATGAATGGTTCCTTACATGCGTGAATCCGTAACCTGTAGATCGATAAGATCAGCTTATATATAGTCATATATGTGCTTAATTTGTATGTAGTGAAGCCTCTAGATTTTTTTTTTTGCAAATTCAGCAAACATATTACTGTTTTGTTTGGCAAACTAGCTATAATTAAGTTGATTGATAAGCTAGTTGTTAAAGTTAGCTAGTTGCTCTTAAACTAGTTACATTTGGTAAAAACTATATAGCCAATAAACTAGAGTGATCGACAATAAAAAATGACCTAATCAAAGAACATGTTCGAAAATTAATTTATTGAAGGGCCGGGTTAAAATTGTAAAAAAAATGGAAAAGCCGAAGAAGTTTGTTGAAACGTTGTATCAAGTAGTTTCATATCATTTGGTTTATGGTTAATTAAATAAAAACAAGACTTTTTCGATAAGCTTCCATATGGTTCCCATATATGATCTATATATTTAACATACCAAAAATTTAATAAGTTGGTGAACACCGGCGTCATTAGAGCATACATGAGCTTTGCCTAATTGCCAAAGCCAATTGGTGGTTGCATCAATTGGAGGAGTGAGAACTTGTTTGGCTGGGATATTGGAGTCTTTAGGAGGAAGGCTAAGCTCGATTGCAATGGGATTTAGAGTTCCCATTCTTGTCAAAAAGAAGATTGTATGGCTTCCATATGCTTTTCGGGCTTTTGAGCATTTATCCTCTCTAGAAATGGAAGGTAAATGTCGTGGTAATCCAATATGAAGAGTTTGTTTTCATCCATGGCCTAAAGATTAATATAGAAATAGAAAAATTGAAATCCACATTGAAAAAAACCCTACAAAAAAAGTTGTATTCAATTCTTTAACTTCTTTGCTGCTATACCTGTTGTACAGATAGACCATTTAGGTGGCTTATAATATGTTCTTCTTTAAGATCTGATTCTGATGGTCCATAAATTGAATGATCAAGTTTGCTCACAGGAGGAAAGACCTGTAGAACCGAAAAGAAATGTACAAGGGTTTAGAATAAGTCTCTCTCTCTCTCTCTCACACACACACACACACACACACACACATATATATATATATATATATATATATATATATATATATATATATATATAGGATGATAATCAAATGAGAACCATAGATATGTTACAAAGCTGTGAGAATAAATATAAAATTATTTTTTTACATTAAATTAAAACCTATATTTAAGATATTGTTTCACATATGTTCATGTTCCCCTTATGAAAAGATTACATGTGAATTTTTTTCTTGATTCATCTAGTGAAATGAAAATTACACGTAAAAAATATTCATACGATGAAACAAATCATATGAAACTATCATATTATGAAATAACTATATGTGAAGCAACATATCTTAAATCCTAGCATTTGATCATCTACAAAAATGTTTTTATATCGATTCTCACATGTTTGTAATATATTTGTAGTTTTCATTTGATTAATTTAACCCTATATATATATGTGATATTGCAGATAGAACCATCTTGATTAAAAACTATCCATCCAAAGTCGAGTATACAAAATTTCTTTGTGTTAGTCGTGTATACCTTTAACTTCTCGATGCTAATGGGGTTCATCCCTGCTAGAGTTTGGCGGCCAAGTTCGTCATCTCGTACATAGCTTGTTGTGTCCCCTGCTAGATTAATATTGTAAATGATGTTTTTCTTTTCTGATTAAGAAAAAGGACCCAATGTTTTGTAGCAAGAGCTATAGATTGTCTTTTGACACTTACATGAAATGTTTTTTGGAGTCTCAAACTTGAACATTGCTTTGATAGATCCAGTGATATCCAGAAAATTTGGCAGTCCAAATCTATTCAAACTTGCCTCATCAACTTGTGGTCCACTTCTATAAAGACCTGCAACATCTGCTGCAAGATCTCTAGAAAATCCATTCTTCTTGTTGGAAGTCGCCACCAAGGGTGGAATATTGCGAAGCAACTCCTTCCATGTTCCTATCAGGAATTCTGTGCGCCTGGCCCCCTCAAGAACTTCATCTCTTGGTACATATATTGAAGAAATCAACGTATCTATTCGCTTTTCCGCAGTTTCATCTACATAATATAAGTTTTTCGCGAGGTGGATTATAGATAGCAGTTTATTTCACTATCAGTCAATTTGTACACTACAAAACAAATGATTTTTACCCACAAAATTCACCTAGGAAAATTTCCGTCGGCGATTATATTAAAAGATGTGTTTAAAACTGTAATCTTGACATTTATTATTTAAAAAAGGTTGTTAACTTGAAATGTTTTATAGTTTCAGAAGGGTTTAAGAGCTGGAAAATAAGGACTGCGCCTCACTGTATTACAATGCTGAAGGGTAGCGGAGTCTTAAACTACAACTGCAAGGGCTGGAATCGTAAATTGTTGAGGGGCTGGAATGAAACTTGGATATGATGATATTTAAAGTGTTGTTTCATCTCATTTGTTCATTTCAGACGAGTTTTCTACTTACATTTCACTCTCATTTCTCTCTAGTCTTTCTCTCTAGTATCTTACTAGAGTTAGAGTTATTAGGGTTAGGGTTACAAGTTCTTTGTATCTTCTTTCGTTTGTAATAGTGTAAGTAATTGTTAATACTATAGTGTTATATCTTTCTATATGGTATCAGAGCTGTAAGGCTCGATCCATTTTCTGTTTTCATCATTAGAAATTTTACATCGTGTTCTTAAGTTGTATCTGAAATCTTTTTCTCTTAACAAATCTTGCTATTTTCTGTTTATCTGGTTCGTATACTAATCTGCTTAGTTCGTTGATTTCTCCTTAGATCTCAACGTTCTTTGTGTTTAGGATACCAGGCTCGATCTGTTGAAGATTAGTTCATATTTCTCGTTTCTTTCTCTTTTATCCAGATCTGTTTTCTCGATCTGTCGAGAAGCATATAAATACGACTGGAGTTGTTTTCACAACGCTGATAGTCGATAGCTTCTTGATCTGCATCGATCTCAGTGTGAGCCGTTTAGGCTAGGATCGTGTTGCTGTTTTCTTCAGATCTGATGTATCTCGTTTAAATCGTTCTTTGGTTGTTGCTTCTGATTCGTTACCATATTCGTCTTCAACTCAGATCTGTGATTAAAAACATCTCAGTATCTGAGTCGTATTTTTTGGTGTTTAAGTTCATATCTGAGTTCTTCAATAACTCAAGATCTGTGACTCGTTACCATATGCTTCCTCAACTCAGATCTGTGACTAACAATATCTCAGCATCTAAGTCGTGTCTTTTGTTTGCGTAAGTTCAGAGCTGAGTTCTTCAATAACTCAAGATCTGAGTTTCCGTTCTTCGTCTTAGATCTGAATCGGTGTTTCCTTTCTTGATAATATGGTCAATCGTTGTGTGCATTTCTCTCCTCTACCAGAGTTACGTTCGTAACTAGGACGGTACTGTGAGCCACAACCTGTCGACTGGAATGTGGTTTTCGTACATCTTAATCTTCGTGATAAACTGTTGGTACTACAAATCTGTTGTTCTTTAAAGTTTCAAAAGATTAGTCAAACTCCTCTAAAGAATTGTTCAGATCTGTGTAGATCATTAACGATTCTTGCGATGGAGCCTCTTTAACATTTTTTTTTATTTGTGCTTATCTCTATAGATCTATGCATCTCATTATTAAATCTGCCATATGGTATTATATTTGTAGATCTGTCACTGCATGTCATATAGTGATTTGGTTCTTGGTTGCAAGCATTTCTTATCTTAACATTCTGAACCAAGTTTCTCAGATCTGAGTCGTGATCCTCTTGTTTCATATGTACATGTAGGATCTCGTGAGTTTCAAAAGTATTTCTGATTCAAACATGTACAGTTGTGGACACGGTTCTGATCAGATCTGGAAGTTTTCATCTCTCAGATTCTGATCATTTTTCCGTTGCTGCTGTGTTTCTTTTTAGAAGTATTCATATATCATATATCTTAAATCATTAACTCTTTGTTTCTTCTGTTCAGGTGCGATCTGTGGCCTCTCTCGGGCCCTGCCTCTGTTCCATATTACCTGTTGTGATTGTTTGACTTGACTTGTTCTCTGCTTCCGCTAGTTTTTCTTTTTGTCTCTTCTATAAACAAAACATACTTTGAGAGCTGTGAGGTGTGGCTTGACCTAGCACTCTGAGTGTTTTAGGAAACCTGCTCATCACCTTAGATCTCTTTGAGTATTGTTCTTCTGTTGTTTTTGAATCATGTCTGACGAAGAAGACGCTTTGGTAAACGCTGGGGTATCTCAGATCACCAAACTTGACTTTGGTGATCCCTTGTACCTACATCCCAACGATACCACTGGGGCTTCTCTGCTTCATCTAAAGTTAAACGGAACTGACAATTACAAGGTTTGGTCTTGTGCAATGATCCTCGCTCTTGAAACAAAAAACAAATTCGGATTTATAGATGGATCTTGCACTAGACCTACTACTGATCCTGTCCTGGCTAAACAATGGGACAGATGTAACTTAGTGGTGTTATCTTGGATCTTGAGTTCTGTTACTGAAGAGCTATATCTTGGTCAAGTTTTCTCTAAAATTGCTTCTCATGTCTGGTTGGAACTCAAGGAAACCTATGATAAAGTGGATGGCTCCATTACTTTTAATCTACATAAGAAAATTAACTGTCTAACACAAAACGGATCATCTGTCTCTGATTACTATCATAGGTTAAACTCTCTATGGAAACAGTTTGACGCCTTAGTCAAACTCCCTGCTTGCACCTGTAATGCTTCCCAGGATTTTACTAAACACAACCAGCTTTTAAAACTTATGCAATTTTTAATGGGTCTAGACGATGTTTACCAGCCAATAAGAAGTACTATTCTAACGACTGACCCTCTCCCCTCTGTTAAACAGGTTTCTCTATTATATCAAGGGAAGAATCTCATAGAGGAACCTCTAGCTCTAATAAAACTCAATCATCTGCCTTTTTTGGTAAAACTTCTGAAAATAAACGAAAACCTATAAGACCTCCAAATCCAAATCTGTTATGTAAACATTGTGGCATGATTGGCCACACCATAGAAAGGCGTTACAAACTCATCGGATTTCCTCCTAAGGATTTTCAAAGAAAACCAAATGTAAATGGCAATTTCAGACCCTCTTCTAACAATGTAGAGACATCTAGAACTCCGAATACTAGTCTTCCTTCTTCTGGACTCCAAGGATCCTCTCTCTCTCAACATCTGACTCAAGAGCAAGTTTCTAAACTTCTGACCCTTCTTGAGTCCAACACCTCTAGTGTGGCTTCCGCCAATATGGCAGGTATGTCGCTCTCTTCTACACCTAGTTGGATTATTGATTCTGGGGCTACTCAACATATGAATTCATCTCTCAGTAGCCTTAGCAATATTGTAGATGTGTCAGATTTGAATCTCATTGTTAATCACCCTAATGGATCCAAAGCAAAAATAAATAAAATCAGGAACAACGAAGACATCAACCAGAACCAATTCCTCAGTGAGTTTCATGTTCCCAATTTTATTTATTTTAATGTGGATTTGTTGTCTGTTAACAAGTTAGCTAGAGATAATAAAGTGTTTATTGGCTTTGATGAGCATAAATGTTACATCCAGGACTGTCAACGAACGAGGTTGATGGGGATTGGTAATGAGCCTGGAGGCCTATATCTCTTTAATTTGCAGAATGGTAAGTCTACTTGTTCTAACTCTACCATTAGCTGTTACATATCATATCAGCTATGGCATAGTAGGTTAGGACATCCAGCTGACCCAGTATTAAATGTTTTAAAAGAAAAGTTAAACATAAAATTAGGCTCTTCTTCTCCTTGTGAAAATTGTCACAAGGCAAAACAGTCTCGTACAAAGTTTGATCTTAGTGATCATAAGTCAACAGAAATAGGAGAGTTAATTAACCTAGATGTTTGGATGATACTTCTTAACTGTTGTGGATGATTTCTCCAGATCAGTTTGGGTTTATCTTTTAAAAGGGAAGGATGAAGTTTATGACAATATTGTCTCTCTTTTCAAACTCATTCACACCCAGTTTAACAAAACCATTAAAACAGTTAGGAGCGACAATGGAACTGAGTTTTTAAATCACAAAGTTTCAAATTTCTTTAATTCTCATGGCATTGTTCATCAAACAACCTGTGTCTACACTCCACAACAGAATGGAGTAGTGGAGCGTAAACACAGACACTTACTAAATGTGGCTAGGGCTTTAATGTTTCAGGGTGGAGTTCCACTGTACATGTGGTCTGAATGTATTCTCATAGCCACCTATCTGATTAACAGAACTCCATCCTCTATTCTGAATGGTAAAAGTCCTTATGAGATTGTCTATGGTTTTCCTCCGGTTCTCACTCATTTAAGAAATTTTGGATGTTTATGCTTTGCAGTGAAACAAAATAACTTTGATAAGTTCAGCTCTAGGGCTGAAAGATGTGTTTTGCTTGGATATTCAAATAACAAGAAAGGCTATAGACTTTACAGCCTAGATACTAAACAATACTTAGTATCTAGAGATGTAACTTTTTATGAAAATGTGTTTCCATTCAAAATGAGTGAAAATCTGGAATCCTACTCTGAAAATTTGAATACTTTGAATTTCTTTGATAATGTTACTAGTTCTACTGATGATCTGTCTGATAACCTGCCCAATGAGGAATTTAGGGCTCGTTCTACAACTCAAGATAATTACCCTGATTCCTCTGGTAGTATAGGTAATGTTGATAATCAATTAACTGGTGTTGACACTACCTTGTCTGCTAGGAATCAAGGAAATCTAGAAACTGATATCGAGCATGATACTCATGTTGTTGTAGACTCCCCTCCTGAGGGTCAAAATCTATCAAATTCTTCTCCTCAATCTATAAGACAGTCTAGTAGAATTCCTCAGTTTTCCCGGAAATTTGATGACTTTGTAGTTGAAGGCAAAGTAAAATATGGTATTGAAAGGGTAGTTAATTACTCTCATCTTACAAAAGAAATTTTTTGTTTTGTGTCAAATCTAAATAAGTCTATTGAACCAAGTTGTTTTTCTGAAGCTTGCAAAGATCCAAATTGGGTAATTGCAATGAATAATGAAATGGAGGCCCTTAATAGGAATGGTACTTGGGTTATAACTGACCTTCCACCAGGAAGAAAACCTATTGGCTGTAAATGAATTTTTAAGATTAAATATAAATCTACTTGCAAAATAGAACGATATAAGGCTAGATTAGTGGCCAAAGGCTATAGTCAAAGAGAAGGTCTTGATTACGAAGAAACCTTCTCTCCCGTTGTTAAAATGGTAACGGTTAGATGTGTTATAGCTTTGTCTATTAATTTTAATTGGCCTTTGCATCAACTTGTCGTAAACAATGCGTTTCTATATGGTGACTTGACGGAAGAAGTCTACATGACTCTTCCCGAAGGTTATTTTTCTAATGATGATAATCATGTTTGCAAGCTTGTGAAATCTCTGTATGGTTTAAAACGGGCTCCTCGTCAGTGGTACGAGAAGCTGTCTAGTTGCTTATTTGATTTTGGTTTTAATCAAAACAGTAGTGATTATTCTTTGTTCACTCTTAAATCTGGAAATACTTTTATTATTCTCCTTGTATATGTAGATGATATTGTTATAACTGGAAATAATAATAGTGAGATTCATATAGTGAAAAAACACTTGCAAACAAATTTTATGATCAAAGATCTTGGAGATTTACAGTTCTTTTTAGGAATTGAAATTTTAAAATCAAAAAATGTCTTGTGTATGAGCCAAAGAAAGTATTGTTTGGAACTATTGAATGATTTTGGGTATTTAGGTTGTAAGCCTATTAATACTCCAATGGATATGAATTTGATAGTAACTGAATCAACTAGTTCCTCTTCTGATTCTTTATTAATTGATATATCTGGTTTTCAACGGTTAATTGGACGACTCATTTATTTGTTAGCAACTAGACCAGACATTGCTTTTGCAGTGCATTGTCTTAGCCAATTCATGCATGTGCCTCGGCGTTCTCATCTGAATTTGGCCCTTAGAGTTCTGCGATATCTAAAGAAGTCTCCAGGTAAAGGTATTTCATTTTCTGTTTCAGATTGTTTTAAACTGTCAGCATACGTGGACGCAGATTGGGGTAAATGTTTATCTACTCGTAGGTCTGTAACTGGGTATTGTTTGTTTCTAGGAAATTGTCTTATTTCTTGGAAAAGTAAAAAGCAAACTGCTGTGTCTCGGTCTTCAGCTGAATCTGAATATCGAGCCATGGCGTCTACCACTTGTGAAATACTTTGGGTTCTGGAGATTCTGTCTAGTCTTAATATCACAGAATTACTTCCTGTAAATATTTTGTGTGATAATAAGTCTGCAATACAGATTGCAAACAATCCAGTTTTCCATGAGAAAACAAAACATATAGAGATCGATGTTCACCAAGTGAGAAATAAAGTGACTAGTGGTGTTTTGAAAACTGTTAAAGCTGATTCTTTAGAAAATGCAGCTGATATTTTTACAAAGTCTCTTTCTTTACATCAGCATGATTATTTGTGTAACAAATTGAAAATGATAGATTTGTTCAAATGTCAAGATTAAGGAAGGGTATTAAAAGATGTGTTTAAAACTGTAATCTTGACATTTATTATTTAAAAAGGTTGTTAACTTGAAATGTTTTATAGTTTCAGGGCAGTGTGTGTAATAAATGAATAAAGAGGGACTGAAGGGTTTAAGAGCTGGAAAATAAGGACTGCGCCTCGTTGTATTACAATGCTGAAGGGTAGCGGAGTCTTAAACTAGAACTGCAAGGGCTGGAATCGTAAATTGTTGAGGGGCTGGAATGAAACTTAGATATGATGATATTTAAAGTGTTGTTTCATCTCATTTGTTCATTTCAGACGAGTTTTCTACTTACATTTCACTCTCATTTCTCTCTAGTCTTTCTCTCTAGTATCTTACTAGAGTTAGAGTTATTAGGGTTAGGGTTACAAGTTCTTTGTATCTTCTTTCGTTTGTAATAGTGTAAGTAATTCTTAATACTATAGTGTTATATCTTTTTTATAGATTAATTACTCAACAATCACCCAGAAAATATCAACGGTTCGGTAGAATCCGATGTTTTCCTCGAAAATACCGAAGAATCACCCAGAGAATCCTTAGGTAATCTGTCACTGATTTGCATTACCCACCAACTTTTGTGACGCTTTTGTGACGAATCACCATTTATGGAAAAGTTTGTAGGTAAAAGACTTTCGTTTAGTAGTGGTAGGATTAAAAACAAAAAAAACTCACCAGTACTTGTGGAGGGTCTTCCTGTCCGACAACGTCTGGGATGTGGGTTCCTTTCACCTCCTAATCTCGGTCTTGCATGCTTAGCTCCTTTATTAGGATCTCCAAGATCATTATATGTGTCATAATCATATATTCTATCCGAAGTTAATCTAACTCCATTTCCATCACCTATCTTATTTTCGAGTTCCTTAGCTCTCAAGTCTTTTAGCCCTTTGGGCGTTTGACTTGGTAAATATGCCTATCAAAACCAGTAAAACATAATTAGTAATGGACTGATTGTCATGTAGATGTTGATGGAAATCAGAACACACACATATTTAGGTTAATAACTATGGATTTAACAATCTAATTAGTCATATTGTTTAAATTTTCTGAACATTATTGTACGACTACTACAACAAAACTGAGTTTATGGGACGTCTAAAATAAATAAGCGTCATAATAGTGTTTTATAGGACCAAAGTTCATAGGACCAAACAAAAAAACGGCTTATCTAAAAGTGTTATGAAAAGTTTATAGGACGCCATTGGGCGTCATAACAAGTTTTTTAAAACGTTTTTCAAATAAAGCGTCCTATTAACTATTTACAGAGCACTATTTGAAGAAGTGTCCTAAAAAGATGGTTTTATAAACTAATATCCTATAAAACACTCTATTATGACGCTTATTTATTTATTTTAGGCATCCTATATACTCAAATTTGTTGTAGTGGACCTATTATCTTGTAACGGCCTTGGTATGTTGTAATATTTTCGCTATCCCATTGCTAGCTTTGTTTCAATGAGTTGCCGTTTCAAAAGAAAAAAAAGGATCTATTATCTGGGCTGAAGGATGTGTACCTTGTTAGCAAAAAATATCCTTTTCTGTTTGCTAGTTTGAGTTGGTTGAATCCAGGATTTGCATGAAAGGTGAAAAAACCCTTCAAGGGAGATGGAATCCAGATAAAACTCCTCATCATAATTGTTTCTCACCAAGATGGCACCTGGTTCTCCAAAGTCTGCATCAATTACTAGCTCAACTTTGAAGGTGAAACAGCCTGTTTCATTATCTTTTTGATCATCAGTTGTGTGACCAGCCTTTTACAGATTCCTTGCTCATCTTTGGCTTCATGGTACCTTTCATAAGCAAATGAATATATATAGTGGACATCTTTTAGTTCATCATATGTGAAAAAACAGAAACAAAACTTCAAGAAATAATATCAATCTTACGTGGATCTACTTGGGTGCTAACAAGTTGAAAACCAATACCCTTCTCCACAGATTTGTCTAACAAATCATTTTGTGAATATAACCATGGGAAAGACTTCATCATCTTCTTAAGCACATTGACTTCGTTGCTTGTCCTGATAGCGACAGTTGCCGTTAGTTTTGAGAATAAGGATGCATCAACCCTTACTTCCTCCATAGGCATGGAAGTTTTCACAACCTTCAGGGTGCACCCAGTTTTCCACTTCTTCTTGCAAAAAGAAAGGAATAAAGGGGCTGTATAAACATTGATGGAGTAATGGTAATTAAGAGGGTAGTAGATTGGATGAGTGTTTGTTGAGTTCATCTTCTTGTGAGGAAAAGAAAAGGAAGCCAACATGTTCTTTGCTCCTGCCATTTGATACTTCAAGTACTTGACTTATGGAAGTTATGCTATGTGGTTTCATGGAGATATTTTGCATTTATAGACAAATGAAGTAAAGTACAAACAAATTCACAAACAAACACACATCTAAACTGCACATTTTTCTTGCCTCAATAAATATAAAGAATATACATATACTACACACAAACACATCATATGGTCACATTAATATTCCCTTTGGCCCCTCATTGTACGTATATATAGTCATTTCAACTTGACCATTTATGCAAAGTAATCTGATAAAGATTAACATTATATTATGTATAATTAATGATGTTATTGATATGGTTATAAGGATATGAAGTAAAAAATTATATCAAGAAGATTGTTTATAACTAAACCTTACCAATATATATATATATATATATATATATGGTATCTATTGCAAACCACACCATTCATGCACACTATACAAACCAATCATATCCCTCTATTTTTTTTAATCCACGGTCATAATTGGAACGGTGGCATTTCTGTAATTAAGGTTCATTTTTTGATTTTTTTTATTGAATCGACACATGCAATAATGGTAAATTGGTAAAATGAATCTGATAAAAAACATCTTCAAAAATGATCGCCGATTATACGGATCTAGTTTCCTATTTTATCGCAGAAAATTTATGGATGGTTTTATTGACCAAAATCAACTGAATCTTCATACTAAAACATCACCGGCGAGGTATTTCAACCCAAATCAGTAGACTCCCAAGTGAAAGGATTTCACCGACAACGTATTTCAACCGGCGACGTATTTCAACCCAAATCAGTGACGTATTTCAACCCAAATCAGTGAACATCACCGGCGACGTATTTCAACCCAAACCAGTAGACGCCCAAGTGAAAGGATTTCACCGGCGACGTATTTCAACCCAAATCCGCAACGTATTTCAACCCAAATCAGTAAACATCACCGGCGACATATTTCAACCCTGTGGATGTCGACCTGGAGGAGGATAAAGAAATGAAGATCGAGTATACATCGGTAGAATCAACGAAATGTAAATCACCTGTGAAGGATGACAAAAAAGATAATGAAGGAACTGAAATACGCTTCTTGTAATGGTTAGGGTTTTTGTATTTGGGTAAATTTTTTATCATTATCAAATTAATCTAACGAAAATGATTTCCTGTTTAAAATAAACTTCACAAATTCAATCAGATTCATGTTTTATGCTAAAGTTGAAATATTATACTGATTGTTTGCCTTCAAGTCAATAAAAACTTCTACATGCGAACTATTTGACTTTTATGAATGTTCAATGAAATGTGAATGAAATTTGAATTCCTGAATGTTCAATAAAAGATGATGATTCATTATTCAATGTGCCATGTGTTAGTGCCTAATATTCTAAGTTGTACTATGTAGAGGGACTAATTTTGTAACTAGAAATTTACATAGTATATAATGTTTGCTATGCCTAGTTTTCTCATTAGGTCATCAATCACCATTTCACACAAGTACACACACATAGTCTTTCTCTCTAGAATTTATCTTTGTACTTTGTGATTGATCTTCATTGAATATATTGCTGGCCATCTTATTGCTATACATGGATTGATTACTTGTTCTGGGATCACAATTGGTATCAGAGCATAGTATTTCATTTAGACCAGATTAGTATTTTGAGAGTTTTTGCAATTTTGAGTGTTCTTCATTTTTTTTCATCCATTTCTTATTGATTCTAGCCATTTGAGTGCCTACATCCCAACGATACCACTGGGGCTTCTCTGCTTCATCTAAAGTTAAACGGAACTGACAATTACAAGGTTTGGTCTTGTGCAATGATCCTCGCTCTTGAAACAAAAAACAAACTCGGATTTATAGATGGATCTTGCACTAGACCTACTACTGATCCTGTCCTGGCTAAACAATGGGACAGATGTAACTTAGTGGTGTTATCTTGGATCTTGAGTTCTGTTACTGAAGAGCTATATCTTGGTCAAGTTTTCTCTAAAATTGCTTCTCATGTCTGGTTGGAACTCAAGGAAACCTATGATAAAGTGGATGGCTCCATTACTTTTAATCTACATAAGAAAATTAACTGTCTAACACAAAACGGATCATCTGTCTCTGATTACTATCATAGGTTAAACTCTCTATGGAAACAGTTTGACGCCTTAGTCAAACTCCCTGCTTGCACCTGTAATGCTTCCCAGGATTTTACTAAACACAACCAGCTTTTAAAACTTATGCAATTTTTAATGGGTCTAGACGATGTTTACCAGCCAATAAGAAGTACTATTCTAACGACTGACCCTCTCCCCTCTGTTAAACATGTTTCTCTATTATATCAAGGGAAGAATCTCATAGAGGAACCTCTAGCTCTAATAAAACTCAATCATCTGCCTTTTTTGGTAAAACTTCTGAAAATAAACGAAAACCTATAAGACCTCCAAATCCAAATCTGTTATGTAAACATTGTGGCATGATTGCCCACACCATAGAAAGGTGTTACAAACTCATCGGATTTCCTCCTAAGGATTTTCAAAGAAAACCAAATGTAAATGGCAATTTCAGACCCTCTTCTAACAATGTAGAGACATCTAGAACTCCGAATACTAGTCTTCCTTCTTCTGGACTCCAAGGATCCTCTCTCTCTCAACATCTGACTCAAGAGCAAGTTTCTAAACTTCTGACCCTTCTTGAGTCCAACACCTCTAGTGTGGCTTCCGCCAATATGGCAGGTATGTCGCTCTCTTCTACACCTAGTTGGATTATTGATTCTGGGGCTACTCAACATATGAATTCATCTCTCAGTAGCCTTAGCAATATTGTAGATGTGTCAGATTTGAATCTCATTGTTAATCACCCTAATGGATCCAAAGAAAAAATAAATAAAATCAGGAACAACGAAGACATCAACCAGAACCAATTCCTCAGTGAGTTTCATGTTCCCAATTTTATTTATTTTAATGTGGATTTGTTGTCTGTTAACAAGTTAGCTAGAGATAATAAAGTGTTTATTGGCTTTGATGAGCATAAATGTTACATCCAGGACTGTCAACGAACGAGGTTGATGGGGATTGGTAATGAGCCTGGAGGCCTATATCTCTTTAATTTGCAGAATGGTAAGTCTACTTGTTCTAACTCTACCATTAGCTGTTACATATCATATCAGCTATGGCATAGTAGGTTAGGACATCCAGCTGACCCAGTATTAAATGTTTTAAAAGAAAAGTTAAACATAAAATTAGGCTCTTCTTCTCCTTGTGAAAATTGTCACAAGGCAAAACAGTCTCGTACAAAGTTTGATCTTAGTGATCATAAGTCAACAGAAATAGGAGAGTTAATTAACCTAGATGTTTGGGGTCCGTATAAAGTATCTAGTAAGGATGGTTTTAAATACTTCTTAACTGTTGTGGATGATTTCTCCAGATCAGTTTGGGTTTATCTTTTAAAAGGGAAGGATGAAGTTTATGACAATATTGTCTCTCTTTTCAAACTCATTCACACCCAGTTTAACAAAACCATTAAAACAGTTAGGAGCGACAATGGAACTGAGTTTTTAAATCACAAAGTTTCAAATTTCTTTAATTCTCATGGCATTGTTCATCAAACAACCTGTGTCTACACTCCACAACAGAATGGAGTAGTGGAGCGTAAACACAGACACTTACTAAATGTGGCTAGGGCTTTAATGTTTCAGGGTGGAGTTCCACTGTACATGTGGTCTGAATGTATTCTCATAGCCACCTATCTGATTAACAGAACTCCATCCTCTATTCTGAATGGTAAAAGTCCTTATGAGATTGTCTATGGTTTTCCTCCGGTTCTCACTCATTTAAGAAATTTTGGATGTTTATGCTTTGCAGTGAAACAAAATAACTTTGATAAGTTCAGCTCTAGGGCTGAAAGATGTGTTTTGCTTGGATATTCAAATAACAAGAAAGGCTATAGACTTTACAGCCTAGATACTAAACAATACTTAGTATCTAGAGATGTAACTTTTTATGAAAATGTGTTTCCATTCAAAATGAGTGAAAATCTGGAATCCTACTCTGAAAATTTGAATACTTTGAATTTCTTTGATAATGTTACTAGTTCTACTGATGATCTGTCTGATAACCTGCCCAATGAGGAATTTAGGGCTCGTTCTACAACTCAAGATAATTACCCTGATTCCTCTGGTAGTATAGGTAATGTTGATAATCAATTAACTGGTGTTGACACTACCTTGTCTGCTAGGAATCAAGGAAATCTAGAAACTGATATCGAGCATGATACTCATGTTGTTGTAGACTCCCCTCCTGAGGGTCAAAATCTATCAAATTCTTCTCCTCAATCTATAAGACAGTCTAGTAGAATTCCTCAGTTTTCCCGGAAATTTGATGACTTTGTAGTTGAAGGCAAAGTAAAATATGGTATTGAAAGGGTAGTTAATTACTCTCATCTTACAAAAGAAATTTTTTGTTTTGTGTCAAATCTAAATAAGTCTATTGAACCAAGTTGTTTTTCTGAAGCTTGCAAAGATCCAAATTGGGTAATTGCAATGAATAATGAAATGGAGGCCCTTAATAGGAATGGTACTTGGGTTGTGATCCCTCAATGACAAGTAATAAGAGTAAATACACAAGATATATGAATCAAAGAAGTACACCTCTATATATGATTGAAGAACTTGCAGCTTACAACTTCACAGAAGGTTGAGAGGTTTACAAAGTGGAAGGAGGCTGCGAAGATAGAGGCGTGTGTATTTTTTATGTTGAATATCTTCTGACCTAAAAATACAGATAGTATACTATATATACTATTCAAAGTTTGACAACATGTCACATTTGGTCTCTCAACTATAATACTACATGGTACAAGATAATGTTACATTAACAATCTCCCCCTTTGTACCAATGTAGAGCCATAAGCTTTAGACATTCATTGGAACCACTTGTGTCTTCCGAAGCCCGAAAATCAACTCGAATCTTCTTAGCGCGTTCCGGTAGTCTACTCGATATTTGACGGCATCCATTACTTCCTTTATCAATGCCTTTTGTTTCTTCGACAGCTTCTCTTCTCCTTTAGCATCCAATCGTAATCTGCTCACTAGATGAATCTGAATCATCTTGAAAGTTCCGTCGCTGAATTTATTTGCATCAGTGACTCTCATGAATTTCTTCTCTGACGCTGAGTCAATGAACACAACTCCAAGATCTGGTTTGCTCAGCACGGTGTAAGCTTGAACACTCTGAATATCTGCCAGATCTAGATTCGGAGGTCTGATGTTGACTCGTTCTTGACGCGCTTCCAAGGCCATTTGAAAATCCTTAAGATATGAAAACTTCAGGATGTTCTTCATGTACCTCTTCAGACTTTGATAAGCATCTGACCATTCTCCCTTCTTTTTAGGATCTCGAGACAGGATTTCATACAAGTTGCAAACGTCATTGAGCTGTAGTTTCTGAAAATCTGCCTCATTAAAGACTAGTTCTGAATCATCTGATCTCTGAACGGTAAATACTGGGTACCAAACCTTTGAAAGCTTTCGCGATTCTATCTTCAGTACTCTTCTGATCGGTTTGTCAGACTTTATTGCATTGGCGTTCAGCGATTCATATCTCATGAAATAGAGATATTCAGTTCTGTGCTTTTCTGGCCAGTCTTCAATCCCGTAGACTTTTTCCCAAGTGATTGGCTGCATGACCCTTACAAACATATTGCTTCGTAAGATTTCCTGAAAGGGAGTCATAATTCTGACTCGTAGGCCAGTCGCCACAAATCCTGGTTCATTCTGGATAATGTCTTGGAGAAGTCTGATTTCTGCTTGAAGCGTTGGATCTCTGAGATGTTCAGCAGGTTGTAGGTTGATAACGATCGGAGCTTGCGGTTGAATTACTTGAGCTTGAGCTGGAGTTATTGAAGTATCTGTTTGTTGAATAGAAGATCCTGGAGCTTCAGTCTCTGAATCTAGAGCAACCATCATAGTATCAGAAGAATCAAACACATTTGCAATTTCTTGTTTGATCTGCACCGTTGTTCGTTCGGGCTCTTCATCTGAATCTATGATTATAACGTCTGTCGTCCAATCATCTTCTGTTCTATTGTCACTAGCCGAAGGCTTTTCAACCCCAGCTATGACATCAGCTAGAATATCGAGATTCTCTGAGTCAGTGGCTCCTTTACTTGTATCCTCGGACGCTTTACCGGATGATGTCTCAGTTTCTTTCTCTACTGCAGTGCTCTCAGAAGCAGCAACTGTACTTGTTCCAACACCTGTACCTGTACCTGTACTCTCCCCCTCATGGTGATCTGGATCATCCTGATCATCATGTCTTCTTTTCTGAGCGGTTTCAGCTTGAACACCACAAGCCAGTTCGACTACTTCGACCCTTTTGACAATCGAATGAAAGCCAGCCAAAAAGGAATCTGCCATGTTGGAGATTGAGGTATTTAGCTGCTCAAATTGGGGAACAAGCAGTGGATTGGTGGTTGATGAAGCTTGAGGCGGTGGTGGAGGTGGAGGTGCGGTTTGTTGACGAAGCAAGCTAATAAGATCGACATCCTCGCCTGGTCTTGGATCGTGTTTGGCAAGAAGTCGTGCAAGCAGCTCTGACTTGAGTAGATCTTCAGGAGCAAGATTTAACGGGATCGATGTTGGATCTTGTTGAACGGGTTCGGCTCTAGTCGGTTGAGGTTCAGATGTAGAAGATTCAGCCGGTCCTTTACCTTTCACCGCTCTGATTACATCATCACGTAATTTCTGAAACTCTGCTTTCATTTTGTCAGTATGAGCCTGATATGTGTTGTCGATAGATCTGACAAAATGCTTTAGTAAAGTAAGTGGCACGAATCTATTCGGAGGAGGGCCAACCAAACTAAACGCTCGTTCGAGTTCAGCACTAACACCCAGACCACTTAGGTTACTGGTTGAAGTATCGGTTGAAGCAACCGTACTGCCTGTGATCAAAGCTGGCATAGTGTTAGCAATGACAGGACTTCCACCCGATTCTCGTGACGCACCAACAAAGGGTGGCACTCTGGGTGTTCCGGTTGGGGCACGAAAGCTCCCAACAAGGTGTTGTTCAAATAGCGGTGACCTAGGAAAAGAAGTTGTTCCAAAAGGCGCTAGACTCGATGTGCTCTGAAATAAAGTCGGTGGCCGGGGCAGGGGCCTACCTGTTTCAATACCAGCGAACACCGAATGTGTTGCCGATAGACTTTGTGCATATTCCCCTGTGCTGAATGAAACACCGGCCTGTTGAGAGACCGATGAGTGGCTTGGTGGGGGTGTGCACTGCATGGTTGGGCGGACCATGGCTGTTTCAATGCTCAACGGCGACGAACGCACGTTGGCAGAAGATGTGGTTGCCCGGCTTGGATCGGCTTGGGAAGAGTCGGTAGTTATAACTTTTTCCGACTCTTTCACATTTTCGCTCATTTCTTTTCTCCCTCTTGCCTCACCACTAAGTACGTTTTCTTCATCTACGTCTACTTCTTCGTGTATAAGTGAAGTATCAACAGCAGCAACTGTAGAAGTAACCATAGGTTCTGGTTGTCTAGATGAACCTGCACCAGGTGTTTCAACTCGAGGCCTTTTTCTTGTTTGCCTTGGTAACAAGTTTGCATCTGGATCTGAGTCATATTCATAATCACCAAAATCAACTAGAGGACTGAATGGTTCTGTTCTTTGGCTTGAAGAAGATGTTGCTTGATCGCCAGAGCATGAAGATGTAGCACGACCAGTACTTCGAGTCCTACCCCCCACTCTCTTTCTTGTTGTTCTTCTCGCCACTCGTTGTTCAGGAACCCCTTGTTCCTGAACCCCCTCGACAATAGGACCCTCACCACCTACTGGGTTTGCATCTTGGGCAGGTCCAGCCGGATCTGGCTGGTCCATTAATGCGTTTTGCTCCCTATACTGAATCACTACCCAACTAGCCTAGTCGGCATAATTCAGTACCTCTGGTCGAATAACGGCGGTATGTACGAATGGTTCATGTGCTGGCGGTACAAGGCGGTGCATCCAGCTTGCTGGTCCTCGCTCAGCTTCCTCTCTTCTTGGGATTTCCGGTCAGTCTTGCATAGCCTGATGAATCAGGATTTGGAAGAACCGTTGAAATGGCACAAAGTTGCGTCTCATTTTGGGTTTGAGCTGATCTGCAACAATTTCCACCATTTCATTCCAGATAAGGACAGCATAGTCTATATTGCGGTTGAAGGCGAATGCATGAAACATCTTTAGGATCGCTAGATTCGTCTTATCTAGGCCAGTATGCTTAGATGTCATGCAGCGATTGAGGATTGAGCATAGGGTGTACCACACCGGCGGTAGATGTTGTCTTCTGAATTGTGATGAACCGGTGAGTACGGGGACTCTCGGATCTTGATATCCAAGGCTGCGGATATCAGTGAATAATTCTTCAGAAACAGCTGGATCTTCGAAGTTGTCGCGTCTTGGAAGTTCGAGAGCACGACGTAAGCCTTGTAGTGTGATCCTTACTTCGAAATGGTCTATATTAGCATTGAATCGTTGTGGTCGAGCCGTAGGATTGAATCGGAGTGTGTGCCAAAATTGTTGTAAATAAATGGCAGGCACTCTCTCGACCCTTGTCAGTGCAGTGCGAATTGGATGACCACGGATGATCTCTAGAATTATCCGGTGAGAGAAGTTGCTTTCAAGATCCAGGTGATGATTATTTTCACGGATTGCTAGAAAGCTGGCCCTTGGCATGATTTCTTCATCCGGGTCAACGGCATTGACGGACGGATGTGAAGAGCGTTGCGAGGCGATGATGGTGTTGTCATCGGATGCATATTCAGCAGGTTGTTCAGCCATCTGTAAGGTATTTTAACATGTTAGAACAGATTTAAGCAATTCAAACAGAAAGGTATTTTTCTTGAAAAAAAAATCCCAAAAAAAATGCAAAGTGTAAGAAACCTCGCAATGCACGATTGCGAGGCTCGCAGTCAACAGATGTAGAAGATTGCGAGGCTCGCAAAACCTGGAAGGTTTCGAGGATCGCAGTCTTAAAGAGTATGTGTTGCGAGGCGTTTGAATGTCAGATGATTGCGAGGCTTATGAACATTAGCAGTAAAACCCATGTGATTTTCCAGATTTACGAAATAAGCATGTATAGATGTTAAAATTGATACTAGCATGCTCGGTTTTAGTTTGTGAGTAAACCCTAATCATTTAAAACATCTAACAAGCACCAATCAATCAAGTTTTAGCATGTGACAGAGACCTAACCTAAAACCCCTTAAACCCTAGATGCAAAATCGATTAAAATAGGAGTTTTATCGGATGAAATGTAATAAGAATCGAGAATACATACCTCTTAATCGAATGTAGTCGATTACACGGAATAGAATCAACAAATAATACTCCTTTGGTCGAATCGCAATGTTCAGTATCGAGAGAAAAACGAGGGTTCTTTTATGGAGAGGTTTTGAAATAAAGACTAAGTCAAAGATCGCAAGTATATATAAACATCTGAAATCCGTGACACGTGTCACTACCTGATTTGCCCAAAATTAAAAAAACGGATCGCAATGAAAAATCCCAAACCTCGCAATATAAGATTGCGAGGGAATCTTTGGATCGCAGTTAACAATTGCGAGGGAATCTTTGGATAAAAGGAATCTTCGCATCGCAACAGTTTATTGCGATGGAATCTTTCCATCGCAGTCTTCTATTGCGAGGAATTTTGATTAATTTTGACATTTTGACATTTTTGATCTTTTTCCAAATTTTAGCCCACTGGAAGATGTCCAACTTCCAATTGTTTATTTAAACTAGGTAATTTCCAAGACTATTTTTCACTCCCCCTTAAATGATGCATAAGGGTTTGTAAAAAATACAAGTTAGAAGCACTTACCTTGTTATCTTCAAGCAGTAAGTAATTGGAAATACCTTTTACTTACTCTGTCATGTATGCACACTCCCCCTCTTTTTGTGCATTCTCCATTTCCTGTACTCCCCCTGAGACTATGAACAAGTCTTTTGCACAATTGTACCTTTACGATAAAATAAACTTTGAAACACAACAAATACATGAAATTGAAATATCTTATGTTGATAATAGAATGTGATGAAAATATGAGTGTATCAATTTAGATAGATTTATCTAGATTGAAAGATACATATTTCCATCCATTAAGTGATCAAATTAGATATTACACTTTCATGTTCAACATGCCAAGCTTGGATATTAAGAAATTAAAGCGTTTTTCATCCAAGGCTTTTGTAAACAAATCGGCAAGTTGATGCTCTGTTGGAACAAAATATAATTCAACCGTACCTTTTTCCACATAGTCTTTTATGAAGTGATACCTGACATCTATGTGTTTGGTCTTTGTGTGTTGAACCGGATTTGCTGTAATGGCAATTGCACTTTTGCTGTCACAGTTGATAGGGATCTTCTCGTATCTGAAGCCGTAGTCCTGCAGTTGAGTCCTCATCCACAGAACTTGTGAACAACAACTGGCCGCAGCAACATACTCTGCCTCCGCAGTTGATGTAGAAACACAGTTTTGTTTCCTCGATGACCAACTGACCAACTTTTCCCCTAAAAACTGAACATGACCAGAAGTGCTCTTCCGGTCTAGCAAGCTACCTCCATGATCTGCATCTGAGTATGCAGTGAGCTCGAATCCTGATCCCTTTGGGTACCAAAGTCCAAGGTACGGTGTCCCTTTCAAATATCGAAAGATCCTTGTAACAGCACTTCGATGTGATTGTTTTGGTTGTGCCTGAAATCTTGCACATAAACATGTAGAGAACATTATATCTGGACGACTCGCAGTGAGGTACATTAATGAACCTATCATCCCTCGGTAGTTCTTGACATCGACATCTACACCGTTTGGATCAGGACCAACTTTTGATTGGTGAGCCATAGGTGTACCAATCGAAGTACAGTTTTCCATTTTGTATTTCTTCAAAATGTCAAACACGTATTTTGATTGGTTGATGAAGATACCTGTCGAGAACTGCTTGACTTGTAATCCGAGAAAGAAATTAATTTCTCCCATCATACTCATCTGGAATCTGGTCATCATTAAACCCGAAAACCACGTGCATAATCCAGGATTAGTTGAACCAAAAATAATGTCATCGACGTAAATTTGTACCAAAAGAATATCACCTTCTTGTTCCAGAGTGAAGAGAGTTGTGTCAATTTTACCTTTTCGAAAGCCAGCACCAAGTAAGTAGGTAGATAGGATTTCATACTAGGCGCGAGGGGCTTGCTTCAGACCATAGAGAGCTTTGTCAAGTATGTAGACATGATCTGGATAATCTGTGTCCACAAAACCCTCTGGTTGAGAAACGTATACTTCTTCTTTCAAAACGCCGTTCAAGAATGCTGTCTTCACGTCTATTTGATAAACAGTGAAGTTTCTATAGGCAGCGTATGAAAGAAATATCCGTATTGCTTCTAAGCGAGCAACCGGTGCGTATGTCTCATCATAGTCTATTCCCTCCTGTTGCCTGTACCCTTTCGCTACAAGGCGTGCTTTGTTTCTTATCACAATCCCTTCACTGTCTTTCTTGTTCTTCAGGATCCATTTTGTACCAATGACCGTTTTACCCTTTGGTCTAGGAACAAGTCTCCATACTTTTAGAGCTTCAAATGAGTTCAGCTCATCTTGCATGGCAATTATCCAATCTGGATCTTCTAAGGCATGTTGAACAGATGTAGGTTCAACTTGACTAAGAAAGAGCGCAAATAGGACCTCGTTTGCCGTTGCCGATCTTGTTTTGACTGGTTCGTTGACTTGACCAATAACCTGAGTAATGGGGTGACTCTGCGTCCATTTCGTTGAGTGTGGGAGAGATGCAGCACCTACATTTGGATCCACCAAGGTAGGGTCTTTATCGAAGTTCAACTGTATTGTCAAGATAGGTTCCGGTGTTTTGACAGGTTCATTGACAGATGTGTCAACAGGAACTGCCTCCGGTTCTGCTTCAGAAGATGACTCTGGTATGTTTGCAGACCCATCATCATTGACATTTGAAGTTGTACCCGACGAAGAAGCACCATGTGTGGATTCACGTTGTCGTCTACTTCTCATGATGATTTCTTGTGTAGAAACCAAATGCCTGTCACTCGAAGATGTTGTCTGAGTCGTTGCATCTGTTGAGGGTGCCGATGAAGGACCCGACAACGAAGCCTGAGCTGGTGTTGCAACCTGACTCCTGTTATTTAAAGATGACGAAGAGTTATCATTATTAAAGTAGTCATCATAAAAGTATTCAAACAATAAATCAAGATCACTGGGCTTTGAGTTAGAAGTGGAAGCTTGATTCTTGTTTGATGTCCTAGTCACCATCGGACATATTTGTCCGGATGCTAGGATCCCTGATATTGCGGGTTCTGTACTGTTATGGACAGAAGCCATTTCTTCAGATTCGTCGAATTTGACATTGACACTTTCTTTCACATTCTTTGAAGACTTGAGATAGATCCTGTAAGCCTTTGATGTGAGCGAGTATCCGATAAAGAAGCCCTCCAGCCCTTTAGGACTGAATTTGTTCAATTTGTCCTTATCGTTCAGCACAACGCACCTGCAACCAAACACACGAAAGTAGTGTATTACAGGTTTTCTCTTATTCATTAATTCATATGGTGTTTTGCCAAACCGTCGATGTATAATGGAACGGTTTTGTGTGTAGCATGCCGTTGCAACAACTTCAGCCCACAGATACAGAGGTAGATCAGAATAAGACAGCATCGTTCTGGCCGCTTCAACGAGTGTTCGGTTTCGTCTTTCAACTACACCATTTTGCTGAGGTGTTCTGGCCGCAGAATGTTGATGTGAAATTCCTAATGACTGAAAGAAGTCATCAAGAGTTCTGTTTTTGAATTCTGTCCCGTTGTCTGATCTGATATTCTGAACTGATAGTTGTAGATTCACTTGAATCTGTTTGATTAACGAGATGATCAAGTCTGGAGTTTCGTCTTTTGAACGAAGAAACTTGACCCATGTATATCTTGAGAAATCATCAACAACAACTAACACATATCGTTTGGCATTGATACTCTGAGTCTTCATCGGACCACAGAGATCCATATGAAGAATTTCTAGTGCTTTGCTTGTGCTGGGTTCCGGCTTTGGTGGGTGAGGAGCATGCTTTATCTTCCCTGTTTCACATGCAGTACAGAAGTTGTCTTTCTCAAACTTCAGTTCTGGTAGACCAGTAACTAAATCACCTGTCTGCAGCTTTTGAATGTATCGAAAGTTGAGGTGAGATAGTCTTCGGTGCCATAACCAGCTTTTGTCAAATGACGCCTTTGACATCAGACACACATTCATCTTGGGGTTTAGCTTGGATAGGTCAATGGTGTAAAGATTTGAATTGCGCGACCCAACTAGAAGTTCATTTCCGTCATCGGTTAGAACTGCACACCGAGTCTTCTTGAAATGTACTTCTAGGTCTTTGTCACAGAATTGACCTATACTAAACAGGTTGTGTCCCAATCCTTCAACATAGTTAACCTTGGTTATTTTGACCTTGTCTGTTACTATGTCTCCATAACCTAAGATATGAGAGTACTGATCATTTCCAAATTTGACTCTCCCTCCATCTCTTTCTACAAAGTTGCTCAATAGTTCCTTTCTTCCAGTCATGTGTTTTGAGCAACCAGAATCCAAGTACCACACATGACGGAGCTGCAAAAAGGAATTTAAACAGTTTTAGGTACCCATTGCCAATTGGGTCCTTTTGGGTTAGGAGTCTTTGTAGTTCTAGGTAGCCAATTCAAATTGGCAATGCTCTTTCTATTACCATTGTTAGAGTAATTAGGTGTATACAACCAACAGTTATAGTCAGATTTGCCAATGAAATCATCCACACCACATGAAGCACAACAGATTTTATCATGAGACAAGTTAATCAGTTGTTGCATTGTATAAATCTTGCAAGGTGTTACAAGTTTTCTATTGTCAATAGCATGATTAATTACATTCAAAAACAACTTGTCCTTCTTGAAATTTAAAACATTTAAAGGAACTTTGGATGATTTGATCTTTGTCACTTCTTGTGTGGATGCTTTTATCTTCCACTCAAGTTTCTTGTTGGTTCTTAAATTACGATCTGAAACACCAGACAAAGAAGAGTTGTGAGATTTTGAATATAGAGTTTGAGTAGATTTAGCATGCTTCTTCTGTTTTGGTTTTCTTTTCTTTTTTTGAAATGATTGTTTTGATTTAGATTTAGAATAGTAATCATTGACAGAAATTTTCTCTGAAGACTTGGAAGATTCCCCTTCCAAAATGATCTTTTTAGGTTCCTCTTCTTTTATCAAAAAAACAGTGTGATCTGGAAGTTTTGCACTGAAGTCAAATAGAACAGGCAATTCATTTTCAACTTTGCCTTTGCCTTTACCAACATCCATACTATCAATATCAGAATCACTTTCTGATGAAGCATAAAAGAAACCATAAGACTTAGGATAATGAAATTCATTAAATTCTGTTGAAGCATGTTTAACAGATTTTTCCTTTAAATTCCAAAAATCATAACCATGAGATGTTGGTTTACTAAGAAAATCATCTATTTCTTTTTCTTGGTCATCTACTTTACAACCCTTCAAAACAGTTGTTCCCATGAAAGCTTTGCATGAAGAAAGATCTGAATCAGAAGAATGTGTTACGTTTGAAACCTTTTCATCAGATATTTCCTCATGTTTTCTTTTCATATCAATTAAGTTTTCTAAAAGAACTGTGATCACAACTTCCTTTTCAATCTCAAAAACAAGTCTGTCGACATCGCGAATGTCTTCAATCTTGCTTTCGGATATTCTTTGTGAGAAAACGGTATTTTTAGATACAAGACATTCTTTTTCGAACTTAAGTTTCTCTCTTTCTTTCCCTATTAGTTGTCTTTCAAGAAAAAGCATTTTCTGAAAAGTAAATAGTTGATCTGAAAGATCCAAACATCTAAGTTCTAGAGATTTCTTTTCTTCAAAGCTTTCAGGTTCATCATTTATGCTATATGACAAAACAGTAAAGATAACTTCTTTTTCAATATAAAAAAGAAGTTGATCTTCGTTTCTGATTTCTTCAACATTAAAAATTATATTCCTTTCGAGCTCCATGAGTTTTTGTTCAAGAACCATTGGTGGAAAATACCTTTTTCCTTCCAAAACAGATTTTTCAGGATTATCCTTTTGAGTATTTTCTTTTTCCTCTGGTTCTTTAACAATATAACTCTCAAAATAATCATTTGGTAAGTTTTTTTCATTATCTAATGCCTTGGCATTCTCTGGACCATACCAAAAAGGAAGTTGCATTCTAACAGTGATTTTTCTTTTTGTTTCTTCCTCAGCCTTTTGTTCTTCCTCATGAAGTTGTTTGATTTGATAGCAAGGATGTGTAACAGGCATAAACCATTCAAATTCATACTGAGTGGGAGTTTTAGTTATGGCATTCCTTAGGTACTGAGGATTGTCATATCCAATACCCCACTTTGCGTTATAGTATCTGAATTTGTTTGGCTTATTCATTTGAATTGTTTGTTCTGTTTGACCTGTTTTGTACAGTTTATCTTCCAGATCTTTGATATTTTCACTCAGCTCTTCATTTCTTTCTTTATAAGCATGTAAAAGACTTTCAAACTCGCTATTCTTTATTTCTGAACTCATTAATTTTTCCGATAGTTCAGATACTCTATCTTGAAAGTACGCATGACCAATATCGAATTCAGTCTTTTTCTTTTTCAATTCAGTAATTTGACTGTCTTGTTCTATTAGTCTTTCCTTTTGAGTTGAAATTATTTCATTAGCAATGTTCTCATCAGCTTTTAATTCTTCTAACCTTTGTGTTAAGCATGCTTGTTTAGAAATAAATTGATTATAGAAATCGAAATATACCTGTTCTGAAGTAGACTCTGCTCCTTCATCATCGGCTTCTTTGGTCATGAAGCACATCTTTGTTTGAGCAGTAGTCTCATTATTAGCCTCATCATCAGAATGATCAAGCCAGTAATCCTCTTCTACCTTTAGTGCAATACCCGATTGCTTCTTTTCAGCAAGCAACAACTTGTTTTTGTAGTAATTGGTATCTTTCACTATCTGCTTCCAGCACTCCTTCGCGAAATGACCAGGTTTCCCACAGTTGTAACAGGTCTGTGGTTCTTCCTTTTTCTCAAAAATCTTTTTCTCCTCTGGCCTCTTGTAATCATTTGGCCGTCTATACTCAGTAGGCCTTTTGTACTCTTCCGGCCTCCTGTATTCTGCTCTTTTGCTTGATTCAACATGCGCCCTATGCTCAAAGTTCTTTGAGCCCGACGCATACCTCTGATTATTAGAACCAGGACTTTTCCCAAATTTTCTCTGAAAAGAACTGGTAAGCAGAGCCAGAGAATCCTTCATTCTCTCTATTTCTTCTATCCCACTTGCTTCCTCCATTTCTCCTTCAGACTGGTTCTCCTCATCCTGGGAGTATCCTCTGCTTGAAATCAACGCAAGTGGATCTTGCTCTTCATCCTTCATCCCTCTTTTATCTTCATTCTTCACTTTCCTATTCTTCTTTACTTTCTTCGCTTCAGCATCATCTTCATCCTGCTTCAACGTTTCAAACATCTGTTGTAGAGGTAATTCTGATAGCTTAGCATTCTGCTTCATTCGGTGAGCGTACTTCTTCCATTCTGGTTGAAGAACGGTCAGGAATTTTACGTTGTGCTCAATAACCTTCCTCTCTATTTTGAATCTGCTTAGCTCATTCAATATTGTGGTGAAGCGTACATAAGCAGAGTCAAGAGTCTCTCCTTCTTTCTGTTTGAAGCATTCGTATGAGTTGATGATGGTTGAGATTTTCATTTGATTCTCTACTTCAGATCCTTGAAATAACTTTATCAGTTCATCAAACATGGCTTTACCAGATTGATTTTTGCTGTCTACCCTCCGATAGACATTATCGGTCAAGGCCTGAATAATTAGAGATTTCGCCATTTTATCTCCTTGGTACAATTTCTTCTGTTCAACAGAGTAGTGAATCGGTAGAACAGTAACAATATCTGGAATTGGATCACCATCAATAGCAATCCCTCTTCTTGTTATAGGCTTCATTGGTCCATTATCTAGAGAATTGATAATGAATTCTCCGTTATCTTGTCTATCTACCCAGTCTAGGAATCTGTCTTTCCAAATTTTGAATTCTGATGTAAAGAGAACCGGAGGTTTGTCTTTGGAACCAATGGATAGCACATCTCTTGTAGTCATTTAATTACTTGTCTGATCGTTTTATCTCTTGTTCAGTAGCTTTCTTTTTCAACAAACTCTTTCTGTCTCTGCCTTTGTATGGGTTGCGAGGCTACTGTTTGCGATGCAACAAAAAGTCTCAACAATCTGTTGCGAGGCAAACAAAGTATCGCAATGAAATTGGATCGCAGTGAACAATTGCGATCGAAACTAAGTCTCGCAGTCAACAATTGCGAGGCAAACACCAAACCAACAAATCGCAATAACAGATTGCGAGGCAAGAAACAGATCGCAATTAAAAATTGCGAGGATCGCAGTCCATAGATCCTGAAAGTTGCGAAGCTCGCAGTCCAGAATTCTAGAAGGTTGCGAGGCTCGCAGTCTTAATTTCTAGAAGATTGCGAGGGGTTTGAATCTTGCGAGAGATATGAATATTAGTTGGTTGCGATGGTTATGATGATTTTTAAGCAGATGTTCAAATGAACTCAAAAATGCTTGAAATTTTGAACGAGTGTTCCTGGGTAATTTCTGGGCACTTTTATAACCTTGAGTTTTGTCTAAAAACCAACCTAACCTTGATTTGATGAGCAAAACAGTGAGTTTTACTCAAAACAGAGACTTCGTGAAAAACAGAGAAGATGCACGTATTGATCTAATTTCCTGGTGATATGCGGAATTAAATACACAGGAAATTTCTATTTTCACTTCTTGATCGATTCCAACCACTAGAAGAACTCCAGAGACCAAAATCAACCAAAAAATTGAACTTGAAGAATACAGATACGTACAACTTTTAAGAACAAATCTGAACAAAATGATATTAAGCTCTGATACCAATTGTGATCCCTCAATGACAAGTAATAAGAGTAAATACACAAGATATATGAATCAAAGAAGTACACCTCTATATATGATTGAAGAACTTGCAGCTTACAACTTCACAGAAGGTTGAGAGGTTTACAAAGTGGAAGGAGGCTGCGAAGATAGAGGCGTGTGTATTTTTTATGTTGAATATCTTCTGACCTAAAAATACAGATAGTATACTATATATACTATTCAAAGTTTGACAACATGTCACATTTGGTCCCTCAACTATAATACTACATGGTACAAGATAATGTAACATTAACATGGGTTATAACTGACCTTCCACCAGGAAGAAAACCTATTGGCTGTAAATGGATTTTTAAGATTAAATATAAATCTACTTGCGAAATAGAACGATATAAGGCTAGATTAGTGGCCAAAGGCTATAGTCAAAGAGAAGGTCTTGATTACGAAGAAACCTTCTCTCCCGTTGTTAAAATGGTAACGGTTAGATGTGTTATAGCTTTGTCTATTCATTTTAATTGGCCTTTGCATCAACTTGCCGTAAACAATGTGTTTCTATATGGTGACTTGACGGAAGAAGTCTACATGACTCTTCCCGAAGGTTATTTTTCTAATGATGATAATCATGTTTGCAAGCTTGTGAAATCTCTGTATGGTTTAAAACAGGCTCCTCGTCAGTGGTACGAGAAGCTGTCTAGTTGCTTATTTGATTTTGGTTTTAATCAAAACAGTAGTGATTATTCTTTGTTCACTCTTAAATATGGAAATACTTTTATTATTCTCCTTGTATATGTAGATGATATTGTTATAACTGGAAATAATAATAGTGAGATTCATATAGTGAAAAAACACTTGCAAACAAATTTTATGATCAAAGATCTTGGAGATTTACAGTTCTTTTTAGGAATTGAAATTTTAAAATCAAAAAATGGCTTGTGTATGAGCCAAAGAAAGTATTGTTTGGAACTATTGAATGATTTTGGGTATTTAGGTTGTAAGCCTATTAATACTCCAATGGATATGAATTTGATAGTAACTGAATCAACTAGTTCCTCTTCTGATTCTTTATTAATTGATATATCTGGTTTTCAACGGTTAATTGGACGACTCATTTATTTGTTAGCAACTAGATCGGACATTGCTTTTGCAGTGCATTGTCTTAGCCAATTCATGCATGTGCCTCGGCGTTCTCATCTGAATTTGGCCCTTAGAGTTCTGCGATATCTAAAGAAGTCTCCAGGTGAAGGTATTTCATTTTCTGTTTCAGATTGTTTTAAACTGTCAGCATACGTGGACGCAGATTGGGGTAAATGTTTATCTACTCGTAGGTCTGTAACTGGGTATTGTTTGTTTCTAGGAAATTGTCTTATTTCTTGGAAAAGTAAAAAGCAAACTGCTGTGTCTCGGTCTTCAGCTGAATCTGAATATCGAGCCATGGCGTCTACCACTTGTGAAATACTTTGGGTTCTGGAGATTCTGTCTAGTCTTAATATCACAGAATTACTTCCTGTAAATATTTTGTGTGATAATAAGTCTGCAATACAGATTGCAAACAATCCAGTTTTCCATGAGAAAACAAAACATATAGAGATCGATGTTCACCAAGTGAGAAATAAAGTGACTAGTGGTGTTTTGAAAACTGTTAAAGTTGATTCTTTAGAAAATGCAGCTGATATTTTTACAAAGTCTCTTTCTTTACATCAGCATGATTATTTGTGTAACAAATTGAAAATGATAGATTTGTTCAAATGTCAAGATTAAGGAAGGGTATTAAAAGATGTGTTTAAAACTGTAATCTTGACATTTATTATTTAAAAAGGTTGTTAACTTGAAATGTTTTATAGTTTCAGGGCAGTGTGTGTAATAAATGAATAAAGAGGGACTGAAGGGTTTAAGAGCTGGAAAATAAGGACTGCGCCTCACTGTATTACAATGCTGAAGGGTAGCGGAGTCTTAAACTAGAACTGCAAGGGCTGGAATCGTAAATTGTTGAGGGGCTGGAATGAAACTTAGATATGATGATATTTAAAGTGTTGTTTCATCTCATTTGTTCATTTCATACGAGTTTTCTACTTACATTTCACTCTCATTTCTCTCTAGTCTTTCTCTCTAGTATCTTACTAGAGTTAGAGTTATTAGGGTTAGGGTTACAAGTTCTTTGTATCTTCTTTCGTTTGTAATAGTGTAAGTAATTCTTAATACTATAGTGTTATATCTTTTTTATAGATTAATTACTCAACAATCACCCAGAAAATATCAACGGTTCGGTAGAATCCGATGTTTTCCTCGAAAATACCGAAGAATCACCCAGAGAATCCTTAGGTAATCTGTCACTGATTTGCATTACCCACCAACTTTTGTGACGCTTTTGTGACGAATCACCATTTATGGAAAAGTTTGTAGGTAAAAGACTTTCGTTTAGTAGTGGTAGGATTAAAAACAAAAAAAACTCACCAGTACTTGTGGAGGGTCTTCCTGTCCGACAACGTCTGGGATGTGGGTTCCTTTCACCTCCTAATCTCGGTCTTGCATGCTTAGCTCCTTTATTAGGATCTCCAAGATCATTATATGTGTCATAATCATATATTCTATCCGAAGCTAATCTAACTCCATTTCCATCACCTATCTTATTTTCGAGTTCCTTAGCTCTCAAGTCTTTTAGCCCTTTGGGCGTTTGACTTGGTAAATATGCCTATCAAAACCAGTAAAACATAATTAGTAATGGACTGATTGTCATGTAGATGTTGATGGAAATCAGAACACACACATATTTAGGTTAATAACTATGGATTTAACAATCTAATTAGTCATATTGTTTAGATTTTCTGAACATTATTGTACGACTACTACAACAAAACTGAGTTTATGGGACGTCTAAAATAAATAAGCGTCATAATAGTGTTTTATAGGACCAAAGTTCATAGGACCAAACAAAAAAACGGCTTATCTAAAAGTGTTATGAAAAGTTTATAGGACGCCATTGGGCGTCATAACAAGTTTTTAAAACGTTTTTCAAATAAAGCGTCCTATTAACTATTTACATAGCACTATTTGAAGAAGTGTCCTAAAAAGATGGTTTTATAAACTAATATCCTATAAAACACTCTATTATGACGCTTATTTATTTATTTTACGCATCCTATATACTCAAATTTGTTGTAGTGGACCTATTATCTTGTAACGGCCTTGGTATGTTGTAATATTTTCGCTATCCCATTGCTAGCTTTGTTTCAATGAGTTGCCGTTTCAAAAGAAAAAAAAGGATCTATTATCTGGGCTGAAGGATGTGTACCTTGTTAGCAAAAAATATCCTTTTCTGTTTGCTAGTTTGAGTTGGTTGAATCCAGGATTTGCATGAAAGGTGAAAAAACCCTTCAAGGGAGATGGAATCCAGATAAAACTCCTCATCATAATTGTTTCTCACCAAGATGGCACCTGGTTCTCCAAAGTCTGCATCAATTACTAGCTCAACTTTGAAGGTGAAACAGCCTGTTTCATTATCTTTTTGATCATCAGTTGTACATTGTGACCAGCCTTTTACAGATTCCTTGCTCATCTTTGGCTTCATGGTACCTTTCATAAGCAAATGAATATATATAGTGGACATCTTTTAGTTCATCATATGTGAAAAAACAGAAACAAAACTTCAAGAAATAATATCAATCTTACGTGGATCTACTTGGGTGCTAACAAGTTGAAAACCAATACCCTTCTCCACAGATTTGTCTAACAAATCATTTTGTGAATATAACCATGGGAAAGACTTCATCATCTTCTTAAGCACATTGACTTCGTTGCTTGTCCTGATAGCGACAGTTGCCGTTAGTTTTGAGAATAAGGATGCATCAACCCTTACTTCCTCCATAGGCATGGAAGTTTTCACAACCTTCAGGGTGCACCCAGTTTTCCACTTCTTCTTGCAAAAAGAAAGGAATAAAGGGGCTGTATAAACATTGATGGAGTAATGGTAATTAAGAGGGTAGTAGATTGGATGAGTGTTTGTTGAGTTCATCTTCTTGTGAGGAAAAGAAAAGGAAGCCAACATGTTCTTTGCTCCTGCCATTTGATACTTCAAGTACTTGACTTATGGAAGTTATGCTATGTGGTTTCATGGAGATATTTTGCATTTATAGACAAATGAAGTAAAGTACAAACAAATTCACAAACAAACACACATCTAAACTGCACATTTTTCTTGCCTCAATAAATATAAAGAATATACATATACTACACACAAACACATCATATGGTCACATTAATATTCCCTTTGGCCCCTCATTGTACGTATATATAGTCATTTCAACTTGACCATTTATGCAAAGTAATCTGATAAAGATTAACATTATATTATGTATAATTAATGATGTTATTGATATGGTTATAAGGATATGAAGTAAAAAATTATATCAAGAAGATTGTTTATAACTAAACCTTACCAATATATATATATATATATATATATATGGTATCTATTGCAAACCACACCATTCATGCACACTATACAAACCAATCATATCCCTCTATTTTTTTTAATCCACGGTCATAATTGGAACGGTGGCATTTCTGTAATTAAGGTTCATTTTTTGATTTTTTTTATTGAATCGACACATGCAATAATGGTAAATTGGTAAAATGAATCTGATAAAAACCATCTTCAAAAATGATCGCCGATTATACGGATCCAGTTTCCTATTTTATCGCAGAAAATTTATGGATGGTTTTATTGACCAAAATCAACTGAATCTTCATACTAAAACATCACCGGCGAGGTATTTCAACCCAAATCAGTAGACTCCCAAGTGCAAGGATTTCGCCGACAACGTATTTCAACCGGCGACGTATTTCAACCCAAATCAGTGACGTATTTCAACCCAAATCAGTGAACATCACCGGCGACGTATTTCAACCCAAACCAGTAGACGCCCAAGTGAAAGGATTTCACCGGCGACGTATTTCAACCCAAATCCGCAACGTATTTCAACCCAAATCAGTAAACATCACCGGTGACATATTTCAACCCTGTGGATGTCGACCTGGAGGAGGATAAAGAAATGAAGATCGAGTATACATCGGTAGAATCAACGAAATGTAAATCACCTGTGAAGGATGACAAAAAAGATAATGAAGGAACTGAAATACGCTTCTTGTAATGGTTAGGGTTTTTGTATTTGGGTAAATTTTTTATCATTATCAAATTAATCTAACGAAAATGATTTCCTGTTTAAAATAAACTTCACAAATTCAATCAGATTCATGTTTTATGCTAAAGTTGAAATATTATACTGATTGTTTGCCTTCAAGTCAATAAAAACTTCTACATGCGAACTATTTGACTTTTATGAATGTTCAATGAAATGTGAATGAAATTTGAATTCCTGAATGTTCAATAAAAGATGATGATTCATTATTCAATGTGCCATGTGCCATGTGTTAGTGCCTAATATTCTAAGTTGTACTATGTAGAGGGACTAATTTTGTAACTAGAAATTTACATAGTATATAATGTTTGCTATGCCTAGTTTTCTCATTAGGTCATCAATCACCATTTCACACAAGTACACACACATAGTCTTTCTCTCTAGAATTTATCTTTGTACTTTGTGATTAATCTTCATTGAATATATTGCTGGCCATCTTATTGCTATACATGGATTGATTACTTGTTCTGGGATCACAATTGGTATCAGAGCATAGTATTTCATTTAGACCAGATTAGTATTTTGAGAGTTTTTGCAATTTTGAGTGTTCTTCATTTTTTTCATCCATTTCTTATTGATTCTAGCCATTTGAGTGCTTCAAATGGATTAGGATTGATCTAGGAGTGTTTGATTATCATCCCTGTGTGTTTTGATTCCGCAATTACACCAGGATCTGTCTCAATTTGTGCAAAATCAATTTTTCGGACTTTTAGAAGAAAACTCACTGTTTTGGTTTAGAAATCAATGTTCTAGTGGTTTTTGGACAAAACTTGAAGAATTAAAGTTGTCCAGAATACAGTTGCGAACCTACGTACCAAATTTCAAAGCAATTGAATCATTTTTGAAGAATCGAATCACGATCCTCTAAATATTCAAAACTATCGCAACTTGGATATTCATAACTTTCGCAACATTCAGTGATTCATAACTATCGCAGTACATCAAAAGTGAACAGTATACTATCGCAATCCTCTGTTGCGACAAGCCATTGTTATCGCAATTTTTCATCGTGAACAGTATACTATCGCAACTATCTGTTGCGACAAGTCTCAACTATCGCAACCTACGTGATTTTGAACAATACTTATCACAATATTCTGTTGCGATAAGAATTTTTGTTGGATAGTATCGCAACCTGTTAGCTGCGACAAGTGTTTTTGGCTACTTTCGCAACTTGTTAATTGCGACAAGTTGTTGTGTTGCGACAAGTCCTTGGTTGCGACAAGGAGTGTATTGCGACAAGAAGTGGGCTGAGATAGACAGTGGGTTGAGACAAGACCGTGTGAAACTATTTTTTTGCTAATCGAATCTAAGGAATACTTAACGATCATCAACAAGTAATCTAATATGACGGCGATAGATATATTAACTATTGGGTCAAAGGACAAACCACCGGTTCTTTTTCCCAAGGAGTTTAAGATTTGGAAAGACAGATTTATAGATTATGTTGAGCGACAAGAGAACGGGGAATTTATTTCGAATTCTCTTAAGAATGGCCCCATGGAGAAACAAATGAGAAGAGGACTTATTACTGATGGTGATCCAATTCCAGACTTGGTTGAGGTTCTACCATTACATTATAATCCTGAACAAAAGAACAAAGCATATGGAGACAAAATGGCAAAGTACCTAGTTATTCAAGCCTTAACCAACGATATTTATCGAAAGGTGGATAGCAAAAATTATTCTGGGAAGGCCATGTTTGATGAACTGACAAAGCTGTATCAAGGATCTAAAATAGATAATCAGATGAGAATCTCCAACGTCATCAATGTGTATGAAAACTTTAAACAAAAGGAAGGAAAGGCACTTGATTCTGCTTATGACCGATTCACTACTATTTTGAATGAGCTGAATAGGTATAATATAAACAAATCTATAATCGAGCACAATGTGAAATTCCTGAGTGTTCTTCAACCCGAATGGAAGAAGTATGCTCATCGAATGAAACAAAATGCTAGGTTAGATGCGTTGCCTCTACAAGAGATGTACGAAACCATAAAGCATGATGAAGATGATGCTGATGCCAAGAGAGCTATGAAAAAGAAGAAAGAGAAGAAGGTAGAGAAAAGAGAGGTTAAGGAAGAAGAGTTAGATCCACTCGCTTTGATGTCTAACAGGAAATACTCAAGGAATGTGGATAATCAGTATGATGAGGAAAAGAATGAAGCAGATGCTAAGTTAGATGATATTGAAAGTATGAAGAATTCCTTGATACTCCTTACCCGATCTTTTCAGAGACAGTTTGGGAAAAACCCCAGTTCTAACAGTCAAAGGTATGCGTCTGGCTCTAAGAACTTCGAGCATAAAGCACATGTTGAATCGAGCAAGAGGTTTGATGATAAAAAGGCTGAGTATAAGAAAGAAGAGTATAAGAGGCCAGAAGAGAAGAAGGTATTTAAGAAGAAGGATGAAGCACCGAAGTGCTACAATTGTGGAAAAACTGGTCATTTCTCAAAAGAATGTTGGAAGCCGAAAGTGAGGGATTCCAGTTATTACAAGAACAAGTTGATGCTTGCTGAACATAAAGAATCGGGGATAGCGCTGTTGGTTGAAGAAGAGTACTGGCTTGATCAGACTTATGATGAAGCAGATGATGAGACAGCCGCTCAGACCAAGATGTGCGTCATGACCAAAAACACCGATGATGAAAGGTCAGAGTCTATTTCAAATGAGGTACATCCCGATCTCTATAATCAATTCTTTATTCAACAAACGTATTTAACTAAGAGGTTAGAAGAACTAACAACTGATCAGAACATAACAGATGAAATAATTTCCACTCTAAGGGAAAGACTAATTGAACAAGACAGTCAAATTCAAGAATTAGAAAAAAAAAGACTGAGTTCGATATTGGTCATGCGTATTTTCAAGATAAAATAACTGAACTATCAGTTAAATTAATGAGTTCGGAAACCAAGAATATTGAGTTTGAAAATCTTTTACATGCTTATAAATATAGGAATGATGAGAGCTGTGTGAAAATGTCAAAGATCTGGAAAATAAACTGTACAAAGCAGGTCAAACTGAACAAACAATTCACATGCATAAGCCAAGTAAGTTCAGATATTTCCATTCAAAGTGGGGTATCGGGTATGACAATCCACAGTACCTGAGCAATGCTTTAATAAAATCTCCCACTCTTTATAAATTTGAATGGATTGAACTTGCAATACATTCTAACTATCAAATTAAATGGCTTAAAATGGATGGTGAAGACTATGAGGCTGAGGAAGAAATAAAAAGAAAAACCACTGTTAAAATGCAACTTCCTTTTTGGTATGGTCTTGATAATGCAAAAGCATTAGATAAATGATTACTTTGAGAGCTATGTTGGTAAAGAACCGGAGGAAACGAAAAAGACACAAAAGGATGATTTTGAAAAACCTATTTTGAAAGGTAAAAGGTATTTTCCACCAATGGTTCTTGAACAAAAACTCATGGACCTCGAAAGTAAGATCGAAAGTACTATTCAAGAAGTCAGAAATGACGAGAAGCTTTCTTTCGAGATCGAAAAGGAAGTTATGATCACAGTGTTTTCGGAAAGCTTAAAAGAAATGAAAACAAAACTTGTGGAAATATCTGAGGAAAAAGTTTCAAAAGAAAAGCATTCTTCAGATTCAGATGTTTCCTCGTGCAAAGCTTTCGTGGGAAATACTGTGTTCAGGAGTTGGACAGTTGACGAAAAAGATGATTTTGAATCTTGGGATTTGGAAAGTCAATTTGTCAAAAATTCTCCTGAAATGCATTTTTATACAGAAGAAGATAAAGCTATTGAAAAAGAAATAAATGAATTTCTTTATCCAAAGTCTTATGGTATTTTTCACACTTCATTGGACAGTCAGCCTGATTGTGATAGTGAGAATGTTGGTAAGGACAAAGGTAAAGTTGTATGTGAAGTGCCTGCTCAATTTGACTTTAGCGCCAAACTTCCAGATCATACTGACTTTCTAATAAAAGAAGAGGAACCTGAAAAGATTATCTTGAAAGGGGAATCTTCAACATCAGCTGAGAAAATTTCTGTTAATGATTATTATTCTAAATCTAAATCAAAACAATCATTACAGAAAAAGAAAACAAAAACAAAAAGAAAGAAGCATGTGAATTATTTTCAAGCTTAGAATTCAAAAGCTTACGACTCCTATTTGTCTGGTTTTTCAGATCGTAATTTGAGAAACAACACGCGCCTTGAGTGGAGAATAAAGGAGTCCACACATGATGTGGCCTAGATCAAATCATCCCACGTTACTTTAAATGTTTTAAATTCCAAGAAAGACAATTTTGTTTCAAATGTTAATAATTATGATGTTGCCAATAGACGAAAACTTGTAGTTCCTTACAAGGTTTATTCAATGCGACAACTGATTAATTTGGCACGTGATCAAATTTGTTGTGCTTCTTGTGGTATGGATGATTTTATCTGCAAATCTGACTATAACCGTTGGTTTTACTCAAATGATTATCTTAAAACCAGTTATAGAAAACATAATGTCAAGTCCAAAGAAACTAATTAGAAAGGACCCATTTGGCAATGGGTACCTAAAACCGTCTAATTTCCATTTTGCAGCCCAGTCATGTCTGGTATTTAGATTCAGGCTGCTCAAAACACATGACTGGAATAAAAGAGTTGCTCGTTAATTTTGTGGAAAAGGACTGTGGTAGAGTTAAGTTTGGAAACGATCAATATTCTCCAATTTTGGGTTACGGAGATATTGTAAAAGATAATGCGAGGATTACAAAAGTCAATTACGTCGAGGGCTTAGGACACAATTTGTTTAGTATAGGTCAATTTTGTGATAAAGACCTAGAAGTCCATTTCAAGAAGACCCGTTGTGCAGTTCTTACTGACGGAGGAGATGAGCTTCTTGTTGGTTCTAGGAAGTCCAATTTGTACACCATTGACCTATCAACTCTCAAGCCTAAGAATGACATATGTCTTATGTCGAAAGAGTCTTTAGAGAAAAGCTGGTTATGGCATAGGCGACTATCTCATCTCAACTTCCGTTACATTCAAAAGTTGACGTTGGGTGATTTAGTCATAGGTCTACCAGTTCTGAAGTTTGAGAAAGACAACTTCTGTACCGCGTGTGAGAAGGGGAAGATGAAGCGTGCTCCTCATCCACCGAAACCCGAGCCCAGCACAAGCAAAGCTTTAGAAATCCTTCATATGGATGGTGAAGACTCAGAGTATTAGTGCCAAACGTTACGTGTTAGTTGTCGTCGATGATTATTCGAGATACACATGGGTCAAGTTTCTACGCTCAAAAGATGAAATACCTGACTTGATCATCTCGTTAATCAAACAGCTTCAAGTGAATCATCAACAAACAGTTCAGACTGTCAGATCAGATAACGGGACAGAGTTTAAAAACAGAACTCTTGATGACTTCTTTAAGTCATTAGGAATTACTCATCAATATTCTGCGGCCAGAACACCTCAGCAGAACGGTGTAGTTGAAAGACGAAACCGTACACTCGTTGAAGCGGCCAGAACGATGTTGTCTTATGCTGATCTACCTCTGTTTCTGTGGGCTGAAGCTGTTGCAACGGCATGCTATACACAGAACCGTTCAATCATACATCGACGGTTTGGCAAGACTCCATATGAATTGGTTAATAATAGAAAACCTGTAATACACTACTTTCGTGTTTTTGGATGCAGGTGTATTGTGCTGAACGATAAGGACAACCTGAACAAATTCAGTCCTAAGGGTATTGAGGGCTTCTTCATCGGATACTCGCTCACATCAAAAGCATACAGAGTCTACCTCAAGTCATCCAGAACTGTGATGGAAAGCATAAATGCCAAATTCGACGAATCTGAAGATATGGCTTCTGTGCAAAACAGTACAAGAATTCTAGCATCTGGACAAATCCAACCAATGATGACTAGATCTTCAAACAAGGATCAAGCTTCCACTTCTAATTCTAATCCTAATGACCTTGATGTATTGTTTGAACATTTTTATAATGACTATTTTGGTCCTGATAAATCTTCTGCATCTGTTACTAACAGGATTCAAGTTGAAACACCACTAGTACAAGCTACTGTGTCAGGCCCTTCACCGGTGCTGACCTCATCAAATACTGGTGCAACTACTCCTACAACTTCTCCAAGGAACACAACGATGGCATCTACACAAGCACGACAAAATGCATCTACAAGTGGTGCTTCTTCATCTGGAACATCTTCGAATGTCAGTGATCATGGTAATCACAACAATCCTGAACAATCTACCGAATCAGTTCCCGAGGCTGAGCCAATTGTCAATTCTGACAAGCAACCCGTCTCACAACCGGAACCGACGCTGACGATCGAGTTGAACTTTGATAAGGATCCTACCCTTGTAGACCCCAATGAAGGTGCTATATCTCTCCATCCACACTCCACAAGGTGGACACGCAGTCACCCAATTGATCAGGTGATTAGTGATGTTTCTAAACCAGTGAAGACAAGATCTGCATCCGCATCCGCAAACGAAGTTTTATATGCACTCTTCCTAAATCAAGTTGAGCCCTCAACTGTTCAACAAGCCTTAGACGACCCTGATTGGTTGGTTGCGATGCAAGAAGAGCTGAATCAGTTTGAAGCTTTGAAGGTGTGGAGACTAGTTCCGCGACCCAAAGGTAAGACAGTTATCGGTACCAAGTGGGTCCTAAAGAACAAGAAAGATGAAGACGGAATAATTGTGCGAAACAAAGCTCGTTTGGTAGCGAAAGGGTATAGGCAACAAGAGAGGATAGATTATGATGAGACGTACGCACCGGTTGCTCGTCTTGAGGCAATTCGGATGTTCCTTTCGTATGCCACCTTCAAGAACTTCACCGTCTATCAAATGGACGTGAAGACCGCTTTCTTGAACGGTGTCCTTAAGGAAGAAGTGTATGTATCTCAACCGGAAGGCTTTGTGGATAAAGACTATCCAAATCATGTATACATTCTTGACAAACCCTCTACGGTCTCAAGCAAGCCCCCCGTGCCTGGTATGAAAGATTATCTACCTCTCTACTAAACGCTGGCTTTGTGAAGGGTAAAATCAACACAACTTTGTTTACTCTGCGCAAGGGAGGTGATATTCTTTTAGTTCGGATTTACGTTGACGATATTATTTTTGGTTCGACTAACCCTGGACTTTGTACTTGGTTTTCGGACATTATGATGACTCAGTTTCAAATGAGTATGATGGGAAAGATTAATTTCTTTCTCGGATTACAAGTAAAACAATTCTCTACGGGTATCTTCATCAACCAGTCAAAGTATGTGTTTGACATCTTGAAAAAATTCAAGATGGAAAACTGTACGTCGATCGGTACGCCTATGGCTTCTGGATCTAAGATAGGTCCAGATCCAGATGGTATCGATGTCGATGTCAAGATTTACAGAGGAATGATCGGATCTCTAATGTACTTAACCGCTAGTCGTCCAGATGTAATGTTTTCAACTTGTCTCTGTGCTAGATTTCAGGCTAACCCCAAAGAATCACACCTCGGCGCCGTCAAAAGAATCTTTCGGTACTTGAAAGGCACTCCGTACCTTGGACTGTGGTATCCCACGGGAACCGGTTTCGAACTCACTGCATATTCAGATGCTGATCACGAAGGAAGCATGCTGGATAGAAAGAGCACCTCTGGGCACGTCCAGTTTTTGGGAGACAAGCTTGTGAGTTGGTCGTCGAAGAAGCAGAATTGTGTTTCAACATCAACCGCGGAAGCAGAATATGTTGCCGCGGCGAGCTGTTGTTCACAAGTCCTTTGGATGAAGACTCAACTCATGGACTTTGGGTTTAAATACGAGAAGATCCCCATTTACTGCGACAGTAAGAGTGCCATTGCTATATCTGCTAACCCTGTCCAGCACACCAAAACCAAACACATTGACATAAGGTATCATTTCATAAAAGATCATGTTGAGAAAGGAACTGTTGAATTGTATTTTGTTACAACTAAGTATCAGCTTGCCGATCTCTTTACCAAAGCCTTGGATGAAAAACGTTTCAATTTTCTAGTATCCAAGCTCGGCATGCTGAATATGAAAGTTTAACTTCCATATATTGATCATATAATAGATGAAAATATTTGTATCTCAATCTAGACTTCGTATCTAGATTGATACACTCAAATTTTCATCATATTCTATTCTTAATATGTGTTATTTAAATTTTCATATCTTAGTCGTAGTACATATATTTCTTCAACTCGTTCTTTCTTTCTCTTCTTCTAATTGTCTTATCTATGATTTGTTATGATACATGTATCTGCACAAAGGTATGTTCTTGGTTTCAGGGAGAGTTATAGATCAGATCATATGCACAATTTTAGGGGGAGTGTGCATAACTGTCAGATCATGTATGTGTAGTTACATTGTGACTGTTGCTTCCGAGAAGCCAAGGTAAGTGTTCTGATTTGTTTTAAACACTAACTCTTAAATGATGAAAACAATTTTTCAAATCTATGCATCATTTAAGGGGGAGTGAAAACTGTGGTTTAAAACCTTGAGTGCTGAATCAATTGGAAGTTGGACATCTTCCAATGGGATAAAATATTTTAAAATTTTATCTGAAAAATGTCCAAGTGTTACTGTTATCGCAACCATCTATTTGCGATAATTTGGTGAACAGTAACTTATCGCAACCCTCAGTTGCGATAAGCCACAATGAACAGTTACTTATCGCAACCATCTGTTGCGATAAGGTTGAACTTCTATCGCAACCTGTTCATTGCGACAACAAGGAGGGTTATCGCAACCTCGTACCTGCGATAACCTGACACTGTGGGGTCAAACTTTGGACCAATCACATCGTGCCACGTGTGACCTTGTCTCAAGCCTTAAATACGAGGTTTTGGGATTTTTGTCTCAACTTTCAGAATTTCAAAACTCTCTCAACTCTTACTTTCGAACTGCTATCTGCTACTGGATTTTCCAAGTGTCTGTTCGTGTTCAAATCGAGTTCTGTGTGTTCGTCTTACAATCGAGGTATGTATTCCATGATTCTTATTCGATTCCATCCACAAGATTATGATTTACAGTCATTTTAAGTTTATGTTAGGGTTTTAGTTCGAAACCTTTCATATTCTTATCATAAATCGACTTTTGTGTGTTTGCTTAGTGATAGAAATGATAGAATCTGTTCCTATGCACTTTGCGACACTCAATGTATAGGTTTAATTTCATTTTAGTGTGAGTTTTTTTGAATCTGGGTTTGAAACACTTAGGATTTTTCGAAACTCATAACTATCGCAACCTTAGGAGTTCTTCATGTTCATACTTGTCGCAACCATCTTTTATTCATAACTATCGCAACCTATTAGTTGCGATAACATCTTGTCGCAACTAGTATGTTGCGATAACCATTCCTCGCAAGTCCTTCATTGTGATAAGGTCGTGGGTTGCGATAACTTTGTAGTCTGTTGCGATAGTTCCAACACTTAATTTTTTTTTTGATTTTTTTTGAAGAAAACCAGTTTTTGGCACTGTTCTAAACTTGATCACTGTTTAGATGGCTCATAATGACGGTCATTCCTCTGATGAGAACACCATCATGCCGTCTCACCGATCGTCGCATCCATCGGTTCACGCCCATGATCTAGATGCGGAGCTTCTACCGAGAAGTCTCTATCTTGCCCTTCACGACAACAATCACCATCTAGACCTCGATGTGGCGTTCGATCACCAAATCATCATCGAGAACATCCGCAGCCATCCTCTCCGAACAGTGCTCACAAGGGTAGTCACTATGCCCCTCATGTACTTACAACAGTTTTGGCACACACTACAATATCATCCACCTATACAGCGACGGGGTCCACACTTTTCTGCCCGAGTCGATCATTTTGATGCTCGGATTACCCTCAAATGACTCCGTCTAGCCTTAGACCTACCATTTAACCCAAACTTTGAAGATATGGTACCCGAAGCCCAACTATACACAGATATCCAAAGCTTAGGCTACCAAGACCCAAATAACCCTGTACTAGCCGGCTCCTCCAAATTCTTACGAAAGCATCTACCACCAGTATGGTACACCCTTTGCTCCATATTCAACAGATGCATGACGTCAAAGCATATCGGGCTTGACAAATGCAACCTTCCGACCCTTCGCATGTTCCATGCATTCGCCTTCAATCGCAACATAGACTATGCTATACTACTCTGGAACGAGCTACAAAAGCTAGTCGAAGACAAAAGACGACCGAAAAAGAACCGAAACTTCGTGCCGTATCAACGATTCTTCCAGATTCTTATACACCAGATCTTGGAGGGCAACTAGGAAATTCCTAGACACCCGAATGCGGTACAAGGACCAACACAATACATGCATTATCTGAACATGCCAGCACATGCTGACTTTGTACACATCGCCGTGATTCCCGAGCCTGCACTTGCATATGCCGACCAGCAGCCTGAGGTAGTTAGGCAGTATAGATTAGCTAACGCACTAGTGGTCCAGCCAGAACCGGCTGGACTTCCCCATGGTGCTATCCCATTAGGCGGTGAGGGTCTACATGTTGAGCAGGTTCAAGAACTTGGGGTTCCTGAACGGGAAGTGGTGAGAAGAACATTAAGAAAGAGAGTGGGTGGGGTGGAGAGGACTGCTGGTCAGGCATCATCTACCAGAGCTATTCGTATTCCCATCCTCGATGACATACCGCTGGAATCCGAGGATGATTCCGATTTCAACCCCGATGCTTCATCATCTGAGGATGAAGCATCTGACCAACCAAGAGCTGATGATGATTCTGACTCCAATCCCGACCATGACCCTGAAGCGGATCTAATCCCAAGACACATTGGTCGGAGTCAACATATTGAGGGTTCCGATGTTGATTCTACTTGGAACGTCGGAACCTCCGGAGATTTTGGTGACATAAGGTGGAATGAGGGAGCTATAGTAGAAAATATACATGTGAGCAGTGATGTGGCGAGAAAAGAAATGGGAGAGAAAGAGATAGGGTCAGATAAAGTTTTAACTACTGACTCTCCCCAAACCGATCCAAGCCGGGTAGCCACATCTTCTACCAACGAGCATACGTCGCCGTTGCGTATTGAACAAGCCATGGTGCACCCAGCCATGCAAAGCACAGCCCCACTAAGCCACTCGTCGGCATCTCAATTTGCCGGCGTTTCATCTTCCACAGGGGATCAAGCACAACTGCTATCGACGACACACTTGGTGTCTGCTGATATTGAAACAAGTAGGCTCATGCCCCGCCCACCGACTTTTATTCCACACACGTTGAGTCTAGAGCCATTTAGATATACATCTTTTCCTAGGCCACACGCGTCGGAATCCCAACAAGTTGTGAGCTTTCGTGCTCCAACCGGAACACCCCGAGTGCGGCCTCCATTTGTTGGTACCCTATGAGGACTGGGTGGAAGTCCTGTCATGGTCAACACTTTGCCAGCCATGAACACAGGCAGTACGGTTGCTACAACAACTACTTTAACCGGTAACCTAAGTGGTCCGGATGTTAGATTTTTGTTTCCCAATTTTTCTCCTGAACAGGTTGTACGCATGCTCGGCCCGCCTCCACATTATATTACACTTCCACTACTGGCGTCTGCGTTTGCTTCTATTGATTATGCCTACAAGCAACATCGGCGAGCCATGCAGAGTACTGTTGAGCAACTAGCAAGAGAAGTGAGCAGAGCCATCAAGGGAAAGCAGTTGCTGAATCATCATCAACCCCTCAGAATCAACCATCCAACACACAATCCGACCCACAAACACCACCACCAGTTCCGTTACACCAAATCCCAGAAGACCAACTCAAATCAGAGCTGTTAGCCCGACTCCTAGCCAAAAGTGACACAAGTACAGCTGAAGAAGTTGACCTAATTGGATTACTCCGTCAACATACCCAACCTCAAGCCCAAACATCACACCAACCACCTTCTAGCAACGACTTCCAGCATCTAACCGATTCTATGAAAGATATGACGGACGCTATGATGAACAGATTCACCTCTATCTCTAACCGACTTAAGGTAGTTGAAGAGAAGTGTGGGATACAAGCTCAAGCTCCACATAAACGAAGGCATGATGATCCGGATGATCCTGATCTTCATGAGGGGGAGAAGAAAGCACAGGTTGGTGAATCCAGTGCTACAGCTACTGCAGATGTTGGGGGATCAGGTCAGCCAACTAGTGAAAGGGAGACAGGGGCAGGTAGAACGGACACTGATATGGTCCAAGTGGATGAAACCCAAGTTCTAGCTGATGTCATAACTGGGGTTGAAAAGCCTTCGGTTGTTGACAATAGAACAGATGATGAAAGGATGGCGGATGCTTTGATTGTCGACTATATTGACATTGATTCTGAGGAAGAACCTGAGAGAACAACAGTCCAGATCAAAGAGGAAATATAAGATATTTTTGACATCACCGGAGTTATTATGGCTGCTTCGGATTCCGACAACGAAAATCCAGATGATACTACTCAACCACAACTATTGATTGATCAAAGTGCAAGTACTTTCGTGCCTCCAGTAATTCCAGTAATACAAGAAGCTGCTCTAGTTATTCAAGTTCAAGCCGATGGCAGAATCAGGGATCCTGTACTCGTAGCTGAATTGGAAATCTATCAGGAAGTGATAAGACGCTGAGCCTAGGTATGTGGCTACAGGTGAACGAGTTCGGATTCTGATTCCCTTCCAACAAAGTATAAGGAGAGACCTATTTGTTAGGGATGTCCAGAGGATCGACTTAGCAAAGGTATACGGGGTTGAAGACTGGCCATCATTGTACAAGATTGAATTTCTACATGTCATGGGCAATGAATGTCTGAACACAAATGTGGTAAGGTCAGACAAAGCCATCATGAAGGTGCTGAACATAGATTCCTGCAAGCTGTCTAAAGTCTGGTACCCGCAATTCACTGTACAAAGATCCGATGGCTCCGTACACGTCTTTTCAGAAGCAAATTTCAAGAGTCTAAAGCTTGACGACTTCTGCAGCTTATATGACATCCTGGCATGAGCTCCTCAAAATAAGATTGAATGGTCTTCTGCATATAAGAGTGTCAAGAGGTTCATGCGGAATATCCTGAAATTTTCTTATCTTACGGATTTCCAAATGGCCTTGGAATCTCACCAAGCCCGAGTAAACCTAAGACCACCGAACCGGCGCCTGTCAGATCTTCAAGGTGTCCCAGCCTACACTGTATTGAACAAACCGGATCTTGGAGTTGTTTACTTCGATAGAGACTCAAAGAAGAGATTTATGAGAGTTATTGAAGCCAACAAGTTCAGTGAAGAAACTTTCAAGATTATATAGGTCCACCTTGAAAGTAGATTGCGTCTGGATGCAAACGAAGAGGTAAAGCTGAAAGATACGAAGAAGGAGATGATCAAGAAAGTACTGGATGCTATAACATACTGAAAGGAGTACCGGAATGCACTGAGGAGGTTTGAGATCATCTTCGGGATTCAGAAGAAGTACGTGGCACCGGTGGACGCTTAAACTCTTTGCCTCTACATTGTACAAAGGGGGAGAATGTTAGTGCCTAATATTCTAAGTTGTACTATGTAGAGGGACTAATTTTGTAACTAGAAATTTACATAGTATATAATGTTTGCTATGCCTAGTTTTCTCATTAGGTCATCAATCACCATTTCACACAAGTACACACACATAGTCTTTCTCTCTAGAATTCATCTTTGTACTTTGTGATTGATCTTCATTGAATATATTGGTGGCCATCTTATTGCTATACATGGATTGATTACTTGTTCTGGGATCACAATTGGTATCAGAGCTAATTGTTGAGAGTATAATGTTTATATGTAGATGACTTCATACTGCATCAAAAAATCATGATTGAAAGCTTTCATATCAAATCATGAATACAAGTATGTCGTTGTCATGTACTAGGATAATCATGATTGAAGGATTTCATATTAAATCATGAATACAATTATGTGGTAGTCATATTGTAGGATAATCATGATTGTAGGCATCAGTGTGATTAATTCAATCATGCTTATGAATCTGAAAATAACAATCAAAGTGATTTCCAGCCTGTAGAATAAATTCTAGTAAGTGTTGCCATTATGATGTTTGGCAGTCAATTCAATTATATGAAATACACTAATCATGATTAATATTTTGTAAATAACACTACATAATCCTATTATTTTGTATTCATATTGAAACAAAATCATGAATTTAGTAAAGTATGTGCACAATCAATCATGATTGGGACTTTGTCATAACATTGAAATTGAGATTTATCTATTTCACCTTACAATATTATTTGTTTTGTGCTTAATACTATAGTAGAAAATAACAACTTCAAGCATTGATGAATTTGATATGATATGATACATGAATTGCAAGTCAAATGGTGATGGATACCCCAACACCGGAACGCCGGAAAACACGAGGAGGGAGAAAACGGAAAGGTAAGGAAATGAACTTACTTTTAGTTTAACATAATTGGGTTTCTGTTTCTGATGTGTTTAGAAACTACCTCAGCCCAAGTTGGTCTCATTCTATGCAATGGGAGAAGATGTATTGGGTTCTTTCTTGGTTCAGCTGGTGGAACAGGTTTGGTATTCACTTGTTAAATCTCTTTGGTTACTTTTTTTATCTATCTCTTTGCAACCCTTTTTACCCCAAAAAAGATGGCCATATTGCAAAAATCTTTTTATGGTCTGTTGATTGCATGTATTGGTTACTGGGATTGGTTTCTTGTCAGGTTATGTTTAGTCCCAGCTGGATTCAGTTTACAATTATTTTTATAATGTGGCGTTCATCTTCGGATTGTTTGCATCTCACAAATGGGGCTGCTGTTTTTGGATTTGATTTTGGAATGGGGCTTCTGGTTGTGCAGAAGCTGGTTGCTTGTTTGGCTTTTTATGATTGTACACAACTTCTGTATTGGAGATTATTGACTTTGGTATTTTTAACAGAGGGCCAAAGTTTTTGTTGTTTCTTGAAGAAAAGAAAACATTTGAAGGTTTGGATATGGATGATAAATATCAAAAACTATGAATTACATTTCTCTCCAGAATATTTGAGCAATTGAGCCTTCAACGAGGAACTTGATAGATAAATATCATGGATACATACATGTCTTTTTTCTTTTTTTTCTTCATGTTGCCATATTTCTTATTGCTGCAGTGCTGGTTCAAAAGCCTCTCCTCCATTGTTGTTATATCCTATAGTTAGTGACTTTTGTGATGCTTTTTAAAGTTGTAAATTGCTTCAGTTTTGATCATATCTGCAATTGGAAACATGGGGTTACTTGCATACTTGCATAAAACGTAGTATTATTAATATAAGATGTGGCTTTATGTAAACCAACTTATTAAAGCTTGAGATGGTTTACATGAAAGGTGATCCAAATCATTCTTTCTTTTTGTGAGTTGGGTCACTAGCAGTAAATATCTTTTAAGAATACTGTAAATGCTCATATCTTGATATCATGTTTGTTGTGATCAAGTGTAGATCATATCATTGTTAAAATATTTTCTAACAAAACCATCAAAATTTTAAAATCGTTTACATTTACGGCTCCCGCCGCATTGCACGGGTAAACAACTACTCATCTAAAAAAAATAAAAACAACTATATACATAACATATTCATTCAACATTAATTAAAATTAAATGAATTTTAATATAAATCACATAAACAATTACATTATTATAATGATTTGCTATAATAATAATAATAACACACCATATTAAATACAAAACACAATTGCTTTAATGATTATATTAATACACTGAAAATATACAGAAACATCATAAATAAGATTAAGAAATAATAAAAATGATTCAAATTATATTCCATAGAATTACGATTGATGTGCTTAAAAAATAATAAAAATGATTCAAATTAAACTAATTAATTAGTCGGAATTCCTAGAAAAAGGCAGTTACAAAAAAAACGAGATTATCTAATCAATCATTAATATCGGCTTATAACATGAATTACCGAAATACCCTTGAATATTAATATTAAAACTAATTAACTATTTTTAATCTAATGGTTGTGGTTGGTCTGCAAAGTTTGCATGATCTGAGTTGTTTGCAAAGGATATTTCGCATATATATATATATATATATATATATATATATATATATATAGGGAGGTTTAAACCAAAACGTTAATTATTTAAAAAAAATAAGAAAACAGTAAATCATGTGCAAAATCATATATGATTCGGCATTAACGGCCAAAAAAATGGACGCGGACGACTTTGGTTGCGACTTAAGTCGCAGGTAAAGTCGCGTGAATCATATATTGATTTTTTACGTGAATCATATGATTTTGTAATGATTCGGCCGTTCTCGTGTTTTCTTAAAATATATTTTTCTCGTATGAATCCACCTCTATATATATACATGTATATTGGAGTTAATCAAATGAGAACCACAAATATGTTACACACCCGTGAGAACCGATATAAAAATATTTTTTAACAGGCTATTTTTTCGTCAAATGCTATGATATTTTGCTTCATATATATATATATAGAGGGAGGATCATGCGAGAATAACATTAATTTAAAAGAATAAAGGAACAATTATGGACCAATCATAATTAAGAACTTAATAATTATTTTTTTAATTACGAAGTCTTTATAAAAGGGTATTTACGTCTTCTTCATTCCTGATTATTTTAGGATAGTTTTCTTCATCCCTAAAATTAAGGGATTTCACAATATCATCCCAATCCAAATTGAAATGAATCGTCTCCAAATATGCAACCATTTCCCGAATTTGGTACAAATCGCTATGAGAGTATTAAACACACGTTGAAAATCGGAGATATCTTTGAAGAAAAACATTTCATAGTTCTACCGTCCGACGTTGGAGGTTGTGATTGAACCGATGGTATCCATTGGTAGCGCACAATCCCTCTTTGTGCTGGATTTCGTCCCCTCAAATGATGTTAACATCAAAGATAATTTTGTCTAGATTGGTAAGTATTAGTATCAAATGTTTTGTTTTTATTTGTATATTCCAATGAAAATAGTTTGTTCAAGATTGATAATTTGCTCCAGATTGGTAAGCATCATTAGAGTTCCAGAGTTTTGTCAATTACAAAATAACAACAGGTGATTTTTTTTAATCTTAGTCACACCTCTGTTTTCGAATAATATGCATAATATCTGGTCTTGATTGAAGTTTTGATCATCTTTCATATCTTCCAGATTTTGAAATGGTGGTTCATATAGTATTAATAAGATCACACGTGATTATGTTTGGTACATTCATGTTCAGTAATCATTTTAGTTCAAATCATCAGATTTTCTGAGTGGGTTCAACTCCATTGTTGTTGCTTCAGTCGTAGTAGGGATGTTTGGACTGGAGGCTGCTTGTATTAAGCATTGCAGGTGCTGTTTGGATCAAGGGCTGGTTGGATTAAGCACTGCAGGTGCTTTTGGAGTAGCGGCTGTTTGGATTAAGCTCTGGCGCGAACGAAAGTGTAAAATTGACTGGGTCTTACGGCTGGCTGCACTGACGACTTCGTAGGATGCTGTGGATTTTGATCGAGACTGCAGGTCTCGGCACATCAGCTCGGTTCCGTTCGGGTCTGAAGTTCCGCATCGACTATGCTTACTTTCTGTTCTGTTTCGACGCTGCTGGAAATTGCATCTGTAGCTTTGTTTTGTTTATGTAATTGTTCATGTGGTCTGTGATTGTTGTTGTGATTGGTTTGCTTCTTGCAAACGTGAATATCACTTATTCACTGGTTCCATGATTTATTATTTGTAGACTTCTTCAAATGCATAACTATGTTAACATTACATCATATAAATAAATCATATGTGATGTTAATATAGTCCAATTCAATATAATCATATGTGATGTTAATATAGTTCAATATCTATAACAAAATCATATGTGTTTTTTACTATAATCTAATTGGACATGTGTTCTTATTTTTGGTTCATCACATCAGTTGTGATTAAAATGTTAAAGAATGTGATATAATCTATAGTTATAATACCCATTACATGATCATTTGTGATTTCATGCCTAAATCATATGTGATTACAACACTTAGTAAATAGACATAATGTTATATTATACAATCCATGACAACACCATATGTAATTATACTATATTGGAATTGGACATAATGTAATTATTACTCTACATGAAGTAAAACACCTGTGATTATAATGTAAATGAATTAAGCAGAATGCTTTACTACAATACCCATCATATGATCATTAGTGATTTTACAAAACCTATCATAGGTTATCATAGGTGATTTTACTACAATACCCATCATATGATCATAGGTGATTTTATAAAACCTGTGATTATAATCTAAATGAATTAAGCCGAATGCTTAACTACAATACCCATCATATGATCATAGGTGATTTTACAAAACCTATCATAGGTGATCATAGGTGATTTTACTACAATACCCATCATATGATCATAGGAAATTATATATAACATGTGATTATAATCTAAATGAATTAACCAGAATGCTTAACTACAACACCCATCGTATGATCATAGGTGATTTTACAAAACCTATCATAGGCGATTTTACTCTTCATAAGGGTTTGCACAATTTTCAACCCAATGTAGTCGCTTCTCCAGATTGATACAATTTCAATCTTTTTCTCCAGGATTTCAACTCTATGAAGGTGGTGATCGAGAGACAAAAGCACAATGATTAACATACCTAACACAAAACTCAACATATTCAAAATCAACAGTGATTAACATATCCAACACAAAACTCAACATATTAAACATATTCAAAATCAACAGTGATTCACATATCCAACACAAAACTCAATATATTAAACATATTTAAAATCAACAGTGATTCACATATCCAACACAAAACTTATCATATTCATAAATCAACAGTGATTTATACCACTTTTTGGGCAATGTACAAATTAAGAGGATAAGTAAACCCTGTTTTGAGATCAATTATTGACTTCATTATGATTATAGTATGAATAAATTGGACAGGATGTTGAAATCTAATATGCATCACATAATCATAGCAATATTTGTCAAAAAAATCATCCATTCATTTTAAACAAACCACATCATTAACCCATAACATAGTAAATAAGCTATTATTTACCAGCATTATAATGCTAAGTCTTCCTAAGACGAAAATAATATCCCAAACGTAAATTGTTCAAGAACTTTTTCAATGATGATCTAATGAAGACGTGCACTCTTGGTTTTCGATGCATCTTGTACTATTTCTTCTGAACCCCATTTATGTTGCATTGTTGTTGCGCAATTGACGTTGATCTTACAACATTAAACATGGGGTTTGATGTTGTCCTCAAACGTATTCTAGTTGATTGCTTGACAAGTTATTTCTTCGTTGTCACTTTGTTCGTCTGTTTCTCCTTTCACCCTTTGTTTCCTGCTTTGCTTGATTTACCACTATCAACGACTTACTTATTTTTACCTTTTGTTTTCCAATGCTATCGTGATTGGTGCAAGCTCCTTTTGGTATCTGTGATGACTTATCCTTTTCTCATGTTGGTTTTCGCTTATTAGTTGAATAGTGGAAGGTCCTGCTCATATTTGATGAATTAGTGTTTATACATAGTTTACATGAATCACAAATGATTGATTGCTTAAAACCATAATATAGTCAAATAATGAACATATGAATACTAATGCAAATAACCCTAACAACAATCACATTGTGTATCAAATCCATTTGTATATCACAAATGTTGTAAATCATGCATGGTTTTAAATACTATGAATAGGAACCCCATGAACTCCAACTTCATTTTGTGAACACCATATGCATATTTCAACAGTTGTGAATCACAAATGATATAAATAATATGAACATGGCATCTTTTTGGTATCAAATAAGAACACCGTTCAACTCACTCCCAAACCACAAAACAGGTTTATGATACCAATATCAAATTTGATTAGTTTCACTAATCATACAATAAGGTATGATTAGTAACATTTTGTTATTCAAGGACCACATAAACGCCAACAACATGAATCTCAACCCTAATCAAATTGTTAATCAAATCACACATGAACCCATATTACATTCTGATCACACCATATGCATATTATAACAAATTTTAATCACAGATGATTAGAAAATATATGATCATGCCACTTATGTTATATCAAATAATGACTTCATTAAACACATTCATAAACCCCAAAACATACATTTTTATTTCACCAACATCACCATTGATTAGTTCCCCATAATCATACAATAAGGAATGATCAGGAGTATTGTGAATCAAATATGATTAGAGATATATGAACATGCTAGTTATGTTTTTACAATTTATTATAGCATCAAACACAATCGTGAACCAAACATACATCAGTGATATTTTTATAACTTTTGATAAGGCTCAATCGTTGTTTTCACTAAACTCAAAATAATCAATGTCAAGTGGGTTTTAAATGGTGTTTCATAGTCCTTCAATGAAAATCAGAACACCATTGTTACCAGAAACCCTAGGGTTTATGTTCAATAAACCAAAATCGAGCAAATGTTTGGAAGATAGAGTAGTAAATCATACCTGTTGCATCCATTGTTGAGATTCCAAACATTGTTCTTGTGTAATCTAACTTTGAATGATGCAAATGTTTAGATTTATAGCTTCCATGGAGTCGAATAGGAGAAGATGGCATTTGATAAACTTGAAGCAAATCTTCAATAATTCATAGCAGGTATCAATCGATATTTTTTTTGAAGTGATTTAGTCAACTATTAGGGATATGTTTATCCCTGTTTTTTCGCCTGCGTACCATAACTGATTGAAAGTTTTTTGTTTGTTCCCAGTATACCCCTAAAATCTTTTTCCCATGGCGGAAAACTAGGTTTCATCTCAATAAATTACAGATTTTCCCATCAGTGATTATAGCCCTTGATTTGATCCATTGAGTGATTGAGATCTATCCCTTTATTCTCTTAAATAGGTACCATTCTCGTTTGAACCCACCTCTCTCTCTCTCTCTATATATATATATATATATATATATATATATATATGATAATTTCAATAGATTTGTCTCACCATGTGAATAGTTTTTACGTGCATTTTTCATTTCACTAGGTGAATCAATTTTATTTTCCACATGTAATTTTTTCACAAGGTGAACACGAACATATGTGAAACAATATCTTAAATCATAGATTTTGATGAAAACAATTATGTAAAAAATATTTTTATATTGGTTCTTATGGGTCTGTAACATATTTGTGGTTCACTACTAAACCAACAGGCAAATCCGGCGGACTTTTCCGGCGGATTATCCGTCGGAAACTTTCTGGCGGATTTCCAACGGAAATTAAAAAAGTCAAATTACGTTGACTTCCGCCGGAAATCCGTCGGAAATCCGCCGATAATATATATTTAATTTTTTTAAAAAACATATCTCTTTTCCGATGGATTTTCGGCGTATTTACGTCGGAATCAAAATTAGTACGTAATTAATTAATTTTTAAATAAACAACGGTTTAATTAACCAAGATTTTCAGCGGACTATTGGCGGATGTTAATTATTTATTTTTATTAATTAAAATCCTCCGGAAATCCGCTGAAAAATAGTTATATTTTTTTAAAACGGTTTATAATTTTTTTTTGTATCCGCCTGAAAATAATTCTATTTTTTTAAAACTGTTCTATAAATTTAAAAGAAAAATAACTTTTTTTGGATCCGCCGAAAAATAATTATATTTTTTAAAAACGGTTCTATAAATATAAAAAAAATTTGTTTTAGGATCCGCCGGAAACGTTTTTTTTTATAAAACGGTTTTATAAATTTAAAAGAAAAATAAAATTTTTAGGATCCGCCGAAAAATATATGGATAATGGCGGATTTTCGGCGGATTTCTTTTTCTTATTAATTTCAAATATATTTAATGATAAATTAAACCAAATTTACTTTATTGTAGAATATATTAGCGGATTTTAATTTTGAAATTAAAATGCTTAGTATATACATTTGGTTCACATAATCGTTCACAAACACACATATATGTTTATGTTTGCGCCACACATGTATGAGTTCACATGTATATACACTCGGTTCACATGCATACATATATGTTTATGTTTATACGCAAAACGAGTAACATATATACATATATTGTTTATGTTCATATGTATAGCGAGTCACATACCTATAACGGTTCACATACATGTTTGTCTTCTGCACTAGGTACCAGATCATATACATGACATACTTCACATACATATATAGACGTTGTTTCACATATAGCGGTTCACATACATATATGTTTGCATGTGTTCATATACATAGCGAGTCACATGCATACATATACACATAATACATATATACATTCACTTCATATAGCGGGTCACATGTGTTCATATAGCGGGCTTTGATGGATCCATTTAGGCTTTAATGGATCTAACAGGGGTTTATTGGATCCAAATTACCATCAAATCTGGGAGTGGAAGTGTGGGAAAGCGTACAACGACAATCTTTCCACTGCACGAGCTAGAGCCATGAAAATGTGCAGAGATAGTGGTCATCCTTATGAAGGGAACGACCCACATAGAGATATGAACTTGTTGAGATCCTTCAATCTTATCTGGGTAAATCCTCCGCAGTGGAACGCAATGATTGATGGCTGGAACACCGATCATTAGAAGGAGGTTTCAGTGGTGTCGCGTTCGAACTTGCTGACAGAGATGGATGGCGAAATATCCAAGAACACCAATGGATCGATCTCTTTCGGGGAGACAACTGCAAGATTAGTATGACCTTAATATGTTATAATAACCCATTGCGTTACTAGTTTGATGCTTAACATGTTATAGTTAGCCTATGTTTGTATTATTTGATCTTTGCAGACGAGAGCGAGATGAGGCGTGCCACCGACAGGTGTTGAGCTCTTCGACCATACCCATAAGAAGCGACGGTCAGGAACGGATAGCTCGTCTTCAGAATCCGGGGAGTATGTGACATCTTGGTGTAGTCGGGCGATGGTAAGTATTTTTTGAACAAGACTTTAGAATATCCACATAGTTTGTGTTTAATTATAAACTTTATAACTAGGTAACTAGCTATCTTATGTATCTAGTTTGGGTTGCCATTTGTTGGGCAAACGTTAGGATTGTTATATATACGGCATGCACTTTATTGTTTAACTTTAAGCTTTATAATTGGTTTGCTATCTATCTTATTGTATATATCTATCTAGTTTGGGTTACCATTTGTTGGGCAAACATTAGGATTGTTTAACAGGAAAATGGAAACGTCCCATTTACAGCCGTTATGCTGTCGAAATTGACTTGTATAATTTTGTAAAATCCACATGATGGGTATCGGACATGCGTCGTAGAGAGGTACGGCAAGGACCCTGACAATCATCCGCCACTTGATACACAGTTGTGGCATGACCTAACCGGGGGAACGAAGAAAGGTCGTTCATTTAGGTTTGGGTATCATCCAGATCCCAATGCGATCTTGGGTGGGTCATCATCACGTGGTGCGTCATCTTCCTCCCAACGGGTGTGTACCAATTTTTTTCATTAAATGATGTTTATCAATTTAATTTATAATTCATATTAAATATGCAAACGTCTTCTTTATTTTCTAGCAAATTGTTGAGAACTTAATGACCCAAGTGCACGAGTTGAAGGAGCGAGAGGAGGCACGTCGGGCAGAGGAAGAGAGACGTCGGGCAGAGGAAGCGAGACGTGAAGAGATCCGTTGTTTGGACGAAGAGAGATTTCGAAGACAATATGACGAGATGTGCGAATTGGTCAGAACTCTCAGTCAGAATGCGACGCGTCCGCCTCCGCCGTGATGATGAAACTTTTTTAATTGTGCTGGGTGTTGTTGGAACAAATTTGGATTTATTTGGAACAACTATTTGGTCGTTTAGCCCGAAACAATGTATTGGGTGTTTTTAATTTATGTTATTTATAAGTTTTATTAGCGGGTTTAGCAGTTTTTACAAATTTTACAACTTTTAGCAGGTTTTTGGATAAAAAAAACAGGTTTTGGCAGTTTTTAGCCGATATTTGTAAATCTGGTCAGTTATTTTCAACGGATATGTCCGCCGAAAATAATAAATAAATATATTTTAGGCGGATATGTCCGCCGAAAAGTATAAGAAATATATATAAAAAAGAAAATAAAAATATATAAATAATGTTTTCAGCGGATATATTCGCCGAAAATCCGCCGGACAGTTCGCCGATTATATTTTTTTTCATTTAATTAAAAAAGAAAATCAAAAAATCGACGAATAAATCCGCCGAAAAGCATTTAGTTAATTATTTTCTTAATTAAATATTCACTACAAAAAAACCATATTTTCCGACGGCCCGATCCGTCGGTAATCCGTCGGTAATGGCTAAAATTCGTCGGTATCCGCCGTCGGAAATTATCTGGTAGGTAATTAATTTACCGACGGATCACCGACGGCCTGATTTTACCGACGGATTACCGACGAACTGATTTTACCGACGGATTACCGATGGCCTGATTTTACCGACGGATTACCGACGGCTTTCTATACCGACGGATACGCCGTCGGTAAATTTATTTAAATAAAATTATTTTAAATATTAATTTATATTATTAAAACATTTCCGACAGATAATCCGTCACTAATCCGTCGGTAAAAACTGATTCTTTTTAAAAAAATAATTAATTTTTTTTCAAAAAATAATTAATTTTTTTTTGTTCCAGTAGAAATCACTACTACAAATATATAAATAATACCCAGTTGGTAAGATATATATAGCACCCGATTCTACAATTAATTGAGGCATATTCAAAGGAGTACAATTAAAAACTATAATACTACCCCGTTGTAACAACTGGTTGCGACAAAGGTACTTAATGGAACCCGATTCTGTATAAGAAACCGGGTAGGATGTCCCCTTGTTTTTTTACATAGCCACATATAATTAATTTGATGTTCATCCTTCTGCATTTCAACCACTCTTCTAACTTTGGCTGCCAACCCATACACAACAAGACGTTCAATCTGCAATTAATTAACTAACTAATTAATTTAAAAGGATATGCAATCCACATATGTATACACTAACATGATGCAAACTCGACTTGGTTTGAAGAACAGCAGCAGCAGCCTCCCATCTTTGCTAACTTGTGTACTTTATATGATTGAAGCTATCAACAATGGTCCCATCGCTTTCTGTTCTCAAGCAAAGGAAAATATGTATCATAATCAGAAGTGACCAAGAAAGCAAAGGTCAAAAAGGTAAAAGAATGACCATGAAATCAGCTATGATATCAAGAACAAAATACCAAACAATCAGAAATTTACTCGGCCTAAATAATAATAATGTTACAAACATGTAATTGTATCAAAAGGAAAAAAGACGACCTTGGCACCAACGACCCAAACGCTCCTTTGTGTTGTGAGTAGTGAGAGCGAACTTACTGTATATAATATTCCAGTAGCATTTTGCAAAGATGTGTTGGCTTGGAGTTGTGACCTTCCAAACATAAAGGATTAACCGTGCTAGTCGCTCCAAAGTTCACCCGTTATTTTGCAAAAGAAAAGATAACAATAATACTTTATGGGGTAACATCTTAAAACCCCAAACGAACAATCTATTTCAAATTATTGAATGACCTCAAGATGTAACTATAACAGTTGCAAGAAAAGGAAAAAAAGAACAAGTGAAAAGTAATAGTGCATGCAATCTAAATCAGCAAAAATTCATGAAGAGTTGCAAACAAATTTCAATTTTCTTCCCTAAATTAAAATACCCAAATATAAATACTTGTTTCCAAATCAGTTATTAGAAACCTTAGGAATGATCATAATCCCCTCTTATAAACTCAAGAAACAAAATATAAACCCCCTTTTTAGTGCAATGCCATTGGTTTTAAACTCCAATCGCATTATTTTGATAAAAAAAATGGAAAATAGAGAGTTAAACCTTACACTTAAAAAGAGCAGCAGCCGACTTGGTATCAAAACCAACAATCAAAGTCAACATGGGAACAAAAATGCCGCCACCACAACTAAATAAATAAGATGACAATTGTGCAATAACAAACATTGTCTACTTAACTTTGTATTTTTATAATTTAACAATGGAAGTAATATTTCACTCCAGCCCTCCCAATAAATAAGCAACTTTATTTAAAAACTTAACATGATTTGTATATTATTCTCCGGGAACATTGCATTTCTAAAACTAATAATCAAGATTGCTTATGAAAATGCTACATCCCAATTGTAAGATTCAAATAACTCATACGATCTGCCAAAGCAAAAATCATAAAATTTCAGTGAGATGATAAAAAAAAGATTTGTGCTTGAAATCCCTATTAACCTAACTGTCAAAACATAAATTAAAGATCCACCTTTGACTATAATTAAAATGTGAAGATATTTGTATTCCCAAAGGTACTACCAGCTATATTTTATTTGTTCAAATTCATCATTTTTCTATGTGATCAAACCCTAAGAAAGCATAAATTTTGGAGTGAACTTTTTAGGATATTACAAGTATCGCTCTAAATGTTAAGAAGATAACCATATTAAATGTAGAAAGTATACCTTTGTGTCCCAAATTCGGACGGCAGCATCTTCACCGGCACTAATGACCATCTTGTTTAGAGGTCTCCAAACCGCTCTATTGATCCTTCCTTGAGGACCCTTAAGAACTAATACATAATCACCAACCTCTGTAAAGTTACACCAATATTAGAACAAGTTACACCAATATTAGAACATAGGATTTTTAAATTATAAAACCAATGAAAAAATGTGGTATAAGAGAGATCTACCTACCAGGCCATCAACCAACACCAAAAGAGCAAATGTAACCTGCAAATGTTTTGCAGATGGAGCGCCAGATTGAAGAACGCGCCCTCGGCGTGCAGATCATTTTAGCCGCCTCGTGCTTCCTCTTTTTCGTACACAGTTGAATAGGTCTTCAAATGACTTCTTTCTATACGAAGAAAAAGGACACCATAATCATAATTTTTCTCACTAAACAAAACCCCATTTCTTCACTTTGTATTCCGATTTCCAAATTTTGTATAAATTAAACAAAAACAGTAGTGAAGAGAGTGCAACTCCATAAACATTATCCTAAGATGAACACTCTATATTATACAAATTTTTATACTCTATAGTTACTACAAAAATTCACACCTGAGAAATTGCCAAACCTGAGAAACAAGAAACGTGATGAGAAATCGAGAAGTTGGATCACCGTCTGTCGACTCGTTTTTCACATAAAAAACAAGTAGTTAAATTTCACTAATCCCTTGTTTTTCACTAAGTGGGTTTAAACGAGAATGATATCTATTTAAAAAAGCACGAGGACGGTCATTAATGTACAAAATCATATATGATTCACGCGATTTTCCCCGCGACTTAAGTAGCGGCCAAAGTCGCATGCATCCATTTGTTTGTCGTTAATGTAAAATCACATGTGATTTTACTCATGATTTGTTGTTGTCGTGTTTTCTTAAATAGTTAGCGTTCTCGTTTGAACCTTCATATATATATATACATATATATATATATATATATATATATATATATATCCGTTGCAAACCAGTCAGTTTGTGCAAACCTCGTACAAACCAATCTACCAATCACGTAACTTTGTTTTTTTTATCCATAAGGGTATTTTAGGGCTTTTAGCATATTGTTTCATCTCCACCAATCACGTAACTTATTTTTTTATATCCATAACTTCTTTTTTATATCCATAAGGGTATTTTAGGGCTCTATCGGAAAATATAGATTCATGAAGCCAAATTATATATTCATGAAGCCAAATTTTATATTCATGAAGCCAAAATATAGATTCATGAAGCATCAACAAAAAAAATTGCAGATTCATCATTGTAGATTGGTTTGTACGGCGTTTGCACAAACTGACTGGTTTGCAATTGAGACTTCACCTATATATATATATATATATATATATATATATAGGAATGTTCAAATGAAAACTCAAATTCAATTGTAAACATGAGGACAAATCTCGTCCATTGATCACAGCCATATTTAAGCCATTCCTAAAATTCAGCTTTAGGGGTATTTTCGTTAAGATTAAAATCAGCGCATATTTTTTGTTGACTTTTTATTTTATTTTTTAATTAAAAAACTTTTACCCCCTTAAATTTTAAAATAAATTATCTCAAAAATTACTAACATTTTAATCAAACAAATTATATCAAAAAAACGAGAATTTCATGCTCTTCGATATGACATCCATCATGATATAATTTTTTTCCGTTTTAACCGTTTTTTACGTGAAATCGTGTATATGTGTTATATTCAGACTGAATATATGGAATTATTTAGTCTGAATATAACACATATTCAGACTGAATATAACACATATTCAGACTGAATATAACACATATTGATGTATATGTGTTATATTCAGACTGAATATAACACATCTTCATTTATGAAAGTTAGGGTTTTGGTATAAGTTGAGATCTTGATGTAGTATGTTTGGGGAATGATTCTTTATGTTTAGATGTGAATATTTATGGTTGGAAACTTATGGATCTAGGTTTTTGGAATATTTGGCTTAAAGGTTCAAGTTTCTTCAAGAAAGCTTACGTTTGGGGAAAATCTAGATTTAGCCTAAATCTAGCAAGGTGGGTTCAAGTTGATTTGTGAAAACTTTGTACATGCCAAAAATGTTATTTTCCAAGTACTTGTGTGTTTTACTTGAAATTATCAATTATTGAGTTATTTGACGAGTTTAACTCTTTTGAAGTATTTAACTTCATAAATGTTGTAAACACCTATATTTGGGATTTTTGGATATTTTGATGTGTAGAAATCATAAATATGTCCTTAAAAGATTTATTGCTCAAAATGAAGTTTATTTGATGGTTTAATCATAATGGTGAAATTGATTTTATAAACCATTTGGAAAAATGCACAATTTAGTGTCAAGAGTCATTTTGAGAGTTATAACGGTATGAGTCCTTTTGGGAAAACCCTTTTGTTTAACCCGTGTCGAGTTTTGGGTTAATAATGATTTTGTGGTACTTGTTTACCTAAACGATGTTTAAATGCATTTTATGCTATGATGACCGTTATTTATGGGTCTAATGAGTTTTGGGCATTTTGCTCGGTTTTGACTTTGAGAAAGTCTTGGGGACATTTTGTCCGGTTTTGATGACTCAATGTGGGGTCTTAATTATGGTTTGCATTTATTGCAACATATCACATTATATTGCGCATTATTGATATTTATATGCTCGGGTGCGTTAGTCTTTCCAGGATGGGCATATTATTATAGACTGTGTTGCATTGGATCCATAGGCACGTAAGTCAGTCTTTATTTGATGGTCTACTGGGTGTCGCGGGATTTGACCGGGCCCCATGTTTTATGACCTTTTACTTTCAAGGGTACACTAGGAGGGCTGAGTCCGGTTGAACTGTCAGGTTGATTGGCGGGCGTTTTATTGACCTTCGCCATGTCGGGGCAATGTCATGGTTGTATCCCCGCTTGTGCCGAGCCTTTGGTGGTATTCTTAGTATTATTCCGCTAAGGTCAGTTGTCTCTTTGGGTGTGTCTTGAAAGGCGTCGTATGGGACACTTGGGCTTTTATGCAGTGAAGTGTCGTACGATTAACATTGTTTGAGCGGCGTACTTTTGTGTTCATCCACTCTCAATGGATACGGGTCTCCCCCGTTGTTGGCCAACCCTACTTGGGATTTTATAATGTCCCTGTTTTATTATTGTTGGTCTTATACATTTGACTGCGATTGGATGACTCTAATATTGGATTCCCCTCCATGTATATTAAAGTTTAAATGAAGTAGGTCATTTCCATGTTTATGGCATTTGGATTTCATTACATTTTACGTTCGCGTGAGTATTGGTTCGTATCATGTTTTCGATGAAGTATTATATTTAAATGGATTGTTATTCCATGTTTTATGGGTTGAGTATTTTGTCGTCAACCGTATTTGAAGGTTTTGCATAATATAGATTTATTCACATGTTGAGTGAGTTTGGATTGGAAGTCATTTTGGAAAACACTTTATACCTTTTGGGAACTTTTCTCAATGATTTTGGGTGCGTTGGAAAATGAGTCGTTTATATCCTTTTTGTAAACTCTTTTGGAAATCATAATCTATGTCGCAAACTTTCATTTAAAGAATTATTTAAATCATGCTATAAACTCTTGAACTCACTAGGCGTTAGCCTAACCCTTTTTATTTGTCGGCATCTGCAACAGGTTCAGGTTGGGAGTAGTTCTAGTGACACTGCAAGAGATTGTGTGCTAGAAATGTGCTCGAGAGGTGAATTGGTTAAGTGATGTTTTCGGCATTTATCTTTGAGAATTAGCAACGTGTACTTGGGTTAAGTAACACCCGATGTGAATTTAGTCTTTGTAATAAGACTTGAATCATTTATTGTTTGAGGTTAATCATAGATTTTAATTTGAGGTATTTCACTTATTGGATTATAGGAAGGAAATCCTATTACTTCGGACGTATTATCGAAATTTTTATTTAGTTGCTTTTTTCCAATTTGATGGTGTTACATATATATGGGCCTAATCAAATGAGAACTAACTACTTTGTGGTAACTGTAAGATCCAATGTGCACCAATCATTTAGGATAATTAATATAAATTTTAAATAAATATAAAAGGGTATTGTAGTAAATTTTGATTTTCCAGCCAATTAAGTTAATAGATATTTTATATAATACCTCTCTTCTCTCTCTTTACAAAATAAGTAAACCCTAAAATTCTTTCCTTTTCTCCAGATCTCCACCGTCCCAAGACTCCAATCACCTCACCTCTTCTTCAACAAAAAGCAGCAGTGTGTCACCATGCTTTAAGGAAGCGGACCCCCATCTCTCTGATCTTAAAGCCTTTCTCTCCGGTGGGTTGCGGGTTGGTCCTAGTTTTCCCGATTGGCGCTCCGCCGCATCAGCACGATAACAACTACGCGTCGCCCTTAACCTTCCTATCGTCATCATCTCCTTTTAGATCTCACGAAACACACTGTGGCCAAAGTCGTATGGTGTTCGGCTTCTTGTGCAGGTTTGATTTATGTAGAATTTGGGAAACCGACTGCTTTGTGATCGAGTGCGGTGTCCAGGCTTCACCATTTGGATCTTACTGATAAAGTGGATAAGATTCATAATGTTGTTTCTGAAAACAATTGTAGAAGGCAAGTACTTGACGGCTGATCTTGGTGGGTCTGCAACATCCACCGAGTTCACCAAGGCCATCATCAATCATCTTTGAATGTTGCATTTACAAATAAAATTCGATTCGTTTTGTTTTTCTTACACATAACACTAATTTTTCATTAATGTACCATTTAGAATTGGAGTTGTGGATGGAATTAGACCCACAACAAGATTTTTTTGGTGAATTTCAGTAGGAGTACTGTTGAAAAGAGAGGTTATGCAGTTGGCTTGCTTCTTTAAGTTGTTATTACTGTAAGTTATCAATAAAGATCATATGATTTGAGTTCCCCCATCCTTTTGTGTAACTCCTTTTGGTATCACAGTGGTATTATAATTTGTGTCACAGTGGTATTATAATTTGTGTCACAGTTGGCATCACCATGGTATCAGTTGTATCATAGTTGGTATCACTTATCACATTGGTATCACGGTTGGTATCACAAGGTATCACAATTGGTATCACAGTGTATCTTGTATGTATTTCGAGTATCACATTGAAGATTATGTATCTTGTTTTTACTTGGTGTTCGTCGTAATAAGGTTGACCGGAGAGAGGAGATAGGAGATAGGATAATTTTATAATACCTAAAATGCCCCTTAGTTAAAATCTTAAGTCAAAAATACCAAAATTATTAATTTCCTAATTTATGGGTTGATTTGTGGTTGAGATTGGATCTCACGGTTATACAAAATAACGTAGTTCTCCCTTGAATGCCTATATATATAGGACGATAATCAAATTAGAACCTATGTTACAAACCCGTAAGAGCCAATTTAAAAATATTTTTTTACATGATTTTTTTCCATCAAAACCTATGATTTAAGATATTGTTTCACATACGTTCGTGTTCACCTTGTGAAAAGATTATATGTGGATTTTTTTATTCACCTATTGAAATGAATAATACACGTAAAAATATTCATGTGATGAAACAAATTCATGTGAAACTAGCATATTATGAAACAAATATATGTAAAACAAAAGATCTTAAATCGTAGGATTTGATGAAAAAAACTCATGTGAAAATATATTGTTATATTGGTTCTCACAAGTTTATAACATATTTGTGGTTCTCATTTGATTTGACCCATATATATATATATATATATATATATAGGGGCTTAATCAAATGAGAACTAATTAGTTTGTGATAACCGTGAGATCCAATATGAGCCAATCATTTTAGATAATTAATGTTATTTACTAAAATAAAATAAAGGGTAAATTGGTAATTTGTGTTTTTTGACAACTCATACTTTAAACCCTAAAATTGTTTCAGCCGCCTTTATTTTTGACAATTCATTGAATAATAGTAGACGAAGCCCTCCATCATCTGATCGGTGGTGTCATCTTCTCCGACGAGTTGGTTCCGATGTGGTCCTTGCCGGCAGAAGGGAGATGGGATGTCAAGCAGATTTGGTCTATGTGGTTCCACCCCTTTTTTGTTTCCTCTTCTCTTCTGGTTCGATTTTTTGGTGTATTCCGCATCTAGATGACGAACCGGATGGGTTGAAGGCAAGTGATGTTCGGCTTCTTGTGCATCATCTCCTTCCAGATCTCACCACCGCCAATAGTTCCTTTACCACCGACGGCCATTCCCGTCCCTCTCCCTCGACCACCATCATCAACGGTACGTTAACCTCGTCTCGTCCAGAAACAGATATGTGAACCCAACGGTATCACAACACGTATAGTGGGTATCACAACACGTATAGTGGGTATCAAACGCGTATCACAACATGTATAGTGGGTATCACAACAACGTAGAGTGGGTATCACATGTGGTATAACAGTAGGATATCACAATGTATTTTCTTTTTTTACAAAGTGTATCACAAAATATCATGTGGTGTTGCTTTACTAAGTGTATCACATTATGTTTTTTTCTTTATTTTTGTTATGTTGTTAGGTATCACAATATACACCATGTGTTTGCCGGAAAATTTTGCCGGAAAAAAGTTCGCCGGAGGGAGGAGGGAGGAGAGAGGAGAGAGGATAGAGGATATTTAAAAATACCTAAAATGCCCCTTAATTAAAATCTAAAGTCAAAAATACCAAAATTAATAATTTCTTAAATTATGGGTTGATTTATGGTTGAGATTGGATCTCACGGTTATCACAAACTAACTAGTTATCCCTTGAATGGTCCCATATATATAGGGAGAGGTTTATTTGAGAAGTGCTACATATATGAGAAGTAATCTTAGCCATTCATTCGGTCAACATTTGCGGCTTTGACCGAGAAACATCGGATAATTCCTCAGGTGGTCTGCGCGTGGTCTGCACAAGATAGAGGGTAGTTTCGTAAAATACGCGAGACGAGTTCATATATGAAACTGTGTGATTCACATATGAACTGTACGTTCATATATGAACCTTTGTAATTTACATATGAACTATTTTTAACTAACTCATATATGAACCTTTGTGTGATTCATATATGAATCATTTAATTAGTTCATATGAGAATTAGTTAATTGGTTCAACTGATTCATATATGAATCTACGGTTAATTACTCCATATATGAAACACAAAGGTTCATATATGAATTAGTTAAAAAGAGTTCATATGTGAATTACATGGGTTCACATATGAACATATAGTTCATATGTGAATCACACAAGTTCATATACGAACTTGTCCCGTGTTTTTGTAAAAGTTACGGAACTGCTCTTCTATTTTTGGAACAGCCGCAACTTTTGACCAATCAAAGCCGATCTTGACCGAATAAATGGCCAAGATTACTTTTTAGTTCTCTACTTCTCATATATTTAGCACTTCTCAAATGATCCTAAGGTTATATATATATATATACATATATATGTTAGTGCTCTATTTAGCACCTTGTACCAAGTAGAGGGGCCATATTGAAACTTTAATATTTGCAACCTATAAATAGGTTTTCCCTTTGTAATTTGCAGTATGTCATTCCATTTCCTCTCAAGTACATTGTTGCACTTTCTCTCCATATTCATCATCATTGTGTACTTGAAGATTTGTTCTTAATAGAGGGATGACAACTTGAGCTATATTGTTTGATTGAATGCTTATTCTGGGATCACAATTGGTATCAGACCACATCAATTCATTCTAATCCAGAGTTTATTTTTGAGATTTTGAGCTATTTTGACTGTTCTTCATTTTCTCACCATTTTGATTGATTTTGATCATTTGAGTTATTCAAATGGATCAAAATTGATTAGGATTAGATTGGTGATTGTTTCTGGTTGATAATATTCCGCATTTACCTTCAAATCAATCCAGAATTGATAGCTTAGCTTAATTTCAAGAAAAAGACCTTAAACACTGTTTTGGGATCGAATCTCCTATATTTCTGTTGGTTTTTGGACAAAAGTGTAGTATTAAAGTTGTCCAGAATCATCTCGCGAACCTTCGTACAAATTTTCAGCCTATTTGGAGTTGTTCTGCAAATTGGACTTAGGACTATTCAGATCTTCATAGTTATCGCAACATTGTGTGTTCATTGTTATCGCACCATACAAATTCATCCTTATCGCAAGTTTTTATATCGCAAGTATTATTTGCGATAAAGGAGTTTAATTTATCGCATCCCAAAGGTTTTGAACAGTGTTTTATCGCAAGTGTCGTTTGCGATAAAACCCGATTTGTTTTTATCGCATTCTCTTAGTTGCGATAATCTTTCATCGTTTTCTTGCGACAACGTGCTCTCTTGCGACAAAAGTGTTTTCTTGTGACAAAGCTTTGATTTGCGACAATTAGTGGGTTGAGATAAAAATCAGTGTTTGAAGGGTAATTTTGTACTCAGATCAGAAGGTTGCTAAACGATCGTTAACAAGTATTCTTACAATGACTACAAGGGGTATGTTGGTAATAGGCTCAAAGGACAAACCTCATGTCCTCTTTCCTAAGGACTTTAAAATATGGTAAGACTGTTTTATGGACTATATTGAACGACAAGAAAATGGGGACTACATAGTGAAATCCATAAGGGAAGGCCCCATGGAGAAAGTTAGAAGACTAGGACAAGTTGTAGAAGGTGCACCACCTCCGGAATTCGTTAAAGTTCCACTTCATTTATATGATGTTGAACAAACAAAGCAATACAATGCCGATAAAGCAGCCAGATCACTAGTCATGCAAGCTTTAACTAATGATATTTACCAGAAAGTTGATAGTAAAAACATATCCGGGAAGGCCATGTTTGATGAGTTGGTCAAACTTTATCAAGGATCAGAAGTTGAAAACCAGATGAGAATCTCAAATGCTATCAACAACTATGAGAACTTCAGACAAAAGGAGGGTGAGGTCTTGATCACACATATGACAGGTTTATTACCATACTGAATGAGCTGAATAGGTACATCATTAAAAAGGAAATAATTGAACACAACGTGAAATTATTGAGTGTTCTTCAAACGAAATGGAAGAAATATGCTCATAGGATGAAACAACACACCAAGTTAGCTGAGTTGCCTTTACAGCAAATGTATGAGACACTGAAACAGGATGAGGGAGATGCTGAGGAAAAACGGGATAAATAGAAAAAGAAGGAGAAGAAAGAGAAGAAGGAAGAGAAGAAGGAGATGAAAGGAATAGAAGAAGAGATTGATCCAATTGCCTTGATAACAAGAAAGTCTACTAAGCGATCTTCAAAGAAAGAAAATGTTGGTTCTGATGAAGAGAATGAAGAGTATGAAAGTGATGGGCTAGATGAAGCCGAGAGTCTGAAACAAGCAATGATTCTTCTTACTAAGGCCTTTCAGAAACAGTATGTGAAGAAGACCGGTTCTAACAATCAGCGTTATGCGTCAGGTACCAAGAATTTTGAACACAAAGATCGTATTGAGTCAAGGAGAAGGTTTGGTGAGAAAAAGGATGAGTTCAAAAGGGATGATAAGAAGGTCGAAGAGAAGAAGACAATTGAGAAACGGGAAGAAGAACCAAAATGTTATAACTACGGGAAAACTGGCCATTTTGCTAAGGAGTGCTGGAAGCCAAAGATCAGAGACTCAGATTACTACAAGAACAAGATGCTTCTTGCCAAGCAAAAGGAGTCTGGGAAAGCGTTGCTGGTTGAGGAGGAATATTGGCTAGATCAAACCGATGATGAGGAGGATGATGAGTCGGCAACCCTAGCAAAGATGTGTTTCATGACTAGGAACACTGAGGAAGAAGAGCCAAAATCTCGGTCAGAGAAAAATGATGTACATCGCGACCCTTTTATTAGATTTATTAAAATGCAAAACCTTCAACAAAATAAATTAGATGATTTGACGGATAAATTGAGAAAATCGAAAGAATCAATTGCTTATCAAAGTGATAAATTGAGAGAGCAAGAGATTCTCATTGATAATTTGAAAAAGAAAAAGACCGAATTTGATCAGGGTCAAGCATATTTTCAACAAAGAATGATTGAATTGTCAGAGAGACTAGAGAGTTTAGAAGCGAAGAAGAATGAGTTTGAAAGTCTTCTACATGCTTATAAAGATAGGAACACTGAGCTAAATAATAAAGCCAAATATTTGGAAGAAAAACTGTATAAAATTGGTCAAACGAAACAAACAATTCACATGAACAAGCCAAGAGAATTTCGGTATTTCAACTCCAAATGGGGCTTAGGATATGATAATCCTCAGTATTTGAACACTGCTTTGAAAAAGGCCCGTACTCTGTATAAATTTAATTGGCTTGTTCTTACTTCACTACATCCTTGTTATCAAATCAGATGGCTTAACCAAAAGGACCATGAGGCTGAAGAAGATGTTAAAAGAAAAACAACTGTGAAGATGCAACTTCCCTTTTATTATGGTGTTGAAAATAGGAAGGCATTAGAAAACAAGAAAACTTTGCCTAATGACTATTTTCCGAGTTATGCTGTTGAACAACCAAAGGTTAAGGAAAATGCTCAAATAGAAACTGATTCAGAACCTGTTTTTGAGGCAAAAAGGTATTTTCCACCAATGGTTCTTGAAAAAAAAAACTCATTGATCTAGAAAGCAAGATTGAGAGTACAATTGAGGAAGTCAGAAATGACGACAAATTTGCTTTCGAGATCGAGAAGGAAGTTTTGCTTACAGTATTTTCAAATGGCTTAAATGATTTGAAAGCAAAACATAAGGAAATGTCTGAAGTGAAAATTTTAAAAGAAAAACATTATTCAGATTCAGATATTTCCTCATGTAAAGCTTTTATGGGAAATACTATCTTCAGATGCATGACTGTTGATGACCAAGAAGATTATGAATCTTGGGACTTGGAAAGTCAATCTGTTAAAGCTCCTCCTGAGAGGTATTTTCCTACAGAAGAGGAAAAAGCTCTTAGAAAAGAACGAAATGAATTTCTCTATCCGAAGTCTTATGGTATCTTTCACACTTCATTGGATAGTCAGTCTGATTGTGATAGTGAGAATGTTTGTGAGGACAGAGTGAGTTACCTGTTCAGTTTGACTTTAATACACAACTTCAGATCATTCTGAATTTATAATCAAAGAAGAAGAACCTTAGAAGAATTTCTTCAAGGGTGAATCTTCAAAATCTGTTGAAAAACCTTTTGCTAATGATTATTATGCAAAATCTAAATCCAAAAGATCATCACAGAAGAGTAAAAGAAAATCACAAAGGAATAAGCAAAACAATTCCTTTCAAGCTCATCATTCTAAAGCTTACAACTCTTATCTTTCTAGTATTTCATATCGTTATTTGAGAAACAATACGAGACTCGAGTGGATAATAAAGGAGTCCACACAGGATGTGGCCCAGAGAAAATCATCCCACATTAATTTTAATTCCAAGAAAAACAATTTTGCTTCTTATGTTACTACATGGTGTTTGCAATAAACAATAACTTGTTATCCTATACAAGCTTTATTCAATGCAACAACTAATTAATTTAGCACATGATCAAATTTGTTGTTCGTCTTGTGGTGTGGATGATTTTATCTGCAAGTCTGAGTATTCTCATTGGTTTGGTTATAATTTCCATGGTCCTAAACGATTTTATACAAATGGAAATTATAATAGAGTTCTTAAAAGTAAAAATGCTAAATCCAAACCTGTTGAAACTCCTAACCCAAAAGGACCCATTCTCAAATGGGTACCTAAAACCACTTGATTTCCCTTTTTGCAGCCCAGTCATGTGTGGTATTTGGATTCGGGCTGCTCAAAACACATGACTGGAAGAAAGGAGCTGCTCAATAATTTTGTGGAAAAGTATGGTGGTAGAGTCAAATTTGGGAATGCTCAATATTCTCCGATTCTGGGTTACAGAGACATAGTAAAAGACAAAATCAGGATTACCAAGTTAACTATGTTGAAGGTTTGGGACATAATTTGTTTAGCATAGGTCAATTTTGTGATAAAGATCTAGAAGTCAATTTCAAGAAGACCCGGTGTTCAGTTCGAACCGAAGGAGGGGATGAGCTTCTAGTTAGTACGAGGAAGTCCAATCTTTACACCATTGACATGTTAAAGATCAAATCAAAGAATGACGTGTGTCTACTGTCGAAAGCATCACTGGAGAAAAGCTGGTTGTGGCATAGACGACTATCTCATCTCAATTTCCATTATATTCAGAAACTGATGATAGGTGATTTAGTCCTAGGTCTACCAATTCTGAAGTTTGAGAAAGACAACTTCTGTACTGCCTGTGATAAGGGGAAGATGAAACGAGTTCCTAACCCGCCAAAACCCGAGCCTAGTATACATAAAGTTTTGGAAATTCTTCATATGGATCTCTGTGGGCCGATGAAGACTCAGAGTATAAGTGCCAAGAGATATGTGTTGGTTGTCGTCGATGATTATTCGAGATACACATGGGTGAAATTTCTACGATCCAAAGATGAAACACCTGAATTGATTATGTTGTTAATCAAACAGCTTCAATTGAATCTTCAACAAATGGTTCAGACAATCAGATCAGACAATGGGACAGAGTTTAAAAACAAGACTCTAGATGACTTCCTTAAGTCATTAGGAATTTTACATCAATATTCTGCAGCAAGAACACCTCAGAAGAACGGGGTCGTTGAAAGACGAAATCGTACCCTTGTTGAAGCTGCCAGAACGATGTTGTCCTATGCTGATCTACCATTGTTTCTGTGGGCCGAAGTTGTTTCAACGGCATGCTATACACAAAATCGTTCAATTATACATGTACGATTTGGCAAAACTCCATATGAATTTATTAACAATAGAAAACCTGTAATATACTACTTTCGTGTCTTTGGGTACAGGTGTATCGTGCTAAACGACAAGGACAATTTGAACAAATTTAGTTCTAAGGCAAAAGAGGGCGTTTTCATCGAATACTCGTCAACCTCAAAGGCGTACAGAGTCTATTTCAAATCTTCTATGGAAAGCATTAACGTCAAATTCGATGAGACTGAGGAGTTGGCTTCTGTGCAAAGCAGTACAGAACCCGCAATATCTGGAGTACTGGCGTCTGGACACATCCGTCCAACGTCCACCAAGTCAACAAAGATCAAGCTTCAACTTCAAATTCTACTCCTGATGAACTTGATATTTTGTTTGAAAATTTTTATGATGATTTCTTTTGTAACAATAACTCATCTTCGAATGTTAATAACAGGAATCAGGTTGCTCAAAATCCAGTACAAGCTACATTGTCATGTCCTTCAACGGTACCGACATCATCCAATATTGGTGCAACAACTCCTGTATCTTCTCCAAGCAACACTATCATGACATCTACACAAGCATAACAACAAGTATCTATGAATGGTGCTTTTTCATCGGGTACAACTTCAAATGTTAATGATCAGAGTACTGCTAACATACCGAAGGAATCCACTAAAGCAGTTCCCGAGGCAGTTCCAGTTGTCTCTTCTGACAACCAACCAGCCTCACATCCAGAACCGACATTGACGATTGAGTTAAACTTTGATAAAGATCCTATGCTAGTAGATCCTAATCAAGATGCTATTTCTCTCCATGCACACTCAAAGAAGTGGACACGTAGTCACCCAATAGATCAAGTGATTGGTGAGGTGTCTGAACCAGTAAAGACCAGATCTGCAACCGCAAATGAAGTTCTATTCGCGCTCTTTCTAAGTCAAGTTGAGCCATCAACAGTTCAACAAGCCTTGGAGGATCCGGATTGGTTAATTGCGATGCAAGACGAGCTGAATCAATTTGAAGCTCTGAAGTGTGGAGATTAGTTCCAAGACCCAAGGGTAAAACAGTCATTGGTACTAAGTGGGTCCTGAAAAATAAGAAAGACGAAGACGACATAATTGTGAGAAATAAAGCATGGCTAGTAGCAAAAGGGTACAGGCAACATGAGGGTATATACTACGATGAGACGTACGCACCGGTTGCTTGTGTAGAGGCAATTCGGATGTTCCTATCTTTTGCCGTCTACAAGAACTTCACTGTTATCAAATGAACGTGAAAACTGCATTCTTGAACGGTGTTCTAAAGGAGGAAGTGTACGTGTCTCAACCAGAAGGATTTGTGGACAAAGATAAACCAGACTATGTGTACATCCTTGATAAAGCCCTCTATGGTCTCAAACAAGCCCCACATGACTGGTACGAAGTTTTATCTACCTTTCTACTAGGATTCGGATTTGAAAAAGGTAAGATTGACACGACTCTCTTTACTTTCCATGAGGAAGGTGAAATTCTTTTAGTACAGATTTATGTTGATGACATTATTTTTGGTTCGACTAACCCTGCACTATGTACATGGTTTTCTAACATTATGATGACCAGATTTCAGATGAGTATGATGGAGATATTAACTTCTTTCTCAGATTACAAGTCAAGCAATTATCGACATGGATCTTCATCAATCAATTGAAGTACGTGTTTGATATCTTGAAGAAATTCAAGATGGAAAGTTGTACATCAATTGGTACTCCTATGGCTCCAGGATCTAAGATCGGTCCAGATCCTGATGGTAATGATGTTGATGTTAAGAATTATAGAGGAATGATAGGGTCACTAATGTATCTAACTGCAAGTCGACCAGATATTATGTTCGCAACTTGTCTGTGTGCAAGATTTCAGGCTAAAGCTAAGGAATCACACCTCGACGCTGTCAAGAGAATCTTTCGCTATTTGAAGGGCACACCGTATATCGGAGACTCGGACTTTTTGAAATCACCGCATACTCAGACGCGGATCATGGAGGAAGCATGCTAGACAGGAAGAGCACATCGGGACATGTACAATTTTTGGGAGACAAGCCCGTGAGCTGATCATCTAAGAAGTAGAACGGTGTGTCAACATCAACTGCGGAGGCAGAGTATGTAGTCGCGGCCAGCTGTTGTTCACAAGTACTGTGGATGAAGACCCAACTCATGGACTACGGGTTCAAATATGAGAAGATCCCCATACACTGTGACAGTAAAAGGGCGATTGCCATATCTGTTAATCCTGTCCAACACACCAAAACTAATCATATCAACATTAGGTATCATTTTATTAAAGATCATGTTGAGAAAGGAACAATTGAATTATACTTTGTTACAACTGAGTATCAACTTGTCGATCTTTTCACAAAAGCATTGGATGAAAACACTTTAATTTCTTGGTATCCAAGCTTGGCATGTTGAACATGAAAGTTTAACTTTCTTATATTGATCATATAATAGATGGAAATATTTGTATCTAAATATAGATATTGTATCTAGATTGATACACTCAAATTTTCATCATATTCTATTCTCAATATATGTTATTTAAATTTTCATGACTTTGTTGTTTTTCAAATGTTTGTTCAACTTGTTATTTTTCTTTTCCTTTAATGCTGTATTTGAGATTATATATGTTACGTGTGTCTGCATAAGGTGTGTTCATGGTATCAGGGGGAGTTTAGTACATATTCTATGCACAAGAATAGGGGGAGTGTGCATAACTGACATATCTTGTAAGTTTAGATGGCATGTGTCTGTTACTTGAAGACCACAAGGTCAGTATTCTAATATGTTTTTACACACACTCTTAAATGAAGAAAAATAAATTTCCAAATCTATGCATCATTTAAGGGGAGTGAAGACCTTGTTTTAAACCTTAAGTGCTTAATCAATTCAAAGTTGGACATCTTTCAATGTGATAAATTCATTTGCAATTTCTTGAAAAATATTTTGAAAAATGTCTAAGTGTTGAAGTTATCGCACCTAGGGACTTGCGATAAAAGGTTTTATCGCATCAACCTACTTACGATAAAATACCTTTAGGTTTTATCGCAACATGCTTCTTGCGACAACAGGTTTTATCGCAACCTTAGCTTGCGATAACATGGTATGAACAATGTTTCATCGCAACACCTTGTTGCGATTAAACTCTTGATATTGTTGTCGCACCTTGCCTCTTGCGATAACAAGTGGGTTCATCGCAACCCCTTTCTTGCGATAACCGGACACTGTGGCAGGTCAACCCTTGGACCACTTATTTGCTGCCACGTGTCACTCGTCTCAAAACCTTATAAATACGAGCAGCTTTGAATCATTTTTCTTTTTCCAAACTCTTAAACTCTCTTAAGCATCAAGTGCGATTCTGCAAAATTTCGAAGTGTTTCAAGTTCAAATCAGTTTCTTTGTATTCAGACTTCACTTGAGGTACATTTTCTACACTTTTCGATTGATTTCATCCATGTTTTTATAGTCTACAGTCGATTTTAGGAGATATAGTGTCGAACTCATTGAGTCTTTTCATATTCTTGACGTAAACCGAAGTGTTTGGGTCTGTTATATGTTAGAAATGCTAAGGTTTTATGACTGTGTATGTTGCGAACCTAGTCTATAGGTTAAAATCGGTTTTTTGTGCGAAAACTTAGATTTCTGGGTTGGACACTTAGGTTTTATTTCGTGTTCATTGTTATCGCAACCTTATGTGTTCTTCATGTTCATAGTTGTCGCAACCTACTAATGTTCATCTTTGTCGCAAGCCATTGGTTGCGATAAAAGTTTATCGCATCCTATGTCTTGCGATAAAACCCCCTTGCGACAATTTTTCCTTGTGTATTGCGATAACCCTAGTACTTAGGAAATTTTTTGGCAAATTTTCATGAAAAATCAATTTTTGGCACTATACTGATTCTATTCGACACCAGATGGCAAATGTAAAACAGAATGATGGTCATTCCTCTGATGAAAACAATGTTATTCCGTCTCACCGATCCTCGCATCCATCGGTGAATGCCCGTGACTTAGACGAGGAATTATTGCCAAGGGGTTCCCATCTGTCTCTACTTGATAACAACCACCATCTAGATCTCAGTGTGGATTTTGAGTACCGCATCATCCTAGAGATCATCCGCGGTCATCCACTTCGCACTGCTCTCACCAAGTTCGTCACCGTACCAGTGATCTACCTTCAGCAATTCTGGCATACACTGCAATTTCACCTAACTCACAGACGTGGTCAACATTTCACTGCCAAGGTCGATCATTTCGATGTCAGTCTTACCCTGAAACGACTCCGACGAGCCTTGGATCTACCATATAGCAATGACTTCGAAGACATGGTTCCCAGGAACAACTTTTTGCAGATATTCGCAGCTTGGGATATCAAACCCCGAACAACTCAGTTCTTACACGTTCTTCCAACTTCAAGCGGAAGTTTCTCCCAAGGGTCTGGTATACTTTATTTTCAATCATTAACCGCTGTATGACATCGAAACACACAGGTCTTGATAAATGCAACACAACCACTCTCAAGCTATTCCATGTTGTTGCATTCAATCGTCGCATCGACTTTGCTATCATTATATGGAATGAACTCATAGAGATAGTCGGTGACAAGTCAAAGCCTATCAAGAATCGCCATTTCGTGCCATATCAAAAGTTTCTGCAGATTATTATTCACCAAATCATGGAAAGCAATAAAGAGATACCCAGGCGACCTAATGCAATCCAAGGCCCGAACCAATGGATGCACTTCCTAAAGATGCCCACTCCAATCAACTTTGCCCACATCGCACTCATACCGGAAGACATGCTAGCCTATGCCGACCAGCAGTCTGAGGTAGTTAGACAATATAGAATAGATAATGCACTGATGGTCCAGCCAGATCCAGAGGGACCTACCCACAGTGCCAACCCATAGTGCCAACCCACTAGGCGGTGAGGGTAATAGAGTCGAGCAGGTTCAGGAACGTGGGGTTCCTGAACAGGGAGAGGTGAGGAGAAGAGAAAGAAAGAGAGGGGGTAATGTGGCGAGGACTGCTGGTTGAGCATCTACATCTAAAGCTGCGAAAGTACAAATTTTTGATGATGATGTCTCATGGAAATCCAAAGATGCTGCTTCTTCATCTGAGGATGAAGCATCTAACCTACCAAGACATGATGTTGTTAATACTACTGACTCAGATTCCGATTCAGACCACGACCCCGATGCGCATTTGATAGCAAGACATGTTGGTCTAAGACATCGAATAGAGAGTTTCGATGCTGATTCCACCTGGAACGTCGGACTCTCAGGCGAAACTGGTGTCATAAGGCGGGATGAGGGTGTTGAGGTTGAAAATACTGATAATGTGAGCCGAGAGAGTGCTAGAAAATAAATGGGAGAGACTGAGACAGGGTCACACAAAATTTTAACTAGTGACCCTCCCCAAACCGATCAAAGACGGGTAGCCACATCTACTGCCAATGAGCGTTCGTCGCCGTTGCGCATTGAAACAGCCATGGTGGACCCAACCATGCAGTGCACAACCCCACAAAGCCACTCATCGACTTCTCGACAAGCCGATATTTCATTCAGCACAGGGGATTAAGCACAACTTCTATTGGGAACACATTCGGTGTTTGCCGATATTGAACAAGGTAGGCTCCTGCCCCGGCCACCGAACTTTATTCCCCGAACCTCGAGTCTAGTGCCTTTTGGATGAACAACCTTTCCTAGGACACGAGTGACGGTATATCACCAAGTTGGAGGCTTCCGTGCCCCAACCGGAACACCCAGAGTAAGGCCACCATTTGTTGGTGCCTTGCGAGGACAGGGTGGAAGTCCTGTCATAGCTAACACCATGCCAGCTATGATCATAGGCTGTACAGTTGCTACAACTGCTACGTCAACCGAAAACCTAAGTGGTTCGGGAGTTAGACCCAACTTTACCAATTTCTCTCTTGATCAGGTCGTGGAAATGCTAGGCCCGCCCTCGCATTATGTAACTCTGGACCTCCTGAGAGCATCTCTGGCATCTATCAACAACACTTACAAGCTCCATCATAAAGCCATGTATGAGACAGTTGCCAAGCTTTTAGCAGAAGTTAGCAGAGCTTTTATCAAAGGAAAAGGGGTAGCAGAGTCTCCATCGGCTCCTGAATCTCAACCATCTGAAGCTCAACCCAGATCTCAACCTCCACCATCACAACCCTTACATACCATCCCAACCCACGAGCTCAAACCTGAGCTTCTAGCCCGGTTACTTGCCCAAGGAGATACCAATACCAACGAATAGGTAGAATTGGCAGGTTTACTCCGAAGACAATCTGAAACCCAATACCAATTACCCACTAGTGCTGACTTTCAAAACCTCCAATCCTTTATCAAAGAGATGACACGAGCCATGGTTGCAGGCTATATATCTCTATCTGACAGAATCACCGTGTTAGAGCAACCTTGTGGTACTCGAGCTCAAGGTTCCAACAAACGAAGACATGATGATCAGGATGATCCTGATCAACATGAGGGGGAGAAGAGAGATAGAGTTGGAGAATCCAGTGGTGTAAACGCTGAAAATGTTGGTGGATCAAGTCAGGCAGTAACTGTGGGGGCTGAGGGGGCAGTTGGACAGGAAACTGAAGTTGTCCAGGTTAATGATATTGAGGTTCTAGCTGATGTCATACATAGGGTTGAAAAGCCTTAAGGTGTTGACAATAGAACCGATGAGGAAAAGATGGCAGATGATATGCTGAATGACTATATCTACATAGATTCAGAGGAGGAACCGGAAACGACAACTGTTCAAATTAAGGAAGAAATTGATGATGTGTTTGATACCACCAGAGCTCATGTGATTGAATCTGATTCCGATGATGATAATCCTCAAATGTTAGCTCCAACTTCTACTGTTTATAAAAGTATTGAAAAATAGGCTAAGTGTTGACACCGACAGAGGTTCTGCCAAGTCACCGATAGAAGAACAAGTGAAGACTTAACTGAAGATATTCACGGAAGACAAGGCCACAGAGCTTCTGCCAAACTTGACAGAGCCTCTGTGGTATAAAGACTGAAGACTTAGAAGAATCATGAAGTTCAAGACAAAGACACTCGTGCCTATCACGTGCCTCTGCTGTACGAAGATCCTGAAGATTATGTGTACAAGGCGTGCCCTGACAATTCCACGTGTCAATCGACATCGTCACATTCTTGACACAATCCGTACTCTGTTAATCTCAGCCAAGTGTCCAGAACGTTTTTGGGGTGAAGCTGCCTTCACGGCTGTCTACACCATCAACCGACATCCAACTCCCATTCTCAATCAAAAGTCCCCTTATGAAGTACTCTGTGGAGTCTCCCCTGCATATGAACTCCTCAAAGTATGGGGTTGTGCCTACTTTGTTCAACTGCAATCTCATGAACATACCAAACTCGAACCTCGCTCTCGCTTATGCTGCTTTCTTGGTTATGGTATTGAAGACAAAGGTTATTGTTGCTGGGATCCAATCTCTAAGAGACTTCGCATATCCCGTCATGTCACATTCTGGGAAAATCTTCCCTTCTCAACGGTGTCCAAATTTCAGGACATACCCAACCCTTACACTTCCTTCTTCACTGATAACTCTATCTCCTTGGACTCACTCCAATTAGATCCCATACTCACCTCTCCATCTAATCCACCTCCTTCCATCTCACCTCCATCTGAACCTTCATCCGTGCCATCTTTTCCACCTCCCTCCGTCTCGCCTCAACCTGGGCCTTCATCTATCCCATCTGTGCCATCTGATCATGATCAATCATCTGCACCACCTCCAAGGCCTACTTCTGAGCAATCTGCTGAGTCTATGGATCCTAGCTCCTCTCAACCACAAGATGGAGCATGACGCTCAGACCGGGTAAGACAAGTTCCTCCTCACCTCCGTGATTATCACTGTTATGCTACTCTGTTGTCCAATCATGAACCCACTTCCTACAAGGAAGCTGCCTCTAACCCTGTTTGGAATAAAGCTATGACTAAGGAACTTCAGGCCCTTGACAAAGCCAATACATGGGAATTTGTACCTCTCCCACCGGGAAAGTCACCCATTGGTTGCAAATGGGTCATCAAAATCAAAACGAAGTCTGATGGGTCTATTGATCGATATAAAGCACGTCTTGTGGCAAAAGGCTTCAATCAAGAATATGGCATTGATTATGAGGAAACGTTTGCTCCTGTGGCTTGGGTCACCTCGGTTCGTAGTCTTCTCGCCATAGCTGCCACCAAAAGATGGTCACTTTACCAGATGGATGTCTAGAATGCTTTTCTAAATGGTGATCTCGAAGAGGAAGTCTACATGAGACTCCCTCCAGGTGTGACCTCTCGTCAGGGTCATGTGTGCCGACTTCGAAAAGCCCTCTATGGCCTCAAACAAGCTCCTCGTGCTTGGTTTGAAAATTTTAGCAATACTATCATTTCATTGGGGTTTTCTCCGAGTAATTATGAAACTGGTCTGTTTACTCGGACCACTGATGCAGGTACTATCTTACTCCTACTGTATGTTGATGATATGATCATTACCGGCAGTAACTCTACAGGTATCACCCATCTCAAACAGTCTTTCAGCTCATGTTTTGAGATGACAGATCTTGGTAAGCTACAATACTTCCTTGGTCTTGAAGTTCTGTCAGACTCTTCCGGCATCTATCTCTGTCAAGCCAAGTACATTTAAGATTTGTTATCCAAAGCTGGGATTACAGACAACAAAGTTGCATCTACGCCCATTGAGCAAAATCTGCATCTTGCTCCAAATTCAGGAACACCGCTGCGGGACCCTACACGGTACCGTCAACTAGTTGGTTCTTTGGTCTACCTGACTGTTACTCGACCGGATCTTGCATATGCAGTTCATATAGTCAGCCAGTTCATGGCTGCTCCGTGCTCCGATCACTATATCGCGTTTCTTCGTATCCTTCGATACCTTAAAGGGACAATGTTTCATGGACTTCACTTCTCGTCCACATCGTCCTTAACTCTTCGTGCATTTTTCGATGCTGACTGGGATGGAGACATAACTGATCGTCGCTCTACCACCGGATATTGCTTCTTCCTTGGAGACTCTCTTATTTTTTGGCGCAACAAGAAGCAATCTCTGACAGCTCGATCTAGTACTGAAGCTGAATATCGAGCCTTGGCTGACACTACACAAGAACTTGTATGGCTACGCTGGTTACTATCTGATATGGGTGCTCATCAGTTTTCCCCAACACCATTGTGGTGTGATAACAACAGTGCTATTCAGATTGCTCACAATGATGTATTCCATGAGCGTACAAAGTACATCGAGATTGACTGTCATTTCACCCGTCAACATGTTATTCGCAAGACCGTTCGACTTCTTCCAATTTCAATAATTGATCAGACAGCGGACATCTTCACCAAAGCCCATATTCCGGGGCGTTTTCGGGCTCTTGTTTCCAAACTCAACTTGGCTCATTCCTCCCCTACTTGAGTTTGAGGGGGGTCGGTGTTAGAGTTATATTTGTATATATGAATAGTACAAGGGCTAATATGTAATTTCTGTAACTTAGCTTGTATAAATAGGTTACTTCTCTTTCATTATTAGGTTAATCACACAATTGTAATCGCTCTCTGATATATGAAAACCCTCGGCCGTTCCAGCCAACATATCTCTCGATTACATCTTTCGTTTATCAATTGATTCTCGCATCGATTCTAACATATTGCAATATGTTTCTTCATTGATATAAATCAGTTTTGCATCAAAAGATTTACAAAAACACAACAAGATTTGAAGAATTTGATGATTTTGATAATTTTGGTGTTCTTGAGAAAAAGTGTTCTGTGAAATTTTTTAGAGATTGATTTTGCAATTTGATGCTAATTTGATCCATGTTTGTGCAAAATGCTTCCTAAAAATTGTTGTTGGACATGATTCAATCATAAATTTCGAGATTTGTTACATAAATTTCATTTTTGAAATTTTGAGATTGAAAGTGTTCTTGACATGTTCTTGAAGAAAAATTTTAGATCTTGGTTTTTGATCCAAATTAATTGTTGAGCTGTTATGAAAATATGTTTGTTAGTTCTTTTGATCTTAAATTTCAAATAACTAACTTGTTTGTGAGTTTTTGATTTTTTTGCAGAAAATTAACAGGTGATCGTGAAAGATAGAAAGGGTGTGTCCACGGGAAACAATCTTCTTCCGGAAACAAGTTTCATCCGGTAAGCTTCATCCGGTAAGTTTTTCTTACATCCAGGAAATCAATTCAAACGGTAATTTTCATCCGGGAAACAATTTTCACACGGTAACAAGATCATCCGGTAAACACATTTCAATCTGGAAATTCATCCGGTAAGTATCCTTTGCATCCGGAAACTTATTTGATCCGGTAATCCAATTCTTATCCGGTAAGTGTCCTTCGCATCTCATTTTTCATCGTGTAAATCCTTTTCATGCGGTTCTTAGTGTTGCAAGTGACGATATCAACAAGCTGAAACAGAAAGTGAAGAAAAGTTTTGAAGTTTTCGATCGATTTTTCGAGAATTTTCGGTTTTACGAAAATAATTTCGGTATCAAATATCGAACGATTCGAAGTGAGTTTCGCCTTCCAATCAGTTAAGAAAGCTTAATCGAAGAGTTTCTATCATAAAGAAACACATCCTTCAGTTTTTCGGTATTGTTCGGTTGCAAATATCGAAAGATTCGGATCGACATTCGACTTCTAATTAGTTGAGGGAGCTTAAGGGATCATAAACGAAGAGTTTCGGTCGAAAAGTTTGGTTCCATAACGTGGTTGACAGGTCTGGTCGGGACGTGGGAGATGATGAATAGTGTTTTAACGGAATTCGTTAAGTGTCCATTAGTTTTGTGACATTTTTGGTCCTTTTTCCGTTTGTTCTGTTAAATCTTGTTAGTTTTGTTAATTTTTCCTTTCATTTTAGTCCTTTTTTAGGTCCAGTGTCAGTTAGTTAGGTTAGAGTCATTTTACTAACGATTTTGTTAATTTTTCTGTTAGTTTCTTAACATTTTTGGTCCATCCGTTAGTGTTTTAGTTAAGGTTGTTAATAGATTTTAGGTTTTGGCAGATTTGGTCCCTGTAGTAAGTAGTTTCAGAATCTGTCAAGTTTGGTCCTTGTAGTTAAGTTTTAGGTTTTTACATTTTAAGTCCCTAGACATGTTAGTTTTAGAATTTTTACATATTTAGTCATTGTTTTTTGGTTAAATTTTGTTTTAGACATTTCTTTGTCAATTTTATCAATTTTTACCTGTAATTGCTCATAACTAATACATTTTTCTTGTATTTTGCAGGTTTATCAATTAAAGTCTAACATTTCCGCGTAAATTTTTCAGAATTAATTTTTGGAAGACAAATTTATAATTTGTTTTTCAAATCTTATTTTTGAAATTTTTCCTGACTTTAATTGTGTTTTTCTATATTTTACGAGTGTGCACATAATTCTAACTTCTAAGCGAAGTTTCTTTTGACGATCACTCTATTAGGTAGTATTATTTTTAGTATTTTTCATCTAATTTTTTTGTGTGTTTCTTTTCAGAATTCTTATCAAGATGTATCATCCAGAGGAGATAGAGAAAAAATGGACTCTTTCTGAAGCTAAAGATGAGATCAAGCGTTTTGATCATTCACTGTTGAGATATCATGACGAGGCACTTCTTTATAAATGCTTAGCCGAAGATAGAGAAAAAGAAAAAGAAGTTATTAGAACAAAAGTTAAAAAGCTTGAATCTGAAATTTCTGAATTGAAGAAGAAAATGAGAGATAAAAGTGATGAAAATATAGATTGTCAGTTTAAAATTAAGATTCTTTCTGAAGAAAGAATAGAAGTTTTTGGAAAGATCAAACAACTTGAAGAGTTGAATTATAAAAGAGGTCAGACTGAGCAAACTCTAAAATTATTAACTAGTAACCCAAAAGATACTCGATTTTATAATCCAAAAATGGGACTATGTTTATCTGATGTAGAGGTATTAAAGAAAGCGCCTGAAAATCTTTACACAATTGAAAAATTGGGTGAAGGTTTAAAGGAATCCATTAACAAGGAAATACCTCCTATATCTAAAACTTTTGTTAAATCTAATACTTCAATTCATGTTTCTAATAAAGCGGAAGACAAGACGGATAAAGGTTCGGACGAAAAGCCTAGATTCAATACAACAAATTTTAAATACGATGAATTAAATTCCAGTTATAAAACCAAAAAGGTTGAACTAACTGAATTTAATTTATTGTTTTCAAATGAATCTATGGATAAATCTTCTGATTCTAAAATTGATGAACCTGGATCTGTTAAGTCTGAATCTTGTGACAAAAATGAGTCAAATATTAAATCAGATTCTAACAAAAAGGAGTTTGTTCAAGAAACCAATTTTGAATTCCCTGATTTGGATTCTGCATTACGTAAAATTGTTGATTTGGAAAATCAAATTTCTAAATTGCAATTAAATTTTGAAAAATTAGAGGATGATTATGACAATATTGGGGTAAATTTTGATCACAGTCAAAAAGTCAATCTTGATCTTAAGAGTGAGATTCAACGACTTGAATCCCAATTATTCGAATTGTCAAATTCTAAGGTTTCAAAGTTTTGTGAAAAATGTTCAAAACAAAATGAATTCAAAGATCAGGATAAATCTTCAAGTCCGGTTGATGTTAAAGTAAAGGATTCTTTCGAAAGAATGAATTTTAAAGAAAAAGATTCTATTTCCAAATCATCATTTGTGTGCTTTGATAATTCCTTGTTTGAGTCTAATTCAGACACAAATGAAAAAGCTAAAGTTGTCAAGAAACTTGTGTTTGATAACACTGATGTTCAAAATAAAGCTCTTGAAGAAAAGAAAGAAATTGAGGTTAAATATGTAAAACTTTTGAAGCAAGTCTCCGACTTTGAAAAAGTTTTATATCTTGAAAAAGAGAAGCAAGAGAAAGAAAGAACTGAATTTGAAACTGAACGAAAATCTTTTGAGATTAAAAGTTCTGAGCTTTCCGTGAAAATCTCTGAATTAGAAAATGTTTTGGAAAAGGAAAGAAAAGATTTCATGGAAAAGGAAAATCTCTTTGAAAAGGAAAATAAAACTCTTAAAAAGAAAAATATGGATACTTTCAAAGAGATTATTGATAAATTAGATGATATTCCTAAAGTGCCTAAAGTTAATACTTTCAATCTTAAAGAAGTTCCAGTCTTCAAGAAGGTGAAGATGGAATAGAGAGTTAAAGGCACAACAATTCCAAAGAAAGATGTACCAAAATCATCTAAATCCACATCAAAAGCAAAGAGGAACAATGCTTCGAAAGGTAAATCTTATGTTTCACGTAATCTTGTTTATTCGACAAATCATCTGATTAGGTTGGCACATAAGAAAATTTGTTGTTCCTACTGTGGATAAAATGATTTTGTGCATAAAAATTATACTTCTTATTGGTACGGTACTTACAGTATTTCTTCTAAGAAATCTATACCTAACAAACTAGGACCCAAGTACCGTCGGGTACCAAAATTTGCTTAAAATCTGTTTTGCAGGTTCATCATGTGTTGTACTGATTTGTAGATACATACCACACGCATGACTGAAAAACAGAAGAGAAGCGGTGCAGTCTTTTGAAGAAGAATATATGTGCCATTAAGGGGGAGCAAAGATTAATGGTTTCTAAACACATAAGTTTAGGACCCGTACTTCAAAGAAATTATGGATTTTGAATAATTCAGTTCAGAACCCGTACTTCAACGATATTGACTTCTGATCATATCAGATCAGGACTCGTTTTTCAACGACTATGACTTCTGAATTTACTTCAATCCTGGGAATTCAGAACTCGTTTTCATGATTAAGGATATTTTAATCCAAGTCTTGTTCTTTGTGCAGATTTTGTTGTAATAACCCAAAAATAGGTAATGTGGGTTAAATAGAAGTTAGGGGTGATAATTATTTAATTCTGATAAGTAGGAGGGTAGAATGGGAAAATTGGGGAAATAAATCCCTCTTTTCCTTAATTGCACGCCACATTTGTGGCTGGAAATAAGAAAACCATTTAGGGTTTTGTGGAAGTTATCAGCGAGAGAAAGAAGGGAAGAGAAAGAGGTAAGGAGCCTTCTTGTGTGTGTGTGTTGAGGGCGTGCAGCCGGCGAGGAGAGAGAGAGACGGCGAGAAGGGAGAGACGCCGGCGAGGAGAGAAAGAGAGACGGCGAGAAGGGAGAGACGCCGGCGAGAAGAGAGAGACGCCGACGAGGAGAGAGAGACACGACGAGAAGAGAGAGACGACGGGGGAGAGAGAGAGACGACGAGGAGAGAGAGATGTCGAGGGAAGAAGCAGCGGCGCTGGTGGCTGCCGGAGGAGGTCGCCGGAGGAGGTCGCCGGCGGTGGTGGCTGCCGGAGGTGGTCGCCGGAGGTGGTGGATGAGTGGCTGTTGCTGTTTCATGCGATTGGGAGGAGGAGAAGAGCAGTTCTTATAAATTTAGGTATATAATCTAACCCATATTCTCTTTGGTTTTCGTTGTGATATTTAGGATGTAGTTGTGGGACTCTAAATGATAATTAAAGTGGGTTGTTAATGTATAGAAAGCAATTGTTTATCTAAACCTTGTTAGATTAAAAAGGTAGTTGAAAGTGGATTATGTAAGAGTATGTGTTTAAGGCTTAAAACCTCATCAAATGGAATGTTTAGTAATAATTGATTGTTAGAAACATTTTATAAATCAAATGTTGTTGTGGGCCCTTGGTTAGGGAATAATTTGTATCCGTTAATAAAATTAGAATTTGCGTCGAATTTGCGTAGAATTAGAATGATGGCGAAGAAATGGAGTTTTTGTCAAAATACCCGGATTTGTTTGCAAAACGATATGGTATTTTAAAGAAAATGAAGTTCCAGTAGTGTTGGAAATTGATTGAGGTTCCGGTAACATTTTGTTGAGTCCCGGTAAGTTAATAATTGGGCCGTAGTGTAATTTTAAGAAAAGGGTCAGAATAATTATTTTTAATTGGAGCCTAAAGCTTGTGTGTACTGGGAGTCGGTACGACCCGAAGGTTGACTGTAATTTAAGATGGGCTGAATTGAGTTTTGGGCCGAATGAATTATTAAGTCCTTTTGGGCTTAGTTGTTGGATTGAGCTTAACTTATTATTAAAATCTATAATTATTTAATAAGGGCCTAGTATAGAATTAGTAGTCTAATAATTTATTTATTTGGACCATATTAATAGTAACATGATCCAGATTTAATATTAAAGGATCCAGTGATTTTATTATTATGTCGGGGGAAACCTAGAGTCGGGTAAATCAATGGACCCGGTAGAGCATTTTTAAGGGATGGGAGAGCAAGAACCATTAATTATGATTTTTGGACCTGAAGTGTAATCTACCGACCTAGATAAGTTAGGGGTGAGTTCGGGATTTAACGCGAGTAAATAATTGAACGAATTATGACGAACGCTATTAATATAATAGGTGTTCCGCCGAGAGATCGGAAGTGTAAGTGAGGAGCTTTGGAGCAAGCAAGCCAGGTGAGTTTTCTAAACTAAAATGTGTGGCTTTTAAAGTGTTTTTCAAAAATGTTATGAATGTTGAGAATTGCCATGCTTTATTATTATGCTTTAATTGCATGGAAGTTGTTTAAAGTTTTATGTAGAATGTATGCATACATCGAGGAGACGTAAACTGGCAAAGACGGGAGAGTCGTTCCGCCAGCTCTCGTGCGGGAAGGGAGGTCCCTATATGCCAGGAGCGAGGCTCCGCAAGGCAGCACGAGGCTGACTCGTTGTCACCTTCGGGTGGCTTCAGGGTGTCAGATTACGAGGAGGCGGACTTTAGTCCGTATATGATTTTGACGTGTTGAGTATGAATGTTTAAAGTTGAAAAGATAAACTGTTTTTAAATGCTTTGATAACTGTCAGGAGGGACTCACTAGACCTCATGGTCTAACCCTCGCATTTTCAAATTAAAAATCCTTTTCAGGTAAGCAGGTTTCCAGGAGCTCGGGCAAATAGGCTGAGCTTAGCAAGAAGAGTCGAGAAGCATAGTGACACTTTAGTCATTAGTTTCTCTCAGTTGTGTAGGTTGTTTCCGCCAACCATTTGTGGATATTATGTAAGAAATCTTAGAGATGCGATTTTGGGATATTTAATTTATATGAAATGTATTGTTTAGAAATGTTGGGTTGTTACAGTTGGTATCAGAGCCATAGTTTAAGGGATTTAGGTGACCGTACGTACCTAAACTTAAACTTTGGAAGTATAAACCACAACTAAGAATCAGGAAATGCGCTAGGAGGGCACTATTGTAAATACAGAAGATGCGTTAGGAGGACACTATTATAAAGATAGGACTAATAGGGTACTGAGGACTGTCATGTAAGGTAAGTTTGAAATTTCACCTGGCCAGTGTATTTGCGAACTTACAGGTACATGTATGTGCTTAACCTACCTTATTAACCTACCCAGTGTTTATGTCGTGTTTCAGTACGTTAGAAGGTCAACGAGATCTCTGAGGTGTAGACTGAGACCCCTAGTTGGGGAGGTTCTTGAGAGGTCACTTATGATGTCATGGGTATATACATCGTAGAGAAGGATTGTTGGATAGAATGTTATGAATCGTATAGAGATAGATCTTCGTGGGTTCGAAGAGATAAAATGATTGGTTTTGAGTAAGACTCTCGTTTCTAGAAAGTCCCAGTTCTAGAAATAGTGGGATGAGATCAGTTAGAATGGTAAGGAATAACAGTGTTGAAATTTTGAATGTATCAATAGAACCCTGACTTCTTAGTCGAGCTTTTCAAAGGCAGTGTAAACGAAATAAGATACTTATTGTGAAATGAAAGCATGTAGAAGTAGAAAATGAGATAGTGATTAAAACGAAATAGTATGAAAGGGATTGAGTAAGTGAGATGTGGAAAGTGTGTTCAGCAAGTTGTTGTATGACCGAGAGGGCGACCGTTGGTCGTAGGTAGAATGTCAAGGATATGCTAAGCGAGTAAAGCAGTTGACCTTGTTAGAGTGAGTAGCCTTCAAATGCAGGTAGAGTCTCATGCATGGTGTTTTTTTTATGTAACATGAAATTTTCACGATTTAAGTTAAGTATGTAAAGATAAATTTTGATCGAAAATGAGTCAGAATGTGCATGAGTACGTTTAAAATAAAAAAAATGATTTCATTCACATGGCGCCATGAAGTTTCGAGTTTTATGATTTGTAAAGTATTTCGCTTTTTTTATGATGAGTTAAATTATTGCAAAAGTCAAGAAAACGATTAAATGCACAACTTTTATAACCAAAGTGAGTAATGGCATGTTGGAGTTATTTATGAGTACGAAAACCAACTGATTTACCTGGCGGCGGTAATTCTTTCAAAATTGTGCCAAATAAAAAAGATTTTCATGCAATATATCACTGTCGTATTGACATCGTTCGGTAGGAGTAAGATTAAGTTTATGGAAAGTTGCATGAGAACGATTCTCAAGATCGTTGTGCAGGGCGTTAAATTTTAAGAATGATGAGGGCATGTGTACCCAATATGTTCACAAATTTTGTTTACTGAAAATGATGAAAGGTACGAAAATAATTTTGTCATGCATGAAGGCTATGAACTCACTAGGTCATAGAGTATTACTTTTTAAGCTAAGGAAGAACTCCGAGAGTGAAGAGATATTGGTCAAATCAGGAAAGAATGATATAACTGTAGTAAGAGTGCCCAAGGGGAAAGGTGGACAGTGATAGAGTCGGTAGTGGATTATAGTATCGGTCGAATGAGGGTTTGCACCCTTGTTCGGTAGTTGGATGTACGGTTTTCAACAGACGGTTGTGTCCGGAGGGAGGGTTTGAAGTCTTCAAGGTGATGGTTTTAGCGACCCGTTAAAGAGTAGTGTGGTAAGGAAGAATGAAATATCCGTGAGGTGAAATGTGAGTCTTGAGGTGAGTTTGTAAGATTGATATTACAGGAGTGAGTCCCGAAAGAGGGAGGCGTATTGCGAAGTAATTATGATATGATGGTAGGATTAGGTTCCGTAAAGGAACCCATGTTAAAGAATAGGTTGAGAAAGTAGTTACAGGTTATCTGTTGTTATAGAAGTCGACAGTTGTGTAAGGTGGCTGGGACCGAAGACGTGAACCAGAAGGTTGAAAGTTGATAGAACACCTTGTAGGGGTGTTAAGAGGATGAGAGTTTTTCGTTCTGTATAAGCGTTCCATTTACAAGGTATGGAGGGATACATAGAATGATGGGGTACGTAGCACAAACGAAGCGGGTGTGTAGATTTTATCAGTCGGTAAGAAAAGTGTTGTGTCTATGTAAGGGCTCATATCGTGAAGAGCTAACTAGAATGGTTGCGTGTGAATTAATTTGAGAACTCGTGGGATATAGTTCAACAAGTTGGAAAGGACAACGTAGTGAGATAGACTCGATAGTAGTATGCGAGAAAATGGGAAGGCAAATACGAATTGTATAAGAATTGCCATGAGAGATTTGGTCTGCAGCGTGATATTATGAATGAGGAATGTACAGTTATGTAATGGCGTTAATTGCCAAGTTAAATGTAACCGCTAGTATCGTAGTGAGGTGATGTTAGAGAGAAAGAAAGCCTCAAATAGAAGCTTTTGGGGGTTCAGCGAGATGTACGAATTGATAACCGTTGGAACACATAGAGTGTAAGTTGACTTTATGATGAGAGATTACCCAAAGAAGAAACCAAGTGTTTTTGGTGGTAAGAGTCGCTAAGTAGGTATATATTGGAATCACTGAAAGTTCAAGAGGAGGAAGAGTGGATTAGCCGGATGTGTTATGGTAAATGCTAGATATTTGCAGAGCGTGAATCGTTTCTTTTGTGAAGGGGAATGACCTTAGAGAGAGATAGTTGGAATTTGGTTATGTTTAAAGAAGGATGATGATTTTGGGTCGGAGCGGTGGTGTGAGCATTAGTTGACTCGAAACGTCAGGATAGACGTATAAGCTTTTGTTTGGCTGTTTAACAATTTTATGGAACTGTTAGGTAATGACACTTATTCATTATTGCAGAATGCGTTATGATTCTACCGAGACTCTTACTAAGAGTGAATAGGAGAGAATCGATCTGTTCAAGTGAGAAGTTGATGATGATATGATGAAATAAGTGATTCTCAAAATTATTTTGAAAACCTGGAATTGTTGAGCTACGCAGTGGGAGTTGTTAGTTACGAAGCGAGATGTTGATGCTAAGTTATGATACATGACAATTTATGGTGGCTAGAAAGGAATGAATTGCACCTCAATTGGAATTTATCCTTTGGAATAAGTTGTTAATTTTAATTGTAATGAATTGGTTAAGTTAAAGTTACTAGTGATAAAGGGAAAGAATTGCTTTGGTTTTGTGTGGTAAGGATCAGTGGTTATATTGCACTAGCCGAGAAAGACAGTTGAGTTCTGAAATTGTCATAGTGGTCGTGGATCAGATAAGGATAATTAGGGAGTGGTAAGCATCGAGGTGCTTGCAACCTGTGTTCACATGTTATGATCTATAAGATGGATTACGAGATATTCGTGGGATAGTGTTTTGAGATTAACACACTGATTGTTAAGGAATCGTTTGAGGTAGATCTAAGTCAGAAAGTCGGGACGACTTTTTATGTCTATCTGATTTTGGTCGTGGTGGTTCATCGAAGGAATTATAGAACCTGAGTTTCGTAGTGGTCTAGAAGTAATAGATCCGCCTGGAAGATGAAAAATAAGATGATTGCATGCTACGGTTATAGGCAGGAACTGTGAGTTTAATCAGAGTTATGCATCTAAGGCGTGAAAGTATATTGTTATTGTTTGTTATTGGAAAGATTTATTCCGAAAGTTGAGATTTAAGCTTTGATAAACAATATTCGCCGGTTATCTTTGGAGTGAATTCCGGGACGGAATTCCCTTAAGGAGGGGAGATTGTAATAACCCAAAAATAGGTAATGTGGGTTAAATAGAAGTTAGGGGTGATAATTATTTAATTATGATAAGTAGGAGGGTAGAATGGGAAAATTGGGGAAATAAATCCCTCTTTTCCTTAGTTGCACGCCACATTTGTGGCTGGAAATAAGAAAACCATTTAGGGTTTTGTGGAAGTTATCAGCGAGAGAAAGAAGGGAAGAGAAAGAGGTAAGCAGCCTTCTTGTGTGTGTGTGTTGAGGGCGTGCAGCCGTCGAGGAGAGAGATAGACGGCGAGAAGGGAGAGACGCCGGCGAGGAGAGAGAGAGAGACGGCGAGAAGGGAGAGACGTCGGCGAGAAGAGAGAGACGCCGACGAGGAGAGAGAGAGACGACGAGAAGAGAGAGACGACGGGGGAGAGAGAGAGACGACGAGGAGAGAGAGATGTCGAGGGAAGAAGCAGCGGCGGTGGTGGCTGCCGGAGGAGGTCGCCGGCGGTGGTGGCTGTCGGAGGTGGTCGCCGGAGGTGGTGGATGAGTGGTTGTTGCTGTTTCATGCGATTGGGAGGAGGAGAAGAGCAGTTCTTATAAATTTAGGTATATAATCTAACCCATTTTCTCTTTGGTTTTCGTTGTGATATTTAGGATGTAGTTGTGGGACTCTAAATGATAATTAAAGTGGGTTGTTAATGTATAGAAAGCAATTGTTTATCTAAACCTTGTTAGATTAAAAAGGTAGTTGAAAGTGGATTATGTAAGAGTATGTGTTTAAGGCTTAAAACCTCATCAAATGGAATGTTTAGTAATAATTGATTGTTAGAAACATTTTATAAATCAAATGTTGTTGTGGGCCCTTGGTTAGGGAATAATTTGTATCCGTTAATAAAATTAGAATTTGCGTCGAATTTGCGTAGAATTAGAATGATGGCGAAGAAATGGAGTTTTTGTCAAAATACCCGGACTTGTTTGCAAAACGATATGGTATTTTAAAGAAAATGAAGTTCCAGTAGTGTTGGAAATTGATTGAGGTTCCGGTAACATTTTGTTGAGTCCCGGTAAGTTAATAATTGGGCCGTAGTGTAATTTTAAGAAAAGGGTCAGAATAATTATTTTTAATTGGAGCCTAAAGCTTGTGTGTACTGGGAGTCGGTACGACCCGAAGGTTGACCGTAATTTAAGATGGGCCGAATTGAGTTTTGGGCCGAATGAATTATTAAGTCCTTTTGGGCTTAGTTGTTGGATTGAGCTTAACTTATTATTAAAATCTATAATTATTTAATAAGGGCCTAGTATAGAATTAGTAGTCTAATAATTTATTTATTTGGACCATATTAATAGAAACATGATCCAGATTTAATATTAAAGGATCCAGTGATTTTATTATTATGTCGGGGGAAACCTAGAGTCGGGTAAATCAATGGACCCGGTAGAGCATTTTTAAGGGATGGGAGAGCAAGAACCATTAATTATGATTTTTGGACCTGAAGTGTAATCTACCGACCTAGATAAGTTAGGGTTGAGTTCGGGATTTAACGCGAGTAAATAATTGAACGAATTATGACGAACGCTATTAATATAATAGGTGTTCCGCCGAGAGATCGGAAGTGTAAGTGAGGAGATTTGGAGCAAGCAAGCCAGGTGAGTTTTCTAAACTAAAATGTGTGGCTTTTGAAGTGTTTTTCAAAAATGTTATGAATGTTGAGAATTGCCATGCTTTATTATTATGCTTTAATTGCATGGAAGTTGTTTATAGTTTTATGTAGAATGTATGCATACATCGAGGAGACGTAAACTGGCAAAGACGGGAGAGTCGTTCCGCCAGCTCTCGTGCGGGAAGGGAGGTCCCTATATGCCAGGAGCGAGGCTCCGCAAGGCAGCACGAGGCTGACTCGTTGTCACCTTCGGGTGGCTTCAGGGTGTCAGATTACGAGGAGGCGGACTTTAGTCCGTATATGATTTTGACGTGTTGAGTATGAATGTTTAAAGCTGAAAAGATAAACTGTTTTTAAATGCTTTGATAACTGTCAGGAGGGACTCACTAGACCTCATGGTCTAACCCTCGCATTTTCAAATTAAAAATCCTTTTCAGGTAAGCAGGTTTCCAGGAGCTTGGGCAAATAGGCTGAGCTTAGCAAGAAGAGTCGAGAAGCATAGTGACACTTTAGTCATTAGTTTCTCTCAGTTGTGTAGGTTGTTTCCGCCAACCATTTGTGGATATTATGTAAGAAATCTTAGAGATGCGATTTTGGGATATTTAATTTATATGAAATGTATTGTTTAGAAATGTTGGGTTGTTACATTTGTACACATAAAGATCTTTTGCACGTGTTAAGGGGTAGCTTAACTGATTTTAAATCATCTTATCATGATTTGATGGGGAGCTCAAATATTTCTGACTGTACGTATCTTCTGATCTTAATCTCGGATTGTTTGAAAGAAGAACAACTTTAAAGTATGAAAAACGTTTTCCTAAATGTTCAAACCACTTCTCTATTCTCAAACAGATTTTATGAATTTAGAAGTGTGATTTTAAATGTTTTTCATGAAAATCTCGGATTATTGTGACATCATTTCTGACCGTGTGTTTCCAAAGATTAATACTTGTGTATTATCTTTTCTCTATACTTTCAAGTATTCATACACACTGGTTCAGCTTCATATTGATTTTGTTATTACCATGTCTCAAAACTAAACAATTTTTCGATGGTAATACTCCCGTTTGCATTTCAAATTTGTTGAGCATCATATTCATTTCAGCGTGAGAATTTAAACATTTCGTTCAAAGATTGTTTATATTTGTTCATATAAACAAATTTCAATTCTTTGATACCCTATCCTTTTATGATCATCATTCATAATATTTGATCTAATTGATACATTGTCAGATTCTCAAAGAAGTCCTTCGAATTCATTTCATTCATTCATTATTCTTGTTTTGAGAATTCTTCATCGTTCAAATGCTCAAATATTGAGGAGCATACATTCTGATGACAATGTCATTCAAATGCTGACATTTAATTGTTTAAGCTAAATTGTTGAACAACACAAATCATTTAGGATAATTTCATGGGATCAATGTGTGAGCATACAGAACTTCTATGGATTCACGTTAACTAGTGTTTCCTACCCAAGAAGTTATCCTTGAGAGATTGAGGGGTGAGGGGTTGAAATCAAAGAGTGGGGGAGATTACTCATCCGGTTGAGTATCTCATTGTGCTGAGGTAAAATGTAAATGAGAGTTTGGGTAGAAGTGAGCGGATTAAAAACCGAAAGTGGGTGTGAGAACAGAGTTAAAAGAATAAGAGAACTCTGTACCATCCATTTTCTGAGCCGGGAAGCCACATTACTGATTGGCTCACATTCTTTGGTGACCATCATTGAAATAGGCAGTCAGCCCATGCCAACTCTTGCTTTAACCCCACCAGCCACTCATTTCTTTCTTAACAAAGGAATGTTTCATTTTTCTTGGGGACGCAACATATAATCTATCTGATCTTCGCTCGGAAGGTCTAGATATTGAAAAAGAAGGAAGTTTGCCCCACCTTCTCTCTTCATTCATGCACATTGAGTCCGTGGAAATTGTTGTTGTCTCAACAGTTTACACGTTTTGAGCCTATATTATTCAAGCATAAGTTGCTTAAATTCATTTCTTACACAAGCACGTTCACACAAGGAATATGTTTTATTGTCATAACGTTCATAGAAATTCCTTTATGGTTTTTTTTCGATGATTGAATGGAAGCCCTGGGGGAGTGAACATCAAAAAGCTCCTTTCCAAAGTGCATTCATTGTACTAAGTGGCTTCGTGCTACTTACAGGCATTTTAACTGATTCATCCGTTGTTTCAGTGTTACTACTCTCTATTTATCTGAATTTGAAAAGATTCGGATAAATTTCTTCCGGAATTGACGGTTTATCAGATAAAAAGAAGGAGAATGTAACTTGTGGTGTATAAAAAGCGTGCTGAAATTGATGAAGGTTTTGATGATCATGATGCTCACAATCATCAAAAAAAGGGAGAAATAGTATACTGAAGAACAGGGGAAAAATTATACCCTGAAGAAAAGAGAGATTTATCATTGAAAGATTAAGGGGGAGAAATGATTTGTCAGAGTCAAGAAGATGTTCCGAGATGTTTCGAGAAAGTTCGTTATTGAAAGAAAATTTCAAGATCGAAGAGATGAAGATACAAGGTTCAAGAAATCATTCAAAGTTTGAGTTTAAAGCTTCAAAGATTTCAAAGCTTCAAGTTTCAAAGCCTCAAAGTTCAAAAAGCTGCAAAGTTCAAAGCTGCAAAGATCTGAAATTCACATTCAAGACTTGAAGACAATTTGTTGAAGAGTACAATTCAAGATGAGTTACTTTACATTGTGAAAGACGAAGACTTTTCAATTTTGACTGAAGACTGATCAAAGATGAAAGTTTGAAGACTGTCAAAGCATAAAAGTTCAACGTGAACTTGTGAAGATTCAACTGTTTGAAGATTGCCAAAGCTTCAAAGTTCAAAGAGGCCAAAGTTAAAGTTTTGAAGATCAAGTGCTGAAGACTGGTGTTATATTTTTAAATCTTGAATCCAAAAGGGGAGAATGTTAGAGTATTATTGTATTCAATTATTTATTGTAAAGTCCTGTAATGGTCAAACATTGTAAAGTCAAAGTAAAAGTCAAAGTCATGTAAAGTCAAACTAGCTTTAGTTTAATGTCTTGTAATTCATAGGTATAAATAGAATTAGTTAGCTTAGTTGTTAAGTAAGTCATTAGGTGAATGAGCAAAATTGTAATATCAAGAGAGAATTTCTAGAGAGAGAATCTAGAGAGAAAGCTTGAATTCTTATGTAAATATCTAGATTCTTGAAGATCAATGGAAGATTACAAGTTTACCTAATAGAACTGGTGTTTACAAGCTAAATCTAAAGAACTTATGGACGTAGAGAGCGACAGAATGAATATCCTAGCTCTTAAACACTATTTTCAAAAGGAAAGAGAAGTTCTCTGCCAAGATCTACTCAGAATAGATCTTTTAATTAAGAAATATCAAGATGCACAGAAGGTGTACGAGAAAATTAATAACCAAATAGGGAGACGGGGAATTGGCTTCTGTGATATAGATCCATACACTGGAACCAAAAGAGACAAGTCTCTGTCCTCTCTATTTCATATTGGAAGTACAAGAAAACCTGGATTTCCAAATCTACTCTTTGTTAGTAAAAGACGAAAAGTCTCTAGGGAACCTCACAAGAGGAAGCCTCTGAAGATGATAAATGTGTGGTATCAAAACACAGATTTATCACCTTCAATCTCTGTCAAAAGAGAGTCCAAACCTAAGAAGTATCTAAAAATACAAGATCAGATAGGAATCTTCAAGTTTGGTGCCCCCGAGACTCAAACACAGATTGCTTTGGTCTGCATGATAGACTCTGAAAAGAAACTATCGGCAAAGGCACCTGAGTTCAAGCCTACATCTTCAGAAGAAAAACTTAAACATATTTCTGAAAAATAGATAATGGAAATTGGGAAAAAACAACTTTTTTGAAAACCCTTGTTCATCCTCTGTCGAACAAAAACTCTCTGAGGAAATCTTGATAGACACTTTTGTTGACTTATAAGATAGTCTTAAAGAAAAGGAAGAAAGTGAATATGGCACATGCTCTGAAAGTCCAGCCTCTGTCGACAGAGATCTAAGTGAATCAACCTCTGTATACGAGGACGATTTATCCTCTGACGAATCTGAGACTGACTCAAATGAGTCAGAGATAGTACCTTGTGACTCAGAGGGTTTTAAGTTACCCTCTGGAATTCTTAACAGAGCTATTCCTCCTAAGGAGAAAATCACAAGTGTCCCTATCTGTCCAGACTTTTTGGACATGCGTATACAAGCCAAAACCTCATTTGAGCTTGAAAAGATCAAACAAAAGGAAATGTCTTCTCAAAATCCAACAAGTTCAAAATTTTCAAAACCCTTAAGGCCTTTCAAAGAAAAACTAACCTGGCAACAGAAGGGTAAATGGGTTGAAAATAACAAATCTTTTTCTTCTGTGACAGTGAAACCTGCAGAAGTTCACCACAGAGGAAGGGGTCAACAGAAGGCTACTCTCCCTAGAGGATTTGCAAAACAACAATCTAGTCTGCATAGGTCTTCTTGTAATAGGAAGTCAGATGTTAAGATAGATTGTAAAAATAAAGCCTCTGTACCCCTGTTTAATGTTTTCAATGAAAAGTTCAAGCAAATCTCTTCGCAAGTTCATTATTGTCATTGTTTTGATATCATGTTTCAATTGAACCAACATTTCTCAAGCCCACACTGTTTCCTCTCTTTGCCCAAAAAGAATGCTAAATTCAAGGGAAAGAAGAAACAAAATGGTTCTTCAACAGAAGCTAAAACCAAACCCAAGGATGCTAAGGCATCCTTGAAGACCTCTGACAAAAAGGGACCCATTTGGATATGGGTACCTAAAAATCTCTGATTGTCTTGCAGAAGCAGTATGTGCTGATCTGGTATCTTGACTCCGGATGCTTGTGGCACATGACTGGCAACAGAGATCTACTATCCTCTTACAAAGACAAACTCGATGGAGGATCAGTAACCTTTGGCGACAACAAGAAGGGATATATAAAAGGCTACGGAGTCATCAAGAAGGAAAACATAACCGTATGCAAAGTTGCATATGTGGATGGCGTTAAGCGCAATCTTCTAAGTGTTAGCCAACTATGCGATACGGGTTTCGACGTAATGTTCAAAAGAACCTTCTGCTCTATACAAGGTGAGGACACAGGAGTCGAACTTCTGCTAGCCGAACGAAGAGGAGATCTATACCTCATGAACTTCTGTGCCAAGAACAAGAAGGACAAGCTCTGCCTTGTTGCCTGTAAAAACGAAGAAGCCTGGTTATGGCATAACAGGTTCTGCCACTTAAACTTTCACACTCTAGATAAGCTTGTCAAACTTGATTTAGTTAAAGGTCTGCCAAATGTCAAATTTAATAAAGATCATTTGTGCTCTGTTTGCGAAATGGGAAAACTCAAAAGAGCTTCCCATAAAGGCAAGACTGAAGTGTCTTGCCCTAGGCTTCTGTACATGCTTCATGTTGACCTCTGCGGCCCAATCGCTACACAGAGCATAGGTGGCAAGAAATATATACTTGTTTTGATCGATGAATACTCAAGATTTACATGGGTTGAATTTGTCAGAAAGAAATCAGATGTTCCAAATATTCTGATAAATTTAATGATAAGAATCCAAGTTCTATATGAGTGCAGGATTCAGAAATTAAGAAGAGACAATGGCACATAATTCAAAAACTCTGTCATTGAAGCCTATCTTACAGAAGAAGGCATTTCACAGAACTTCTCTGTTGCACGCACCCCACAACAGAATGGCATGGTTGAACCAAAGAACCGCACGCTTGTGGAGGCTGCAAGAACTATGCTGACAGCATCTGGATTACCAATCTCTTTCTAGGCAGAAGCAGTATCAACCGCTTGCTACACCCAAAATCGATCAACCATAGTAAAGAGGCACATAAAGACACCGTATCATCTGATCAACAAAAGGCGAGCAAACATCAAGTTATTCCATGTATTTGGATGCAAGTGCTTCCTCTTAAATGATAGAGAAGCAAGAGGAAAGTTTCAGGTGAAAGCAGATGAAGGCAAGTTCATTGGGTACTCTGTCACCTCTAAGGCTTACAGAGTTTATCTTCTTCGATCCAGAACCATTGTGGAAAGCATCAATGTATCTTTTGACGATTCCTTTCAAAAGACTTCTGAACAAATCAGTTCAGAACTCGGTCTGAAAAAGGAATCCTCTAGCATCTCACCCACAAGAGAAGCAGACCTAAATCTGCTATTTGAAGAGATGTTCCATGATGATTTTGATCCCTCTGCTGGAGCTGCCAGAGCCTCTGGAGAAACATCTTCTGCCAACTAGACTGAGTCAGGTATCTCTCTAACTGGTCCATTAAATACTTCATCCTCTTCTGTGAATCATGCAGATGCACGTGTTGAGGGGGAGCCAACAGAAGATGAAACAACCAAAGATACTACCACAGAGGCACTGGAAACACCAACTCCAGCAACCACAGGGGAACCAACACCAGAGGAAAATGAGGACTCGGTCTCTACATCAGAGGCATCCATTCCAACTCCTATCCCAATAATCCCACAAGTTGCAGAACCAAGTTCAAGAACAGAAGTACCTTCCACTACAGAGGTTGCACAAGAATCAACATTTGCAACCTCAGAAGTTCAACTTGATGATGCTAATGACCATCTTCCAAGAACAACACAGTGGACAAAGAGCCATCCTCCAAGCCTTATAATCGGCGACCCTTCTGACAAGGTCAGGACAAGATCAGCCACTGCTAATTTTTATTTCTTTACAAATTTTAACAATGTGATCGAGCCAAAACTCATTTCTGAAGCCCTGGATGATCCAAGCTGGGTAGATGCTATGCAAGAAGAGCTTCTGCAGTTTGAGAGAAACAATGTATGGACCCTAGTTCCTCTGTCGATGGGGAAACAAGCAATAAGGACTAAATGGGTCTTCAGAAACAAGAGGGATGAGGACGGGGTGGTTATTAGAAATAAAGCGAGATTGGTGGCCAAGGGATATCGCCAAGAAGAAGGCATTTATTACGATGAAACTTTTGCCCCTGTCGCACGGCTCGAAGCTATAAGAATCTTCTTAGCCTTCGCAACCCACAAAGGTTTTAAAGTTTTCCAAATGGATGTAAAATCAGCCTTTCTGAATGGTGAAATCCAAGAAGAAGTATACGTCCAACAGCCACCAGGGTTTGAAAGTGCCAAGTACCCAAAATACGTCTACTATCTCGACAAAGCTCTGTATGGACTGAAACAGGCTCCAAGAGCATGGTACAAACGTCTTTCAACCTTTCTTCTCAATAATGATTTCGACAGAGGTACAACCGACACTACTTTGTTTTACAAACGAAAAGGTGATGAGGTTCTGCTTGTACAGATCTATGTGGATGACATTATTTTTGGGTCTACAAATGCACAACAGTGCAAAGATTTAGAAAAACTCATGCAGAGTGAGTTTGAAATGAGTATGATGGGAGAATTAAATTTCTTCCTAGGACTCCAAGTAAAACAATCATCAGAGGGAATTTTTATAAATCAAGCTAAATATGTCTCTGACATTCTTTCAAAAATTTAGTCTCTCTGATGCCTCTGTAATGAAGACCCCCATGGCCACTGGAAATAAGTTATACTCAGATCCAAATGGCAAATCTGTAGAGTGCAAGCTCTATAGAGGCATGATTGGGTCTCTTTTATACTTAACAGCAAGTAGACCTGATATAATGTATGCCACATGCCTCTGTGCAAGATATCAAGCTAACCCAAAGGAATCCCACCTTATTGTTGTAAAGAGGATCTTCAGATACCTTAAAGGGACTAAAAATCTCGGACTCTGGTATCCGAAGAACTCTGGATTTGATCTTAAGGCGTACACAGATTCAGATTATGGAGGATGGAAGCTAGACCGAAAGAGCACCTCTAGGAGTTGTCAATTCCTTGGTGGTAAACTAGTCAGCTGGACGTCAAAGAAGCAGAATTTTGTGTCGACATCTACTGCAGAAGTTGAATATGTTGCTGCTGCTAGCTGTTGCTCCCAAGTTCTATGGATGAAGACTCAGCTAAAGGACTACGGTTACACCATATACAAAATTCCCATCCTCTGTGATTCAAAAAGTGCCATAGCTATCTCTGCCAATCCAGTACAACACTAAAAAAACAAAGCATATCGATATTCGTTATCATTTTCTGAAGCATCATGTTGAAAGAGGAACAATTGAGATGTACTTCGTGAACACTGAATACCAGCTTGCAGACTTATTTACCAAAGCACTTGATGAGAAAAGATTCCTTTTCTTTGTAAGTAAGTTGGGTATGATCAACATGAGTTGAATCCTCTGTAAGTAAGACTTGATCCTTCTGTATATGTGTATATATTTAAACTCTTCAGTATGTAAATTCATTGTCACCAAAAGTTCTGTACCCGACATAGCTTCTGTGGAATTTATCAGAGCCTCTGACAATTTCCACAGAACCTCTGGTGAGTTTGACCTATGCTCTATGCATTACTTATCTCATTTGATCCAAGCATAGGTCAAGGGGGAGCAGAAGGAGACCTTGAATTAGTCCACAGAGGTGGTTAATTCAAGGGGGAGCCAAAGAGGAGTTGTGAACACCCTTACCCACAGAAGTCAGGTAGTTTGCCGAGAAAAGGTAAATCAAAAGGAAAGTGTCTCGCACAAAACCTTTTTCCAAAACAGTTTTCTAGGACACCAACTTTCAAATATGTCCTAAAAACAGTTTTTAAAACAATCAAAACTTTGGATGGTCAAAACGTTTTATGAATTTTTAGTTATTAGAAATTTCCACTCATAGAGCCTCTGCTGGCTCCAACAGAGCCTCAAAGCCTATGTGAATGCAAATTTTGAGCTAACGTTCTATCGATCCTCTCCAAAGTATTTTCAAACGATTTTGGTAAAGGTACAAGCAAAGAGGAGATAAAAAGCAGGTTTCAGACCATAGAGCTCATTCCACTACAGAGCCTCTGTTGTTTCTGACACTTAGCTTTTTAGGGAAATTCTATAGCATGCGGGTTATTTCTGTGAGTGACAGTCATTCAGAAGTAGAAACGCCCACACGCCAAGCATTAATGGGCCGCGCACGACGTCTAATCGTGCTCTGACACCTCTGACGTGGCATGTTTTCATTGGACGTGCATGCCACACGTTCTTCTGAAACGTCTCACCAGCCGTAGAACTCGAGTGCGGACCCCAAATGTTAATTGAATTCACTTTTTACCGTAGAATTCAATCCGTCTCTACCCCCACTATAACCCCGTTCACATTCTTTCCTAATCTTTTTACACCTTTCTTCTCTGGCGAACCTTGCATTACCTGCAACTTCTACTTTCTACTCACTTTCTTCACGAAAACATCAATGGCTTCCACTTCAAACACTCCGGTGAACTCCCCAACCCATTCCGAGCACTCACAAAACCCAGAAATAGCCGGAAATAGAGAACAAGACAACTCAGGTGAGTCAGTTGCTTTCACTCCGACCACCCACCTGCAAAATTTCTTTGCGCATGACCATTTTGAAGCCAATCTTCCCTTGAAACCCAACAATCATTTCCTTGTTCCCTCAAGAACAGCGTTTGGAGAGGAACATGCGATATTACTAAACATCCTGGAAAACCATTACCTTTACCCTCTGTTGACCAAGAACGTTAACAGAATACCTGCCAGGTACCTCAACCAGTTCTGGCAGAGCTGCTTCTATGATCAAGACAATAGGCAAATCAAGGGGTGCATATCCAAACCAGGCCAAACCGATTATCTAGAAATAAAATTCAACAGAACTATGTTCTCCCTTGAATTTAGCCTACCAACAAGAGGACTTATGGGAATTAAGAAGTACGCGGAGGAACCCTCAGATGAAGGACTCTATCGATTTGCAGAGATGTTGGGTTACAACACACATCTGAAGAAGAGGAATGATTTCAGAAGGAACAGGTTCCCCCCTCTGTGGAATACCCTCTTCTCCATCCTCAACAGATGCCTAACTGGCAAAGTTGGCAGCCCTGACCAATCCTCTCACCAGATCATGGCCATAATGTTTGGGGTATATTATGACTTGCCCTTGGATTATGGTACCCTTATGATGCAGGAAATTGTCAACACCATAGATCGCAGAACCTCAACTCAGAGGGCAAAGGGACCCACGACAAAAGATCTCCCCCCACTACAATATCAGAGGATTCTAGGTGTCCTATTAGAACCTCTGTTTCGATTAGAAAAATGGCCAATGGAGGGCCCTGTTGTGAAAACATACCCTATGGGAAAGAATACCCCAACAGAACATGAAGATGGGTATGACTTCTGCAGACCTCTTCCAACCAAACTTCTGGCATATGCAAGTGACCAAGACCTTAAGTTAGAATATATACGCGACCACTGGACTCCTGAACCGAGTCCAGTAACACCCCCGCGTCTAGGAGCCTCTATAGATGACCCGGTAGTGGAGAGGATGACAGATGAGGAGTGGGCAGCGGCCTATGCTAAACACCCACAAGTTCAAGAGAACTTTAATCTTCAAGGAAGCCAGCTAGAAGCCTCTTCAACAAAGAGAAAGCCCTCTGCCACAACCCCCAAGAAGAAGAAGGCCCTCAAATCAAAGAAGACAACAGAGGGCACTTCTACAAGCATCCAACAAACCCCACAATCACCACCACATGCCACAGTGGTTGAATCCTCTGCACCTCCCCTCCTCCCAAAGACAAAAAGAAAAAGAGAAAACACAAGTCTTCTGAGGAGGGTGCCCCCAAGACAAAAAGAAAGAAGAGCAAGAAGAAATCCAAGAAACCCCACACTCCTCTGCAAACCATTGCAGAGGGAGTTGAAATGGAAGAAGAAATAGCAGAAGAAACCCATGAACAGTATCTGCAATCCCCAACCCCTATCAACTATGCAGAACAGGGTGACTTCTCTACCTTTCTCCAACGCCAGGATATTGCTGATTCTTTAGATACCTCTGGCTGGAACGCAGAAGCCCTATCCAATCAATCTATAAAAGAACCAGACTTCAGAATCTCTTTTGACTTGGATGAAGATGACCAAACCCCTAAGGATATTCAGGTTCAGACACCATAAGTACTACAGAACCCCTTCCTCCATCCTGGATACGGTGTCCTAAGAAAAAGTCTAGAGGGAGAGGTAGCCACAGAGGACATGGTCATTTCTGATGCAGAGGAAGATGACTAAATAAACGAAGGACCCCTACACCCAGATTTAAGACACTTTCCTTCTTTCCATCCCATGTACGCCTCACTCGTACAAGAAGCAATAGAAGCCGAAGGCACTAGGGAAGAAGTAGCAACAGAAGTAGGTACCTCGGGCACTGAGGATGAATTAGTGTTAGGATGTGTGACAGAGGCTGAGGCCCAAAAAGATGCCGAAGTTGGAAGAGGCACACAACCCCAACCAACTCCCAGTGCAACCCACATGTCTATTACCGCCAGTCTAGTGGCAGAAAGTAATATTGAACAAGAGCAGCACGGCTCGACCCCAACCCAAGCTGACCGGGCAGAGGAAACTCTTTCTTCCTCTCTGCCATTAATAACCGGGGAAACTATTCCAAGGGAGTCCTCTCCAAAGGACTCCATTTTAGTTCGTGATCCCTCGCCCCAGATCACATCTGACATCCTCGCAGAGAAATTTGTTTCCTCTGCTATATGCACACACCTAAGTCCAATCGGCCCTTCAGAGGGGCCTAGAGTGCACATGGACGAAGGGACTCTAGACAAGTCCCCAAGTCAACTTGAGAATACTCATGTTCCCGTCTCTGGAGCGGATCAGGACAATGTTCTCAACAGAACCTCTATAGAGTCTGAAGCTGATAAAGCCTCTGCTCGAGGATTAGAGGGAAGTCCTTCCGCTCTCAACATACAAACAGGAGCGAAAGAAGGCGTCTCAGGAACCGAGACTCACTCTGGGGATGCATGTGTTCCCCCAGAGGTCACACCTAGTCCACAAGTATCAAGGGATGAGTTCCAAACCCTTGTCACCTCTGTGGACAACACATTGAAAGAGTTGAAAAGCTCTTTTGATTCTTTTGCAGATACTACATCCATGGCCTTAACAGATCTGAACACCAAAATGGACAACTTGTCCACAGAGGTTAGAAATGCCTGCGCTCAAATGAAAACATCTGCAACAACCTCTGCTACAACCACTGCCGCTGATTTCGAGAAAGCCACAACCTCTGCCTTCCAAAGCTCTGTCAAAGATCTCCTTGACCAATTGAAGAAAGAGCAAACCCATACCTATAAGGGCCTAACTCCAAAAGACCTAAAGAAGGCCTTAGCGTAAGTCCAAGAGCATACCACGAAAGAAACTCAGGCCATGAAGCCCTCCGACTACATGACCAGAGCTCAGCTGACAGAGCTTGGGCAAGGGATACTCGACCAGGTCACAGAGTTCATCAGAGCCTTCACTGCTGCCAACGCCTACTATGTCAAAGACTTTCGCAGAAGTGTGGGCAAATTGCGCTTCAACACCGAGGTAGAGGTCCACAACCTTATTGGCCTCTACGATGACTTGTGCGCTAAAATGATAGCCGCAGGTGCCACTCCACCAAAGAAGCCTGAAACAACTTGCAGAGCAGAGGGTACGACAGATAAGGGTCAGGATGACTCTGATGATGATTCTGATGGATCATCAGGTCATCCTGAGGGAGAGAAAAGGAGGGAAGAAGCTGCAAACAAAGGTTTACCTGCACCGCCAACATCCGCAGAACCCTTAAACCAAGCCCCTCCAACTGAAACCCAAGAAGGAACCCAACAGAAGTCCACAGAGGCAACAACCACCTCTGTGGAAACAACCCCTGAAGAAACCCAAGTACCAGAAACAACCCATATAACCATCGAAGGCTTGCCATCTCTAACCTCCAAACCAACAGAACAAGTTCAAATCCTTACATCTTCCAAAGAAGACCAACCAACACCAACTACACCTAAACCAACAGAAGACAAACCCCCTTCACCAACACCAAAAACACCAGAGGAACCAAAACTACCATCCCCTACACCAGAAGCTGAAACAACAAAACCTCCATCTCCCACACCCACACCCAAAACCAGAACCAAATCTATTGCTCACAAACAAAGAAAATATCTGAGCAAAACAACAGAAGCTTCACCAGCCAAACCTACCTCACCATCCAAGACCTCAGAAACACAAGTGTCAAAACCAACAGAGGCAACCCCCACAAAACCTACAGAAACACCAATAACCAAGCCCTCAGAAGCTCAACCGCTAAATCAAACAGAGGCAATCCATTCTGTACAAAAAGAAGATCCACAGTCGAAGGCAAAAGACAAAGGCAAGGGAATATTGACAGAGGAACCAAAGAAGAAAAAGGCAAAGCATCAACCAGCAGAGAAACTAATGAAGAGAGATTTCGATGCATATGTTACACCAAACCCAGAAGGAGAAGACTGGGCTTTTGGTGATACCCCTCTGTCAAACACACCTGTTCTGGATCTGAAGGCAAAACCTACAGAAGATCAAGTGACCCAAATTAAAAAGCAAATGGATGCTCTGCGCAGGCCCATGCCTCCACCTGGTGCACCTCCACGATAAATGGAAGAAGTGGTGTACAGGTACCTATACAACAGAATTATCAGAGATCCTCTGCCACCATCCATTCAAGACCCCGAATTCCGTGCTGAGCTCGAAAACATCTTGACAAGAACAACACCTAAGCCTGTCAACCAAGTCTACTCAATCTCTAAAATCGACAAGGTCATATACTGTAAGTTCTCTCACACCAGAACCACATCTAAGACTTACTACAACATCTACAAGGTCAAAAGAGTGGACAGAACGGAAAACCAATTCTCAGATGCTGATCTTAGGAACTTAAGCCCCTACGACCTACCCGACCTTCTGAATTGGACAAAACAGAACTTCACATCAGGAGATGCAGTTCGAAGGGCATACAGGGTGATCAGAAAGGCCATGCGCGAGAAACTTCTGTTATATAGCCTAGTCGACTTCCAAGTAGGATGAGATCTTGGAGTGAGAAACCTAAGCCTTAGACCACAAGAAGATGACTGCCCATCCTCTGCCATACCCAACTAAATCATAACATCCCCAAAATTTGGGTATGTCTACCAAGATCCTGCGGGAAAATCAAGATTGTTTCTCGAGATGGACTGCCAAAAATACGCAACAAGTACTCTCACAGAGTTCAGAGCCAACCTCATGGAGCACAGAGGAACGGAATTGATGGATAAAGTCTCCGCCGATAGACTGATAGAAGTCATCGACTCAGTAATCAATTTCAGAACCCTCTGCATCAGAATCTATCATGAGCTTAAAGAAGTAGGACTCGACAACAGAAGTTTCAACGACTTCCAAAACGCCAACGTCTGAGTTAGTCTAGAAACCTCTGCTACTTTTGCTTTCATAATGTAATCAAGTGTAAGTGCCTCTGGCATAACTTTAATGAAAGAAAAGTTTCAACAGAGGTCAAATACCTCTTGTCGTGTTCTTAGTCTAGAAAACCATGCATGTTTCAAATTTTTATTTTTCAATACTTAGGGGGAGATTGTTAGCTCCAACTTCTACTGTTTATAGAAGTATTGAAAAATAGGCTAATGTTGACACCGACAGAGGTTCTGCCAAGACACCGATAGAAGAACAAGTGAAGACTTAACTGAAGATATTCACAGAAGACATGGCCACAGAGCTTCTGCCAAACTTGACAGAGCCTCTGTGGTATAAAGACTGAAGACTTAGAAGAATCATGAAGTTCAAGACAAAGACACTCATGCCTATCATGTGCCTTTGTTGTACGAAGATCCTGGAGATTATTCGTACAAGGCATGCCCTGACAATTCCACGTGTCAAACTCTGATGGGTTTCAGCCTTTGCAGAATTGCGACGCACTATGTTAACGTTGTACCAGTAGCAGTTCCACGATCGTGTCTTTGTACCCTTTGTCCTTATTGTCTAAAACTTGTCCCGTGTTGAATAGTATAAATAGAAGGCTCATGTTGAGCTCTTCAATTAAGCTTTGCACGACGCACACACCCTTAGAGTAGAATTCTTGTAATACTTTCGGTGTTCATGGTGTTCTTATCATATCAAATACAGTGAATCATTGAGTTAATTATCTGTGTTATTTCTACTTTCTGTATTTGATATTGTGTGTCTTTCTACCAAACAATATCTTATTAGTTCGTTTAAAACGCTTTCGCACCCTTATTTGTCTGAACTAATAGATACTTAAATCATTGTTAAGTAATATAGGAACCAACATCAAGCGCAACAACCGGATGATCAAGGTACAGGTAGTTCAACTCAAAATATTCCTGTAAACATTGATGGTAAGATAAGAGATCCAATCCAAGATGCTGAGCTTAGATACTATCAGATGGTGATTGATGCTGAACCGAACTATGTCTTGACTGGAGAAAGAGTAAGGATATTCACTCAATTTCAAGAAAGTATAAGGAAGGATTTGTTTGTAAAAGACGTTCAGAGGATCGATATAGTAAGAGTATACGGACTTCAGAAGTGGCCGCCTCTTCACAGAATAGAGTTTTTGCACGTAATGAACAACAAAGACCTGAATATGGATGTTGTAAGGTCTGACAAAATGATTATGAAGATTGTGAAGATAGAGTCATACAAGTTGCTCAATGTCTGGTATCCGCAATTTACTGTTAAGAGGTTAGATGACACTGAATAGGTCTTTTCAGAAGCCGACTTCAAGAGCCTGAACCTAGATGATATCCTTAGCCTCTACCATATCCTTGCCAGCATTCTGAATAAACCAATTGAATTGTCTGCGGCTTATTAGAGTGTTAAAAGATTCAGGAGAAATATGCTGAAATTTTCTTATCTAACAGATTTTCGAATGGCCTTAGAAGTACATCAGTCCAGAGTGAATCTCCAAATATATACCCAACAAGAAACTTGCTGACATCCAAGGTATTCCTGCTTACTCTGTGCTTGATAAAGCAGAACTCGGGGTCGTCTACTTCAATCATGAGAAGAAGAAGAGATTCCTGAGAATCTGTGAGGTAAACAAATATAGCGATGGAACCTTCAAGATGATTCAGATCCATCTGGAGAGTAAACAAACTTGATGGAAGTGGAGAGGTCAAGCTAAAGGATAAGGAGAAGCGACTGGTAAGACAAGTTCTGGATGCCCTTACTTACAGACAAGAGTACCGGAATGCGCTGAGAAGATTCGAGATCATCCTTGGAATTCGGAAGAAGCATGTGAATCCGGTGAACGTTTAAATCTATTGCCTCTACTTTGGTACAAAGGGGGAGATTGTTAGTGCTCTATTTAGCACCTTGTACCAAGTAGAGGGGCCATATTGAAACTTTAATATTTGCAACCTATAAATAGGCTTTCCCTTTGTAATTTGCAGTATTTCATTCCATTTCCTCTCAAGTACATTGTTGCACTTTCTCTCCATATTCATCATCATTGTGTACTTGAAGATTTGTTCTTAATAGAGGGATGACAACTTGAACTATATTGTTTGATTGAATGCTTGTTATATATATATATATATATATATATATATATATATATAAAATAAACTGCATTCTTGGTCCATGTGATTTTTAAACTAAAAGATAAGGTTTTAATAGAAACATAAAAAGTAATAAAATCACTAAAATACCCCTATTTAACAGTTTTATAATGGTATTAGGATAAAGCGATCAAATGCGTGATAAAATGTAATCTATAAAAACCTTTTCTATAATTATTTTAATTTAATTATGCCAAATGTAATTTTATGCATGGACCAAGAATGTAATTTACTCAATGATCTATCATATTGAAAATGCTAAAAAATCAATGAATCAATGTTTGACTCAACACCAATGTGTGGACTGATCAACACTACTTACCATTTACATGGCTACAAATGACCACCCAAAATGCATATAAGGAAATAAGAAAAAATGAAGTGTCTTGGAAGGCCACCATTGACATCTTCAGTCTTCTACTTACACCTCTTTTTAATTATTACCAAACCATCTTTAGTTTTTCTTATGGTAATCGAGATGTTTAGGTCGACTTCCATGAATCTTAACTAATTTTATAAAATCCTAAAAATAAAAGCGAAAAAATTCTCAATAATCCTAAAAGATATATTTGGTATACTGGATAGGAGCCCTAATATTTAGCCTTTATTGAAGGTTACATCGATGTTACGACTAGTTCTACATCTCTTTGATTATTAGCAAACGTTTCTCCTGTTACAAACACGGAACGTCGTTAAGAAAAAAAATATGAACTAATTAATGTTTATTTGCAATTTACTAAAACATATGTTTATTAATCTTATTTTTTTATTTTAATAAATAAATTTCCAGACAATTTCCTTATCAAAAGTAGTTGTTGATAATGACTTCACCTTTTATTATAAGAAAAACATTCACAAGGATCATACATATATTCCTATAATTCATAATGGTTGTTCTCTCTTAACATTCACAAGGATCTTCATCAACCCATGATGATGAATATGATGTGTTTTTATGTTTTAGAGGTCTTTATTGAAAACTCAAACTGATTTTTATTCAACATCAAAGTTACAAGAACTACAAACTTCTTCTCAAAATATTATAAAAAAAAGAAAAAAAAATCTCTAGCTATTAGACCACCCTCAACAATAATAAAAAGACCTCTACCACTGCAAATTAATTCATTTAAACGTTTGTATTAATATATATATATATATATAGTAATTCTATTAATTAATGTATATAGTAATTCCAACTTGGGATGGCACCACTTGACCACTGTTATAAAAGGCTTGTCATGATAGCAGTCATAGCGCGCCGTGATTCAAGGCTTGTGTCTCACGTTATGTTATGCATGTGTTATGCCATGACCTAATGTACGGTCTTTTGTAACGCGATATTTGATTTTTTTTTACTTTTTTAATCTTTTATTTGCTAGTTTTTTATTATATAAACTAATTTAACTTGACTGTTATCATTGACTCATACAAAACATATACATAATATTATATATGAGATAGAGATTTGTCATCATAAGTCGCTTCTTGATAAACGACATGCCTCGCCATGCCTCCTAAGGCTTGAGACGTGGCCTCGTCACCACGCCACGTCTCACGCCAATTAGAACTTTGCACTCGACACCCCAGGCCCGACCCTGTATCTCTGGCTTTAAGTCAGAAAATATCAAGAAAATATGTCATTAAATAAAAATGCACAAAATATTTTGAAAAAAGCATTATTATTATTGAAGAATAACGTCGAGTCAAAAATCGTTGTTGGTCTTTTTTAAATTATTAGTCGAGTCAAAAATCGTTGTTGGTCTTTTCTTAATATTAATAAAAACACAAGTGCGATTAAAAATCAATATTTTATGAATAATATCATCATAAAATCTTGTCTTTAAAACTATATTTGAAGACCCATTAATAGAATAATACTTTTGCCAGATGTGACAATATCTTCTAAACGTTTATAAAATTTGTGGTTTCTATAAAAAAATTAGGTGAAAAGACAAATTTTCCAACTCCAATTGTCTCTTAAAAAGTTTACAAAAAATAACAAGGCAACAACAAGAGCATTGCATGTACGTCCAAGACTCATAGAAAGTAAAAAAAAATAAAAACCTAAATTTTTCTAGTATATAATTGTAGTTTAGTAAAATTAATACATGAAAGAAATATAAAATGTTTTTGGTATTAATGAGTTAAAAAAATATTTTCTTTATATAAAAGGAAAATCTTGGGGTATTGAGGTGACATCATGAAGATTGAGTATTATCAAATGGTGAATTGTGGTTATTCGGAGTTGTCCTACGTTCGTGAGAAGTTTAAAGATTGGAACAAAGTGGTGTGTATATATAAGAAAGATGGATAAATGCATTTGTGTAAATTCATGTGGTTTAACTCATAAGGTTGTTTATTTTGGATATGACATTCTTTTTGTAAAAAAAAAGTTAGAGCATTCACACATGTCTTACACAAGGCCTTGCAAGATTACATGGCATGATATATGGCTTGCAAAGTCTTGCAAGTCTAGCATCTCTTTTCACAATTAGAAAGGCATTTCACAAACAAATATATATTAAACAAATCCATTTTTGTTTAATTTAATTAATTTATTTGTTTGTTTAAACATTAATTATTAATATGTTTATTAAATTCAATTCATTTATTAGTTTATTTGAACATTATTTTTTATTACTTTTATTAAATTTTCTTACCCAAACTTTATTTAAAAAAATGATATTTTTATGCAATGTTTTTTATTTAAACTACTAATTGCAAACCGATTTAGTGGAAGATATTTGGAGTCGATTTGGAGAAGAAAATAATTAGTAATGTAATGTTTATTGTGTGTTTTGTGTAATATTTGTATTTTAGTAAACGTTGCATGCATTCAATGTATCCATGTATTTTATTTGTTAATTAAATTATATTTACACAAAATATAGTAAAAGAAAACAAAAATAAAATATTAGTTATATATATTTTATAATTAATTTATTAGTTATATTATAATTTATTACTTTAAAAAGAAGTTTGGTCTTGCATGGGTGTGGAAGGTGTTATTGCAATGCTGATGTGACACTTAAGAAAGAAGTGTGGTCTTGATGGGGTGTGGATGTTCTTAGTTCGATTATGGATTTAGTGATCTTATATCTATTCAGCTCATTCAAAATGGTTGTGAATCGATCATAAGTATTATCGAGTGTCTCTCCTTCCTTTTGTCTGAAGTTCTCGTAACTATTGATCACATTCGAAGTTATCATCTGATTTTCTACCTCTGAACCCTGATATAGTTTAATCAACTCATCAAACATGTCCTTCCCGGTGGCATTGAAACTGTTAACCTTTTGATAGATATCGTTGGTTAAGGCTTACATTACCAATGACCTTGTTGCTTTGTCAGCATTATGCCTCTTAAGCTCATCACCGGAGTAATTCTTAGGTTCAACAAGCCTTCTTCCAGCTGGTTCATCCAAAAATACTTCACCCATCACTCCATGTTTTAGAGAAGCATGAATAAAGTCACCATTCTCCTGTCTTTCAACATAATCTAGAGATCTATCTTTCCAGATTTTAAAATCTTTTTGGAACAAAACTGGAGGTTTATCTTTCGATCCTATTACCAGCATGTCCCTAGCAGTCATAGTGAATACTTGTTTACGATCGTTTACCAACCTTTTGATCTAGATTCAAAATTACAGCCCAAACACTGTTTTGTCGCACGCAACTGAATATCGCGCACCAACCTTGTCGCAAGAAACACTTTATCGCACACCAAAAGATGCGATAAAATATATCTCAAGGTAATCGCAACCACTGGATGAAAGATTATCGCAGAAAGAGGCAAGCGATAAAAACCAAACTCAGTTTTATCGCATGTGAAGGACGCGATAAAATATTGTTCACTAGAAGACACGTGCGATAAAATGATTTTTATCGTTGGTAACAGGCGCGATAAAAAACTTGTGATGAACAAACTTGCGATAACAATGAACAAATGCAATGCGATAACTATGAACACGCAACCTTGCGATAACAACGATAATCAGATAATCTCAAGTGAAATCCTCAAATCAAGTCCAATTACTCTGAAATTTGGTACGAAGGTTCGTGAGGTGATTCTGGACACTTTTAATACTTGCAATTTTGTCCAAAACCAGAAAAAATGGGGAAAATGATCCCAAAACAGTGTGTTGTCTCTTTTTCACGAAAAAAATTTCTAAATCTATCAAAACTGAATCAAATCCTAGTGAATTTCCGGAAGTAATTCACGTAGGAATAACCAGTAAACACTCCTTGATCATTTCTGGCCCATTTGAAGAACTCAAATGGCCAAAATCAATCCAAAATTATAGAAAATGAAGAAAAACTCAAAAAAGCTCAAATTTCATGAAAATGATCTCTGAATCAGAATGAATTATTGTGCTCTGATACCAATTGTGATCCCAAAACAAGCATTCAATATAGAAATGATAACCAATTGGTCATCCCTCTCATTAAGATCAAAACCCCTAAGTACATTGTGTAAGGAATTTAGAGAGATAGGTGCAAGTGTACTTGGTGAAATGAATGACACACTAAGAAAATACAAGGCAAAATCTATAAGTACTATGCAAAATAGAAAGTTTCAATAAGGTCCCTCTACTTGATACAAGGTGCTAGTTAGGGCACTAACAGACATGATAGAAAATATGGACAAAAGTGGGATGAATTTAAGAAGATTCGAGGAAAAATATATTTTGGAAATATATACATTTTTGAAATTTGTTAAAAATAAATCAGTAAGTTGGAAAATGCCGCTTCATAAATTGTGGCAACATGTTATTTCAAAAGAGGCAGGTATAATTTTTCATTTGAAAAATGTTGGTATAATGAAAAATTATATTGTGTGGGATCAAGACGGTGAGGACGTGAGGCTACATATATACCTACTACATGGCAACAAAGACTGAATATGATACGCGATCGAGCATCTTCGAGTCACAATGGCAGTCATGTTGTACAATTTGTGGGAGATGCATTTCAATTTCGTGAGAGGTACAATGATAATGAATTAATCGCCCAGGAGGGTACTCATGTTTGTGATATGGACACTATTGCTTTCAAAGTGATTGATGCTTATTCGCGACCACTAGCGAAAACGAATACTCCATTGTACGAGGGTTGTACAGATGCAAAAAGACATTATTTAGGGTTGGGTTATAAAGTTTAATGAGGGTGTAATTGTTAGGGTTGGGTTATAAAGTTTAATGAGGGTATAGTGGGTTTGGGTTATGTTTTAACAAACCAAAGTTGTGTTGTCCAAATAACCTCAAAGTGTCTAACCCAACTCATTTGTACGAGTACCACTACTGTCTTAAAGGAGCAATTTGTACAAAGTCGAGGCAAATGATCTTATCCCTAACGAAGTTCAAACCACATTGTACCCAGTTTTCCATTTTAAAAAATTGGATGGACCTAATTTGTACTTTTTATTACCACAAGAACAATTTTTTGTAATGTGCGACTAAGATGTGGTAGTATTTAAATTAAATTCATTACAAACAAATAATTGATCATATATTTGTTGTAATGTGTATCTTGTTTTCTTAGTATATCTAAAATCAAATTATTTTATCTATTGTATAGAATAATAAATTTATATTCTTAAAATGCCTAACACATGTGAATAAGAGTGAAAATTTTATCTATATCGACTTTTTAATATCGACTAAAAATTAGCTATATTTTCGATACAAATTTGGCAAGTAAATCCAAACAATTGATAAGGGGTGTGCAATACTGCAACATGATATCAATGTTCTCCCCAAAAAATATGTTGGTTTTAACGTTCTTAAAATGTTGTCATCCACGCAATACAAAATGCACCATATATGGATTTAGATTTCATCTTGTAAGATGAGACATGAGTTAATCTTCATGGAACTTGGGCAAAAATAAATAAAGAGAACCTTGGACATTTACAAAAATGTTAAACACAAAGATGGTTGTTGGAGCAAAAAGGTTGTTTAACCGGCAACCTCAAACCGGCTGCCAATTCCATAATGTGGGGGGCATACCTGACTCACTCAGCGGCAAGGCGATTGCAAGGGGGCCCCGAGCCCGTCTCCCGCAGGATTCGAACTCGTGACCAACGGCCTATTGGAGCAAACATCTCCTCGCCCCTTAACCAACTGAGCTACACGCAATTGGCAATGATGGTTGTGAATGAGGTTTTCTAAGCAATTCTACACCAGAAACGCAGTAATTCGCAAGGCATTCGAACGAATATCGCTGAAGCATCTTCGCACGACAGCAGTTCGAACCGCACAACGACAGCTTATTTCGCACGATTTACGCACGGCACACATCATTTGCACACGACTATGTTTATATTTACATTCGTTTGTAATCTGTTGTACACAAATCACCTGTTACAAAAGGACTTTCGCCCCTGTTTGGCGAACATATTGCACCGTCGACTCTCACAAGTCGACCGCGGTTTTTTCCCTCATTTTGGGGTTTTCCGCGTCACCAAATCTCTCGTCTTATTACATTTTCCCGCGATTATGTTGTTTGGCCTTGAGATACGTTTCTTTAGTTGTTAAAAGTCCACATCAACCTTAAGTTGTACTTTTGTGCGATTTTTGGCATTAACAGTTTGGCGCCATCCGTGGGACCCCATCTAGAGAAAATCTCAAGCCAACACATATATCGCTCTAACAATCTCGAAAAGTTTTTGTTGATTTCAGGATAATGGCAGCCCCATCTGATCCTGCAGCACAGCAATCACAGACCCAGGACACCCCTGAATCTGACGATATCTTTAGTCTGGAAGAAGTCATCCTGGATCAGAGCAAACCTGATCAGATTGTCTTCATGGGGGCATCATTTGCAGGAATATGCTGACTGTTTCGCTTGGATACACGAGGACATGGTGGGTATTGTTTGGGCAAAAAATCACGTCGCTCGACCGCGACCAGAACAGGTAAGACGTATGATTAGGGACTATATCTTGTATTAAGATAAGGTCTCGACAAAAACCCAGAAAACGTCCGTCGTCTCCCGTAAAAGGTAAGTCGAGAGTTCCTTACGACGCTCGACCATAGCATCGCCCGATCCGCACGACTATTATATAAGGACGTGCGACCTCGACCAAAGCTAACGTTAACCATAACCGTTTGTTAAGTATTTAATGTAGGAGTCAAAGCCATTAACAGCAACCAGCCGTAACAGACGAAGAACATTATGGATAATCACTCCGGCAACCGTTTCCAGCCGTTGATCAAAGCATTAATGAAGCTAATTAATGACACAAAGACTATAAATACCAAGCTAAGTCTTCACATCAAGGATCATCAGTTAACATCCGATACACATCAGCAATCATCAGCGAACTCAAGAACACTCGAAGAAAAGCTCAAGTCATCGCTCTCGATGCACGACAACTGCTCTCGACCAGCAGTTCACACGACAAACACCTGTTTTCCACTTTAAACACTTGTACTTTACATTTCGAAGCATTTTCTTCATTTGTATTGTAATCACTGTACGATCGACACCAGTATCCAAGGACATCGCCCCTGATTGGCGACAATAGTGCAGCGACGACACCCCCTGTCGTCCGCATGTTTTTTCCTCGTTTGAGGTTTTTCCTGCGTCATCAAATCCCTTGTTTCTTTATTTTTATCCTCGTTGCACGTCTCGTCGAAAGATTCTTTCTTTAGTTGTTTAAGTCCACATCGACCTTAAGTTGTCCCTTTGGTGCGATTTTTGGCATTAACAGTTTGGCTCCATCCGTGGGACTACATCTAGAGAAAATCCTCGACGAACGTGCATTCTACTAATAGTTTCTTGGAGTTTCTTGTATTTTCTGTTGCAGGAAAATGGCAGCCCCTGGAAATACGCAGCAAGCCGTCGCTCAGATTTATCAGGAGCTCGAGGTTGCCATGAATCAACTCAATGCAATGGCAGAGCAGAATCGCAGAGCAGCTGAAGAGATCGCGCGGCTAAGGAATCCTTTTGGACCCCAGAATGGTCCTAGACCATTCATCCAGAATCCAGGTCCGGGACCAGGCCCGTCCGCGCAGAATCAGCATCCAGGTCCATTCATGCAGAATCAGCAACCGGGTCCGTTCATTCCGAATCCCCAGTCTGGGCAGATTCCCCCTCAGCACATCCGACCACCACCCTTGAACAATGGATCCCAACCATCGCAAGGTGGCGCCCAACCGTTTCAGAATGGATCCCAGCCGTTCCAAAGTGGTCTGCAACCTTTCCAACAAGGATCGCAACCTTTTCAGCATGGACCACAATCGTTTCAGAATGGACCGCAGCAATTCCACTATGGGTCGCAGCCATATTTTGTCCCGTTCAACGGGGACACCAATGGTTCGTCGCATGGTAATGGCACTAGTCTAGGGACCAATCCCTCGACAGGGGCAAATCCTGATCTTAACGATCCCGTCGCCCAACGTTTGAAGATGTTAGAAGACCAAAATGAGCGCGTCCTTTCCTTGCTCGCCAAGTTGCCTGGGGCAGCCGTGCCTGTCGATGTCGAGCCTCGCTCGGGGTATCAGGCGTCGCCCTTCATCGACGAGATCGCCACCGTCGAGGTCCCAATGAAGTATAACATTCCTGCCTTCACTCCCAAGTATTCGGGTGTGACCGATCTAACCGAGCATGTCGCGCAATATAAGCAGCTCATGTGGACAATCTCGATTCCACACATGTACCAGGAAGTATGCATGTGCAAGAGTTTCGGGGCGACTCTCACTGGTCCAGCTCTCCAGTGGTTGATCAATCTCAAACCCAAATCTATCGGGTCGTTCGCCGAATTGGTCAACCAATTCTCCCGACAATTCGCCAGCAGTCGTAAGATGGAAAAGCAGACTAATGATATGTACTATGTCGTGCAGAAGACCAATGAGTCTATTCAAAGTTATTTCAATAGATTCAATGCCTAAATGATCAGTATCCGCAATTGTGACATCAAAACTGCGATCGAAGCTTATAAGCGTGGTCTAGACGATAGTTCAGGTCTATATATCGATCTGACCAAGTATCCCCCAGAGACTTTCGAAGACGTCCGAGCTCGAACCTTAGCATTTATGAGGGTCAAAGATGATGCCGCCTTTCGTCGCAAGCACACTGACGACAAGAAGTCGTTAGGCGTCAGAAAGCCAGAGTTCAAGACAAAGGTTGTTTCCAGAATTGAGCCAGCGCGCCAAATTTCAAATGTTCGTTTCAAGACAAAAGCAGAGGCCAAGACCGCGACTAAGTTCACCCTGTACCCCAAGAAATCCTCTTACGGATTCAAAGAATCTGCAAAGGACCTAGTTGAAGCCCTGAAAAGTTCCCAAGCGACCATTCGATGGCCAAAGAAATCCGACCTGGACGATGCTAAGAAGGATAAATCAAAGTGGTGCGACTTCCATGCCGATCATGGTCATGCGACAGACGACTGTATCGCATTAAAGAAGGAACTTGTTAATGCCAAAAATCGCACCAAAGGGACAACTTAAGGTCGCTGTGGACTTAAACAACTAAAGAAAGAATCTTTCGACGAGACGTGCGGCGAGGAATAAAATAAAGAAACAAGGGATTTGATGACGCAGGAAAAACCTCAAACGAGGAAAAAACCTGCGGACGACAGGGGGTGTCGTCGCTGCACTATGGTCGCCAATCAGGGGCGATGTCCTTGGATACTGGTGTCGATCGTACAGTGATTACAATACAAATGAAGAAAATGCTTCGAAATGTAAAGTACAAGTGTTTGAACGTAAAAACAAGTGTTTGAACGTAAAAACAAGTGTTTGTCGACCAGGGTACGGTTTCGTCGTTCCACCACTCCGTTTTGCTGAGGAGTGCGTGCAGCAGAAAAGGTGTGCGAGATGCCAACTGACGTCAGATAGTCGTCCACCGTTCGATTCTTGAACTCCGTCATGTAATTGACTTTTGTAATTCTCACATTATCTTTGACAAAATCTCTGTAACCCAAAATTGGAGAATATTGAACGTTTCCAAACTTAACTTTACCACAGTGCTTTTCCACAAAGTTAACGAGCAGCTCCTTTCTTCCAGTCATGTGTTTTGAGCAGCCTGAATCTAAGTACCAGACATGACTGGGCTGCAAAATGGAAATTAGACGATTTTAGGTACCCATTGCCAAATGGGTCCTTTCTGATTAGTTGATTTGGACTTGACATTATGTTTTCTATAACCGGTTTTAAAATAGTCATTTGAATAAAACCAACGGTTATAGTCAGATTTGTAGATAAAATCATCCACACCACAAGAAGCACAACAAATTTGATCACGTGCCAAATTAATCAGTTGTCGCATTGAATAAACCTTGTAAGGAACTACAAGTTTTCGTCTAGTGCCAACATCATAATTAATAACATTTGAAACAAAATTGTCTTTCTTGGAATTTAAAACATTTAAAACAGCGTGGGATGATTTGATATGGGCCACGTCCTGTGTGGACTCCTTTATTCTCCACTCAAGGCGCGTGTTGTTTCTCAAATTACGATCTGAAACACCAGACAAATAGGAGTCGTAAGCTTTTGAATTCTAAGCTTGAAAAGAATTAACATGATTCTTTCTTTTTGTTTTTCGTTTCTTTTTCTGTAATGATTGTTTTGATTTAGATTTAGAATAATAATCATTAGCAGAAATTTTCTCAGCTGATTTTAAGATTCCCCTTCCAAGATAATCTTTTCAGGTTCCTCTTCTTTTATTAGAAAGTCAGTATGATCTGGAAGTTTGGCACTAAAGTCAAACTGAACGGTTGTTTCTTTCACTGCTTTACCTTTCCCATCACAAACAAACTGGATATCACAATCAGACTGACTGTCCAATGAAGTGTGAAAAATACCATAAGACTTCGGATATAGAAATTCATTTTGTTCTTTTTCAAAAACCTTTTCTTCTTATGTATAAAAATGCATTTCAGGAGGATCTTTAACAAATTGACTTTCCAAATCCCAAGATTCAGAATCATCTTGGTCATCAACTGTCAAACTCCTGAACACAGTATTTCCCATGAAAGCTTTGCATGAGGAAACATCTGAATCTGAAGAATGCTTTTCTTTTGACACTTTTTCTTCAGATATTTCCTCAAGTTTTATTTTCATTTCTTTTAAACTTTCCGAAAACACTGTGATCATAACTTCCTTTTCGATCCGAAAGCAAGCTTCTCGTCATTTCTGACTTCTTGAATAGTACTTTTGATCTTGCTTTCAAGGTCCATGAGTTTTTGTTCAAGAACCATTGGTGGAAAATACCTTTTACCTTCAAAAATTGGTTTTTCAGTATTATCCTTTTGAGTATTTTCCGTTTCCTCCGGTTCTTTAACAATATAACTCTCAAAGTAATCATTTGGCAAGGTTCTTTCGTTATCTAATGCTTTTGCATTATCAGGACCATACCAAAAAGGAAGTTGCATTTTAACAGTGGTTTTCCTTTTTATTTCTTCCTCCGCCTCATAGTCTTCACCATCCATTTTAAGCCATTTAATTTGATAGTTAGAATGTGATGCAAGCATAATCCATTCATTTTATAAAGAGTGGGAGATTTTATTAAGGCATTCCTCAGGTACTGTGGATTGTCATACCCGATACCCCACTTTGAATTGAAATACCTAAACTTGCTTGACTTATTCATGTGAATTGTTTGTTCAGTTTAGCCTCCTTTGTTAAGTTTATCTTCCAGACCTTTGACATTTTCACACAGCTCATCATTCCTATCTTTATAAGCATGTAAAAGACTTTCAAACTCACTATTCTTGGTTTCCAAACTTATTAATTTATCTGATAGTTCAGTTATTCTATCTTGAAAATACGCATGACCAATATCGAACTCAGTCTTTTTCTTTTCTAATTCTTTAATTTGACTGTTTTGTTCTATTAGTCTTTCCTTTTGAGTGGAAATTATTTCATCTGCTATTTTCTGGTCAGTTGTTAGTTCTTCTAACTTCTTTGTTAAATATGCTTGTTGACTAAAGATATGATTATAAAGATCGGAATGTACCTCATTTGAAGTAGACTCTGACCCTTCATCATCGGTGATTTTGGTCATGAAGCACACCTTGGTCTGAGCCGCTGTCTCATCATCTGCTTCATCATCAGTCTGATCAAGCCAGTATTCTTCTTCGACCAACAGTGTTATCCCCGATTCCTTCTGTTCAGCAAGCATCAACTTGTTCTTGTAATAACTAGAATCCCTCACTTTCGGCTTCCAACATTCTTTGGAGAAGTGACCAGTCTTCTCACAATTGTACCACTTCGGTGCTTCATCCTTCTTTTCAAATACATTTTTCTCATCTGGCCTCTTATACTCAGCCCTCTTGTCCTCAAACTTCTTACTCGATTCAACATGTGCTTTGTGCTCGAAGTTCTTAGAGCCAGACGCATACCCTTGACTGTTAGAACTGGGCTTTTCCTAAACTGTCTTTGAAAAGATCTGGTAAGGAGTATCATAGCTTGCTTCATACTTTTAACATCATCTATCCCATCTGCTTCATTCTGTTCCTCATCAGACTGATTACCCACATTCTTTGAGTATTTCCTGTTAGACATTAAAGCAAGTGGATCTAACTCTTCTTCCTTAACCTCTCTTTTCTTTTCTTTCTTTTCTTTCTTCTTTTTCTTAGCTCTCTTTTCATCAGTATCTTCCTCATCCTGTTTCAGGGTTTCATACATCTCTTGCAGAGGCAAAGTAGCTAATCTAGCATTCTGTTTCATTCGGTGAGCATACTTCTTTCACTCAGGTTGAAGAACACTCAGGAATTTCACATTGTGCTCGATTATTGACTTGTCTATTTTGTACCTGTTCAGCTCATTCAGAATCGTAGTGAAGCGATCATACGTAGCATCAAGTGCCTCTCCTTCCTTTTGTTTAAAGTTTTCGTACATATTGATGGCATTGGAGATATTCATTTGGTTCTCCACTTCAGATCCTTGATATAGCTTTATCAGTTCATCAAACATGGCTTTCCCAGAATAATTTTTGCTATCTACCTTTCGATAAATATCGTTGGTCAAGGCTTGAATAACCAGGGACTTTGCCATTTTGTCTCCATAATGGTTTTTCTTTTGTTCAGGATCATAAGGTAATGGTATAATCTCAACCCATTCTGGAATTGGCTCACCATCAGTAATAATTCCTCTTCTCATTTGTTTCTCCATAAGACCATTCTCAAGTGAATTAACAATATATTCCCCGTTCTTTTGTCGCTCAACATAATCCAAGAATCTGTGTTTCCATATCTTAAACTCCTTGGGAAAAAGAACAGGTGGTTTGTCCTTCGACCCAATAGTCAAGATGTCTCTCGCTGTCATATTTAGATTACTTGTTGATGATCGTTAAGTATTCCTTAGATTTGATTAGTAACAATTAATTTCACACTGTCATGTCCCAACCCACTTCTTGTCGCAACCCACGTCTTGTCGCAACCAAAAACTTGTCTCAACTAACAAGTTGCGAAAGTAGCCAAAAACTTGTCGCAGCAAACAGGTTGCAATACAACTTCAAAAAGATTCTTATTCCAACAGAAGATTGCGATAAGTACTGTTCACAATAAGGTAGGTTGCGATAGTTGATACTTGTCGCAACAGATAGTTGCGGTAAGCTACTGTTCACTTCGAAAAATTGCGATTATAACGGCTTGTCGCAACAGAGGGTTGCGATAGTATACTGTTCACTTTTTGTGGATTGCGATAGTTATGAATCCTCAAGAACACTGAAAGTTGCAAAAGTTATTAATATTCAAGAGTTGCGATAGTTTTGAATATTCATGTGTTGCGATAGTTTTGAATATCCAGATTTTCTTAAGTCGATTCTTCAAAAATGATCCAATTCCTCTGAAAATTGGTACGCGGGTTCGCAACAATATTCTGGACAACTTTAATTCTTCAAGTTTTGTCCAAAAACCGCTAAAACAGTGATTTTCAATCCAAAACAGTAGGTTTTCCTCAAAAAGTCCGAAAATCGAGTTTTGCACAAATTGAGACTATTCCTGGTGTAATTGCGGAATCAAAACACACAGGGATGATAATCAAACACTCCTAGATCAATTCTAATCCATTTGAAGCACTCAAATGGCTAAAATCGAACAGAAATGAATGAAAAATGAAGAACACTCAAATTTGCAAAAACTTCCAAAATTCTAATCTGATCTAAGTGATATACTATGCTCTGATACCAATTATGATCCCAGAACAAGTAATCAATCCATATTTAGCAATCAGATGGCCACCAATATATTCAATGAAGATCAATCACACAAAGTACAATAGAGAAAGTGTAGAGAGTGTCAGGATCGATTCTTAACAAGAATTAAACTTCTTAGAAACAGAATTTAGAGAATCTTGCGGAATAGAACTCTAAATCAATTAAAGAACAATCAATAGAAATTCAATAAACTGTATATATATCAAACAGTTATTACTCACAAGTTTTACACCAAACCTCAATCTTGTTGAACAGGCTCAACAAGACGATTTCTACTTCTCTAGAAATAGGATCTATGATCTTGAGGTTAATTCACTCTTGAATGAATATCAAATTCTAATTCACTCGTATAATATTCATGTATTCTAATAGCTATCTATCAATACTATTTATACAAAAGTAATTACAAGATAACTATCAAAAGTAAATTGATCTTCTGAATCTTCGTTAAACATATCTTGATCAATTCCTTATTTGTCTCCAAAAGCATCGCATCCCAGAATTATCAACTCAGCAGTATTAATGATGATTTGGCTCAGCAGCATTAACAACCTTCAGCAGTATTAACCTTCACAGTCTTCAAGCAGTAGTAACTCAGCTCAGCAGTACTAACCATGTCTAGCAGTATTAACTTCTTCTAGCAGTAGTAACTTCTTCTAGCAGTAGTAACTTCTTCTAGCAGTAGTAATCTCTTCTAGCAGTAGTAATCTCTTCTAGCAGTAGTAATCTTTCCTAGCAGTAGTAATCTTTCCCAGCAGTAGTAACGAAGAACTGGCAGTAGTAATGTAGACTTAGCAGTACTAACCATACTTAGCATATCTTCAGTTCCCAACAATCTCCCCCTAACTTGACTTTTAGGAAAAGAAGTCAAGTTCTTCAGATGATGCTTCCAAAACTTAGTCATCATGTACACACAGATTAGGACTTAGACCTAGACTCTGATTTAGAATCCTCTTTACCAAGAATCTACCCATTGCTGAATCCTTGTTGCAGGTCAGCTTAGTGTGTAACATTCCTTGCAGCCTCTTCATGCTGTGATTGTATATTTCATCTACCAGATAGTATTCTTGAGTTGCAGAGTCAAGGGAGATGACATATACTCCACAGTTTTCATAGAGCATCCAGTTGGTAATGGCTTGAAACTGTGTGTTTAACCTATGCTGAACTGCTTCAGGTTTGAACATTTGGCACAAGAATTCAAGTACCATTTTAGAAATTGACATCCCTTGCTCAGTCAGCATGTTTTCATATATCTTCATCCCAACTTTGAACATCTCTTCTAAGTCTGATCTTGAGCAAGTTCTGACAATTTTTCCCCAAGTAGAAAAGACTTCAAATTTTCCATCTGCTCTTTTTATCCTAATGAACTCCTTTCTACCATCTTTCAAAGTGTCCCAAAAGATGATTTCAGGAGCCTTAGATGATATTGGTTCAGCCTGAAGAGGAATTGGGTTAGAGTCAACACTAGTAATGTACAAATCACATTGGGCATCCGTTTGTGATTGCACATTGCCTGATTGCCCTGATGGAGTTGCCACTTCTTCTTCAGCAACTTTTCCATCAGATTTTTCTTTCACTGTTTCCTCCTGGGCCTCTTCTGCAGATGACTCCACCCTTGGCTTCTTTTCATTTTTCTTCTTTGAGGATATGGGCTGGGTTCTTGGTCTTTTCTTTGACATCATCTTAGTTCTTTTAAGAGTTTTAACAGCTTCAGGAGTTGGTTCAGCTGCTTTAAGTTTTTCAGCAGCAATAACCATTTCTGCTGCTATGGCTGTTACTGCTTCTCTTAGAACATGTAATGATGCTGCTTCAATGCTGTTCTTCACAATCCAGTATATTTCTTCATCTATTTCAGCTTGAGTTGTAGTCACTGCTTCCTGCTCAGTTTCTGCTGCTTTGTCTGTTTGGCCTTCAGCAGCATTAACAGTTTCTGCTGCTTGTTCAAACTCAGCAGCATTAACAGTTTCTGCTGCTGTGGTTTCTGCTGCTTTAACACACTCTTCCCCCTTTTCTGTATCACTGGACTCCCCCTTAAACTGTGCATAGCCCATTTCCATCTCAGTCTCTATGTGAACAGTCTCCCCCTCAATTTGTGGACCCTTCAGTTTCAGTTCTGCTTCTGACTCTGACTCCCCCTTTTTGGGAGCATCATCAGTTGAAGTTCTTCTTCTTAGCACAAATCTTGCCTTTTTCTTTTTGTTCAGCAACTTGGTGACCATCTTTTTGAGCTTCTCAATTTGAGACTGTTGGTAGGTGACCACAGTCTTAAGTTGCTCAATCTCTTTCTTTTGTGCCATAACATCCAAGTTGATATTCCCTATGGTTTCCATCAATTCCTCATAGTTATATCTATCCTCACCTTGGTTAGAAGTATTTACCTTCTTTAAAGGATCCTTGGAAGTTTCAGCAGAAGCCTTCTGCCTAGCAGAAGCACTACCTGCCCCCTTGGTTTCTTGGCACCTGGGTCCTCCTAATGATTTCTCATTTAGAGTTGCCATGGGGAAGGTCTTATTTATGTTACCACTGTCCTTCTCTGTGCTAGCAGAAGTAGTGGCAGCCTTAGCACCCATATGGTCATCCTTCTCCTTAGAGACCACCTTCTTGGGGTTGGGAGACACCCCTGTGGTTTCCCTGTTGATATTCTCAATTGGAGAATGCTCCAATTGAGGGCTTAAAGGCTTAGGGCTTTGAGTAGGTACATCAAGGGAAGGAGCCTTGTGCACCTTTCTTCTTTGAAACCTTTTGGTGATTGTGGGAGTGGGCTGTTCAAGAATGGACTGAGGGATGTCTTTTGAGATGGAAGGTTGGGATTGGTCATCAGTGGGTTGATCTAATGAGGGCCTTGATCCTGATGCCATACCTTCAAAGGGGTGGGACACAACCATCATTGTAGAGAACAATGGTGTGTCAACTCCTTCCGAGTCCCTAGGAAGTCTTTTCATATTTGAAAAAACCTTCCCTTTAGGGGATTTGGGTACATATACCTCAGTAAACTGAGGTAAGTCCATCAATTCCTTGTTAAGAACTTCTTGCACAAACCTTGGATACATAAAGGTCTTTTTGGATTCCAAGTTTGATACAAGATCATTAAAGATCATTGCTGAAAAATTGTACTTTCTGGCAGTGGATAAGCAGACCAAGGCATATGCAATGGGACTGCTGAACTCACTCCATCCAGTAGTTTTCTTGGAAATACAGTGCATCAGGGTATGAACAAGAAATCTCCATTGGTTGAAAAATTTTGACTTGTAGAATTTAAAAACACCAATGGGACCTTCATACCCCATTCTTTGTAAAGTAGAAAAGAGTTCTTCATTAGGAATAGAAGATATACCTGAAGCATCATTCAACTGAAGAGAGATGCGAATAACCTCTTCAGTGACTTTCAAGGGTTTATCACAGACCCTTGTTCGAATGGTTTTCTGCCCTTCTTCGACACTAACAGTGGCATTCTCCCAAAATTGTGTCTGATGTTCGATATAGATTGTTGGGCTCACCGTTAGGGCATAGGAGATGTGCGAGGATTTGAGAAAATCGACTATATCGTGAAATCCCGCAGCTTGTTTCGGCTTCTGAAGCATGGCTATTTCATTGTGCTCATCCACAAACTCCATGATTCCTGAGGATTCTTGAAAGAAAAGCACAGAGATTCTGGGAGACTAGGTTAGAACGAGAGAGAAGAAGTAAATGCGAAGAGTCGTTATGAACTTGGGCGGGCAAACAGGGGTATTTATATGCCCTAGATTATCAGAAGCAGTATTAACTACCTCGCAGTATTAACTACCGAGCAGTATTAACTGCCAAGCAGTATTAACTACCTTGCAGTATTAACGACCAAGCAGTATTAACTACACTAGCAGTATTAACTGCACTAGCAGTATTAACTACTGAGCAGTATTAACTACTGAGCAGTATTAACTACCAAGCAGTATTAACTACCTAGCAGTATTAACTGCACTAGCAGTATTAACTACTGAGCAGTATTAACTGAGCACTAGCAGTATTAACTACTGAGCAGTATTAACTGAACACTAGCAGTATTAACTACTGAGCAGTATTAACTGAGCACTAGCAGTATTAACTACTGAGCAGTATTAACTGAACACTAGCAGTATTAACTACCTAGCAGTATTAACTACCAAGCAGTATTAACTGCACTAGCAGTATTAACTACTGAGCAGTATTAACTACCAAGCAGTATTAACTGCCAAGCAGTATTAACTACCTAGCAGTATTAACTACTAGAACACAGGCAGTAGTAACTCTGCACTGTGCATCACTTGTCAAATCCTCAAATGTCATCTTACACATCACTTTTACCACTTCTCTTACCTTCTGCAGGATTATTTTCAAAAGTAGCATGTCCTCCATCAATTCATTTGAAATATTGAAGGCAGGCCATGTTACCTGTCATGTGCCTAGAGCATCCACTGTCAACATGCCAAATGCTTCTTCCCTTAAGCTGTTGGCTGCCCTGCACATCTGAGAAATCAATTAGTTTTTGTTGGGGACCCAAGCCATAGTGGTCTTGGGTCTCCCTTGATCATCAAAATACTTACATTCTGTTTTGATGAGCTTGTCAAAGTGAGGAACATCAGTGCTTGAGTACTTTGTTTTGATGATAGGTCTAGAAGCAGTACTAACTGATGTAGAAGTGCTAACTTTGGCAGCACTAACATTGCTTCCAGGAGTACTAGCCTTCTCAGCAGTATTAACTAACTTAGCAGTACTAACACTAGAAGCAGTATTAATTGTTGAAGAATTACTAACTGTGTTAGCAGTACTAACACTGCTAGTGACATTATTGCTTCCTGCAGTACTAACATTGTTAGCAGTACTAACTGAGTTGGCAGTATTATCATTGGTACCTTTAGGCATCCATACTCTAACACTTTCTGTTTCTGCCTTTTTCATGTGGCTTATGGTTTTAACTTGTTTCTTTGCCACAACTTTCCTCACAGACTTTTTATATCCCCCACTCTTTCTGTAACCAGCAGGTTTTTGAAAATATCTTTGAGCATTAAACCTTTGGTTAACTGGATTGAAATAACAGTGTTTGGCTAAGTGATTTAGCTTACCACAGATGAAGCAAGGTTTTGGCCTGTTGATTCTGTTCAGGTCAACTCCTTGTCTCATAGCCCACTGGTTATTCCAGTTCCTTTGATTTCCCCTCTGATTATCATGTTTTTGGGGCTTGAGCTCTTGAGATTTCTTACAAGAACAATGTTTACAGGTATTGGGATCCACAACTGTGGTCTGTTTGTAATGGACTCCCTTTTTCTCTTCATTCCTTTTGATCTCAGTGTTCTTGACACATGGACTCTCACATTCCTCATCAGAGTCTACTTTGTCAGTCTCATCCTCAGCAACTATTTCTTTTTCACATGGATCTATATTAATCTTTAATTCAGGTTCCTTTCTATCCTTGGTCTCTAACAAATCAGACTTGGGAGGTATGTAGTTATTGTTGTAGGGTGGAGGTGTAGTATTGTACCCTATCCCTACTTTCATCTTGTCATGGATTTGAGCCTTAATGATGGTATCCATGGTTTTAGAATCACAGGTAAACTTTTCAACATCAAGTTTAACCTTCTCAAGCTCTTCTTTTAATTTCTCATTCTCCTCCCCAGACACTTTCAGCTTAATCTCATACTCATTCTTCTCCCACTTCCAATAGTTAGTATCATAGTGGTGTTGAAGTTCATTAGCTTGAAAAGCTCTAATCTGTTCCTCAAACCTTTCTACAATCCTAACATAATCTTTCACATCTTTCTCTAGCCTCTTGAGGTCATCACACATACCCTGATTGTGATCCCTATATTTTTTAACAGCATCAATGCAAGCTTGAGAACAGAGTTTAGATTGTACCTCAGTGGGAATATCAGATACTTCTGCCATAAGAGCTTGATTCTGACAGGCTTCCTCAGCTTGATCACTCCAATCAAATCCCATTCCTTGTTGAGAAACATGGGCTTGAGAGGAGCTTCTGTTTTGGTTTCCATTTGGAGCCTGTTGATGTGATCCTCCATAATACTCAACCTTGGATTGGTCAAAGCCTTCACCATCTTCTCCAATCTTTCCTTCATTACATGGGCCATTTTCTATGATGTCCCATATTGCATAATTAGTGAGAAGAATGTACTGCTTGATTCTCAGTTTCCACATGTCCAATTTATTGGGTTTGAGCATGGGAACTTTTGAAACAGGAGTACTGTGAGTATCCATTGAATTGTCCATAGCTTCTAAGATACCAACGCTCTGATACCACTTGTCAGGATCGATTCTTAACAAGAATTAAACTTCTTAGAAACAGAATTTAGAGAATCTTGCGGAATAGAACTCTAAATCAATTAAAGAACAATCAATAGAAATTCAATAAACTGTATATATATCAAACAGTTATTACTCACAAGTTTTACACCAAACCTCAATCTTGTTGAACAGGCTCAACAAGACGATTTCTACTTCTCTAGAAATAGGATCTATGATCTTGAGGTTAATTCACTCTTGAATGAATATCAAATTCTAATTCACTCGTATAATATTCATGTATTCTAATAGCTATCTATCAATACTATTTATACAAAAGTAATTACAAGATAACTATCAAAAGTAAATTGATCTTCTGAATCTTCGTTAAACATATCTTGATCAATTCCTTATTTGTCTCCAAAAGCATCGCATCCCAGAATTATCAACTCAGCAGTATTAATGATGATTTGGCTCAGCAGCATTAACAACCTTCAGCAGTATTAACCTTCACAGTCTTCAAGCAGTAGTAACTCAGCTCAGCAGTACTAACCATGTCTAGCAGTATTAACTTCTTCTAGCAGTAGTAACTTCTTCTAGCAGTAGTAACTTCTTCTAGCAGTAGTAATCTCTTCTAGCAGTAGTAATCTCTTCTAGCAGTAGTAATCTTTCCTAGCAGTAGTAATCTTTCCCAGCAGTAGTAACGAAGAACTGGCAGTAGTAATGTAGACTTAGCAGTACTAACCATACTTAGCATATCTTCAGTTCCCAACAGAGAGAATGATAGTGTGTGTACTTGTGTGTGTAGCAATTGATGACCTAAATGAAATCTAGGCTAACATTACAGTATATAGTATGTGAGACGATCAAAATCGAAAAGTTTAACGTCAAACAAATTAAAGTTAATGAAAAATAAAAACAAATCTTATAATCAACACAACCTCCTAATTTTATCACCATCTTTGTGTGGGTATTGATGATTTGTACGTAGTACCCTTAATTATACTGAGAAACACAATCCAAGAGCTTGGTTTCCAATGATTTCATATGTTGTATCTGCATTTCCAGTTCCATTATTTCTCTTTTCAGATTCTTGTTTTCTTCCATTAGTAAAAGCATGGTTTCTTGATCTTCCATGGAGGCTGATATCGATGATGATGGTGTTTCAGGTTTTAAGCATGCTGGAAATCCACTGCCTTCACATTTCTTTCTCATGATTTCCGTTAACAGGTGTCTGCTTCCCTTTTGAAACTTTTCATGTTGAAATTCCCATCTTTTTGAACTTGTTTTCTTGAATCCCTGCAAATTATATATTTCCATATCAAAAACTACATAAATCTGTTTTAATGTTTTCTACGGCATCTCTATTCGCAACATTAACACCAAATGTTACACCAAATCCATATATAAAAACTAAAACTTGGTGTAAACTTTGATGCAAACAATAAATCCACCAAAACGTAAGATTATATATATGTATAGATTTCTTTCTATCTTTTTCTATTTGTATCAAATGAATAGTGTTACACCAAGTTTAGTGTCTTACAAATTACACCATATCCGTTGTAAGATTTATGTTCCCATTGGAGATGATATTGGTAAAGGTTAGAGTGATCAGAAAATTTATGAAAAATGATTAAATTAACATAGTACAACAAATAATATATGTTTAAGTTATTATCTGAGGTCATGTTTGACAAACTATCATAAGTTATTAGTTTATTTTTTAGTTTGTTATAAAATTTGTTTATTTTTTTTTTGCTTGTTGAAGAAGGATCTTCCTATTAGTCATGCTAGTTTTACTAAAAGTTACTTTAGGTATCATTGCATGAAGCTCTATGGCTTTTTCTAACTTTTTTTTTTGTTACAGTTATTTGGGCAAAAAATTGATTACCGGCAACCCTAACCTGTCCCACACGAAACTTGTCTCCAAGAACACCAATGTGATGAGGCATTTTTTGGCTCACTCAGCGGCTGAGGCTGGTGGAGGGGGCTGGAATCGAACTCAGGACCTATTATGTATTTGAGCAAAGTCACCTCACCCCTTTGCCAACTGATCAGGTTTTAATTTATATTTTTCTAATTATCTTTTAACTTGTTCTTTTAGATTATATTACATTATTATTTAGCTTATCAAGAACATTTTTTCCTCCAAACATTACTACTTTATTAGTTAACAACTTATTTAACAAGAACCACAAGGGTTGTGGCGTGGTGGTAAGGCCTGGGGACATCATAGCGGTTGCCCGGGTTCGAGCCTCACACGCAGCACTTGTGGCCACGGGGGAATTAGATCCCCGGGCTGCATGCTTTAGCAGCTGGGCCTCGGCCCAAATTGCCTGGGGATTAGTCCGGGCCCAATGTGGCCTGGGATACCCCTACCAAAAAAAACTTATTTAACAGTTAATTAGTCAAATATTATATTTAAATTTTATTAGCATAAAAATTTGAAATCGTTCTATCCACTAAACATACGATTGCATTGTTTTTGTACTTCTGTTATTATGTTAAATAATTGTACCAATTAAAGGGTGTTTAAATATGTTTTCATAATTATTTTTGACATCTAAAAATCAAATTATAACAGTTAACAATAAAATTAAATGACTATAGTCAGGAACTGAATAGTTCAATTGTTGGGAACTGAAGATATGTTAAGTATGGTTAGTACTGCCAGAACAACATTACTACTGCCAGATCAATGTTAGTGCTGCCAGAACAAAGATACTACTGCTAGTTCAAGGTTAGTACTGCTGAGTCATTAATGCTGCAAGAACATGATTAGTACTGCTAGACAAGTTACTACTGCTGGTACATGGTTAATACTACTGAACAAAAGTTAGTACTGCTGGTGTATTACGAAAACTGTTAGTACTGCTTGGGCATATCGAAGATTACTACTGCTGGAAGATTATTAGTACTGCTTGAAAAGAATGAAGTTAATACTGTTTGGGATCAGAACATGGAATGCGAGATTGAAGGAGATAAAGATGGAATGATTGAAGATATACTTAAAAGAATATTCTGAAGATCATTTAATTTTTTATAGTTATCTTGTAATTATTGTGTATAAATAGTGTTGATAGATAGCTATTAAAAAGACGATATACAAGAGAAAATAAATACAATTAGAATTCGATTGTGTTTTAGAGAGAATTAACCTCAAGGTTTAAGAACCCTATTTCTAGAGAAGTAGAAGTCGTCTTGTTGAGCCTGTTCATCAAGATTGAGGTTTGGTTGTAATCTTGTGATTCGAAACAGTGAATACAAACAATTGTGTGTTTTCTGATATATTGTTCTTTGATTGTGGGAATTAAAGTTCTATTCCGCAGATTCTTTAATTCTGAATTCTAAGTATTGTTAATCTTGTTAAGATTCGATCCTGACAAGTGGTATCAGAGCTTGTGTTTCTTAGAATTCGACAATTATTATGGACAATTCTATTGAATCAAACAGTACTTTTGATTGGAGTGATCAAGCAGAAGAGGCAATCCAGAATCATGCACTCATGGCAGAAGTCTCAGATATTCCTACTGAGGTAAAATCTAATCTCTGTTCTCAAGCTTGTATAGACACTGTTAAAAGGTATAGAGATCACAATCAGGGAATGTGTGATGACCTTAAGAGATTAGAAAAGGACATAAGAGATTATGTATTGATTGTTGAGAGGTTTGAAGAACAAATTAAGGCTTTTCAAGCCAATGAACTTCAACACTCATATGATACAAACTACTGGAAGTGGGAAAAGGGTGGTCTGGAGTTCCAACTGAAAGAGTCTAGGAAAGAGTGTGAGAAACTAAAAGGAGAGCTTGAGAAAGTTAAACTTGATGTAGAAAAGTTTACTTGTGCCTCTAAAGTCATGGACAACATAATCAACTCTCAAATCCATAGTAAGTTGAAACCAGGAATAGGGTACAATGCCACACCCCCACCCTACAATAACAACTACATCCCTCCTAAGTCAGACCTATTAGAAACCAAGGATAGGAAGGACTTACCTAAAGGAGCCACTGAAGTAGATCCATTAGATGAAGTAGTTGTTGAGGATGAGACTGAAAAAGTAGGATCTGATGAGGAATGTGAAAGTCCATGTGTGAAGAACAATGAGATGAAAAGGACTGACAAGGGAAAGGGAGTTCATTATACACAGACCACTGTTGTGAACTCTAAAACTTGTGAACATTGTTCTTGCAAGAAATCTAATGAGAATAAGCCCCAAAAACATGATAAAAGGAGGGGAAATCAAAGAAATTGGAATAACCAGTGGGCACAAAAGCAAGGAGTTGATCTGCAAAGGATTAACAGACCAAAACCTTGCTTTATCTGTGGCAAATTGAATCATCTTGCCAAACACTGTTATTTTAATCCTGTTAACCAAAGAATGAATTTTCAAAGAAGTTTTCAAAAATCCTCTGGTTATAGGAAACCTGTTAGGAACCATGTGGCTAAGAAACAAACTAAAGCCACAAGCCACATGAAGAAAAAGCCTGAAAAAGAATGTGTCACAATGTGGGTTCCTAAAAGTACTGCAGCCTCAGATAATGCTGCTAGCAGTGTTAGTGCTGCTAACACTGTTAGTACTTCTTCAAAAATTAGTGCTGCTAGCAGTGTTAGTGCTGCTAACTCTGTTAGTGCTGCTAACTCTGTTAGTGCTGCTAACTCTGTTAGTACTGCTGACTCTGTTAGTACTTCTTCTAAAGTTAATACTGCCTCTAGTGTTTATGCTGCTAGACCAATTATATTGACAAAGTACTCAAATTCTGCAGTACCTAAGTTTAAAAATCTCATCAAAACCCAATGCAAGTACTTTGATGAGCAAGGGAGACCCAAGACCACTTCGGCTTGGGTTCCCAATAAAAACTAATCGATTTATCTAATGTGCAGGGCAACCAACAGCTCAAGGAGAAGAGCATTTGGCATGTTGATAGTGGTTGCTCCAGGCACATGACAGGTAACATGGCCTGCCTCCAGAATTTCAAAAGAATTAATGGAGGACATGTTGCTTTTGGAAATAATCCTGCAGGATGTAAGATAAGTGGTAAAAGTAATGTGTCAAAAGGTAAGATGACATTTGAGGATTTGACAAGTGCTGCAAAGTGCAAGTATAGTTACTACTGCTAGTGCAGAGTTACTACTGCTAGTGCAGAGTTACTACTGCTAGTGCAGAGTTACTACTGCTAGTGCAGAGTTACTACTGCTAGTGCAGAGTTACTACTGCCAGTGCAGAGTTTCTACTGCTAGTACATATTTTCTACTGCCAATGAGTAGTTAATACTGCTCAGTAGTTAATACTGCTTTGCAGTTAATACTGCTCAGTAGTTAATACTGCTTTGCTGTTAATACTACTCAGTAGTTAATACTGCTTAGTAGTTAATACTGCTTTGCAGTTAATACTGCTCAGTAGTTAATACTGCTTTGCAGTTAATACTACTCAGTAGTTAATACTGCTTTGTAGTTAATACTGCTCAGTAGTTAATACTGCTTTGTAGTTAATACTGCTTTGTAATTAATACTGCTTAAGTAGTTAATACTGTTTGTGTAGTTAATACTGCTGTGTAGTTAATACTGCCTTGCAGTTAATACTGCTCAGTCGTTAATACTGCTAAGTCGTTAATACTACCTTTATAGAAAATTAGGGCTACTACTGCTATAAATACCCCTGTTTGCCCGCCAAGGCTCATAACGACTCTTTGCATTCAACTTCTCTCTCTCGCTCTAACCCTTTTCTCCCTAGAATCTTTGTGTTTTCTATCAGAAAGAACAACGATTATGGAGTTTGTCAACGAGCACAATGAGATTGCGATGCTTCAGAAGACGAAGCAGGCCGCAGGATTTCACGACATTGTGGATTTTCTCAAGTCCACTCATATTTCTTATGCCCTAACGGTGAATCCAACTATCTACATCGAGCATCAGACGCAATTTTGGGCCAATGCCACCGAGGAATCCGAAGATGGGCAGAAAGTCATCCAAACAAGGGTATGTGACAAACCCTTGAAAGTTTCAGAAGAACTCCTTCGCATCACTCTTCGATTAGATGATGCCTCAGGTATAACTTCTATTCCTAATGAAGAACTATACTCAACTTTACAAAGAATGGGGTATGAAGGTCCCATTGGAGTTTTTAAGTTTTACAAGTCTAAATTTCATACACAATGGCGATTCTTTGTTCATACCTTAATGCATTGCATGTCAAAGAAAACTACTGGATGGAGTGAGTTTAGCAGTACCATTGCTTATGCCCTGGTATGCTTGGCCACTGCCAGGAAGTTTAATTTTTCCCAAATGATTTTTAATGATCTTGTGTCAAACCTGGAATCCAAAAAGCGGTTTTATATGTATCCAAGGTTTGTTCAAGAAGTGATAACTAAGGAATTGACGGATATACCTCTATTTGATGAGGTATATGTACCAAAATCCCCTAAAGGGAAGGTTTTCTCAAATATGAGGAGACTTCCTAGGGACTCGGAAGGAGTTGACACACCATTGTTCTCTACAATGATGGTTGTGTCCCACACAAATGAAGGTATGGCATCAGGGTCAAGGCCCTCATTAGACACACCCACTGATGACCAATCCCAACCTTCCATCACAAAAGTAATCCCTCAGTCCATTCTTGTACGACCCACTCCCATAATAACCAAAAAGTTTGAAAGAAGAAAGGTACACAAGGTTCCTTCCCTTGATGTATCTCCTAAGAGCCCGAAGCCTTTAAGCCCTCTAGTGGAGCATTCTCCATTAGAGAATATCGAAAGGGAAACCACAGGGGTGTCTCCCAACCCCAAGAAGGTGCTCACTAAGGAGAAGGTTGAGCATGTGAGTCGCAAGGCTGCCACTACTTCTGCTAGCAAAGAGAAGGCCAGTGGTAAAATACCTAAGACCTTCCTCACGGCAACTCAGGGTGAGAAATCATCCAGAGGTCCCAGGTGCCAAGAAACCAAGGGGGTAGGTAGTGCTTTTGCTAGGCAAGAGACACCTGCTAAAACTTCCAATGATCCTGTAAGGAAGGTAAACACTTCTAAACCAGGTGAGGATAGATACACTTATGAGGAATTGATGGACACTATTGCAAGCATAAACACAGATGTGGTCAGTCAGAAAAAGGAAATTGATGAACTCAAGAAAGTGGTCCTCTATCAAAACTCACAGCTTGAGAAGCAAAGGAAGATGATCACTAAGTTGATGCACAGAAAGAAGAAATCTCAGTTTGTCCTTAGGAGAAGAAACCCTACCAATGATGCTTCCAAAAAGGGGGAGTCAGAATCTGATATAAACATGGAGGATGAAAAAATTGAGGGGGAGTATGAGTATAAGGTTGAGGGGGAGACTGAGGAGGCTGCAGATATTACAAAGGAAGCAGAAACAGAAACAGCAGCAGAAACCACCGTTACTGCTGCTGATCTTACAAAGGATGCAGAAACAGAACCAGCAGCAGAAACGGTTACTGCTGCTGAAGTTGCAAAAGAAGCTGAAAGTGAGAAGAAAGCAGAATCTGTTCCTACAGTAACTAAAACAGAGATTGATGAAGAGATATATTGGATTGTGAAGGACAGTGTCGAAGCAGCAGTATTAAAGGTCATAAAAGAAGCAGTAACAGCTATAGCAGTAGAAATGGTTACTGCTGCTGAAAAACAAAAGGCAGCAGAAACTGTTAGTGCTGCTAAAAGCCACAAAGAAGAAACAGCTGAAACCACTCCTGAAGCTGTTAAATCTTTCAAAAGAACAAAGAGGCCAAGAACAAAGTCAATAGCCTCAAAGAAGAAAGATGTAAAGAAGCCAAGGGTGGATCCAACTGTAGAAGAAGCCCAGGAGGAAGCAGTGAAAGAGAAATCTGATCCAAAAGTTGCTGAAGAAGAAGTGGCAACTTCATCAGGCCAACCAAGCAATGTACAATCACTGCCAAATGCTCAAAGTGATTTGTATATTACTGTGGTTAATACTAATCCAATCCAAGCTGAACCAATATCTTCTATGGCTCCTGAAATCATCTTCTGGGACACATTGAAAGATGGAAGAAAGGAGTTCATCAGAATCAAAAGGGCAGATGGAAAGTTTGAAGTTTGTCCTACTTGGGGAAAACTTATCAGAACATGCTCTAGATCTGACTTGGAAGAGATGTTCAAGGTGGGAATGAGGCTATATGGAAACATGCTGACAGAGCAAGGTATGTCTATCACCAAGATGGTTCTTGAATACTTGTGCTTGATGTTCAAACCAGAAGCAGTTCAGTATTTGATGGCAAGGAATTTTCAAGTCATCACCAACTGGATGCTCATTGAGAATTGTGGAGTGTATGTCATCTCTCTTGACAATACATTTCATGGATATTATTTGGTGGATGTTGTATACAAGCACAGCATGAAAAAGTTGAATGGAATGCTGCATGCTAAGTTGGTGAGTGACAAAGACTCTAAGATGGCAAGATACCTTGTAAAAAGGATTCTCAATCAAAGTCTGGGATTGGATCCTACTTGAAGATTCTGATGCTAAGTTTTGTCATCATCAAATAGGGGAAGATTGTTAGGAATATTTCATATAGATTTGATGTGTCAAAACTTCAACTTACAAGGGTTCGAATTGTAATATGTTTATTTTATAATTATCCTTGTAAATTCTAGTTTATCTAGGATTCCTAGTTTATCTAGGATTGGTATTTATCTAGTTTCTAGTTTATCTAGGTTTCTAGTATATAAAGAAACCTAGAGATATAGAATTAGACGTTCTTGAAACCCACGTTTAAACAAAAACGTGTAGATGTGTGTGCATGAGCCCCAAGGTTCTTAATCCTAATACTTGAGAAGAAGTATTCGTTTGTTGATAACTTAGGTCAACAAATTGGGGCGTGAGTATGTAATCAGTATGTTTAAATTAATGAACCTTGTTAGCTATACAAATCTGACGTTTAATTCCGCTGTTCATGTTGTGATTTGTATATGTTTATTCCATGATCTAGAACTAATCATTCTTGAGCTTAAAGATCCGGTTTAAGGTTTATATAAATCCTATCAGGTGGTATCAGATCACATGGTGCTCTCTGATCTGGAAGAAAAACAAGGTTTAATGGAAGATTTGAAGAGACGAAAGAAGACGAACGAAAGAAAGAAAAAATCAGATTTTTCGCAGAAATTTTCTGGAAAATCACAGCCGGCCGTTTCGCCTATTCCCGGAGATTGAACCGTCGGATCGTCGCGATTTTTGGACAGCAGCTTCGGAACACATTGTTTAACATTATGTCTGGTTGGATTGGCCGTACGACGTCCAGAACGCTCCCAGAAATTCTCGAAATCCAGCAGTTTTTTTTCTTGATAAAAATTGTTCTTCACTCAGAATTCCTCAAAGCCATGAAATCAAAGCCGCGATGCAATGGAGAATACATGTCACACACCATGTTAGGATCATGCTCGACAAAAGGAGGATGATTTTTGTTTGTTTCAAGAAAATTCACACACACAAGGTATGAAGGTTTGATGAACGATAGAGGAAGAATGCTTAAATGACTACCCTTTGATCGTCATCAGTTGATTACAAAAAGGAAGATTAATTAGAGTTTGTTTGAAGAAGAAGTGAAAGTTAGAGTTTGTGTTCTTATCATATCTTTAAAGGTATCCTTCACCTGTTAAAGATAACCCGTGATATTATGAAGATTATTAACGTAATTGTTCGAAGAATGTGACTTCAATTTGACGAAATCTTAGAGAAGAAGATTGGTCGAAGGACACGGATCCCCTCATTCATGAGAATGACGTTGTTGTTCACTTGGTTTCTACGGGATATAAGACTCAAGGTTTGGTTTTTTACTTCAACTTCAAATAGATAATGGTTGATTTTCTTTACAACGTAATTGATATAACCTCGAAGACACAAGGATGGTTAGCATAAATTCAGGGGAAGAAGAAGTGTTGATCATTCAAGGGGAAGATTCAAGTTTGATAAGTTTTGGATTTGATTATGTCAAAAAGGGGAAGAGCTACTTGAAGATTCTGATGCTAAGTTTTGTCATCATCAAATAGGGGAAGATTGTTAGGAATATTTCATATAGATTTGATGTGTCAAAACTTCAACTTACAAGGGTTCGAATTGTAATATGTTTATTTTATAGTTATCCTTGTAAATTCTAGTTTATCTAGGATTCCTAGTTTATCTAGGATTAGTATTTATCTAGTTTCTAGTTTATCTAGGTTTCTAGTATATAAAGAAACCTAGAGATATAGAATTAGACGTTCTTGAAACCCACGTTTAAACAAAAACGTGTAGATGTGTGTGCATGAGCCCCAAGGTTCTTAATCCTAATACTTGAGAAGAAGTATTCGTTTGTTGATAACTTAGGTCAACAAATTGGGGCGTGAGTATGTAATCAGTATGTTTAAATTAATGAACCTTGTTAGCTATACAAATCTGACGTTTAATTCCGCTGTTCATGTTGTGATTTGTATATGTTTATTCCATGATCTAGAACTAATCATTCTTGAGCATAAAGATCCGGTTTAGGGTTTATATAAATCCTATCATCAATAATTTTATGAGCAATGTTAAATAAACCATCACTCATATACCGAATAATTAAACCATTCTTGTAGATTCCTCTATTACATATATTAAAAATCAAACACCTCCTTTACGTTTTTGAATTTTTTTTTGAAGTATATAATATTTATATACTGCAAATACAATAAAAAAAACACACATACCCTCTTCACCTTTGATGAGGTTTGAACCCATGACCAACTACAAGGTCAAGGATTCCGATACCGCTAGGCTAAAGGTCCTTTGATTACGTTTTAAAACTTTGTGCAACCTCAACGAGGATTTGTTTAACAGCCCTCTAATTTTACATTCTCCATTAAAAATCAATTTTGTAACACACTTGTGCACCGATCTTTACACTGAATCATTTAGTTAAGTGACTTTTAATGGACATTTAATTAGGAACGTGTCTATATTTGTATTTTTTGGGCAAAAAGTTGATTATCGGCAACCCTAACCGGACCCACACGAAACCTGCCTCCAAAGACGTCAATGTGAGGGGGCATTTTTTGGCTCACTCAGCGGCTGAGGCTAGTGGAGGGGTCTGGAATCGAATCCAGGACATGTTATGCATTGGGCAAAGTCACTTCACCCATTTGCCAACTGAGCTACACGTCAGAGGCTGTGTCTATATTTGTATACTAAAATATTTTAAGCATATTTGACTCAAAACCCATATTTTAGGAAATATTAAAACGTAAGTTTCACACATAGTTGTATAAATTAAATTTTGAACTCGTCAAATTCCAATATATATAATATAAGGACACAAGGCAAGAATCGTTGGATACGTCAATTGTCAACAACCAAGACATCAAACTAAGAAAAAACATTCACCTCATTAATTTTAAATAATTAAATAAATTTTAACAAATTTTATTTATATTATTTTATAAAGGCTATGTTTGGAAAACTAGCTGATAAGCTAGCTGTTGACTCATAAGCTAGTTGGTAGCTGATGGTAGCTGATAAGCTAAGCTAGCTGATGAAGAAATCACGATTGACAAAAACTAGCTTATAACATGTAAAACGACCAAAAATGACATATTCAAAAAATTATCAATTACAATATTTAATTATATAATTAAAACTATATTATAAATATAATCTGTTATTTAATACAACCAATGTAGTAAAAAAATTAAATAATATAACATGTTAATTAAAAGAATTTAAAATTTATTATAACATATATACGATAAATTTTAAATTTGTTAAAACAAGTTTTTGTAAAAATATATATTAATCTATGATTTTAAAATAACGGTTACATATAATATGAAAAAAATAATCAAATAATAATTAAAACGAAAATAGTAATTGATAATTAAAATACATTGATTAATATTAAAAAATATATAAAATTAATTTATATGATTAAAAATAACTCTAAATAATTAAAAATAAATATCAATTTATAATTAAAAATTAATTTAATAATTTTCAGTTAATAATAGTTAATAATAATTAAATTAAAAAGTTAATTTTATTTATAATAATAGTTAATAAATAATAATTGATATTAATAAGGGCAATTGAAAATTTTACAAAAAGCTATTGGAAAGCTACTTCAAATAGCTAGTTTATGGTCATCCAAACATGTATCAAGAAAAAAAAGTTAGTTTTTTTTTCAAACGATGCCAAAGTTATATAAAAAATATAATGTTTTTCTATCATTATGAAATAATAATAATAAATTTAGCTTGTAAAAATTCTTTATTAATTTATTTTGTGTCTGTTCAGTGCACCATATTTAATTAATAACAGAATATTTGTCAAGTAAAAATTTATAAACCGGGTATTATTTTGTTGTAAAAAACAATGATCACAATTTTCTTTTAAAACTGAAGTTAAATTGTTCCGGATCAAGACATGTCTCTTGTAATAAAAACCAATTTTTTACCATCAAATTTACTATTTTTTCTCTTTAAGAAAATATATATTATGTAATCATAACGAGTAAAACGTATATGACATCACATATTTTTCTACAGTTAAAAATCATGATGATGTAAATAAAAATACAACAAAAATATAATCTACGCGATCTAAAAAAAACAAAAAAAAGTAGTCAAATTTGGTAGTCTTTCGGCCAAAATGGACTTATATCTTTTGTTATAATTTGAAAAAACTCATATACTTATTGTTTTTAATTTTTTTGGTAGGTGAATTTCTAGCATCTCAAAGTTTCTCTAAAATGGAGAACCAAAAGCTAAATTCTAAAAAAATTACATTCATCTCCAACAGATTTTTCATTTGTTTAAAAACATTGATTATAATATTAAAATATTTCATTCGTCTATTAAAATATTATTTCTCTCTCTACATATTTATTTTCAAAGTTTTCTATTGGTAATCATTTTTGGAGTGATCTTCATATTTAGAGAAAAACTCATTCTCTCTCCTACTTTCTCCATTTTAGGGATAGTTTTAGGGAAGCTGTTGGAGCAAAAGTAGAGACCAAAATCCCCATATTCTCCACTTTCTCCAAAATGGGAAAGTTGGAGATGCTCTTAATGTCAACATGAATTTTACTTGTTTCTAAACATTTGACTTTTATGTCTATTCACATCAAATGTCTTTACTTCTACTTGTTACAAGAGTAAATAGGTAAGTTAACTTGAGTATCTTGTAATAAAAATGTTGTAAATCTTATGGGTACGACTATAAAGTTAGAAATTAGAACAAATTGGAACCATATTGAACCAAATCAAACATCGTGTTTGAAGTAAAACCAAATCAAACCGAACAATATTTTACGAAGCTTGAAGAGATAGAAAGAGAAATTAACATACATAGGTATTGAGTTGGCGAATGAAGCTCGAGAAATTATTGTGTTTGAAGTACCGTGGCAACATCTGTTCCGAAAACTCTGCCGGAGACCACACAACAAAACCGTTCCCCACCTCATTCCATGACACCACCCTCCTATAACCGCCGCCGCGGCCACCACCACCACCACTATTCTCTTCTTCCTCCAGCAAATCATAGGTTTTTAACAAAAAGGGTGCTGGGAATCTGCTCTTGGGTGATGCCACGGTTGATCTCCGGCTAGTCGTTGGTGGGTCCAACGGCTGATCGGCTGCCATGGTGACCAAGAATTTTATTTTTTCCGGCCGGCGACTCACGAGTGAACACCCAGCAGAAAAGAAGTAAATTAAAGGAGAGCCTATCTATACTTGACCCTTAGTTAGTGGGGTATTTCTAGAGTTATGGAAGACGGCTTGTCATTTTTGCCATTGGTTTTACTTTTATCCCTCAAGTGCATGCATGATGCAATATTTTTCCTTCCAAAAATACCTTTAATCATCTCTAACATTATTTTTTTTCCGACATAATCTCTAATTATATTGTTTTTATATTTATATCCTAATTTTTTAATCCAAAGTTTCAATGTTTGCTTTCTTACAAGGTTCCAACAAAAATAATAATAAAATAATTAAGAGAATAAAAAAACGATCAAAACATATAACATTACATATGATTTTACATTAACGATCAATACAACAGTATTTGGGTGACTAGCCCACGATCTTAGGTCGCGGCCAAAGTCACGTGAATCACATGTTATTGTACATGGAATTTTAGTGTCAAGTCACATATGATCCGACCATTTTTTTATTCTCCTATTAATTAGTTATTCTTTTTGTATGAACTTGAGTCTCTCTTTCTCTCTCTCTATCTATATATATATATATATATATATATATATATATATATATATGCAGAAAATGCAAAACCATTTGTGCATCTTTAGATTATTTAATCCATATAAAATTTGAATAAATAAAAGCAAATCATTAAGGCTACTAGCTATACTTTAGTTACATAGTTTTTAACAAATACTCCTTATAATGTGATTTTCCTGATAATGTTTCGATAAATCAAACACTTCTTATAATTTGATTTTGATGTGATAAATGGAAAATTAGTGATGATCACGTCCACAATTATCGACTCTGTCTATTCTCATTAGGCCATCCGTACCCCAAGCGGGATGGGGCTCGGGATGGCCAGCGGGGTTGCGGGGATGGGCTACGGGCTCGGGGATGGTTGCGGGAAGGGATGGAATTCGGGGATGGGATCCCGATCCATCCCGAAGGTTTTTTAAAAAAAAATTTTAATTAAATTTTTAAAAATAATGCCATTCAACGGCTCTTTGTAAATTTTTTTTTTTTCTCAATTTAATCCCACTATATATTTAACCCTCAACCTCTTATTTCTCACACCTCTCAACCTCTTATTTCTCACACCTCTCAAATTCTCTCAACCTCTTATTTTTCACACCTCTCAAATTCTCTCAACCTCTTATTTCTCACACCTCTCAAACTCTCTCAAATTCTCTCAACCTCTTATTTTCACACCTCTCTCATCATGAATTCAAACAGAACACCTACATCCCGTCGTAACCGACCGAATACACCACAATCGCAAGAAGATCAAGAGCTTGGTTTCCAAACGTTTACACAACAAGGTTATCATCCGCAATTTTCGCAACAAATTCCGCCACAATGGTCGCAACAAAATCCGCCACAATATCCGCAACAATTTCCCCAACAATTTCACCAACAATTTCACCAACAAATTCCTTACCAATTTACACGTCCCGGGTTGATTGAACAAGGTTTTACTCCGGCCAACTTCAATCTCGACGACGACATTGTTCCGGAAACCCAACCTTCTACCCCGAACACACCACAATCTATCCCGACACAACAATCTAACCCGGAACCATCAAATCCGAGACCAACGAAAGCCGCCAAACAAACGTGGAGTAAAGCCGAGGAACTCGTGTTAGTGTCGGCGTGGGTTGACGTTTCGGAGGACCCCGTGGTCGATAACGCACAAAGCGGTGGTAATTATTTTTATTGATATTATTATTATTATTATTATTATTATTATTATACTTAATTTTACATAAATGTAGGAAGTTTTTGGGGCCGAATCGGGCATGTGTTCTTTACTCGCATGGGTCGTGAACCAGGTTATAGATCAACCCATCAACTCAATAGCAAGTTCAACGACCTCAATAAAAGAGTTAATTCGTTTGGCGGCATCTACAACAACTTGCTCAATAATAGATCAAGCGGGATGAGTGAGGCCGATATATCCCGAACGGCACATGAACGGTATCTAGCACGCCATAAAGTTGCTTTCACTCACGAACAAGCTTGGGACGTCCTAAAAAATGTCCAAAATGGGGAGCCGTTCCAACGATGACGACAACTTCATCGCGGGGTTCAAAACGTACCCAACCTTCCGATGATGACGATGACGAGCAAATTCAACGACCCATCGGGAGAAACAAGGCAAAAAAATCATCAACGAGTAATACGTCCGGGGCGAATACGGACGAAAGTGTTACTCAGTTGTTGACGACGTTCAACGACAAGATTGATGATACAATGAAATACAAAATGAAAAAAATCGATCTCGAACTTCAAAGGTTAGAACACGAACGAGAAATCGAACGAGATAAACGATTTGAGAAAGACTTCGAGTATTTCATAACCCCGCATGATCACCTTACGGGAAACGCTTTGAGGGCTACTTTAGCGAGAAAAGAGCAAATCCAAAAATTTCATAATTGGTAGTGTTTTGTATTTTGTAATTTTTATTTTTAATGAATGATATGAATTTTAATTTTTATTATTTATCTTTTTTTTATTTATTAAAAAATATATAAATATTTTTATTTTGGTAAATACTTAAATGTATAAATAAAAGAATTAAAATAAATGAGGTGGCAAAAGGGTTTGAGGGAATGGAGTACGGGTGTTTAGGGATCGTTAGGGATCGAGTGAGGGATGGAAGAAAAGCTGATGTGGCGCTGATGTGGAGTGGAATATTTGAAAGATTCCCTCCATGAGGTACTGATGGCCTTATATGATTTGCAGTTTTTTCCCATTTACACATGCAATGCTTCGATATTCCTAAAAAGTAGTAAATATATTATTTGATATTTTATTACTCTCTTCATTGTTCTAAAACTGTTACTTAAAACAGAATGATGGGTTTATTAGTGTTATTACATTTACATAAATCATTGTGTTCTCGCTTGAACTCTTCCATGTATATTTATGGCAAATGGTCTTGTGAGAAGTTGAACTTAACGTGAGAAGTGGATCTGAATCGTTGATCACTTTTAATCAAATGCCCTCCCATGAAATACGAATTGTGGCTTAGAAGGGAATTGATCTGGTGCATCTCGGTACATCTTATCTTCGTGAACCTCTCCCTCTCCCTCTCCCTCTCTCTCTCTCTCTCTCTCTATATATATATATATATATATATATATATATATATATGTGTGTGTGTGTGTGTGGAGAGAACATTGAATATGATTTCTAGATTATATTTTCTTTTTGAAAAAATTTGTTGATTTTTTTTTTAAATGCGACAAAATGAATATGTCCCGTTTTACACATGTATAAAATAAAGTTGTTTGATATTCTTTAAATGACTAGAATTTTGGTGTCTTTTATTTATTATCTAAATAAAATATTATATACTTACTTTATAACAGGAAACAAATTAATTTGAAGATTTTAAATATGTAGACATCGATGCTTACAAAATACTCATTCTACTATTGATTAGGATATTTGTTCCTTTTTGACTGACTATTAAAGAGGTTGGTGACTTGATTGTCCGTCGATATATCTTGTGATTTTGGTTGTGAATTTTGCAATTTTGGAAATTTCAAGCACTTTGCCGACACTTTCCAAAACTATTATTTTCATTTTCGTGTTTTTTAAGATGGATTTGTCACTCAATTTAATTGTCGTGTTTTGAAATGAAGGGAAATTAAAACAAAGATGCTAAAAAAACTTAATCGACTTCAACTCGCTTGTTATAGAGTTGATTTGGTACTGAAAAAGATTATCAACACAACTAAAACTTAGGTTTCATTTGTTGTATGAAAAATATGAGGGGCCATTTGGTTCGTTTCACGGAATCAGAATGGAAATAGGAATGAATATGTCCATTGTATTATATTCATTGATTTATGTTACTTTCCATTGTTGATGTTTGGTTTAAAAAAACTCTTCCTAGTCTCTCTTTTTCTCTTATACGATGTCATCTCCATCATCATCTTTCCCATCTCTCCTCCAATATGGTGTCTATGTATGAGTCCTCGTCCAACTGCCTACAGTCTATCTCCACAGGGAACGAATGAAGATGAGAAACAACAAAGTGAACCAGAATCAGGGGGTTTAGGGAAATCGAACCGAAGAAAAATAGATGATGAGAAACAGAGAACGAACGAAGATGAGAAACAACAAAGTAAACCAGAACCTGGGGGTTTAGGGAAATCGAACCGAAGAAAAATAGAAGATGAGAATCAGAGAACGATTGATTTCTACCTAGGGTTTCACAAAGAACAAATCGAACTGAAGAAAATAGAAGAGGGGAAACAGAGAACGATCGATTTGTAGTCTATCTAGGTTTCAACGATTTATCTAGAGTTTCACAAGGATCTATCTAAATTTCAATTCCTTCCTAAAACCCAAAATCGATTTCTATCTAGGGTTTCACAAAGAAAATCAAACAAACCCACAGTGTAGAAGATGAAAAACAAACCCACGATGTAGATTGTAGACGATGAACTGAAGAAACCCACAATGTAAAAGATGAGAAGATGAACAGAAGAAAATAGAAGACTAGAAACAAACGATTTGTATTGCACCAGAGAAAATAAAAGATGGATTAATTTGATTCATTCCTCCCAATTTAGAGTAGTTTTTGGGTCTTTCTATTATAATGATTGATTGCATTACTTGTAACCAAACATCATTAATCATTTCATTTTCATTCCTTTTTTGAACCAAACGAATACAATGAAATATAAAATACCTAAGATATTTTTGTTACTAGAAAAGATAGATATATTTTTTCAAATAATAAAAACATCAAAGCATATTTATAATACTTGAAACAACATCAAATATATAAACTCAATTTTTCCTTTTATAGTAAGTTGAGTGCACAAGAAATTGGTACACTCATGGGTTACTCTAGCAATGAAACTGATTTGATAGTAGGTTGAGTGCACAAGAAATTGGTACACTCATGGGTTACTCTAGCAATGAAAAGGATTTGGAAATTGGAAAGAATCATCTATCGAATTCGCGTCTTCCTCCGTCTCTAATGGATGTTTACTTTGAAAACTTTGGCCTTCTATGATATGATATTGTATGTCAATTATTTGAATCGACAATGAACCATAAAAAACGGATGGTTGGGTGATATGTTATTTTCTATGTCAGAAAATAAACATCGATGATGAAAAAGATATAATTTTAAAAATATTTAAACATTAAACATTTTAATTAAATAAATGATAGTTATACTTTTAATAAATATATAGAGTAGTCTATTTATCTAGTTAACTATTAAAGAATAGAATTAGAAAATAAACACTTGTTTTTAAAAGTTGACACTTTTATTAGACCAAATAATGATAAAAATATTCATTTTAAAACAAGCAAACAAATCGATAAAATAGATCCATTAGATCATCCCGTACATTAATTGCAAGACAATTGTAAAGCAATTGCAACCATGCCACGTCAGATTTCTAATTTGAACAAAATAAAAATATATAAAAAAGGTCTTTGTCTCGTCATAATATACTTTTATCTTTCTTGTCTCTCACATTCATTTTTTTAAAGACTTGAGGAACCTCAAGTGTCTAATAAGACCATCTTTAATAGGGTCACTAAATCTTACACTGAACACTAAACTTGATATAAATGACACTATTCATGTCTCCAATTGGGTCTCTATTTTCTACACTAGATTTAATGTAATGAATAGTATTACACTATATTTGGTGTAACACTATTCATACACTACTTTGTACACTATTTTTACACTACTTTTGACATCACTTTTAAAAATAGTGTTATCCATTGGAGAAGATTTACTATTAACACTAAAATTTACACTACTTTTTACATTTTTCTTGAAATTTGGTGTAAAATATAGTGTGACCGGTTGGAGATGCCCTAAGTAAAGTTTTTTTCAAGTCATTAACTCTAATAATGGTCACGTCTTGATTAAGCTTTCTTCAAACATTCCTTAAACAACCATTAGAGATGCTACTAATAGGAAATTGGTTTTTGGTTATTGCTAATGACAAATCAATACTTTTGTTGATGTGCCAGTGAATAATATAAGAAATTGTAGAGTATAATTTTTAATTTCTAAATTGTTTTATGTCACATCATATTTTGTGACGTCTTGTAGACTATATTTATGAAAAAATGTATAAATAATTTATTTTTTGTTAATATTATTAAAAAATGCAAAAGATAATTTTATATAAAATGCAATAAAATAAATTGCATAATAAAAATATAAACTTAATTCATAAAAGTACATCATTGTTCGTTTTAAAGTTACTGAAATTGCTTTATGTCACATCATTGTTCGTTTTGTAGTGGATGGTCCAAGTAACCTATGTTGGGGACATTTTTATCTTTTTAATCCACCAAATAACTTTCTTTTTTTGTATTTCCGTATCATTTGTGTAACACCCGAATTTTCGGTAAGTGAATTTGATTTCATTCTCAATTATTATTAGGTGGATTTTAGAAATGTAGTGAGGAAATGTCTTACCATAACTCATTTAGCCGAGCCATGAGCAGTTCGAGTTTGAAAGCCAAAATCTTGGTCTCGGTACAATTTAGGCGACTATGCCCGGCGATTATGCCAGGGGGCATAGTCACATGTCATTCTCGCGGTCAGGGAACAGCACACGGTATGTGTTGGGCGACAATGTCGACGATAGTGACAAATGTCACTCTCGTCGGGCAATGTCGCGGGGGATGTACAGAATGGTACTCAACGGGCGCGACAATGCCAGCGATAGTGACTTCTGTCATTATCGTCGGGCAATGTCGTGGTCGGGCCCAGGCAATCTTAAATACGATTTTTCTCACCTATTTCTCATTCATTACTCAAACCTTTCCTTCTACTTTTTCTCCCAACCGAACCCTTAGCAGTTATTGTAGGTTTTAGTAGGCATGGGAATTGGCCCCGACCCGTCGGGGAACCCGCTCCACCCGCCCCTATTGAGGATGTGGATTCCCCGATAAACCGGGGACGGGGACGGGGATGGGTATCACACTCCCTGTCCCGTCCCGTCCCCGTTTATATATTAATTAATATTTTTTGGATGTTAGTATGTATTTTGGATGTCAAATCTAAATACAATTACCTGATATGGTTTTGGATATTACTCGATATGGTTTTAAATATTACTCGATATTTATGGTATGTTTGACGCTATGCTTTTTTAGATTATATTGATTTTATTTTGGTTTTTGACTATCAATTGTTATATGATCTTGTGAATTTTTTGTATTAAATTAAATTCTTTCTATTTTAGGTTTATTGGAAATATATGAGAGATTTAAGCATATACAGTGCCTCACATATTTAATTTTAAATAGTTTATATAAATGGGGAAAAATCCCCGTTTCCCGTTGGGGATAGGGTTAGGATGTGATCATATTCTCCGACGGGGATGGGGATGGGGACGGGGATAAGATGAGGGAACGGGGATAAGATGAGGGAACGGGGACGGGGATGGGGATTGAGGTCCCCGCCCCATTCCCATGCCTAGGTTTTAGAGCATTTAAGGCATCAAGATTTGAGATTTCTTGAGTTTCATTGTTATCAATCTTAGAGCTGGATAGCAAGCTAGGAGCTTCTCACTTCATCTTCTCCATCAAGATTTTGCCAAGGTTTTCTATGTTTTTCTAACAAAACCTAAGTTGTGAGTCATTCTCATTTCCAAACCTTTATACATGTTAAAATCATCTCTTTTTACCTATGATTATCTCATTGTCTTTATTTTAATTTCATGTAAGTGTAATCTAAACTCATAATTTTGGGAGATTTTAGGGTTTGGTTATTGTTGGTAAAAATGTTAAAAAAAGAGTCTATTTGTGCTTTAATGACTTCTTAAAATGGTTGTTGCACCTTTATTATATTTATGGATTTTGGAAATTGTTAGTCAAATTAGAGTTTTGGAAATGCTTGGTTATTGATGAAATAAATTGGATGCTGACTTGTTATACTTGAATGGTCATTAGTTCAAGCATTCTAAAGTATAGAAAAGAAATGGGGAATTTACTATAATTGTAGCATTTGGTATGATTTTGGTAATTTTGGTATGGACTTTCATGGTTCTTACGTATTGGTGTGTGGAATATTGGTTATGCATACTTGGGAGGTATTTGGTGTAAACTTATGACTTTCGGATTATAGATGGAAAATGTGCATTTAATTGTGATGTGCTTTTTAATTTATACTTTTGTCTTAGATGGTGAGGGCCCAAGGTAAAGACTCGGATAAAGTTGAACTTGGTAACTCTTGGGTGAAAGACTTGGATAAAGTTGAACTCAATGTTATGGGGCTAAAGACTCGATAGAGTTGATGTCCAAAACGACTAAAGACTAAGATAGAGTTGATTTCCAAAACGACTAAAGACTCGGATAGAGTTGATGTCTAATATGACTAAAGACTCGTATTGAGTTGATGTCAATACGACTAAAGACTCGGATTGAGTTGATGTCTAAATTTATTTAAGGCCACTTCAAAGTTTATGAGCGATGTATTATCATTTGAGAATTGTGGAAAGCTATATGTTGTATTTTCGTTTTAATAGTCTTACTATTTAACCATTTGATCTCAATAGGCATTAGTCTAACACTTTTTCTTGAAATGACATGTATATCAGGTTCCTTAGCGACGGGGCTCGCAAGAGTTGAGGGATTAGCGTGTTGGCCGATAACGCCAACTTTTGGGGATTTGTCTTTTAGGAACTTTTGGCGCACAGATCCGAATAGAAGTCTTTTGGGGAATTGGTTGAAAATTGTATTAATCTAGACATAAATAGTTTAGATTAGTGTATTGTCATTGTTAATTCCGATTTATAGAACTAGTGTGGAAACCGCGCGTTGCGCGGTAGTACGGTTAAGTTAGGTATTGGTATGTGGATTGTCTAAATAAATAAAGGTTAGTTGTTAATATAATCAACAAATCATATCCGGGTGATTTCTAAAAGGTAGTATAATTTAATTAGTGTAATTTTAATATGTGTGTATATATGTATATGTATATATATATACATAATATGTAACATTAGTAAGGGTTGTATTCCGTTGAGAATGAAAGTTACCGAGTGAGATGCACCGAGATGCAATGGATCAATTCTCGTATCAAACACGATTCATGCATGAGTGAGGTTGAGATTAGAAGTGATTAAGGGTACAAATCTTTTCTTACATTCTCACATTAATTCTTTTTCTCACATGATTTTTTGTCACATTAGCGATGGGTGTATGGATAAATTCTGGATTGTTTGTATAATCGATGACCTTCATTAAGTTTTTTTCATTTGAAAACGGGATGGTACGTTTGCAACTTATTAATTAAGAAGGGAACATATGTACACCTAAATAACTAATATTGTATAAAAAATGACAAAAACTTAGTCTATAAATAATATCAAAATATTTTAGTTGATCATGAATATAAATTAATTTAGAGAATACTCTATTGTTAAAAGAGTAATGATCTCTACAACTAACATAAACAAATATTAAAATTTTATTAATACAAATTTATATGTTACAAATTAATGTAAGTAAATGTGCTTAAATCTAATCAATAAATATCATTTACTATAACTAATATGTTAATGTTTTTAAGTTGATTTTAATTTAATATAACAAATATATATATATCGAGATTTACATTAATAAAAATGAACGTTTTAGTATTATATTTTATATTTGTGTGTAAGATAATATATGAACTGATTTATATTTAATTTTTATTTAAATTAAAAAAGATAATAATTTTTTTAATAATCAATGCCTTGATATTATTTTAAGTAAATAGAAAATAAATTGAAAAGGAAAAAAAGTTTTAGCAATCAAAATTAGAGGAATAAATATATATATATATATAGAGGCTCCGTAAAATGCAAACATTACATTTGTTGCACACCTTACAAACCACATTGTGCATATATGCAAAACCAGTGTGCACTCCTTACAAACCAATTTGCGTATATGCATACGTGCAAGAATATACATATAATTGAGATACATTCATATGGGATAATGCTTATATGCATCTCACATTATGCATATATGCAAATTGGTTTGTAAGGAGTGCAACAAATACATGGTTTGTATTTGATTTGTATCCTATATATATATATATATATAAGATTTCTAACTTAAAAAATAAGTAGACAAAGTATAAAAAATACGTTTAAGTTTGATGAGGTTATATCAAAGATTGTAATATTTCAAGATTTTTTGTTATCAAATTATTGTTGTCAATCAAAACTCTAAAAACGTTGTCATAAACAAACCATCGAACCCATTGGAAAAAAAACATAGGAAATATATATAGAAGAGATAAGTTAAAAAAAACTCTAAAATTCAATCAAAATTCATAAGAAATATACATCCAAATTAGTTCTCGAAGTGACCTAAAAAATAAAAATAACTTTTAAAAAATGACATGTTGAAGTTTGGTGAGACTACATCAAATATTGTAATACTTTCAGGATTCTATCATCAAAGATGTCATCAAAACTCTAAAAACCCTGCAAAAAACAAACCCTCGGTTCCATCATTGGAAAAAAAGAAACTTAAAAAATATAGAGGACAAAAAAACTTTAAGATCTCAACAAAAGTAAAAATGAATCATACTCGGATTAGTGTTCTCGAAAAATACTTGAAAAAAAAAATCACAATTGATAATGACATGTTGAAGTTTGTTGAGGCTACATCATACATTGTAATACTTTTAAGATTCCATCATCGAACCTTGGTGCCATAAAAACTGTAAGAGTCCTGCAAAGAACAAATCATCGGTTCCATCATTGGAAAAAAAGAAACTTTACAAAAATATAGAAGACAAAAATGAAAAGAAAAAACTTAATTAAAAATATCAACAAATGTCAAAATGAATACATATCCGTATTAGTCTTCTCGAAGAACACATGAAAAAAATAACCACTGAACCTTGTTGCCATCAAAACTCTAAAAATGTTGCAAAGAACTAACCATCGGTTTCATTGGGATTACGTAGTGTTCTAGAAAATGTTGTTCTCCAAGGTTGTTGTCAACCAAAGATTGGAGTTATGTAGCATTAAGCCTTTAACATAAAAGAAGATCAATAGTTGGAGGTGATTAATGGTTTGGAGTTATGTCATTTAAGTTTATATAGAAGGAGATGAATGGTTTAGAGTTGAACGCAAACCACTAAAGGGAAAACATAAATTGGTAGAAAATATATATAGGAGTGAATATTGAGAATGAAGGAGGAAAAAGAAAAATAAGGTTATAGGCTTTAGGAGGCTCCACGTCATCACACGTGGTTTTTGTTTTAATATATATATTGATATTGATTGATTGTAAACGCTATTTAAATTTCCCTCTTTTAGGTGATTATATTTATAGAAATGCCAAGTTTACAGCATTTTCCAGTATAAATTTACCCTTATTTTTAGGGTGTTACAAGTTGGTATCAGAGAAATAGTTTAAGTGTAACATCCAGGCCAACCGTACCAGATATTGTCCGTTTTGTCCACACACCTGGACTCACGGTTTTAAAACGCGTCTGATAGAGGAGGTACCAAGCCCCTATTATAAGGCAACCTTTGTTCCCCTCCCCAACCAATGTGGGATCTTACAATCCACCCCCCTTGGGAGCCCATCGTCCTCGCTGGCACACCAGTCCGGTTCCCGGCTCTGATACCTTCTGTAACATCCCAAAATCCATAAAACATAATTCATAACGTTACAACCAAAAACGGTCCCAAAATGTACGAATTACATCGATTCTAACTCTAAGTACGCAGCGGATAAACCCCTTCACAACTGAGATGCTATAGGAAGCCCGATGATAATGTCGTTTTACGACATTATTTTGATCCCGAAATCGGTCTGTTTGTTGTAAGTTTCCATGTAAAATAGTAGAATTTAATGGTTTTAATGAGAAAATACAGGTTTTTCATAAATGAACGATGATGGAAGAGTTTTGGATCAATCGGAGCAAGTTTACAACAGTCCGATGCGAATCAGAAGCTGGCGCGACCTTTGGCGCAAGCCAGATAGCGCCGTGGTGCGCGCGGAAAATGAAGAGAAGATTCCAGAGAGTGGCGCGCCAATTGGCGCGACCCAGCTAGCGCCGTGGTGCGCGCGGGTCTTTGAAACCTTTGAGGTCCAGAAGATGGCGCGACTTATGGCGCGACCCAAGTAGTGCCAGAACTAGCGCCACGCTGTCAGTTACGTTTTAAAGCCCTATTTTCTCATTTTTTAGGGTTATCAATCTATCACGGCTTGGGACTCTTTCTGGGCGATTTTGGGAGCTAAGGAACGAATTTTGAAGGCGAATAGAAGGCGAGAAACATCCATTAACTAGGATCGAAGGGAGAATCGAGTACGTTCATCGGCGGCTTAGGCTTTTTCAGGGAGTTCTTAGATTTCATTTCTTAGTACAAAACATGTTTACTTTCATTTCTATCTTTACATTTCAGAGTTTTGAAACCCCCAATATGAAGTAATCCGTTCATGTTAGGGGGTTGGTTTGAATCATGGTTGGATAATCGTTTAGCTTTACAGTAGGTATGATTGATATGATATAGATGGATGGCACATGTAAGATTGTTCTTAATGCTTGTAATAGTCCGATCACCTGTTATTTGATTTTATGAATCTTTAATCTTTGAGAAAAGTTTTTAGGTTTGATAAATCTTTCCTGTCTTGGTTGAATTTGAGATAGTGATATAATAATCCATTCCTTGTGGCTTTTAATTACTGATTGTTCAATTACTTTTGTTAAGATCGAATGATGATACAAAGTGTTGAATGATATTTACTATAGCTTGATAGAGTATAGTGATGGAATGTGATTATGCCTGTCATCTTGAAGTTATGTCAATCGTGTCAAATCTGTGAGTTAAGTGATTGTTTACCTGAGGAATCCAACCCTCCAACTCTTTCTCCTATCTGAATTAATTAAGTTTTAATTCGTATTCTAATACACAACAAACCAAACCAATTTGCATTAGTCTAGTTAATAATCTATACAGTTATTGTGGTACTTGACACCTGGTTCCTTTGGTTCGATACTCGTACTTTATAAGTACTATTACTTGATTCGACCCGTACACTTGCGCTAGATTTAGGGGGGTGTAAACCCACGTATCAAGTTTTTGGCGCCGTTGCCGGGAAACCTGTTTTGTGTGAATATCACTACCAGCTGTAGAAGTTATTACATTAGACACCCTGTTTTTATTTTATTATAATCTGCGTTAAAAGTTCATATATTTTTGGGTTTTGAGATTCTATATTCTCTGTTTCAGGTTACCTCTTGGTTTATGCCAAGAAGGAGACTATTTCGGGAATTAGTACCGATTGACCCGGAGATAGAACGAACTGCCAGAGACCTGAGACGACAAGCACGAAATAGAATGGCCAACGTCAACAACCATGTGGGCGATGATTGGGAAGAAGGGATGCCCATGGGTAATGGTCAACCAATACCAAATATAAACGCGAACAATCAGAACCACAATAACGCCAATCATGGTCTCAATAACAATGTCAACCACGGTGTTGACAACAACAACAATGTGAATCATGGCGTCAATAACAATGTCAACAATGGGATCAATCAAAATCTCAATCACAATGCCAATCATGGGATCCATCACAACGTCAATCACAATGTCAATCAACCACCACCGCCACCACTAAGGGTACCAATGAGGAATTTCGCCAACCCAAACATGGGAGCTGCACAACGAGGACCATATGCACCTCCGATAGCTGCGAATAATTTTGAAATCAAGCTTGGTACCATCCAATTGGTGCAATCGAACATGTTTGGAGGTGCAGCAACTGAAGACCCCCATGCACACCTTCGCGCTTTCGAAAAAATATGCAATACTTTTAAGGTGAATGGGGCTGATCAAGATTCGATCAAGATCCGGTTGTTCCCGTTTTCATTGAGGGATCGAGCCACTACTTGGGAAGAGAATATACCACCGGGGTCAATTCGAACTTGGAACGACATGGTTACAGCCTTTCTCAACAAGTTCTTCCCACCGGGCCAAACGGCTCAACTGTTATCCGACATCACGCATTTCTCACAGTGGGATCAAGAGTATTTGTACGAGGCATGGGAAAGATACAAAGCGATGCTCAAGAAGTGTCCACATCATGGGTTACAAGAGTGGATGATTATCCAAACATTCTATGTGGGATTGAATCCTCAGTTTAAGAATGACCTCACAGCTGCTGCAGGTGGAGCCTTAATGAACAAGTCCTATAAGGAAGTGGTCGAATTGATAGAGAATTTAGCGGAACACCGCTATTCCACTCCAAGATCCGCTGTTAAAAAAGTTGCAAGCGTGCAAGAAACAGAAGAGTTGAAGGCTATAAAGGCACAACTGAATGCATTGACTAATCAAATGAGAGGAGCTGCTATTCAACCGAATGTTCAGAACGATATGGGTGGTCAAGACCAATTCATGAATCCTCAAGATTATCAATCGCCGGAACAAGTTCAGTTTATTCAAAACCGGAATAATCGGCCGATGAATGACCCATTCTCTAACACCTATAATGAGGGATGGAAGCGACATCCTAATTTTTCTTGGAGTCAACCTCAACAAGGCTCGGGCAAGGAAACGATGGGGCAGCAACAACAACAGCAACAACAGTATGGTAACAATTCTAACTCTTCAAATTCTTTTCTGTCTAACAATGTTTATCGTCCCCCAGGTTACAATCAGAGGAAACATGATGAGGGACAATCATTAGAAAAGAAGCCGGGTTTGGAAGATATGAGATGAAATTCATGTCAAAGATGGAAGGTGCGGTGGAAGGATTAGCGGGTACAGTGAACACCGTGAAATCCACCACGGATCAGAATACCGCTTCAATCCGAATGCTAGAAAGACAAGTGGGCCAGATTTCTGAGGCCCTACAAAATCGACCTCCCGGTCAATTTCCAAGTCAACCTGAGAAGAAGGGTAGAGAAGAATGTAAAGCCATCAGCTTGAGGAGTGGTAAACAACTCACTATAGACCCCGCGAGAGATCCTTTGCCGAAAGGAGACAACACCAAGGTGAGTGATGTTGAACCGGAGGATGAACCGGAAGAAAAAGTGGATATGGAGAAGACGGAAAGCGAGAGAAGAAAGGAGAATGCGACTGTTCCAAAGAAACCGCCTACTAAGCCCGCCACACCAACGGTACCATATCCCAGTAGGCTAAAAGCCTACAAGGATGATGCAAACTTTGCTAAATTTTTAGAGGTGTTTAAAAAATTGCATATTAACATTCCTTTTGCAGATGCTTTAGCACAGATGCCATCCTATGTGAAATTCCTGAAGGATATCCTCTCCAATAAGAGAAAGATCGAGGAGCATGCCACGGTTGCACTTACTGAAGAGTGCCGTGCGATCATTCAAAACAAGCTTCCCCCGAAGCTTAAGGATCCAGGGAGTTTTTCAATCCCTATTCAAATGGGGAATCTTAATTTTGATAAAGTGTTATGTGATTTAGGAGCAAGTATTAACTTGATGCCATTATCTGTTTTTAGGAAACTTGGCTTGGGAGAGGTGAAGCCAACATACATGACCCTTATGCTCGCGGATAGATCTATAGTGTACCCATATGGAGTGGTAGAAGATGTGCTCATCAAGGTTGGCAAGTTCTAGTTTACGGTGGACTTCGTGGTGCTGGATATTGATGAAGATATAGAGGTCCCGCTGATATTGGGAAGATCCTTCCTGGCCACGAGTAGAGTGCTGATCGACATGGAAGAAGGCGAAATGACCCTGAGGGTTGGCGGTGAGAAAGCGGTGTTCAAAATGTTCGAGAACGTACGAGGTCAAGTTGAAGAGGAGCCGGGCAATCATGAAAAGCCTAAGGAATGATCAGACGGAAGGTCGAGCCACGACCGAAACCAAGGCGCTGGGTGGGAGGCAACCCACCATAGGGTTAATTTTATTTTATTTTTTTATTTTAGCAATTTCTTATATTGTGTGTTTTTGCTTTTGGTTGTTGTTTTGTGTGTTTGTGTTTAGTTTTTGATCTCTGAAAGCAATCCTGTTATGACCAAGAGCAAGGCAGCAGAAGAAATGGCAAAAACGAGTGAACAGTGGTCCGCGCATGCATCCTGAAAGGTATCTACACAACACCTCTTCCCAAACCTCAGTTTCACCAAGGTTTGGGGTCCCTGTTTTCACTTGAACTTTATCCTTGTACGATTCCTTGCGAGAAAACAAACCTAATCTAGAGATTAGGTTTGGGGTGGCGTACTTATTTTTATCTGTACCGCTTCGCAATTCTCGTGTTTATCTAGTGTGCTGTTAATTGGTTCCATTGAGGACAATGTGTGTGTCTGGTTTGGGGTGGTTTGTTGAGTCTATCATTTGTTGATCTCAGTGGATTGAACAATCACCCTGTTTATAGTGAGGAATGGGCGACCAGTTTAGCATGATTTAGTGTGAGAGTTCGAAGACACTAATTTTGGGGGGAGGAGTTACAAAGGATAATATAGCACGAGGTTGGATCTAGGTGAATGAACACACAGAGACATTAGTGGAGACCACCCGTGAGTTGTTGAGCCATACATCTGCTGATTTCGATTCTGAGAGACTTCACACTACTCGATACACTTCTCATTTAGTCTTTTGGTCGTTGTTGTAGTTGATCTCGCTATAACTTGCATCCATTATCAAAGACATTCTTAGGAATAGGAGTGAAGCTTTCGCCTATCTTTGTGAACAAACCATGTGTGAAATCATCAAGTTTTCGGTTGCTGCTAATCCCATTGCTGTTCATAACTCCAAGTACCCAAAAGAAAACCGTTGTACCCCCTTAAAAAAACCCGCAAACCCAGTCAATCAGTCATAAAAGGGTTTGCCAAAAAATATATATATATATAAAACTGAGGGGTCAGTTCAGGGAGTTCAAATAAAGAGTTGAGAAGTATAAGCAAAAGAAAACGGGAGGGTCACCCAATTATCAGCAAACCTCCTTCTGAGGATTGTAAAGCCATTGACCTCCATCCGAAAGCAGCAACCATGGCCCATTCAAAGATCTAAGTTCAACATGGTGAGTTTCTAAAAGAGTGGCGAAGCAACATTTCTATGTCCTAGTCTTGATAGTGGATTCCTTCTGAGATCCATTTGTATACAACTGTGCGTTCTTGTTTAAATGTTGTTCATGCATGCTTTGTGAATTCTTGTACCCAACTTCTGAAAGCATGACAACATGTGTGAAACCTAGGTCTCGAGTGAAGAGAGAAAACCGTGAGGTAGGGTCAAGGCGAAATCCTCTTTATGTGTGTGTTTATTCTAGGTACACTCAAGTGTGGTGTGGTCCCTAATAACTCCCTTTCCCAAGGTTGTGCTGTTTAGAATCCCATATATAGGTCTGCTGGGTGGTGTCCATCTCACAAGTAAATCGTGGTGATTGTTGAGTTGACTAGAGATCACTAATGATATTCTCGACAAGTCGAAATTGCGATTGTTTAGTTAGTAGTTGAATACTTATTTGGGTCGCTGTTTTGCTTGGGGACAAGCAACGCTCGGTTTGGGGTTGTTGATAATGTCGTTTTACAACATTATTTTGATCCCGAAATCGGTCTGTTTGTTGTAAGTTTCCAAGTAAAATAGTAGAATTTAATGGTTTTAATGAGAAAGTACAGGTTTTTCATAAATGACCGATGATGGAAGAGTTTTGGATCAATCGGAGCAAGTTACAACAGTCCGGTGCGAATCAGAAGCTGGCGCGACCTTTGGCGCGAGCCAGATAGCGCCGTGGTGCGCGCATAAAATGAAGAGAAGATTTCAGAGAGTGGCGCGCCCTGTGGTGCGACCCAGCTAGCGCTGTGGTGCGCGCGGGTCTTTGAAACCTTTGATGTCCAGAAGATGGCGCGACTTATGGCGCGATCCAAGTAGCGCCAGAACTAGCGCCACGCTGTCAGTTACGTTTTAAAACCCTATTTTCTCATTTTTAGGGTTATCAATCTATCACGGCTTGGGACTCTTTCTGTGCGATTTTGGGAGCTAAGGAACGAATTTTGAAGGCGAATAGAAGGCGAGAAACATCCATTAACAAGGATCGAAGGGAGAATCGAGTACGTTCATCGACGGCTTAGGCTTTTTCAAGGAGTTCTTAGATTTCATTTCTTAGTACAACACATGTTTACTTTCATTTCTATCTTTACATTTCAGAGTTTTGAAACCCCCAATATGAAGTAATCCGTTCATGTTGGGGGGTTGGTTTGAATCATGGTTGGATAATCGTTTAGCTTTACAGTAGGTATGATTGATATGATATAGATGGATGGCACATGTAAGATTGTTCTTAATGCTTGTAATAGTCCGATCAACTGTTATTTGATTTTACGAATCTTTAATCTTTGAGAAAAGTTTTTAGGTTTGATAAATCTTTCATGACTTGGTTGAATTTGAGACAGTGATATAATAATCCATTCCTTGTGGCTTTTAATTACTGATTGTTCAATTACTTTTGTTAAGATCGAATGACGATACAAAGTGTTGAATGATATTTACTATAACTTGATAGAGTATAGTGATGGAATGTGATTATGCCTGTCATCTTGAAGTTATGTCAATCGTGTCAAATCTGTGAGTTAAGTGATTGTTTACCTGAGGAATCCAACCCTCCAACTCTTTCTCCTATCTGAGTTAATTAAGTTTTAATTCGTATTCTAATACACAACAAACCAAACCAATTTGCATTAGTCTAGTTAATAATCTATACAGTTATTGTGGTACTTGACACCTGGTTCCTTTGGTTCGATACTCGTACTTTATAAGTACTATTACTTGATTCGACCCGTACACTTGCGGTAGATTTAGGGGGGTGTAAACCCGCCTATCACCCGACGGTGAACTACAAACCTCCACTAGACTACTCCTCTTTTACAGCGCCACCTTTTTCCATCTTCTCTAGATGAAACCCCAAACAAAACTCTAACCTGAAAATGGTTTAATTTTTCGAAAAGCGAGGGTTAGACCATGAGGTCTAGTGAATTCCCTCCCGAAAACAGTTTAACAACCACATATATCAATATGTAAACCGCCTTAAAGGCTCATCAAAAACATTTCAACCAATCAACATCACACATGGGTAATCAGCACAGTGTTCATAGACAATATCTACCACACGGTTGTATCCACGATCGGGGCCCATGCCGACTCCCTTTTCGCCTACGGGGCCCAAGCAGACTCCCCATTCCCACATACATAGGAAACGGATTCCATACATACGGGGTGAATAAATCATCTCCCAAGGGATATATGATATCCCAAGGTACACTACTCCCACTGTGCAACCCGACTCTAAAACATCATGTCAAGTAATGGATAATATCACGTAAGCCAAACATGTGCATTCATAAACATTTTCATAACATGCGTGTATTTATAAACAGCCCCACATCATGTAATAACAAAGCTTTTCATAGTGTAAAATCATGTCGTCATGCTCAATACCAAATTTAGTTATGAAAACTTTAGGAAAACATTTCATTTGCACAAAAGAGTTAAAGGAACTCACCTGAGCTTTAGCAAATCGATACACACTCCGAAACTCATTTTAGCTCAAACCAAACACCTTAATTAGATGCCACAAAAGTGGTGTTAAACCCTCTAGTTATACCCCAAAACATCTCTAAGACAACCCTTAAGTGATACCACAATCCTAGCCTGAAACAGTACGCAAAACAAGAGCTGAAAATGCGCGACAGTGCTTGGCGCCAAGACCCGCGCGGAGCACTGGACAGCCTTTAGGGCTGATTCCCGCGCCAGTTCACTGGCCCCAAGACCCACGCGGAGCACCTACACTCATTTTTCAGCCGAAAACTCACCTTTTCTCAATCCAAACTCATCCCAATCGATTTTTAAGCCTCCAACTTGAGGTAATCGATGGTCTAACCTTCCCCCACAATTCCCAATCCTCAAAACATCAATTAATCCCATGAAATTCATCCAATGATTCATTTTTAAATCCCAAAATCATTTTCTTCAATCAAAAAAATTCCATTCTTGCCCAAAACCTAAAATCCTCCATTAGAATGGTGCAAGCTCCTAAAGAGAAGCTCACAACCCACAAAGAGGTTCATTAATCCCTCTAATTCCAATGGTTTTAACCCAAAACTTAGAAGTAGAAAGGATAATGATTGCTACACACCCATTTTCCCCATTTCAAGCAAAAAAGTGAAGATTGGGAGAGAACCATACCTTGAAGATGAATCTTCCAATGCCCTTGATGAATACCTCCTACTCCAATCTCCCAAGAGTTGATCTTCTCAATTTTCCCTTCTTCTCAAATGATTAGCCGTCACAATGTGTAACACCCCGAAAATTGAAATACGGGAGTTGGACTCACGGACGTCCGCATGGGCAAGGGCCGGACGTCCGCATAGTGCGGAAGTCTGCACGTCATCCGCAGAAGCAACAGACATTTTGGGGTTTCAGATGGGATTAAGTCTGGACGTCCGCAAGGGTGCAGGCCGGACGTCCGCGACCTGCCTGATGAGATATTTTGGGTATTTTAAGCCCTTTCTCTCTCTCTCTCTCTCTCTCTCTCTCTCTTTCCTCATTTCACTTCCTTCACAACAACTCAACTCTCTCTCTCTCTCTCTCTAAAACTGATCTCTCTCTAGAAAACCCTAAATCCCTTCTCTTCTTCTTCATCTTCTCCACCCAAACCATACCCACTTCCACCATTGTTGAAGATATGGGAGCTTGAAGCTTTTGTGGAGACTAGGAGCTTTTATTTGGAGGATCCAAGTGGTGAATGTGATCTCTCCCTACCCAAAAGTTAGATTGTTGTTGTTTTCACTTTCTCTTCCATATCGGGGTATTATTGGGTGATTTTGGCTATGTTTAGTTGAGGTAATCTTCTTCTTCCTCACCTTTGAAAATTAGGGTTTTGGTATAAGTGGGTATTTTGGTGCAAAATGGTTGGAGAATGATTCTACATGGTTAGATCTAATTATTTATGGTTGAAAACTTATGGATCTAGGTTTTTGGAGGTTTTGGTTTGAAGATGCAAGTTTCTTCAAAGGAGCTTACGTTTGGGGAAAATCTAGATTTAGCCTAAATCTAGCAAGTTGAGTTCAAGTTGAGTTGTGAAAACTTTGTACATGCCAAAAATGTTATTTTCCAAGTAATTGCGTGTTTTACTTGAAATTATAAATTGTTGAGTTATTTGATGAGTTAAACTCTTTTGAAGTATTTAACTTCTTAAATGTTGTAAAACACCCATATTTGGGATTTTTGGATATTTTGATGTGTAGAAATCATAATAAGTCCTTAAAAGATTTATTGCTCAAAATGATGTCTATTTGATGGTTTAATCATGTTAGTGTAATTGATTTTATAAACCATTTGGGAAATACACGATTTAGTTTCAAGAGTCATTTTGAGAATTATAAGGGTATGAGTCCTTTTGGGAAACCCCTTTTGTTTAACCCGTGTCGAGTTTTGGGTTAATGATGATTTTGTGGTACTTGTTTACCTAAGCGATGTTTAAATGCATTTGTATGCTATGATGACCGTTATTTATGGGTCTAATGAGTTTTGAGGATTTTGCTCGGTTTTGACTTTGAGGAAGTCTTGGGGACATCTGTCCGGTTCTAATGGCTCGATGTGGAGTCTTATTTATGGTTTGCTTTTATTGCACCATAATGCATATTATTGCACGTTATTGATATTTGCATGCTTGGGTGCGTTAGTCATTCCGGGATAGGCATCTTATTATAGACTGTGTTGCATTAGATCCATATGCACGTAAGTCAGTCTTTATTTGATGGTCTACTGGGTGTTGCGGGATTTGACCGAACCCCATGTTTGATGACCTTTACCTTCAAGGGTACACTAGGAGGGCTGAGTCCGGTTGAGCTGTCAGGTTGATTGACGGGCGTTTTATTGACCTTCGCCATGTCGGGGCAATGCCTTGGTTGAATCCCCGCTTGTGCCGAGCCTTTGGTGGTATTCTTATTGATATTTCACTAAGGTCAACTGTCTCTTTGGGTGTGACTTGTAAGGCGTCGAATGGGACACTTGGGCTTTTATGCAGTGAAGTGTCGTACGATTAACATTGTTTGACTGGCGTACTTTTGTGTTCATCCACTCTCAATGGATACGGGTCTCCCCCGTCGTTGGTCAACCTTACTTGGGATTTTATAATGTCCATGTTTTATTATCGTTGGTCTTATACGATTGACTGCAATTTGATGACTTTAATATTGGATTCCCCTCCATGTATATTAAAGTTTAAATGAGGCAGGTCACTTCCATATTTATGGTATTTAGACTTCATTACATTTTACGTTCGTGTGAGTAATGGTTCGAATTATGTTTTCGATGAAGTATTATATTTAAAATGATGGTATTCCATGGTTTATGGGTTGAGTATTCTGTCGTAAACCGTATTTGAAGGTTTTGCATAATGTAGATTTATTCACGTGTTGAGTGAGTTGGATTGGAATTCATTTTGGAAAACGCTTTATACCTTTTGGGAACTTTTCTCAATGATTTTGGGTGCGTTGGGAAATGAGTCATTTATATCCTTTTTGTAAACTCCTTTGGAAATCATAATCTATATATGTCGTAAACTTTCATTTAAAGAACTGTTTAAATGTAACAACCCGAAATTCTAAGTAAGTATGGAAAGTTTGGGGGCCGAAGTTTAAAGAATGAAAGTTGGACTTGAGGGGCCTTAGGGCAAATTAGTGAATAGTATGTACGGCCTCAAATCCCTAGGGCAACCCCTCTTTTGTTCTAAAAATCAGTGTTGGAGGTGTTCTTTGTGTGTTTGGCGGCTAAGAGAGAAAAGAGAAGGAGAAAGGAATTTTGGGGAAGAAATCAAAAGAGAAGAAATCGTCAAGGTAACCCGTTCTAATTTCGTTTTCCTTATTGTTGTGTGAATCCTTTCTCAATTGTTCTAGATTCATAAGTCTGAATGGGGAGATTCATTGAGTTTTCAATCACTTTTTCCTTGAAAGTGGGTTTTGAGAGTTTTTGGCTTAGTAATCGATTTAAGGGATTAAATATGGATTAAATGGATATTTGGGGTTGGTGGTTGAACCCTTATGTATATCTAATCAAATTATTGGCTAAAAAGCGAGTTAATGATCACTTTTAAGTATTTTAGTTCGAAACAGCCATGGGTTCCGGACACCAGTGTTCAGTGTTGTCCGGATGGGTTGAATGTGTCCGGGTAAGTGCCCCGTGAGAGTGTCCGGGTGTTTGTTAGTGCCCGGGTAGCTGAAGTCTCCGGATAAGCTTAGTGTCCGGGTAGTTTTGCCCGGATAAGTCTAGCGTCCGGATTGTTGTGTCCGGACAATGCTATATCCGGAAAAGTGCTGTGTCCGGAAAGGGGTATCCGGACAGTAGGGCTGAGCTATTTATCTGATTCGAATTCAATGCCCTTAGGTGTTCGGTTGGATTAGCTTGGTGATTTCAAGAAGTGCGTTCTGCGTCATCAAGGTGAGTTCCCTAAACCTATTTACGACGCAATGTGTTAATTGTTCTTTTAACTGATAATGGTTCACTTTGAGCACGAAATGTTTACCAAATCGATATGCATGTTTTTACATGAAAGCTCATACTTTATTAAAAGAATATTTAGCATGATGAAATGATTATATGGTTTACGAGATTCCAAGTTGTATGAAGTATGACATGTTATGTATGTTATGTGGAGTCGGTCTGCACCGTGGGATCGGTATGCTCTGGGATCCGATGATCCCTTGGACATGGGTGATGAGCCGATAGGTTGAAATCTGTTTCCCTCCTATTCGGGTAGAGGGAAGTCTGCTTGGGCCCCGATCGCGGAGAGAGGGGAGTCTGCTTGGGCCCCGATCGTGGTTAGTTTATGCGGTCCTCATCACGGTGCAGTACCATGTTTGACGTTATGTGAAGTTTGATGATGAATTTTATAAACGATTTTCCCAATGTTTATATATGTTGTTTTCGGAGGGAATTCACTAGACCTTTTGGTCTAACCCTCGCTTTTCAAAACTAAACCATTTTCAGGTAAGCAAGTAGTAAGAGGCTCAAGTAAGTGAGCAAGAGCATGATCGAGTACAGATGCAGCTAGAGACAGTGCCGATGCCACTTGTAGTAATAGTTGTTCTCAGTTGTGTATAGGTTGTTTCCGCCAACCTTAGTTTGGGAATGATGTAACAGAATTTTGGGACCCAGTTTTATTACAAGAGTATGATTTAATGCTATAGTTATCTTGTTATGTTTTTGGGATGTTACAAATGGTATCAGAGCCATAGTTTAAGGGATTTAGGTGACCGGACGGGCCTAAACTTAAACTTGGGAGTAGAAAATCACAACTGAGAATAAGGAAATGCGTTAAGAGGGCACTAATGTAGATACAAGAAATGCGTTAGGAGGACACTATTATAGAGATAGGACTAATAGGGTACTGAGGACTGTCATGTAAGGTAAGTTTGAGATTTCACCTGGCCAGTGAAATTGTGAACTTACAGGTACATGTATGTGCTTAACCTACCTTATTAACCTACCTAGTGCTCATGTCGTGTCCCAGTACGTTAGATTGTCAACAAGATCCCTGAGGGGTAGACTGAGACCCCTTGTTGTGGAAGTTTCTTGAGAGGTCACTTATGATGTGATGTATGTATACATCGTAGAGAAAGAATGTTGTATAGAACGTTATGAGTCGGCTAGAGGTAACTCTTCGTGGATTCGAAGAGGATGGATGTTGAGTTTGAGTAAGACTCCTATTTCGGGAGAGTCCCAGTTCTAGAAATCATGGGATAGATCGGTCGGGATGGTAAGAAAGGACGATGTCGAAACCTTGAAAGTGCTAATGGAGCTTTGAATTCTTATTCGAGCTTTTCAAGGACAGGGTAAATGAAATAAGATACCTATAGTGAAATGAAAGCATATAGGAGTGGAAAGTGAGATAGTTGTTTAAAGCGAAATAGTATGAAAGGGTTGAGTAAGTGAGAGGTGGAAAATGTGTTCAGCAAGTTGTTGCGTGACCGAAAGGACGACCATTGGTCGTAGGTGGAGTGTCAAGGATAAGTTGCGTAAGTAAAGCGGTTGACCTTGTTAGAGTGAGTAGCCTTCAATTGCAAATAGAGTCTCATGCATGGCGTTCTTTTATGTAACATGAAATTTTCACGATTTAAAATAAGAGTGTAAATGTCAGCTTTGAACAAAATGAGTCAGCTTGTACGAGTGCACGTTTAAAGAAAAAGCGATTTCAGTACGTCGCACATTGAAATTTTGAGGTAAACGATTTGCAAAGTATTCCACACTTTTAATGATAAGCTAAATTGTTACAAAAATGGCCAAGGAAATGGTTACCTGCAATTCACTTATAACCAAAATGCTTATTGACCTTTTTGATATCATACAATTGAGTGTGAGAACCGACTGGTTTACTTTGTGTCGGTAATTCTTTCAGAATTGTCTCATACGAAAAGATTTTCATGTAATATATTACTCTCGTAATAACATTGTTCGGATTGAGCAAGATTGGGGTTCACGGGAAGATGCATGCCAACGATTCTCGAATCGTTGTGCAGGGTTTTGAAGTTATAAGAGTGATGGGGTCACGGGTACCCGAGTTGTTTCTAAATGTTGTTTATATAAAATGATAAAATGTACGAAATGATTTATCTATTGCGTTGTCATGCATGAAGGCTATGAACTCACTAGGTCGTAGGATGTTACATGTTAAGCTAAGGAAGAACTTCAAGAGTGGAGAAGTGTCGGACAAATCAGGAAAGAATGTTGTAGCCTTAGTATTTGTGTTCAAGAGGAAAGGTGAACAGGGGTAGAGTCGGAAGTGGATTATAGTGTCGGTTGTATGAGGGTTTGCACCCTTGTTCGGTAACTGGAAGTACGGTTGTCAAGGGACGGTTGTGTCCGGAGGAAGGACTCGAAGCCTTCTAGGTGATGCTTTTTGCAACTCGTTTTGAGTAGTGTGATGAGGAAGAATGAAATGTCTATAGCGTGGGAGTATGAGTTTCGAGGTGAGCTCGTAATGTTGATGTTACATGAGTAGGTTTCGAAAAGAGGGAGGCAGATCATGAAGTTGATTATGATATGTGGAAGGATTAGGTTCCGTAAGGAACCCCTGTTATAGAATAAGTTAAGAAGGTAGTTACAGGTTGTCAGTTGATGTAGAAGTCGACGGTTGTGTAAGATGGTTGAGGCCGAAGACTTGAACCAGAAGGTTGAAAGTTGATAGAACACCTTGTAGAGGTGCTAAGAGGATGAGAAGTTATTGTTTTGATTAAGCGTTCTATTTACGAAGTATGGAGGGTTCGTAGAATGATGAGGTATGTAACACGAGCGAAGCAAGTGTGTAGATTCTATCATCCAGTGAGGGACTGTGTCCAGCTTATGTAAGGCCTCGGATCGTAAGGAGCGAACAAGAACACTTACATTTGAGCTGATTGGGAACTAGGAAGTTATAGTTCAGCTAGAGTGAGAAAGGACAAAGTAGCGTGATAGACTCGATTGTGTATGCGAGAAAATGTGAAGGCAAGTTCAAATTGTGTACGAATGACCATGAGAGACTTGGTCGGTAGTGTGATGATAGGAGTGGTGGATGTACGAGCTAATAATAGCTTCAATTGCCAAGATTTTTGTATCGGCCGGTGATGTAGTAAGGTGATGTTAGAAAGATGAAGGATTAGAAGGAAGTCCGTTTGGGATTTTTGGGTGGAGTGTACGTTTTGCAACCCCAGTTGTTAAAGTACGTGGTTTGTAAGTTGGTGTTCATTTTGACTGTTATCGGAATGGAATGTCGGGGCAGAATTGGGTGATTGCCCAGCTGTGAGACCAAGCTTTGTGGTTATGTATGTTGTTAAGTATATTCTTGAAGGCAGAGTAAGTTTAAAGAAGACGATGAATAGATTAGTCGAGTTGTAGTATAGTAGATGAGAAATTGTTAAAGAATGAAAAAAAAATGTTCCTTATGCGTGAGGGAATGATCCTAGAAGGAAATAGTTGGAAATGTTGGTTATGTTTAAGGAATGACATGATGATGATTATGGGTCGGAGTGGTAGTATGAGCACTAGTTGATTTGAAATGTCATGATAGGGGTATAAGCCTTCGGTTGGTTGATTAAAATTTTATAGATTTGTTAGGTAATGACGTTCATTTGTTATTACAGGATGTGTTACAATTCTTGGGGAAGTGTTATTGAGATTAACACACTGATTGTTAAAGAATTATTTAAGGTAAATCTAAGTAAGAAAGCCGGGATGACGATATTTATATATCTGTCTGATTTTATGATCATGATGGTTAATCGAAAGAATTGTGGAACCCGAGTTTCGGGGTGTTCCTGAGTTAATAGATCCGTTTGTAATAGGGATTCCAAGGGGGGTGGATTATTAGAGTGAATAGGGGACGTTACTAAGAAACACACTTTGGGGTCATTGGAAGTTTAAAGAGGATGAGGGTTGTGTTAGTCAAGATGTGGTGGGATAGATGTGAAACCCTTAAAGAATGTGAATTGTTGCTTATGTGTGAGAGAAATGCCTGAGAAGGTAAAAGTTGGAGATTAAAGAATGTGTAGTGATGTCGAACACTGGTCTTGTTTCAAGACGGCTTGGTTGAATGCCTTAAGATAAGATCTTGGTGCAACTGTTTGGTTATGCAAGTATTGAGAAAGTGTTATCAGCATGTGGATACATCAGGAGAGAGGGGCAAGTAATGTTTGATGAGCAGTGCTCCACACTAACGTGGGGAGGTAAAGATAGTATGTCGGATTAAGTGAGTAAATTGGAAGTAGTAAATGTGGCAGTATTACCAGAAGGGTGTTGTGTTATGTAGATTGTCAGTGATAAATGTGCGAACTGTTGGAACGAGTTTTGAGGAAGGGATTTGTGTATGATTTTGTGCAGGAAAGAAGCGGATTAGACAACTGAATGAGTTAAGTTAAGTGACCTTGTGAGAAATGTATAAATGAATTGGTCGTGCAGTGATTGAGCTAGTGAGAATAGTATGGTGTGACCATGATTACTCCTCCCAGTTGAGTGAGGATAACCGGAGTTATGTGTTATATGTCTGAGCGAACGTGGCAATCAACGAGGAATTTATGTGTTTCAGGATAAGTTTAATTTGAGTAGGTGAACACTTCAACGATGGGTTTGGAGGTTCCTACTCTTAGTTGCGTATAAGTATGGAGTGGTGAAGTGATGAGAATAAGAGAGTTGGTTGACGAACTGTGGTCGAGGTGGTCTGAGTAAGGGAAATGTTGGCCGCTTAGACGATTGTTGGTTGAGGGAAGTGATCTAGGATTTCTTGTATTGCGACGAAGGAACTCTGGGTTGTGAGTTGTCGGGACGTACGGGTTTGGCCTGGTGCCAAGCTGTCAAGTGTGTGTTTGTCTCTTGGTAAGTGAATACTATGTTGTGACGGAGATTTAGCCAGGTTCCTCCTTAAAGGAAGTATAGATGCTTGAGAAGCCTTAGTTAATCTTTTGTTGTCAAGACCGATCGGGTAGGAACAATAGCCTACGAGTTAGGAGTACCGTAAGAATTGAAGGAAGTGCACCCATTGTTTTTTTTTGTTTCGAATTTAATGAGGTGTTTGTCTGGGTCAGAAGTGGTTTTACCTTGGGGAAGTGTCAGTTTTGGTGTGGGCAAGATACTCGCATCTTTTCCCAATAAGGAATTCCGGGGACGGAATTCTTTTAAGGGGGGAGTGTTGTAACAACCCGAAATTCTAAGTAAGTATCGAAAGTTTGGGGGCCGAAGTTTAAAGAATGAAAGTTGGACTTGAGGGGCCGTAGGGCAAATTAGTGAATAGTATGTATGGCCTCAAATCCCTAGGGCAACCCCTATTTTGTTCTAAAAATCAGTGTTGGAGGTGTTCTTTGTGTGTTTGGCGGCTAAGAGAGAAAAGAGAAGGAGAAAGGAATTTTGGGGAAGAAATCAAAAGAGAAGAAATCGTCAAGGTAACCCGTTCTAATTTCGTTTTCCTTATTGTTGTGTGAATCTTTTCTCAACTATTCTAGATTCATAAGTCTGAATGGGGAGATTCATTGAGTTTTCAATCACTTTTTCCTTGAAAGTGGGTTTTGAGAGTTTTTGGCTTAGTAATCGATTTAAGGGATTAAATATGGATTAAATTGATATTTGGGGTTGGTGGTTGAACCCTTATGTATATCTAATCAAATTATTGGCTAAAAAGCGAGTTAATGATCACTTTTAAGTATTTTAGTTCGAAACAACCATGGGTTCCGGACACCAGTGTTCAGTGGTGTCCGGATGGGTTGAATGTGTCCGGGTAAGTGCCCCGTGAGAGTGTCCGGGTGTTTGTTTGTGTCCGGGTAGCTGAAGTCTCCGGATAAGCTTAGTGTCCGGGTAGTTTTGCCCGGATAAGTCTAGCGTCCGGATTGTTGTGTCCGGACAATGCTATATCCGGAAAAGTGCTGTGTCCGGAAAGGGGTATCCGGACAGTAGGGCTGAGCTATTTATCTGATTCGAATTCAATGCCCTTAGGTGTTCGGTTGAATTAGCTTGGTGATTTCAAGAAGTGCGTTCAGCGTCATCAAGGTGAGTTCCCTAAACCTATTTACGACACAATGTGTTAATTGTTCTTTTAACTGATAATGGTTCACTTTGAGCACGAAATGTTTACCAAATCGATATGCATATTTTTACATGAAAGCTCATACTTTATTCAAAGAATATTTAGCATGATGAAATGATTATATGGTTTACGAGATTCCAAGTTGTATGAAGTATGACATGTTATGTATGCTATGTGGAGTCGGTCTGCACCGTGGGATCGGTATGCTCTGGGATCCGATGATCCCTTGGACATGGGTGATGAGCCGATAGGTTGGAATCTGTTTCCCTCCTATTCGGGTAGAGGGGAGTCTGCTTGGGCCCCGATACGAGGCGAGAGGGGAGTCTGCTTGGGCCCCGATCGCGGCGAGAGGGGAGTCTGCTTGGGCCCCGGTCGTGGTTAGTTTATGCGGTCCTCATCACGGTGCAGTACCATGTTTGACGTTATGTGAAGTTTGATGATGAATTTTATAAACGATTTTCCCAATGTTTATATATGTTGTTTTCTGAGGGAATTCACTAGACCTTTTGGTCTAACCCTCGCTTTTCAAAACTAAACCATTTTCAGGTAAGCAAGTAGTAAGAGGCTCAAGTAAGTGAGCAAGAGCATGATCGAGTACAGATGCAGCTAGAGACAGTGCCGATGCCACTTGTAGTAGTAGTTGTTCTCAGTTGTGTATAGGTTGTTTCCGCCAACCTTAGTTTGGGAATGATCTAACAGAATTTTGGGACCCAGTTTTATTACAAGAGTATGATTTAATGCTATAGTTGTCTTGTTATGTTTTTGGGATGTTACATTAAATCGAGCTATAAACTCTTGAACTCACTAGGCGTTAGCCTAACCCTTTTTATTTGTCGGCATGTGCAACAGGTTCAGGTTGGGAGTAGTCCTAGTGACACTGTGAAAGGTTGTGTGCTAGAGATGTGCTCGAGAGGTGAATTGATTAAGTGATGTCTTCCGCATTTTACCCTTGGGAATAACACTTTGTATTTGGGTTAAGTAATACCCGAAGTGAGTTTAGTCTTTGTAATAAGACTTGAATTATATTTTGTTGAGGTTGATCATAGATTTTAATTTGAGGTATTTTACCTATTGAATTATTGGAAGAAATCCTATTATTTCGGATGTATTATCGAAAATTTTATTTTAATTGCTCTTTCCCAATTTGAGGGTGTTACACAATGATGGTTTGAAGGGTTTTTGCTTATTTAATTTCTTTGATTTTGCCCCTTAGACCTTAAGTTTTCAATTTTCTCACTTTTGCCCCAAAACTTCCAATCATTTCAGATTTTTAGAAAATGGGGTGTTACAGCTAAACCCAACAAACTTGATTTCACAACTAAATAAAAGCATTACAACAATACTTAACCCTTTCTCAACAATCCCTTTGTTGCTTAAACACAAGGATAATACCTAATAACCATTTAGAGCATCATTTACAACCTTTCAACCCCAAAACCCAAATAATCTGATTCCCTCAAAATAAACCAAGAACAAGGATTAGAATCTGAGATTACCTGGTAGAATCAATGCAGAAGCTAGTTTCCAATTCCCACTTCTTTGATTCCTTCTGACGTGAAATTGATATCTTGATCTCTTCTCAACTCCCCTATCGCCGCTACATGTGAAATTGTAGAACCTAGGGTTTTGTGCCCAAAACAAGAGTTTTATACCTTCTCCTAAAATTACAAACCATTCCCCAAAGTTATGGCCTCTTAACTTTTCTCACAAAATTCTCAAATCTTTACAATTAGAACCCTGGATATTACAATGAAAGCATGCAACGTTTACTAAAATACAAATATTACACAAAATAAACAATAAACATTTCATTACTAATTATTTTCTTCTCCAAATCGACTCCAAATCTCTTCCACTAAATCGGTTTGCAATTAGTAGTTTAAATAAAAAAACATTGCATAAAAATAATCCTTTTTTTAAATAAAGTTTGGGTAAGAAAATTTAATAAAAAAAATAATGTTCAAATAAACTAATAAATGAATTAAATTTAATAAACATATTAATAATTAATGTTTAAACTAAAAAATAAATTAATTAAATTAAACAAAAATAGATTTGTTTAATATATATTTGTTTGTGAAAGGTCTTTCTAATTGTGAAAGGAGTTGCTAAACTTGCAAAACCTTGCAAGCCACATGCCATGCCATGTCATCTTGCAAGGCCTTATGCAAGACGTGTGTGGATGCTCTAACTTTTTTTTACAAAAAGAAGGTCATATCTAAAATAAACAATCCTATGAGTTAAACCACACGAATTTACACAAATGCATTTATCCATCTTTCTTATACACACCACTTTGTTCCAATCTTTCAACTTCTCACTAACGTATGACAACTCCAAATAACCACAATTCACCATTTGATACTTTCTCCTCATAAGTGGCGGCTAGACAATTGAAGAAGGGGATTGAAGGTGGTATTCAGCTGGTGTGGAGAATCAAGCAAGGAGTTAGAATCTAGAAGGGAGAAGAGCTCATCTTCTAGGTATGAATTCATTCCTCCATCTTCATCTTCTTGTGTTTTGGGGGAAAGCTTGGATGATAACTTTGTTTCAAACTTCTTGCTAAAACTCTTGTTTGATTCCAATGGAAATGGAGTGGGTGCTTGGTTCATGTTAAATCCAATATCCATTTTGGAGAACTTCCACCATTTCCATGGAGAAATGTGAGTTTTGGTAATCATTAGTTTTGAGAAATGAATAGATGAATCATTGATTGGGTTTTGAAGTTTATTTGATGTTTTAATAGTTGGGGAAATCGTGGGAAAGGATTAGTTTATCATTTATGTCATTTGGATAACTCAAAAATCGACTTGGGATGAAATTGGGGTGAGAAAGGAGCATTTTCGGCTGAAATGGGAGTGCAGGTGCCAAGACTGGCGCCAGCAACTGCCCAGAACCTCGCGCCAGTACCGGCGCCAGTTGGCTAGCGCCAGTCACTGCCTTGTGTTTTCGACTTTCGTTTCGTGGATTGTTTTGAGCCTAGGATTGGGGGGTTTCACTTAAGGGTTGTCTTAGGTGTATTTTGGGGCACAATTAGGGAGTTCAATACTACCTTTATTGACCCCATTTCAGGTGTTCGGTTGGTGATAGAGTGAGCTTCGGTTAGGGTGTCGCTTAGCCGAGTATCAGGTGAGTTCCCTTACACTCTACTTGTATTTTAAATGAATTGTGAAGGTTTTAAACGACTGAATTTGGTTTATAAAATGATTATAAACATAAGTTACTTTTGTCATGAAAATGTATGATTTTTCTAGTGATAGAGGTATACCCTCAAGTACGTTTAAATGCATGCTTTTATGGTCATTTCTATGTGTGGAGTCGGGTTGCCCAGTGGGATTGGACCTGGATGGTTGAGAAGATTCGGTGGACAAGTTAGCCCGTGTGCCTCGAATCCGTTTTGAGCGCACACGGATACGTCATTGACCGAGTGCCGGGGGGATCTACTGTGGATGCCCCGACTGTTGACCTCGCACGAGAGAGGTGATGGACATGAGACCACTGTGCTACACCCTTGTTTAAATTCATGACTTAGGAATGTTATTGCTTTATGGAACGGCATGATATTTTTAAACGGTTTGTGAACATACTCTTTAGGAGGAATTCACTAGACCTCAAGGTCTAACCCTCGCTTTTAAAATTAAAAACCATTTTCAGGTAAGGATGGCTTAGGAGCTGCTTCTAAGGGGAAAGAGAAAGCTTAAAGCTCGTTGGAATGGGAGTAGAGACCGTTCGTACTCATATTATGCTAGTTAGACATCTCGGTTGTATTCGTATGTGAACCGTTAGACTATGAGAATGTCATTAACCTTTAATGTAATTGGGACCCTTATGGGCTTTTTGTCTATGTTATTTGTGTTGGTTATTTTGGGTTGTTACAAGAAAATTTAATAAAAAAAATAAAAAAAATAATGTTCAAATAAACTAATAAATTAATTAAATTTAATAAACATATTAATAATTAATGTTTAAACAAAAAAATAAATTAATTAAATTAAACAAAAATGGATTTGTTTAATATATATTTGTTTGTGAAAGGTCTTTCTAATTGTGAAAGGAGTTGCTAGACTTGCAAAACTTTGCTAGCCACATGCCATGTCATGTCATCTTGCAAGGCCTTGTGCAAGACGTGTGTGGATGCTCTAACTTTTTTTTTACAAAAAGAAGGTCATATCCAAAATAAACAATCCTATGAGTTAAACCACACGAATTTACACAAATGCATTTATCCATCTTTCTTATGCACACCACTTTGTTCCAATCTTTCAACTTCTCACTAACGTAGGACAACTCCAAATAACCACAATTCACCAATTGATAATACTCAATCTTTATGATGTCACCTCAATACCCCAAGATTTTCTTTTTATATAAATAAAATATTAACTCATTAATACCAAAAACATTTTATATTTCTTTCATGTATTAATTTTACTAAACTACAATTATATACTAAAAAATTTTTAGGTTTTTGTTAAATTCAAACTTGGTCCTTGTGGTTTACATAAATTAACGAGTAAGGTCCCTGAACTTTTCTTTTAACGAAGAACGTCTCTATAGTTTCATGTTTTATAACGGATAAGGTCCCTCCCTCTAACGCCGTCAATTAATGTCCGTTAGTGACCCTCCTCTCCCTCAACTTTCATTTCTATTAACATGTTTAGTCTCTCCAACTATTTTAATAGATTTGGTCCCTCATAGTACTTTTCATTTTTATAACAGATTTGGTCCTCCCTCAACTTTCATTTTTAGGATATGGTCCCTCAAATTTTTTAATAACTTTGTTGGCACAAACATACATCTTCTTAATATAATGAGAAAATTAATGAAATAAAACTTGAATTTTAAATTTTACTATTAAAGTATTTTATCTTTTCTGGAATTTTATTTTCATAAAATCGTTTAGCTCAAATAAAATATAATCTTGATAAATATTTTGTTTTGGTTAGTTGAAAAAAAAACACTAAAATTAAATATCTGACAATATGTTAGATACTAAGATATAAACCTGGATGTCAATTTAAGTAATTTACTAGAACTAATTAATATTTAAAATTTATTATGGTTAAATATGATATAAAAATATAAATTGAACTAATTTATTTAAACTATTTGATATATACTAAAAATGGGACTGTCAAATGGTAAATTAATAAATATATATTAAATATATAAAATGTTATAATTTACCATTAATCGATTAGATTTTTTTAATGTTTTGACTAATTAAAATATAAAATTTATCAAAATTATATTTTATTTGAGCTAAAAAAATAAAAAAAAAGTTGTGAAAGGATGAAATATTTTAACGATAAAATTTACGATTCAAGTTTTATTTAATTAATTTGCTAATTATATTAAGAAGATATATGTTTGTGCCAAAAAGGTTATTGAAAAATTTGAGGGACCATATCCTAAAAATGAAAAGTACTATGAAGGACCAAATCTGTTAAAATAGTTGGAGGGACTAAACTTGTTAATTGAAATGAAAGTTGAGGGAGAGGAGGGTCACTAACGGACATTAATTGACGGCGTTAGAGGGAGGGACCTTATCCGTTATAAAACATGAAACTATAGGACATTCTTCGTTAAAAGAAAAGTTCAGGGACCTTACTCGTTAATTTATGTAAACCACAAGGACCAAGTTTGAATTTAACTCTATTTTTTATGAGTCTTGGACGTGCATGCAATCTGCCCCTAAAAACGGTCTTGTTGCCTTGTTATCTATACTACCTTATAAAGCATTTAGACCAACTATCTTAAAGTCTTAAAGACAACATATAAAGCATGAAGTACTACATCTTTAAGCATAAAAGTCTTAAAAGTCTTAAAAACAACTGATAAAGCTTATGGTACTACCTTTTTAAGCATCATTTTTTAAAATCATATTGTACAACTGCTTCGTTCTCCTTTTCCTATTCTCGATGATGTTGCCGCTTCCTCTTCTCCAAACTTCTCCTTCTCCCCACTCCTTCTGCAATACACCTTGCTCATCCTCACACGACCTCCCCTCCCCTCCCCTCTCCTTCTCCACGATGAAGCACCCCCAATTTTCTCACCCTCCTCCCTCTCAACTACTCCCTGTAAGAAGCACACCAGGATTGAAGATTTTAATTTTTTGCGGCTTTCCCCCTCTCCTCCTCCATGAATCGCAACATCCTGGTTCGTTCTCGATTTTACTCGGTTGAAGGTTTCTCCTCCTCCATGAATCGCAGCATCCTGGTTCCAAGCCCCATACGTTCTCTTCTATATCTTGTACAAAAGATCTCCATATGGTTTTATGGAAATTGCTCCAAAACACGTTAATACGGCCATCGGATCCATCAAAACCAAAAAAAACATTCTGTTTGTCGATTGGTAAGTTCAATATATCGAACGTCTATCCCACCGTGAAATCCCCTGTCGACGATATTCAAATGGTGAATCATCTTCAGGTATCAAATCTCTTTTCTTACCTGTTTCTGTTTTATAAATCATCAACAGTGGAAAGAAATAGGGTTTTGTCCCAACACGTTTGATTTCTTCTTAAATCTCAATAAATATAGAGTGGATGGAGTCTTCAATCCCTACCCAATACGTTTGATTAAATCTTATTTTGTTGGTTTGCAGTGCTTTCCCCATATTTAGTTTCGACTGGAGCCCCCATCGGTTCATGTCATATTTACCCTAATTATCGAGCAATGAAGGGACATCAAGTTGAAGCCTGAAGAATCGAAGCCGATATTTGTTCGTGTTGTGGATTAAGGTTAGTTTTCTTTCTCATTTTGATCATGTGTTTGCACTGAGTCTTATTTTTCATCTTTTTTTCTTCTGTTCATCTTCAAATGTCTACATCTTCACAGGTACATCCATCGTCTTCTCCTCCATCAAATTGAGGATTGGATTATGGGGTTTTTTAGTTCATTTATTTAAATTTGATTTTTGATTTTTGATTTTTTGTGTATACAGAGGGGGAAACTATACCACACAAGTAAAAAGGGCTTGTAAGATGCTCGTAATAAGGACATGCACGAGCAGAACAATCAATCTAAGACAACAACATCCTGTCAAGAACGATGGAGCAAAGTAAAAATGCAAGGTCTAATCGAAACTGATAGAAACAACAATTGACTCCACTTTGTGGTTTTAGATGAAGCTTCATGTTACAAACACAAACTCATGTCAATAAGTATCATGTAGTTTCATAATTCTTACTCCACTCCAGAGATGTCTCTTTCTACATACCTGTTGGTCATATTCCCAATGAGCAATGAGCATGACCTAGCAAAAGATGGTTTGTAAAAATTCCCGTGTTTCTGATGGAGCAATCCTCATCATAATAATTAGTTTGTAAAGCTGCTGCCTGCATGTTTCTGTATTTAAATATGTTTTTAATTTTAGTTGCTTAACATGCTTGATTTTACAATTTGCCTGTTTTATAATCTTTTGCAGCGCATTTGGACCCTGTCAATGTGAAAATTGCTGAATTGAGGGAGGCATAGTGGTCACGAATGATAGGAATGCCATTTTGCAGGAGTCGGATATTGCTCACCCAGCTGCAAAGGTAGTTATGCCGAATGATTTTACTCAACATTTATGACTAAACACCATATTTCAGTTTCTTTTTTATTCTCTAACCCCATGTTTGGTACCTCTTCTATTCAGACACCGATTTTTGGTAGATTTTATATACGCTTCATTATTATCTCATGTTCATATATTTTTCCATGGTCCCTTGCATATTTCATATTTTGAATCTTACTATGTTTCCTTGATCATTCCTTGTTTTATATTTTCAGTCCATGATTGAACAACCGTACACAGGATGAGGAAGTTGGTGATGGAACTATGTCAGTTATTGTTCTTGGTATACCTTTCTTATAATTTTTATTGTCACCCTGTATTGTTGCCTTAAACATAAGATATCGACCAGTAAGTTAGGATTGACTCTTACCCGGTTAGCCCTTATGAGGGTAAGACCGTAAGAGACACTTATACTACATTATCTTACCCAATAAGGTAAATGAGGGCGGTGGTGACTCTTATCTGGTAAGCACGTACCCAGTTTGTGTTGGTAAACGGCCCCTTAGGTAATTGTTGCCTATACGAAAACCGTTAGATAGTGTGCTAATCTTCTGTTTCTACTCCTTTTGTTCGAGTAATATTCCAACACATTGAGTAAGCAATTTTGCATTTTTCTGTGGTTTGGAGTGCCTTTCGATTTAATTTGGTTGATTTCCCCAAAAACTGAAGTTTTTTTTTTGATTTATGGTTTCAGATAATGGCAATGAATCTGATCTGTGATCATAGTCCAATGATGCGAGTATTGTCCCAATTTCATCCGACCGAACTTTCTCCAAGGTAATCATCAATCAGCTTTACTTCCGATTTACGTTTAAAATCATGATTAGGATTTTAGTATTAATATCCTGGTTCACAAGTTGGAATATTGGTCATAAAACAAATGAGAGAGTTTCTGTAATGCATCACAAAATGTCTTTTTATTGGATCCTGAATGAATGCAAGGTGAAATATCTTTTCCTCGAGGGAAAGTAGAGGAAGATGATGTTGATACAACAACGAGGGATGCAAAGGAAGAGATAGGGTTCAATCCTTCACTTGTGAATGTCGTGGTACTTCTTGAGCCATTTTTGTCTAAGGTATGTAGTGATTATGTTTTTACAATGGAATTGATTAACCTTGTGCTAATCAAGTAAACATAACTTGAATTTTTAGAAACATCAAAATGCCTCATCTTTGAATTAATGATTTTCCATAATAGACAACTTTGATTTCTACCAATTACCAAAGAGAAATAAGGAACGAATTGCTAAAGACCACTGTGAATTGATTAGAACAGAAGAAACGCTATTTGAATATATATATATATATATATATATATATGCTAAGGTTATTGCTTAATTGCATTTTGGGGTTTTCTATGCAAAAAACCACTAGAAATTTATGATATTTGTATCTTAGTTGCGTCATCTTGAAAGAAACATTATAACATTATGAAGCTTTATATCTCACATTACAACAAATAAAAGTGTGGTTACACATCTGCTTTATAATTGTTGTTTATTGCATGTGGATGTTGATCTGTTTTATAATTGTTGTACATAATCATAATTTGATGATCAAATTTGTTTGCTGGAGGGATTAGGTCGCCTGCATACAAATTAAAGGGATTAAGTCTATCAGTCTTGAATGTCCCAACAACAATATGGGTACTCATCAGGTTTGGTTATGTCATGGGAGATCAGATTTGGCAATCTGTATATTCAGAGTTGAATGGAAATTAACTGGCCATACTATAGTAGCCCTTATGGATTATTTATGGCTCTTGAATTGGGATTTCACTCAGATTTACAATGATTTCTGGATGAATTTGATACTTTGGATGACTATCAAAAATTCTAAGCCAAAAGTTTGGATGATTAATTCCAAAAGTCTGTGGCTATGGCTAACTCTGGTTTTGGTGAACGTAAGTAGGGGATGACACATATGAGATCCACTAAACTTACGGTGGGCCACACCAGAAACGGGAATTTTCGGCATATGCTTCTTCTAGCATGAAAGTCTGAGAACTTAACTAAAACCCTGAAAATCTCACTTCCCGTCTCTCAATCACCATTTGAAGATGTCGATGTTCTTCAATAGAATAGACATAGCTGCACCCATCACATTTTCGCGTGCGTCTCGACCGGTCGCAATCAACCTCAACCAATTTTCGAATTGCATTTGGAGTAGTAGCTGCTATCTCTGGTATTTTCATTACTTTTCTGAGCCAAATTTGGTAATTTATCTATGTTCTCTTGTATTTTTTGATTTAGAAATGTACAAAATGCGATGTTATGTGATTATATCGCTTTGTGAATTAATGCGATATTGGTTCTTAGCAAAACTTGGATCATTAGCAAAACTTTGCCTAATCTGAGTTGCTATGAAAGTGGAAAAGTCGTAACACATAACCAGAATCGTCAGGTTATACGACTTATCCTTCTGGTGTATCTTAGGTAATCTGTAGCAAAAGTCTCTGGTTTCGTAGGCATCATGCCCAAAGGGAGATTGAAAAACCCAAATGAACATAAGTTCCAATATCATACGTTTTAATGCAATATAACAAGTAATTATAGTAACTTCAACACTTCAATTTAAACCCTAAATCATATGGATTCATAAAATCAACATTGAAAAGAAAGGAAATAGAACAAAAAATGAAATAGAAGTGCTTAAATTTTCTAAGTATAATGTGTTACTTGTGTATCTTATAAATAAAATAACTATTTGAATGGTAGTTATATATGAACTTTATGATTATTATGATTGTTAGGATTTTAAAGATACACGTGATCACAATTTATTATTCAAGGCAATATGAATGCATTGTATTTATTTAAGGGAATCCGAATGCATTTTATGTTTTAGTATAAATATTATGCTTCAGTTCTCATTTATTAACGTTGAGCCCTATAGTCCTACGATTCTTCTTTTCAAATCGTTTTTTTAGAGGAAAACTCCAGGCAAATTTAAAAAGACAAAAAGGAATATAAGCGTTCAAGGCAAAAGCCCAACCCAGGCCAAACGGCAAAGCAAAAGAACTTGGTAACAACACCATACCAAGCAACAATCAACCAAAACAAACAAAGATTATACGAACAATACAAGCTCCAGAAATAAATAACAGCCCATCGCCTCCAAAAGCCACGCCAAAATTATGTACAAGGTGATCTATAATTTAAAATCATAAAAATAAAATCAAGACTAACAAAAACAAAGCATAGCAGGAACTAATATTGTGGATTTATTTTCAGAATCGAAATACGTCCCGCTGCATCGCGCGGGTACGATTGATTTATATGTTTAGTTAATTAAATTTTGAGTTCTCGATTTACATGGGTATTCCATGGAATCAAGAAATTGAGTCAGTCGTAAGCCATCCAATCACATCGCATCTGTTTTGTTCGCTAAAGTGGTTGTTTACCATGGGTTTTGTTGTGTTTACGTAATTTTACATATCATGAGTTCTTAGCTTAGTGGCCTTTAGAGTGTTAATGACTAGAAGTATTGTGCATTAAAAGAACTTGGTGGGTTAAGAAAATTAATTATAGGCTTTATGAAAAATATTGATATTGGACTAATTTTTTTGGTAAAAAGATTGATGATCTCTATCTTTGTGGACAAAGGGATTTTTTTACATCTAGCCGTCAGCCCGTCACATTGTGTGGGTATACACATGTCCTATTAAATATGTGTTCATAGGACAACTGGGACACCTAGAAAGTGTTGGAGTTTTATTAAATCCAGTTTTGTTATAGCGATAACAATAACACGTAAATGAAGAACGATAATTGAACAAAAAATGGAGAAAAAAGTGATCCGAAAATGACCAAAAAACAAAAATGAGGATAGACTAGCTAAATCTAAATAAAATTTTACATTGTATATAAATATAAATAAACTTTATAAAAATTATATACGAGCGACGGGTTAGCGGACTGGGTTTTAGATTAAGTTAGGCCTAATCCAATTTTAATCCTATTAAAATCGATGGATTAACGGTTTCATGGGTTATCGATTTAACGAGTTGGTAGGTTGGGTTTATTTGGGTTGTTTGCTGGTTTGTGGTTTTGTACAACCCTGTCCAGAATCAGATCATCCTATTTCTTATGTACAAAAAAGTTTGACATCCCGCCGCATTGCGCGGGTACTCAACTAGTTTTTTGTAAACTTTTTAAGACAAAATTGGAGTTGGAAAATTTGTCTTTTCACCTAATTTTTTTATAGAAAAACCGCAAATTTTATAAGGCCATCAGTACCCCAGGAAGGCATCTTTCAAAGATTCCATGTCCACATCAGCGCCACATCAGCTTTTCTCCCATCCCTCACTCGATCCCTAACGATCCCTAAACACCCGTACCCCATTCCCTCAAACCCTTTTGCCACCTCATTTATTTTAATTCTTTTATTTATATATTTAATTATTTAACAAAATAAAAATATTTATATATTTTTTAATAAATAAAAATAAGATAAATAATTAAAATTAAAATTCATATCATTCATTAAAAATAAAAATTACAAAATACAAAATTAAAAAATTAAACAACTCGTCGGTGTCTACGGATGATGATGATGCGGTTGGTGAACCGGGTTGTGGCGAATCCATATTGTTTAATATATAGAGGTTGAGAGAATTTGAGAGAGTTTGAGAGGTGTGAGAAATAAGAGGTTGAGAGGTGTGAGAAATAAGAGGTTGAGGGTTAAATATATAGTGGGATTAAATTGAGAAAAATAATTTTTTTTTAGTAATATAGCCGTTCAACGGCATGAATTTTAAAAAATTTAATTAATTTTTTTTTTTAAAAACCTTCGGGATGGATCGGGATCCCATCCCCGAATTCCATCCCTTCCCGCATCCCTTCCCTTCCCCGTAGCCCATCCCCGCTGACCCCGAGCCCCATCCCGAGCCCATCCCGCCTCCGCTACGGAAGGCCTAAACGATTAGAAGATATTGTCACATCTGGCAAAAGTATTATTTTATTAAGGGGTCTTCAAATATAGTTATAAAGACAAGACTTATGATGATATTATTCATAAAATATTGATTTTTAATCTCACTTGTGTTTTTATTAATATTAAGAAAAGACCAACAACGATTTTTCACTCGACTAATAATTTAAAAAAGACCAACAACGATTTTTGACTCGACGTTATTCTTCAATAATAATAATGGCATTTTTTTCAAAATATTTTGTGCATTTTTATTTAATGACATATTTTCTTGCTATTTTCTGACTTAAAGCCAGAGATACAAGGTCGGGCCTGGGGTGTCGAGTGCAAGGTTCTAATTGGCGTGAGACGTGGCGTGCCGACGAGGCCACGTCTCAAGCCTTAGGATTCATGGTGAGGCCATTTCGTTTATCAAGAAGTGACTTATGGCGACAAATCTCTATATCATATATAATATTATGTATAAAAACATATGTTTGTATATTAATCGACGAGTCAATGATAACAATCAAGTTAAATTAGTTTATATATTAAAAAACTAGCAAATAAGACATTAAAAACGTAAAGAAAAATCAAATATCGCGTTACAAAAGACCGTACATTAGGTTATAGCATGCCACATGAATAACATAACGTGTGACACAAGCCTTGAGTCACGACGCATTATGACTGCTATCACGGCAAGCCTTTTATAACAGTGGTCATGTGGTGTCATCCCAAGTTGGAATTACTATATACAATAATTAATAGAATTACTATATATATATATATATATATATAGAGAGAGAGAGAGGTGAGTTCAAACGAGAACTATTTACGAGAACTACGAGAACGGCCGTCCATGTACAAAATCACTGGTGATTCACGTACAAAATCAATGTTGATGTGCGCTACTTGCCAAACCGCGGCCCAAACCGCGCATGTCCCAGAATTTTAATCACCAGTGATTTTGTACGTGAATCACCAGTGATTTTGTACATGGGCGGCCGTTCTCGTAAATAATTATCGTTCTCGTTTGAACCTTTCTCTCTCTCTCTCTCTCTCTATATATATATATATATATATATATATATATATATATATATATATTAATACAAACGTTTAAATGAATTAACTTGCAGTGGTAGAGGTCTTTTTATTATTGTTGAGGGTGGTCTACCTCTAGTTTGCAATGTTAAGTTATTGTATTTTAACTAAATGTTATCAATTTGTTTTGTTTTTACCACTGATTTTCTTGGCATGAATTAAGTATATAAATTTTTTAGTGATGTATTTGTTTTAATGATTTCCTAACTAGGTAGTTTTATAATTATTTTTTTGTTCCTTAATTTTTATTAACCAAATAATTAAATTATATAATTGTTTTTAATGATTTCCTTATACAATTTATTCTCCAAACTCAAATCCAAAATCCAAAATTCATAATTTTTAGTTTATTTTTTAATTTTGTTCGTCAATCGTTATTGGTCGTCATCACCAACAAGCAACACCTTAATTTGGCTCTTTTTTTTTTGAAACGGAACAACCATTCATTAAACAAGGAACATTACAAAACAAGGAACACCAAAGTGAAAGGACTTAAGAACAACAAAAGGATAAAGACAAGACATTAACGGAAGTGACTCAAAAGCCGCTTCGTAACCTCGTCTATCCACCGCTAGGATAAGACCCCAATCGTTCCAACTGGAGGAAATCAACGTCTGATTCCATGGTTTTCTCGCAAAAGCAGATCTGAAGGTAAGAGAAAAGTGGGAAGGTGCCACTTTGAAGTTTTCTCCTTGATGAAAGTGGATAAAATCCACTCTACTTGTTGTGTTTTCCTGGGGCCTGCTTTGACTGGAACTAAAGACTAAAAAGCCACAAGGGATAAAGATCCACACAGGGATTTTGAGAGCCACAAAGGGATTAAGAGCCACAAAGAGAAACGAAGAACCGGGGCGGCACAAGACGGTAGCGCTAGGCAGCGATCGACGGCGGCGGCAGGCGACGGCGGCAGGCGACGGCGGCAGGCAGCGCAGCAGGAAGCGGCAGGCAGCAACGGTCTCGTTCAGCGGGCGGTGGCCGTCGGCGCGGCAGCGGCACTCCCTCTCACTATTCACAGTCACACACAAGGCCTACGAAGGTGGAGGTGGCTAGGTGGTGGTGGAGATATGAAGGTGGTGGATGGCGGCGCCTGTGTTGAGAGTAAAAGGAGAGAGGTGGTCGATACCTTAATTTGGCTCTTCTTCTTCAAAAGTTGTAAGTATTGGCATCTTCAACAACTATACTAAAACACATGTGAACAAAAAAGGATAAGTCGCAAGAATCTAATAACCGACTAAAAATAGATTAAATGTTATTTTACTTTAATACCCTTGTTAATTGATATTAAAACTAATTAAATATGTTAAAACGAAGGGTTGTGATTGGTTTACAAACTTTGCATGATCTGCATGGTTTGTAAATGATATTTGCCCTATATATATGTATTATTTTAATTGTTTCCACCAATGAGATTGAATGTGTTACAATTTTTTATAATGTTTTTTAAAAGTGTATTAAAATGATAAACTTATAAAATATTTTGATAATATAATTTATACTTGAATTGTTAAAGTAGAGCAAACAGTGGAGTCGGATATAGTTTTCCTTAGAGATTTTAAGTTTAGATTCTATATTTTAGAAAAACTAGTGTTGCAACCGCGCGTTGCGCGGTAGTGTGAATAACTTGGGTAGTAATATGAAGATTTTTCATATGATAAATGTTGATTGTTAAATATGATAATCAACAAACATTATACAAATTATTTGTAGAAATCATTACAATTTAGTAAGTGGAATTTTAATATATATATATATATATATATATATATATATATATATATATACACACACGTACACCTACATGATAGGTTTTTTGTAATTAATGGTATAAATGAATGATTGACCTGATTTAATCTAAACTTAATTATATATTTTCTAACAAAAATATTATCTCATTAAACTTGGGGTTTAACTTTGCTTAATATACTATTATCAATATTTTTTTTTGATTTAATGATAAGTTTCTCCAATTAATGGAAAAATAATTCAGAATATGTTTTATCACAATACTAATAGTTTTGATTATATTGATTGTCATTGAAATAAAGTATAATAAAAGTTTTAAAAATGATATTGATTGTTATGTAATAAAATATGAAATCGAAAGGCTTTAGAATATAATGTGTTGAGTTTAGAATAACAATAAATCAAAATAAGAGGAAAAAAAATATAAAAATGATTCAACATTTCCATCAATTATTTTATCATATATATTAATTTAAAGTATTAAATTGTCATAAGTATTTCATTTATGTATATTGATTCGTAATAAATAAAAGAAGAATATGAAAGGTAAGATCAATTAATGAGATATATTTATATTATAATAATCACAACATACATAAAAATTTTAATCAATTAATGAGATATATAGATTTAAAAAACTAAAAATTGGATAAGAATAAAAACAATCATCAAAACATTTTTAGAATGCCAATAAATATTCTTTTACCTTATAATAATATATTTACATATTGATTGTTGTCTAAATAAAACATGAATGGTAAATAAAGCTATTTTTTTATTATATTGATTGTTAAAATAACAAATTATACTGTAAATAAATATACTCATATAAATTAATAATAGTTTTTACCGATCGCTGTAAATTAAAAATAAGGGTAAATAAACGTTACACGTTAAGTTAATAAAAAACAATAAAATTTTTTATTCATATTTATTTTGTAAATTAAAAAAATTAGTAATCAATGTGTTGAGTTTAGAAAATGAAAACTATATTCATCAATGATATATTTTTAATTTAAATAGTTGAAGAAAATAGTAAATAATATTTCAAATTCTCTCAAAATTCAATATCATCTATGAAAAAATAAAATGTAAAACTATTTTATTAAAGCTTATAAATAAACGACAATTGATCGTGAAAAGAGTTTTGATGAATATTTTGAGGATGAACTCATAGACATCATAAATTGTCAAAATTTTGACAATATCAATAGATTTTTTTGAAGTAGTCAAAATTTAACACAATTACCAATCATGTATAAATGGTTAATGTCAATAGAGCTTAAATATGAAAAAAGAAGTTATTTGATCATGTAATCACAAAATATCAAAATTCTATTTAAATGTATCTGATTTAAACATAAAAACAATTGTCGTAGGATAACAACAAACCCAACAATATGTAAAAGAAAAACTATGTAATAACAAATCATATTTTTGTGGAGAATCCTGATTAAAATCTTTCATGGCTTCTTCAACTTTCATCTTCTTCATCCCCCACAAAAACGATTTGTAGGATTTCATTTTATTTAGTATTGAATTCATAGACATCATAAATTATCACACCATTGGCAAATGTCAATACAATTTTTCTTGAAATAGTCAAAAAGTAATGCAATTATCAATCACATATACATGGTTAATGTCAATGGAGCTTAAATCAAAAAAAATATCAGATCATGTAGTCACAAAATATCAAAATTTTACTTGATTCTATATGATTCCAACGTAAACACAAATGTTTTATGATAACAACAAATCCAAAATATGGAACTGAAAAAACATATAATAACAAATCACATCTTTTGGAGATAGAATATATACATACCTATCTAAAATCTTCAATGTTTTCTTCAACTTATATTTTCTTCATCTCCCACCAAAGGAATTTGTAGGATTTTATTTTGTTTTGCATTGTGTGAAAAACAAATTTCATTAAGGAATAAAACAAATTAAATGAAGAAAAATATCAAGAGTTGGAGGTTAAACTTAAACATGCAAAATTACAAAGAAACCCATATTAATATGAATTACACATTTTTCATACAGGGGCGAAAAAGTCTTATTACATATTCAACATTTAAAAAATTCAAAAAATTAAGAAAATAGATAGAAGAGATTCCAAGCGAAGGTGCCACCTCATCCTTTTTGGATTTTGCTTTTATATATAGATTATAGAATAGTTGTTTGAGATGCTCTAAACAACTTTGGTTGTTTAGTGTCTTTTTATTAAATTTTTTATAATTTTCTTTGAGCATTAAATAGAATTTAGATTTTTCAAATTTTGTTGATTTATGTAGAACTTCTTTAATTTTTAATGATAGTGTTTTAACGACAATGGACTAATAAAAGGTTCTTGTTGATCTCTGTTTTTGTAGTTACCTATGATGATTGATCGAGTCTATATTATATAATGTGTCCTATATATTTTGAATCCAATATTTTAAATGTCAAAAAGAAGAAAAATGTGAATAATTTGTTCAAAGTTAAAGACAGTCATCAATTTATTATCAGACAAATGTCAAAAATATAATAATAATAATAATAAATACTATGATTAAAAAATATCAAGGCCACATTTAGTTTTTGTACAAAGCCTTCAAAATATCAGGACCGACCCTCCATACTCCCATGTTATATTGGTATTCTTTATTTCTAGATCTTTTGACTAAGGAAAATGTAGAGTTATGTATTTGGTTAGATAAGATTTGATGATATAATCACATAAATTGGTTCATACAACCAACTGATTCTGGCTTCTTGTTTGGAGATGCTAGAAATTTAGATTCTTTGTAAGAAAATGTACATGTATCACTTTGAATTACAACTAAGGCCTTCCGTACTCGAGCGGGTAAGGGCTCGGGTTGGGCTGAGGTGGCACCAGCGAGTTGGCGGGTAAGTGAGAGTTCTTAGAAAGTATTAGTGTACCGAGGGGATTTTCAAAGAAATGGGTCAAGATTACGATTTAATATTGAATTTTAATCATTTTATATTATCAGAGGTAAGTCATCTAAAGTGGGTTAACAACCTTTAAGGAGTTCTACCGGCACAATTAGGTGAGTACACAGATCTTTCAAAATATAGTCATATATCATAGCTAACTTTCTATATCATTTGTGACTTATAAGTTGTGGTATACCGCATTATTGGTAAAGTTTTGATACCTAAATTATTTGCTTATCTATTGTTGTTGATATATGCTATAGCATTCACATACTAGCATAGACTTGAGATCAAACTATTTTCGTGAGACCACAAAAATAACACTAAACCTTCACAACAAAAGACTGTGAAGTTATTGTGAGGGTAAACCTTCACAGTGTTTTTATTGTGAAGGTTTGCTGTTTTTCATACATTCACAATGAATTGTTGTGAAGGTTTAGTGTTATTTTGTGGTCTTACGGTCTCACGAAAACATGTTGGACCCACGTGAACCCAACCCTTCTTAACATTATGCTTGTAAATATGGTTTTGCATCTAGGTGTTGTAGAAAGGCATTAACTCAGTGGTGGTATATAATTCTGTCGGTGAAAGTGTTTTTCCCTAGTGTGATCAAGACGTAAGAAAATAAGACTAGAACAAGAGTGCTTGTAAGCGGGTACAATAAATATGATCATCATTTAGTTAAATACTACCACGTCTTAATCGCCAATTTGTTATACATAAAACTATTATAAAACTTATAGCAAATTACAAAGATCGTCCTTGTGGTTATTATTTTGTTGGATTTGAGGGGTTGGATTGGATTGGCATGTATTTAACCCATTTACCGATCATACTCACATGTGTTTGTAGATTATATAAATCAATTAAACCTTCATTGAGTTGGGCTAGTCTTTCTATTTTTGGGGCTAGGTTGGACAGGTTGGTAGTTTTGTCGGGGTATTGTGCACACCAACAAACCATGGTATTTTAGTATTAATTTCCACTACTAAAATCAATCATATTACCGACGGTAGAAACAATCGCTAAATCGTCGGACAGTCTTTATCGACGGTTTTCCGACGATAAATGGCCACTGGTAAAAAGTTGGTCGACAATAGTTAGCGACTGTTTATCGACAACATTTATCGACGTCTTTTTCCTACGGTTGCGGCGGCCTTTCGACTGTGTCTATTAGCGACGACTTTCCGACTGTTCACAAATGATGGTTTTTCGACAGCTATATTACCGACGGCCTTCCGACAGTTTTTTAAAAAACTGTTTAAATTTTACCGACGGTTGGCCTGCCGATAAACCGTCAGTTTTTGGATTTTTGTTAAAAACGTTTTGAAATGTTGTTTTTATTGCAATTTAATTGTGTGTATATGTATATATTACAATGCTACATTAAAAATCCATACGTAATGTAACAACCCATACCAAAATAAAGCATAACATTCATAATAATATAAAAACATCCCAAAATTTGTTTCAAAATTTCCAATACAACTGTCTTCAAAATCTAGGTTGGCGGAAACAACCTATTCACAACTGAGAATAACAAAGTCTAGAAAGTGAAAGTGTAGCACTACCTCTAGAAGCGTCCAGTCTCTATTTCTTCTCTTGACTCTTACCGGAGCTCCCTACTATCTGCTTCCCTGAAAAGGTTTAGTTTGGAAAATGCGAGGGTTAGACCATGAGGTATAGTGAGCTCCCTCCACAGTTTGGTAACATACATTTAAAACAGCTTGTAACTTTCAAATATAACATCTTTAAACAAAACTTTCAGATAACTCTACTCATGTAAATGGCACACTGAAGCCACTCGGAAGTGACAACGTGTCAGTCTCACACTGCCTTACTGGGTCACACCTCCCATGGCATAAACGGGACCCCCCCCCCCCCGGTATGAGCACTGGCGGGCCACACCCCCCCCCCCCCCCCCCGACTTAGCCAATATACATCTAACAACAATGTATGCATACATCTCAAATAAACTTTCATACAAGCAAATTCATGTGATAAAATATGGCATTTCTACTCCTTTACTTACTTCGGAAAACACGTTTTAAAACACGTATTTTTAGTTAGAAAAACTCACCTGGTGCTCTTAACAACTCTTCTTGCTTTACTTTTGACCTTCAAATGGAATACCAAATATAAGCTTACCGGATACTTACTAGCCAAACACTAACTTTCCGGACATCAATTATCCGGACACCAACTGTCCGGACACCACACTGTCCGGATGCTACTTACCGGATACCACACTATCCGGACCCCCCTTTTCCCGGACAACTATGCTATCCGGACGACTATGCTATCCGGACAACTGCCCTATCCGGATAACAACCCTATCCGGACAACTATGCTATCCGGACAACTGCCCTATCCGGACAACAACCTTATCCGTACACCTATGCTATCCGGACACTTTGTCCGGGCACCAGCACGGGGCTTCCCGGACGCGAGGTCTGTGACATTTTGGGATCGAAATCAGCTGTCAAACCCTCAACCAAAACGATTTCGCGATAAAAGCAACTCTATAAACATACTTAGTTCTTTTCTTACAAACCCTTTGTTGCTTAAACACAAAGATGATGCCTAATACCCCTTTAGAGCATCATTTCCAACTTTTTAACCAAAAAACCCCAAACAAACCAATTCCAGCAGAACATCTAAGTATAAGGATTGAAATCAGAGATTACCTGGTAGAGCCAATGTAGAACTAGGCTCCAATTCCACTTCTTCTTCCAATTTTGTAGATTGAAACTGCTTCCTCCTTTCTCTGCTCTCACCCAAGCCGCCAACGAGAAGAAATGATTTACACGTAGGGTTTTGTGCCCAATTTGGGGTTTTTATACTTTCCAACCAAATTACACTTTTGGTCCCTTAAGAACGATATCTCAACTTTCCACCCAATCAACTTATAATTCCTTTGAAAAAGGACTTGGGTATTACAATACCTCCCCCTCAAAAGAATTTCGTCCCCGGAATTCCATTGCCGAAAAGATGAGGGTATTTGGACCTCATGTCCGCTTCTACTTCCCACTTCGCTTCTTGACCTTTATGAAACCGCCACTGGACCTTTACTAGCCTGATCTCCTTGTTTCTTAACTTTCAGATCTTGCTATCCACAATCTCCACTGGTTCCTCTATGTACGACAGTCTCTCATCGACAATGATATCTTCCAAAGGAACGACCACATCTGTTTCTGCCAAACACTTCTTTCGATTCGAGACATGAAACGTTGGATGAACTCCCTTTAACTCTCCTGGCAAATCTAATCTGTAGGTCACTGCTCCAACTCGTTCAATAATGATGAAAGGCTCTCGTATGTTCCCAATCCGAATGAAACTACTGCTCGAAAAGCCTTAGAAGTAGTTGAAGAACGCATCGACTATCGCCGTGCTATCCGAATGTTCGATGTACACTTTGCGCTCCGAAAAAGATATGTCGCGAACTGGCGCGAACTCGAACTTCAATTCAAAGGGGGAGATTGTTAGAGTCAATTTATGTTGAATAGAAGTTCAGGGGTTGAATTGTATTTGTTTAAATTTGAACCTTGTTAGTGAACGGGTCGTGGGCTTGTTAACCACGGGCCCAGCGTATTTAAAGTTGTAATTAGCTTAGAATTAAGCTAGTTGTCTATTTTGCTTTCCTACTCGTATTGTAAAATTCTCTCAATATTGAAAGCTAATTGGATGACCAGTTGAAATCATAACCTTTGTTATTCATCTATTGATTTCACATTGTTCGTTGCACGGATCTGAAACTCTCAAACCTGCAAACATCCATGTTCAACCAAACTTTTTCCAACTCAATAACCTATGATTTCAAGGTCAAAAAGGCATAAAAATAATGAACCAACATATTCTATATATTCAAATAACATTTTCAACAAAAATTAACTAAACTAAAACTCATAAAATCACTAAAATGATCAAGTTAAACTCAAAAATGGTTCAACCTCCAATACTCAAAACATGAGTTTGAAAACATTATTTAAGATTTCAAACATCTCAAACAGTTCCAATTCCAAAAGGAATTAACCTTGTAAAGCTTACACCCAAAACTCTCAAACTAAATCCATAAATACATAAAGAAAGCTTAAAGAAATAAACAAACGTGGAAGTTTGAAAGAGAAAACCTTCACTTAGAAAATCCCAAAAACATTTCCTTTCTCGTTGAAACCTTACAAACTTTTTTTCTCTTCTGGGAAAGTTTATATGGAAGTTAAAAGGTGATAGACATAAGGTGATGACACCTTTTATGAAATTCTCAAAATGGCCATCCTAACCTTTCAAATAAGGCAAATAACAAATAAGCCTTTAAACTTCTATCAAACTTATGATAACTTACGAAGGGTTATTACATTTAGCTCTCAATCTCTCGAAGACCACCCGACCACTAGACCACATAAGCCACCACAAGTCCACCGGCAACACCCATCATGTTAACCACAAGGGTTGTGGCGTGGTGGTAAGGCCTGAAGAGTTCATAGCGCTTGCCCGGGTTCAAGCCTCACACGCAGCAATTGTGGCCACTGAGGATTATCTCAGGGCTGCATGCTTTAGCAGCTGGGCCAAAGGCCCGATTTGCCTAGGGATTATTCTGGGCTCAATTGTTGGAATAAAACTTGCTATGATGAACAAAAATCACAGGTAATATGTAAATATACTTGCTATTGATTGATACTTGCAACTTTTGTTCATACAAATCACAAATACATTGACCCTATTTATACACATTGAAAAGGTGTCATCGAACCATCGCAATGGTTCGGTAAAGGTTGTGTTGTTTCATGAAGCATCACACCTCTTCATGAATGGTCACACCCTTTCACTAAAAATAACTACTTATAAATATATATATACTTTCTAACTTACTAATTTTAACCCAAAAGTTTAGGTTAACTATCAACACTCCCCCTTAAACTAAACTTTGGTTTAAGGTAGGTCTTCAACTTGCTTTTATCTTGCTCTTCACAGCAGCGTTGGTCCTTCGTCATCATTAATGAGATAAGACTCTTCTTGCTTGTCTTTATTGTCTTTCCACTTCGTACATTCCCTCGCAAAATGGCCGAAGTCACCACATTCATAACATCTGAAGGTGCTCTTGTCTTTAGTTCCTTGACTCGTACTTCTTCCACGTGCATTTGGACTATTCTTCCATTTCAGGCTTTCCTTGGCTTCGTTGTTGAAATTTTTACCTCGCCCTTTACCACGACTTTGGTTGTTTGAACTTGCCATCAGAAGTTTGTCTTGATCATTTGCCACTGGCGTGTCTTGACTTTTGATTCGTTCTTCAAAGGTTGTTAATCTTCCAACGGCTTCTTCAAACGACATTTTGTGTAAATCTTGATATTGTTCAATAGTTGCCACGATCGGTAAAAACTTCTTTGGAACCGAATTGAGTAGTTTCCTCACAATTATCTTGCTTTCGAGCGTAGTTCCAAGATTACTAAATTTTGCCCTTATATTGCTCAATTTGCTTGCAAAACCACTTACAGTTTCACTTTCTTTCATCTTTAATGACTCTAGTTCACTCCTCAAAGTTTGCGAACGTGCTTTCTGAACTAAGTCTACTCCAATGAACAGAACTTTGATTGAGTCCCAAACTTCCTTTGTAGTCGAGCACTGTGCTACCTGCATTAGAACATCTTCGGGCAATGTTTGAAAGATCATTGCCTTTGATATATGTGCTTTCTTCTCATCCACTGCATTTTCAGCATTAATTGTTTCCCACAGACCATGGGCCTTCAATATTGTTTCCATCAACAATGCCCAGGTCGTGTAGTTTGTTTCAGTCAATTTTGGACATTGTAGTGAAACATTTCCTTGTTCTCGAACTGATGCACTGTTTGATGCGTTATCATGTTTGTCACCTTCTTTTTCTACCATGCTTGCTTGCTTTTAACTTGCTTACTTCTTACAAATCAGAACCGAGATGGTTTCTGGTTTTCTTGCTCTTGTGTTTAATCAAAAGATCAAAACACTTACTTACTACTGGCCAACTTGCTAACCAGGTTTTCTTGCTAAACTTGCTCAATATTGACCAACTTGCTAATCAATATTGTATTTCCAGACCCACTTGCTAATCTGGCTCTTGCTTGCCTTGATCAAAATAATTGATCCTTTCTTGCTGATGATCGTATGATCAGTTTCTTACTTGCTTTGAAACTCAAAGGTTTCTCTTTGAAACACAAGGGTTTCTCTTGCCTGAAACACTAAGGTTTCTCTTGCCTGAAAACACTGGGTTTTCTCTTGCTTTATGTGAACTACAGGAGTTCGGTTTTTACTTGCTTGCTTTCTTTCTTCCCCCTTACTTTTTTTTAAAAATAATCTTACAAAAACTTCCTTCTTTTGCCCCTTTTTCTTTTTCCTCCCTTAATAAAAAATATAAGATTTTTTCAAAAAAAAAAATCCTTATAATTTTAATTAAAATATATCTTAATATAAAAATTTTAATAATAATAATAATAATATAAACTTAAAAGGTCTTATATTATATAATATTAAAAAATATCTTATATTAAAATTATTTATAATCACTTCCTCTTTCTTTTAGGTTAGATCAAAAATGGGGAAATCAAATAGAAGAACCTGCGTGGTTTTGGGAATTACACCAAAAACAGCCGCCTCTTCCTTCTTCTTCTTCAAATCGATGTCTGGTTTTCTTCTCCCTTCAAGAATCAAATCCGGTTCTTTCAATCAATCGACCGTTGCTTCCACGTACTTTTTCAATCGGCGAATTCTAGGGCAAAAACTGATTCAATCGTCCTCCCCTGTTCACTTTCTTCTTTCTTGCGGTTGATTCCCGGATCGTTTTTGCTCTGATACCAATTGTTGGAATAAAACTTGCTATGATGAACAAAAATCACAGGTAATATGTAAATATACTTGCTATTGATTGATACTTGCAACTTTTGTTCATACAAATCACAAATACATTGACCCTATTTATACACATTGAAAAGGTGCCATCGAACCATCGCAATGGTTCGGTAAAGGTTGTGTTGTTTCATGAAGCATCACACCTCTTCATGAATGGTCACACCCTTTCACTAAAAATAACTACTTATAAATATATATATACTTTCTAACTTACTAATTTTAACCCAAAAGCTTAGGTTAACTATCAACATCAATGTGGTCTGGGATACCCTTCTCCAAAAAAAACACCCATCATGTTGTATGAGACTCTGAATAGTGAGTCTTGTTTTCCACTGATGCTCTCCATCTGATTTTGTCCATCAATCATCGTGCATCTAAGTGTGAGACTGAGTAGTGAGTCCAATTCTGCTCTCTCACCCACGATTTGGTTTTTGCTTATTTGTTTCAGCTTCCAGCCTCCGGGTGTTTTCCTTCTTATTTAGTATTTAGTATTTACTTATCTAACATGTTGATATCTTCTTGATTTTCTTGATTTATTGAATCTTGGTTATTTTCATATTTGATAATTTTCTTGATTCCTTGAATCTTATATTTCGATCTTCAAGTCCTCGTTTTGTGGTCCATGGGTTCCCTGGAATGATGTTCTTTAGGTTGATCACAATTAAATGGTCGTGCGCTTTTGGATTGGAACATAAATGACTGCAAATTAAATCTTCAAATGAATGAATGTTTTCAACTTATACAGATCATATATATGCATGCAGCATGCAGGATAAGTTTCAGTGGGATCTAGTGGAAGATGTAGAGGTTTATGATACATGGGCCCTACCGTGCACAATAGCCGTACAAGGACAAAATGATTGTATCGAGATGCATGGGCAGTGACCCTGCTTCTTTTGAGGTGTTTGAGAGGATCAACTGCTCGAACAGGAAGCCCATTGAGGGTGTATTAAGCCCGCCTACCGATCCTCCAATCTATATTCACCCCAAGACGGCTGGAGCAGTGATAAATTTTCTAAAATAATTACTTTGACTTTTTTGTTCTTTGGTTAATTTGGAGTACATTTTAATAAATATAACGATATTATAAGTTTAGGTTGTCACTGTTGGGTAAACGTTAGGTTAATTAGATAGGTTGCTTGGCACTGTGACTTCAATTGGTAATTAGAATACTGTAATTGTTAAAAACCAGTAAAAAAATATGTTCGATTTACAGCCGTTATATTGCCGAAATGTCTAGATTACAATGAGAGAGAAATAGTCTTTTAATATATTCAATTCACAAGGAAACTTTTAAATTAAATTTAGATAGACAAATAATATTTATTAGATGAATGAAAATAATTAATAATATAATCAATGTTGTAATCTCCAAATAGAAAATCTGTTGGAGTGGAATGTATTGTTGTTTTAGAGATGTTGAAGTCTCATTCTCTATTTTGGATAAATTTTGAATAATCTATTGGAGATACACTTAGCAACTAATGGCTTCGAACTTAAAAGCATCACCAACGGATTCTACAAAATGGAGAATTTGGAAATTTTTGCTTCAACATATTCTCCAAAATAGAGAAAGTAGGGAAGAGACGATGAATCTCTAAGTTTGAGGCACAATAAGCCGAATATGATCGATACCTAATTATAAGCCTAACATATATGTCTCATTATCAGCCTAGTTTACTGCTTTTATGCAGCGGTTTGGGGGACCTCTCCCCTCGCTCCCCTTAGTTAGATTACATTCATTTAAAACTGTAATAATAATACTTATAAAATTTTTGTTATTATAATAACACTGCACTTTTAGATTATTCTTTATTAAGTTGTTTGTACTTTGAAATTTTTACTATCATAGCAGTTGATAAACTTTTGATTTAAATTAGATAACAATTGACATTGACATGCAAGTTTCTTTGTGATTTCATTGTTCATGTGAAATGTTGACGTGTCATTTGTTATTATATCATTGTAATTAAAAAATACATATTTTTATTAAATATATTATATTAACTAAAAATTATAAATTATATAATATATACTATTTAAAAATAAATATTATTTGAACAAGAAAAATAAGAAGTGTTACCTTTTTTACAAAAAAATGTTTTCTTCAAAAGAATATATCACGTTTTATTAATAAAAATTAACTTAACATATTATTAAAATAAGTAGAAAATTATAAATTATTCATTAAAATAACAATATTAAGAATATTTGTAAAACATAATTTATATCACTAACATTTTGGAGAAAATGTTAAAAGATTATGTATTTTTAGAACAATGAAAATAAGAAGTATGACGTTTTTTTTTACTAAAAAAAATATTTATCCTGAAAAAATATATTATATTTATTTAGAAATATGTTATTCTAGAATATTTATTTTGCATACATTTTAAGAAGAGTGAAAATTTTCTTGAAAGAGTTATTTTAAAATGAGAGATGAAAAACATACTTTGAGTGAGGTATGGATCATTGAGAGGGAAAGTGAGAAAGTTATTAAAATGATGAAAGAGGTTTTTTTATGTCACTAAGAGCATCTCCAAAAGCTTCCCTAAATTTTTTCCAAAATTAGGAAGCAAAAGTTAAAATCTCCAAAAACATTTGCTTCCATCTCCAACAGATTCCCCATTTAGGGATTTATGGTTTTGGGGTATTCTCCAAATATGGAGAAAATTTAAAAAAATCTTCAACTTTCTCCAAAATGGGGAAGGGTTTGGGGAAGCTGTTGGAGATAGGTTTAGGACCAAAATCCTCATATTCTCCATTTTTTCCAAAATGGGGAAGCTGTTGGAGATGCTCTAATGAGAATGATGTGTCCTTCAGATCACCTCATAAGCAAAAAAGGGGAGTTAAGCGATTTAAAAGGTAACAAAATACCTATTATTATAATTGATGGGTGTTCATCGGTTGACATCTAATAGATGTAAAGAGAACCGAACCGATTCAATCATTCATTGAATGTTGGATTTTTTCAACCGAACCAATACAATCATTCATTGGATGTTGAATTTTTCCAATTCAATGGATATTTTTATTGGATATCCATTAGATCGAATTGGATCTAACCAATAGTAAACGGATTGGATTGGATCCATCCACAATCCAATGAATGATCAGATCAGATCCATTCAATGTTTTAAATCCATCTGTTAATAAACAATAAACATGTTATTGAATAAACTAATTAACTAAGAAATCTTAATAAACAATAAACATATAATGCAAAATTGCTATAAATATTAAAATCTAATGTCCAATTAATGCACATAGCAAGCAGTGGGTTAACTTCCAGTTTTGATGATTCCAGTTTCTTCCACTTTGACAGAGATTTTTATTTCATATTAATAAAACATCAAGAAATCATCTTGTGTCCTGTGGAATTATTTTGAAGTGCTGATGTGGCCTTTACATTAGTCGTAAGTCGTAACATTTGTTGGTGGACTCTCTTAGTGAATAATAGTCAATATAAGACCTTTGTTATAAATAATAAATAATATTATATTATATTAATTGGATGGTGTTGGATAATAGTTGGATGGGGTATTGGATGATTTGGATGGATTCGGTCGGTTTTTAATTGGATGATACATCGGTTCGGTTATGGGCGGTTTTGGACTGTCATCCAAGAACCGAAATTGGATGTTGAAATTTTCAATCCGATCTGATCCAATTACAATTGGATATCCGATTATTGTCGGTCGTTTCTAATTGGATCGGCTGATTTTCTGCACACCCCTATTTTAAAGTACAATGTTATAACAAAAACTTATAATTTGAAAGTACGTTGTTGTAATAAGAAAAAATGAAACTACAATGTTATTATAAGAAAGTTTACAAAAGCAGGTTGTTATTTCATGTATTTAGCCCAAAAAAATTAATAATAAAGTCGACATTGATATCTCATAACGCGTTCCAACCAATTAAGTTTGCATACTTGGTACGGTAGTGTAAAATATCAACCGACTTAACTTGGTGCTAATTTAATTAGTACAGTTGATATTAGAGGCCCGAGACCGGCGGAGGCCCAGAGCCCGGCCCGTCTGAAGCCCGGTTACTACGCCCGACCCGTTTTTTCAAAATTCTATCCGTTTGTTTTCTAACTGTTATATTGCCATTTTTTTTTGGACATTTTGACCTTTTTTTTTGGCTTTTAGAGTCCCTAAAACTATAAATAATTTATTTAAGTTTCAAAACGCAAAAAAACGTAATTCTCGATTTCTCGCTATCTGAAAACTATGATAAAACGTATCTTTTAAGTATATATTTGAGTGACCCAATTACGTATTTTAAAATGTATTAGAATAACATTTATTAATTTAAAAAAAATGTGAAGGGCCGATTTAGGCCTGGTTTAGAGACCGGTTATACATAAGGTTAAACGGGTCATAATATGTTGAGCTCGGCCTGGCCCGGGCCCGTCTTTGGCCCGGTTTTGAAAATCATTATTTTGGCCTGGTTTTGTTGGGGCCTGGTACGGCATTTTGGCCATCTCTTGGTATGAATGTTGGTTGATTTAATTCCATACAAAATTAACTTGGTGACTGCTACTATATTTTAAAAAGTTGTACAAATATGTTACAAAAATATATGACATACATTATATAAAAAACTTTTACCAGTTTTCCTTAAAACTTAAACAGGTGATATAATGTGGTTCAAGTGAAATATTATTTGACTTGGGCACCTTTCGAAAATAACAGAGGAAGTAAGCACTAAAATACATGATACAAATAAAAATACTGAAAAATATAGTGAAACAAATAGCAGAGTGGTTCATATTCTAGTTGGAAATAAGATGTTTAAATATCTATTGTAATAATAGCGCTATTTGCTCAATGTTTAATTTTTTCTCCAAAAATGGGAAATCTGTTGGAGATGAATGTAATTTTTTTGGAGGGATTTTGGCTTTTAGTTCTCTATTTTTGAGAAATTTTGAAAAAACTGTTGGAGATGCTCTTAATTGGACCTAACGGAAGACTCGTCCATCTCAAACCTTTACCGACAACAAATTAGTTACAAGCAAATACAACTACTGCTAAACTAAGAATTATCATCGAACCGAGTATATGCAGGTAGACCAAAATACGCCAATCCTAACTATAATACTCCCCTCAAGATGTAATGGATATGCAAGTTTATCTAAGGACATAAATTTGTTCCAAGACAAGTCAATCAACTTTGTTGGTACCAATCAAATTGGTTGGTAGTACCATACTAGCTATATCTAAACTTGGTTGCTACGATGGTATTAGAATTTAGAAGTTGTGTACCATGATAATACACTATTGTACCAACTTATTTTTATAATTATTTATTAATCAAAATTACAACATATTTTGTTTTTTAAATTTTTAATTATCTTATTTTCATTTTTGCTAAATTATATGTAATTCGGATGGATATACGGAACTTGGGTGGATTCGTTCGCCTAACACTAACAACCCTAGTAACTCATCCACGCCTTCTTCACGGTGTTTCGCTTAGTAATTGAAGACACTGTTTTAGAATAGCATGCTTTGCAACATTCTGTAACAGTAACATCAATTTTCTGATTGATTCTAGTGGATGAAGCTGTACATCTGATGTAACTGCCCATATAATAATTCGTATTAATTCACAATCCAAATTTTGACCCTGCAAAGTGAATTAATGCTATACTTATTATTTTAGCATCATGGATTTGGTTTCTTGAATGGCTTTTATTCAGCTATAAGAAAGACAGAAAGAGCTTAACTAACCTAATCCCTGCCTAGAAGTTTAATTTGAGTGTTGGCTGTTCCACAAGGGAGCTACAAATATTGTTGATGGATGTATTGGTATCAAATGAAGGTATCTCTATTAATGTCTGTATAAGGGGCTGTTTGTTTACCTCTTAATAGTTCCATTAAGAGGCAACCTCTGAATCACTAAGAGGTGATTAATCTTGTTTGGCAAAAATTTATGTCACGGATTACACAGCATTACGAGGCAACAAATTAAGGATGGAAGAAATGTGTATTAATTCTCACTACTGAATTCATAAACATACATATTACTACCAACTAACTTGAGACTGAAGCATCAACGCTCTAGCAACACTAAGCATATATTGACGTTTACGTTTGATCACATCATTTTAGCAACACAAGATTTTAATGCAAAACACCCTTTAATGGAACGATCAAATTTCGTGAAGTCTAATTATTTAGCATTGTCGAAAAGTTTCAATCTTGCTGTTTTGCTTTTTATTTTTCATTGTTTATTTCTCCATGCCCCTTCTGCAGATGTTGATGCACTTGTTGCAATGAGCTCAGCTATATATGTTGGGATATACATATACATGCATGCTCAAATTCATTTTCTTTACCCTTTCATGCCAAAAACATATCTTTTCTGAATGAGAAATATCAGTTGATCGAGTGTACTCTTAGATCATCAACCTGGAAGCAGCATGCATCTGTATGCCTTCTTGTAGAGTTAGACAGTTGTGTAAAAGTTGTCTTTATTTCAATTCTTACTAGAATAATTTGTATTTTCATTTCGGATCCAAAAAATATTGTTGAATGGTGTATTCAACTCCTGGTATGAACGGAAAACGATATTTTATTGGTTCTACGTCCTTTTTTATAGGAAGAGAATGAATCTTTATATCTGATGATCAAAAAAGAGGGTTTTGGAAAATCAGATTTCGTTTTGTTTACTGTTCTTTGCAGTCCTTGGATGCAAAAGTAATCATATTTAGGAGAAGAAAGAATTATCGGCGAACAAAAGTAATCATGTTTTTTTTATAGAAATTGACAAAGTTAAGGATAACTGATATCCAAGGAATCGAAAAGCCAGAAACGCCAACACCTGCAAAGACCGAAAACGCTGCTGCAAAGAAGGTGTAAAAGGTAGCGGTTGCCCGTTGCTGCAGAGGAGGAACTTCTGTAAGGTGATAGTGTGTCATTATACTTTCTTGATGTTAAGTGTTCTCTAATCTCTTTTACCCTATTCTTCTTAAAGCTTTTTTGTCATTAGATTGCTTTGATGCAACTCTCTCTTCTACATTTTGCCAATGCCACGGACCGACCTAGAAAAGTTTTCATACGGTGGCTCCATATTTTTTCATACGGTTTTTATCGAAGTGTTTTAATTTTTTTACCAACGTTCAATATCGTCCGATGTGTTTTTAGCCAAATTCCGCCGTTTCGAGAGATTTTTAACGTTTTTTGCTTGATTTCGAGGGATTTTTTAGTTTTTCTTAACGATTTTGAGAGATTTTTTTGTTGATTTCAGGAGATTTTTAGGTTTTTTTGTTGAATGGGTATAAGATTTGAGCCTTTTTTTTCAATTTAGGTGCACCCCTTGTAGTTTCCAAAATAATACGGTAGCACCTCCTAAATCGATACGGTGGCACCTTCATGAAAACAAAAAGTTTTACCCTTCGCCGGAGAATTAATACGGTGGCACGTGCCACCGTGTGCCCACCTGCAGGTCCGTCCATGGCCAATGCTCATTTAAAACCAAGCATATATATAAGCATCTAATCAAGGATCTTGTTGATTCGTTGATCGGTACGAGATTCTGCATTTTTTTGCATTAAATAAATTTGCATTTTGGCACATTTTCTTCCTTTATAGTGACTGCAAATTGATGAATGTTGCTAGAATAATTTTATTGGATAGCTTCTTGGTCATCCCTTTAGAGTGCTCGAAACAAGGCCATGGGGCAGTTTGTTGTTTTGTTTCTATTGATACGCGGCATCAAGGTTGACCATGAAATGTATTTTTGATGGCCCCGAGTGGTGACTGCTAGTTTGGACCGTTTTTCTTTTATATATGTTGGAACCCGCTTTCTTTATTCAAGGATTCTTTTGGAGAGTAATCTTGGGGATTCACATATTATTACGGTAAATTGTGGTATTGCCGAATTCAGGGCAAATGATATTTGTCTCGAGTTTGGAAGTGGTTATGCAAGAGGAGTGAGAGCCATTTTCCTCAAAATGGACCAGGTGGTTACGAGTAGAGATGGCCAAATTCCCCCGGGCTGAAACATTACTTTTATGGACCAATCCCGGTTCGGGGTTACCGGTCTCGGGCCGATCCCAAATCGGTCATGTACATTTTTTTTAAAAATTAATCAATGTTATTTTTAATACACTTTAAAATACCTAATTGGGTCACTCATATTATAAAAATTCCAAACTTCGGACTTACGCCCGAACTCGACAGAACTTGATCAATTTGTTCGTTTGATGCATCACCGGCCATTTTCAAAGACAAAAAGCGAAAGAGAGGATAATTGAGAGATTAGAACTTGCGAAGCACGAATACGAGATAGCAAGACTTGTGAATGTTTCTTGCGTTTTGTAAGTTAGTATCTTACCTCATACACCATACAACTTATTTATAGTCTTTAGAAGGCTTAAAAAATATTTATGAAAAACGGTCAAAAAATGGTCAAAAAATGGTCATAATGTCGTTGGGTAATGGCTATTTTTTTTAAAAAGGCGGGTCGGGCTGGGGCCAAACCGGGCCTCCACCCGGTTCCTCGAATCGTCCAAATACCACAACCGGTTGCAACCGACGAGCCTTAAACCGGTTATAAATCGGGCCGGACATGGTTGGCCATTACTAGTTACGAGTCATCAGCACATATCTTGGACTTGGGCTGCAATTTTGGGCTCATGTTATTTGGGCCTTTGTTTATGCTGTTGGACCGTCTCATTATGGTTTATTTGTTGGCCTAAATAATCCAAAAAATTCTGATATTTTTGGATGTTGGCATTCCCGAGTATTTTGACAGATTGGCTACATGATTCGGGTGCCACTATACCGAACTAGAGGTTGGCATGAATACCCCAAAGCCGCATAGGACTTGATTCCTGACCTAGACCAGTTACATTTTGATGGTGTAAAATCTGGTACAAAAGTTTCTGCTCTATATTTCTCTGTATTTACGAATGTGTAGACTACATGCTTTTATACAAAAGAAAGAGAGAAAAAATAGGTAACAAACTCTCACCTATTTTCTACACATCGGATAACAACTAATTTGAATTTGAAGATATAGATGCCAATGATCTGATCGATATATGCGGATGACAAGTCAGGTTCCTTTACTCCCCCTCAAGTTGGAGCATGTAAATTTCTAATGCCCAACTTGACCAATAACGAGTGTAGACGTTGTGACCCAAGAGCTTTGGTTAACAAATCGGCTAGCTGATCACAGGTGTCAATCCTCACTGGTGCAACCTCCTTTGACTCGACTCGTTCTCGTACAAAATAACAATCCATTTCCACGTGTTTTGTTCTTTCGTGGAAGACGGGGTTATGAGCAATATGACGAGCCGATTCGTTATCCCAAAAGAGAGGTGTCAGCTTGTCAATTCTGATATCGAGTTCCGTTAACAGCCATCGGACCCAAAGTATCTCACTAACAGTCGTGGCCATAGCTCGATATTCTGCTTTGGCAGATGATCGAGAAACCACCGACTGTTTCTTTGACTTCCAGGATATTGGTGCACCACCAAAAAATAAAAGGTAACCGGTTCGTGAACGTCGAGAAAAGGGACAACCAAGCCAGTCTAAATCGCTGTAAGCCGTGAGGTCTGTACCCCCGTCTGTAGGAAGGAGTATTCCTTGGCCCGGTTTACTCTTGAGGTAGCGAAGAACTCTTGTAGTTGCATCCAAATGGTTCTGTTTAGGATCTGAGACAAACTGGCTTAAGACATTCACGGCATACGTAATATCCGGTCGGGTCGCTTGGAGATAAAGAAGCCTACCAACCAAGCGACGATATGTACTTGCATCGACTGGATTTTCTTCGTCACCCTTGTCCAATTTGAGGTTCTGTTCCATAGGAAATTTTCTAGGTCGGCACCCCCGTAGACCGCTATCTTCCAATATATCCAACGTGTATTTACGTTGGCTTAAGACCAACCCTTCTTTCGTTCGTGCGACTTCGATGCCCAAGAAATATTTAAGGGTTCCCAGGTCCTTGTTGCTGAACTTTGCATCGAGGTCTAACTTCGTTTGTTGGATTTTTGCCGAGCTGTTTCTCACGATTATCACATCATCTACATAAATTAGTGCCGCCACAAAAACGTTCCCCTTTTTATGAATAAAAAGAGAGTGGTCAGCATGAGATTTTCTGAAATTAAGGTCAAGTAGAGCGGCTGTGAATTTGTGGTACCAATTCCTGGAAGCTTGTTTCAGCCCGTACAATGATTTCTTGAGTTTACATACCCTTGTTTCATCTTTCATGGAAAAACCTTGTGGTATTTTTATGTATACATCCTCCTCTAAGTCGCCATGTAAGAACGCGTTGTTCACATCAAGTTGGTGTATAATCCAATTCTTCTTGACTGCAACTGCTAATAGTGTGCGAACCGTGACAAGTTTGGCCACCGGTGCAAACGTATCATGGAAATCCACGCCTTCCATCTGAGTATACCCCTTTGCCACAAGACGAGCTTTATAACGTTTCACTTCTCCATTCGTCTTGTAGTTGATTTTATAAACCCACTTCGAGTCGATGGCCCGTTTTCCTTCTGGCAAGTGTTCGAGAATCCATGTCCTATTTTGTTCGAGAGCTTGGATTTCTTTCTTCATTGCTTCTTTCCATCTTTCGTCCTGTATTGCTTGATTGAAACATTTCGGCTCATCATGTGAATTGATGGCCGCTAAGAAAGCCTTGTGAGATTTTGAAAATTTATCATAAGAGACATAGTGAGCAAGGGGATGTACCGTTGAGGTGCCTTGATTGTTTGTGGGTTGCAGGTGGTTTACCGAAGGGGGCAGCTTCACCACATAGTAGCCAAAGTGTTTCAGTTGAGTTTTAGTTCGCGTTTCTCTAACCTCATCTTCTATTCGATCGTTTTGTGCATCAACCAAAATATCTTCATGGTCACTGTTGACGTCGACCTGCATGGGAGGTTCAGAATTGGGTACTTGGAAGGATGGTGTATTTTGGTCTAGGGAATCTGCATGCATGTGAGTAGAAGAAACATTATCCCTTTGTGAAAAAGCACCACCTTGCTCATCTTCCATTTGTGGACCCACTTCACTATTATTGGCCCATGGGCCATCGTCTGTTGTGTCATCAGGGAACAACCTTCCTTCTGTCTCATAAGAAGGCTTGGTGTGTGCACTTGTTTCCATCGTAGGGATAAAACGGAAAGGATCTTCCTCCTGGACTTTACCACTAATCTGAACGTGGGCCATAAGGAAATTATTCTCAACAAACCTGATATCCCTTGATATCATAATTTTCTTATTCTCAATATCATACACTTTATAACCCTTTGTGCCCTGTGGATAGCCAACAAAAATTGCCGGTCTCCCCCGTAACTCGAACTTGTCACCCCCGGTTTCTGTACTTCGGTAAAGTCTAAACAACCAAAAATTCGCATGTGATCATAATTAGGCTTTTGTTTAAAAAGGACCTCGTAGGGTGTTGCATCATGAAGGACTTTGGAAGGAAGTCGATTTATTACATAAGTGGCGGTCAAAACACATTCACCCCAAAAAGTCTTTGGCAAGTTCGCTTGAAAGCGAAGTGCGCGAGCCGTTTCTAAAAGATGTTTGTGCTTGTGTTCCACCACCCCATTTTGTTGTGGGGTGTGTGGACACGATGTTTCCAAGATTATTCCTTCTTGTGCATAAAAATCATGCATTTTGTTTGAAACGAATTCCTCCCGTTGTCACATCTTATTCGCTTGATTTGCTTACCAAAATGTGTTTTGACCATTTTGTGGAAATCTATTAAACATGTGCTTGCTTCATGTTTGTGTTTAATAAGATATGTCCACACGGCTCGGCTAAAATCATCTACGATTGTTAAGAAAAAATTTGCTTTGGATAACGAAGGAGTCCGATACTTTCCCCAAACATCACAATGGATTAGATCAAAACACGCAATTGTTTTTATTGAACTAACAGGAAATGGAAGTCTAGTATGTTTTGCCTTAAAACAGGCATCACACACTTGAGCTTGATTGTTCATGGAAACATCTTTAATAAAATCCAAATGAGATAGTTTCTTATTAGACGGATGACCCAATCTTTTGTGCCAAACCTCGAATGATGCCATTAAAGCTTTTCTTCCCTTCTCCATTGCCACCATTCGGTAAAGCCCCCCCCCCCCCCCCCCCCCGTGCAATTACCCGCTCCAATCAAGTCCCTCGTCACCAACTCATGCATAAAAAAGAAATCAGGGAAGAACGTTACTGCACAATTAAGGTCTTTTGTAAGCTTTCGAACCGACAAAAGGTTGTAATTAAAATTTGGTACGTGCAAAACTCCTTTTATTTTAAGTCCTCCCGGTAAGGTGTGTTCACCCTCACCGACAACTGGTACCATCTCCCCATTCGGTATAATGACAGGAGCTTCCTTTGACTTTGTAACTTCATTTTCAAGGAAGTCACTTCTATGTGTTATGTGTTCGGTTGCACCCGAATCAACTAGCCAACCATTATGATATTCGATTCTACCTGCCATATTCACGACCGGAGAGGCCTCGTTGCTTGTTACTTTCGCTTCTTCTCTGAAGTGCTTCACAAATAATTGATACTGCTCATCGGTTAGCCCAAGGATAGGGCTAGATCCGATTTCTACACACGCCGCCTTGGGTTTCGGTCTTTCTTTTCTTTCCCCGGCCACCAATTGGGATAACCGATTCTTTTAAAATAGCCATCTTTGTTGTGTCCATCTCTCCCACAAAAGGTGCATTTCTCAAACTTTTCGTTGACAGGGAGTTTCGATCCCTTTGGTGTCACCTTGTTCGCCTCTTTGGCTTGCCGTCCACCTTTTCGGCCCATGTAGTTAACCTAGAAAGCCGTAGCTTCTACACCAGGTCTCTTGGGAGCTCCGGTGATCGCCCTTTGCTGCTCGTCTTCGGCCACCAAATGGTAGGCAACCCCCAAGGTGGGTGATGAGAACTTAGGAGTCCCTTTAAATATATAGCCAAAAAAACGTATTGTTTATTAGACCATATCCTTTAAAATTGATAATAAATAAACATTTACGCAAGTATACATCTTAGTTTATTATCGTCTCAAAACAAGTAATAGTGGTACAAAAGTACCGGATATCGAACCCACAGGGAAGCATGAAAAAGTTTCTCTTTAAAAGTCCAGTTCGTAAAAGCGAGTTTCAGATGACGAATTCGAAAACAATATTTTGGAGGTTTGGTTAACAACTAATGACAAAAATCAGTTATAAAAAGAAGCACAGAGTATAAAGTTCCGTTGGGATGATATTAATAATTAAATATAGCGATGAGACTGCATTCCTTGGTTATCTCAAGTGTCGACTATTTCATGATACAACGGACCGGGTGTCAATTGGTCAATTGTGATACACCACAAAATATAACCTTGATTTAAATAACTTTGGACAATCATGCAGTACGCGACACCTTTCAATTTAATTATCAGTCTCGATCCCAACTTCACTTTATACCCCGAACTAGGACGCTTAGCCCATCATTGTTCGGTTTCTAATTATAAAGGATGAGTAGATTTGGAAAGCAAATAATGGAGATGGACAATGCATGAATAATACTAAAAAGACGTAACTTGTTATGCAAGTAACGACGGGTTTATCTAATGAGAAGTGAACGACAGCTTGGAATTTAAGTGGAAAATCTTGTTTTAAATGTAAAACTTGAAATGGAAAGCATCTTTAACAACTAACGACGATGTGATTAGCGCTACTTGCATTGAACAATAAACAAACTTGAACTATAAAGCGAGATTAGCAATAATCAACTAACTAAATTATGAGTTAAGGGACGAGAAAGGTGATGGTGACCAATACTTAAGAACCGTGAGTATTAAAACAAAGCGAGATTAACAATAAGTTAACAAACTACAATCGAAAGCGAGTAAACTAAGTTGATGGCAGCGAGAATATTAAGAGCAGAAAATCGTAACAAGTGACGTAATTTAAGTAAGCGGAAATTTAAGTAACTAAAAACCGAATGTAAAGAGATGTGATTAGCAAACTAGAACTGAGAATAATTTAAGAAAGCAAAGCGATGGTAGCAAGAAGATAATGGTAACCGTAAGTAAGGAAATTAGTAACAAGATGAAAGTAACGAAACGAGATTAGTTAATACGTAAACAAGTAACCAATGCGTAACAAAATGGAAGTCGTCGATAATCGTAACCAAATTAACCTATGGTTGAACCGAAGTGGTTCGAACCGTGAGCAAGAGCCACGGTTTAGCAACCGGCTCTAGGCTCACTTTGTGGCTAACAAACCAAAACTAAACTATCAAATGGTACCCAATGATGTATCTAATATATTGTTTAAGGTTACATAAGCATGCTATTTATAACCACAAGAAGACTTGGAGAAGAAGATGACAACCATGGATCATACCCATGGATCAATAGATCCATGGGCCGAGAAGCCTAAGGCCGGTTTGAGAATCCCATCAACAAAAATCGATCCAAGCCCAAAACGAGATGTGGTTTGCATGCATATGTATTCGGCCCAAGTATGAGTATACGGCCGGCCCGAGTGTTCATCAAAAAATCGGTCCAAAACGAGAGAGTCCACAAAACTAAAGCCCGGTCTTAAAAAATGGAGTCTTCGATTTCGTTCCAAAAAATGTTGCTATCCGCAATCTTCTTAAATTAAGAGCTCCAATCGACCGTCTTTTCGCATCCTAGAATACACAAAGTATAAAATAAGCGTTTTTGGATGATTTTAATGTGATTTCATATGTTTTTGGCCAACTTTATACCCAAAGGCACAGATTGTTTATTTTACGTAAAAGTTACAATAATTAGCTATAATTGACTTAATGGGATGACAAAATGGCTCAAAAATTGGAATTATATAGGTAAAATAGGGTTAAATAAATAACCCTATCAGAACCGCAAATTCGAACTGTTGCTTGTCCTCAAGCAACTTTATTAAAAACACAATTTTTGAGCGAAACAATGTTGTGTCAATATGGAAAGTGAAGCTTTTACTAACTTCTCAAGAATCCCACAAGCATGCATTTGTATCAATATAACGAAATTGTTACTAACTTCTGCTTAGTTGAGAAAAAATAGCCCTTCATAATTCAATGTTCCTAAACTCACTCTTTAAAACACATCAACCATAAGCTAGCCGGACAACTAAATGTCTAATTGGAAAAAAAAAATTGCACATGACTTGAATGGTTTGGCAATTGCCTTTGTACCACTTTCTACTGATGGCAATAGTTGCCATCTTCTCATTTTGAGGAATTTCATTCGGACACATTGGTCCTCTAAGTGTCTTTGACACTTGACAAGTATGCACGGAAAACATTTGTAGAGCTTTGCTCTTTTGGAGTGTGTATGTGTTTTCACGTTTTGTGCATTTTTGAATTTGTGGGTGTATGTGGGTATGCGTGGAGATATGTGCAAACTGATATGGTATGAACAATAACCATATCTCCTCCCCAAAACTTTAAAGGGTTCAATGTCCTCATTGAACATTGAAAAAAAAATCGAACCAATTGTTGGTAAGATTTGTGTATTAGTGTATGGTGTGCGCAAAAATCTTTTTCCAACAAAAATTGGTGAGAGCAAAAAGTTAGACGGCTAGTTCTAGTGATGTGTGAAAAGAATGAAATTAAGAAAACAAAGAAATTATTTGAGGCTATGGAACAACTAAAAAAAAGAGAGCAACAAATCTTGCATGTGATACGTGTGCATGGATTGCATGATCGCATGAAAATACTAGAAATAACACCTTCCACAAATTGCAACAAAAGAATTCCAATACTTTAAAATTAAAATTAATACTAGACATGAAATATAAAGCTGAAAAATAACAAGGATGATAAGAAGAAACCTGGCGTACTCGGAGTGAGTAGGGTGCTGCCCAACAGGCTGCCACAATAATTGCATAGGGAACGGGGGTAGTGTCTTCAGAATTTCTGGGTGTTCTTTACTCCAGATCAACCGCGTGGCGTCATCCTTTGCTTTTTCATACGCCAACCATGCAGTTCTTTCCTCTCTGTCTTCTCTCCTCCATCTCTTCAGAGTGGTCCAGTGGTCGTCGGGAATGCTAGTGATCTGTGCGGTGAGAAAGCGTTGTTGTTCTCTTAGTGCCGCCCTAATTACCTTTTTAAAGGAGCGAAGGGTTGCCTCTAAGGAAGCTAGGCTGTCACTTTCGCTCTTCGGTTGGAAGTATGTGTTGTTACGTAACAACCGGTCGACGTTCATTTTATCCATGACCAACTTATCTTTCGAGAAGTGATCAGTGGATAAAATGGGTACCTTGGCTTGATTCATGAGAGAGTGTATTATGGTGGGATGTGGCATTTTTGCATTAGCCCTATCTGCACCTCCAAGGATGTTGTTGGAGATGAGCCGACCGACATCAAATTTATGACCCTCCATAATACAGTATAAAATGAATACTCTAACCATGCATAAGCTAGTGTCATGTGAGGTGGGAAACAACGTGTGTCTCAAAAAGTAAAACCAGACATTTGCTTTGGGTTTTAGACAATGAGTGCGTAGAGTTCGCGTGTTTCCTTGAAAATGCCAGTCTGACCCTTCATGAGCAATCCTTTTAAGGCCTGCCTCCATGTCAGACTCAGTCGCATGATTACAAAGCCTCCAAAACTCAGATGAGTATGGGGGTGGCACCAATCCCAAAACTTTATTAATATGATAAGCAGAAAAATAAATTGGGGTTTATCGGATAGTGATTTCTATTCCAATAGTGACAGAGAGTTCAGAATAGAAGTCACATACCCAATCTATGTTGTAAGGACTAGGGACACTACAAAGTAGCTCCCATCCCAATTTGGTGATCGTGTGTTGAAAGTGTGGGTATGCAAGTAAAATGAGATGATGAAATCCTTTTGGAGATTGACCTAGTTTATGTGCAAAGGATTTATGACAAATCAAAGCCTCATGACAACTAAACATATGCATGTGAGTATGATGGAGTTTAGAATTGTTACCCACTTTTGTTTTACCCTTTTCTTTTGTTGAGGCATATTATGGAAGCACCACAGCTTGATCATGAACAACCACATCATCATCTGAACCACTATTTTCCTTATCGTCATCCTCCTCACTTTCAGCAGTGGCAATACCCGCAATCTCCAATTTCCCCTTTTTAATAGGTGTAACACTAGGGGTAGCTACTGTTTTACTCTAACGGGTGTATTGGATTGGGGGTTTAGGCTGGGTTACGGGTATTGTGTGGGTAAGGGTAGAGATGGTGAGTGGGGGAGCTATCGAAATAGGGTTAGGTGATGAGGGGGTTTCAGTGGTGGTGGTGTGTGCGTGAGTAGGTGAGGCAATGGTGGTTACAGTAGTTGTTTGTGGTGGTGGTAAGGTGGGTCTAGGGGAAATGATCGAGGGTGTGGGAACATCATTTCGGTGATCGACGGGAACAGCCGTAGGTGCGAGTGGAGGGTATTCAAGATTTAATATCCGGTGTCGCCGGACCGAGCGGAATGCCGACGATCGGTATAAAATCGGGTCTCCATTCGATTCTAGGACTACCGCCGATGCGAAAGGTGTAGAGGTGATCGGAGTTGGTTGGGGTTGCGAGTTTTGAGAACTATACCTTGCGATCGAAAACCCTGGTGGTGGCGGCGATGCGGCGGCGCGTTGAGTCTCCAAGAGGTATCAATGAATCTCCGGTGGTGCTCGGTGAAACTGAGCGGGTAAGTCACCGAGTCTAAGAAAGTCTCGTGTAATCACATTGGGTTGGTTTAGTGGTTGGTGTGGTGAGCGAGATGTACTAGTTGCTAAACCAAAAAGGTAGTAGGTATTAGGGTTTCGAGTTCTCCATTTAGGGCTTTGATCGGAGCGATATTGGTGAGGGAAGTGGTTTTCGTCAGACTCGTAAATGGGTGGATGATGATAGATGGTGACGGAGGTAGCGCAGAAGATTGACGACGGAGCTCGAAACTTCTGTCGATGATCGGTGGAATGATCGGAAGTCGTAGTTGGATGAGTCTTGGGAACAGAAAATGGTGGCAGGTCTGGTGGCGACAGTGACAGGAGTCAGCGCCGGCGATGACGTGGTTGTCGTGGGTGGTCGAGAGAGACGAGTGCAGAGAGATAGATAGAGTTTGTTTGTTCAGTACGATGAAGTACCATTTTTTTTCTCTGCACTGTACACATTCTAGACACTGAAACAAAATCTACAGTGTACTGTTAAAACTCACCAAATCTAATCCTAGTTTAGTCAAAACCAAACCAGATTAGTTCACCAAACCAATTCATAATTCAGTTTTAAAAATTGTTGGGCTGGGCCGAAAATTAAAACATTTTTGGAAATAGACATGGGCCGAAAATAATTTTCATTTTCATGGATGTTGGGCCGGATCTAATCAGCCCCAAACAAAACGTAATTGGGCCACGGTAAAATAGATTGTAAATCGAATTTATATCGTAAATGTCGAATCTCGAGTGATCATTTTACCGTCTGAATTATAACTGTGATCCCAAGATACAAGTAATATGAACAAGATCTATGATTCAATGTGGTCATCTCTCATTGATGTTCAAAGATTAGTTACAAAGTGTAGAGAGAAACTCTCACAGAGAGAAATATAGAAATGATATGTAAAGTGAAAGTGTTAGTCAAAAGCAAGGAGATCTAGGCCTTTTATACCTAGATCTACAAGTTACACATTTAGTCCCTCAACTTGAATACAACATAAAATAAACACTAACATTCTCCCCCTTTGTATTCTAGTGAGCCAAGTAAGCTTCATCCTCTAAGCTGCTCAGGTGGAATGTATCTCTTTCTGATTCCAAAAATGATCTCAAACCTTCTTAGTGAGTCCCGGTAATCCAGTCTATCTTGTATGGCTTTCAAAGCATTGTTGATCAAGACTTTCTGCTTATCCTTTAGAGGCACCTTTTTCTGTTCATCAAGTCTTGTCTTTTTCAGTCAGCCGAATCTTTATCATGTGAAGCGTCCCATCAGAATACTTGTTGATTTCAATGAGCCTCAAGAACTTCTTCTTCTTTTACCCATTATGATAAACAACCCCAAACTCTGGTTTTTCTAGCACAGTGTAAAGAGGAATACCTTGAATATCTGAAAGACGTCTGTTTGGCCTTCTTGTATTCACTCTGATCTGATTTCCTTCTAAAGCCATTTGAAAGTCAGTTAAGTATGCAAGCTTGATCAAGTTCTTCATGAATCTTTTGACTGCTTGATAAGCTTCAGACCAAGTAATATCTTTGTTCGGACGTCTTGCAAGAATATCATATAAGGCAAAGAAATCCTCACAAGTTAAGGATTTGAAGTCGGCCTCGCTGAATGACCATTCCTTTCCGTCTGTTCTGTATACCGTGAATCTTGGGTAGAATACATTCAGAATCTTATCTGATTCTATCTTCACAATTCTTACAATTTCTTTATCTGTTCTGACGAATCTGAGCTCTTTATCTTTGTCTTTCATCATATACAAGTATTCAATCTGATTCTTGCGTGGGAACTTTTCAATAGAATACAATTTTACCTTGTCAATTGGCTGAATCTGTTTCACGAACAAGTCACCCCTGATATCTTCTTGGAACGAATTGATGATTCTTGTTCGATGATTTCCTCTTACAATTAGTGATTCTCTATCCACCAACATCTGAAGATTTCACATTTCAGCTTCGGAGACTGGATCTTTGATTTTGCCTTCTGGAAGATCAGGTATCACAGGAACTTCTATCACTGGATCAGGTTGATCATTTTCTTTTTCAGATTCAGAATCAGGTAGAGCTTCAACACCATCAAATATATCATCCAACTCTTCTTTAATCTTTACAACAGTAATCTCTGGATCATCTTCAGAGTCAACATAAACAACATCTTGAATGAAACCATCTGCCATTCTTTCCTCAATAGTTCTGTTATCACATCCGTCAGGCTTTTCAACTGTAGGACTAACATCATCCAGAAATCCCAAATCCACCCTTTCAGTCACTTGAGTACCACCAACATTACCAGTACACGTTTCAACATTCGTTTCCACATTTTCAGGCATTTGAACACCCGAACCACTAGCTTGATCAACTCTTTGTCTTACACTTCTCTCCCCCTCATGGTGATCATGATCGGGATCTTGATCATCATGCCTCCGTTTGGTAGTTTCGGCTTGAATACCACACCGTTGTTCCACCACTTTGATTCTATCAGAAAGCGAAGAAAATCCAGAAGAAATAGCATTTGTCATGTCGTGTAAGGATTGTTGAAGCGATTGAATCTGGTTCGGTAGACTAGCTTGTTGTTCGGTTTGACGGCGAAGAAGACCAAGTAAATCGACCTCTTCTTGAGTATTGTTATTGCCTTGTTCTAGTAACCTGGTAAGCATTTGGGATTTGAGTTCATGTAAAGGTAAATTAGGAAATACCTTTGGGTTTGGTTGAGATTCTGGTTCAGTGTCAGTTGGTGTGGAAGAAAATTCGGCAACAGATTTTCCTTTGACAGCTTTTTGAACATCGGCAGATAATTTCCCAATAACATCTTTTAACTCGGCCATTTGAGCTTTGTGACTGTTGTTAAGATATTGGATGGCAAGTTCAAGCAACTTCACAGATACAAAGTTATGAGGAGGAGGACCAATCAACGCATGTAAGTTTGGAGCACGGGAGCTAACACCCAGACCACGTAGGTTACTGGTTGACATAGCAGTCGAAGAGACTGTATGGCCTATGTTCAATGCTGGCATGGTGTTAACATTGATAGGACTTTCGCCCAGTCCTCGTGAAGCACCAACGAATGGCGGCAACACTCGGGGCGTTCCGGTTGGGTCACGAAGAACTCCAACATTTTGTGTCACCATTGATGAAGTGACAAATGGTCTCGGTGTCCTAGGAAATGAAGTAAAATCAAAAGGTTCTAGACTCGATATGTGAACAAATGAAGGCGGTGGTCGGGGCAGTTGCCATCCTGTTTCAATACCAACAGACACCGAATGTGTCGCCAATAGTGTATGTGCTATTCCCCTGTGAGAAATTGAAACATCAACTTGTGAAGAAGTTGATGAGTGGCTGAGTGGGGTTGTGCATTGCATAGCTGGGTCCACTATGGCTTCTTCAATGTCTTGTGGCGACGAACGCTCACCGACAGTAGATGTGGCTACCCGGCTAGACACGGTTTGCGTAGGACCAGTAGTTAAAACTTTCTTTGATCCTGTCACACTCTCACCATCTTTTTTTCTTTCCTTCTCACATAACCTCGCCTCATTTTATGTTTCAACTAATACTCCCTCATTTCCCCTTATATCTCCTCCAATACTAGAATCAGTAACAACTTTGTCAACAACAGTATCAAGCTTATCCATGTTTTAATCATCATTATTATCATCATCATCTGAGCTATCATCCTCTCGTTCATCATCAGCATTAGCGTCATCACCACTCGAATTTGCATTATATACAAGATTTGTTGGATCATCAATATCAGCATCAAGATCATCGGATTCTTCCTCAGTATCATCAGAACCAAGAATCTCTTCATCGTCATTGTCCTCAAAGATCTTTGATGACTGACCATGAGCACCCCAATCTCCTTTTCCCCTTACATCGCTTTTACCTATCAACACACCCTGTTCAGGTACCCCAGTATCATGAACTCTCTCGCTAACTACGGGACCCTCACCACTCTCACCTAGTTAGTTGGCACCTTGGGTAGGCCCTACCGGTCCTGGTCGGGCAATCAGGGCATTCTCTTCTCTATACTCACTCAAGAATGGTGACTCTTGGTCAGCATATGCGAGTAGTGCTTCAGGTAAAATCATTATAGTAGGAAAGATTAGACCTTTAGGAATTCGGAGATACTTCAGGTAGTTGGTTGGACCAAGGACTGTTCCATCGCGTCTCGGTATCTCTTGGTTGGCCTCCATAATGGACGTAATAATGATCTGAAGATATCGCTGAAACGGTACAAATGATCTCGCTTTTGATGGCTTTGTCTTGTCGGTGACTACATCTATCGGATCATTCCATATAAGCACAACAAAATCAATCTTGCGGTCGAAAACAATAGCATGGAACATTCGAATAACTGAGATACTGGCCGTGTCAACACCCGTGTGTTTAGAAGTCATGCACCTATTAACAACACTGAATAGTGTGTAATAGATCGGCGGTAGATAGTTCCTCTTTAATTTCGACGTACTTGTTAGCACTCCACGTACTGGATCATTGTAACCCATAAGCATTATATCCCGGCACACATCTTCTTCAGAAACCATATCCTCAAAATTAGGAGTATAAAGAAGATCTAGAACCGTTCGCAACCTTTTTAAAGTAATATTGGCATCAAAGTGATCCACTTTCAGAGTAAAGAAGCTATTAGACTCAGTTCGTGGTACAAACTGAATGGTATGCTATGCTTGTTGCAAGTAGATCTCTGGAACTTGTTGTGTCTTTTCAAGAGAAGTTCGAAGCGGGTGACCTTTGAGTATTTCTATAATCAGATGATAATCCATTCTAACATTGAAATCAAGAGTGTAGTTGTTTGGCTTTAGTTCCAATTTGTCTCTTGGAAGAATGAGCTCATCATCTAGATTCCGTGCGTTCACTGAAGGATGTGATGAACGATGAGATGGAATCACCGTATTCTCATCAGAAGAATTACCATCACCCTGCTCTTGCATGTGTGCCATGATCTATGATTGACAGAATTAGACCATTTGGATATGAGTTGCTTTTCACCAAAAAAATTTCAAAAAATCCTAAGTATGGGTTACTGTTGGACAACACTCCAAGTCGTACGACTCTAGTTGTCGGACAAAGTTGTACCACCAAAAGTTGTCGGACAATGCTTTGTACGACAGTTATGATTAACAGTTATGTACGACAGTTATGAGTGTTGATGAACATGTGTTGTACGACAGTTTTGAACACTTCAAACAATGATGAAGTTTCAAACCCAGATCTAAGATTTTCGAAAGATAAGCATACAGAACACATACCCTAGATGCGATTAACAAACAGGAATGCTAATCTAACATCTTTTCTCAGAAACACTAACACATTGATCGATTTTAACTCAGAATATGAAGAGTTTACTAAAACCCATTTCGACTAATACTACAAATCGAACGTACAGATGCTATGATGGATGAAAAATGAATATGAGAATAGAATACAATACCTGAATCAAGTGTGAATCCACAGAAATGAAAAACAACAACAAAAGATTCAACCACTCGATTTCACACCTTGAAAGAGAGTCGGGTTGCAAGATAGTCGCAAAACAAAAACCCATTGAAAAACGGTCTATATATAGAACTCAGGTTATGGTGACACGTGGCACAAAATGAGTGGTCCAAAAGTTTGACCGGCACGTGTTAACTAGTCGTACGAAACAATGTACGAGTAGTTCATCTTAGTCGTATGATGAGTGTACGACTAAGGATAGATGATAGTCGGATAAGAACCATACGACAATTCAAAGTGAACAGTAACGGTCGTATGAAGCTTGTGCGACTAGGATTGCTAGTCGGACAAAGCTTATGCGACTTGGCAATATGTACAGTAACCGTCGTTCAAAGCTTGTACGACTAGGATTGCTAGTCGGACACAGCTTGTGCGACTTTGTCATGTGAACAGTTATTGTCGGACAAAGCTTGTACGACTAGGATTGCTAGTCGGACACAGCTTGTACGATAAGTTTCCAGACTTGAACATTTTTCAAAAAATTTGAACTTTTCAAATTAAAAGATGTTCAGCTTTTAACTCGAATTTTCAGTGTTCTATGAAAATCATTTTGCTCCCCCTACAAAGATGCAAAAGTTTTGACAAAATTATTTTCCATCAAGTAGGGTTTGCATGAACCATCAAGTAGAACACATACCTTCATTGTGATTGATCAAACACATCTTCATTGTTAGATGCTCCCCCTTAAAGCATGATAAAAAACATTCATAGCTCCCCCTAAACACATGAACCCACACATAAAACTGCACAAGCAATATAAATTGATAACATTGAAGTACATACGGTAAAAAGAATAAAATTGAAATCGACTTTGTAAAATACTGAAAGAAATCTAAATTTGAGCAAATCATAATGAATATTCAATAGTGTGAAAATAAGTAGTCTTCACTCAAATTTATTAAATTTGAATGACTAAGAATTATTTTCAAAATATTGAATAAAAATTATGATTAATCAAACTTTCAAATTCAACATGCCTAGCTTTGAAACCAGAAACGTGAAATGTTTCTCATCCAAAGCCTTGGTAAAGAAGTCGGCGAGTTGAAATTCAGTAGAAACAAAATAAAGTTCAATTGTACCTTTTTCGACGTGATCTTTAATAAAGTGATACCGTATGTCGATGTGCTTGGTTTTCGTGTGTTGAACCGGATTCACAGATATTGCTATTGCGGACTTACTATCACAATAAATTGGGATCTTTTCATACCGACATGCGAAGTCCATTAGTTGAGTTTTCATCCAAATGACTTGTGAGCAACAACTCGCGGCCGCGACATATTCTGCTTCTGCCGTAGAAGTTGAGACACAGTTCTGTTTCTTGGACGCCCAACTTACCAATTTATCTCCCAAAAATTGTATGTGTCCGGATGTGCTCTTCCGGTCCATCATGCTTCCACCATGATCTGCATCAGAGTAAGCCGTTAGCTCAAATTCCGTGCTTTTGGGATACCATAGACCAAGATAGGTGGTTCCTTTGAGATAGCGAAAGATACGCTTGACGGCCCCGAGATGAGATTCCTTAGGATTTGCCTGAAATCTCGCACAAAGACATGTAGCAAACATGATATCCAGGCGACTAGAAGTTAAGTACATTAAAGATTCGATCATACCTCGATAGTTTCGTATATCTATTGCCTTACCGTCGGGATCTGGACCGATCTTTGAACCTGGTGCCATCGGCGTTCCAATTGAAGTACAATTTTCCATTTTGAATTTCTTCAAAATGTCAAATATATACTTTGACTGATTGATGAAAATCCCCGTGGAAAACTGCTTCACTTGCAATCCAAGAAAGAAGTTAATCTCTCCCATCATGCTCATCTGAAATCTAGCAATCATCAGATCAGAAAACCATTTATTTAAACCAGGGTTAGATGCACCAAAGATAATATCATCTACATAAATTTATACTATAATCATCTCACCATCTTCGTGCTTGACAAACAAAGTCGTATCAATCTCACCTTTTTCAAAGCCCGAGACAAGTAGAAATTGTGACAGAACGTCATACCATGCTCGAGGGGCTTGTTTCAATCCATACAAGGCTTTATCCAAGATATAGACGTGGTTTGGATTTTCCTTGTCGACGAAACCTTCAGGTTGAGAGACGTAAACCTCCTCTTTAAGAATTCCATTTAGGAATGCTGTCTTCACATCCATTTGATAGACCGTGAAGTTTTTGTATGCCGCGTAAGCCAGAAATAATATGATTGCTTCAATGCGTGCGACTGGAGCATAAGTCTCATGTCTATCCCCTCTTGCTGTCGGTAACCTTTCGCTACAAGTCTCGCCTTGTTACGAACTATGATGCCATCTTCATCTTTCTTATTCTTGAACACCCACTTTGTTCCAATGATACTTTTATCAGCCGGTCGTGGAACGAGCCTCCATACTTTCAATGCTTTGAATTGATTTAGCTCTTCTTGCATAGCTAAAATCCAATCCGGATCATTTAACGCTTCCTTAACAGTGAGTGGTTCAACATTACTTAAAAACATTGAAAACAAACACTCATTTACTGTAGCAACCAAAGCAGACGAGCGAGTTTGGATCACCTATTACTTGATGAATAGGATGAGCCTTCGTCCACTTTGTTGTATGAGGGTGAGGAGCATAAGATTCTTGAACGTTATCAAGAGTAGCATTTGTGCCTTCTTCGGTTAGAGGAACAGTTGGTTCAGCACTTGGAATTTCTGAAGGAATATCAGAAGATTCCGGTTGTTGCTGAGGAATTGTTGGTTCAGTAACCGAAGAACTAGCATGATGTGTTGATCCTTCCATATTAATTGTAGTCTCTTGTTGTGGACTAACAACTTCTGGTACTTGAACATCTTGAACAAGAATGGAAACATCAACCGGTGTTGAAATAGGAGCACCATCTTGAGTATTTGTCACAACGGAAATTGTTGTAGGTGCTTTTACCATCCTGTTAGAATCAACAGATTTATTGTAAGTACCATAAAATTCATCATAAAATTTATCAAATAACAAATCAAGATCAGTTAAATGAGATTTTGAGGTTGAAGGTTGATCCTGATTAGATGTTGGAACAAATTCTGAACTGAGATGTCCAGAAGCTAAAATTCCGGTTATGACGAGTTCTGAACTGTTTTGGTCAGAAGCTAATTCGTGATGTTCGTCGAATTTGACATTGACACTTTCCATGATTGATCTGGATTGCTTCAGATATATCCGATATGAAGCCGCTGAGAAAGAATATCCAACAAAGATACCATCAATCGCCTTTGGATTGAACTTGTTCCGTTGTTCTTTGTCGTTCAAGACATAACACCTACATCCAAAAACACGAAAATGTTTTATGTTAGGTTTCCGGTTATTCATGATTTCATACGGAGTTTTACCAAACCGGCGGTGTATGACAGAACGGTTTTGAGTATAACATGCGGTTGCCACGGCCTCGGCCCATAAGAAGAGAGGTAGATTTGAATATGCCAACATAGTTCTCACAGACTCAACTAACGTTCTGTTACGTCGTTCTACTACACCGTTTTGTTCAGGAGTTCTGGCGGCAGAAAACTGTTGCATAATCCCATTTGATTCATAGAATTCGCCTAGGATTCTGTTCTTGAATTTTGTACCATTATCCAAACGTACGATTTTAACTGAAATCTGCATGTTGTTCTGAGCTGCCTTGATAACACTAATCAGAAGTTCTGAAGTTTGATCTTTCGAACCAAGAAACTTAACCCATGTGTATCTTGAAAAATCATCAACTATTACCAAGACATACTTCCTCCCACTTATGGTTTCGGTTTTCATTGGACCGCACAAATCCACATGTAAAAGCTCAAGAATACTCTTCGTTGTAGGTTTCGGTTTAGGCTTGTGAGGAACCCTCTTCATCTTCCCTTTCTCACACGCATCACATAAATTTTTGGCATTGAATTTCAAAGTTGGAAGACCACGAACTGAATCCCCTAGAACCAGTTTCTGAATATATCGGAAATTCAGATGTGATAATCGTCGATGCCATAACCAACTTTGTTGTTCCGAAGCCTTCGATAGGAGACACACTTCATTGGTCGGCTTGACATTAGACAAGTTGATTGTATAAAGATTCGACTTCCGAGTGCCAACAAGAAGTTCTGTTCCTTCCTCAGTTTTGACACAACATCTCGTCTTTTTAAAGTTCACCTCCAAATCTTTATCACAAAACTGTCCTATACTGAATAGGTTGTGCTCTAATCCTTCAACATAGTTGACTTTCTTTATTGTGAGATTATCTTGAACAATGTCTCCAAAACCTTTTATTGGAGCAACTTGATTATTTCCAAATCTCACACGACCAAGATCCTTTTCAACAAAATTAGTTAGCATGTGTCTTTGGCCTGTCATATGCTTCGAACATCCCGAATCTAAGTGTTGATCCAAACCCTCAGTGATTTGATAATGACCCTCTCTTAAACACTTAGTGAAAATTGTAAGTAAACAATACGTATTAGAGTTTCACTATCGCTGATAAGTACTAAGACTTTACAGTACCGCTGATAGTAACTCTCACTCTTTAGATTAGATATTCAGCGAACACTGTTCATCATCTTATAGCTCTGAGCCTGTTCAGTCTATGAGATGATCGCTGATAAGTTAGTTGTTTACTTATGATCCCTGAAGACAAGTTTCACGTCAACCAAAGTTCTATGCTGAAGTCGAAGATCAAGATCAAGAACCAGCGACAAGTCTACTCATGAACTGATGCGGATATTAGCGAAGCAAGACCTGTCCATTCAACGTGAAGTATCAAGTAGAAGACTTCAGCAATCGTTTAACTTTATCATTCGCTGATAAAGATCTGACTCAACGAAAGCTGATCATGAAGTCTCCCTGCATGTTACTATTGTCTTACCTCCCTTGCACGTCTCCGTACGAACTGTCAGAACGGACATCCCTTTTGTTTGTAATCGTACAACAACTCTGATTCTACACTGTGCACCATGCGGCTACTAAGGTTGTCTACAAAGGTCAATGACATGCAACCACTCAGCTGCTGCCACGTGTAAAGCCATACTGCCATGCATTAAATGCATGCAGTATATAAGAAGAACCTTACTTCAGTTTTGAAGTGTGCTCGGACCATCTTCTTATCTCTCTCTTATTGTTAAGTTATTATTCGTAATTTCTTTAACTCTTTCTAGTGCAAAAAACTTAGTGTTTCTCAAGACTTGTTTAGATTAGGTTTATCCTTAATCTTGTTCCGCAACAAGTTGTAAATTGTTGTGATTTATCAATAAACAATTTAGAAAAGTAAAAATTGTGTGTTTGTATTCAACCCCCCCTTCTACAAACTTGTATAACCCTTCGGGACCAACAAGTGGTATCAGAGCAGATTTGTTTAATCTCATAAACAAGATCTGATCTATACTAAGATTTCTCTTCCTTGCTATTTCTTAAAATGGCTACCAACACAAACACCAACTATATTGACAACGGTTCTCTTGCAAAACCCCCTAGATTCTCCAGAGATAATTTTAATCTATGGAAAAATAGGACGATTCTCTTCTTAGAGGGTGTAGACCCTACTATGCCTTACTATATTGAAAACGGCCCATATATTCCTATAAGAATTGATGCTGCAGTTCCAGCCGCTGAGAATAGACCTGCTATTCCAGAAAGGCTGATTCCCAAGGAAATTCATATGTGGACTGATGAAGATAAGAAGAAAGTGGCTATCGACACCAAAGCCAGATCCATACTCTCCATGGCTCTTCCTGACGAAATCTACCATTCCGTCATGAACCTGAAAACCTCAAAAGCTATGTGGGACACAATCTGTGTACAATATGAACGTACTTCTGAAGTCCACGACTCTCGAAAGATCAACCTGGTAAGACAGTATGAAAGCTTCATTTGTGGTAAGAATGAAACTCTCTCTGAAGTACACCAACGTTTTAACTGCTTAATAATAGATCTGAAAACTGTTGGTAAGGAATATTCTAACTTTGAAGTACTGACAAAGTTCTTAGAATGTTTACCTGAAAGCTAGGACAGTTATTCTATGTGTCTCAAGCTGTCAAAGGATCTAAAATCAATGACCCTTTCTACCTTATATGGCACGATGCTGAATCATGAACAATCGAGTCATCTTAAGAAGAATATTGTAAAAGATTCCAAAAGCACCCCTGTTGCTTTAATCTCAGAGTCACCTTCCACTCAGCGATCGACTATCACTGTCACTGAGTTGGAAACTAACTCTGAAAGATCATCAGACTCTGACGTTTTAGATAATGATGAAACTCTGGCATTCCTGGCTAATAAGTTCAGGAGATTTGCTAGAAAGAGTAATTTCAAGAAGAATAAACCTCTTGCTATTATTGACAAGCCAAGATCATCAACCCCTGTTGATAAGGCTACTGCTACTTGCTATAATTGTGAAAAGATGGGACATTTTGCTAGAGAGTGCAGGTCAAAGAAAGTCTCTAGATCCTCAGCTTTTCCCAAGAAAAACTTTACTCACAGGACTAGAGATGAAAAATACAAAAAGCTGAAAGAATGGTATTCAAAGTTGAAAACCTTTAAGAAGAAAGGCAAAGGCCTTATGGCTGACTATGATTGGGCTGCCTCTGACGAAGAAAAATCATCTGACTCTGAAGATGATGATGAAGCCAATCTATGTCTCATGGCCAAACTTGAAGATGAGGAAGAAAATTATGACATTCCCTCTACTTCAACCTCTGCTACTAAGGTATCACCTTCCTTCTTTACCAATATTTTAAATATTGATGAAGCTGATAGTCTTCGAAAGATCGATCTCTTGACTAGAAGTTTATATGAAGCCATGAATGGCAAAACTATGGTTGAAAATCAAAACCTTGATCTCGTTGAACAGCTTAAAAACTGTCACCTTCAAATAGAAAATCTTTCTAAAATTGAAGAAGATTTTAAAGATCAAGTTCACCTAAATCAGCTAGTCAAAATCGAGCGCGAAGAAGCTATCGCTGCATTAAAAGCTGAAAAAGCTACAGTTGATGGATGGTATAATTCCTCAACAAAGATCACTGAGATAATTAAGTCTCAGATTCCCCTAAGTGACAAACGTGGTCTTGGTTACAAAGCTGATACTCTAGAACCAACCACTGACCGTTCCATGCTTAAATTTGGAATGTTCGTATCCTCTATCCCTGACACTTCCTCATCTCAGTGTTCCTCTTCTAAACCGCCTATCCCTGAGGAAATCTCTACCTTAATTTCTAAAGGTAAAGAAAAAGTTGTTTATTCAAAACCTACCTCAGTCTTTAAAAATAAAGGTAAAGGAATTGCTTTTAACCAAAATCCTCAGAAGGGTACCTCTGTACCAAACCTGAACGCTTCTAAAGCTTCAGTGACTTATCCCTCTAGTTCAAAGAATAAGATCCCTGGATTTATTCAGCGTGGATCTATTCAGCGATCTACTCCTAGAATCAAAGTGGAAATTATTGGTAAGAAATCCGAAGAACTGAATGTTCCTCCCATTTTAAAAGCCAATAGCTTACTTGGTGCTGGTCCTTTTAATTCAAAATCAAAAGCTCCGCATGCAAATGGTCCTAGAACTACTTTTAGTTATAGGAAATTTTATCATTGTGGACTTACCAATCATATTGCTAGTAAGTGCCCCACAGCCACCCAAGCTGAAAAGATAGCTAAGGTGAAGATCACTGCCCCCAAGGCAAAGAAGACCACTGAGGTTAAGAAATTAACCAAAGTGAAGACTGACAAAGCTGAATCTTCAAATGCTGCGAAGACTGCTGAACCTTCCACCTCCTCTTCTACCCCCACTGACAAGTGTGTACACATGGTTAAGTGGGTACCCAAGACAAACTAACCTTTCTTTGTAATACAGGTTAAGAAGGGTATCTGGTATCTCAATAGCGGATGCTCTAGACACATGACTGGTATGAAGAACCTGCTCACTGAGTACAAAGAAGAGAAGGGTCCCTCTGTAACTTTTGGTGGAAATGGAAAGGACATACCCGATGGTTTGGTGTACTCTCTAATGGTACAACAACCTTCAGAAGAGTCGCATATGTTGAAGGGCTGAAGCATAATCTTCTAAGCATCAGTCAGCTTTGCGACAAGGATAACAAAGTAATTTTTACTAAGGAATCCTGCTTTGTCGCTGACAAAAAGGAGAAGATAGCACTCAGCGGTTATCGTTTGGAAAATGTTTATGTAATAAACATGGACTCAACAACCACTGAGAACTCCTGTTTCTTCTCAAAAGCCTCATATGATGTCAACTGGCTATGGCATAAGAGGCTCTCTCATCTCAACTTCAAGACACTGAACACTCTTTCATCAAAAGAGTTAGTCACTGGTCTACCTCAGCATTCATACGCCAAAGAATCCTTATGTTCAGCGTGTGAGAAAGGCAAGCATACCAAAGCAAGCTTTAAGTCAAAGCAAGTTTCTTCAGTGTCATCTCCTCTACAACTTCTCCATGTGGATTTGTTTGGCCCTGTTAACAAATAATCCATCACTGGAAAGAAATATACGCTGGTCATAGTTGATGAATTCTCTAGATATACATGGGTTATGTTTATCCGTTCTAAGAGTGACACCCCTGAAGAACTCATCACATTTGTTCGAAAGATGGAAACCCTGAACAACTTGATTGTTTGCTTAATAAGGAGTGATCATGGGACTGAATTCAAAAACAGTTCTCTTGATTCCTTCTTTGAGAGTAAGGGTATTTCTCACAACTTTTCTTCAGTGAGAACACCGCAACAAAACGGAGTCGCTGAAAGAAGAAATAGAACTATTATTGAAGCTGCACGTTCAATGCTCAACGATTCTCATTTGCCTACTCAGTTTTGGGCAGAAGCTGTCAACACTGCTTGTTTTACGCAAAACAGGTCGCTGATAGTCAAAAGATTTAATAAAATAGCCTATGAACTTTTTCACGGGAGAAAGCCTTCAATTAGCTTTCTTTACATCTTTAGATGTCGGTGTTTCATACTGAACAACAGAGATGCCCTTGGAAAGTTTGATCCTAAGGCTGATGATGGAATCTTTCTTGGATACTCCTCAGTCTCCAAAGCCTTCATAGTCTTCAATAGAAGAAGACAAACTGTTGAAGAAACTATTCACGTCACTTTTGACGAATCTCGTTCAGCGAATTCTCGACCTTCTGCTAATACTGAAGAACTGAATCAATGGATGTTTTCTCATCTTGGTGATTCAGAAGATATTCCCACTCCTCATACTCATACCGTTGAAGATGATAGTCCTACTATCATCCCAAACATGCAGAATAGTGAAGCTGAAACATCATGGGTCTCAGCTGTTAATTTAAACACTATACCTAATTCTGAACCAAATGTCTTAGACATTCCATCTACTTCTTAGCAATCAGTGAATGAGATGACATCTGCACCTACTCCTCTCTTGGCTGATATTCTAGAAGTTGCTGAAGCCTCATCTTCAACTCCTCCAGTCCAATTTGAGTCAGCGACTTATGCTCCGGCTCAGCGATGGACTGTAAATCACCCAATTGATCAAATCCTTGGTGATCCAAACGCTGGTGTTCAGACTCGACGAAGTGCAGGTAATATTTGTTTATTTGTTAACTTTATTTCTCTGATTGAACCAAAGAAAATAGATGATGCCCTCAAAGATCCAAACTGGGTCAGCGCCATGCAAGAAGAGCTGACTGAATTTGAAAGAAACAAAGTTTGGAAACTTGTTCAAAGACCAACTGACAAGACAGTGATAGGCACTAAATGGGTCTATCGAAACAAGTTGGACGAACATGGAACTGTAACCCGCAACAAGGCTCGTCTTGTTGCTCAGGGATACAGACAAGAGGAAGGCATAGATTACGACGAAACATTTGCTCCAGTAGCAAGACTAGAATCTATTCATCTATTCTTAGCATACGCTGTACACAAAGACTTCAAAGTATATCAAATGGATGTTAAGTCAGCATTTCTCAATGGAAAGCTGAATGAAGAAGTCTATGTGGAACAACCTCCAGGATTCTCAGATCCTAAGCGTCCATGTTATGTTTATAAACTTGATAAGGCACTTTATGGCTTAAAGCAAGCTCCACGTGCATGGTATGACACTCTATCCTCTTATCTCCTAATTGAAAATTTTGAGCGAGGTAAAATCGACAAAACTCTATTTTTCAGAATAGTGAAAGGTCATATCATTCTTGTTCAGATATATGTTGATGACATTATATTTGGTTCTACTAACCCTGACCTTTGTAGTCGTTTCGCTGATAGAATGAAAGAAGAGTATAAAATGAGCATGATGGGTGAGCTAACATATTTCCTTGGTCTTCAGATAAAACAAAATGAAAAAGGAACTTTCATTAATCAGGGAAAGTATGTTAAAGATATGCTGAAAAAATTCTATTTAACTCAGAGTTCAGCTATGAAAACCCTTATGGCACCACCGCTGACACTAAACAAGGATTCAAATGGAATACCTATTAATGTCAAGATGTACCGTGGGATGATCGGCTCTCTCTTGTATCTTACAGCTAGCCGACCCGATATTATGTACGCAACCTGTTTATGTGCACGATATCAAGCTGAACCTAAGGAATCTCATATGATCGCTGTAAAGCGAATCTTTCGTTACCTTAAGGGTACTATGAACCAAGGTCTTTGGTATCCCAAAGACTCAGGGTTTGATCTAATCGCCTATTCAGATAGTGATTTTGCAGGTTACAAATTGGATAGGAAAAGCACCACAGGAGGCTGTCAGCTCCTGGGTGGAAAGCTAGTGAGTTGGACACGTAAAAAGCAAAATTCAGTGTCCACCTCAACTGCTGAAGCTGAGTATGTAGCCGCTGGAAGCTGTTGTTCTCAGGTCTTGTGGATGAGAAATCAACTACTAGACTATGACCTTCAGCTCTCGAAAATTCCAATCTATTGTGACAGCACAAGTGACATCGCTATAGCCAACAATCCAGTGCTACACTTAAAGACCAAACATATCGTAATCAGGTATCATTTTATCAGAGATCATGTGATGAATGGTGATATAGAATTTCATTTTATCCCAACTGACTATCAGTTAGCTGATCTGTTCACCAAACCTCTTGATGAGACAAGATTCAACTTTCTCATCAGCGAGCTTGGAATGCTGAACTTTGAAGAGTAAAAATCTTCAGTGGTTCACATTTTATCAGCGATAGGATAAAACAATTATATAACCCATTCTATCATTCGTTCTCTGAACAAAATTGATTCGCTGATATCAAGGTATGTTTTCTCTCTTGCTCGCTGACGTTCGCATGTGAATGTAAGATTTCAAAACAAATTGCATCGCTGAATATCTCTTCCTTAACAGCGATACTTTGAAATTTCTTAAACTAAAACTGATATTTCTATTCAGTGCTTCATGTTTTTCAAAATAGTCCATGAGCTTTCAAAACCTCAGAGACATCCTAAAATATGAAAGGACGTTTGTGACATCATCACAACGGATAAACCCTGGCACGTTCTTTTCCTGACACACGTTTACACGTTTCGTTTACCTTCCAATCAAATGCAAACACGTGTCCATGTCATGATGAAAAACTTTCCCGCTCGAGTTTTTCTCTCTCTAAAATCTCTCTATATAAACTATTTCGGATTTATTATTTTTTCTTTACGCGAACTTCTTCTCCAAGCAAGAAAAGATTTACTGTTGCTTTTTTTCCAGAAATCTGTTCATCTCCTTCTTCGATTACCAGGTTAATATTCTTATTATTTACCTGCATAACTTGTTTCTGATCTTCTTATTGCTTTTAACAGATCAAACAAAAGAAACCTTTTCTAAAATGAAATCATTTCTTTCATGGTTTTATGAACACAACCTTTTCATGGTTGTTCTTCAAGTTTAAAACTCAAAATCTTAAACTTGTTCTTCATTCGTTTTTCCAGAATCCTTATCTAAAGGAAAATAGAAAACAAGACTATTACTGGTTTGTTTTTTTCTTTTTCAAACAAGAAAACCCTAATCTTCATTAAGACATTTCTGTCTGAATGAAATGGACAAAAATCGGAAAACATCTTATTGGAAAATCTTTCACATTAAGACTATTCTTTATCTATGTTCATGGTTGATATGTTAAATAGAAATGGCATCTTCTACTCCTGCTCCTACCGCTGAGAAATCCACGGCTGCAAAGAAACTGACTCTTGTCAAAGCTCCTCAAGTCAAGTTCAAGCTTGAGGAATCGATTTTTCAAAATCGAACAACCTTCATGCGCTTTTTGAGTTTCCTCCTCGAAAGCAAGTCACACATCTGGATGATGCTGTGAACTATCTCAAAACATGTTGCTTATCTACAGCCCTGACCATTACACCCCCTGCTCATCAATTCCTACTTTCTCAGTTCTGGTATACTGCCAGAAGAGCTCAGGTACCCCATGCCAAAGACCCAACGAAGATCGTTGACTCCATTCTGTGTGACACAAAATTTGGCACCACATCAACCATGCCATTATTAGGAAAGCACTGAGCCTTCCTACCTCTACCAAAGAAAACCGCTTTGTCCCTCTCCCAAATCACAAAAACCATGCTGATAGGGAAGGCATCATTGCATTCTTCGATGCAATGGGTTACGCATGGGACACTGGAAGGGACAAGAAGCCTGAGAAGAAACTGACAATGATCAAGAAGTCCAAAATGCCTAGCGAGATGAACTTCATCTTCGCACATCTGATAAGCTGCATGACAGCGAAGAGTGGCTCCTCTGATCAAGCTGCTCAACCTCAGCAAGCAATGGGCTATGCATTGCTGAAAGGTCTAAATGTTGGCTGGGCCTCAATCATCTACGATGACCTTGCGTTCAGAGTGGATATGGCTGAAAGATCTGCATGGGTTCCTTATCCCAGATTCATCAGCGCCGTCTTTCAACAAGGACTTGGCGAAAGGTACCCAACAGAGGGTGATCTGAGACTCTCTCAGGTTGGCCCTAAGGTACTCGACTTCAAGCCGCTGGAAAATGAGGTACGTCTTTCCACTCTCTTATCTCTTCTCAATCCTCCTTCTTCTACTTCGGTAGCTCATTCAGTGGAAATCCCCACCGCTGATACCCATGCTGCACCCTCAACTCCTTCTCGAAAAAGGAAACACTCAACTTCCCAACTTGGTTCTAAAAGAATCAAGAAAACCAAGGAGCAACCCCCCCAGCATTTACACGCTGAAGACTCCACAGCTCATCTTGAAGAGTTGATGGAAAGTTCAGTGGTACGCTCTGCCACAGCAGATCAAGCCACACCTTCCATCCCGACTTCAGCGTCTCTAAACGCTGAAGTTATAAACATGGAAATGAACCCACTGCCTTCAGCCTCTCTACAGACTGAAGTGATTGACAGCGGATCCAACGCTGAACCCCGCACCCAACCATCATTCTCATCCCTCATTCCTCCTACTCAATCTTTGGTCTCTGCACCAATTTTCCCAACTTTCTCAGGGACACCCTTCATCGTACATGACTCAGCTGCAGACACTCTAAATACGATGATGGATGCAAACTTAGGATCTGCAGGCACCTCCATGCGCCAAGGTACTCTTGAAGGCGACATGGAATTTCATTCAGGACACAGAGGGTTCGACAACTTCGCCAACCCGCCCGCAGGTATAAACACAATCCAAAACACTTCTCTCTCTCTACCCCAAACTTCTGAGCTTTCCTCTGTTCATAAGTTAATAACTGTTTTAGGTCCTAGTTTGGGGGATATCAACACCTTCCTGAAGGCCCTGGAAACAATGGTGGAAAATTACAACACCATTCTCTCCACGAACTCTTCAGCGGTTACAGACGCTGGAGAGAAACTCAAAAAGCTGACCGAGATCGTAGATACAAAAGCCTCCAAAACTGATCTGGAGAAGGTGGATGGTAGCTTTGCTCAATTTGCTACCACCCTCGCTGACAATTCAACCGCCACCACCTCTCTTTCAACAAACTTCACCTTTCTGTCCAATGAAGTCACATCATTGAAGACAGAGGTTGGTTCTTTTAAGGGTGAAGTTTCCACGATCAAGGCTGACGTATCCGCCGTCAAAGAAATTGTTCAGAAAGTGCTCGATCGCCTGAACGTCCCAACTTCTAATTTTTCTCAGGTCGATCGCGAAGCTCTTCAAAAGATCAATCCTGCTATAACTGGCCTGGAAGTCGGATTAGCAAAGATTGAAAATTGTATTGGGATCTCTGGCCTAGAAGACAGGGACCAAATACACACTGCCAATGCTGAACAATCTGTTACCTCCCCCAACCATAATGTGGAAGAGGGGGAGAAGACTAAAGAAGACCTTCCCCAAAATGCTGAGGGGGAGGGTATTGAAACTGCTGCTGCTGGTACTTCTACTTCACGACCTCAGGGAGTTAAAAACCCTGAGGAAACCGAGAAACCTTCCTCTGTATCTGAGGGGGAGAAACTCGATGAGCAACTTAAGGAAGCTGCTGCTGACATGACCGAACCTTATGCTGAAGAGGTCGAGTCTGAAGAAGAAACTGAAGATGATGAACCTGTCGACATCTCTGATGAAGAACCATCATCATCCCCCAAAGATGATGATGATGACGACTTCTTCTACGTCCAGCCTGTTGCAAAAGCCCCAACTCAAAAAGGGATCAAGATAAAAGAACCTTCAGGGGAGCGGACCAAGACAAAGCCTGCAGCGTCTGAAGCTGACAAAGGCAAAAACAAAGGCCTCGCTGAAGAAGACAATCTGACGATCTTCCTTCAAAAGCCAGTTTGTCAGGTACACTACCTTCTATTCCCTTACACTGCATCCCTCCTCTATCCCTTCTCAATCTCAATCCTTCTATCCTTAAAACCTCTATACACTTAACCACATTCTTTTCTCTATCTCTTTCTTCCCAACTTTTTTTACATAAACAATCGTTGTGTTTCAGCTAGTCCTCTCCCCTGTTTGAGGATCCCGCTGAAGCTCCCACGGCTACACCAGAAATAATCCCAGCCACAAGAGCTGAAGAAATAATCCCAGTCTTGGATTTAACCACTGAGACTGATAACCTGAAGAACAGCTGCTCTCTCACAAAAACAGACCTTCCTTGGCTCCTCAAAAGCTAAGTGAAGAGGATCAAGAAAAGAGAGATGCAATGATCAAACACCTTGAAGATCAGCAAATCATTCTTCCTCGTGACAAAATCCCTGCTCCCACAAAGTTCAGGATTTCAAGGAAAGTATACGAGGATCATCTAAGAGCTGAAAGATTACTCGCCGAAAATAAGGAAGCTGAAGAAAAAGATAAGGCTCTCGCCATCCAGCTTGTCCAAAAATCGGTGAAAGACCCCGCGTTGAAAAGAACTCCCATTGATGTCCAACGTCAGCTATGGGATGATGCCCAAAGGATCGTTGAAGAAAAGACTAAGGTATCTGATACGATTTTGGAATGGTGTAAAGAAATGCTGAACTATCGATCTCGACCATCCAAAATCATCAAGGTAAATATCAGAGGAAGATTGCTCGTAGACGTTCCTGTTGTTGAAGTTGATGTATTCAGAGAAGACAAAACCAAGCAAACCTTCTATGCTGCTACTTTAGAGAAGTTTGGTTTCTCTGAATGGTTGGAAGTGAAATTAGCCATTCAGCGATCGCGCTCAAAGTTCAAGAGCCATGTCGAGAAAATTTTAAATACTCAGATCGACTTGGTTTCTTCTGCTGTGGATATTCATCCTTCCACTCTTCTTCCTCCTCAACAAAGAAGAGTCTCTGTAAAGGAAAAGAAAGCCTCAGACTCAGGTCCTCCTATAGGGAATGAAACAGGTATTGGTTTCTCTCGAGCTGAAGTTCTTGGCCCTGATACTGATCTCTCAGCGCTTGACACCTCCCTACCACCTGGTGAAACTTTCATCCCTGGCAAAGTCGTAAGTGATCCCTATGGTATATTCTTTCTAGACTACCAAGGAAATCAACACTTTCAACGCATCTCTGAGCTTCCAATCACTCCCATCGAACAGCTCAGAGACCTCATAAAATGGTGTGAAGTCAGACGCGACATTCAGGCACGTCACCTCAAGCCCCTGATCTTTGAAGAACCAAAGAACAAAAAGGATCAAGGTGTCACTGTCCCTGACTGAATGATTCTCACATCAAAGACCCTCGATGAACTTCTCATCAAGCAAGAACCTTTTGACGGATAGGATCGCGTTGTAATTCTTTCTATCCTTATCTGTCTACATCTTCTGTACTTGTAATTTTATTTGCTGTACTTGTAATTTTTCCACTTCCCTCTGTAATCTTTACGAAGTTTAAAGAAAAATTTCAGTGAATGTACTTTACTCCATCAGTACTGAAAAGATCCCAGAAAACAGTAAAAGGGACAAATATTTTATGAGTTCTTTTTATCCTTATGTTTTCATTAAAATAGCAATTTTCTCTGTTGCTATGTCATAATCAAATAGGGGGAGATTGTTGATCCAAACCCTCAGTGATTTGATAATGACCCTCTCTTAAACACTTAGTGAAAATTGTAAGTAAACAATATGTATTAGAGTTTCACTATCGCTGATAAGTACTAAGACTAAAACAGTACCGCTGATAGTAACTCTCACTCTTTAGATTAGATATTCAGCGAACACTGTTCATCATCTTATAGCTCTGAGCCTGTTCAGTCTATGAGATGATCGCTGATAAGTTAGTTGTTTACTTATGATCCCTGAAGACAAGTTTCACGTCAACCAAAGTTCTACGCTGAAGTCGAAGATCAAGCTCAAGAACCAGCGACAAGTCTACTCGTGAACTGATGCGAATATCAGCGAAGCAAGACCTGTCCATTCAACGTGAAGTATCAAGTAGGAGACTTCAGCAATCGCTGAACTTTATCATTCGCTGATAAAGATCTGACTCAACGAAAGATCGTCATGAAGTCTCCCTGCATGTTACTATTGTCTTACCTCCCTTGCACGTCTCCGTACGAACTGTCAGAACGGACATCCCTTTTGTCTGTAATCGTACAACAACTCTGATTCTACACTGTGCACCATGCGGCTACTAAGGTTGTCTGCAAAGGTCAATGACATGCAACCACTCAGCTGCTGCCACGTGTAAAGCCATACTGCCATGCATTAAATGCATGCAGTATATAAGAAGAACCTTACTTCAGTTTTGAAGTGTGCTCGGACCATCTTCTTATCTCTCTCTTATTGTTAAGTTATTATTCGTAATTTCTTTAACTCTTTCTAGTGCAAGAAACTTAGTGTTTCTCAAGACTTATTTAGATTAGGTTTATCCTTAATCTTGTTCCGCAACAAGTTGTAAATTGTCTTGATTTATCAATAAATAATTTAGAAAAGTAAAAATCGTGTGTTTGTATTCAACCCCCCCTTCTACAAACTTGTATAACTGTTAGGGCAGGTTTTATTGTTGATATAAAGTTCAAGGGTCAAATTGTATTTGTTTAATCTTAGTCCATAGTGAACGGGCTGTGGGCTTGTTAGCCACGGGCCCGTACTATATAATGTTGTATTAGCCTAAGAAAAAGGTTAATCATCTCATTAGCTTTCCTACTCTTATTGTAAACTCTCTGATTGAAAGCTTAATACAGGGATGACCAGTTGAAATCATTGTTCTTATTTGCTTATTATTTCGATTTCATAAACTGTTGCACGGATCTGGATTCAACAATTGGTATCAGAGCAGACAGACGGATTCGATTCAAAGTATCATTCTTTGATTTCTGGTTAGTTTGACTTTTACTCGTCTGACTATTCTTGAATTCTTGACTTTTTGATTCAGTCGAAATTGGTTGTTTTTGCTTATTAGGTTGTGTTAGCAATATCATTATAAGTGTTTCTGCAAATTTTCATACCCTAATTCGTTCGTTTGGTTGGTCAATTTAGCAAAACAAGTTCAAAAGTTTTTGATAGTGTTCTTAATCAAAAATCGAATTTTTTTCATCAAAACGTGTTCTTGTTGCTCCAAAATCGATTGGATTAGTGTTGTTTTGTGCTTGGTATTGTTTCTAACCTTTCAGGAACACATTAGAGTAACCCTAGTTGAGTTTTCGATCGATTTTAGCAAAACAGCCACGGTGTCCGGATAAAACAGCCGAGGTTTCCGGACAGATCAAGGTGTCCGGACATTTGTGGTTCGATCCGGACTAGTTCGATTCTTCCGGACAATTCAATCATCCGGGTAAGTCAATCATCCGGGTAAGTTCTCTTTAATCTCAACTTTCCGGGTTATTTTGGTCCGGATAACTCAAAGTATCCGGAATTCATTTTATCCGGAAATCCTCGTTTTACCCGGAATCTTCGTAGTATCCGGACACATCATAGTTTCCGGACACTTCAAAGTACCCGGAAATCTCATCTTTCCGGACTCTATTACATCCGGTAACCTTGGTTATCCGGAAAACTCAAGTTATCCGGACTCTCTTACTTATCCGGACAACTCTGCAATTTTGAACTGTTTCTCATAATTCTGGTCCGGACACTTCCAGATCAGATCACTTAGTTGGATTTCTTTCCAGTAAGCTAAGTTAGCGTCTAACCACTCATAGAACCTGCGTTAGGACTCCACTCTTAGTGCCTTGCATTAGGTTTTCCACTTTGAATCAATCTACACGTCTGACGATCACTCCGTTGCAACCGAAGATGTCTACTTCTCGTTATGCTCTCGCAATCGGCACCGACACCAAGCCACCATGTCTCTACCCGAATGAGTACAATCAATGGCGAGATAGGTTTATGATCTTCATAGAGTCCAAGGACAACTATGAGTACATCAAGGCAGCCCTGGACAATGGCCCGATTGAACCACCGATGAAGGTAATACCTGCAACTGCACCTGCAGACGCTCGACGTGAGAAGAAGACTCTTGCTGAGATGACAGAATATGAAAGAGGCATGACCGAAGGAGAAAAGCATGCAAAGAGATATCTGATACAAGCCCTCCCTAATTCTATCTACACTGCAATAGACAGTTACAAAGAGACGGCTAAGGGCATGTGGGACCAAGTAGCCAAAATGATGCGAGGGAGCGTAGTAGGAAATCAGCTAAAAATAAATAGCGCGATAACTAAGTTCGATGGGTTCAAGCAGCGTAACGGTGAATCTCTTACCCAGACCTATGAACGTTTTTGTCTACTCCTCAATGAACTGAACAAGAATAAAATTGTTCGTTCCAATACTGAGAATGCGCTAAAGTTCCTCAACTACCTGCTACCCGAATGGAAAGTGTATGCTTCTCATGTCAAGCATAACAACTTGATAGAGAACATCAACATCAATGAACTATACGAGACACTTCTCCAAGACGAAGATGAGGTGAATGAGCTACTGGGAGAGAAGAAGAATGAGCCGAAACCATCTGTTGATCCGATTGCCCTAATAACTTCCAAACTAGGGAAATCTTCAAGCAGTCAACCCAGACGCGGTCCACATCATAGTTCTTCCGAGTCAGCATCTGAGGATGAGAAAGACGGTGACGATGATGATGATGAAGCATCGGAATTAATGAAAGCCATTGCCCTTCTGACTAAATCCTTTCAACAACAAAAGTTCTACAAGAAGCCGTCCTCCAATAGTCAACGCTTCTCCACCGCCTCCAATAAGCGTCACGACTACAAGGATCGATATGAAGGAAAGAAGAAGGTAGAAGAGCAAGATAGATCTGAGAAGAAGGATAAGACAGAGAAAAGTGACCGCAAGAAGAGAGATGAACCTGTGAAATGCTACAACTGCGGGAAACTCGGTCACTTCGCTAAAGACTGCCGTCAGCCCACTGTGAAGAACTCTCATTATTATGAGGCCAAACTTGCACTGGCCAGACAGAAGGAGGCTGGAGAGGTGATGTTTGCTGAAAATGAGTACTGGCTGGGCAGATCTGATGATGAGGAAGAGTATGAAGGTGCTGATGCTTTCATGGGATACCAATCGTCTACTGATGAAGACAAGGCAAAAGCAGATCAGGTATGTGACTCTTGCCTACAAAACTTCACACTTCAATTGCAAACCATCACTGAAAAGGCAAACTCCCTCAAGGCCACGATTGCAGAACAAAAGCTTGAAATTCGTTCAATAACTGAAAATCTTAGTATTCAAACAAAGTTAACTGAGAAATATAAGTCTGAAAATGCTAATCTACAAGACAAATGCAAAAATCTTTCTTTAGCACCTAAAGACTTAAGGGCCAGATTATCTGATCTTCAACGTCAGTTTGATCAGTGCTTGAATGAGAAAGAAGACATTATTTATCAATGTTCTTCTCTTCAAGTTCAACACAAGGAGTATGTAGCTAAAATTCTAAACCTTGAAACCAAACTCCACAAAAGGGGCCAAACTGATCAAACCATTTTCTTGAACAAACCTAAAGAGTTCACGTACTTTAACAAAGAGTGGGGAATCGGTTATGATAACCCACATTATTTGAAAAAATGAAAAATGGCATGTACCCACTCTGTATGACTTTGCATGTTATGGTTTAGATAAAAAGTATCCGGAATATGCAATTAAATGGACTGGTCCTCTTGAACCAGAAAAGGAGGAGGAAACCGAGGAATACAAGCGCGCACACAAACGAGGCATTCAACTTCCATTTTGCTATGAACCTTTAAAATATTCATACCAAAAGAACAAAAAGTACCTTTCAAATGACTACTTCGACCCCTACAAGGTAGCAACACCCAAGGATTCCTCCAAGAAGGATGAGGATGTAGTACCAGTAACCAAGACCGAGACGGAAGAGTTTAAACTCTATGTTCCACCTCTCATCTTGGAAGCAAAGATAGTCGAGTTGGAGGAGTCACTTGAAAAGGAAAGGTTGGTTTTTCAAAATGAGAAGAATGAGTTAATTAAGGATCTTGAGAAACTGAAATCTGAGAAAACCGATGGTATGTCAAGTGAGGAAAAGGAAAATTTTCAGTGGGAAATCAATACGCTCTCATCCAAATTGTCTGAAATGACAAGAGAAACAATGAAAGAGCACCAGAGAAGTGTTCAACTCCAAGAACAGATTAACCTTCTCCAAGCTCAAAAGCAGAATTCCCCTGATCTCTCTTCCAACTTCTCTGACACATCGTCGTGTAAAGCTTTCATAGGAAATATCTCGTCTCAAGAAAGTCAAGTTTCTCAAGATGAATGTGTTACAAGGAATTTAAACTCTGATTTTTCAAACGCTTTCGCACCAAATTCCTCAAAGCACACTACAGAAAGCACAAAGTGTTCCTCGCCTTCCTCGACCGATCCAAGTCCTGAAATTCCGGAGATAGATTTTTTAGAATACATGAACTCCGAAGGTAATTCTGATAGAGAGTTTGAGTCGTTCCCTTTCGACAAACCTCTTCCAAGTCATTCTGACTTTTTGTCTCCAGTGGTTAATCGTCCGGTCAATTTTCAAAAGGGCGACTGTTCTCAATCCAAGACTCCGGTTGTGATCAAGATTCTTAAAAATGCTTCAAATTCTCAAAAACAATCACGACCGAAGCAAAAGACCGAACGACCGACCACTAAGACACCTGTTTCCTCTACAGTCACTGATCATTCTGTCCCTGCTGTTTCAGATAAACATGGTTGAGCTAATAAAGAAAAACCAAAGTGGCTAAAGAGGGATTCTGTCAAGAAGGATGCGTCAAAGTCTTCCCCACCTGTTTTCATTTCTAGAATTGACAAAGACAATAATGCTTGGAATAATTGGAACTATTTTGATGTCTCTTTTCCTGTTAAAGTTAACTCTCTTCATCAATTAATTCAGTTATCGCATGATTGTTTATGTTGCTCTAATTGTGGTTGGAATGATTTTGATGACATTCATAACAATGCTTGGTATGCGCCTTACTTTGTCGAAAACCTATTCCATAAGCGCAAAACCCAAAATAAAAGGCAAACACATCATTTCCAACGGGGTTTCAATCACACGGTTAAACCACAGCGGGAGACCCGACCCATTCCTACACGTGCTGCTCCTACTAAAGTTAAATCGGCACCCAGGTGGAAATCTGCCCCAAACTCTGGTCCTCCAAAAGTTTTACATTCTGCACCCAAGAGGAAACAAGTGCCAAAACCAGTTCCCTCCAATGGTGTAAAATCTACACCTAATGGGAAGGCTGTGTCAAAGCAAATTTCCCCAGGCAGTGCAAATCCTAACCCCCAAGGACCCAAACAAATTTGGGTACCTAAACGTCACTAATCTTGTTTTGCAGAACGGTCATGTGTGGTACTTAGACTCTGGATGCTCCAAGCACATGACCGGACGAAGGGAGCTTCTCACGAATTACAAGGAAGAATACTGCGGAGATGTGAGATTTGGAAATAATGAGAAGTCGCCGATCGTGGGCTACGGCGACATCGTACAAGACAAGATAACTATCAAGAAGGTATCACATGTCGCAGGATTAGGACACAATCTCTTCAGCATCGGTCAATTCTGCGATAAGGATCTCGAGGTCAGTTTTAAAGCCACACGATGTCGAATCCTCAACAACAACGGCGAAGAGCTACTGGTTGGGACTCGAAAGACCAATCTCTACACCATAGACCTCGCAGCAATCAAGACCAACAAACCTGTCTGCATTTTGTCCAAAGCCGATTCTGACCAAGTTTGGCTCTGGCATAGACGTCTTTCGCACCTCAACTTCAGAAGTATCAATCAACTGGTGCTAGGCAAACATATTAGAGGCGCGCCACACCTTCCATTCGTAAAAGACCGTCTCTGTGGAGCATGCGAAAAGGGAAAGATGACGCGTGCATCACATCCGCCGAAGGCAACTCCGAGCACGACCCGGACCCTCGAACTCATTCATATGGATTTGTGTGGTCCAATGCGTGTTCCGAGCATCAACAAACGCAAATACGTGCTCGTGATGGTGGACGACTACTCACGCTACACTTGGGTGATGTTCCTACGCTCGAAGGACGAAACTCCGGAGCTCATCATTGATCACCTGAAGACTGTCCAGCAGAACAAGCTTCAACACGTTCAATCCATCAGAACTGATAACGGTACGGAGTTCAAGAATCAGAAGGTGGATGACTATCTGCGATCAGTGGGCATCACACACACTTTCTCTGCAGCACGCACTCCTCAACAAAATGGAGTGGTGGAAAGACGAAACCGTACCCTAGTTGAAGCTGCACGAACAATGCTATCCCAGGCAAATCTACCGCTATATCTATGGGCTGAGGCGGTTTCTACGGCTTGCTACACGCAAAACCGCTCTATCCTTCTCAAGCGGTTCAACAAGACACCGTACGAGATCATGAATAACCATGTTCCAACCGTTGGCTACTTCCATGCATTTTGCTGCACTTGCTATGTACTAAACGACAAGGATGATCTCGGGAAATTCAGCCCCAAAGCGGACGAAGGAGTTTTCATTGGATAGTCGATGCAGGCTAAGGCGTATCGCGTTTACAACAAACGAACCAAAACCGTTGTTGAAAGCATAAACGTGACATTCGACGAAGCCGCAGATTTGGCTTCTGAACAACTAAGTTCAAAACACGGTTTAACTGGCGTGTTAGCTTCCGGACCTCCAAGTTCGGGATCTACACAAGCATTAGTAAATCCGAATCATGCATCTTCATCGAATGAAAATCTTTCTGATTTAGATTTATTATTTGAATTCTTTTATGATGACACTGCTCACTCTTCCACACCTGTCTCAGCGCACCCGCAACTTGAAGCTGCTCGCAATACGGATTCGGACGACTTAACTGGTCCACCACCGTCTATGAGTACGCCGTCAACATCTGTGGAGACAACTCAACCATCCTCATCTGATACGAGTACACCTGGTAATGTAACCCCCCCGGAGGAACCTATACTCTCAGAGATCGCTCCTAATGATTCGTCTTCTGCTACAACCGATGTTCAACCTCTAAACTCCTCGGAACCAGAGGTTGTCCAACCATCGACGAATCCTCCCCCCACTTCCTCCAAGAAACACGCCTGCTACACTTGAACAAGTTCAAGACCTTCCATCTGGTGCATATGTGGATCTGGACGCATCTCACTCTACACAACAGCCGCTTCCACACACCACCAAATGGACAAAGGCACATCCCCTGCATCAAATCATCGATGATCCTTCCACTCCTGTACGTACACGAGGCGCTTCTGCCAACTTTTGCCTATTTTTTGGATTCCTAAGCAAGATCGAGCCGACGAACGTTCGCGAAGCGCTCGAAGATCCAGACTGGATCATAGCCATGCAAGAAGAGCTTAATCAATTCGAAGCTCTAAAGGTACGGCGACTGGTTCCACGTCCTACGCACAAGACGGTCATCGGCACCAAATGGATTTTTAAGAATAAGAAGGACGAAGACGGCATCGTTGTTCGTAACAAGGCGCGTCTCGTGGCCAAAGGATACCGGCAACAAGAGGGGATCGACTTTGATGAGACCTATGCTCCGGTCGCTCGCATCGAAGCAATCCGTATGTTTCTCGCTTATGCAGCGCACAAGAACTTCACAGTCTTCCAGATGGATGTGAAGACAGCCTTTCTCTACGGTGATCTCCAAGAAGAAGTTTACGTGTCGCAACCCGACGGATTTGTGGATGACTCAAAACCTGATCATGTCTACATCTTGGACAAGGCACTATACGGTCTAAAGCAGGCCCTGCGAGCATGGTACAACACCCTATCAAAGTTCCTGTTAGAATCCAAATTTACACGAGGTACTATTGATTCTACTCTATTTATAAAGAACGAAGAGGGCCACATCATTCTAGTCCAGGTATATGTCGATGACATCATTTTTGGTTCTACTAATCCATTATATGCAAAGAACTTTGCCAAACTCATGGGAAATTTTTCTTAAAATGAGTATGCTGTGTGAGATGAATTTTTTCCTTGGTCTTCAAGTTAAACAACTGTCGACCGGAATCTTCATTAACAAGTCCAAATACATAAGGGATATTCTTCGGAAATTCCAATTGGACCAGTCCTCACCAATGAAAACTCCCATGGCAACCAATACAAAGCTTGACACCGATCCTAACGGAAAGGCTGTCAACGCCAAATTGTATCGGGGAATGATCGGTTCTTTAATGTACCTAACTGCCAGTAGACCAGACATCATGTTCTCGACATTTCTTTGCGCCCGTTATCAGTCCAACCATAAAGAGTCTCATTACAATGCTGTTAAACGTATTTTTCGTTATTTACGTGGTACTGCTGATCTTGGCCTTTGGTACCCGAAAGAGACAGGTTTTGGACTTTCCGCTTACTCGGATGCGGATCACGCGGGATGCATGTTGGACTGCAAGAGCACCTCGGGGCACATTCAGTTCTTGGGAGATATCCTGGTAAGCTGGGCGTCGAAGAAACAACAGTGCGTATCAACGTCAACTGCCGAGGCAGAGTACGTGGCTGCCGCAAGCTGTTGTTCCCAGGTCATCTGGACGAGGACACAACTCAAAGACTACGGGTTCACGTATGTCAAGGTCCCGATTTACTGTGACTCAAAGAGCCCCATTGCTATATCAAGCAACCCGGTCCAACACACAAAGACGAAGCACATCGACGTTCGGTATCATTTCATTAAGGATCACGTCGAAAGAGGTACAGTCGAACTCTACTTCGTAAATACTGAACATCAGTTAGCAGACCTTTTTACCAAAGCCTTGGACGAAAAACGCTTTAAAACTCTTGTGTTCAAGCTAGGTATGCTAAATCTGAAGACGTAATCCGACTGTGTGCCCATTACAAGTTCCATACATATTCGAGTAACTGTCTCCTCATCATCCGGTGGTTAACATCCTGATGCATGAGCACACACTTCCTCGTTTTTGTATTCTACTTGTTCTAGTTACACATCTAGATTTAGTCTAGGTATTTATTAAGTAGATTTCGTTTGTTTTTCACTCTTTCTTCGTGTGTTTCCATTTATTTCTTACCGTCGTCTATATTTTCCTTCACTATCTCTGTGCTTTCACCAACTATTCTCGTGTTCAGGGGGAGCACAATGCAATATCAGGTAAGTTTCCTCATCCTTTAAGGGGGAGCGGCACAGTTTGTTCTTACAAAATCTAAATGTTTATGTGTGTCAGACTCTCCATTGCACTATCCGAGGGGGAGCAAATTCTTCCCCATGCTCCGTTGGAGGGGGAGCGAGAGAAGGTTCGTTTCTGAAATCCATATAGCTTTATTTTTGCAAAATGTCAAGAATCAGGGAAATTCTTGAAAATCCAGAAGTATCCGGACAGGTTTCCGGACCGGGTCCTTATCCGGATTGGAAGGGAACCCGGGTACCATATCCGGACTCTTGGTCTCTCTTAAATGTCATCCGGATTGCTTATTTTATCCGGAAACTTTCATCATCTTCGGTATGCTCTTTTGTCCGGACATCTTTTGTCCGGATACCTGTGTTGTCCGGAATGTCTTGCAATTTCATTATTATGTCCGGACGCCCCTACTATTTTCAGTCTTGTACCTGTTTCTTCACTACCTGTCCTCAATCTGTATCAGATTGAGACACTTAATGCAAAGGTACGCACCAGAACTTGTTTATCCGCCTCAGTTTCTAACTTTGGGTCTTTTTACAGCTATTCCATGGCGGATCAACAACCTCAATCCGAGGGGAAGAGTCACACTGTTTTTCTCACAAAGTATAAATATTTTTTTCTTGTGTTGATATCACTCTCACTCCGAGGGGGAGCAAGTCCATCCCCATGAATGTTTTGAGGGGGAGCAGGATAATATCCGTGCTATGCATATGCCTGAAACCCTACCTATGATAGCATATGGACAAGAGTTAGGGAATCCCATGGTCCAGCTAGAGCCGGAGGGACCTTCCCCGGGATATAGCACATGTGAAAAGGAGGGTGTTAAGGTCGAACTCGAACCAAGAAAGATTGAGCCATAAAGATAACGAGGCTCCTGAGCGAAACCAGCCACGTCATATCCGGGTTGCCACATCTGCTATCCCGTCTCATTTGTTGGGACGGGGTATTGAAGAAGCCTCCATGGACCCAGCGGAGCAATTGCACGACCCCCTCATCCACTAATTCGTCTCACAATAGACGGATGTTTCAATATTACACGGGGAACAAGCACAACTTCCACCGGCCTCTCATTCGGAGAGTGTTGGTGTTGAAATAAGAGACCAGCAGCCCCCGGTCTCGACTTCTTTGTGTGCACCATCGAGTCTAGAGCCTATTGTTACTGAACATTCTTCGCCTAGGACACTTGATGCAGAACAACACCATGTCGCGGCTCTTAGTGACCCGACCGGAACGTCTATAGTGTCTCCGACTTCCGGAACACGAGGATTGGACGGAAATCCTACCACAGTTATTATCACGCCAGCTGTGAACGTAGGTGGCTCTGCCTCTAAGGTAGATTCCTCAACGGGTACTCTAAGTGAGCCCGGTGTTATTTTACCCGACTTTGTGTCAAAAGGGTCTCTGGACAGCACCCTTGAGGCTGTCCGACAGGGTATTGAGCAGCAAATGCAGGAACATGTAGCCGCTGAACTTGCCAAAGCGATGCGTGCTATCAAAGGAAAGGGCCCCATCGTCGACACTGACACCGCCTCTGTGCCTCCACCGACTCAACTGCAACCTACTTACTCGGTGGACACCCTGAAGACGATGCTCTTAGCCCAACTGCTCCAGGAATCCGACACAACCGCATCTGCCGAAGCAGACCTGATCTCCGTTCTCCGATCACAGGTCACTGCTCCATCTTCGTCCATCACGTCACGCCTTGACGCCATTGACTCGACCCTCAACGACTACAACAAAGCGCTTGCCACGCTGTCTAAGAGGGTCCGCTCACTAGAAGACACTTGTAAGAGTCAAGCCGGCGGTCTCAAACGCAAGCACGATGACCAGGATGATCCTAATCACCGTGAGGGGGAGAAGCGTCTACGCCAAACCGAGACCGTCCAGATCGTGACTGCCGAAACTATAACAGTGGTTCAACAGGAACCCCCAACTGAGGCAACTTCAACAGCAACACCCGAAGCCGAGTTGCCATTAGCACAGATGGTCATCGACATGGATATTTCAGATGACGAAGCCCCAACGGTTGAAAAGCCCGAGGGTACAACACAGGAATTGGTCGCACAAGAACAATCAAACATGCCAATGCTCACCATGATTTATCCTGCATGTGAAACCAACCCGGAAACCGAAGACGCATGGTACGAAAAGCTGCCAGAGCCGTAAACTTCGAGGTAAACTTGGTGTTTCCCACTAATGAAGACGACAACGTTGATTACGACCAGTTTCTGCTTCAGAATTTCTATGGTACGCCTCCCGTTCACTCGACTCAACCCAATATGACTACAGATCAACCCGAAAGCTCAAATGCAGAAAACCTGACATCTCCTCTACAAACGACAGCTCCTGATCTTCCTCCCCCTCCTCAGCAACAAAACCGTTGGGAGAAGATCAAGGTCTTCATTCCTCGTCTGGAGGAATCTCTGGAGAAGCTGTTTGTTCACCGAATTCGCCCGATCGAGCCGACCTTCTGTCTTGGCATCTACAGTCCTGATCCAGCACGCCAACTCCGATACGTAGAAGCCATGAAGTGGTGTCTCCCGAGAGACCAGGTACGAACTAAGCATAAAATTTCAGAGGTGCTAAAGATTCAGTCAAACAAAATTATGAAGATCTCCTTTCCCGTATTCACTGTTCGACGTGAAGACGGAAAAGAATGGATTTTTTCTGAAGCTGACTTTAAGCATCTCCATCCGTTCGACCTCCTGGTTATTCTGAGAGACCTTCGCACCAGAACCATCCGACCGCTTGCTGTAACAAAGGCGCTCGAAACGGTTCGTCGATTCCTCGTCCGTTCTATTATGATCTCTTATCGTACGGACTTTCAAATGGCAATCGAGAACCGAGCGAAGAAGGTAAATCTGCTCAAACCGAATCTGAAAGGTCCTGAACTGTCGATGTATCCCGAGAATGCAATGCTGCTTCAACCGGAATTTGGGATCGTCTTCCTCAACGCTCAGAAAGAAAAGAAGTTTATGAGGTTCAGTCAGGTAGATCGATTTTGCGACGGCACACTGCTCAAGGTTCAAGACGCTCTTCGGAAGATCATCAAGCACGAATCCGAAAATCCAAAGGTATCCTATGTGCCCAATCTGAATGAAAGAACTGCTCAGACTGCTTTGGATATGGTTGAAGAACGTCTCGACTACCGCCGCGCCATCAGATTCTTCGAGGTTCATTTTGCTCTTCGTAAACGTTATGTCTACAACTGGCAAGAGATAGAGCGCGAATTTGAACTTCAAATCAAAGGGGGAGATTGTTAGGGCAGGTTTTATTGTTGATTTAAAGTTCAAGGGTCAAATTGTATTTGTTTAATCTTAGTCCATAGTGAACGGGCCGTGGGCTTGTTAGCCACGGGCCCGTACTATATAATGTTGTATTAGCCTAAGAAAAAGGTTAATCATCTCATTAGCTTTCCTACTCTTATTGTAAACTCTCTGATTTAAAGCTTAATACAGGGATGACCAGTTGAAATCATTGTTCTTATTTGCTTATTATTTCGATTTCATAAACTGTTGCACGGATCTGGATTCAACAATAACCCTTCGGGACCAACACTAAGTACCATAACTTATTTTTCTGCGTCAACCAGATTTAAACATTTTTAGGTACCCATTTAACATTGGGTCCTTTTTGGTTAGTTTGTGAAGACACAGTTTTAGACTTTTGTGTCTTCTTCTTTTTCCGCAAAGTTGACTTTCTATGACCATATGGAATAAAATAAGAATTATCCCAACAACAAGAACCAGGCATATCAAACACACTTTCACAACCACAAACAGAACAAAAACAATCACCATTTTTAAAACTCAACAACTGATCTTTAGAGTAACTTTTGTAAGGTTTTACAAAAGATTGTTTGTTACTCGCACCAAATTGTTTAGTCTTTGTAAAACTACTGTTTTTATCATTCTGTTTGGTTGAATCAGACTTTGTTTGCTTTACCCGCCATTCTTGCGCTTTCTCGTTCCGATTCACAAGATTATCTGAAACAACAGAAGATTTAGAATTAGAACCTTTAGAACTCTGAACTTGAGTTACCTTTAACTTTTTACTCTTCTTTCTTTTCTCTAAAGGTGGTTCTTTCGTGTTTGAACATTCACCTTTACAAAAAGTACTTGAAGGTTTTTCATTTGTAATGATAAAATCAGTATGGTCCGGAAGCTTTGTTGAGAAATCAAATGAACAATCTTTCCCTTTGTCAGTTTCCATTGGCTTTGACTTGGTTTTGAAAATATGATAATTAGGCACAAAATCACAATCAGAATCAGAATCGGCATTGTGAATTTCAAAATCCTTATTGGAATCAGGTGAATTCCAACTTTTGAAAGCATTTTCTCTTCTTTCTTTTGCCAATTCCTCTTCTAACTCGTTCACATCTTGAGAAAGATCAATTATTTTCATTTCATACAACTGTTTTTCCTTTTCAGAACATAGTTTCTCAAATTCAAACTGTGATCTTTCAAGATTAAAATTATCTTCAAAATCAGACATTGTATTAATTTTTCCTTCTTTCAAAGATTTTTCCAATGTTATCACTTTTTGAGAAAGATCACAATTTTGTTCTTTAAGATAGTTTCTTTCCTCAAGATTAAACCAGTTTTTCAAAGCAAATTCCTTTCTTTCGTTTTCTAACACAATCTCTAAATCAGTTTTTGTCTTTAACAAATCAGTCAACTTCTCTTCAAATAATTTGATTTGATTTATAAAGTTGACTTTCTCATTTTCCAATTGAGTATGCTCGGAGAGAAGAATATTCTCAAGATCCACCACTTTCTTAGAAAGTTGAAGACATTTCTGATCAATCTTTTGTTTAGCATCAAAAATGCTTTTTGATGAATTAGAAAACTTTTTGATCAATGATTTTTCAATTTTAACGGTCTCCTTTTCCACCTCGTCTTTGAAACTAGATGAGATTTCCTTAAAACTATTCGAATAAACAGTTGAAAGTAGATCATTTTCAAATTCAGATTTGATCCTTTGTTCCAAAATAGAGATTTTAAGTTCAACAATTCTCCCTTCAAGAACCAATGTTGGAACATATTTCTTAGTTTCAAAGACTTGATTGGTGGTTGGCTTTGTAGCACATATGTCAAAATAGTTGTTTGGAAGTGGTCCATTTAGATTGTTAAGAGTCTTCTCCGTCTCACGAGTATAACAAAATCGAAGTTGAATATGAGTTGTTAAAAATCTTTTTCTTGTTTCCTCTTCTAAGGTTTCCTTTACACCAGTCCAAGGAATTTCAAATTCGGGCCAATATCGTGCATATCGTAAACATTTGAAATTATACAATGTTGGTAATGTAAAGATAGCTTTGGCCAAATGTTTTGGGTTTTCGTAACCAAGTCCCCAATATTTATTGACATTGATTACATGTCTTGGCTTGTTCATGTAAATTGTTTGGTCAGTTTGATCTCTCAAGTACAGCTTCTTTTCCAAACTTTCAATTTTGGTTAAAAAGTCTGTATTTTGCTTTGAAAAAATTGTCAAAGATAATTCACTTTCATTATTCTTTGTTTCTAAATCTTTGATTTGTTTGTTCAACTCAGATAATTGAGAATCAAGAATTTTCTTTTCTGATTCAAATTGATTATGTTGAGCCTTGAGAATTTTAATTTCAGAACATTTTTCTACTTTCTCAAGTTCAACATCATCAATCTGTTGTTTCAAGTCATTATTCTTCTTTCTTTCACATTCTAGATTTTCTCTTAATTCTTGAACCCTTTGTACTATTTTCTCGATCTCACGTAATAAATTAGCATTATCCTTTTCTGAACAGGGTAATTTATTCCGTGTATCATTCAGTTCATTTCGTAGACTTATATCTTTGTGATCTACCGGTTCAGGTAAGGGAAAGGAATTTACCTGTGTTGTAGTGTCAGAATTGTCCTCATCATAAGAATTAAATTCTGCTTGACACATGTTGGCATGTTCTTCCTTTTCTCCCTCATCATCTGAATGGTCAAGCCAATATTCTTCTTCCACCAAAAGAGCTATTCCATCTTCCTTCTGTTTTGCCAATAGCAACTTCTGTTTGTAATAATCAGAATTCTTGACCACTTTCTTCCGGCAATCTCTAGCATAATGACCTGGAGTTCCACAGTTGTAACACTTTTGAGCCTCCACTCCCTTCTTTTCTTCAAACTTTTTCTCCACATCCTCAAACACCTTCTTACCTTCAACTTTCTCCGATCTCTTATCAATATTTTCAAACCTTTGTTCTCCAAACGGTTTCCTCTCATAACTATTGTTCTCAATCTTTCGTGAACCAGAAGTATACCTCAGATTGTTGTTTGATGACGGTGGTTTGTAAAACTTCTTCTGAAAATGCCTTGTGAGTAGAATCACCGCTTGCTCTAATTCGACACCATCATCAGAGATATTACTGTTGGTCTCGAAAGGCCTAAACAAGTTTGTAGAAGGGGGGGGGGGGTTGAATACAAACACACTATTTTACTTTTCTAAATTGTTTATTGATAAATCATTAACAATTTACAGCTTGTTGCGGAAACAAGATTAAGGATAAACCTAAATCTAAACAATTTGGAACACTAAGGTTTCTTGCACTAAGAAAGATAAGGAGATTACTAATAAAATCTTATCTTAAGAGAGATTTGAACTTGTCCAGAGTTAGCAAGTTGCTTCAAATGAAGTGAGTTCATCTCTTTATATACTGCATGCATTTAATGCAATTCAGTATACACTTTACACGTGTCATCAGCGGATTGGTTGCATGTCATTGACCTTTGTTGACAACCTTAGTAGCCGCATGAATGAACAGTGTAGTATCAGAATGGTTGTACGATTTCAGATTTTCGGAGGTTCTTTTCTGACATTTCGTACGGTGGCGTGCAAGGGAGGTTAAGACAAAAGTACTTTGTACGGAGGACTTCATGATCAGCTTTCGTTGATTCAGCGATTATCATTTACTATTCAGCGAATGATAAAGTTCAGCGATAGCTAAAGTCTTGTACTTGATACTTCACGTTGAGTGGACAAATCTGAGTCTTCGCTGATCCGCATCAGTTCATTAGGAGACTTGTCGCTGGTTCTTGAGCTTGATCTTCGACTTCAGCGTAGAACCTTTGTTGACGTGAATCTTGTCTTCAGGGATCATAAGTAAACAACTAACTTATCAGCGATCACCATAAGGACTGAACAGACTCAGCGATATGGTGAACAGTGTTCGCTGAATGTTTAATCTAAAAGTGCGAGAGTTCCTATCAGCAGTACTGTAAGATCTTAGTACTTATCAGCGATAGTGAAACTCTGATACATATTGTTTACTTACAATTTTCACTAAGTATTTAAGATAGGGTCATTATCAAATCACTGAGGGTTTGGATCAACAATCTCCCCCTATTTGATTATGACATAGCAACAAAGAAAATTGCTATTTAATGAAAACATAAGGATAAAAAGAACTCATAAAATATTTGTCCCTTTTACTGTTTTCTGGGATCTTTTCAGTACTGATGGAGTAAAGTACATTCGCTGAAATCTTTCTTTAAATCTTTGAATCAGGTTACAATATGAATAAGAAAGATTACAAGTACAAGCGAAATAAATTACAAGTACTGAAGGATGACTGATACAATAGAGAAAGTGGTGATTGTTGTCAGCCTTCAAAGGGTTCTTCCTTAATGAGAAGTTCATCAAGGGTTGTCTTTTCAGTTAGAATCATCCAGTCAAGAACCTTTTCTCCTTTATTCTTTAGCTTCAGAGCAGCTTCAAAAATCAAGGGTTTTAGGTGTCGTGCCTGAATGTCTTTTCTGAAGTCGCACCAGTAGATGAGATCTCTGAGCTGTTCGATTGGAGTGATTGGAAGCTCAGCGATCCGTTGAAAGCATTTACGTCCGTCGTAGTCAAGAAAGAATATTTCATAAGGATTACTGATGACTTTACCAGGGACGAAAAGTTCACATGGTGGCAAAGAGATGTCAAGGGCAGATAGATCAGGATCAGGACCAAGTACTTCAGCGCGATAGAAACCAATTCCAGTTTCATTTCGTATGACAGGACCTGAGTTTGAATCTTGACGTTTTTTCTTTGGTGAGCCCCTTTTTCTTTTCGGCTTTAGATCAGGAACAGGAGGAATATCCACACAAGAAGATATCAAATCGATCTGTCTGTTTATCAGCTTTTCGAAATGATCCTTGTACTTAGATTGTGATGGTTGGATAGCTAACCTCATCTCCAGCCATTCAGAGAGACCATACCTTTTTACAGTGTCAGCACGAAAGGTTTCAGATGAGCCATCTTCTCTGAACAGTTTGATGTCAACAATAGGTACTCCGATGGAGGTTCTTCCAGAGATGAATACCTTGTTGATCTTCGCTGGACGATATCTGAAGTGGATTTTCTCTTTACACCAGATCAGGGTGGTCTGAGAAACTTCAGCTTTCTTTTCCACGATCTTCTGGGCTTGTTCCCAAAGCTTTCGTTGGATTTGAATGGGAATACGCTTCAGCTTGGGGTCTTTGACAGATTCTTGAGTGACCTTGATGGCGTATTCTCTGTCTTTATCTTCAGCTTCCTTCCTTTCAGCGATGAGGCGTTCAGCTCTGAGATGATCCTGGTATTCAGCTTTTGAAATTCTGAACTTAGGAGGAACTGAAGGTAGTTGATCGCGCCTTAGGATGATTCACTGATCCTCGAATCGCTTTATCATTTCTTCTCTCCTCTTTTGATCTTCTTCACTCAGTTTTTTAGGAACTGAGGAAGGTCTGTTTCTGTGCGAGAGAGGTTGTTCTTCTGATTCATCAGTCTCAGAGATTAAATCTAAGACTGGGATTATGTCTTCAGCGGTAGCTGGAATTATTGGTGAAGTCGCAATAGTAGATCCTTCAGCGATATCCTCAAACAGGGGAGAGGACTAGCTGAAACGCAGCGATCTTACAAATAAGAACTGGGTAGAAGAACTTGGGTAGAAAAGATAGAAAAAAATGTGGATGTGTATGGTGTTTGTGGAATGGATAACTGATTGTTCAGAGATGATCAGGGAAGGAAAAATAAGTTTAGTGTACCTGACAAATCGGCTTTGCAAGTAGGATCGCCAGATTATCATCTTCAGCGATGCCTTTGTCTTTGCTTTTCTCAGCGCCAGAGGCTGAGTGCTTTGTCTTTGTTTTTGTCTTCTCCCCTGTGGATTCGGTTATCACGATCCCTTTAAGAGCTTTTCGAGGAGCATGTTTGACGACAAAGAATTCGTCATCTTCATCATCATCATCATCGTTCCTTGGAGAGGAGGATGGTTCAGCTTCAGGGATGTCGATGTCTTCGTCTTCTTCTGCTTCGGATTCCTTAGCATCTTCTTCGAGTTGCTCCCCCTCAGATACAGAGGCGAGGTTCTCGGTTCCCTCAGGGTTTTGATCTCCCTGAGGTCCAGTAATCAGATCTTCATTACCCTCTCCCCTGATAGATTCATCATGGGAAAGGTCTTCAGCGCTCTTATTTTGATCTTCAGCGCTCTTCTCCTGTTCAGCGCTCTTCTCCCCCTCTTTCTCATGATGGGCGGGGGAGGAATGGGTAGACTCAGCATTGGTGTTGTCTCTGTCTTCTGGGCCAGAGACTTTCACACAACCTTCAAGCTTAGCTATTCTGTCTTCTAGGCCAGAAATAGCAGGGGTGATTTTCTTCAGCTCTTGGCGATCCGCTGCGGTGAATGAGTCCAAAATAGGTGCAGGGGCCGGAGCAGGAGCTGGATTGTTTGCCTTGTTCACCAGCGTCTCGATCATTGTCTTGACAGAACTAAGGTCGGTCTTCACTGAGCCCAAGTCGGTCTTGACCACGGACATATCACCTTCGAGTGTACCAACCGATTTCTTCAGCGTTGTAACCTCGCTGGAAACGGTGGAAACTGACGATTTGAGGTTGGTGTAGTCAGTGTAGATGTCGGAGAGCACTTTGGCAAAGTCGGCGAGAGTTTTATCAAGGTCTTTGATGTCATCAGAGGAGGCCTTCTTTTCCACCACAGCAGTCAGCTTCGTCAGATTCTCTCCAGCGTTTGTTACAGCTGTAGAGTTATTTGATAGACCGGTGGTGAGATCTGTAAGTTTCATCTCCATGGACTTCAGAGACTGGTTGATGTCTCCCAAATAAGGACCTGTAACATATAAGTACTTGTGAACAAAGGAAAGCTCAGAAGTTTCAGGTTTAGTTACAGTGTTTAAGGTGGGATCTGTACTTGCAGGAGCGTTGACGAACTCATCAAAGTTTCGAGTCCCTCCATAGTGTTCCATATCTCCCTCAAAGGTTCCGTGAGGGATGGAGATCTCTGCAGGTCCTTTCTTCGTCATTCGCTGAGAAGCTTCAACGGCTTCTTGAATGATGGCATCTCCAGCTTTAACTGGAGGAGTGTCCAAAGAAATAGAGGGAGGATCGAAGGATAAGAATTGGGGTTGGGTTGCAAGTTCAGCGTTGGATTCGCTGAGAAGTACTTCATCAGTCTTTTGAGAGACTGAAGAAGGTAGGGTAGATTCCAAAGTTCTAACCTCAGCGTGTAAGGACGCTGAAGTAGGTTTAGAAGGGATGGCTTGAATTGGTGTGGCAGAGCGTACCACGGAACTTTCCTTCAACTCTTCAGAATGAGCTGAGGAGTCTTCAGCATGGAATTGCTGGGGTTGCTCCTTGGTTTTCTTGATCCTTTTGGAATCAAGATGGGTAAGAGATTGTTTCCTTTTCTTAGAAGGAATGGATTTTGTGGCCTGGGAATCAGCGAGGGGTATTGTCGCTGAAGGAGCCACAGAAAGCGGAGAATTAAGTAGAGTGAGAAGGGTAGAGAGACGTACCTCGTTGGCGACAGGCTTGAAGTCGAGAACTTTAGGGCCAATCTTAGAGAGTTTCAGATCACCCTCTTCAGGCTAGCTGTCCTTCAGGCCATATTGAAAGATGGCGCTGATGAATCGTGGGTAAGGGACCCATGCTGGTCGGTCAGCGGCAGAATCAACACGTTGAATGAAGTCTTCATATATGATGGAGGCCCAGTCAATGTTGAGACCTTTCAGCAGTGCGTAACCCATGGCCTGCTGAGGTTGAGCGGCTTGATCAGAAGATCTGGATTTCGCTGTCATGCAGCTGATCAGGTGAGCGAAGATGAAGTTCATCTCGCTGGGCATCTTGGATTTCTTTATCAGCGTCAGCTTCTTCTCAGGTAGCTTGTCTCTTCCAGTCTCCCAGATGTAACCCATCGCATCAAGGAAAGCAATGATTTCTTCCCTGTCAGCGTGCTTCTTGTGGTCAGGTAATGGAATGAAAGGATTTTCTGAGGTAGCGTGAGGGAATTTCAGAGCTTTGCAGATTATTGCGGGGGTTATCTTGATGGTGCCATACTCAGTATCGCTGAGTATGCAGTCGATGGTTTTAGATGGATCTTTGGCGGAGGGTAGGTCAGTGTGTCTGGCAGAGTACCAGAATTGGGATAATAGACGCTGACTGGCAGGAGGTGAGATTGTCAGTGCTGTGTAGATGGGGTTATTCTTCAAAAGATTTACAGCGTCGTCTAGATGGGATACCTGCTTCCGAGGAGGAAACTCGAGAAGTGCTGAGAGGTTGTTTGCCTTTGTCCAGTCTAGTTGATCCAACTCAAACTTAACCTGAGGAGCTTTGGTGATTTCCAGTTCCTCAGAATCAGCGGAGATGGACTCAGCGGTAACATTCAGCTTTGAAGTTGCCATTTCACTGTATTATCAGTTCAACCAAAGATGTTAACAAATAAGAAATATCTTAATGTGGAAAGAAAATTTCCATTAAGATTTTTCGAATTTTGTCCATTTCATTCAGACAAAAAAAGTCTTAATGAAGATTAGGGTTTTTCTTGTTTTAAAAAAAAACGAATATAACACCCATAAGCCTTGTATTCCAGTTTCTTAAAAAATGGATACGAAAGAAGAACAAGTTTAAGATTTTAGATTTAAAACTTGAAGAACAACCATGAAATGGTTGTGTTTATAAAACCATGAAAGAAAATGATTTTATTTTAGAGTTCTTTTGTTTGATCTTGTGTAAAACAATGATAAGATCGAAAACAAGTCATTCGCATTTGATAATAGATAAGAACATATTAACCTTGAGTTTGATGAAGAAGATGATGAACAGTTCTTGAAGATTGAGAGCACAAAATGCAACAGTGTTCTTTTCTTGCGGAGAAAGATTGATTCGCGTAAAAGACAAATATAAACTTTGAGAGTGTTTATATAGGAAGAGAGTAGAGAGAGAAAAACTTGAGCGGGAAAGTTTTTCATCATGACACGGACACGTGTTTGCATTTGATTGGATAGACAACGAAACGTGCAAACGTGTGTCAGAAAAAGAGCGTGCCTGGTGTTATCCGTTGCAATGACGTCACAACTGTCCTTTCACATTCTTTCGTTGTCTCTGAGGTTTTGAAAGAAAAACTCAGGGACTCTTTGGAAAATATGAAGCACTGAATAGAAATATCAGTGAGGGTTTTAAGAATTTGAAATCTTGCATTTTCATGCGTTTTGTCAGAGAGAGAAAACATACCTTGATATCAGTTTAACCAAATTTATTCAGAGAGAAGATGATGAAATGGATTGTACAAGTTTATTTTATCCGAGAGCCTATACAAGAATGTATAAACGTATCGCTGATTTAATGTGAACCGCTGAAGATTTATCCTTCAAAGTTCAGCATTCCAAGCTCGCTGATGAGAAAGTTGAATCTTGTCTCATCAAGAGGTTTGGTAAACAAATCAGCTAACTGATAATCAGTTGGGATAAAATGAAGTTCTATATCACCATTCATCACATGATCTCTGATAAAATGATATCTGATTTCTATGTGTTTTGTCTTTGAGTGTAGCACTGGATTGTTTGCTATAGCGATGGCACTTGTGCTGTCGCAATAGATTGGAATTTTGGAGAGCTGAAGATCATAGTCTAGTAGTTGATTTCTCATCCACAAGACTTGAGAACAACAGCTTCCAGCGGCTACATACTCAGCTTCAGCTGTGGAAGTGGACACTGAGTTTTGCTTCTTACTTGTCCAACTTACCAACTTTCCACCCAGGAGCTGACATCCTCCTGTGGTGCTTTTCCTATCCATTTTGCAACCTGCAAAATCACTGTCTGAATAGGCGGTTAGATCGAATCCTGAATCTTTGGGATACCAAAGACCTAGATTCGCTGTACCCTTAAGATATCGAAAGATTCGCTTTACAGCTTTCATATGGGATATCTTAGGTTCAGCTTGATATCGTGCGCACAGACATGTTGCAAACATAATATCGGGTCGGCTAGCTGTAAGATACAGTAGTGAGCCGATCATCCCACGGTACAGCGTGACATTGACAGGAACACCCTTTGTGTCCTTATCAAGTATCAGCGGTGGTGCCATAGGGGTTTTCATAGCTGAACTTTCAGTTAAGTCGAATTTCTTCAGCATATCTTTAACATACTTTCCCTGATTTATAAAAGTTCCTTTTTCAGTTTGCTTAATCTGAAGACCAAGGAAATATGTTAGTTCACCCATCATACTCATTTTATACTCATCTTTCATTCTATCAGCGAAACGAGTACAAAGCTCAGGGTTAGTAGAACCAAATATAATGCCATCAACATATATTTGAACTAAAATGATATGACCTTTTATTTTTCTAAAAAACAAAGTTTTGTCAATCTTACCTCTCTCAAATTTTTCAAGGTGGAAATAAGTAGAAAGAGTGTCATACCATGCACGAGGAGCTTGCTTCAAGCCATAAAGTGCCTTATCCAGTTTATAAACATAACCTGGACGCTTAGAATCTGAGAATCCTGGAGGTTGTTCCACATAAACTTCTTCATTCAGCTTTCCATTTAGAAACGCTGACTTAACATCCATTTGATGTACAGTGAAATTTTTGTGTACAGCATATGCTAAGAAAAGACGAATAGATTCAAGTCTTGCTACTGGAGCAAAGGTTTCGTCATAATCTATGCCTTCCTCTTGTCTGTATCCCTGAGCAACAAGACGAGCTTTGTTGCGAGTTACAGTACCATGTTCGTCCAACTTGTTTCGATAGACCCACTTAGTGCCTATCACTGTTTTGTCAGTTGGTCTCCGAACAAGTTTCCAAACTTTGTTTCTTTCGAATTCAGTCAGCTCTTCTTGCATAGCGCTGACCCAGTTTGGATCTCTGAGGGCATCATCTATTTTCTTTGGTTCAGTTAGAGAAATAAAGTTAACAAATAAACAAATATTACCTGCACTTCTACGAGTCTGAATACCAGCGTTGGGATCACCAAGAATTTGATCGATTGGGTGATTTACAGTCCATCGCTGAGCCGGAGCATGCGTCGCTGACTCAGTCTGAACTGGAGAAACTGAAGATGAGGCTTCAGCTACTTCTGGATTATCAGCTAAGAGAGGAATGCTTGCATTTGTCACTTCATTCACTGATTGCTGAGAAATAGATGGAATTTCTGAGACATTTGGATCAACTGCGGGTATAGTGTTTATAGGAACAGCTGAGACCCAAGATGTTTCAGCTTCACTATTCTGCATATTGGGAATGATAGTAGGACCATCATTTTCAGTTGTATGAGCATGAGTAGTGGGAACATCTTCTGAATCACCAAGATGAGAAAACATCCATTGATTCAGTTCTTCTGTATCAGCGTTCGGTTTAGAGTTCGCTGAACGGGATTCGTCAAACGTGACGTGAATAGCTTCTTCTACATTTTGTCTTCTTCGGTTGAAGACTCTGAAGGCTTTGGAAACTGAGGAGTATCCAAGAAAGATTCCATCATCAGCCTTAGGATCAAACTTTCCAAGGGCATCTCTGTTGTTCAGGATGAAACACTGACAACCAAAGATGTGAAGAAAGCTGATTGAAGGCTTTCTCCCATGAAAAAGTTCATAGGCTGTCTTTTTGAATCTTTTGACTATCAGCGACCTGTTTTGCGTAAAACAAGCCGTGTTGACAGCTTCTGCCCAAAACTGAGTAGGCAGGTGAGAATCGCTGAGCATTGAACGTGCAGTTTCAATAATTGTTCTATTTCTTCTTTCAGCGACTCCGTTTTGTTGTGGTGTTCTCACTGACGAAAAGTTGTGAGAAATACCCTTGCTCTCAAGGAAGGAATCAAGAGAACTGTTTTTGAATTCAGTTCCATGATCACTCCTTATTGAGCGAACAGTCATATTGTTCAGAGTTTCCATCTTCCGAACAAAGGTGATGAGTTCTTCAGGGGTGTCACTCTTAGAACGGAGAAACATTACCCATGTGTAACGAGAGAATTCATCAACTATGACCAGCGTATATTTCTTTCCAGCGATGGATTGTTTGTTAACGGGGCCAAACAAATCCATATGGAGTAGTTGAAGAGGAGATGACACTGAGGAAACTTGCTTGGACTTAAAAGCTTGCCTTGGTCTGCTTCCCTTTTTCACACGCTGAACATAAGGATTCTTTGGCGTATGAATGTTGAGGTAGACCAGTGACTAACTCTTTGGATGAAAGAGTATTCAGTGTCTTGAAGTTGAGATGTGAGAGCCTCTTGTGCCATAGCCAGTTGACATCAGAAGATGCCTTTGAGAAGAAACAGGAGTTCTCAGTGGTTGTTGAGTCCATGTTTATAACGTAAACATTTTCCAAACGATAACCGCTGAGAGCTATCTTCTCCTTTTTGTCAGAGACAAAGCAGGATTCCTTAGTGAAAATCACTTTGTTATCCATGTCGCAAAGCTGACTGATGCTCAGAAGATTATGCTTCAGCCCTTCAACATATGCGACTCTTCTGAAGGATGTTGTACCATTTGAAAGTACACCATACCCTCGGGTGTGTCCTTTTCCATTTCCACCGAAAGTCACAGAGGGACCCTTCTCTTCCTTGTATTCAGCGAGCAGGCTTTTCTTTCCAGTCATGTGTCTAGAGCATCCGATATCGAGATACCAGATACCCTTCTTAACCTGCAATACAAAGGAAGATTAGTTTTGCTTGGGTACCCACTTCGCCATGTATACGTGTTTGTCAGTGGAAGAGGTTGGAATGGGTTCAGCAGTCTTCGCAGCATTTGAAGATTCAACTTTGTCTTTCTTCACTTTGGTCAATTTCTTGACCTCAGAGGTAGGAGTCACCTTGACCTGACTTGCAACTGGTTTGGTCTTCTTGGGTGCTATCTTCACCTTAGCTATCTTATCAGCTTTGGTGGCTGTGGGACACTTACTTGCAATATGATCGGTAAGTCCACAGTGATAACATTTCCTATAACTAAAATTAGTTCTAGGACCACTTGAGTGCTGAGCTTTTAATTTGGAATTAGAAGTGCCAGCACCAAGTACACTATTGGTTTTTGAAATAGGACGAACATTCAGTTCTTCAGATTTCTTACCAAGGACATCTACTCTGAGTCTAGGAGTAGGTCGCTGAACTGATCCAGAGGCCTGATTTCTAGAACCAGATGAATGAATCACCAAGGCTTTAGAAGCATTCAGCTTAGGTACTAATGTACCCTTCTGAGGATTTTGATAAATAACAATTCCTTTACCTTTGTCTTTAGAGACAGAGGTAGATTTTGAATAAACCATTTTCTCCTTACCTTTTGAGGTAGGAGTTTCCTCAGGGATTGGTGTAACCGACGAGGAGTACTGATATGAAGAAGTGTCAGCTATTGAGGATACGAACGTTCCAAATTTAAGCATTGAACGTTCAGTGGTTGGTATTGGAGTATCATATTTATAACCCAGACCACGTTTATCACTCAGAGGAATCTGAGCCTTAATTATCTCAGTGATCTTTGTTGAAGAATTACACCATCCTTCAACAGTAGCTTGTTCAGCTTTTAATGCAGCAATAGCTTCCGCTCGTTCGATTTTGACTAGCTGATTTAAATGGACTTGATCTTTAAAATCTTCTTCCAATTTAGAAAGCTTTTCTATTTGAAGGTGGCAATTTTTAAGCTTTTCAGCGAGATCAAGATTTTGGTTTTCAACCACAGCTTTGCCGTTCATGGCTTCGTATAAACTTCTAGTCAGTAGTTCGATTTTACGGAGACTATCAGCTTCATCAATATTTACAATATTGGTAAAGAAGGAAGGTGATACCTGAATGGCAGATGTTGAAGTGGAGGGAATGTCTGAACTTTCTTCCTCTTCTTCAATCTTGGTCATGAGACATTGATTTGCTTCATCATCTTCAGAATCAGATGATGAGGCTTCTTCATCAGAAGCAGCCCAATCATAGTCAGCCATCAGGCCTTTTCCTTTCTTCTTAAAGCTTTTCAGCTTTGCATACTTCTCCTTCAGCTTTAAGTATTTGTCGTCTTTATTCCTTGGAACAAAGGATTTCTTTGTAAAAGCTGAAGGTCTCATGATTTTCTTTGACCTGCACTCGTTAGCGAAATGACCTGTCTTTTCGCAGTTGAAACAAGTAGCAGTAGCCTTATCAACAAAAGCTGATGACTTAGGCTTGTCAGCTATAGAAAGAGTTTTGTTCTTTCTAAACATTTTCTTCTTGGCGAATCTCCTGAACTTTTTAGTTAGGAGAGCCAAGGATTCATCATCTGAAGAATCAGAATCTGATGACCTTTCAGAGTTACTTTCTAACTCAGTGATAGTGACCACGGGTCGCTGAGTAGAAGGTTCCTCTGAGATTAAAGCAACAGGGGTGCTTTTGGAATCTTTTACAAGATTCTTCTTAAGATGGCTAGATTGCTCATGATTCAGCAATGTGCCATATAAGGTAGCAAGTGTCATTGATCTTAGATCTTTCGACAGCTTGAGACACATGGAATAATTGTCCCAGCTTTCAGGTAAACATTCTAAAAACTTTGTCAGCACTTCAAAGTTAGAATATTCCTTACCAACCGTTTTTAGATCTATAATTAAGCAATTAAAACGTTGATGTACTTCAGAGAGAGTTTCATTCTTACCAGAGATGAAGCTTTCGTATTGTCTTACCAGGTTGATCTTTCTTGAATCCTGGACTTCAGACATTCCTTCATACTGAACACATATTGTGTCCCACATGGCTTTTGAGGATTTCAGGTTCATGACGGAATGGTAGACTTCGTCAGGAAGGGCCATGGATAGTATGGATCTGGCTTTTGTATCTATAGCCACTTTCTTCTTGTCTTCATCGGTCCAATGATGGATTTCCTTTGGAATCAGCCTTTCTGGAATAGCAGCTCTAGTTGCAGTGGCTGGAACTGCAGGATCAATTGTTACAGGGATGTGTGGGCCGTTTTCAAGATAGTAAGGTATAGTAGGGTCTACACCTTCTAAGAAGAGTGTCATCCTATTTTTCCATAAGTTGAAGTTATCTCTGGAAAATCTAGGGGGTTTTGCAAGAGAACCATTGTCTATATAGTGAGTGTTTGTGTTTGTGTTGGCCATTTTCAGATAATAGCTAGGAAGAGAAATATCTTAGATTAGATCTTGTTTATGAGATTAAACAAATCTGCTCTGATACCACTTGTTGGTCCCGAAAGGCCTAAACAAGTTTGTAGAAGGGGGGGGGGGGGGGGTTGAATACAAACACACTATTTTACTTTTCTAAATTGTTTATTGATAAATCATTAACAATTTACAGCTTGTTGCGGAAACAAGATTAAGGATAAACCTAAATCTAAACAAGTTGGAACACTAAGGTTTCTTGCACTAAGAAAGATAAGGAGATTACTAATAAAATCTTATCTTAAGAGAGATTTGAACTTGTCCAGAGTTAGCAAGTTGCTTCAAATGAAGTGAGTTCATCTCTTTATATACTGCATGCATTTAATGCAATTCAGTATACACTTTACACGTGTCATCAGCGGATTGGTTGCATGTCATTGACCTTTGTTGACAACCTTAGTAGCCGCATGAATGAACAGTGTAGTATCAGAATGGTTGTACGATTTCAGATTTTCGGAGGTTCTTTTCTGACATTTCGTACGGTGGCGTGCAAGGGAGGTTAAGACAAAAGTACTTTGTACGGAGGACTTCATGATCAGCTTTCGTTGATTCAGCGATTATCATTTACTATTCAGCGAATGATAAAGTTCAGCGATAGCTAAAGTCTTGTACTTGATACTTCACGTTGAGTGGACAAATCTGAGTCTTCGCTGATCCGCATCAGTTCATTAGGAGACTTGTCGCTGGTTCTTGAGCTTGATCTTCGACTTCAGCGTAGAACCTTTGTTGACGTGAATCTTGTCTTCAGGGATCATAAGTAAACAACTAACTTATCAGCGATCACCATAAGGACTGAACAGACTCAGCGATATGGTGAACAGTGTTCGCTGAATGTTTAATCTAAAAGTGCGAGAGTTCCTATCAGCAGTACTGTAAGATCTTAGTACTTATCAGCGATAGTGAAACTCTGATACATATTGTTTACTTACAATTTTCACTAAGTATTTAAGATAGGGTCATTATCAAATCACTGAGGGTTTGGATCAACAATTACCCTTGTAACCAGTATCAAACATTCCAGAATCATCAATAAAACTGCTTGTTTGTATTTCGGCTTGAAGTGCAATTGGTTCTTGAGAGATCTCTTTCTTCTTCTTCTTCTTCTTATTCTTTTTCTCTCTTATCTCTTCTATTTCATCTTCATCTTGTAACATGGTCTTATACAGCTCATGTAATGGCATGGTAGATAGTCTAGGATTTTGTTTCATTTTCCTAGAAACACTCTTTCACTCGGGTTGTAGGATACTAAGAAATTTGACATTTATCTCAATCAGATCCTTTTTGACCTTGTTCTTACTAAGCTCATTCAGTAGAATCATGAACCTGTCATAAGTCTGATAAAGTGTCTCATCCTCCTTAGCTCTAAACTCTTCATATTTGTTTATGCACAAAGTGATTTTCATCTGATTGCCAATCTGAGACCCTTGCAACATCTTCTCTAATTGTCTCCACATATTATTTGCGGTATCCTTGTAGCTATCCATCTTGTTGAAAACATCATTTGGAATCCCCATGATTACATATGATCTTGCCTTTTTATCTGCATCATATCTAGCTTTATGTTCAACAGTGTACTCAGATATAGAAACCAATTTTGGATCTGCGTTTTGTGCATTCGGAGCTTGAACATCTTCATATACAGGTTTCATTAGACCATTTCTCAGCGAATCTAACAAGTGTAACCCATTTTGTTGTCGCTCAAGAAAATCCTCAAACCTTTCCTTCCATTGTTCATATTCTCTTTCAATTAGAATCGGAGGTCTAGAATCACTTCCCAAAGAATTCATGATATCATTTCTCATCATCTTGAAAAATTACTTGTTTTGATCTTTAAACAGATAAGCGAATTGTGAAAATAGTCAACTGTCGGGCATAAAATAGTCAACTGTCGGATGTGTAGTCGTAGTCGGACAGAACGTGTACGACTAGCAAAATGAACAGTCGTAGTCGGACATAACGTGTACGACTAGAAGTGTAAACAGTAACTCTCGGACAAACTTTGTACGACTTGGACCAACTGTCGTATGAAACTTGTACGGCTTGGACTTTTGAACAGTAACTCTCGTACAAGTCTTATCCGACAAAAATGTGAAGTCGGTCAAGAACTGTACGACAGTTATGAATGTCAGTTATGTGCGACACCAGCTTGTGACACATCCACAACAGGCTTTTCTTTGGTCTGTGAATCTTTCTCGGGTTCATCATGGATTAACAGTGGGAAAATAGGAATGGTAGTGGAACTATTGGGCACAATGTTGTTATTTGTTCCAATATTTCCACTAGACTTAGTAGAGCTTGAGACTGTTTTTTCTTTTCTGGCTCTGCTTTGTCTGGATTTTTAAAATCTTTTTGTAAATTTTCTGGTAAATCCTTACCACTCCTCAAAGTTACAGCTTTCACATGCTCTTTTCCGATTCTTGAGGGTGTTTCAGTATCACTAGGCAATGAACCGGGAGGGCGTTTCCTCATTTCCAAAGCCATTTGACCCATTTGGGTCTCCATATTCTTAATGGATGCCTGAGTTTGGGACATAAATCCATTCATCATTGCTTCCAAAGAAGTAGATGACTCAGCATGATGGTTTGATTTTTGAAAAGCATGTTGATTATTTTGAGAATTTGCGTGCTGATTGTTTTGAGGTCTGTGCTGAAATTGCTGGTTTTGACCTTGCAATTTTGGTGGTGGTGGATTAAAAGATGGACTATGCCATGAAAAGTTAGGATGGTTCCTCCACTCAGGGTTGTAAGTTTGAGAGAAGGGACCTCCTTTGTTATTGTTTATATTATTAATATGACTATTATGACCAACGTAGTTGATACGCTCAGGATTTCCAGGAAAATGTTCAAAATTATGGCCATCACCACAATATGTGCACTGTATAGACTGGACAGTAGGAGGTGGTGCAACAGGGTTGAGTGTCACAGCATTGACGTTTTTTTTATCAAAGATGCCATGTCACTTAACTGTGTAGATATTAATGCGTAAGCATCAGGATCTTGCACTAACGCTGTCCTTCTAGCTGGTGATGCACGTGGATCAGCCCACTGACCATTGTTGTTAGAAATTCTTTCAAGGATGTCATATCCTTCATTATAGGTACAAGAGGTGAAAGCTCCGTTTGCAGTAGCGTTGAGCATTTGCTTTACAGTAATATTTAAACCACTGTAAAACGTCTCTAACTGTATACAATACGGAATGCCATGGTGAGGGCATTTTCTCAAAAGCTCCTTGTACCTATCCCATGCATCAGGAACTGCTTTGTCATCCATTTGTCTAAAAGTACAGATTGCATTTCTGGACTTAGCATTCCTCGTGGGTGGAAAATATATTTTTTTTTAATTTTCTCAGCCATTTGGGCCCATGTAACTATAGAATCTAGCTTCAAGGAGTTGTACCAAGATCTTGCACTATCTCTTAAATAATATGGGAAAAGTTTTAATTTTAATGCATCATCTTCAACTCCAGGAATCTTAAAAGAATCTGTAATTTCCATGAAAGACCTTAAGTGAGAATGAGGATCTTCTGTTGCCATACCAGCGTATTGACCGTTGGTTTGTAACATATGAAACATTATTGGTTTGAACTCAAAATGGTGGGTTTACAAAGTTGGTTTTAAAATTCCTGAGTGTAATTGGGTTAAACAGGAATGACGTAAGACATAATACCACCATCTTTGCAGTTAGCTAACTGAAAAATGTTTTGTTCCTCATCATCAATATTATTAATTGGCTGGTTTTCTGGGATTTCCTCATTATTAGGTTGCTCATTATGATTGACAAACGGTGGGGCATCATCCTCATTGTCGGACGAAGAATAATGTTCAGACATCGTTGGAGAATTTAAGACTGAATTAGCTCTTTGAATTCTTCTTCGTTGTTTAAACGTTCGTTCAATGTCGGGATCAAATTGGAATAGTTCACCGTGAGGCAACCTTGGCATGCACTATTTTTTTGGTTTTCTAAAAGATGGTAGAAAAACTTGCTTTTAAAAACGTTACTTTAAACAAAAGAAAAACTTCTAGCGTGCTTCCCCGGCAACGGCGCCAAAAACTTGATGAGAACTTGGGATTCCCTTTAAATATATAGCCAAAAACGTATTGTTTATTAGACCATATCCTTTAAAATTGATAATAAATAAACCTTGACGCAAGTATACATCTTAGTTTATTATCGTCTCAAAACAAGTAATAGTGGTACAAAAGTACCGGATATCGAACCCACAGGGAAGCGTGGAAAAGTTTCTCTTTAAAAGTCCAGTTCGTAAAAGCGAGTTTCAGATGGCGAATTCGAAAACAATATTTTGGAGGTTTGGTTAACAACTAATGACAGAAATCAGTTATAAAAAGAAGCACATGGTATAAAGTTCCGTTGGGATGACATTAATAATTAAATATAGCGATGAGACTGCATTCCTTGGTTATCTCAAGTGTCGACTATTTCATTATACAACGGACCGGGTGTCAATTGGTCAATTGTGATACACCACAAAATATAACCTTGATTTAAATAACTTTGGACAATCATGCAGTACGCGACACCTTTCAATTTAATTATCAGTCTCGATCCCAACTTCACTTTATACCCCGAACTAGGACGCTTAGCCCATCATTGTTCGGTTTCTAATTATAAAGGATGAGTAAATTTGGAAAGCAAATAATGGAGATGGACAATGCATGAATAATACTAAAAAGACGTAACTTGTTATGCAAGTAACGACGGGTTTATCTAATGAGAAGTTAACGACAGCTTGGAATTTAAGTGGAAAATCTTGTTTTAAATGTAAAACTTGAAATGGAAAGCATCTTTAACAACTAACGACGATATGATTAGCGCTACTTGCATCGAACAATAAACAAACTTGAATTATAAAGCGAGATTAGCAATAATCAACTAACTAAATTATGAGTTAAGGGACGAGAAAGGTGATGGTGACCAATACTTAAGAACCGTGAGTATTAAAACAAAACGAGATTAACAATAAGTTAAGAAACTACAATCGAAAGCGAGTAAACTAAGTTGATGGCAGCGAGAATATTAAGAGCAGAAAATCGTAAACAAGTGACGTAATTTAAGTAAGCGGAAATTTAAGTAACTAAAAACCGAATGTAAAGAGATGTGATTAGCAAACTAGAACCGAGAGTAATTTAAGAAAGCAAAGCGATGGTAGCAAGAAGATAATGGTAACCGTAAGTAAGGAAATTAGTAACAAGATGAAAGTAACGAAACGAGATTAGTTAATACGTAAACAAGTAACCAATGCGTAACAAAATGGAAGTCGTCGATAATCGTAACCAAATTAACCTATGGTTGAACCGAAGTGGTTCGAACCGTGAGCAAGAGCCACAGTTTAGCAACCGGCTCTAGGCTCACTTTGTGGCTAACAAACCAAAACTAAACTATCAAATGGTACCCAATGATGTATCTAGTATATTGTTTAAGGTTACATAAGCATGCTATTTATAACCACAAGAAGACTTGGAGAAGAAGATGACAACCATGGATCATACCCATGGATCAAGAGATCCATGGGCCGAGAAGCCTAAGGCCAGCTTGAGAAGCCCGTCAACAAAAATCGATCCAAGCCCAAAACGAGATGTGGTTTGCATGCATATGTATTCGGCCCAAGTATGAGTATACGGCCGGCCCGAGTGTTCATCCAAAAATCGGTCCAAAACGAGAGAGTCCACAAAACTAAAGCCCGGTCTTCAAAAATGGAGTCTTCGGTTTCGTTCCAAAAAATGTTGCTATCCGCAATCTTCTTAAATTAAGTGCTCCAATCGACCGTCTTTTCGCATCCTGGAATACACAAAGTATAAAATAAGCGTTTTTGGATGATTTTAATGTGATTTCATATGTTTTTGGCCAACTTTATACCCAAAGGCACAAATTGTTTATTTTACGTAAAAGTTACTATAATTAGCTATAATTGACTTAATGGGATGACAAAATGGCTCAAAAATTGGAATTATATAGCTAAAATAGGGTTAAATAAATAACCCTATCAGTGGGTGTGGGTTTCATGGCTAGAATCTGCGTTCTAATGACCGAGAATTCTTCATCGAGTCCCATCAGAAACTCATAAAGCCGCTCCTTTTCCTTCAATTCGTTTAGCCTTTTGCCTATGATGCAACCACATCCTTCACAGGTACAACGTGGGGTAAGAAGAACCAACTGTAGTTCATCCCAAACAGCCCTCAATTTTGTGTAATATGCAAAAACGGATGTCCCGTTCTGCCTTTTGACGTTGAGCGATTGCTTCAATTCATATGCTCGAGGAGCGCCTTCCTTCCCAAACCGTTATTCTAAATCCGTCCAGATCTCAGCAGAGGTATTTGCATACCTTACGCTAGTCCGTATATCCCTTTCCATGGTTGTTGTCAACCAGCCTTTGATCATAGCATCAGCCCTCATCCACGCCATGTACATTTCTGAGGTCTTTTCCGGTTTCTTGATCGACCCATCTACAAGGCCCATCTTGTTCTTTGCAAGCCGAAAGTTCATCATCTCCTGCTTCCAATCATTGAAGTTGTTGTCGTTTAGTACGTCGTTCACTTACATCTGCTTGGGATAATCCGATAGATGGATGTAAAACGGTGAATTGACGTCGATTGTCTCTCCACCATCTTTGCTTCCACTAGTTCCTTTGCCGTCTGCCAGGAACGTTGCGTATTTTGGTTTATGAATATTGGTGAATCGCCTGCTCTGATACCATGTAAAATCTGGTACAGAAGCTTCTGATCTATATTTCTCTGTATTTACAAATGTGTAGACTACATGCTTTTATACAAAAGAAAGAGAGAAAAAATAGGTAACAAACTCTCAGCTATTTTCTACACATGGGATAACAACTAATTTGAATTTGAAGATATAGATGCCAATGATTTGATCGATATATGCGGATGACAGGTCAGGTTCCTTTAGATAGATTATAACCGGTTGGTCCCTATCACGTAATGAATTTTTTAAACGAGTGGTTACTATAGGACCAGTTAAGGGTTAGGGCCGATTTTTTAAATGGCACATGGCACTCGCCATTGGTCAAGTGTGTTAAAACTTAAAACGAGCAGAACGGTTAAAGTGAACCAAATTAAAGACCACTAGTACATAATAGTTAACATTTGTCTAGGGACTGTACCGGTTACTTGCTGATGCTTTTTGACTGGCTTGTTATAACCGGTTTTTTGTGCCTTTGTATCTAACTGATCCACGTTTGGTTAAAAAAATGTTGCAACTTATATCAGCCCTGATCATGTCATCGTAGAGTATGGTATGACGTTTTCTATTACACATGTCAGTACTTTTGCGTTAGCTTTAACAAAATATATATTGCCTTGTTACTATAGACCAACACTTTTTAGTTCCGTTTCACAACTTGTCAAAGTTAACCCTTGATTCTATACAATTATCATATATTTTTTTGTGAAGGATCTAACCAGAAAAAAATACATTCACCATTTCTACCTTTTCACTCAACGACCACCGTGATACTCGTATGGGCCTTCCTATTTACAGTTTACATCGGGGGGTTTTCGTCGATCTATACTACCCATGGTCACCTATGTCTTTAAGTTACGAGTGAGGGATCGGCCAGATGCCATTCAACCTAGATAGTTGATAGTGGCAACTACAAACCAAAATCAATCAAGCCCCGTATATCCCATTCAGAGGTAGGGTCTTGGAGCGGTGAGATGGTGGAAACTAGTACACATATATTATAGTATATTATATCATTATCTACTAAGAATATATCAAAGTGTTTGAAGTTGAGAATTGAGAAACATGTGTTATATTTTCTTGCTTGAAACTAGCTTATCAATGTGGATAGGAACAATGAGGTGGTGTGTTAGTTTCCTTTTTTATCAAGTCTATATCAAGCACCATTGAAAGATAGTTGCATCCACCTCTTCACTCCTTCTCTTGGTTGACCCAAGATCTCAACTTAATCCTTTCCTTCTATTTTTTTTTTCTTTTCCTATGGTCCCCTAATTCTTATCGCTCCTACCACATCAATTGTGTTTGTATACACTATTCTTCTTTCTTTTAATCCTACCTAGCTACCATCCTCATACAAATATAAACATGTGCCATTATGTTAGCTCAATAAAAAAAACCTGTTTAGGTAGCCATAAACTAACTTTCTGAATCGTTTTTCATTAAACTCGAGAGCCTTTTTTGATTTTCTTTCGATTATGCCTCTAATCATTAAATACTTTATTGTTATTCATAATTTTAAATTATGATTTTAGTCATATTAATTGATAACTTTAGAAAGTTTATTACATTCCCTAACATGCGGGGTCGTGACTAAGATGTGAGAAAATTTTAAAAATATTGTATATATGATATACATGTAATGTATGGAATGTCCATTAAACCTAAATATTTGGAAAATTCTTTAATTTTAATACTAATTTTAATATATGAATTGTGTTGGTGATTTATTTTAGTTATATATATTATGTGATGTTAGAATATTTTAGTACATTTTCAACATGTCTTTTTAAATCATTTTACATTTGTTATCTATTTTTTATAAAACATGATTCGTTTATTATTTATTTCTTCAGCCAACAGTAGGTTATATCAGCTAGTTTGCTAAATATAGGCTTAGCGTTAGGACCTAGGATATGGTTTGTGGCTTAGAGGCTTCTATACGGTTCGACAATAGGCTTAGGCTAGGCGATTGAGTACTTGCTCTATGCCTAGTTCTTAACAACATGAGTCATATACATATAACAAATATAAATATCCCAAAATGGTCAAAAAAAATAGAAAGACTGAGACACCTCAATATGTGGATTGGCTACTTGTTAATTACATTGAAACCTTTTTGAATTTATATTCCATAGCATCTTATGACTTCCTTCAAGAAGACATCCAATGAACATCTTTGAGATATTGAAGTGAACCTTTGTGTTATAATACATTAATTATTGGAGAATTAATATCAGTCTTTTAAATAAAAATAATAATGGAGTGGAGTTGCTTTATTTCCCAACCATCTGTTTCTCAAAATACTTTTTCTTGGAAACTCATTTTGAGTGCTTCCACTTTGTGTCAAAATGCATTGTTTTTGTTCAAGTGGAGCTCCCTTTTCATAATAGTCTCTCCACTTAATTTGCTTTCATTTACAATAATTCACCATCAAACTATTATATGTATTCAACTGTTACTGTTCATTTTTTTTACTTTTCTTTTGTTGGTTTTCTGCTGTACGTAGCATTTATATATAGCCATCTTTGTGTGGCCTTTGTTTTTCTTTTATTGCTAGTTTGCTTTTGCTAAATTATAGTACTTTTGAATAAATGATGTGCACATTAATTCCACTGTTGTACATTTCTGATTGAAATATGTGATTAATTGAATTAGATTTGGGATATATATATATATATATATATATGATATTATCGGTTTTAATAGATTACGTACGAAATGATCCAAATTATTTTCTTGATTTTGGAATGTCGTAGGAAGGTGGAGAAAGTCACAAAAACTGTGGGGACCTACCGAAAAGCAAACAGTATATATAAACATCAGAAACATTCGTTGTTTTTTTCCGTTCCTGATTGTTTACGTTACGCTGCTAAATGATTATGGACCAAAATAGATAAGATTGGTTTTGTACTTGTGTGAAAGAAGCTTGTGAAGGCCTACAAGCTTGTTAGTTCTACAAAAAAGCAAGAATGACAACATAAAGTTATCAACCATGCATTGTTAAGGTTTAGAATAATTGTTAGGTCATAAGTTGGCCAGGTTGTAAAGCACAAAGTTTTTAAGTGGTTCCTTCATTAACTTGGATTGTGTTGAGCTCAAAAGTATTTGGTTTGAGTTTCAAAACATCAAAATATTATTTTCATAATTTAATTGATGGAAATAAAATATGTGCTCTTTATGAGCATATCCATCTTAGTTGTGTTTTACCAAACTTAATGAGTAGAGATTCTTGATCATAAAACCCCTAGTGAAGTTTGACTTATTAGTTGAGCCTAAGTTTGACCTTTGCTTTTGGAGATCATTCTCATCTTAAAGTCAACCCAACTTTGATGTATATATATATATATATATATATATATATATATATATATAGAGAGAGAGAGAGAGAGAGAGAGGTTCAAGGGAAAACCTCAAAAAAACGGAAAACTGAAGAACACCCTAGGAGCCCTTCATCTGGGCGGTATGCTCTTGTGCATACAGGTAAATAGTTGACTTTTTGGTTTTATGCACAAATGCATGTTACAAATAACCTGTATGCACAAGTGCATACCGTCCAGATGAAGGGCTCATGGGGTGTTCTTCAGTTTTCCGTTTTTTGAGGTTTTCCCTTGAACCTGACCCTATATATATATATATATATATATATATATATATATATATAGAGAGAGAGAGAGAGAGAGAGAGAGAGAGAGAAAGAGAGAGAGAGTGTGTATTGTGTACATATATACACATATAGGGGAGGTTCAAATAAGAAGTTTAAATATTATGAAAAAGTAAGAAATGAAATTCATATGTGACCTATTGAAAATCTCCATATGCATTTGATCGTATATTTTACATAATTTTTCGATGATTCACATATGAACATTCTCTTCTTACTTTGAGAATTGAGATTTAACTTTTTTTCTTATATGAACCGCTCCTTCCCCCATATATATATAATTATATATATATATATATATATATATATATATATATGTATATGTATATATAGTTGAGTTTCGGTGAGAAGTTGATGTTAACATGAGACACGTGAGAAGTGGTTATCAATTGTTGGATGAGAAATGGACGCACATTAGGTTGAGAAGTGGTTATCAACCGTGGGATTTGGATACCCAACCCGATCCTACTTATCTAGCATTGTTAACGGGTATCCGGTGGTCGGTTCTCGAGTTTTTCGGATTCTAGTTTTAGGGCACTATTTCGGGGGGGGTCGGTTCGGGTAATTCGGGGCGAGCGGGTTTTGCTCACCTCAACTTGAGATGCACCAGATCAATTCTCTTCTAAGTCACAATTCATAGGAGGACATTTGATTAAAAGTGATCAACGGTTCAAGTCAACTTCTTATGTTTCTCACGTTAACCTCAATTTCTCACATGATTCTTCACATATATATACTTGGGATCATGTGAGACCAAACTGTTTTCGTGAGACCTGTAAGACCACATTTTTACACCTGCAGCTTCACAGCAAAACAATGTGCCTTCACAGTGTTTTGCTATGAAAGTTCGGAATTTTTTACTTTTACAATATTTTGCTGTGAAGTTGCAAGTGTAAAAGCGTGGTCTCATGAATCTCACGAAAGCAAGCCGATCTCATGTGAACCGATCCCTATATATATAGCCATAGGTTCAAATGAGAAATGCTAAGTGTATGAGAAATAGAGAAGTAATCCTAGCCATTCATATGGTCAAGATCGGCTTTGACTGGTCAAAAGTTGCGGCTATTCCAAAAATAGAAGGACAGTTTCGTAACTTTTTCAAATACACGGGACGAGTTCATATGTGAACTTGTGTGATTCGCATATGAACTATATGTTCATATGTGCACCCATGTAACTCACATATAAACTCTTTTAACTAATTCACGTATGAACTTTGGTGATTCATATATGAACTAATTAATTGTAGGTTCATATGTGAATCAGTTGAACTAATTAACAGATTCATATATGAACCTTTGTGATTCACATATGAATTAATTAACTGATTCTCATATGAACTAATTAACTGATTCACAGATTCACATATACACTCGTCCCGCCTATTTTACGAAACTACCCCTCTATCATCTGCAACCACGCGAGGAATTATGCGGTGCATCTCAGTCAAAGCCGCAAATATTGACCGAATGAAGGGCTAGAATCATTTTTTTATTTCTCACACACTTAGCATTTCTCATTAGAACATCTCTCTCTCTCTCTCTCTCTCTATATATATATATATATATATATATATATATATACTCAACATGCATGATTTAATGATCGAGTTGACTAATTGCTTAGCAAGATCGAGAGTCAGGGACGTCCCTTGGGGAGGGCGGGTCGGGCGTACGCCCAGGGCCCAAAAGAAATAGGGGCCCAAATTTTCAAGTATATGTTATAAAATAGTAGTTAAAAAATTTGTAAATAAAAATGACAAAAAAAATCAGTATATATAGAACCCCAAAAGAATTTGGCATTATATTAAGGGCCCAAACATGTATTGATTAATTACGTTGGACAATAAAAGTTGTAAAAAGCTAATTGGTCTTTCATTTTATAATATTGCTTATTATTTCTCTAAGTTTTTTTTATCCAACACTAATATCTAAAAACTATTTTTGCCTAGAAACCTTGATATATACTCCACTCCATTACTCATCCTCCACATACTCTTTTGATTATTTCATCCATATGAATTTTATTTTTTGTGTTAGAATAATAGGTTTGTTATTAACTAAGAAAACCCCTACCTTTTGAAAACAATTACCAACTATATGAGACGACACAACTTATATCTATATTTGGTATTTCAAAACCATCTTCTTCTTTTTTCCAAACATTATTGACTCCTTGTTATTTAATATTGAGAACATTAATCTTAGGTACTCTCTTAGCTCTAGAATAAGAATAAGATTTTAAACTCTAACATACATGGACTTTTGATTTGAAGATTGATGGTTTTTAAAAAGTTTGTTTCAGTTCTAAAAGTTTAAAATGGTGATGAAAACCATTAACACTGGGTATCATCTGGAAACTCAATTGATTTGTGTTGATTTACTTAAAGTGTTACTTTGAGTGGTCACATAGTAACATCAAATGATTTCAATCTATATTTTGAAGATATAACATAATATGACGTTAATGGTGGAACACTTTGACGATTTTATGTAAAAATGATATGATAGATAACATTAATTTAGAAATAGTTATTGATTGATCTTGAGCTAGGAATACAAGGAAAAACGCTTTTATATAAATTAGTATTTTTTGAATTTCAATGTTATATTTGATGATATAAACAATATACTGAAGAAGAAAAAAAACATAGTTATTGAGGATCCATTTTTACATGTCAACCGGGCCTATAAAATATCAGGAACAGAAATGTCTAGAGTCTCGAAATGAGATGTGGTTTGTTGGTAGCTTGGTTGTTTGGAATTGAGAGTGGTGGTGGACCGTGGACAGGTTGACTGGATTTTGTTAATGCATCATCATGTTGATGATATGTGTTTATTAATTAGTGGCAACTACCGTACTACTTATTTTCACATGTGTTTGATCGAATCAATCCTACAAGGCTACAACTTAATAGGGAAATTAATTAAAATGCCAAAAGTCCAACTTCGAGTTACCAAAATGCTACAAATCTCTCTCATCTTACAAAACTGCCCCAAAAATCCGCGATGGAGCCCGCGATCGCGGGGCCCAGGCCACGTGTCACCAAACTTTGCCCACTTTGCCCGCGTTGGTCCCTCAAAAATGCCCGCGGTCCAGCTTTCCTCCCTCAAGAATGCCCGTGTTGGCAGTTTTGGTCCCTGCCCGCGTTTGACTTCTTTTGACCCCCGCGATCGCGGGCTAAAGTGTCACGTGTCCCCCCTCAAGAATGCCCGTGTTGGCAGTTTTGGTCCCTGTCCGTGTTTGACTTCCTTTGACCCCCGCGATCGTTGTCTAAAGTGCCACGTGTCGGCACAGGGTTAACCCTAAAATGACTTTGAGGACCAAAACCCTAATTCTTTTCTTCGGCCGCACTATAAATGGGGAGGGGGGGACCAATTCGGCTCCATCTCATTTTTTTATAACACTCTCAATTTTTTACTCCCACTCTCTCTCAATTTTCTCCCACTCTCTCAATTGTGTCGTGTGGAACACGTTCGCATTTTGCGAAGATGTCTCGTATTACCTCTATGGTATGTTTATTTTTATTTTTTGTATGTTATTTTAAGTTAAGATATATGATTTGTAGGTTGTTAGAGTGTTTATAACTTATGTTTGAATATGTTGTATGTTTAACATGATATGTATGGTTTTATGTTTGAATGTGATATTTGTATGTTATAATGTGTATGTTGTTATAGTGTGTTTTTTCATAAAAAAATTGTTAAGAGTGTTTTTTATAAAAAATTGTTAAGAGTGTGTTTTTATAAAAAAAATTGTTAAGAGTGTGTTTTTATAAAAAAAAATTAAAAACGTGTTTTTTATAAAAAAAAATTGTTAAGAGTGTGTTTTTATAAAAAAATTGTTAAAATGTGTTTTTTTTATAAAAACACACTCTTAACAATTTTTTTATAAAAACACACCCTTAACAATTTTTTATAAAAACAGTTTTTTTATAAAAAATTGTTAAGAGTGTGTTTTTATAAAAAATTGTTATAGTTTTATGGTTTTTATAATGTGTTTTTTTTATAAAAAAATTGTTAATTTTTTTTATAAACAGTTTTTATAAAAAATTGTTAAGAGTGTGTTTTTATAAAAAATTATTATAGTTTTATGTTTGAATGTGATATTTGTATGTTATAATGTGTATGTTGTTATAGTGTGTTTTTTCATAAAAAAATTGTTAAGAGTGTTCGTTTATAAAAAAATTGTTTAGAGTGTGTTTTTATAAAAAAAATGTTAACAATGTGTTTTTATAAAAAAAAAATTAAAAACGTGTTTTTTATAAAAAAAATTGTTAAGAGTGTTTTTATAAAAAAAATTGTTAAAAATGTGTTTTTTTTTTTAATAAAAACACACTCTTAACAATTTTTTTATAAAAACACACCCTTAACATTTTTTTATAAAAACAGTTTTTTTATAAAAAATTGTTAAGAGTGTGTTTTTTTATAAAAAATTGTTAAGGATGTGTTTTTATAAAAAAATTGTTAAGAATGTATTTTTTATAAAAAAATTGTTAAGAATGTGTTTTTATAAAAAATTGTTAAAAATGTGTTTTTTTTTAAAAATTGTTAAGAGTGTTTTTATAAAAATAATTCTTAAAAGTGTGTTTTTATAAAAAAATTGATACGTTGTATTTTTATAAAAAAAAACATTGTTAAGAATGTTTTTTATAAAAAAATTGTTAAGAGATTGTTTTTATAAAAATAATTCTAAAGAGTGTTTTTATAAAAAAATGTTAAGAATGTGTTTTTTTATAAAAATATTTGTTAAGAGTGTTTTTATAAAAATAATTCTTAAAAGTGTGTATATATAACAATATGATACGTTGAAATAAAATAAACCGCAACATGTATATATATAACAATATGATACGTTGAAATAAAATAAACCGCAACATCTATATATAACAATATGATACGTTGAAATAAAATAAACCGCAACATCTATATATAACAATATGATACGTTGAAATAAAATAAACCGCAACATGTATTTATAACACTATGATACGTTGAAATAAAATAAACCGCACTTTATCTATTTATAACACCATGATACGTTCAAATAAAATAAACCGCACTTTATCTATTTATAACACTATGATACGTTGAAATAAAATAAACCGCACTTTATCTATTTATAACACTATTATGTGTTGAAATAAAATAAACCGCACCATATCTATTTATAACACTATTATGTGTTGAAATAAAATAAACCGCAACATATCTATTTGGATTTTGTCAAACGGGTGTAAATAGCCCTAAGGTATGTCGGGATTTAAGCAATCCTTGTGATTCCCCTGCTACCTGGAAGTCCAATAGATTGAGTGGTTTCTTTTCAAAAACTAAAACAAACGAATAATTATCAACACAATAAACCAAACAAGCAAAATCATCTATATATAATACTAACTATAACATCTGTGAATTACTATGTAGAGGGATTTCTTTAACATCGACTTGACGTTAAAGTGCAAAGTTGCCTACATCGAGGAGTTAGGAGGGCGCTTTTAAGGGATTAGGTGATCGCGCGGATACCCTTGAGGCCATCTTTAGACGGACACCGTTCGGGCCATGGATGGATGTGTCTTACTCTGCTGGCGACCCTACGCTAATACACATGTTTCTACAGTTGGAGGTCGAGGACGCCAACGTTGAGCCGGAGGAGATGCATTTTGATTTCTTCGGCTCTCAATTGCATTTTGGGCGTCGTGAGTTCTGTCTAATTACAGGACTACGTTTTGGAGAGGCTCCCCCCCCCTTCCTCCCTTAGCAGACTGCTCCTTCGTTCCTAGGGTTTGGGGCATTTCAGCATCTCGTTTGAAGCTGAAGGCAGCCCGGGACATAATGAAAGAGGGCCTTAGTGCCCTAACCGACGACGATGCTGTCCGTGTATGCTTGGTGGTGATCGTGGATATGGGCTTCATGGGCCGTGAGTATAGCCAGTATGCTTCATCGACGGTCCTTAGGGCCGTCGAGGACCTTGAGCTGTGTAACAGCTACCCGTGGGGTAGCCATATCTGGACACATTGCTACTCTATTCTGCACCGACCCATAGCCAGACGCGCCGATCGACATGCAAAGATGAATCTTTGTGGTTTTACATACGCCTTCAAGGTTAGATACATAGTATAACAATTGTTAATAATACATACAAACTGTTTGGCTTTTCTTTTTACGTACTTGCTCTTCTTGTCTAATTCCAGATATGGATCTTGGAGATGTTTCCCGCATCAATCCGATATTTCGTCAAGCGCGACGACCGAGTACTTAGGGGAACCCGTTGGGACAAGCGTGTTACCCTAAGTAGGTCGCTTTGGGTTAAGTTCTTCAATGAATCTAGAAATGTAAGTTCTTTTACTGTGTTTACAATTTGCATACGTTAGTCCCGCTTATTAATTTTTTTTATGTTTTATCATATATATAGCGACCACTCTTGCCTTTCGATCGCCTTGTGCCTACTACCGACGAGATGGACACGGATTGGTACATAGACAGCGTGGCCTTTATTGACGCAGAGGCGGAAAGGGCTCGACGTCCCTCTCCTTCCACATTTGACGAAGATGAGGAAGACGACGACAGGCCACCTTCCGGTGGATATCAGTCGCCCCCTTCCTCCTCCTACCAGCCGCCCCCTTCCTCCTCCTACCAGCCGCCCCCTTACGATCCATATCAGGCGGCCCCTTCCTACGAGCTACAGCGTGGCTGTCATGAGTACCTGTGGGACTACGTCCACGGGCCGCTAGAGTCACGTGTACAGTTTCTGGAGGGAGTCTACAGACAGTTTAGCGTTGTCCATGTTAGTGTTTAACTTAATTTGTTGGCCACGTTTATTCTGGAGGGAGTCTATTTGACTTCTTTTGTCGGGTCAAGGACACGAGGCGTCGCGATAGGTCAGAGCTCTTTCGCCATAAGTTCGCCAAGAATACACCCCAGCAGGCCGGGATGAATGCGGATTGCGGTGTCTGGGTATGTCGTAATGCCAGCATCTTGATAAATAACGATGTGGTATTTGTACACCCTGACCAGACCGAGGCCGAGGCCAAGGCATTTCGCATACATATGGCGGAGTCCATTTATGCGCATTGTCAAATAAATCAAAGTTAGGTTGTTTATGTAACATTAAATAATTGTTATTTTTAGTATTAACTTATTTTGTTAAAGTATTGTGAATGACTTAGTGTTTACTTCATTTGGTTTTTGTTAATTTCATCCAATTACTCAACTTTGAGTATCGATATCTCTTTCACACATACTCCATTTTGGACGCATTATATATCGTTTCGAAGCTCTCATATAGGAATATGAATATATTTATCATTTACAAACTAGCTGTGTTATCAATGTTCATTTAGAAGCATATGTATGTGTGTATATATAATATGAATATATATATATCATTTACAAACTAGCTGTGTTATCAATGTTCATTTATAAGCATATGTATGTGTGTGTATATATATATTATGAATATATATATATATATATATATATATATATATATTACAAATCAGCGTTTAGATCAAGAGTATCATATGTGTTTGTTCCATATGGTTCAAGCTGTGATGGGCCCGGGGTGTGACTGACTGAATGTCTCCTTGGCACGGTTGAAGGGGCGGGATTTGGACACTCTCCACGAGTGTGTCCTACGCATTGGCACCGAGTACATCTTCGTTGTATAGAACTTTCACCACGTGATGGACGTCGGTCGTTCTTTCTCGGTCTCCCGGCCCTATTCTTATCCATTAAAGGTGGATAGCATGGTGGAAGCGGGTCGGGTGGATACACCCATGCTGCAGGGGGTCCAGCTGGGTTTATTACCTCCACGTATGTTTTCCGGTAATATTCGGACGTGAAGAAAGGTACAGCCAAGTCGCTGCAATCTGTACGACCCATATATGTTGCTGCAGCGATGGCATGGCCGCACGGTAACCCAAATTTATCCCATTCGCGACACGAACAAAGGTGGTCTTCCATATTCACAATCGCGTGAATATAGTCATCATGCACCTCCTACTTCCCATACCCGATTGCTCTTACCGGCCATGTCGCCGCACGACGCGCCCTGTACTGAACGATATTCTCCGTCGTTGGTGTGAGTGCATTTTGTATCTCAGCTCCTTTTAGGCGTCGAATTTGGTACTACTCTTGTTGAAAGGCCCGAAAGTAGTCTATAAGATTAACAATCGGACATCTACGCGCAAAACGGGAGAGTGCATTCACAGACTCTGCACTATTCGAGGTCAGAATGTCATACCGTTGTCCAGGAAAATGGGCCGCGGACCACCTCTCTGGTCCAGCTTCGTCAAAGACTTTGGCTGCTTCGTTGGCACTATATCGTAGCATATTCATGTACTTGTTAAACTCCCGATCTGTATATGCTCTGCATGCCTCCCGATAGACATCCTTGTAGGTGGTAATACGTTTGTCCTTGGATTTGGCGTTCATCTCCAAATGTCGACAGCATATGGCGTGAGGGGAGTTTGGGTACATGGCAGAGATTGCGGCGCTTATGGAAGGAGCCCTGTCAGACATAAACACCAACCCTTGCGGGTCTCCGATAGCTTGTCTCAACATGGACATAAACCAAGTCCACTCGTCCCCGGTTTCAGACTTGCCTACGCCGAAAGCTACTGGAACGATGGAGTTATCCCCGTCCATGGCAACCGCCAGGAACATCATACCCAAGTAACGACCCTTTAACTGGGTTGCGTCTATTATCAGGACACGGCGTAGATTTTCCAGAAATGTGCGGATCTGCAAAAACATAGGTGGTTTTCATTTGTAAATGTTATAGTTTATAATGTGTAAACATATGACGTGTTAAAATACGTACCGCGGGTCCAAAGGCCACGAAGCACATCTCAAACCGTCTACGTGAATCGGTCCGTAGTTGCGTGACAGTACCAGGGTTCTGCAGCTGCAAATTATAAAAATATGTCTGGAGTCGTTCATACGACTCCTCGAACGTGCCTCTCACCATAAACAGTGCATGGCATCGCGCACGCCAAGCTTGGTGGTAATCAATAGTGACGCCGAACTGCCGGTGAACATCGTGGACGATGTCCTTTGGACGCAATGACCTGCTAACATTAAGAAATTTGTTTTTCAGCATCGCACCCAAAGTCTTTTTGTCGGCTTGTTTGTGGTGGGGATTAAGTTGCGTCCTCGTACAAGTGTGTACGTCGTGCAACATTCTAATCATTATCGCCCCTCCTTTGGGACCCGTGTGAATCGCGTACAACCTCCACTCACACTTTTCTCTGGCATATTCAACTACGTATCTGCTTTTGTCAGATTTCCGCGCGTGACTATGGAAACCCTCTTCCAAGAACTTGAGTCCGATCTGACTTGCCAAGAGATCATTCGAATCGAATATCTGACCTGCTTTTAACCTTTCACTGCGAATATAAGGTGTAGGTTCGTAGGTTTGTGTCTGGGTATGGGAGTCTGGAAGAATAGGGGGCATATCAAAAAAGTCATTTATCTGACTACATGATTTTCTACTAGGGGTATATTTTTCGTGATCATCATTATCGGTGTCTGATCTGTCTATTTCAGAATTACCCGTTCTGAAAACGTGGGTTTCGTCATCAGCAACTCCAGCAGTACGCCCTTCGTGTGGTTGTGGTGGTTGTTGTTGTTGAGAATCAGGCTGCTCTATTTGGAGGTCTTCGTCGTCGTCACCGTCGTCGTCACCGTCGTTGTCACCGTCGGATACGTCGGGATACACAAAAAGTAATGGGGGCCTTTCTGAATCGACTGCAAAGTGCAGAAAAGTAGAGATATCCCCATCGTTGGATAAATCCACAAATGACCCATCGCCATTTTTAAACACTAACTTGCAAACAGCAGAAGAGTTGATTCCACATTTTTGCATGGCGTATGCAAGAAATTTCTGATAAGTATAGTTTACTGGCAATTTTACACCATGCTTAGATTTATAAGCAAAATTCCACTCATTGTTATCTTGCTCCCATTCACCATCAAAACAGAAATATAGCTTAGCTTTTGCAACAGATGCACTCATTTTTTCAGTAGTATCTCAAACACAAAATATTGCAGAAAGAAATCAAGAAAGAAGTATGAAATCGGTGTGTGGATTATGGCTTGCATTTTACATCTATTTATCAATGAAACAACCAACATTGATGACAACCAATCTCTCATTTCATCCACAAACTACTATTCCAAAAACACTGATTTAACATTGATTCAAACATGCAAATGAATTTCAACCACAAATCGGTCTTCAAAGTACAATAATTGTGGAAAAAAACAGTAAAAGCATGCAAAATTCGTTTAAGTACAGGGGCTGAAAGTGTAAATTTTCAGGGACCAAAAGTGTAAATTTCCAGGGACCAAAACTGTAAAATTTGGTCCATCGCGGGCAGGGGCCAAATGTGCACTGGGGCCAAAGTTGAGGGGCTCCGCGGGGCACTTTTGGCCAAAGTTCGTGCCACGTCAGCCCGCGATCGCGGGGGTCAAAGGAAGTCAAACGCGGGCAGGGACCAAAACTGCCAACACGGGCATTCTTGAGGGGGGATATCTGGACCGCGGGCATTCTTGAGGGACCAACGCGGGCAAAGTGGGCAAAGTTTGGTGACACGTGGCCTGGGGCCCGCGATCGCGGGCTCAATCGCGGATTTTTGGGGCATTTTTGTAAGATGGGAGAGATTTGTGGCATTTTGGTAACTCGAAGTTGGACTTTTGACATTTTAATTAATTTCCCAACTTAATATTTTATATTACATTTATTTCATGTAAAAATCAAGTTAAATCTAGAAATATAAATCTTTATGTTAATATGTATAAAAAAAATTTAACATGTAAAAATATATTTAATAATATATAAAAATGTATTTAACCTGTCCTAATTTTATGTCCCCATTCGAACCTAAAAATCTAGCCTAACATGTGCTTTGTGCTATTTTTTATATATAAAAAGTATAAAATTCGTTATAAATAATACTCGTCTAAGCAGATATTTTAATTTTTAGTATAAAAAATCAAATTTTTCCAAGAAAACAAAAATTACTTTATAACAAGTTATCTAATTTTGAAGATTACAATATTAATTATATTATTAAAATGTTTATAATTTTAATAAAATATTATTTTTCTAAAGGGTTATTTTTAAAGATTATTAACAGAAATAATAAATCTTCATTTATATTATAATCATTTATTTTTAGAAAGTTTTCTAAATTTGTAGAATTTACCATTTAGATCTCTCTTACTTTCTTGGTTTTGAAGAACTAGTTGTAACAGAAAACTACTAGTCCACAATCTTCATTTTAGAAAATGCTCTCATTCCATTTTTGGCTTTAAATAGAATATTCAAAATATATTCTTTATTCTTAAATTTTCTCTTCATATTCATTAATAGAAAGAGTTAATGTATGCAAAGTAGAGAAGTGTTTCTAATGCTTCATCTACGGTTTTGACTGTGGAGCGACAGATAATTTCTCACATGGTCTGCAGAAGATAGAAGGTAGTTTCGTAACTTTTACAAATAGACGGTAAACATGTTTATATGTGAACCCGTGTAATTCACATATAAACTATATGTTCATATGTGAGCCCGTTGATTAGTTTATATCAAAATCAATTAATTAGTTCATATATGAATCACAAGGGTTCATACGTAAATTTGTTAATTAGTTCATATGATTCACATAGAACCTACAAGTTCGTATGTGAATCAGTTAATTAATTCATATGTGAATATATTAATTTGTTCATATATGCAGAGAGAGAAAGATTCAAATACAACCCAATCTTAATTGTACATCTATTCTGATGAATATCTAGTTTTATACATATCTCGGTTTTTGTTGATATAAATCGTTGATCATACGAATGAACTATGATCATCTTTATTATAAATATGCTATTGTGTTATGACTTATTAAAAAGTGTGCAACTTTTTTAAATATGTTTGAAACATAAAAATGAAATTTATTATATATTACAAGTTGATATGAATATGAATGATAATATAATATTAACAGAAATATTACCTATAATAAGATAAACTAAAATTACATAAATATTAAACCTGAAGGATCATTTGGGGTACAATAAAATGGTGAAAAATGAGGATATAGTGTGTAACATCCTTGAATTGGGAAAGAGCAACTAAATAAAATTTTCGACAATGCATCCAAAATAATAGGATTTCTCCCTACAATTCAACATGTGAAACACCTCAAATTAAAATCGATGATTAACCTCAAACAATATATATAACTCAAGTCTCATTACAAAGACTGAACCACATCGGGTGTTACTTAACCCAAAGATGAATGCGGAAAACTTCACTTAAGCTATTCACCTCTCGAGCACTTTACTAGCACACGACCTTTCACATGTGTCACTAGAACTACTCTCAACCTGAACCTGTTGCACATGCCGACAAATAAAAAGGGTTAGGCTAACGCCTAGTGAGTTCAAGAGTTTATAGCATGATTTAAATAATTCTTTAAATGAAAGTTTGCAACATAGATTATGATTTCCAAAAGAGTTTGCAAAAAGGATATAAACGACTCATTTTCCAACGCACCCAAAATCTATGAGAAAGTTCCCAAAAGGTATAAAGCGTTTTTCCAAAATGAATTCCAATCCAAACTCACTCAATGCGTGAATAAACATATATTATGCAAAACCTTCAAATACAGTTGACGACAAAATACTCAACCCATAAATCATGGAAGAACAATCCATTTAAATATAATACTTCATCGAAAACATGATACGAACCAATACTCACGTGAACGTAAAATGTAATGAAGTCCAAATACCATAAATATGGAAATGACCTGCTTCATTTAAACTTTAATATACATGGAGGGGAATCCAATATTAATGTCATCCAATCGCAGTCAAACGTATAAGACCAACAATAATAAAACAAGGACATTATAAGATCCCAGTAAGATTGGCCAACGACGGGGGAGACCCGTATCCATTGAGAGTGGATGAACACAAAAGTATGCCGCTCAAACATTGTTAATCGTACGACACTTCACTGCATAAAAGCCCAAGTGTCCCATACGACGCCTTTCAAGACACACCCAAAGAGACAACTGACCTTAGCGGAATATTACTAAGAATACCATCAAAGGCTCGGCACAAGCAGGGATACAACCATGGCATTGCCCCGACATGGCGAAGGTCATAAACGCCCGTCAATCAACCTGACAGCTCAACCGGAGTCAGCCCTCCTAGTGTACCCTTGAAAAGTAAAAGGTCATACAACATAGGGTCCGGTCAAATCCCGCGACACCCAGTAGACCATCTAATAAAGACTGACTTACGTGCCTATGGATCCAATGCAACACAGTCTATAATAATATGCCTATCCTGGAATGACTGATGCACCCGAGCATGTAAATATCAATAATGCGCAATAACATACGATATGATGCAATAAATGCAAACCATAAATAAGACTCCACATTGAGTCATCAAAACCGGACAAATGTCCCCAAGACTTCCTCAAAGTCAAAACCGAGCAAATGCTCAAAACCCATTAGACCCATAAATAACGGTCCTCAAAATATGAACGCATTAAACGTTGTTTAGGTAAACGTATACCATAAAATCCTCATTGACCCAAAACTCGTCACGGATTAATAATAATGGGTTTCTCAAAATGGACTCATACTCTTATAATTCTCAAAATGACTCATGACACTAAAATGTGCATTTTCCCAAATGGTTTATAAAATCAATTACACCAATATGATTAAACCATCAAACAAACTTCATTTTGAGCAACAAATCTTTAAAGGACATATTATGATTTCTACACATCAAAATATCCAAAAATACCAAATATGGCTGTTTTGCAAATTTATAAAGATAAGTACTTCAAAAAGGATTAAACTCATCAAATAATCCAACAATTGATAATTTCAAGTAAAACACACAAATACTTGGAAAATAACATTTTTGGCATGTATAAAGTTTTCACAAATCAACTTGAACTCACCTTGCTAGATTTAGGCTAAATCTGGATTCTCCCAAAACGTAAGCTCCTTTGAAGAAACTTGCATCATCAAGCCAAATCCTCCGAAACCTAGATCCATAAGTTTCCAACCATCAAAATTAGATCTAACCATGTAGAATCATTCTCCAACCATTTTACACCAAAATACCCACTTATACCAAAACCCTAACTTCCATAAATGAAGAGAAGAGAAGATTACCTTAACCATACTTGAATCCACCAACCAAAATACCTCTAGAATCACCAAGATGAACCACAAACTCCCAATCTTCAAAGTGGAGTGAAAAGGGTTGGATGAAACCCTAGAAGGGTTAACGTTTATAACAATGGTGAGGGTTTGTATTGGGGAAGAAGGATGAAGAGGAGAGGGAAGATTTAGGGTTTCTTGAGAGAAATCGATTTTAGAGAGAGAGGATCTGATTTGGGGTTGAAGATGAAATGAGGGCAGTGGGAGAGGAAGATCTTAAATGGAAACCAAAATATCTCATCAGACGTGTCGCGGACGTCCGGATTGACCACCACGCGGACATCCGGACTTGCTCTGCTCCGAACCACCCAAATGCTCTGTTGCTTCCGCGTGTAATACCCCGGGTAAATCCGTTGGTTAAAATCCCTTTTTCCGTTATGTAAAGTTAACTTTAAAGTTGGAGTTTAGGGTAAGATTGGGTTAAATTATAAGTTAAGGGTGTTTAGGCCATTAGTGAGAAGTTCAAGGACCAAAGTGGTAATTATGTTTGATATTATCTCTTAAGCATATCAGATTTCAGTTTAGTGTGTGTGTGTGTGTGTGTTGAGAGAGAGCAAGAAGGAGAAAAGAAGAAAAGCTAGGTTAAGGCTTCAACTGGTATGCTTGGAAGTGAATCTGAGGTATGTCTCTTTGTATTTTATGTTTGTAATTACTTTTAGATAGTTCCTATCGGAGTAGAATAGTCAAAATCACATCTGTTAATGATTTAGTCGATTTCTGGGTGAAAATGGGATAAACCGACAGTGGTGTCCGGATAAAGTAGAAGGTGTCCGGGTAGTTTTGTTGATGGTGTCCGGATGACTTTCTGAAGGTGTCCGGACAGGGTGTTGTCCGGGTAAGTTCCTCTTTTCTTATGTTTTCCGGATGACGTCCGGATTACTTTGGTGTCCGGATTCCTTGTGTTGTCCGGATAATTCATGTTATCCGGGTTTGTGATGCTGTCCGGAAAAGTTGGGTTGTCCGGGTGGCTTTGGGCTGTCCGGAAGCTATAGCTGTTTGGTTGTTTTGAGGGCGAGAGTTAGGTAGATTTATCTAAGGTTCACGTGTTCAAATGGTAAGGGGATATTTGTATTTAATCTGTTTCAGATTCTGTGGATTTGGATTGAAAGACTGAATCTTTTGGAGAAAAGCTTGGAAGTGTTTATGAATAAGCGATCGAGGTGAGTTTTACTTTAAACGTTTTCAACTGGGGAACATATATATGTGTTTATATATATATATGAGTATGTGTGGATTGAGAATGTGTGGAATATATATATATGTGTTTATATATATATATGAGTATGTGTGGATTGAGAATTTGTGAAATATATATATATATATATATATATATATATATATATATATATATATATATTGTAACACCCCAAAACAGGGGTTAACAAAAACTTCCATAAAACGGAAGAGTGGTACACATTACTAAAGTAAGAGTATACCTAATTAACATTTCATAATCATTAATACAAAGATTTAGTTAATTATAACTACTATTGGACCACTAGCTTATCTGATCACTACTATGGCAATCAAATTACAAAAAGGATGTCGGAAAGTTCTATCATAAATCTTCCAATCTTTCACTCTCCAACAATGATCCCATGCTCACAACCCTGTTCTAGACCTTCTTGTGTTCGGAACCACTATTATCTGTAACACACAAAACACATAACAAGTGTTAGGCTTTTAAAGCCTAAGTGAGGTTTACACATAGCACATAGAGCATAATCATAGCATGTAGGAATAACGATTCGATACATTCACAAATTGGATTCCATGGAGAAGGTCCATATCGCTACCCAATTACATCATAATTGAAGATATACCTTGATCGGTACCCCACGGTATTGTCACAAGGCATAACACAATGGAAAAACCCCACGGTATCTGAAGGTATGAATCAATTACACCTACCCCACGGTGTGTAAGAATATATCCTCCAATGTCTACTAGGTGCTCCTCCAATTATGTGAATACCAAATATGTTAATCCAAATAATATTCAAAGCATAATTAACACTTAACAATGGTCCAACCATTTAACAATATTAATACTACTTCCATGTAGTTCATATACATCCATATGTATCAAATCACATTCTATATAATATCAATAATAAACATCCATGTTTACAATTCAATAATAGGTCCATATTGACCATTAAGCCATCCTTACTTCATTAAGACATAAATTAAGCCATCAACATAATCACACACCAATGATGTATAATCAAACCCAAATCTTTAACACTAACATTTGTCATGGTATTCCAAGTAATATAACACAATTAATCTACCATAACTTACTTGGACTCTTCTTGTTTCCCTCTTCACCATTAAGAGCTTATTACTCAAGATTTCTCATTAACAATACCAAAATCAAGATAAAGAATGGTAGTAAAGTATAATACAATCAATTAGATACAAGTTACTCACCTTAATTCTTCAATTGGTAAAACCCTAACTTGAATACTTGAACCCAATCACTCCAACAGGATGAAAAGAAGATGAAACGCCCTAATTCAAGTTTAAATGGGTAAGATTCATCTACTAATTGTTTGAATTGGATTATGATTGAGAGATGTAAATTTACCTTAAGCTTTAGATGGAAAATCGTCTGAAATGTGTAGAGCAGAGGCAAAGTCCGGTTTTGAGAATTCTAAGAAGAGAAGAGAATGACTAAGGATAAAGAGGTGGGTTTAATCCCCTTTTAGCACGCCAGGTACTCGGCGCCGATCACCCGCGCCGATGCATCGGCGCCAAACCATCGGCGCCAGCTTCTGTTTGCCAATATTTTCAACTTCCACAAATTTAGCCGTAACTTCTTCGTTAGGACTCCGTTTTTACCCCGGAAGGTACCGTTGGACTCGTATTCAAATTACTCACCCAACTAATCCATAAAGTCTAATATTCCACTTTATGATCTATTTTTCATTAATTTCCTTAAGGAATTAATTTACTGATTTCTACCGGAAGTTATCAAATAACAAGTAAAATTACGGAAATTACTTAGGATATCAATCATAATCTAAAAAGTCAAAATATTAAGAAATATTAGGACTATTATTACTTACAAGGATTTTCCGGGTGTTACAATTTTCCCCCACTTGAAATAGATTTTGTCCTCGAAATCTTAGATTTTGGAAAACAAATGTGGATATTTAATCTTCCTATCTTCTTCCAACTCTAAAGTCACATTAACATTTTATTGATATAATACTATTGTACCTATAACCCCATTCCTCTATTGCAATTTCTCAATGATCTCTCTAAGATTGTTTCCCTATTCCTTCACCCAACGACTCATACTATTCGCTCTCACTTTAACAAGTGAAATCACATCATATCAATACGAAATATTTTGTATATATCTCTTCATTTCAAGTCTTATAAGTACTATTCACAATTAAAATCTAGAAGGAACAAGGATTCATCTTTCATATTTCCTGAACCTTACTTCTTTACTCATTATCCGCTCCCCAACTTAGATTTGTAAGCCTCCTTAGAGTAACTGTTTATCATTAAACCTTTATCCGACTATTGCTTGGTCTTCAATACCGTCATCATCCACATTTCAATCTCCAGATCTCAAAATAACATTAACGTATACTGCTTGAAAATCCATACTTACTTTAAATTGAGCATACTTACCAGTTTTGAATACTTCTATAATTACGGCAATCATCACTACATCTATGACCCACACGTTTCTTCAGTATAAGGTACTACCACTTCTTCACATCAATATTGCACTACGCGACCAAATTGCAACCAAGCACTAAAATATTATATATCAAAGGTGATAATTCCATTGAACCTATAGTATAACTACATTCTTAGGTCCGACCTTTCTATCATTACTTCCTACGTTTGCATGGAGTACTACCCTCCAATCATTATTTGTCTCTTTCTCCCAACTTTTCCACATACCGATAACGCTTTCTCATCTTTATTAAACTTCCTATGATTCAAAATCATAAACTTATTTAACGACTCACACAACCAAAATCACTTTGGATAAACTCACACTACCGCTCGACATTCTATTCCAATTATAGCCAAATCACTACACCATCTTACAACCACATATTCCAACAGCTTTATTGACAACTAGTACTATTCATCTGGGATCCCCGAAAAGACTTTCATCTAATGTTCCCTCTTTATAACTTCTTACTACTGGTTGACACATTTATCTTGAGAATTAATGCCACTACTCGTTCGTACATTCACCACCCATAACATCTCACAGCAGACCAAATCCCTCATGGTCATTCGTACACAATTCAAATTTACCTTCATGCTCTCCCGCACAATTAACCGAATCTATTTCATTACTTTATTCCTCCCCAACTTTAGTTTGAACTACAACTCACGAGTTTCTAATTAACTTAAACTTACTCGCTTCTTACTAATTCTTTGTGATTCCAAACCATTATATATACAGTGCACGCTCCATCACAAATCGACATAGTCCATACCCTTACCATGTTCGTGCCTAATTCTTCATTCCATATAAACCATCTACATCATAAGTAGAATGTTCTTCTATTACAATAGTCTTTCACTATCCTAACACCCCCCACAAGGTGATCCTTCAACTTTTAACCTTCCGATTCTAACTTAACATTCATACATGATCTCAAAAGAAAAATCAATGTATTCACATTATGTAAACTTTAATTATAATACAATTCATATAATTCCAACCCCCAAGCCTATGTCAAGTTAATTAAACCGACGAATACCCTTAAGACTCAACCGAGTCCAAAACCAATTCATCTGCTCAAAGGGTCTATTGATCATTTATCAATATCAACTTATGAAATTTAAAATACATCTAATCCCACATCATGCAACATACGCTTCGAGACATGATAATCTCACAACCTCTTCATTACTACTTTCCCAATGAAGTCAATCCATATATGTATCTATATGTACATGTATATACAACTCTATATACTCCACAATATATATATATATTATTTTGCCAAAGTTCATTAATCCCAAAGGTACTAAGAATACAAGATCATCAAACGGTCCTCACATATAAGACCAATACTTAAGCCGACACTTATGTAAATGGAATGTAATTAAGCACATATCACATCATAATTATTGCACAACCACAATAAATTCTAAAAGCGTCTTCTGACCACCTAGCTTTCACTTATCCAATGAATTAACCAAAACCTCTTCCACTCGTGATTTATTCGCCAATCACTCAAAATCCCCACATGTGGTGTTTCACAAGATATGTAATGTCCGCATTCTATAACATTCTGTAATATCCCCAGTCCACTGTACACGATATTGTCCGCTTTGCGCATACCCTCTGCATAACAGCATGCCGGTACCGCTCACGGTTTTGTTTCTGCCCGCACAGGCATACGCGGAACGCACCCAGACCGCACCCTGTGACAGGCAAAAGGCCTCATACATCTTACACAACTGCCGACTTCAATGTCAATAGTCGACCTATCGATACTTCTTTAATCTATTCATTAACAAGGACCGAACCTAATCCTTTCAACATAACATAATACAATTTACATCTCATCGTCTTCATTTCAAACTTATTCGTGCAATACTAATATCACAAAATCACTATAGATTCTTATTTAACGTCGAGGGTATTTCCTTACTGTCTCACCACACTACTCATAGCAATTTGCTAATTCCATCACCTTGATGACTACTAATCCTTCCTCGGGACATAACCGTCCCTTGCCAACTGTACTTCTAGTTACCAAACAAGGGTATAGACCTTCTTACAACCGATGCTAAGTCCACTTTCAACTCTCCCATTGTTCACCTTCCTCTTGAACACAATTGCCAAAATTACAAACATCCTCCCATGATCTATCCAACACCTCTCCATTCTCAGAGTTCTTTCTTAGCTTATAATAATATTTTACGACTTAGTTCGTTCATAGCCTTCATACATAACAATGTATTAAATATATTATTTCGCACATTTCCTCATTTTAAAGAACAACACTTGGAGCAACTTGGGTACACATGACCCCAAAATTCTTATAACTTCAGTGTACTGCACAACGATCACGAGAATCGTTTGCATACTACTTTCCGAAAAACTTAATCTTTTTCAACCCAAAACGATGTTGTATGACCGTAATATATTTAATGAAAATCTTTTCATACGACAAAAGTTGAAAGAAATTACCGACACGAAGTAAGCTAGTCGGTTCTCACACTCATTTATTTTTAACTTTTCTTGTAAATATGAAGTATTTTGCAAATTGCTAAACTCAAAATTTCGCCGCGCGACATAAATGGTACTGCCTTTTTCTTTAAATACCCACGTGCACATACTGACTCATCATCGACTAAATTGCTATCTATGCATTTGTTTTGAAATCACTAAGACCCATGTAACACACACTCGAGGACACCATGCATAAACTCTACTTGTAATTAAAGGCTATTCACTCAAACAAGGTCTATCGTTTAACTCACGCAACTTATCATTGACGATCTATTTCCAACCAGTGGTTACCCTCTCAGCCTTCTAACACTTGTTATATGTAACTCCCCAAAATAGGGGTTAACAAAAACTTCCATGAAACGGAAGAGTGGTACACCTTTCCAAAGTGAAAGTATACCTAATCATCATTACATAACCATTAATACAAAGATTTAGTTAATTTTAACTACTAATGGACTACTAGCTTATTTGATCACTACTATCGCAATCAAATATAAAAAGGATGTCGGAAAGTTCTATCATCAATCTTCCAATCTTTAACTCTCCAACAATGATCCCATGCTCACAACCCCGTTCTAGACCTTCTTGTGTCCAGAACCACTAAAATCTGTAACACATAAAACACATAACAAGTGTTAGGCTTTTAAAGCCTAAGTGAGGTTTACACATAGCACATAGGGCATAATCATAGCATGTAGGAATAACAATTCGATACATTCACAAATTGGATTCCATGGAGAAGGTCCATATCGCTACCCAGTTACATCATAATTGAAGATATACCTTGATCGATACCCCAAGGTATTGTCACAAGGCATAACACAACGGAAAACCCCACGGTATCCGAAGGTATGAATCAATTACACTTACCCCACGGTGTGTAAGAATATATCCTCCAATGCCTACTAGGTGCTCCTCCAATTATGTGAATACCAAATATGTTAATCCAAATAATATTCAAGTACATTCAACACATAACAATGGTCCAACCATTTAACATGATCAATACTACTTCCATGTAGTTCATATACATCCATATGTAATAAATCATATTCTAAATAATATCAAGCATATTTAGCACTTTAACAATGGTCCAACCATTTATCATAAACAATACTACTTCCATGTAGTTCACATACATCCACATGTATTAATTCACTTTCTATATGATTTCAATAATAAACCACCATGTTTACTATTCAAGAATAAGTCCATTTTGACTATTAAGCCATCAATTCTTCATTAAGACATCTATTAAGCCATCATCTCAATATCACATACCATTGATATATAATCATAATCAAACCTTTAACACCAACATTTAACATGGTATACTAAGTAATAAACACAAATTATCCACATAACTTACTTGAACTCTTCTTGTTTCCTTCTCAACCATTAAGAGCTTATTCATCAAGATTTCTCATTAACCATACCAAAATCAAGATAAAGAATGGTAGATAAGTATAATACAATCAATTATATACAAGTTACTCACCTCAACTCTTCAATTGGTGTAACCCTAACTTGAAGACTTGAACTTAATTTCTCCAACAAGAAGATGAATAATGCAAGCCCTAATTGAAGTTTAGTTGATAAGATTCATATAACACTTACTTGAATTAGACTAGGATTAAGAGATGAAATTACCTTAGATTAGATGAAGGAAATTCGTCTGAGAAATATGGAGCAGAAGTGAAATTCGGTTTTGAGAGTTCTAATAAGAAAAGATAGATGACTAAGGGTAAAGAGGTGGGTTTAACCCTTTTTCAACACGTCAGGTGCTCGGCGCCGATCACCCGCGCCGATGCATCGGCGCCAACCATCGGCGCCAGCTTCTGTTTGCTAGCCTTCTCAATTTCTACTGATTTAGCCGTAACTTCTTCGTTAAAACTCCGATTTTATCCCGGAAAGTACCGTTGGACTCGTATTCAAATTACCCATCCAACTAATCCATAAAATCTAATATTTAACTTTATCATCTATTTTTCATTAATTTCTTTAAGGAATAAATTTACTGATTTCTATCGGAAGTTCTCAATTAACAAGTAACAATCATGGAAATTTCTTAGGAATTCAATCATAATCTAAGAAGTCAAAATATAAAGAAATATTAGGACTAATATTACTTACACGGATTTTCCGGGTGTTACAATTCTCCCCAACTTAAAAATGATTTCGTCCTCGAAATCAAGGTCAGGTAAACAAATGAGGATATCTATCCCTCATACTCTCTTTCGACTCTAAAGTTACATTACTACCTCGGTGGTGTTTCCACTAAACTTTCAACATAGCTACTTCTTTACCATTTCGTAGCTTCCTAACTTGTCTCTCCAAAATTTCATCTGGTTCTTCCACACCGCGACTCTCTTTATCTACTCTCACCTCAATTACATCACATCTTTCTCTTCGGCCAAATATTTCCGAAGATAATACACTTGGAAGGTATTATGTACCCCTCCCAACTCTGGTGGAAGATCCAAATGATATACTTGCAAACCAATCCTCTTAGAATAATTGTTATCATCAAATCCATGTTTGACTACTTCTTATTCTAGCATACTGCTATCATTTCTCTCTTGTTTACACGGAATATCCACCACACAACTACAGTCCAAGAGGATAGTTTCTCTAAAAACGTTAGTTAAGATCTCTAGCCAAATCCTCGTAACACCGAGAACTGCATTCGAGGTATTTCTTTTACATCTATTAATTACTCCAACACTATAGCTTAACGATTACAGTATTCTCTTCACCTAAAACCAATGGGATTAAGAAGAACAAGAGTCTTCCTTTCACCCCATCATCATCCCAACTCACTCTCCAAATCTCGAAATAACATTATCATGTACTACCTGAAATTTCCACGTACATTGTAAATTAAGCATGCTCGTTACTATTAGATTATTTCAACAACCACGTCAGTCCATTATTACATCCATGACTTATGCGTTTCTTCGGTATAGAATGCTATCACTTTCTCACATCAATATCGTACTATGCGACCACATTGCAACCAAACACTAAAATATTATATATCAAAGGTGATAATTCCATTTAACCCGTAGTATAACTACATTCTTAGGTCCGACCTTTCTATCATTACCTCCTATGTTAACATGAAGTATTACCCTCCAATCATTATTTGTCTCTTTCTCCCCACTTTTCCACATACCGATAACGCTTTCTCATCTTTATTAAACTTCCTATGATTCAAAATCATAAACTTATTTAACGACTCACACAACCAAAATCACCTTGGATTAACTCTCACTACCGCTCGACACTCTATTCCAATTATAGCCAAATCACTACACCATCTTACAACCACATAATCCAACAGCTTCATTGACAACTAGTACTATTTATCTGGTATCCCCGAAAAGACTTCCATCAGATACTTCCTAGTTCTAACTTCATAATACATACTAGTTGACACATTTATCTTGGCAGTTAATACCAATACTCACTCGTACATTCTTCACGTATAGCCTTTCACCACAAACCAGGTTTCTCACAATCATTCATACACATTTTAACCGAGTTTATTTCACTAAATATCTCCTCCCCAACTTTAGTTGAACTACCACTTTCGATTTGCTAAATAACTTGAACTTATTCGTTCATACTAGCTCCTTGTGATTCCATACCAATACTAAAACACAGTACGATCCTTCCCAGATCAACATTTTCCATACCTGACTTCATTTGTGCTTAATACTTTCTCCTTTGTAAACCATCTACATCGCAAGTAAAACACTTCTATAACACAACCGTCTTTCATAATCTTAACACTCTTACCAAGTGGTCCTTCAGCTTTTATTCTTCTGATTTAAGACTTAACAATAATTAAATCCAAAAGAATACCCAAAACATTCACATCATGCAAACTTCTATTTTAATACAATCCATGTAATCCCAATCCAAGCCTACAACGAGCTTATTAAATCGGGTCAATGGTCTTAAAACTCAATTAAGTTCAAAACCTAGCCATCTACTCCAAGGATCAATGATCATTATGCAACATACGTTCCAAGGCATAATAAATCTATGACTCCTTCATTGCTACTCTCCCAACGAAGTCAATTTATATTAGTATGCTATACTTCACAATGTATATACCTCACCAAGGTTCGTTAGTTCCTAAGGTATTAAAACGCGAAAGTTATCAAACAGTCTTTACACTTAAGACCAACACTTATTCAATTAAAATGCAGTTAAGCATATAATACAACCAAGACTCCATCTCGAGTCATTTAAAACTGACAAACATTCGAAAGACTCATTTGAATATCAATCAAGCCTTTAAGGCTAAAATAAACGTTTGGTTAAACATGTGCCACGCACACGAATACATAAACCAAAATACATTGTTACATATCTCAATTCACACATTTTCTCATTTTATAAAACAACTTTTGGAATAACTTGGGCACACATGACCCCTACATTCACACGACTCTAAAGTACTGCACAACGATCTCGAGAATTGTTTGCATATTAAATTTCCGTAAACCCAATCTTTCTCAACCAAAACAAAGTTGTTACAACGGTAAATAAATAAAATCTTTTCATACGACAATAGTTCGAAAAAGTTTTACCGACTCGAATTTAAACTAGTCGGTTCTCCTACTTATTTGTGACGTTATTAGATTAATACTCCTGTTGGTTATTAAATAGTTTGTTGGCCAACGTTTTCTTGATACAAATCAACTTTTCATGTAAAGTAAGAAATATTTTGTAACAACTCCAAAATTTCGTTGTGCAATATAAATGGGATTGCCTTTTCTTTAAATACTCACTTGCACATGCTAATTCAACTTTGACTAAAACTATTATTTATGCAATTGGTTTGAAATCATGAAAATTCATGTAACATACTCTAGAACACCATGCATAAAAACTTTACTCGCAAATGAAGGCTAATTACTCAAGGAGGTCAATCGTCTTACTTACGTAACTTATCATTGACATTCTACCTCCGACCGGTGGTCGCCCTCTCGGCCTTATGACGTTTGCTATACATGCATTCCACGATTCACATATCAACCCTGTCATACTATTTTTGTCTTGGTCAAACATTTCATATCCTATTTCTACACGCATTAACCACCTATTAAAGGTTACCTTGGCGGACGTTCATGAGTCCCGCCAATTTCCAGGTTGTCCTTCCAACCCTCAATCATTTACCGATCTGTCCTCCAAAGGATTTTGGTGGCATATTCACCATCGTTCTACTATAACCTAAAGGGATAATCATAAGAAAATGGTTATGCACATACCCTAAAACATACTTTACCGATCGTTAGTCACTGTAACAATTTAGAAATAAGCATGCTCGCGTAATAATATATTCATAATAACAATAGCTAATTGAAATTGTGAACATATCATACATGAAAATCCTTGTTACCATTATCACAGTACTAATTTCACGTATTTCCGTTGACTCTAAGACTATCCCGTCCTAGTATTTCTACCCAAATCTCACAAGTCATAACTTAATTCATCTCAGCTTAAGTCTAAGTATCTCATTAGCATACTTAGTTCGCTTAAACTATTGCTCTGATACCAACTTGTAACACCCCAAAATAGGGGTTAACAAAAACTTCCATGAAACGGAAGAGTGGTACACCTTTCCAAAGTGAAAGTATACCTAATCATCATTACATAACCATTAATACAAAGATTTAGTTATTTTAACTACTAATGGACTACTAGCTTATTTGATCACTACTATCACAATCAAATATAAAAAGGATGTCGGAAAGTTCTATCATCAATCTTCCAATCTTTAACTCTCCAACAATGATCCCATGCTCACAACCCCGTTCTAGACCTTCTTGTGTCCGGAACCACTAAAATCTGTAACACATAAAACACATAACAAGTGTTAGGATTTTAAAGCCTAAGTGAGGTTTACACATAGCACATAGGGCATAATCATAGCATGTAGGAATAACAATTCGATACATTCACAAATTGGATTCCATGGAGAAGGTCCATATCGCTACCCAGTTACATCATAATTGAAGATATACCTTGATCGATACCCCACAGTATTGTCACAAGGCATACACAACGGAAAACCCCACGGTATCCGAAGGTATGAATCAATTACACTTACCCCACGGTGTGTAAGAATATATCCTCCAATGCCTACTAGGTGCTCCTCCAATTATGTGAATACCAAATATGTTAATCCAAATAATATTCAAGTACATTCAACACATAACAATGGTCCAACCATTTAACATGATCAATACTACTTCCATGTAGTTCATATACATCCATATGTAATAAATCATATTCTTAATAATATCAAGCATATTTAGCACTTTAACAATGGTCCAACCATTTATCATAAACAATACTACTTCCATGTAGTTCACATACATCCACATGTATTAATTCACTTTCTATATGATTTCAATAATAAACCACCATGTTTACTATTCAAGAATAAGTCCATTTTGACTATTAAGCCATCAATTCTTCATTAAGACATCTATTAAGCCATCATCTCAATATCACATACCGTTGATATATAATCATAATCAAACCTTTAACACCAACATTTAACATGGTATACTAAGTAATAAACACAAATTATCCACATAACTTACTTGAACTCTTCTTGTTTCCTTCTCAACCATTAAGAGCTTATTCATCAAGATTTCTCATTAACCATACCAAAATCAAGATAAAGAATGGTAGATAAGTATAATACAATCAATTATATACAAGTTACTCACCTCAACTCTTCAATTGGTGTAACCCTAACTTGAAGACTTGAACTTAATTTCTCCAACAAGAAGATGAATAATGCAAGCCCTAATTGAAGTTTAGTTGATAAGATTCATATAACACTTACTTGAATTAGACTAGGATTAAGAGATGAAATTACCTTAGATTAGATGAAGGAAATTCGTCTGAGAAATATGGAGCAGAAGTGAAATTCGGTTTTGAGAGTTCTAATAAGAAAAGATAGATGACTAAGGGTAAAGAGGTGGGTTTAACCCTTTTTCAACACGTCGGGTGCTCGGCGCCGATCACCCGCGCCGATGCATCGGCGCCAACCATCGGCGCCAGCTTCTGTTTGCTAGCCTTCTCAATTTCTACTGATTTAGCCGTAACTTCTTCGTTAAAACTCCGATTTTATCCCGGAAAGTACCGTTGGACTCGTATTCAAATTACCCATCCAACTAATCCATAAAATCTAATATTTAACTTTATCATCTATTTTTCATTAATTTCCTTAAGGAATAAATTTACTGATTTCTATCGGAAGTTCTCAATTAACAACTAACAATCATGGAAATTTCTTAGGAATTCAATCATAATCTAAGAAGTCAAAATATAAAGAAATATTAGGACTAATATTACTTACAAGGATTTTCCGGGTGTTACATTATACATGCCTTCCAAGGCTCACTTACTCAACCATTTCATACTATTCCCATATTGATCAAACATCTTACATTCTATTTCCACACATTTCAATCAACTTATTTAAGGTTGTCTCGGCGGACTTTCATGAGTCCCGCCAGTTCCAGGCTGTCCTTCCAACCTTCACTCATTTACCACTCTATCTTCAAAAGAATTAGAGGATCTTAGTGGTGTATTCACCATTGTTCTTTTATAACACAAACGCATATCCACAAGAAATGGTTACATCTATTTAAACATACAAAACATATAATACCAAACGTTAGTCACTGTAACAATTTATAAGCAAGTATACTCATGTAGCAATATATTCATAATATCAGTAGCTAATTGCGATTGTGAATATATCATACATAAGAATTCTCGTTACCATCGCTACAGTACTAAATTCACGTATTTCCGTCGACTCTAAGATTATCCCGTCTTAGTACTTCTACCCAGATCTCACAAGTCACAACTTAATTCATCTCAGCTTAAGTCTAAGTACCTCCTCAGCATACTTAGTTCACTTAAACTAGAGCTCTGATACCAACTTGTAACACCCCAAAACAGGGGTTAACAAAAACTTCCATAAAACGGAAGAGTGGTACACATTACTAAAGTAAGAGTATACCTAATTAACATTTCATAATCATTAATACAAAGATTTAGTTAATTATAACTACTATTGGACCACTAGCTTATCTGATCACTACTATAGCAATCAAATTACAAAAAGGATGTCGGAAAGTTCTATCATAAATCTTCCAATCTTTCACTCTCCAACAATGATCCCATGCTCACAACCCTATTCTAGACCTTCTTGTGTTCGCAACCACTATTATCTGTAACACACAAAACACATAACAAGTGTTAGGCTTTTAAAGCCTAAGTGAGGTTTACACATAGCAGATAGAGCATAATCATAGCATGTAGGAATAACGATTCGATACATTCACAAATTGGATTCCATGGAGAAGGTCCATATCGCTACCCAGTTACATCATAATTGAAGATATACCTTGATCAGTACCCCACAGTATTGTCACAAGGCATAACACAACGGAAAAACCCCACGGTATCCGAAGGTATGAATCAATTACACCTACCCCATGGTGTATAAGAATATATCCTCCAATGTCTACTAGGTGCTCCTCCAATTATGTGAATACCAAATATGTTAATCCAAATAATATTCAAAGCATAATTAACACTTAACAATGGTCCAACCATTTAACAATATTAATACTACTTCCATGTAGTTCATATACATCCATATGTATCAAATCACATTCTATATAATATCAATAATAAACATCCATGTTTACAATTCAATAATAGGTCCATATTGACCATTAAGCCATCCTTACTTCATTAAGACATAAATTAAGCCATCAACATAATCACATACCAATGATGTATAATCAAACCCAAATCTTTAACACTAACATTTATCATGGTATTCCAAGTAATAGAACACAATTAATCTACCATAACTTACTTGGACTTTTCTTGTTTCCCTCTTCACCATTAAGAGCTTATTACTCAAGATTTCTCATTAACAATACCAAAATCAAGATAAAGAATGGTAGTAAAGTATAATACAATCAATTAGATACAAGTTACTCACCTTAATTCTTCAATTGGTAAAACCCTAACTTGAATACTTGAACCCAATCACTCCAACAGGATGAAAAGAAGATGAAATGCCCTAATTCAAGTTTAAATGGGTAAGATTCATCTACTAATTGTTTGAATTGGATTATGATTGAGAGATGTAAATTTACCTTAAGCTTTAGATGGAAAATCGTCTGAAATGTGTAGAGCAGAGGCAAAGTCCGGTTTTGAGAATTCTAAGAAGAGAAGAGAATGACTAAGGATAAAGAGGTGGGTTTAATCCCCTTTTAGCACGTCAGGTACTCGGCGCCGATCACCCGCGCCGATGCATCGGCGCCAAACCATCGGCGCCAGCTTCTGTTTGCCAATCTTCTCAACTTCCACAATTTTAGCCGTAACTTCTTCGTTAGGACTCCGTTTTTACCCCGGAAGGTACCGTTGGACTCGTATTCAAATTACTCATCCAACTAATCCATAAAGTCTAATATTCCACTTTATGATCTATTTTTCATTAATTTCCTTAAGGAATTAATTTACTGATTTCTACCGGAAGTTATCAAATAACAAGTAAAATTACGGAAATTACTTAGGATATCAATCATAATCTAAAAAGTCAAAATATTAAGAAATATTAGGACTATTATTACTTACAAGGATTTTCCGGGTGTTACATATATATATATATATATACATATATATATATATATGTGTTTATATATATATATATATGAAAAGGATATGTGTGATGGTGTGGTATATCGTATATTGAGATACGATTGAGTATATGCTTTTAAATATAATATAATGAGATGTTATATTTATGTAAGTATTATACTACACGAGAGCACGCCGAACTATGCCGGCTAAAGTGTGTGTCGTAGTTGTTGTACGGCGTTGTTGGTCGTAGATGTTGTACGGCGTTGTGTGTCGTAGTTGTTGTACGGCATTGATTTATTAGTTGGCTTGCTACCAACTAATATGGCCATGGGAACGAGGATGAGGATGAGTGGAGCACGATGCACGAGTCTTGTTTGATATTTATATACGTGTGGTATATGTGGTATTTATATACAAGAGGTATATGTGTGTATGGGCGAAAGGTTTCATATAAACTATTTTGATACAAAGGATTTACATAAAAGGTTTTATAATGATTTTGGAAAGGACCGGGATTAACTCACTAGACCCGTTTGGTCTAACCCTCATTTTGTTTTCAAAAATATGTTTTCCAGGTTAAGGATCGGCAGGAGAGGATGAAGTGTAGGAAGCTTTTGATGGATGTTGATTAGGAAGCTTTTATATATTTTGTAATGTCAAGACTAATGAGACCGTACTTGGTTTGTTATGTAACTTTTGTTGTAAATCAATGATATGTATGAATATTATGTATTATGATGTATGTTATGGGATTTGGGTTGTTACACCGCGGATGACCCGCAGACTTCCGCGCCACGCGGACGTCTGGCCCTTCGCCCATGCGGACGTCCGCAAGTCCAAATTTCGTATTTCAATTTCCGGGGTGTTACAATCCTCCCAACCTTAGAATGATTTCATCCTCGAAATCTAGATCCTTTACAACCAAAGGCTAACCAACTCAACGTCGACCATAATTCATCAACTTCTAACTGGAATCTAAATTTTCCCCACACAGGCTGCTATGACAAACCTCACGCAACCCTTACCAACAATGTCCTCTCAGGTACACTGTACTTATGTCCGGGTGAACGCTCCAACCACTTGAGTAACTCCTAATCAGACAACTTCGGTTGTCTCCCAACCTTAGAATGTTCCATACTTCCCTGATTGCCGGTCCAGACTCTAAATCAATTCAAGGTTTGATCACTACCGAAACCAACAGAATCTACAACTCCAATTGTTCCTACTGCTAACTATCGTTTAATTCCAACGAATCCTAATAGACTCAAAGACCTACGGTCGTCACTGACCCATCGATTATACGACTCCAAGAATACACCCAACATTAGTCATCAGACAGACAGGTTCTTTTACCATACACAAGAAAATCATCCCACCAGATCTACTCATCACAATTAAGCATCTTAAGATTACTACCACCGTTATCATTATTTCTTTAAAATCGGACTACACCCTCCGAATACACTAACGGTTCTCGACCTCGAACTCAAAAGGTTGACACCTAGTCATACCTTTGAACTCTAACAGAACTCCACACACGAGTTCCGTTCGCCGAGCATTCCCACAAAACTAGGGTTATCAATACGGTGTCTAAAGGGTCCTTCATGCGAAAATTGTCCAAGACCCAAAACAGGGTTGCCGACAAAACGGTTACACTAACCTCGAAATACGATACCGCGAATCTAACCCTTTAGTTACAACAAATACATCGACTTTGCCATCGATACCATCCGACCTATTGCACCATCACGCGTCGAAACACCCAACTTTTCATAGTCGAAGTCCTACTCACACTTACCCTTAGCAGGGGTTACTTAACCTTTCCAAGGTCCTAATGAGTTCAAGGTTCTCAAGTGAATTATTTAACAAATATGCCAATCAAAAACTTTTTATAGAAATGTTCGACACAAATATTTTCATATCAAATTAACCGTACGCATAAAAACTACTACTATAAGTTCGGTAGTTGCACAAAAATGGACACACTCGTCCCACATATGAAAACCATGTTGAAAACTATTTCATTGCAGTTTAGATTATTAACAAAAACACAAAAGCGTAATAGACAACTTCTTTGAAATAAACCGCTACGGTCATAGTATGGATTGATTCATGTCATGCATGTAAAGTAATTGCCTACTTCAATTAGTGTGCAACAAAAGGTTTGCACGTACTTCGAAAGAAGTTTAAACGGCATTCGACTCCAAAATTCATTTTTAACCATAAAATGGCATGGAACAAGGTTTGCCAACAAAATTTGCGCATGTCAATTTATTTCACAAAACGATGAAACGATTCATAAGTACACTTTGGTCAAAACATAAAATGACTTGTGTCAGTTCCAAGTTTAAAGACAAAATCAATACGTTTTCATCATTTAAAGATATCGACTAGAACATCATGAGGAAATCTCAAATTGGAGTATGCATGCAAACTTGTAACACTCTCTTAGTAGTTTTCTTGGAACGAAATAACGTGCATCAGATGGTTCATAGCAAAATTTCAAAAGATGAAATTCTTTAAATCAAAATTTAAAATTTTCTCACTTAGCCATATAATGACATAGGAGTAAAACATTGTTGACAAGACTCACACATCGATGTGTTTTCCCAAAACTTAGGAGAAAATAAGTGTTTGTAATTGGTTGATGCCAAAAAGGGTTTAAGTCAACTTCAAATTTCGAATCATACAAACAGTGCGCATTAATGTTCCAAAAAATTAAATAATTTCACACACTCTAGGTCGAGACAAATGATTCTTCCAAAATCCCCATCACGGAGCATTTACACTAAAAGTTTTTTCACTTGTAATACAAAACGTCAAAATGTCGATGCTTAAAATTTACTTATTAAATACTCAAAATACACCTTTTCTCTAAAGCCAAAAAGGTTTACAATTTTTTCCAAAATGTTCATCGAACCAAAATTGACCAAATGTCAACGACTCACACATTTGTGTCTTCAAAATGTAACGTATCGTAAACCATGCATGATCCCCACAACACTAAAACATATTTTGACCAAATGGCCTTCATTTATGCAATGAGTTAATAAAACATTTTCAATTCACGATTCATTTATCAAAATGTCGAGAGGTAATGGTTACCAAGCTATGCATACCCCTAGGTCAATATAATGCATTTGCACGAAATGATAATGAAACAATCAATTAACCAAAAGTGCAATAAGCAAATTGTTATGAAATACTATCAAGATTGTTCTTTCATGCATTACTTACGTCACGTATAAATCAATCCTTACACTGAACAAGTTGCAACAAAATACGCTATCACAAATCTTTGAAAGAGAAATTACATGACACCCAAGTTCTAAAACTCATCCGTTGTGGTCGTCTTATGGCATAAAATAATATTTCTCAATAAAACTCGAGTGGGACAAATTGCCCAACATAACTCATAAATTGCCACGTAATCAATGGAGTATGCACATTATGAAATTGCACTCACGCGACACAAAACGTCGTAAGACCAAAACTCCATGAAACTCAATGGGCTCAATGACTTCAAGTCAACAAATGGCATCAAACCTTTTGCTTCCAAAAATCGAATTGCAATAAGCAAAATCGTGACTAAAATGCCAAAATTCCAAAAAATCCCCTCTTTGTTGTAATACCATATAAACAACATTGTCCAATAAACTCGCATTAAACAAATTCTCCAAAATAGCTTTACATGGACATTGTGGAAGATAAAATTCCGTCCATACCTTAACATATGTGGAGGAGATCCAATGTTAAAGTCATAAGCCGTAGTTACTTGCCCAACATCTTAAACATCATTAAAATATGGATATCATTGTATCCGAAAGTAACGTTGGACAACAACAAAATAAAACAAGTCTCGACGAAGTTTGCAACTCCCGCAATAAAATAATTTCATGCAGGTTCAAAAACCATGATTTAAAATCTTGTGTGTGCTAAACTGTAACGTCCCAAAAACATAGCATGCAATATCAATAGATTTAAACATTCGAATTACATAATAAAACTTGTCTTTAATCATCCATAAGCCAGTACTAAACAAATTTGGACATCGGAAACGTCTAATCCACAGCCGAGAGCTTCTATCTATAATTATGCTAGTAAAAAATCTTGGAGTTGCTCTAAGTTCCAATTCCTTTTGAATGCCATCTCCTAGTTCTTACCGAAAGAGATGGCGCTACACTTACCTGAAAATGGTTTAGTTTTGAAAAGCGAGGGTTAGACCAAAAGGTCTAGTGAATTCCCTCCGAAAAACAACATATATAAACAGTTTAAAAATCATTTATAAAACTCATCGTCATCCTTCACATAAACATCATACATGGTAATGCACCGTGTTGAGGATCACATACTAACCGCGATCGGGGCCCAAGCAGACTCCCCTCTATTCCGAATAGGAGGGAAATAAATTCCAACCTACCGGTTTCATCATGCATGTCCAAGGAATCATCGGATCCCGAGGCATTCTGATCCCACGGCGCAGACCGACTCCACATAGCATACACATAACATTTCATAAATCATGCAACTTGGAATCTTTGTAATCATAATAACCATTTCATCATGCTAAATATTCTTTTGAAGAAAATATAAATTTCATGGGAAACATGCATATCAGTTGGTAAACATCTCATGCTCATAATGAACCATAATCAGTCGAAAACATTTAACATCTTGCGTCGTAAAAAGGGTTTAGGGAACTCACCTCGTGATGGTATTAAACGCACTCTCGATCTACCCTCGAGTTAACTGAGCTTGGAACCTAAAAGATTAAGCATTTCTCAATCAGCTAAAGTTTCCGGATACTACTTACCGGGTGCTGGGACTTACCGTGTTCAACACTTCTTACCGGGTGCAAGGACTTACCGGGTACACACCCCTTACCGGGTACTACATAATCGGTAACCAACCTACCCGGTAACTACACACTTACCCGGTAACTACACACTTACCCGGTAACTACACAATTACCCGCAAACTATATAATTACCCGGTAACTACGAACTACTCGGTAACTACGTACTGGAAGAAAACCCATTTCCCAAAAGTGATTAAAATCTGATTTTCTACCAAAGAGTTGATTAGACAAACATCTGGGTTCATCCTCCAACCATAAAACACCCATTTATTCCACTTTCTAACCATTAAAACAAATAACTACAACCAAAACCCAAAATACTCTTTTAATGGTGATTTGGTGAAGAACACAACAAACCCTTATGTTTTCACCCCCATTTCTTAGACAAAAGAGAGAAGGAAACATGAAGTAATCAGGGAAAAACGTTTTAGATGATTACCTACACTGATCTTTTCCTTAATCAAAACTTCTCCCAATATGCTCCTTCTTCTTCCAGCCGCCAAACACCAAGCAAATGAGAGAATTAGCTAAACCTAGGGACTTGAACCATTATATACTCTTCATAAATTGCACAAAGGCCCCTTAACTTAACTTGCATTCTTTTAACATTAGCCACTAAACTTTCACTACATACTAGAAATTCGGGTTGTTACAACACTCCCTCCTTAAAAGAATTCCATCCCCGGAATTCCTCATTGGAAAAGATGCGGGTACCTTGCCTTCATTTCCGACTCCAATTCCCAAGTCACCTCTGGACCTTTGTGATGTCGCCATTGTACCTTCACCAGTCTGGTCTCCTTGTTTCGTGATTTCCTCACCTTAAAATCCGTGATGGCTTCGGGTTCCTCTACGAAATTCAATTTCTCATCCACCTTTATGTCTTTTAACGGCACCGCTCTGGTCACGGCGGCTAGACATTTCCTCAAACTAGACAAATGAAACGCATTGTGAATGCCTTGTAATTCTTCAGGTAGATTCAACCTATACGCTACTTCTCCAATCCGTTCCGTGATCTCAAACGGTCCGATGTAACGTGGGTTTAGCTTCCCCCGTTTCCCAAATCGTACAACTCCTTTCCACGGGGATACCTTTAACAATACATAATCTCCCACCTGAAATTCTATGTCTTTTCGTCTTTTATCTACATAACTCTTCTGTCGGTTACAAGCGACCTTCAGCCTTTCGCGCACTTGGACTATCTTGTCCGAAGTCAGTTGCACTATCTCTGGCCCGGCTAACTGTCTTTCTCCGACTTCGTTCCAACCCAACGGTGTCCGACATTTCCTACCATAAAGCGCCTCATACGGTGCTGCCTTGATGCTCGAGTGATAGCTGTTATTATAAGCGAACTCGATTAACGGTAAATGGTTTTCCCATGAGCCTTGAAAGTCTAGGGCGCAAGCCCTTAACATATCTTCCAACGTCTGGATCGTTCGCTCACTCTGACCGTCGGTCTGAGGATGATAAGCGGTACTCATCTTAATCCGTGAACCCATTTCTCTTTGGAAGCTCCTCCAAAACGTGGAGGTAAACCGGGTATCTCGGTCTGACACTATCGACGATGGCACACCATGGCGGGTTACGATCTCATCGATATATAACTTCGCTAACCGCTTTAACGAGTAAGACTCTCGTATGGGCAAGAAATGCGCTGATTTCGTGGGTCGGTCCACGATCACCCAAATAGCGTCATAACCCTTTGGGGTCTTAGGAAAGTGGGTTACGAAGTCCATCGTAATCTGGTCCCACTTCCACATAGGTATCTCCAAGGACTGAAGCTTCCCATATGGTCGTTGATGTTCGATCTTTACACGCGAACACGTCATACAAGTCTCTACAAAATGGGCTATATCCTTTTTCATTCCAGGCCACCAATAGTCTCGTCGTATCCTCCACTAGTGAGGTCCCCGAGTTTCGGGACCTTCGCGCCACGCGGACGTCCGGCCCTTCGCCCATGCGGACGTCCGCAAGTCCAAATTTCGTATTTCAATTTTTGGGGTGTTACATAGTGTTAGGTCGAAGATGCAATTCCTAAAGTTGTGTCTAAAACTATCATTGATGAAGATAAAATGAGGAAAACATTATTGGGTGAGTCGGACCTAACATCTAACTTGCTCATGATAATGTCATAGATCATAGGTTCATAACTACACCTCTTAAATTTGTACGCATGAATGTGTTCATTACAAAGGTTTAATCAAATTAGCTTCGTTTTAAAAGTCAACAAGTACACAAACATTGTTCTCATGACTTTAACTTAACGACTAAGGAGGTGGACATCATTACATCATGATTGAGATGTGATTTAACTCCTCATTATGATCGTGGAACTATTTTTATATGACGTTTCAGAAGATGAAACCGTACCCACAATACTAACTTTTTAGACTTCGAAAGCATAATTAGGTGAGTTGTTCCAATTTTTTACAAGATTTTATATACATTTAATTTGTCTTAATGGCATTTACAAGATTTGATAAATGTGGTAAAGAGTGTTTAATGTAAAAAAAGATGTGGGAAATGGGTTGTAAAGGGGAGAAATAGTATAGTATTAGAGCATGATCATCCTTATTGTACTTTTGGATTAATTAAAACCAAGTGTTCTTGGATTATTGGTCACTACTTAATTACCAATAAAGAGGAGGATTATAAAATATACATAACGTTTCGAAACTTAGAATCGTTTTAATTCCCGAGTGACTTCATCATGGTGCATTATTAATATTGAAATGAAACCTTATGCCCAATCAAGACGTATAGGGTCATTTCAAAGTATTTAGTATTTTGAATGATTGATTGTTGTCCAACACTACCAAGTGTTTTTTGTAAGTTAAAACGGTATCTATAAATCTTTACAATTGTTAGATAGTAAATGCAACTTTTTTTTAATAGTTGTAACATCTCAAGCCAATCGTACCAGATATTGTCCGCTTTGTCTACACACCTGGACTCACGATTTTAAAACGCGTCTGATAGGGGAGGTATCAAGTCCCTCTTATAAGACAATCTTTGTTCCCCTTCCCAACCAATGTGGGATCTTACAATAGTCTTTCAATCCGTGTAATAGAAAAGTTAAAACGGTGTAGAATCCAATTTTTGCCAGACAAATAATACTTTAACATCCAAACAATCATGTATACTTATATAGGGTCCCTTTTTTTATTAACCAACATATTTGTGCTAACCATGTTAATCAATCATAACAGTTCATGATTTAGATCAATGACTAAGATTTTTTAATTTTTTTAATGCAATAATTAAATACACTCATGCGCTTTTTAACCTGTACATACATGAAGAGGGGTAAATGGGTAAAAAAAACTAACTGATTAAACAAGGTAAGTGATTCTTGAACAGGTAACTGAAAGCGCAATTCAAGCAACCCCAAATATGAAGCAGAGGTGGTTCTTCCAAATTGTATCTTCTTCAACAGATTTCACGATAAACATATCTTCTTCTTTATATGTGAAAACCGCTAAACATCAAAAGAAATGGTGGAATAAATGCACATATTGGTTGTGCATAAGCGCACAGAATGACCCTCTATAGAGGGTTCCCCTCTTGTGTACTAATGGTACGTGCACCAGTTGTAAAAAGTTTCACACGTGCACAGTTTCACTTATGCACACATACCATATTATTGTGAACAGCTTCACACATGTACATTTCACGTACTGTTAAACAACACATGTTAAACAGTTTCACTTGGAAACATTTGCCCTTTTGCCCATTGTGCATAAGTGCACAGAAAGTGAAATGTGCACATATTGTTGATGTGCAAAGTGTGAAAGTTTGAAATGGGCATAGTGTAACTTCTGGATATTGTACATAAATGCACAATCGTATGTCTCTAAGAACACCATCGCCCCCACCAAACCCTAAATCTAACATTGTGTTGTCCATTGTCTATACAAACAAAAAACACAAGTTCTAAATTAATAAAAATATACAGAAACTTACTATTTGCAAAATCAACATTCAGTTCTTCAACACCATAACTACATGTTGGGCGATTACAAACATCATCATCAGTATCAACACTGATATCTTCAATAACATGTTAATGAACAAAATCTAATATTCATCGGGGTATTATCCTTCAACACAATAGCATCTTGAATCGTCTGGGAATAAAAATCATTTTTTGAACAACCGATTATTTCATTCATTTAACCAGAAAATAAAAAAACAAACGAGACAGAATATGAATTATTCTGATATAATTTGGGAAATTATTGAGAAAAAATAATAACAAACAATTACAATGAATTAAGTAACTATCATGATTATATATGAGAAAAATAAGGAAACAAATTCCTTCAACATGGCTATGCAAAACATATTCCAATTTTACCCCTTCATATTATATGATCCATGTAATTAAACAAAAAGGAAAGGAATAATCTCATTGGTTCATTAGTGTTAACATGGTTAACACTAATGTGTTGATTAACAAAAGAATGAGCCTATACTTATATATATATATATATATATATATATATATATATATATATATATATTTGTCGAGAAGACAACTGTACAACTGATCATTTAATCAAAGAAGGTATATTTTGATCATGCTTCGTGTCATTGTATTTGATAATGGTTGCCTTATTTTGCAAAATTTTGATAATATGCATTATATAAATTTATTTATTCAAAGTTAAAATCCAATTAGTATTCTTAATGAAGTTACAAACTTTTTTGTTTTAAATCATATACTTCAATTTTTCGTCATTTATCAACAAGATTATCGTTATGATCCAATTTTACAAAGATCTTCCCACAATGTCTATCCACATGTTTATTATAATCTAATTTAATAAATCATGCTTAGCATTACTGTATTTAATAACGGTTGTCTTATTTTAAAAAAATTTAGTCGTAATCATCATTTAAAAATTTTTATTCCAAATAATTATCCAATTAGACTTGTTAATGATCTTACAAACTTATTTATAGAAAATAATATTATTGAAAATATTACTTATAGTTACAAAGAACATTTAAATTATTTTTCAACAACAAATGTATTTCAAACGATCCTGCAGCGAGAGCAGAATGGTATCGGAGCCAGAAACGGTGGGAATTAGTACATGAATACTAAATTTTGTAAAATTTTACAAGGTATATTTAAAGATAGTTTTAACTTTAAGAAAATATATGTAGATTTTAATAAATCGATTCCTCAAGCCTTTTATCAAGAAGGATTTGAAGATTCTCAAAGTTATGTTTACGAACCTACTCCTTCTGAAATTCAAACTGAAATTAATCAATATAAAGAACAAATATGAATGAGTCAAAAATGAATAATTCAGGTATTAATATTCAGTACCTCAAAGAAGAATTTGACTATGATTATAATAAAGAAAGAAGAGATATTTACCATTCATCTGTTAATGACTTAAGAAAAGAATTTAGACATCAACTCTTATGGAGAAAATATATCATAGAAAACAATGTTCATATAACTTTTTTTAATTGGTATGAAATATATTGTAAAGAACAAAATATTCCAAATCCGTTTATTAATATCTATGATACCCCAAAAATAACTCAAGATTATAAATTCATAAAGAGTGATGAAATTATAACTACAATACATCCTCCAAAAGATTCAGTCTTAATAAATAATAAATTTATAGGAACACCTTTAGCCATTACAAAACCCGATAAAGATGAAAATTTTAAAACCATTATTTTTCAAAACAATTATTCAAATGAAATTCTTAACACCATGAGTCAACAACTAAATAGATTAGAAAACAATCAAAATAATAATATCAAAGGAATTGAGATTCCTCCCTCTAAAGACAAGGTCAAAGAAAACAATAAAAATCCAATTTTCATACCCCACCAAATTGATTCCAATACTAATCTAGGTTATAATAAGAAATTAGTTAATGAATTAGAACAAAAATTAAGCAATTTAAATGTAAATGTTCTAAATCAAGAATCAGATTCAGATACAGAATCAAAAGATATATCTCAAATTTATGAACAATTTGCCAATAAATTAACTTTTAAAGGCAATTCCACTAGTACTGGTCGCCCTCAAACAAGAAACTATTATCATAGACCAACTTTCCTAGATGTTCAATTTGAAGACACATCGTCTCTTAATAGAAGTGCATATGATGGTTCTTTAGTTTATGAATGGAACATTGATGGACTATCAGAACACCAAATTCTTAATATAATTCAAGAAATGAATATGGCCTCGAATTCCTATCTTACTAAAGGCAATAATGAAAAACAAATTGCAGGCATGCTCATATCAGGTTTCACAGGTATTTTAAGAAACTGGTGGGCTCATTACATAGCAGATCATAAACATATTGTCCTTAATGCAAAGAAAACTGTTATCAAAACTGAAAACAATCAACAAGCTTAAACTCAAGAAGATGATATAATCGCTACTCTTCTCTTTAGTATTGTAAAACACTTTATAGGAGATCCATCTCTATTTCAATAAAAGAGTTCAGAAATACTCTTAAACCTCACTTGTAGAAAACTACAAGATTACAGATGGTATAAAGATATGTTTTGTTTTTATCAAAAGTAATGATAAGACCAGACTGTAGCGAAGCCTTTTGGAAAGAAAGGTTCATTGCAGGCTTACCAAAACTTTTTTGCAGAAAGAATAAGAGAAAACTTAAGAGAAGAATATAATAATCAAATTCCTTATGCAGAATTAACTTATGGACAAATATCTGGTTACATTAATAAAGAAGGATTAGCTATCTGTTCAGATTTAAAACTTAAAGCCAAGATAAAGAAAGACAAAATTAATAATAAAGAAGAACTTGGTAATTTCTGTCAACAATATGGTTATGAAAATATAACGGCTCCTACATCGTCCAAATCCAAAAGATATTCAAATAAAAATATTCTAGCAAAAGGTTTAAGACAAAATATGATAAAACTAACAAATATGATAGAACTAATAATTATTATAAGAAAAAACCATATAAAATATTCAACAAAAAACCTCATAAGCAAACTGAATCAAGAGATATAATTATTTGCTATTAATGTGGTAAAACTGGACACATGGCAAAGAATTGTTATGTTAAGAAAAAGATCAATGAATTACAAATTTCTGATCAACTAAAAACTCAAATAAGCAAATTAATTCTCAAGGATGAATATTCAAGCTCAGAGTATGAATATAGCATTTCAGATTATGATAATAATGACTTAAATGTTTTAGAAGAATATTCAACTAGCAATTCAGACTCTGAAACATGTGAATGTTTAGGAAACTGTACTTGTAATAAAATTAATGTTATAACAAAAGAAGACAGAGAGATTCTCGAGCTACTAGATAAAATTCCAGATCAAACTATTAAAGATAAAGCTACAAAAAAGTTTCTCAATTATAATCCTAAAACAGAAACAAGTACTTCAACGACTACTGAGTCATTCAATCTTCAAGAAGTTTTTAACAGATTTTCTCAAAAAACCAAACCAATATCAACTCAAGAACTTCAAGAAGAATTAACTTTAGTTAAAACAGAAATAAGGATCATCAAAGAACGCCTCTCAAAAATCGAAAAGGATAAAAATAATATTCAACATGAAATCCCTAAAGTTACAATGATTGCAAATGAAGAATCAAATATAAAAAAAATTAAAATCCATAAAAATATTTCATATCAAAGATGGCATACAAGTATTAATCTTTGTATAGAAAATTAATTTAAAATAACTGTCAGTGCCCTTATTGATAGTGGCGCTGATATGAATTGTATCCAAGAAGGGATCATTCCTACAATTTATTATGAGAAAACTTCAAATCGTTTTTCATCAGCTAGTGGATCAAAACTTGACATTTCTTATAAAGTTTCTAATGTTCATATTTGTAAAGATGATTATTGTTATAAAACATCTTTAATCTTTGTCAAAAACTTAACCTCGACTTTAATTTTAGCATCACCTTTTATTTATCAACTTTACCCAATTACTGTAACTGAAGAAGGTATTTGTACAAAAATTTTAAATAAAGAAATAATATTTAAATTTACAGACCCAATTATCCATACAGAACTGAATACCTTAAACAATAAAGTTAATCAAGCGAAATATTTAATCAATAAAATTAGCTATAAAAGAATTCTTGATAATCTACAAGATCCAAATATTCAAAATAAAATTAAAAAGACAAAAGAAAGGTTTGAAAATAATGTTTGTTCTACTTTTCCTAATGCTTTTTGGAAAAGAAAACACATACTGTTAAATTACCCTATATAAAAGATTTTAATGAAAAAGACATTCCTTCAAAATCTAAAGCTATTCACATGTCAAATGAATTGCAAGATCACTGTAAGAAAGAAATTCAAGATTTACTAAACAAAAAACTCATAAGACCATCAAAATCACCTTGGTCTTGTTCAGCTTTTTATGTCATGAACGCAGCCGAGTTATAAAGAGGTTTTCCAATACTTGTTATTAATTACAAACCTTTAAACAAAGTTTTAGAATGGGAAATTAATTAAAATGCCAAAAGTCAAACATCAACTTACCAAAATGCCACAAAAATTTCGCGTTTTACCAAAATGCCCTAATGGCCCGCGTTGGAGCCCGCAATCGCGGGATAGGGCTGACGTGGCACGACCATTGGCCAAAAGTGTCCCGCGGAGCCCCTCAACTTTGGCCGCGGTGACACTTTTGGTCCCTGCCCGCGATCGCAGCCTGCGATGGACCAAAATTTTACAGTTTTGGTCCCTGAAAATTTACACTTTTGGTCCCTGAAAATTTACACTTTCAGCCCCTGTAATTAGACGAATCTTGCATGCTGTTACTGTTTTTTTCCACAATTATTGTACTTTGAAGACCGATTTGTGGTTCAAATTCATTTGCATGTTTTTATCAATGTTAAATCAGTGTTTTTGGAATACCAGTTTGTGGATGAAATGAGAGATTGGTTGTCATCAATGTTGGTTGTTTCATTGATAAATAGATGTAAAATGCAATCCATAATCCACACACCGATTTCATACTTCTTTCTTGATTTATTTCTGCCATATTTTGTGTTTGAGATACTACTGAAAAAATGAGTTCATCTGTTGCAAAAGCTAAGCTATATTTCTGTTTTGATGGTGAATGGGAGCAAGATAACAATGAGTGGAATTTTGCTTATAAATCTAAGCATGGTGTAAAAGTGCCAGTAAACTATACTTATCAGAAATTTCTTGCATACGCCATGCAAAAATGTGGAATCAACCCTTTTGCTGTTTGCAAGTTAGTGTTTAAAAATGGCGATAGGTCATTTGTGGATTTATCCAACGATGGGGATATCTCTACTTTTCTGCACTTTGCAGTCGATTCAGAAAGGACCCCATTACTTTTTGTGTATCCCGACGAAAACGACGACGACGGTGACGACGACGGTGACGACGACGATGACGACGAAGACCTCCAAATAGAGCAGTCTGATTCTCAATTTCAGGCGTCCGACGCCCCAACGGTTCATTTAGATCATTCATATGGTCTTAACGACTGTATTCCGGAGACACAACAACAACAACCACCACAACCACACGAAGAGCGTACTGCTGGAGTTGCTGATGACGAAACCCACGTTTTCAGAACGGGTAATTCTGAAATAGACAGATCAGACACCGATAGTGATGATCACGAAGAATATACCCCTAGTAGAAAATCATGTAGTCAGATAAATGACTTTTTTGATATGTCCCCTATTCTTCCAGACTCCCATACCCAGACACAAACCTATGAACCTACACCTTATATTCGCAGTGAAATGTTACATGTAGGTCAGATATTCGAGTCGAAGGATCTCTTGGCAAGTCAGGTCGGACTTAAGTTCTTGGAAGAGGGTTTCGAAAGGCGCACGTCGAAATCTGACAAAACTAGATACATAGTTGAATGTGCCAGAAAAAACTGTGACTAGAGGATGTACGCGATTGACACGGGTGGCAAAGAAGGGGCGTTCATGATTAGAAAGTTGCACGACGTACACACTTGTACGAGGACGCAACTGAATCCCCACCACAAACAAGCCGGCAAAAAGACTTTGGGTGCGATACTGAAAAACAAATTTCTTGATGTTAGTAGGTCATTGCGTCCAAAGGACATCGTCCACGATGTTCACCAGCAGTTCGGCGTCACGATTGATTACCACCAAGCTTGGCGTGCGCGATGCCATGCACTATTTATGGTGAGAGGCACGTTCGAGGAGTCGTATGAACGACTCCCGACATATTTATATAATTTGCAGCTGCAGAATCCTGGTACTGTCACGCAGCTACGGACCGATTCACATCGACGGTTTGAGATGTGCTTCGTGGCCCTTGGACCCGCGGTACGTATTTTAACACGTCATATGTTTACACATTATAAACTATAACATTTACAAAGGAAAACCACCTATGTTTTTAAAGATCCGCAAATTTATGGCAAATCTACGTCGTGTCCTGATAATAGACGCATCCCATTTAAAGGGCCGTTACTTGGGTATGATGTTCTTGGCGGTTGCCATGGACGGGGATAACTCCATCGTTCTAGTAGCTTTCGGCGTAGGCAAGTCCGAAACCGGGGACGAGTGGACTTGGTTTATGTCCATGTTGAGACAAGCTATCGGAGACCCGCAAGGGTTAGTGTTTATGTCTGACAAGGCTCCTTCCATAAGCGCCGCAATCTCTGCCATCTACCCAAACGCCCCTCACGCCATATGCTGTCGACATTTGGAGATGAACACCAAATCCAAGGACAAACGTATTACGACCAACAAGGATGTCTATTGGGCGGGATGCAGAGCATATACGGATCGGGAGTTTAACAAGTACATGAATATGCTACGATATAGTGCCGACGAAGCAGCCAAAGTCTTTGACGAAGCTGGACCGGAGAGGTGGTCCGCGGCCCATTTTCTTGGACAACGGTATGACATTCTGACCTCGAATAGTGCAGAGTCTGTGAATGCACTCTCCCGTTTTGCGCGTAGATGTCCGATTGTTAATCTTATGGACTACTTTCGGGCCTTTCAACAAGAGTGGTACCAAAGTCGACGCCTAAAAGGAGCTGAGATGCAAAATGCACTCACCCCAACGGCGGAGAAGATCGTTCAGTACAGGGCGCGTCGTGCGGCGACATGGCCGGTAAGAGCAATCGGGTATGGGAAGTACGAGGTGCATGATGACTATCTTCACGCGATTGTGAATATGGAAGACCACCTTTGTTCGTGTTGCGAATGGCAAAAATCTGGGTTATCGTGCGGCCATGCCATCGCTGCGGCAACACATATGGGTCGTAGAGATTGCAGCGACTTGGCTGTACCTTTCTTCACGTCCGAATATTACCGGAGAACATACGTGGAGGTAATAAACCCAGCTGGACCCCCTGCAGCATGGGTGTATCCACCCGACCCGCTTCCGCCATGCTATCCACCTTTAATGGATAAGAACAGAGCCGGGAGACCGAGAAAGAACGACCGACGTCCATCACGTGGTGAAAGTTCGATACAACGAAGATGTACTCGGTGCCAATGCGTAGGACACACTCGTGGAGAGTGTCCAAATCCCGCCCCTTCAACCGTGCCAAGGAGACATTCAGTCAGTCACACCCCGGGCCCGTCACAGCTTGAACCATATGGAACAAACACATATGATACTGTTGATCTAAACGCTGATTTGTAAAAGATATATATATATATATATATATATATATATATATATATATATATATATATTCATGTTATAAATACACACATACGTATGCTTCTAAATGAACATTGATAACACAACTAGTTTGTAAATGATATATATTCATATTATATATATACACACATACATATGCTTCTAAATGAACATTGATAACACAACTAGTTTGTAAATGATATATATATTCATATTATATATACACATACATATGATACTGTTGATCTAAACGCTGATTTGTAAAAGATATATATATATATATATATATATTCATATTATATATACACACATACATATGCTTCTAAATGAACATTGATAACACAGCTAGTTTGTAAATGATATATATATTCATATTAAATATACACACATACATATGCTTCTAAATGAACATTGATAACACAGCTAGTTTGTAAATGATATATATATTCATATTATATATACACACATACATATGATTTTAAATGAACATTGATAACACATCTAGTTTGTAAATGATATATATAGATTCATATTATATATACACACATACATATGCTTTTAAATGAACATTGATAACATAGCTAGTTTGTAAATGATATATATAGATTCATATTATATATACACACATACATATGCTTTTAAATGAACATTGATAACACAGCTAGTTTGTATTCCATCCAACATGCTCTTCATCTTCAATATTTCTGACCCTTCTTCAACGGCTTCTGCTTTTGCAACCACGTATGGCCATTGTGTACCACAACCCGGACACACTTTAGCAAATGAGTTGAGGTAACCTCTGGCTTGACCTTACATGATGTAAAAAAACAACAAAAAAATACAAACAACAACACAGTAAAAAAAATACAAAACAACATAGTAAAAAAATACAAAACAACTAAAACAACCACCACCTACTTAAAAATTGATTTAGTTTCATCAATCCAAGCTTGCTTCTCGTTTACCTTCGCTTGAATAATTGCTTGCAGAATATGGTGAATTGCTTCTTGTTCTCGACGAACACGAGCCTCCCGAGGTTTTATATCCCCTTTCATCCTTTTGATCTCCCTGTCTTCCTCTTCGATCTTTCTCAAATGGACTGCCTTCCTGTCCATCATTTTTTTCCACTCTTCTGTTAGTTCATCTATCTCCTTTTCCTTTTTTGCTATGGCGACCTCGATTTGAGGTGACATTTTTTCAGGAGTAGACTTAGGGTTTGATGACGATGCCATTTGTGGATGAAATGAGAGAAGAGAAATCAAGAGAGAAAGCAATTCAAAGAAAGAAAGCAAGAGAGAAATCAAGAAAGAAAGCAAGAACAAGTGTGAATTGTGAATTGCATATTACTGATATTTATGGATGAAATCTCAAACATGCCAGTGAATTTGAACCACAAATCGGTCTTCAAAGTACAATAATTGTGGAAAAAAACAGTAAAAGCATGCAAGATTCGTCTAAGTACAAGGGCTGAAAGTGTAAATTTTCAGGGACCAAAACTGTAAAATTTTGGTCCATCAAGGGCCATCGCGGGCAGGGACCAAAAGTGTCACCGCGGCCAAAGTTGAGGGGCTCCGCGGGACACTTTTGGCCAAAGGTCGTGCCACGTCAGCCCTATCCCGCGATCGCGGGCTCCATCGCGGGCCATTAGGGCATTTTGGTAAATCGCGAAATTTTTGTGGCATTTTGGTAAGTGTTGGTCAAACTTTTGGCATTTTAATTAATTTCCCTTTTAGAATGGATTCGATATCCAATACCAAATAAAAGAGATTTATTAAAAAGACTCTACGATGCAAAAGTATTTTCAAAATTCGATATGAAGTCAGGATTTTGGCAAATACAAATTCATGAACAAGACAAATACAAAACAGGTTTTAATGTGCATTTTGGTCATTATGAATGGAACGTCATGCCCTTTGGCCTTAAAAACGCTCCTTCAGAATTCCAAAATATCAAGAATGACATTATTATCCCTATAAGCAATTTTGCTATTGTTTATATTGATGATGTGTTAATTTTTTCAAAATCTTTAGAACAACATTTTAAACATTTAAATGTATTTTACGATCTAGTTCACAACAATGGACTAGTCATTTTTCCACTAAGATGATTTATTTCAAACTAATATTAGATTTCTAGGTCATGATATTGTTCAAGGAACTATTAAACCAATACAAAGAAGCTTAGAATTTGCTAATAAATTTCTAGATGAAATGAAATAAAAGACAAAACTCAACTTCAAAGATTTTTAGGATGTTTAAATTATGTTCATGATTTCTTTAATGATCTAGGTACTATATGCAAACCCCTGTATCAAAGACTTAAAAAGAATCCATCACCATGGACTCAAGAACACACAAATGTTGTCAAACATATTAAATAAAGGGTCAAATATTTGCCTTGTCTTAGTATACCACAACCTAATGCTAGTATCATTGTTGAAACTGATGCTAGTAATTTAGGATTTGGAGGAATATTAAAACAAAAAATTAACAAAGATTCTAATGAAGAATTAGTAAGATTCTTTTCAGGTGCATGGAATGATACTCAAAAAAATTATTCAACTGTTAAAAAAGAAATTTTAAGCATAGTTTTGTGTATCAAAAAATTTGAAGATGATTTATATATGAAACCTTTTTTATTACGTATAGACTGTCAATCTGCAAAACCCATTTTAGAAAATGATATCAAAAATGTTATTTCAAAACAAATATTCGCAAGATGGCAAGCATTATTAAGTAATTTTGACTTCCAAATAGAATTTATAAAAGGCAAAAATAATTCAATTTTTACAGGGGAAATGAACCAAAGAGAAGATCAAAAGATACAAAATTCTGAGAAAAAATTGCAGCTTTCTCCCTTCAAAGCAAACACTGCTCCTACTCCCTCATCATCTATTTTCCCTACACAAAATAGATTTGCTCCAATTACTCCTACCAAAGCTCAGCTTTCCTATTCCTCTCTAGTCCAAAAACCAGTTATCATTTCACCAAACAATATTCCCAAAAAACCCATTGTATTATCTAATACCCAAACCATCTCTACTCAAACTACCAAATCTTCTTCCTCTAAAGAAAATAGCTCATACTCCCCAAACCCTAATCAACAAACTATCAAGATCCTTGAAGAATACGAATTACGAATTTACAATCAAGGATTTAATTCTCTTACAGATTTCCTTTTCCCCAAAAACTCCATGTTCATAGGAAGCAGTATAAAACCAAGAGAGTATTATCAAGCAATCTTAGAAGATACAGGTTCTATCAAAGTTACTCATAATTTTAATCCTTCTGATAGATCCATCATAACATTTAGCAAGGTTCATATTCTTCATATACTATCTACCCAAGAATGGAAAGCCCGTCCTTACGTAGAAAAAACCCTCTCAAACTATCCAAAATACCCTTGTTATAATTACTACGATTATCAAGATGCTTGGTATAACCTTTTTTACCTCAAAAGCTATTCTCATTCATGGTTTATCTTTTTCGACAAAATTTTTGAATGTTCATACCCAAGATGGTTCAAATTCTTACGAAGTATTCCAGAAACTCTTCCAAATCCCATCTTAAAAGGCTTCCAAAAGTTCAAAGAAATCTTTTATCAAGATATTCCTGAGTTCGAACACCTTCTTCTATTCTCCATCCTATTCAAAATTCCATGGATTATTTCCTGGAACTTTTGCGTTACTCCTGCAGTTGGAAGTTCTCCAAGTCTCTTACAAAGAGTTGTTCGAGTCAAATGGTGGGATAATCTCCCTTCGAATCAAGTTCAAAGAATGACAGTCCAAGGAGTCTTAGAATTCTATTCAACAAACTATGAAGTCTCTACCACGACCCCACTACCTGAGACTCTCAAGGAGGTTCTAGAGGTTCAAGACACAGACAATGAAATGAAGAAATAAAGCAGTTTTTTGTTGCTAACTCCAAAGATGAAATCAAAAGCTTGATCATAAAAATCAAACAAGGTTCTCCAAGTAGCCCAAACAGGTCTCAAGAAACAGAACTATTTCAAGATTCTCAAGACCCGTATTCTGACATCAATCCTTATGATTAAATTTGTGTGTGTTTTGGTGAATTGTGTTATTATTCATATGTAGAGAATACACTCCTTCGTATTTTCGACTTTGTATTTATCAAAAGCTTGTTCAACGAGAAATTATCACAGGTACAAAAGTCAGGAACAATCAAATTGAGAAAGACAAAAGCTAAGACAAAGAAGTCAAAAGGAGATAGAATCAAGAAGGACAAAAGCAAGAAAAACAAAAGCTATGGCAAAGAAATCAAAAGGAGAGGGTCCCCTTTCTAAAAGTATCAAAAGATAGTCGGCCATGTGTTTTCAAAGGACAATAATAGCACAAAAAGCCAAAAGACTTTTCAAGAAAATATAATCGACATCAGATTCCCGGTAAAAGAATTCAATCAAGGAAGAATGACAGACAACTGCCGGTTGCCTTCAATTATTCAAGAGTCTCAAACAGCTTATATAAGGAGGCATTTTCAGAAGAGAAGGGCATAAGTTTTCTTCTCCACTCTTATAAATTCTCTCTATATTTTCAGAATGTTATGTCTAGAAGAAGTTCACTTAGATTTTCTACTTCTAGATGTTCAAAATCTCTAGACATAACATTCTGAAATCTAAGTGAACTTCTTCTAGACATAACATTATGAAAATATAGAGAGAATTTATAAGAGTGGAGAAGAAAACTTATGCCCTTCTCTTCTGAAAATGCCTCCTTATATAAGCTGTTTGAGACTCTTGAATAATTGAAGGCAACCGGCAGTTGTCTGTCATTCTTCCTTGATTGAATTCTTTTACCGGGAATCTGATGTCGATTATATTTTCTTGAAAAGTCTTTTGGCTTTTTGTGCTATTATTGTCCTTTGAAAACACATGGCCGACTATCTTTTGATACTTTTAGAAAGGGGACCCTCTCCTTTTGATTTCTTTGCCATAGCTTTTGTTTTTCTTGCTTTTGTCCTTCTTGATTCTATCTCATTTTGACTTCTTTGTCTTAGCTTTTGTCTTTCTCAATTTGATTGTTCCTGACTTTTGTACCTGTGATAATTTCTCGTTGAACAAGCTTTTGATAAACACAAAGTCAAAAATACGAAGGAGTGTATTCTCTACATATGAATAATAACACGATTTGAACAATAAAGAAATTGTCTACGAAGACAATTCACCAAAACACGCACAAATTTAATCAATAAGGATTGATGTCAGAATACGGGTCTTGAGAATCTTGAAATAGTTCTGTTTCTTGAGACCTGTTTGGGCTACTTGGAGAACCTTGTTTGATTTTTCTGATCAATCTTTTGATTTCATCTTTGGAGTTAGCAGCAAAAAACTGCTTTATTTCTTCATCTTCATTGTCTGTGTCTTGAACCTCTAGAACCTCCTTGAGAGTCTCAGGTAGTGGGGTCGTGGTAGAGACTTCGTAGTTTATTGAATAGAATTCTAAGACTCCTTGGACTGTCATTCTTTGAACTTGATTCGAAGGGAGATTATCCCACCATTTGACTCGAACAACTCTTTGTAAGAGACTTGGAGAACTTCCAACTGCAGGAGTAACGCAAAAGTTCCAGGAAATAATCCATGGAATTTTGAATAGGATGGAGAATAGAAGAAGGTGTTCGAACTCAGGAATATCTTGATAAAAGATTTCTTTGAACTTTTGGAAGCCTTTTAAGATGGGATTTGGAAGAGTTTCTGGAATACTTCCTAAGAATTTGAACCATCTTACGAACCATCTAGGGTATGAACGTTCAAAAATTTTGTCGTAAAAGATAAACCATGAATGAGAATAGCTTTTGAGGTAAAAAAGGTTATACCAAGCATCTTGATAATCGTAGTAATTATAACAAGGGCATTTTGGATAGTTTGAGAGGGTTTTTTCTGCGGAAGGACGGGCTTTCCATTCTTGGGTAGATAGTATATGAAGAATATAAACCTTGCTAAATGCTATGATGGATCTATCAGAAGGATTAAAATTATGAGTAACTTTGATAGAACCTGTATCTTCTAAGATTGCTTGATAATACTCTCTTGGTTTTATATTGCTTCCTATGAACATGGAGTTTTTGGGGAAAAGGAAATCTGTAAGAGAATTAAATCCTTGATTTTAAATTCCTAATTCGTATTCTTCAAGGATCTTGATAGTTTGTTGATTAGGGTTTGGGGAGTATGATCTATTTTCTTTAGAGGAAGAAGATTTGGTAGTTTGAGGAGAGATGGTTTGGGTATTAGATAATACAATGGGTTTTTTGGGAATATTATTTGGAGAAATGATATCTGGTTTTTGGAGTAGAGAGGAATAGGAAAGCTGAGCTTCGGTAGGAGTAATTGGAGCAAATCTATTTTGTGTAGGGAAAATAGATGACGAGGGAGTAGGAGTAGTGTTTGCTTTGAAGGGAGAAAGCTGCAATTTTTTCTCAGAATTTTGCATCTTTTGATCTTCTCTTTGGTTCATTTCCCCTGTAAAAATTCTCTTGATAAAAAATCTGGGAGAGAATTATTTTTACCTTTTATAAATTCTATTTGGAAGTCAAAATTACTTAATAATGCTTGCCATCTTGCAAAATTTTGTTTTGAAATAACATTTTTGATATCATTTTCTAAAATGGGTTTTGCATATTGACAGTCTATACGTAATAAAAAAGGTTTCATATATAAATCATCTTCAAAAATTTTGATACACAAAACTATGCTTAAAATTTCTCTTTTAATAGTTGAATAATTTTTTTGAGTATCATTCCATGCACCTGAAAAGAATCTTACTAATTCTTCATTATAATCTTTGTTAATTTGTTGTTTTAATATTCCTCCAAATCCTAAATCACTAGCATCAGTTTCAACAATGATACTAGCATTAGGTTGTGGTATACTAAGACAAGGCAAATATTTGACCCTTTCTTTAATATGTTTGACAACATTTGTGTGTTCTTGAGTCCATGGTGATGGATTCTTTTTAAGTCTTTGATACAGGGGTTTGCATATAGTACCTAGATCTTTAAAGAAATCATGAACATAATTTAAACATCCTAAAAATCGTTGAAGTTGAGTTTTGTCTTTTATTTCATCTAGAAATTTATTAGCAAATTCTAAGTTTCTTTGTATTGGTTTAATAGTTCCTTGAACAATATCATGACCTAGAAATCTAACATTAGTTTGAAATAAACTCATCTTAGTGGAAGAAATGACTAGTCCATTGTTGTGAACTAGATCGTAAAATACATTTAAATGTTTAAAATGTTGTTCTAAAGATTTTGAAAAAATTAACACATCATCAATATAAACAATAGCAAAATTGCTTATAGGGATAATAATGTCATTCATGATATTTTGGAATTCTGAAGGAGCGTTTTTAAGGCCAAAGGGCATGACGTTCCATTCATAATGACCAAAAGGCACATTAAAACATGTTTTGTATTTGTCTTGTTCATGAATTTGTATTTGCCAAAATCCTGACTTCATATCGAATTTTGAAAATACTTTTGCATCGTAGAGTCTTTTTAATAAATCTCTTTTATTTGGTATTGGGTATCGAATCCATTCTAAAACTTTGTTTAAAGGTTTGTAATTAATAACAAGTCTTGGAGAACCTCTTTCTAATTCAGCTGCATTCATGACATAAAAAGTTGAACAAGACCAAGGTGATTTTGATGGTCTTATGAGTTTTTTGTTTAGTAAATCTTGAATTTCTTTCTTACAGTGATCTTGCAATTCATTTGACATGTGAATAGCTTTAGATTTTGAAGGAATATCTTTTTCATTAAAATCTTTTATATAGGGTAATTTAACAGTATGTTGTTTTCTTTTCCAAAAAGCATTAGGAAAAGTAGAACAAACATTATTTTCAAACCTTTATTTGTCTTTTTAATTTTATTTTGAATATTTGGATCTTGTAGATTATCAAGAATTCTTTTATAGCTAATTTCATTGATTAAATATTTCGCTTGATTAACTTTATTGTTTAAGGTATTCAGTTCTGTATGGATAATTGGGTCTGTAAATTTAAATATTATTTCTTTATTTAAAATTTTTGTACAAATACCTTATTCAGTTACAGTAATTGGGTAAAGTTGATAAATAAAAGGTGATCCTAAAATTAAAGTCGAGGTTAAGTTTTTGACAAGGATTAAAGATGTTTTATAACAATAATCATCTTTACAAATATGAACATTAGAAACATTATAAGAAATGTCAAGTTTTGATCCACTAGCTGATGATAAACGATTTGAAGTTTTCTCATAATAAATTGTAGGAATGATCTGTAACGTCCCAAATTTCTCGACAGGCAAACAACCATAATAAACATTCGAATTACATAAAACCTTGTCTTTACGTAATCAATAATTCATATTAAACAAAATTGACAGCGGAAGTCTCTAAATCCACAGCCGAGAACTATTCTATACATATCGTAGACAACATCTTGGAGACGCCCTAAGCTCCAAGTCCTTTCTTATCGCCACCTAGTTCTTACTTGAAGAACCCATAGCACGCTTACCTGAAAATGGTTTAGTTTTGAAAAGCGAGGGTTAGACCAAAAGGTCTAGTGAATTCCCTCCGAAAACAACATGTACACAGTATAAAATCGTTTAGAAGAATATCATCGTAAACCTTAACATAACATCAGGCATGGTACTACACTGTATATAGGATCACATAAACATTCCGCGATTGGGGCCCAATGGGCTACCCTCTCGCCCTCAACCGGAGTCTACGCAAACTCCCCTTCCTAGAGCTTACGCAGACCCCCCTTTCTACTCGAAATAGGAGGAAACGAATTCCAACCTACCAGTCTGTCATAAACATCCAGGGGATCATCAGACCCCGAGGATCTATCTCTGATCCTACAGTGTAGACCGACTCCACATAGCACGTCATTCATTTCATAAAACATGCACATTTAAAACCTTAGTAATTCGTCAAGTACAATACATTTTCTCAAGTAAAAATAGGTATTTCATGGAAAACATGCATAACGGTTATAACATTTCATGCTCGTAAATGAAACCATAATCAGTCAAAATCATTTAACACATTAAGTCGTAAAAGGTTTAGGGAAACTCACGTTGCTTGACGTACAACGCACTTCTTAAATACTTCCAAGCTAACCCAAACGAACACCTAAGGCAATAGATTTGCGTCAGATAAATAGCTCAGACCTACTGTCCGGATACCCCTTTTTCCGGACACCCAGTTTTCCGGACACAACACTTTTCCGGACGCAACTCTTTTCCGGACGCAACACTTTTCCGGACGCTAGATTTATCCGGGCAAAACTACCCGGACACTAAGCTTATCCGGAGACTTCAACTACCCGGATACTAAGAAACACCCGGACACCCTCATGGAGCCCTTACCCGGACACCTGCAACCTATCCGGACACCACCGAAAACTGGTGTCCGGAAAACACGGCTGTTCGCACCCAGACCTATTAAAAGTGGTCATTAACCGATTTCTGCCATTAGATTGATTAGATAACTACAAGGGTTCATCCACTAACTCCAAATACCCAATTTAAACCATAATTACTCCCTTAAATCGGTTCATTAAGACAAAACCCATAAAACCCACTTTTTAGGAAATGTGGTTGAAAACCCAATAAATCCCTGATTTCAAACATAGAAATCCAAACTAACGAAGGAGGAAATACTAAATCACACATAATACGAATTAGGGAAGGATTACCTGAATGATCTCTCCTCTCCTTTGTTTTCTTCTTCATTTTCTTCTTCTTTCCTTGTTTCACGCCACCAACACCCACACAAGATAATTTCACTGATTTGTGCAAATGGGGGCTGCCCTAGATGTTTGTGCATTTATATACCTTCATCACATTACAGAAATGGCCCCTTAACTTAACTTTCATTTCTTTTATTTTGACCACCAAACTCCAAGACTCACTAGGATTTTGGGTTGTTACAACACTCCCCCCTTAAAAGAATTCCGTCCCCGGAATTCCTTATTGGGAAAAGATGCGGGTATCTTGCCCACACCAAAGCTGACACTTCTCCTAAGGTAAAACTACTTCTGACTCAGTCAACCACCTCGTTAAATTCGAAATAAGAAACCTTGTGCGCCCTTCCTTCAGTTCTTACGGTACTTCTAACTCGAAGGCTACTGTTCCTACTCGATCGGTCTTGACAACAGAAGATTAAATAAGGCTTCTCAAGTACCTTTGCTTCCCAAAAGGAGGAACCTGACGGAATCCTCCACTACCATACGAGATTCATCTACTAAGAAACGGTCACTCACTTGACAGCTTGGCACCTGGCCAACCCTGTACACCTCGACAACTCACAACCCAGAGTTCCTTCATCACATCACAACTCTCACCCTATACCACCCAACAATCGTCTATACAGATAGCGTTTCTCTTTCTCGGACCACCTAGACCACGGTTCGCCAACCGTTGCACATCTCCTTACCACCTCACCACTCCATACTTATACGTAACTAAGAGTAGGAAACTCCAACCCATTGCTGAAGTGTCCACCTACTCGAATTAAACCTATCCTGAAACACGACCATTCCTCGCTGATTGTCACGTTCGTCTAATCATAAAAACATAACTCCGGTTATCTTCACTCAACTGGGAGGAGTAACCATGGTCACACCATACTATTCTCACTAGTTTAATCACCGCACGACCAATTCGCTTAAACATTTCTCACAACGTTACTAACTTAATTCATTCAGTTGTCTCATCCACTTCTTTCCTGTACGAAAAATCGTACACAAATCCCTTCCTCAATACTCTTTCCAAAGGTTCGCACACTTATCAATGACAATCTACACAACACTGCACCTTTCGGCATCACCGTCAGGTTTACTACTTCCAACTTACTCACTTATTCCGACATACTATCTACACCTCCCCACGTTAGCGTGGAGCATTGCCCACCGAGCATTACTTGCCCCTCTCTCCCGACCTTTCCACAAGCTGGTAACGCTTTCTCATTACTCACATAACCAAACAGTTGCACCAAGATCTTATCTTAAGGCACTCAACCAAGCCGTCTTGAAACGAGATCAGTGTTCGACGTCGCTACACATTCTTTAATCTCCAACTTTTACATTCTCAGACATTTCTATCACACAAAAGCAACAATTCACATTCTTTAAGGATTTCACATCTATCCCACCACATTTTGACTAACACAACCCTCATCCTCTTTAAACTTCCAATGACCCTAAAGTAAGTTTCTTAGTAACGTCCCCTATTCACTCTAATAATCCACCCCCCTTGGATTCCCTATTACAAACGGATCTATTAATTTAGGAACACCCCGAAACTCGGGTTCCACAATTCTATCGATTAACCACCAAGATCATAAAATCAGGTAGATATATATATACAGTCATCCCGACTTTCCTACTTAGATTTACCTTAAATAATTCTTTAACAATCAGTGTGTTAATATCAATAACACTTCCCCAAGAATTCTCGGTAGAATTGTAACACACCCTGTAATAACAAATGAATGTCATTACTTAACAAATCTATAAAATTTTAATCAACCTACCAAAGGCTTATACCTCTATCATGACCTTTCAAATTAACTAATGATCATACTACCACTCCGACCCACAATCATCATCATGTCATTCTTTAAACATAACCAAAATTTCCAACTATTTCCTTCTAGGATCAATCCCTCACGCATAAGAAACAATTTTCATTCTTTAGCGATTTATCATCTACTTTACTACAGCTTGACTAACCTATTCATCATCTTCTTTAAACTTACTCTGCCTTCAAGAATATACTTACTTAACAACATACATAACCACAAAGCTTGGTCTCCACGCTGGGCAATCACCCATTTCTGCCCCGGCATTCCATCCCGATAACAGCCAAGATAAACACCAACTTACAAACCACGTACTTCAACAACTAGGATTGCAAAACGTACACTCTATCCAAAATCCCGAAAGGACCTCCCTCTAATCCTTCATCTTTCTAACATTGCCTCACTACATCACCGGCTGACACAGAGCTTGACAAATACTGTCACTACACATCCTTACACTCTTTGCCCATAACATCACACTGCAGACCAGATCTCTCATGATCATCCATACATAGTTTAAACTCTCCCTCAAAGTTACCCGCATGAAATCGAGCCTATCTCACTACTTAGTCCTTTCACAACTTGCTGAACTATAACTCACGAGTTCTCAATTAGCTCAAACACAGACATTCTAGCTAGCTCTTTACGATTCGAGCTTTTACGTAAGCTGGACACAGTCCTTCACTAAACGATAAAGTCTACACCCTCGCTTCGCTCGTGCTACTTACCTCATCATTCTATGAACCCTCCATACTTTGCAAGTAGAATGCTCATTCACAACACTAACTTCTCCTCCTCTTAACACCCCTACAAGGTGTTCTATCAACCTCCAATCTCCTGGTCCAAGACTTCGGTCTCGGCCACCTTACGCAACTGTCGACTTTTACAACAACAGATAACCTATAACTACTTTCTTAACTTATTCTTTAACAAGGGTTCCTTACGGAACTTAATCCGGCCAATATATCATAATCACTACATAATACGTCTCCCTCTTTTCTGAACTTACTCCTGTAACATCAATATTACAAACTCACCTCAAAACTCATATCCAACACCGTGGATATTTCGTTTCTTCCTCTCGACGCTACTCAACGGGTTTCTAATACCAACACCTCGATGACTTCTACTCCTTCCCCTGGGCCCAAACCGTCCCTCAACAACCGTACTTCCAGTTACCGAACAAGGGTGCAAACCCTCATACAACCGATACTATATTCCACTTCCGATTCCACCACTGTTCACCTTTCCTCTAGAACCCATATACTGCAACTACATACGTTCTCCCCTGACTTGTCCAACACCTTTCCACTCTCGGAGTTCCTTCTTAACTTATAACGTAATATTCTACGACCTAGTAGGTTCATAGCCTTCATGCATGACAATACAGTAAATAAATCCTTTCGCACATTTCATCATTTTAAATAAACGACGTTTGGAAAACACTTGGGTACACATGGCCCCATCACTCTTATAGCTTAAACGCCCTGCACAACGATTCGAGAATCGTTTTCATGCATCCTTCCGTGAACCTTAATCTTACTCAATTCCGAACGATGATATTACGGCGGTAATACGTTGAATGATAATCCTTTCATACGACACAATTTCGAAATAAATTACTGACACCAAGTAAACCAGTCGGTTCTCACACTCTTTTATATGATATCAATCAGTTAAAAAAATTCATTTGATTGTAAAAGTTTTGCTGGCACACGTCTTCTCTACCTTTTGTAATAATTTAACTTATCATGAAAAGTGTGAAATACTTTGCAATCGTTAGGCTCAAAATTTCATTGTGCAATGTGAATGAAATCACCTTTTCTTTAAACATATGCTTGCACCTTCCGACTCCTTTTCGATCAAATTTGATATTTACACATTTAATTTAAATCGTGAAAATTTTCATGTTATATTTAAGAAAGCTATGCATGAAACTCTACTTGCAATTGAAGGCTACTCACCCTAGCAAGGTCAACTGCTTTACCCACATAACTAATCCTTGACACTCTTCCTTCGACCAAGGGTCGCCCTCTCGGTCAAGCACTAACTTGATGTACATGCGTTCCACATCTCACTAACTCAACCATTTCACACTATATTCGCTTTGATCGACTATCTCACTTTCTACTTCTACATGCTTTCAATTCACTGTAAGTATCTTATTCCATTTGTCCTGTCAATGAAAAGCTTGACTAAAAGTCAGGGCTCCATTGATACTTTCAAGGTTTGACACAGTTCTATCTTACCATCCCAACTGATCTATCCCATGATTCCCATAACTAGGACTCTCCCGAAGCTAGAGTCTTACTCAAACTCAAACACTCATCCTCTCCAAATCCATGAAGAGCTACCGCTAGACGACTCATAACATTCTCTACAACATTTCTTCTCTACGATGTCTACATACATCACATCAAAATGACTATTACACGACATTTCCCCAAGCAATGGAGCTCGATATATCCTTCAGGGATCTTGCTGACCTATTCCTCCACGTTCTCCCAGTCGTAACGCTAAACTGAAAGAAACCGATAGTTAATCCTTGCTAGACATGACACAACAAATTTGCTATAAGTAAGGTATTGTAAGCACGCACATGTACCTGTAAGTTCGTAATTACACTGGCCAGGTGTAATCCCAAACTTACCTTACACATTTGTCCTAGGCACCTTATTCCTAAGCGCATTTATAATGATCGTTCCTAGAGGCAATCCTATGTCTCGGCTGCGTTCCTCATCTTACAGTTTAAGTTTAGGCCCGAATGGTCACCTAAATCCCTTAAACCAAGGCTCTGATACCATTTGTAACGTCCCAAATTTCTCGACAGGCAAACAACCATAATAAACATTCGAATTACATAAAACCTTGTCTTTACGTCATCAATAATTCATATTAAACAAAATTGGCAGCGGAAGTCTCTAAATCCACAGCCGAGAACTATTCTATACATATCGTAGACAACATCTTGGAGACGCCCTAAGCTCCAAGTCCTTTCTTATCGCCACTTAGTTCTTACTTGAAGAACCCATAGCACGCTTACCTGAAAATGGTTTAGTTTTGAAAAGCGAGGGTTAGACCAAAAGGTCTAGTGAATTCCCTCCGAAAACAACATGTACACAGTATAAAATCGTTTAGAAGAATATCATCGTAAACCTTAACATAACATCAGGCATGGTACTACACTGTATATAGGATCACATAAACATTCCGCGATTGGGGCCCAATGGGCTACCCTCTCGCCCTCAACCGGAGCCTACACAAACTCCCCTTCCCGGAGCTTACGCAGACCCCCCTTTCTACTCGAAATAGGAGGAAACGAATTCCAACCTACCAGTCTGTCATAAACATCCAGGGGATCATCAGACCCCGAGGATCTATCTCTGATCCTACAGTGTAGACCGACTCCACATAGCACGTCATTCATTTCATAAAACATGCACCTTTAAAACCTTAGTAATTCGTCATTCTTAGTTCATCAAGTACAATACATTTTCTCAAGTAAAAATAGGTATTTCATGGAAAACATGCATAACGGTTATAACATTTCATGCTCGTAAATGAAACCATAATCAATCAAAATCATTTAACACATTAAGTCGTAAAAGGTTTAGGGAAACCCACCTTGCTTGACGTACAACGCACTTCTTAAATACTTCCAAGCAAACCCAAACGAACACCTAAGGCAATAGATTTGCATCAGATAAATAGCTCAGACCTACTGTCCGGATACCCCTTTTTTCGGACACCCAGTTATTCGGACACAACACTTTTCCGGACGCAACACTTTTCCGGACGCTAGATTTATCCGGGCAAAACTACCCTGACACTAAGCTTATCCGAAGACTTCAGCTACCCGGATACTAAGAAACACCTGGACACCCTCATGGAGCACTTACCCGGACACCTGCAACCTATCCGGACACCACCGAAAACTGGTGTCCGGAAAACACGGTTGTTCGCACCCAGACCTATTAAAAGTGGTCATTAACCCGATTTCTGCCATTACATTGATTAGATAACTACAATGGTTCATCCACTAACTCCAAATACCCAATTTAAACCATAATTACTCCCTTAAATCGGTTCATTAAGACAAAACCCATAAAACCCACTTTTTAGGAAATGTGGTTGAAAACCCAATAAATCCCTGATTTCAAACATAGAAATCCAAACTAACGAAGGAGGAAATACTAAATCACACAGAATACGAATTAGGGAAGGATTACCTGAATGATCTCTCCTCTCCTTCATCTTCTTCTTCATCTTCTTCTTCTTTCCTTGTTTCACGCCACCAACACCCACACAAGATAATTTCACTGATTTGTGCAAATGGGGGCTGCCCTAGATGTTTGTGCATTTATATACCTTCATCACATTACAAAAATGGCCCCTTAACTTAACTTTCATTTCTTTTATTTTGACCACCAAACTCCAAGACTCACTAGGATTTTGGGTTGTTACATGATCCTTTCTTGGATACAATTCATATCAGCGCCACTATCAATAAAGGCAATGACAGTTATTTTAAATACATTTTCTATGTAAAGATTAATACTTGTATGCCATCTTTGATATGAAATATTTTTAGGGATTTTAATTTTTTTTATATTTGATTCTTCATTTGCAATCATTGTAACTTTAGGGATTTCATGTTGAATATTATTTTTATCCTTTTCAATTTTTGAGAGGCGTTCTTTGATGATCCTTATTTCTGTTTTAACTAAAGTTAATTCTTCTTGAAGTTCTTGAGTTGATATTGGTTTGGTTTTTTGAGAAAATCTATTAAAAACTTCTTGAAGATTGAATGACTCCGTAGTCGTTGAAGTACTTGTTTCTATTTTAGTATTATAATTGAGAAACTTTTTTGTAGCTTCATCTTTAATAGTTTGATCTGGAATTTTATCTAGTAGCTCGAGAATCTCTCTGTCTTCTTTTGTTATAACATTAATTTTATTACAAGTACAGTTTCCTAAACATTCACATGTTTCAGAGTCTGAATTGCTAGTTGAATATTCTTCTAAAACATTTAAGTCATTATTATCATAATCTGAAATGCTAGATTCATACTCTGAGCTTGAATATTCATCATTGAGAATTAATTTGCTTATTTGAGTTTTTAGTTGATCAGAAATTTGTAATTCATTGATCTTTTTCTTAACATAACAATTCTTTGCCATGTGTCCAGTTTTACCACATTTATAGCAAATAATTATATCTCTTGATTCAGTTTGCTTATGAGGTTTTTTGTTGAATTTTTTATATGGTTTTTTCTTATAATAATTATTAGTTCTATCATATTTGTTAGTTTTATCATATTTTGTCTTAAACCTTTTGCTAGAATATTTTTATTTGAATATCTTTTGGATTTGGACGATGTAGGAGCAGTTATATTTTCATAACCATATTGTTGACAGAAATTACCAAGTTCTTCTTTATTATTAATTTTGCCTTTCTTTATCTTGGCTTTAAGTTTTAAATCTGAACAGATAGCTAATCCTTCTTTATTAATGTAACCAGATATTTGTCCATAAGTTAATTCTGCATAAGGAATTTGATTATTATATTCTTCTCTTAATTTTTCTCTTATTCTTTCTGCAAAAAGTTTTGGTAAGCCTGCAATGAACCTTTCTTTCCAAAAGGCTTCGCTACAGTCTGGTCTTATCATTACTTTTGATAAAAACAAAACATATCTTTATACCATCTGTAATCTTGTAGTTTTCTACAAGTGGGGTTTAAGAGTATTTCTGAACTCTTTTTTTGAAATAGAGATGGATCTCCTATAAAGTGTTTTACAATATTAAAGAGAAGAGTAGCGATTATATCATCTTCTTGAGTTTGAGCTTGTTGATTGTTTTCAGTTTTGATAACAGTTTTCTTTGCATTAAGGACAATATGTTTATGATCTGCTATGTAATGATCCCACCAGTTTCTTAAAATACCTGTGAAACCTGATATGGGCATGCCTGCAATTTGTTTTTCATTATTGCCTTTAGTAAGATAGGAATTCGAGGCCATATTCATTTCTTGAATTATATTAAGAATTTGGTGTTCTGATAGTCCATCAATGTTCCATTCATAAACTGAAGAACCATCATATGCACTTCTATTAAGAGACGATGTGTCTTCAAATTGAACATATGGGAAAGTTGGTCTATGATAATAGTTTCTTGTTTGAGGGCGACCAGTACTAGTGGAATTGCCTTTAAAAGTTAATTTATTGGCAAATTGTTCATAAATTTGAGATATATCTTTTGATTCTGTATCTGAATCTGATTCTTGATTTAGAACATTTACATTTAAATTGCTTAATTTTTGTTCTAATTCATTAACTAATTTCTTATTATAACCTAGATTAGTATTGGAATCGGTTCAAATGAGAAATGCAAAATTTTTGAGAAATAGAGAAGTGATCTTGGCCATTTATTCGGTCAAGATCGGCGGCTTCGACCGAGAAGCAGCGGATAATTCCTCGCGTGGTTTGCGCGTGGTCTGCACAAGATAGAGGGTAGTTTCGTAAAAAATACGCGGGACGAGTTCATATATGAAGATGTGTGATTCATATATGAAGATGTGTGATTCATATATGAACCTTTGTGTGCATATATGAACCTTTGTAATTCACATATAAACTCTTTTTAACTAATTCATATATGAACCTTTGTGATTCAAATATGAACATTTGTGATTCATATATGAATCAGTTAATTTGTTCATATGAGAAGTAGTTAAAAACAAATTCATATATGAATCACAAAGGTTCATATATGAATACAAAGGTTCATATATGAATTAGTTAAAAAAATTCATATATGAATCACAAAGGTTCATATATGAACACAAATATTCATATATGAATCAGTTAATTGGTTCAACTGATTCATATATGAACCTACAGTTAATTAGTTTCATATATGAAACACAAAGGTTCATATATGAATCACAAGATTCATATATGAATTAGTTATAAAGAGTTCATATGTGAATAACAAAGGTTCATATATGAACGTATAGTTCATATGTGAATCACACAAATTCATATATGAACTCAACCCGTATTTTTTGTAAAAGTTACGAAATTGTTCTTCTATTTTTGGAACAGCCGCAACTGTTGACCAGTCAAAACCGCAACTTTTGACCAATTATAACCGATCTTGACCGAATAAATGGGCAAGATCACTTCTCTATTTCTCAAAAAATTTGCACTTCTCATTTGAACCTAAGACTATATATATATATATCTCGTAAAATAGATATAATGTTTAACCAAGTATATAATTTAATCAATGAATGTTACAAGAGATGATGTAAAATAATCTTTTAGACTAAGACCCATCTGATGACCCATCTGATTAACAGGATTGGATTGAATTTGGAAAGATTTGAAATTGAATTTCATTTCAAACTCATGTTTTGTTTAAAGAATTTTCTAGATCTATAATTGCGGGATCTCAGAGCATCCCCAACAGCTTCTCCAAAAAAATTTCAAAATGGAGAACCAAAATTCAAAATCTTCAAAAAAAATTACATCCGTGTCCAACATATTCCTCATTTTGGAGAAAGAAACAATGATTATAATATTAAAATATATTGTATTCATCTATTAAAATATTATTTCTCTCTCTAAATATTTTTTTTAAAGATTCCTATTGGTGCTCTCATTTAGTAATCATTTTTGGGGTTAACTCCATATTTGGAGAAAAACTCATCTCTCCTACTTTCTCCATTTTGGAGATAGTTTGGGGGAAGCTGTTGGAGCAGAAAAACAACTCAAAATCTCCATATTCTCCATTTTCTCCAAAATGGAGAAGCTGTAAGTGGTTGGTATTTCTCATGGATTTTTGGGATTTGTATTTATAATGTTTTAAAATATATTAAAAACATTTGTTTTGTAATAATCATTTAATGAAAGGTAATTTAATTATTTTTATAGTTATTTATAAAGAATGAAATTTCATTTCATTTCAAATCTTACAAATCCAATACACCAAAAATCACAAATCATTTCAAATCCAAATCCCTCAATTTCAAAATCTTTTCACAAAATCTAAATCCCTCAAAATAATTTCATCAAACCAAATATATGTCCCCCAAATGAATAAAACAATTATACAAAAATGATAATTTGATAAACTTTAATATATATATATATATATGAGTTTTTTACCCAATATTCAAATTAGCAAGACATGTTCAACCACCATCGATAGTTTCTGTATTGTTCAAACATAAATTGCGAATTTTTTAATGAAAAATTACATTAACTTTCAATTATCAGTTTATAAAATTCTCCTAAAAGGGGCATCGTGGCTCAAGGATCATGTGTGACATCACGTTAAGCCCCATGACACGTCTTGGTCCAATATATGATTTTTGTAACACAGTACCTAATTCATTTTTTTCAGATTTTTCAATATCTTACTTTTTAGATTTTAATATATAACTCAATTTAAATTATTGAATATTATTATATATTGAGTAATAATATAATATATATATATAGTATTAGGTTCATTTGAGAAATAGAGAAGTGATCGTGACTCTTCGATTAAATGCGCTGATTTTGAACACGAAAGGGTATTTTGGTAATTAGTCATCCCGTTTACAAAAAACACGGGCTGAATTCATATATGAATCTGTGTGATTCACATATGAACTATGGGTTCATATATGAACCTTTGTAATTCACATATGAACTTTTTATAACTAATTCATATATGAATCTTGTGATTCATATATGAACCTTTGTGTTTCATATATGAAACTAATTAATTGTAGGTTCATGTATGAATCAGTTGAACCAATTAACTGATTCATATATGAATCTTTGTGTTCATATATGAATCTTTGTGTTCATATATGAACCTTTGTAATTTACATATAAACTTTTTTTAACTAATTCATATATGAACCTTAATGATTTATATATGATTTTTTTAACTAATTCTCATATGAACAAATTAACTGATTCATATATGAATCACAAAGATTCATATATGAATTAGTTAAAAATATTTTATATGTGAATTACAAAAGTTCATATATGAACACAAAGGTTCATATAAATTCGCGCAAGATGTGGCGCGAGGCGTGGCGCGAGGTGGCAAGTCGCGGATCATTAATGATTCACAACTGTTAATCATATGTGATTCATAACTGTCAATTGCTCCTCCAGATCAGTTGTGAATCACATGTGATCCACAACTGCCAATCACATGTGATTCATAACTGTCAATTGCTCCTCACGTTCTCACGTTTTGGTGCGCTCCTCGTTTGAACCTTCCCCTCTCTCTATATATATATATATATATATGTGTAAAAATATATAGTTTACAATTTAAGTGTTATATGTTGTCTAAAGTTGGTGCGTTGGGGCCTTGGGCATTGCCACAAAGGTGAAGAATATTCTCAAGGAGCGTGCCTTAACTTTTACAAAGTTAGGTATATTTTGAAGATATTAATTTTGAAGTTTACGACAATATGTAATTTGTATTAATATATTTAAAGCAATAAAATGGCATAATATCAAGAGTAAACTCTAATTTTGGTTCCTAAGGTTTAGTGAAATCTTTTAAAATGGTACGTGAACTATGATAAGTTTAAAAATTGTTCTTATGGTTCTTATTTTGTTCTGAAAGTGGTCCATTATCGCTAACTCTGTTATAATTGTCGGTCAGAATCAAGGGTAAACTTTTCCAACGTCCCTTTTTCTCTCTTTTTGCATTTTTTTTTGTAAAACCCATCGAACCATAGGGACCAACTCTATAATTAACTCATATATATATATATATATATATATATATATATATATATATATATATATATATGCGTGTGTGTGTGTGTGTGTGTGTTAGAGTTTACATAGGGACCGTCGAGGACTCCGTCATGACCTCCGTTGTTGTTTACACATCACTCTGACCTCAATCATCGGCCAAACAACGACGATCCAATCCCGCCACTATGACCCAATCTATGCGAAGAACATGGACAAATAGGGGAGAGAAAGGGTTACATGTGATTTGATCAACATCCATACGTTTGTTTGGTCCCTGTGAGTTACCCCTGAGAGTTGCCCATGTTAACCTAAACAATTTAGTTGGAAAAATCGTCTGCTCTGTAGGTCTTTCTCATGGACGGACCTGCAGGTGGGCATAAGGTGGCACGTGCCACCATATTAATTCTCTGACAAAGGGTAAATTTTTGTTTTCGTGAAAGTGCCACCGTATCGATTTAGGAGGTGCTATCGTATTATTTTGGAAACTACAAGGGGTGCACCTAAACTGAAAAAAGACCCAAATCTTATACCCATTCAACAAAAAAAAAAACGAGAAAATCTCTTGGAATCAACAAAAAATACCGAAAAAATCTCTTGAAATCGATAAAAAAAAAACTTAAAAATCCCCCGAAATCAAGCAAAAAACGTTAAAAATCTCTCGAAACGCCGGAATTTGGGTAAAAACAAATCGGACGACATAGAACGTCGGTAAAAAGATGAAAGACACTTCGATAAAAATCGTATGAAAAAATATGGTGCCACCGTATAACAAATTTTCTGGGTCCGTCTCTGGTCTTTCTACATGTGCATATATGTACTTGCACATATGCACATGTACAAACAATAACACATGCACACATGAATATGTGCACATATTGCACTCATGCATCCATGAATATGTGCACACATGAATATGTGCACATATGCACACATGTATGTGATTTTAAAAAATGTCCTCTTATTGTTAATTTTGTGCACATATGCACACATGCAGACATGCATATATGCAGACATGAACATATGCGTATATGATTATTTTCCTAGATGAACATATGCATATATGATTATTTGCAGACATGAACATATGTTTTAACCTTCTTCGAACTCAAAGGAAAAAAACGACTGCTAATTCGTGATGAAGCTTAGACGATGTTTAATCTTCAAGAAGGGTGTGTGTGTGTGTTTAATTGTTGCATTTGCCGTATATGAATATCATATACTTAAAAAAAAGACATAAAGAATAAAGATCTGATCTTGATGTGTAAAAGAAGGTAAATATTTTTTGGATAATTACCATTATTAATTATGCAATTAAAATCAATAGATAAACACAAAAATAAAACAAAATACCTAACAAAATTATAATAAATGGAATCTTGAATTAAAATACCAATTTTACCCTCAAACAATCTTCAAGGCATGGACATGAACATCAAACTAAAATGAATTTTGATTGGTTGAGAGTGGTTAACACGGTTAGTACTAATGAGTTGGTAAACAAAAGTAGAGGACCCTATATATATTAGGGTTATTTACGTAGTTGGTTTTTAAAGTTTGATTGTTTTTACAAAGAAAAAAACAAAAAGGAATTGCAAAAATAGGGGGGGGATGGTTGGATGATTTTACCCTTGGCTCTGACGAACATTTATAACAGAGTTAGTGATGAGGGACCACTTACAGAATAAAATGAGAACAACAAGGAAAATTTTTATAAACTTATCAAAGTTTAGGTCCTACTTTCAAAGATTTCACTAAACCTCAGGACCAAAATTAGAATTTACCCTCAATTGAAAAAAGGTTATCAATCGATTCAAACACTGTCTCTTAGGGAAGCATGATATGGGTTGTAATTTTACAACACTGAGCTAGTTTTCATCCATCATAGATATAGGTTTGGGATCTGGTGAGAATGAAAGTTATGGTGAGAAGGGTAAGAATAGATCTTCACCGGACCAATCCCCATATCAAGTGCGATTCATGAGTGGGTTTGAAATTAAAAGTGATCAAGGGTCCATATCTCTCCTTAACTTCTCAACTTAACTCTTCATCCCATACGATCCTTCATCCATAGATATATAATAATATGGATCAATAGTTAATTTTGTTGGTATGTAATAAAAAGATAACATACAGTAAATCATAAACCACTTTACCTCTTAGAGTAGAAGTCAAATCAGCATACCCCCCCCCCCCCCCCTGCTGACCCCACCTTAAATAGGATATATTGTGCTTGCTTGCGTTGGTTTGGTTTTATAACAAGAAAGTAACATGATTTAAGTGTTGTTCGGTTCGTTTTCTATTAAGACCTTGTTGGGTCACCAAAGATTTGAAATTGACTCACCGATGTTTCTCCTAAATCTTACTTAGAATATTTTAGAATGGTTCTTTACAATGACTTGTACAAGATAGCAAATGTTCGGTGAAGTCGAAGATCAACCGAAACCAAGCTTGAAGATATTCTCATTGTAGAAATGAAGAATAACCTTCTCAACAATCAACAAGTCATTATCCACCAATGGTCCTCATACATCGGTGGACATCTCCCACCGACCATCCCTTGATCGGCCAACCCAAGACCCACCGATGGTTGTGTCACACATCGGTGGATATATCTCATCGATCTTTCTGATGATCGGCCAAAGATGAGTGCCACCGATATGAGATTTAAATTGGTGGGATCTCAACTATATTCACAGATGTTCTCAATTGCAAACTCCAAGGCATTCATATCGGTGGAACATTATCGGTGGAATTGTCTTGGAAGACACATCAAGAAGATCATTTATTATGGGACAATATCTATTGCCAGGTAAAAGTGACTATTTGTTGTTTTATCCATTATATGATAAAGTCTCAATCAGCATGGGTATTCTTCCTAGTACCAAGGAAAAGGTGATAAAGACACATCAACTTTTCAGAAGTCAACACCTACATTTGAATCTCCTGATGATAAGTGTCCTAAGCATTTAATGCTTCCCACACTATAAAAGAAGGAAGGAGCTCCCATGCAAGGTTACGCTTTCTGGAAGATTTTCTAAGTGCAAGAATTCTCCATTTTGCTCAAGAACTTTATAGCTTTGTTCTAAGTGTTGAAGTTGTTTCTTTTTCAGTATACTTTGTGAAAGATTGTTAGAATAGTTTATATGTTCTTTTCCGCAACAGTCTTTAGATTCTATGTGTAATTCTTGTTGAAAGTTTTTCAATAATAGAATTAAAATTGTGAAAAATCTGAGTATTGTATTCAACACCCCCCCTTCTACAATACTTGTTAAGCCATCTGGGACTAACAAGTGGAATCATAGCAGAAACTGCTAAAGAGATATGGACCACACTATGTGTACTGTACGAAAGTACAGAGGAAGTGAAGAAGAGCAAAAAGATTGCTCTCATCAGAAAGTATGAGCTCTTTGCTCATGAGAAAGGTGAATCTCTCCCTAGCTACTATAACCGATTTGTTAGGTCTAGAGTTTTGTCAAAAACACAAGTGTTGAGTTCTGAGTAAGAAGACTAAAGAAGACTCAGAAGACTCAGAAGTTCTGAGTAGAAGACTCAGAAGTTCTGAGTGAGAAATCTCAAAAAGATTCTAAGTGTTGGATTCTGACTAGAAGATTCAGAGTTCTGAGTAGGAGACTCAGAACTTCTGACTATGAAGACAAATGTTCTGAAGCGCTTATTCAGAAGTATGTTCAGAATTCATATCTTGGGATATTCTCTGTTATATTCAGTTACTAATTAGAACACGTGTAATTGTTCTATTAGTCTGTTTCTTATATGTACTGTAGCTTTAGCTATTCTCTACAGTATATATAGGAGTTAGCAACTGTAGCTAACGGAATCTTTGAGAGAATCTTTGATATAATCTTTGGTGAATCCATTTAGAGAAATACATTGTAATATCTTGTAATTCACAGATTGTTAATAAATCATATGACCCGTTGCTGTGAATACGATCTTGAATGTTCATATTTGATTGTAAGAGTGTATCCTGAATTTTCAATTGGTATCAGAGCCAATCAACAAACAAATTCGTCCAAGAGTGTGTTTGATCGCGTTCTTGAAGTTTCTTGATCAATTCGACAATTGATTCCGCTGCTGCTAACAATTCTTGAATTCCTAACAATTCTTGAATTCATTTCTATCATTGATTCAAGAAATTTGAATTTGTCTTTCTGTTGAATCGATATCTTACAATCTAGTCATCCAAAGATTTTCTCTCTATGCTGATTAATTCTCAAAATTAAACAGAGATCACAGGTATGTTTTCGAAATTCTTGATTGGTTTCTTGATCAAGGTGATTATATCTGCTGCATGTTGATTAGTATTCAAATTTTTTGTTGAAAAGAAGATTTCATTAATTCATGTACTCTAACTGTTTGATGAAATGCATGTGACAGATTTGATTAATTCTTGCATGTTTTAGATTTGTGTTGATTCTCATTTTTGATCATAATTCATAGTTGATATTCGAATTTGTCATTTCATCATGCCTGAGATTATTGAAGTTTTTGTGAGACCTGCAATTTCTATAACCAGTTCAGACAATTTACAAAAATTAAGTCCTGTAAAAGCAAAAGAAACAATTTCTGAACCAAAAACTGAGATTGTTCATTTTGAAAGCAAGATTGCTAATCTTCAAGCAAAACAAGACAAATATGCAAAAGTTATAAAGATTTTGCAAAAAGAGAAATCTGATTTTCTAAAGGATTTTGAAAAGGTTCAAGAAAACATAAAGTTGTTAGAAAAAGAGAATGTTGATTTGAAAGAGAAAGGCAATTTTAGAAGAAAGATGTTGACAGAGTCTGAAAATAGAATTAAATCATGTGAAATGAAAAATTGTCAACTCTTGAAACAGATCTATGATTTTGAACAAGTTCTTATACTTGAAAGAGTGAAATTTGAGAAAGAGAGAAGAGACTTTCAAATTGAGAGGAAAGGTTTTGAAACAAAGTCTGTTGAATTATCTTTGAAAATTTCTGATTTGGAGAAAATTCTTGCAAAAGAAAGAAAAGAATTTGAATGCAAGAAAAATGTTTTTCAAAAAGAAAAGAATGGTTTTGAGAAAAAGAAAACAGGAATGTTAAATGAGTTTTCTGTAAAAATCAATGAGTTGGAGAAAGAGTTAGAAGATGGAAGGAAAGAGACTGAAAAGAAGAAGGTAAATGGTTTTAAAGAAAAATGCTTAAAAGATGAGTTTGAGAAGGAAAAGAAAGTTTTTCATTTGGAGATAAGGAGGCTTATTAAGAAATTATCTGATTTATCAACTAAAATCATGATAGAGAGGAAGTACAAATCTGATTTGCAGTCAAGGTTTGATTTGTATGTTAAAAAATGTAGGGAATTTGAAACGAAAGTTGTTGACAAATCAAATCATAGTTCAAAAGATCAGATTCGTTCTTCTAATCTGTTTTATGATTCTGCTATTGATAAATCTTATAATTGTTCTTTTAAAAAGATAAAAATGGAATGGAGAGTTAAAGGAACAACTTCCAAGAAAGAAGTGCCAATATCAAAGGTTCCTAATTCAAATGTCAAGAAGAACAATACATTTCAAAGAAAATCTTTTGTTAAACCTGATGTGATTTATTCTGTAAATCAATTAGTCAGAATTGCACAAAAGAAACTTTGTTGTTCATATTGTGGAACTGATGACTTTGTAAACAAAAGGTACAGTCAGCATTGGTTTGGTTCTTATAGAATATCTGCATATGCTACTGCACCTAACAAACCTGGACCCAAGTTCATATGGGTACCAAAGTCAACTTAATCTGTTTTGCAGGTTATTCATGTGTAGAGCTGAATGAATGATCCATACCGACACATGACTGAAAACAGATGTTGTGCTTAATTGAGAATTTTGACTTTTGGATAATTCAGTCCAAAACTCGGTCTGAATGTGATTATGGACTTACAATTGGTCTCATCTTGATTATGGATTTCTGATTCATACAGATCAATTTGTTGATTTTGAAGCATTTTTTTTAAAAAAAAAATTCAGTTACTGTGATGTAATCGAACTCATAGTTGTGGGTGTTTTTAGTAGAAAACATTTCAGAGAATGTGTTCAGAATCACATTTTAAGCAACCCTGCAAATTTTGGTTGAAAAATTCTGATTTTTGAGCAAGTTATGGTGATTTGAAGTTCAGAATGTTCAAAAATCACAAAATCCAAACATTTTTCTAAGGCATTTTCTCTGGATAGTTTTATCAGAATTCTGACTCTGTTACTCAGAAGTTCTGACTCTACTACTCAGAAGTTATGATCCTACTACTCAGAATTCTGACTCAACTAATCAGAATTCTGACTCTCATACTTCGAATTTTGAACAAGTTACTCAGACTTCTGACTCTACTACTCAGAATTCTGACTCAACTAATCAGAATTCTGACTCTGATACTTAGAATTTTGAGCAAGTGACTCAGAATTCTGACTCTTCTAATCAGAATTCTGACTCTACTACTCAGAATTTGAATTTTTGATATCTAATGAGGAATCATCGTAGATGATTACCAAAATCTCTTGATTTTGCAGAATTATCTTGATTTCAGAGGAAGTATTGACTCAAAATTTGATCTGATTCTTTCAAGATAAAGTTCAAAACCCGTGCTTCAACGTTTTAGGTTTTTGAACATATCAGTTCAAAACCCGTACTTAAATGAAAATGGCTTCTGAATAATTCAGTTCAGGACCCGTACTTCAGAGACTAAGACTTCTAAACAAATCAGTTTAGAACTCATATTTCTCAGGTGATATCCTTAACTGTCATATTTTTCTGTTTCAAGGAACAAGTGGTGAAAGGTAACATTGCATTATGTTTTATTTCTATTGCTTTGAATGTTTGAATCTTAACAAATTTAATTCAATGATATGAATTTTTTTTTAATTTTCATTCAATGAATAAAATGTGTGTCAAAGAGTGATTTTACAAGTATGTTGTATTATCTGAGCTATATTTGTTTCAACTTTCACTTCTGAAATAAATCAAAAGGTAAGCAAAACATGAATGAAATTATACTGAATGCTCAATGTTATGTAAATTTAGACTTATATAGAATATAATGTTCAAAAAGCCTAGATGTCAGAATGATGGATGGAAACGAAAATATGGGGGAAGTACTACGTTTTAGAACCAAGTGATTGAGATACATTATATATATATAAAATTACTTAGTTTGAAAGTTTGTACCTGTGGCCTTTCTGGTTTGGGAGAGTAAGTCCTAAGGGGTGCTCGACACCTAGTCCCTAAGATCAACTGGTCTGGGATCGGCTGACCCAAATCCTGCAATAGAACCAGATAGAAAGCCATGTTCTACTGGTACAAATGGGTTTAAGATATATCGATGTGGCCTTTATGGTTTGGGAAATTAAGTTCCAAGGGGTGCTTGTCACCTAGCACCTAAGACCAACTGGTCTGGGATATGCTGACCCAAATCCTGCTATAGAACCAGATAGAACGTCATGTTTAACGATGTATCTTATTCTTACTAAACTTTTTGATTAAAAGATGCCAATGTGCACAAAATTAAAAGATGTCAATGAGCACAAAAGAAAAGATGCCAATGAGCACACATCTCTTGAAACTTTGGGAAAATACAAAGTCGCAATAAACCTGTAAATTTGTGAAAATCCTGATTTTGGACAAATAGTGTGAGTAGAGCAACGTATTCGTATATGTTTTTAGAATTGCATATGCTTGAAGCTAATCATATTTCGCATGCTAAGCACACCAAATAGATTTAATAAAGGGATTGAAACTGAACATTTTTAACTTGATATGCAATGATGACTTGTATTTGAATCCAAACACATGCATTTGATTTCATTTGATTGAAAAATCTGATAAATTTCATTAAGTTGGATTTCTTTTGTAAAATTTTCAAATGATCAAATGTTAGTAGTTATCAAGTGTAGTTCAGTGAATCTTATTTTTCTTGTATAAATGTTTTCATTAAAGCACTATATTTGAAATGAATAATTTTAATGAAATATATGCATAATTTCAGGGGGAGAAAACAAACTGCTCCAGAATTCTTATTTTGAGGGGGAGCAAGGTTATTCATTAAGGAGGAGAAAAAGCATAGACTTCATTCGAAGAAAAAGCATCGATAAAGTTTTGAAAATCAAGGGGGAGAAAAGCTAAAGATTTTGAAGATGATTTTGCTTTCCAAAACTTTAGGGGGAGAAAAGCTAAAGATTTTGAAGATTGATATGGTTTTTGTACAGAAATAACAAAAGAGAGAAATGTTATTTTAAGAAGAAGAAGAGGAAAAGGAAACTGATCGGTTGTTTCTTATAAAGAAATCTTATGAAAGCTGAAATGAAGATGAGAATTGTCATTTCAAGGGGGAGCAAAGAAAAAGCAAATATATAACAGAAATCAATTTGGAAATAGTTGCTGCTGCTGATTAAAGACTGACCAGAAGTTGTTAACTCAGATTATTCAGAATTCTGAGCAAAAGTTGTCAAAGCATTCAGAAGTGCTCCTTCTGAAGATTGTTCATGCTCTAAGAATTTGATGATGAATAGTACAAGTGTGTTTGACAAAAAGGGGGAGATTGTTAGGTCTAGAGTTTTGTCAAAAACACAAGTGTTGAGTTCTGAGTAAGAAGACTAAAGAAGACTCAGAAGACTCAGAAGTTCTGAGTAGAAGACTCAGAAGTTCTAAGTGAGAAATCTCAAAAAGATTCTAAGTGAGAAATCTCAAAAAGATTCTAAGTGTTGGATTCTGACTAGAAGATTCAGAGTTCTGAGTAGGAGACTCGGAACTTCTGACTATGAAGACAAATGTTCTGAAACGCTTATTCAGAAGTATGTTCAGAATTCATATCTTGGGATATTCTCTGTTATATTCAGTTACTAATTAGGACACGTGTAATTGTTCTATTAGTCTGTTTCTTATATGTACTGTAGCTTTAGCTATTCTCTATAGTATATATAGGTGTTAGCAACTGTAGCTAACTGAATCTTTGGAGAATCTTTGATAGAATCTTTGAGAAAATCTTTGATATAATCTTTGGTGAATCCATTTAGAGAAATTCATTGTAATATCTTGTAATTCACAGATTGTTAATAAATCATATGACCAGTTGCTGTGAATACGATCTTGAATGTTCATATTTGATTGTAAGAGTGTATCCTGAATTTTCACGATTCAACTCTCTTCTAAATGATCTGAAGTTATTGGGCAGAGTCTATGATAATGAGGAAGTCTTATGCAAGTTCATGGACTGTCTCCCTGAATTTTGGGAGAACATATGCACTTGTATCAAGACTACCAAGGACCTTGAGTACATGTCCTTAATTGTCCTGTATGGAACTCTCTTCAACTTTGAACAAACCAAGTTACAAAGGAAATCTTTCATTAAAGAGATAAAGTGCTCCTCTATAGCCCTTGTCAGTGAAAATTCCAAGAAATCTCAAAGTGTTCCTCGAATCACCTATCCTTCATCAGACTCTGACAATGACAGCCAAAATAACTCTACCCACCAAACTGAGGCATATCTAAGTGATGCTGATGATGAAGGTGAGGAAACCTCGGTTGAGCAAATGTCTGATGAAATGGCTATGATGGCTGGTTTCAAGAACAAGTCTCGTCCTTTTAACAAATCTGGAACTTTCAGAAAACCCTCTTCTTCAACAAAAACTCCCTCTTCTGATAAGTCAAATGAGGAGTGTTTTAATTGTGGTAAGAAAGGACATTTTGCTTCTGAGTGCAGAAGTAAGCGCGTGGGTCAACTGGGTGCTCGACATCATACTCTCAGGTTTTTTAGCACCATCAAATCTGGTATTTGGATAGTGGGTGCTCACGTCACATAACGGGAAACAAATCTCTTCTCATTAACTATGTGTCTGAAAAGGGTCCATCTATAACATTTGGGGACAACTCTAGAGGTTACACCAAAGGATATGGAACCCTCACCAACGGATCTGTCACCTTCAACAAAGTTGCATTTGTTGAAGGCCTCATGCATAATCTGTTAAGTATCAGCCAACTGTGTGATTTAGGATACAAAGTTATCTTTGAACTTTGTATATGTACTATTGTTGACAAAAACATAAAGTGGTTCTCTCTTGGAAAAGCATGGAAAATGTCTATATCATTGATATGGGACAAAACAACAATTCATCCAGTGTATGCTTTGTGTCGGATGACACAACCAAAAAGAATTGGCGGTGGCATAAACGTCTATCTCATCTAAACTTCAAGACTCTCCACAAAATTTCAAACAAAGAGCTAGTGACTGGGATGCCAAAGTTAAACTTTGTCAAAGAAAAGATGTGTGATGCTTGTGAAAAAGGAAAGCTCACTAAAACTTCCTTCAAGACCAAGCAATGCTCTTCCATCACTCTTCCACTACAAATGCTGCACATGGATCTATGTGGACCAGTCAGCACTCCCAGCCTAGGTGGCAAAAGGTACATTCTTGTAATTGTTGATGAATTTACTAGATATACTTGGGTCTCTTTTCTCAGGTATAAAAGTGATGCAACTGAAGAAATCATCAACTTTGTCAAGAAAAATGAAGTCCTGAATGGACAACTTGTACGATCGGTGAGAAGTGATAATGGCACTGAATTCAGAAACAATGCTCTTGAAAACTTCTTCAATGAGAAAGGAATTTCTCAAAATTTCTCAGCTGTCAGGACTCCTCAGCAGAATGGAGTCGTGGAAAGGAAAAACATAACTCTATGTGAGGCTGCAAGATCTATGCTAAGTGAATCAAATCTTCCCACCTATTTTTAGGCTGAAGCTGTTAATACTGCTTGCTTTACCCAAAATAGGTCGGTGATCTCCAAAAGGCATAATAAGACCCCTTATGAAGTTTTCCATAGCAGAAAACCAAATATAGGTTTTCTTCATGTCTTTGGCTGTGTGTGCTTCATCCTGAATGATCGTGACAATCTTGGGAAATTTGATCCCAAGGCCGATGAAGGAATCTTTGTTGGGTTCTCCTTATCCTCCAAAGCATATCGTGTGTATAATCTCAGGAGAAAATGCATTGATGAGTCCATTCATGTAAAATTTGATGACCTAAGATCCTCATCCCTCTCAAATGATGATGATGAATTACATCGGTGGATTTCATCATGCATAGGTGATGCTCCTATAGCTAATCCCACCGATGCATCTTCCATACCATTCACTCCCTCAAATCCTTCCTCCTCAAATAACCAAGTTGGGTCACCTTCCATAGTGCCCGATACTTCACCCACCGAAATTGACCCATCTGCCACCGAAATTCAGCCTCCCACCTTTCCTCAACCTTCCACCGAAATTCCTGACTCCACTCCTGTAAATCAAAATCTTCCATGAACCTCCACACAAAATATTCCACCACCTTTACCTCCTGCCAAAAAATGGACCAAAGATCACCCCATAGATCAAATCATTGGTGATCAACAAGCTGGAGTCCAAACACGAAGAGGAGTTGGAAACATTTGTCTCTATGTGAACTTTCTCTCTCTCATTGAGCCTAAGAAGATTGAGGAAGCTCTAGCAGATCCCTGTTGGATCACTGCCATGCAAGAGGAACTTTCTCAGTTCGAAAGAAACAAGGTTTGGAGATTGGTTCCTAGACCTCCAAAGAAGATAATCATTGGAACCAAGTGGGTCTTCAGGAATAAAATGGATGAAGAAGGTACAGTTGTCAGAAACAAATCCAGACTGGTGGCTCAAGGATACAGACAGGAAGAAGGCATTGACTATGATGAAACATTTGCCCCTGTTGCAAGACTTGAAGCCATAAGAATCTTTCTGGCTCATGCTGCCTACCGAAATTTCTGGGTCTTTCAGATGGATGTCAAAAGTGCCTTCCTCAATGGGGAACTTGCAGAGGAAGTCTATGTGAAACAACCACCTGGTTTTGAAGACCCAACACATCCATACTATGTGTATAAATTAGACAAAGCTCTCTATGGTCTCAAGCAAGCTCCACGTGCTTGGTATGACACTCTTGCTGATTTTCTTCTAAAGAATGGATACTCCAGAGGTAAGATTGACAACACTCTCTTTATCAAGAAGACCTTAGGTAATCTCATTCTTGTTCAAATTTATGTAGATGACATCATCTTTGGTGCCACTGATGAATCACTATGTGATGAGTTTGCCTCTCTCATGATGAGTCAATATGAGATGAGCATGATGGGAGAGCTCACATTCTTTTTAGGCCTTCAGGTCAAACAAACTTCAGAAGGGATTTCATAAATCAAAGTAAATATATTCGTGACCTTCTGAAGAAATTTAACTTCTTAGATAGCTCTCCTATGAAAACTCCCATGGAACCACCCTTGAAAATTCATGCTGATCCGGATGGTAAGTCCGTTGATGTAACGAATTATCGTGGGATGATTGGTTCTCTTCTCTATTTAACGGCTAGCAGACCGGACATTATGTTTGCTACTTGTCTATGTGCCCGTTATCAGGCCAATCCAAAAGAATCTCATTTGGCTGCTGTAAAACGGAATTTCTGGTATCTAAAGGGTACCATGCACCTGGGTCTTTGGTATCCCAAAGACTCAGGCTTTGATCTAATTGGGTATTCAGATTCAGACTATGCAGGTTCCAAAATTGACAGGAAAAGTACCACAGGCAGCTGCCAACTTCTTGGTGGGAAATTAGTCAGCTGGTCCAGCAAGAAACAAAACTCTGTCTCAACCTCTACTACTGAGGCTGAATATGTTGCAACTGGAAGTTACTGTGCTCAGATCCTGTGGATGAAAAATCAACTCAGGGACTATGCTCAAGTCTACTCCAAAGTCCCAATTCTTTGTGATAATTCAAGTGCAATAGCCATTGCAAATAATCATGTCCTACATTCCAGATCAAATCACATAGACATTAGATATCACTTCATCAGAGATCACATTTCCAAAGGTGACATTGAGCTGCACTTCATCTCTACTGATCTTCAGCTTGCAGATTTATTTACCAAACCCCTGGATGAGACCAGGTTCAACTTTCTAATAAGTGAACTTGGAATGTTGTATCTTGATATGTGAGTTTAAAAAAAATAATAAAAAAAATTCATTTGATCGGTACCGATCCTAAAACCCAATCGGTGGACCTCAGTCATTTCACCCTCTCCTCCGATACCTTTCCACCAATCTTCACCGAAACCCTAGAATCGGTGGATTCTCTTCACCGATACAAGTTGTATCTCATCGATAGTTTCTCCAAATCGGCGGATTCCTCTCACCGATTCTCCACACCGATATCCTCTTTACACCCATCCCACCAAAATTCTACATATCCGTGGAACATCGCTCATCGACATATCTTTTCATCGAATACTCCAATCGTCGGTGAGCTCTTATCACACCGACATCCTTTTTCTCGGTAGCCTTTCTCTCTTCACTGATGCCCTTGCACATCGGTGGGCATTCTCTTCACCGAAGATCCCCTTGATCCCTCTCACGTCGGTGACTTATCTCACTGATTTCCTCCCTCCTCGGTGTAAACCCTCCACCGAGTCTTGTTGATAACAATCTTACACATTCTTCAATGCTGACATCATCCCTATATCCTATGTGTCAGACTTGCTTTGACCATTCACATACCCATTTGCATGAAACACATTTTCGGCCACATGATTTTCATCTATCATCATTACCCCTTTTACTCAATTTAATAATTGTTTTAAATCAAGACACCCTTCCCCTTCTTTAACCGTTGCCGCCCATTATCTTTTCAACTTCCTCTCATCCTATATATAAACCACCCATCTTCTTCCTAATTCTTTTTTACAAACTTGCAACTTCCCTCGATCATCTTCTCTCTCGATCACAAACCTGCAACTATCCATCTTCAATGGCGTCTTCTACTTCATCCAAGGCCACCAAACACACCAAAGTTGTCAAGGAATCACCCACCTGCTTTGAAGACCTAAAGTTCAACCCTTGCAATCATGTTGCAAGGTTTGAATCCGATCCTGCTTATCCCGAGTTCACTACCATTACCAAGTTCTTAACCCACTCTCCTCTTCTCCATGCTTTCACTTGTAACCCTAAAATGAGCAAAATGCTCATTGGTAACTTCTGGCTTACCGCTGTATATGATCCATCCAACGAGGCCGTTCATGTCTCTATTCTTACTGATGAAGAAGGCGATCATGATCTCACATTTGAAGTGGATGATGTTCGTCGTGCCTTGAAGATTGAGGCATTTTCTTCCTATGAAGACATGCACCTCACCACGGCCCATGCAGCGGTGGTGAATGCTCTTGGTTACATTCACCAAACTGATGACAAACAATCCAAATCTTCCAAAGGACCAGGTACTCTTGTAAGAGGTAAGATGGGCGGTATCTGTAACTTTTTCTTTGCCCATGTGATCTATTGTCTGTCCAGAAAAACTAGTGGACATGACCAATGTGCTTCCTACATCACCTCTCTTGCTCATGCTCTCATCTTCCAACGAAAGATCGACTTCGTGCAATATTTCTTTACGGAACTGGTAGAAGTCATCAAGCCCCCAAAACGATGCCAAGTTGCCTATCCCCGGTTTATCTCTATGATTGTTCAACATAAGCTCAGTGTTGCCTTGGATGCCGATCGGAAGTTTCAGTCTCCCCGATTCAAATATGATTGGTCCTCTCCAATCGTTGGCCAAAAGACTCTCGATGTCGGCCCCCTTGCCACCGTTCTCGCTCTTCGCCCATGTATGATCTCTTTTGCTTACTCTCCCGATCTCTTCTGGGGAGATGCGGAAATTCCCGGTTTTAGACACCCGGAAATTCCCGTGGACCCCCCAGCTGTAGTGGCCCCATCCTCCCGTCCCCGAGTGAAGTCGGGTGGTGCCAAAAAGAAACAATCTCAGGCCACCGACACCTCCATGTCTGCTTCCGAGACCATGTCTCTGAGAAATCCCTCGGAGACTACCCAAGTCTCAACCCCTTCTTTGAAGCGGAGGCACTCCAAAACCCCTCCGAGATCTCCTCTAAAGAGGTCTCGGACACCTTCGGCCACACCCCTTAGGCCAGCTATCGATTCTCCAAAATCGGTGGCTGAAGTTGTCCCTTCCAGGCCAGGGAAATCTGCAAAACCCCAAACCGACTCCTCCGTTGCCTCCCAAAAGGCTTCGGTTGAATTTCAGGAGAACCCAATTGTTACCTCCTCACCCGCTTCTTTGGGTGATGTTGATGACTTCGGGGTCTCTCCCCTCGAAGGCACCAAATTCACACTACACAACCTATTACCCGATCTAGAGATCGATGATGCACAACCCACTAAGGGTTCACCTGTTACTCAAAACACTGGGGCCTTCATTGATTTTTTATTGGAGGATACTGGCTCACCTCGGAAACATACCACCGATGAAGTCATGGAAATCGATTCTCCTCCCTCACCGAAGTCACCCCCGACACACCCATCACCGAAGTCTCCATCCCCGACGCAAGTTTCACCGAAGCAACCCACCCCCAACCCTCACTATCACCGAAAGGCTCCTCCGCACCGATCGCCTTCTCCCACCAATCCCCATGAAAAATCCTCATCCTCTGAGGACAGTTCTTCCCCTTCCACTTCCCCGCCACCACCACCAAGGGTTTTGTTCCCCGATCCCTTAAATGATCAACCCTCCTCATCCTTCATCCCCCAAGACAGATCACTCCCACATACACCATTATCACCAAATGCTCCCCGATTCCAACTACACCATGTTGGTTCATTCCCCACCACCGATATCCGTCTGCCGAGTGTCCTCATCGACGAAATTCAGGAGGGTGCCCAACAATGTCGGTTGGTGGGCACTCAGTTTGAAAGTTTCAAACAAGCTACCATCTCCATGATTGCTCAGACGAACGACAGGGTCACGGTCTTGGAAAACAGGCAACCTCACCTTTTGGAAACAACTCTTCGCAACTTGCTACAACCCCTCACCGACAGTATGGCCACCTTTGCTCAAAAGTTGGAAAATCTCAACTCCTCCCACAACAATTTGGCCGTGTTGGTGGCCTCTATCAAAGCCTCTACCGACTTCAAGGATTCTGAACTTGGCCGGCTCATTACTCGAGAGACTAGGCATCAAAACCTTCGCTCCTCTCTCACCGAATCGCTTCAGCAGCTTCATCGGAAAGTTGACTCCCTCAACAACAACCTCGATTGGGATTTCGATTTGGGAGACTTTCCCTTTGACAATTCTGACAAGGGAAGGCTTCAGCATATTCACGCCTCGGTAGACCGTATGCTTACACATTTGGGTCTGGATTCTGCGGATGTTGCTGAGGGGGAGAAAAGCCTCCCAAAGTCCCCGAAAAGGCCTTCTGTTAGGCATCTTGGCAGCAACATGCCTCCATCAGACCCCACCGACACCGACCACCACTCCTACACCGATATCATCATCGGCACCGACCACCACTGTCACACCGACCGATATCCCATCGGTAGAAAAACCCACACCGACGGCAACAATTGAGGGGGAGAAAACTCCTTCGGCCTCCGTTCCAAAAGACAAAGCCAAGAAAGTAATATTGGCGGATGAAGAGGCCAAAGAAGAGAAAAAGAGGAAAGAGTTAGTAAAATATGGAGTTCGTCCTTCTGATGCCCAAACCTTGAAACTCAAACCTCCTTCACATGAAGCTGCCACCGATCTTAGTCTATCTCCTCAAGAAATTGAGGAGGCTAGACTATCACAAAAAGCTTTGGATGATATCTTTGAAAGTCGCAGAAGAGGAAGCGGTCAAAGCAAAATCCACCGATCCCATTCTTGCCCAAAAATCTGAGTTGGGCACCATAGAAGAAGAAAAGGAAGAAGAGGTTAAATGGTACAAAAAGACCATGCACTACCAAACCAACAGGTCCCCGATCACAAGTATCAATATAGCCACTTCGAAGCAAAACCCCTCCGACATCAGGCTCATCGTTGAAAGGGAAGATGGAATCTCAAGGAGCATTAGAGATTATCACCTCAGGCAATTCGGTCTCTCCGAATGGTTTGAAATTTCTAGTCTCTTGGTAAACTGTACTAATCCCAAGAAAGATATATTCATTAAGTACATCGATGGGTTGATGAACAAGATGAAAAATATAAAGAAGAAACACAACATCGTGCTCTCCACCGACGAACGAGCCTCTCTTCAATCCCTGAAAGAAGATGTTCGACTTCCAATGACTAAATCCAAATCGGTGAAAGACACGGTATTTAAAGAAATGGCTTCGAAAGGAAAAACCCCCTATGTGGAAAATCTCAACTTGTCCATCCCAACCTCCATTGCTTATCCCTCTACCACATTGTGCATCGCACCGATTCCTGGCCTCTTCTTCAATGATGCTCTTGGCCACCGACGATTCTTCAGATTTGCTCAGATCCATGTCGCCGACATCAACTTTCTTCATGGCATCTCCAACCTTATGCCACATATCCCCGAAGCTCAGATACACTACAAGAACATCACCGACGAAATCAAACGCCACCTTCATAAACCAAAGAAATGATCTAAGTGTTTATTTCTCTTTATAAGTACTTGTAATTTTTCATTTTCGAATGTATGAAAATTTTACTTGAATACAAGTACTTTTCATCTATTTGAATTTCTATGTTGCACATATTTATTTTACTTACTTGTAAATATTGTTTATACTGTACAAACTCATACAAAGAAAAATAGATCAAAAAGAACAAAAAGAATGGTCTATGTGAAAAGAACCCAAAAAGAGTAAAAAGGGTCAAAATGCATTTTATTATCAGATACACTTTAATATTCTAAGTATAGAGCTCAAATTCAAATAGGGGGAGATTGTTGGGTCACCAAAGATTTGAAATTGACTCACCGATGTTTCTCCAAAATCTTACTTAGAATATTTTAGAATGGTTCTTTACAATGACTTGTACAAGATAGCAAATATCCGGTGAAGTCGAAGGTCAACCGAAACCAAGCTTGAAGATATTCTCGTTGTGGAAATGAAGAATAACCTTCTCAACAATCAACAAGTCATTATCTACCAATGGTCCTCATACATCGGTGGACATCTCCCACCGACCATCCCCTGATCGGCCAACTCAAGACCCACCGATGGTTGTGTCACACATCGGTGGATATATCTCACCGATCTTTCTGATGATCGGCCAAAGATGAGTCCCACCGATATGAGCTTTAAATTGGTGGGATCTCAAGTATCTTCACAGATGTTCTCAATTGCAAACTCCAAGGCATTCATATTGGTGGAACATTATCGGTGGAATTGTCTTGGAAGACACATCAAGAAGATCATTTATTATGGGACAATATCTATTGCCAGGTAAAAGTGACTATTTGTCGTTTTATCCATTATCAGATAAAGTCTCAATCAGCATGGGTATTCTTCCTAGTACCAAGGAAAAGGTGATAAAGACACATCAACTTTTCAGAAGTCAACACCTACATTTGAATCTCCTGATAACAAGTGTCCTAAGCATTTAATGCTTCCCACACTATAAAAGGAGGAAGGAGCTCCCATGCAAGGTTACGCTTTCTGGAAGATTTTCTAAGTGCAAGAATTCTCCATTTTGCTCAAGAATTTTATAGCTTTGTTCTAAGTGTCCAAGTTGTTTTGTTTTTAGTATACTTTGTGAAAGATTGTTAGAATAGTTTATCTGTTCTTTTCCGCAACAGTCTTTAGATTCTATGTGTAATTCTTGTTGAAAGTTTTTCAATAATAAAATTAAAATTGTGAAAAATCTGAGTATTGTATTCAACCCCCCTTCTACAATACTTGTTAAGCCATCTAGGACTAACAGGCCTGTATGGATATAGTTGTCTGGGTGGATATGGTTGTCTGAGTGTTAACAGATAAGTTGGTGTTTGGTTGTGCTACTGAATAAACTGTCTGAATATCAAAAATGACCATTTTACCCCCATAATCATTTAATACTCTAGAATCATGGTGTATGAACTTTATTCTAAACAGATTGACACTAAAATAAAGAAAATCTTATGAACATCGATTCTAAACATTTCTAAACAAACTGTAAACCTATGAACTTGATCTTTCACAGATTCTAACATCAATTTTTCACAGATTCTAACATCAAATTTTAATAGATTTTAAACAGATTGTAACAAACAGAAAATGGTAACAAACAAACAGTTTAATACAGCAGAGAAAATTGACGGAGAGGTCGATGAAGAAATACAGCAGAAAAATACATAGAAACGAGCATAAAATAAATAGAAACAGTAGAAAATCGGCAGAAACGAGCAAAAAATACATAGAAACGAGCAGCAAATACAAAGCAAACATAAATGGATGGTGAGGTCGATGGAGAAATACAGCAGAAAAAGCATAGAAACGAGCAGAAAATCGGAGCAATGAGTAGAGTAGCGATGGAGAAAAAGCATGAGAAGATCGATGGGGTTGGGTCTAAAACAAGCAGAGCAGCAACGTGTTAGTCTCCCTAGGGTTTTTTCTTTCTTTTTAATGGGGATAGTTGGGAGGGGTAATTAGGGAAAACATATGGCTGAGGCCAAAGGACCTTGTTATTCTAGCTGATTCGGTCAGCCCTCTTCTGGGTGATTCAGCCGCTCCCGAACAAAAAGATATGGCTGTGCGAATCAACCATATCTTCCATACAGACCATTAAGCCACAAACGAACATACCCTTAATTATTGATGCAATTACATATCAAATATTAATGTTTAGATGTACTAAAGTTTTAGATATTGATAGAAAATCCCAGTAGACAACAATGTTACTTGTTGTATGGTAGAATAGTAGAAATATTTGTGATCAGTTTCCAAAACCTACCCATCACATCCGTGAGAGAACGTCCATCATGAATGCTTGTAGTTGTAGAACATAAGTCCACGGAGTAAGTTTTTGATTTGTTCTTGAAATTTTCGAAACCATTTTATTTTTGAAAAATACATCTTTTGAAATTAGTTGTGTATTGTGCAATGCAGCGAGATGTAAAATTTTATTGTAAACCGAAAATAACAAAGTAATGAAATTCCATATTAAGAAATCTGAAATGTATGGAGCTTTAACAAGTAGTACATATACAATAATAAGTTGTAAAGTTAAATTTGAAGAGATTGTGTGTTAATAAATAGCACTTAAAGTTTAATAAGTTGTTTTAAAAAAATTAACAAATATTCCCTCCGGTATTAAGAATAAGGGATTGCAAAACTATCTCAACTCCTCTGTACCCTTCCTATATTACCCTTTATTATTGGATCCCCCTTCTTGTAACTGCATAATCGGCTACCCTCTCAGACATCTTCAAGAGTTCCTATAGGAGCATCACCATGTCCATCCTCAACCATTCGTCTTACTTTCTCCTTGGCATGCCTCTCATCCTCACACACTCGATGATAATGCCCTTCACACTCCTCACTGGAGTTGTCTATTGTATCTGCAGACGTACCCAAGCTACCTAAATCTTCACTATCTCAAAATATCAAAGATCGGCGTGACTCCTAGCTTTGCCTTTGAAGACATCATTAGTATCCTCTTATCCAACATGGCACATGTCCATCTCATTATCCTCATTTTTGTAGCTTCCATTATTCTCTCATGTACCTACTTTAGCACCCGACTTTTGGATCTATATAACATAAATTTGCCCTTTGATTTTTGTGACACCCGAAAATTTAAGCAAGAAAAAGGTAGGTCTTTTGAAAATTTGACCTTCCGTATTTCAGATTATGGCTTTAGAAATATCTCGTTTTTTTCCATTAAGAGAGGAGGCATGAACGTGCGGTCAAGTTGGGTCAAATTCGGTTTCGGCCACCTCAGGCGACAATTCACGGCGAGAGTGCCACTGAGCACAATCGCAGGGAAAAGTCACGATTTTGTGGGATCCCACGGTACACTCACAACAAGCGTACCCAGCGAGGGTGACATGGGGCACAATCGCAGGGCATACTCGCAGGTCAAGATGACCTCTCGTTACATTCTACGCAAGAGTGCCGACGAGAGTGAAACATGTCACAATCGTCGGGCACTATCGTCAGGTCGATACAGGGTATAAAAGCCCACTACAGTCAGGATTTTAGGCAGAATTACATTTTGGAGTTGTCTTTGGTGCGATTTCTCCCTGTTTTTAGGTAAGAGTTCCCAAACTCCCTCCCTCCTCATTTATTTCTCTTGGAAAGGATCTTCAAGAGCATTTATGATTCTCATAAGTTGTTGAGCAATAAGTTTGGAGCACCTCAAGCTTTGGAATTCAAGTCTCAAGAGTTCATATACTTACTAGGGTTTTTAGGTTTTTCAACAAAACCTAAGTGTGAGTTCATTACTTCCTTTTTAAACTTTATACATATCAAAACCTACACTTTTCAACCTATAATGATCTCCTGGTTTACATTTCCATTATTTGCAAGTTTTACCTAAAATGGGTTTTGGAGATTTTAAGGGTTCTAACTATATTTGGGATATGTTGTTGGAAATCACATTTTGAGGTATAAAATGTGTTTTATGTACATTTTTATGACTTAATGTTTGAATCAAATCGTACTAATGGTAAATAGGGTTTTTCTCTAAATATGATGATGTGCTCTTAAGAATTGATGATATTTGGTCACATGGCGAGAATTGATTTAAATGGTTATAAAATGTTGGTAAACCTCCTTTTAAAGGCATTTTATGTTGAAGGTGCAAAGAAATGGTTTATGTATTGAAATCATTTTATGGAAATTCTATTGTGAAAGATATATGTGTTATTATAGTTAGGGTTGAGCATAACCCGACCGATCCGAAATATCCGACCGACCCGAATCCCAAAAATTGTCCCAAAACTGATACCCGACCACCCGAACACCTCGAACCCGAAATACTTTGCGGGTATATCGGATCGGGTTGGGTATCCACCCCACCCACCAAAACCCATCCGAATATCCAAAATTTTAATTATATTTGAAAAAACATTATTAATATTAAATATAATAATAAGAACAAAATGTCATTAATGGAACCAGGGAGCTGCACTTGAACCACCTAAACTTCCATTTTTTTCCAATGAGAACCAGGGAGTTGCACTTTGAGTTAGTGACATGGTTCACCCAACTTTCATGAAAAAGTGGGCCACCATCAAGGCTTGTGAGTTCAACCGACAGTTCGAAATAAGGTATTTTAGAGATTGAAGAATCGTGGATCTATCGTCGTCTTTCTCCCTCCATCACTGTAAAAATGAGAAACCCTAGATAGTCACAAAACCCTATAATTGGGCTTACCGATCTTAGCATCTACGATTCCTTTGTGTTTCTGTAAATTGACACCATGAATGCTTCTATCACAACGAGGTCTCCAACCTTTATCATCTCCGATTAGCCGCCTTGAATTGCAGGAAGTTTCCCTTACCTTTTGTCTTCTTACAGATGCGTGGTCACAAGCCAGATCATCAAATTCGTTGTTTTTCAATTTCTAGAGATAAATTGGGAAGCCAAAGAACTCATAAGTGATTGACGCTGCTTATTTCGAACCGCCGTTGAAATAAAACAGATCCTTGATGGAAAAACACAAAAACCCCAAAAATCTGACCCGAAATACCCGAAAATCCGAAATAATCGCGTTTATCCATTTTTTTTGTTCGGATTTCGGGGTACACACTCTTCACCTGATATCCAATTGGGTTTAGGGTTGTGGGCCTTTGTAACATCCCAAAAAATACAACAGGACAAACATGGCATTAATTCATAAACATTACAAAACTGGGTCCCAAAATTTCGTTACATCAGTCTCAAAACTAGGTTGGCGAAAACAACCTATACACAAGTGAGAACGTACTAGCTTCTATGAGTGGCACAGACTCTGTCTCTATCTGCATTTGTACTCTATCTGGCTCTTGCTCACTTACTTGAGCCTCCTACTATATGATTACCTGAAAATGTTTTTGTTTTGAAAAGCGAGGGTTAGACCATGAGGTCTAGTGAGTTCCCTCCGTAAACAGAGTACAACAACATTACAAAATCATTTTATAAAACTCGCAACATTTTCCACATAAGCATCAATCATGGTACTGCACAGTGTTTAAGGATCACATAGCTAACCACGAGCGGGGCCCAAGCAGACTCCCCTCTCGCCTCTTACCGGGGCCCAACCAGACTCCCCTCTATCCGAGTAGGAAGAAAACAAATTCCCTCCTACAAGCTAGTCACATATTCGAGTAGGAAGGAAATGAATTCCCTCCTACAAGCTTATCACAAAAGCCCAAGGGATCATCGGATCCCGAGGTACTCGGATCCCACTGTGCAGACCGACTTCACATAGCATACACATAGCATAACGTAAATCACAAGCGTGAAATCTTTGCACATCATTTCATATTGCTAGAAGCCGTCTTTTAAAATAAAACGTACATTTCATGAAGAACATGCGTAACAGTTGTAAAACAGTTCATGCTCGTAAACGAACCATAATCAGAAAAACATTTAACTTTCATTTAAGTAAAAATCGTTTAAAATAACATGGCATTTCTACACAATCACTTTCTTTGGAAAACACGTAAAATCACGTATTTTAGTTAAAAAAACTCGCCTGATGCGCTTACTTTCCTTTCCTACTCTGTTCTTGACCTCCAATCGATTTACCTGAGAAATGAATGAAGTACCATTGCTCAGATCCTAAACCAGCTTATCGGACACCATCCGGGTTCGACTTATCCGTTACTAACTCTTACCGGGTACTACTAGTTACCGGGTACCCACACTTACCGGGTGCTACTACTTACCGGTCAACACCACAAATTGGACAACTTACCGGGTGCTACTACTTACCGGCCAACACCACAAATGGGACAACTTACCGGGTGCTACTACTTACCGGCCAACACCACAAATGGGAAAACTTACCGGGTGCTACTACTTACCGGTTAACACCACAAATTGGACAACTTACCGGGTAAGCTACACTTACCGGAACTCCACTTACCGGAATCCCACAAGCATACCGGGTAATCTTCCAGAAACTACTACTTACCGGGACTGTACCACTTACCGGAAACTACCGGGTACTATCCGGGTTCTCTCCCAGTAACCTTCGACACAGGGAGGCTTACCGGGTTCGGCGGCTGGACGATTTCAGGAACAAAACCTTGCTAAAAGCCCCTTAATCAAAACGTTAAAAGTGGCAAATAGCAACAAAACATTAAAAATTCATTCCTTCCAACTCTTAGTTACACAAACACGATTATGGGTGTTTAATCCTTCCTTTAGGGCATCATTTTAACCTTCTTAACAAGAACTCTCAAAATAACCCAACAATCCATCCAAACATCAAAATATGGTTTTGGATTAGGAATTACCTGCTAGACTCACTTGTAGAATCGTACTCCAACTCCACTTCTTCTTCGAATTTTTATTATTGGTGATCTTCTTCTTCAATTTGCACTTGAACACCAAAAATCTCTTTCTTTGCCCTCTAACTCTCTATAGCTGCCAACAATGCAAAATGAATTGGTTTCCTAGGGTTTTGGCAACCATTTATATCTTTCACAAATTGCACAAAGGCCCCTTAACTTAACTTTAAATTCTTAGACTTTAGCCACTAAACTTTCAATACATACTAGAAATTCGGGTTGTTACAACACTCCCCCCTTAAAAGAATTCCGTCCCCGGAATTCCTCATTGGGAAAAGATGCGGGTATCTTTCCCACACCAAAACTGACACTTCCCCAAGGTAATGCCACTTCTGACTCAGTCAACCACCTCATTAAATTCGAAACATGGAACATTGGGTGCATTCCATTCAGTTCTTACGGTACTCTAACTCATAGGCTATTGTTCCTACATCGATTGATCTTGACAATAGAAGATTAAATAAGGCCTCTCATGCATCCTTACTTCCTTTAAGGTGGAACTTGGCGGAATCCCCCGCCACCACACGATATTCTTTTACCAAGAAACAATCACTCACTTGACAGCTTGGCACAAGGCCAACCCTGTACATCCCGACAACTCACAACCCAGAGTTCCTTCATCATATTACAAGCAATTATAGATTACTTCTCCCAACCAACAATCGTCTATGAAAATAACATTTCCCTTTCTCGAACCACCTCGACCACAGTTCGTCAACCATCTCTCACATCCTCACCACTTCACCACTCCATACTTATACGTAACTAAGAGTAGGAACATCCAAACCCATCGTTGAAGTGTTCACCTACTCGAATTAAACTTATCCTAAAACACATCAATTCCTCGCTGATTGCCACGTTCGTTCAGTCATATAAAACATAACTCCAGTTATCCTCACTCAACTGGGAGGAGTAACCATGGTCACACCATACTATTCTCACTAGCTTAATCACTGTACGACCAATTCGTTTAAACATTCCTCACAAAGTCACTAACTTAACTCATTCAGTTGTCTTATCCACTTCTTTCATGGACAAAATCATACACAATTCCCTTCCTCAATACTTTTTCCAAAAGTTCGCACACTTATCGATGGCAATGTACACACACTACCGCACCTTTTGGTGTTACTGTCAAGCTTAATACTTCCATCCTACTCACTTATCCCGACGTATGGTCTTCACCTCCCCACGTTAGCGTGGAGCACCACTCACCAAACCTTACGTGTCCCTCTCTTTCGACATTCTACATGCTGAAGATACTTTCTCCTTACCATATATAGCCACATTTCCAACTACTTCCTTCTAGGATCATTCCTCCATACATAAGAAACATTTCACGTTCTGTAAAGATTTAGCATCTACTATCACACATTTTCGACTAACTCATCTACCCTCTTCTTTAAACTTCCACTGATTCCAAAATACACCTACTTAGCGACTCACACCTCAAAACAATTGGTTTCTTATTTGGGTAACCACCCACTCCTGCACCGACATTCTGTTCTGATAGCAGTCAAAGCGACATGCCAACTTACAAACCACATGCTTCGACAACTGGATTTGCAAATCGTACACTTCATCCGAAATCCCAAAAGACTTCCCTCTAATGCTTCATCTTTCTAACATCGCTTTACTACAATACTGGCTGGCACATTTATCTTGGCAATTGAAGCCATTAATCATTCGTGCATTCTCCACTCCTAACATCACACTAACGACCCAGTCTCTCATGGTCATTCGTACACAATTCAAACCTTCCTTCAATTCTCCCGCATACGTAATCGAGTCTATCTCGCTACTTTGCCCTTTCTCAACTCTAGTTGAACTACAACTCATGAGTTCCCAATTAGCTCAAGCACCAACGTTTTTGCTAGCTTTTTATGATCTGAGCCCTTACATAAGCAAGGCGCAGTCCCTCACTGAACGATAAAATCTACACACTCACTTCGTTCGTGCTACATACCTTATCCTTCTATGAACCCTCCATACCTCGTGAATAGAACGCTTATCCAAAACAGCAGTCTCTCATTAACTTAACACCCCTATAAGGTGTTCTACCAACTTTCACTCTTCTGGTTCAAGTCTTCGGCCTCAACCATCTTAACCAACTGTTGACTTCAACGTCAATAGTCAATCTGTAACTACTTTTCTTAACCTATTCTTTAACATGGGTTCCTTACGGAACCTATTCCTTCCAACATATCATAATCAACTTCATAATCCGTCGTCCTCATTTCCAAAACTTACTCATATAACACCAAAATTACAAGATCACCTTAAGACTCATATCCCTCGCCGTGGACGTTTCTTTTCTGCCTCACAACACTACTCACAATGAGTTGCTAAAACCAACACCTTGATGACTCCTAGTCCTTCCTCGGGCACCATCGTCCCTCGACAACTGTCTTTCCAGTCACCACACAAGATACGGTCCCTCATCCAACCGATACCAAGGTTCACTTCCGTTTCTACCACTGTTCACCGCTTCTTTTGAACACAAATACTACAACTACAAACATTCTTGCCTGATTTGTCCAACACATTTCCACTCCTGGAGTTCTTCCTTAGCTTAAAATGCAATACTCTACAACCTAGTGAGTTCATAGCCTTCATGCATGACAACGCAGTAAATAAATCATTTTACGCATTTTATCCTTTTTTAAAAACAATAAACAACACTTGGAACTAGCTTGGGTACACACAACCCCATCACTCTTATAACTTCAGTGCCCTGCACAACGATTTGAGAATCGTTTGCATGCATCTTCCCGTTAACCTTAATCTTACTCAATCCGAATGATGTTATTACGACAGTGGCACATGGAATGAAAATCTTTGGTATAACAAAATTCTGAAAGGAATTACCGACACGGAATTAACCCGTCGGTTCTCACACTCATTTCTATGACATCAGTATGTCAGTACTCCTTTTGTTATAAAAGTTTTGTTGGCAAACATTTTTCTTGACCTTCTTGCAACGATTTAACTTATCATGAAAAGTGTGAAATATTTTGCAAATCGTTAATCTCGAAATTCCATTGTGCGAATCGCTTTTTCTTCAAACATACGCTCGTACAGGCTGACTTATTTTCGATCAAAATTGATATTACATATTTACTTTAAATCGTGAAAATTTCATGTTACATAAAAGAACGACATGCATGAGACTCTACTTGCAATTTAAGGCTACTCACTCTAACAAGGTCAACCGCTTTACTCACGCAGCTTATCCTTGACACTTTACTTTCGACCAATAGTCGCCCTCTCGGTCATGCAATAACTTGCTATATATGCATTCCACATCTCACTTACTCAACCATTTCATACTATTTTCGTTTTGATCAACTATCTCACTTTCTACTTCTACATGCTTTCAATTCACTATAGGTATCTTATTTCATTTATCCTGCCATTGAAAAGCTCGACTAAGAAGTGAGGGCTCCATTGATACTTTCAAGGTTTTGACACTGTCCTTCCTTACCATCCCGACTGATCTATCCCATGATTCCTAGAATTGGGACTCTCCCGAAATAGGAGTCTTACTCAAACTCAACATTCATCCTCTTTGAATCCACGAAGAGCTACCTCTAGATGACTCATAACATTCTATACAATATTTCTTCTCTTCGATGTATACATACATCACATCATATATGATCTCTCATGATACTTCCCAAACAAGGGAGCTCGGTCTATCCCTCAGGGATCTTGCTGACCTTTTAGATTACTGAAACACGACATATAAACTAGCTTAAGACTACACCTTCTGAATAATAAGGTAGATCAAGCACATACATGTACCTGTAAATTCGCAATTTGTTGGTCCCGAAGGGCTATACAAGTTTGAAGAAGGGGGGGGGGGGGTTGAAAACAAACACACGTTTTTACTTTCTAAATTGTTTATTGATAAATCAAGACAATTTACAACTTGTTGCGGAACAAGATTAAGGATAAACCTAATATAAACAAGTCTTGAGAAACACTAAGTTTCTTGCACTAGAAAAGTTAAAGAAATTACGAATAATAACTTAACAATAAGAAATAAGAAGATGGTCCGAGCACACTTCAAAACTGAAGTAAGGTTCTTCTTATATACTGCATGCATTTAATGCATGGCAGTATGGCTTTACACGTGGCAGCAGCTGAGTGGTTGCATGTCATTGACCTTTGTAGACAACCTTAGTAGCCGCATGGTGCACCGTGTAGAATCAGAGTTGTTGTACGATTACAGACAAAAGGGATGTCCGTTCTGACAGTTCGTACGGAGACGTGCAAGGGAGGTAAGACAATAGTAAAATACAGGGAGACTTCATGATCAGCTTTCGTTGAGTCAGATCTTTATCAGCGAATGATAAAGTTCAGCGATTGCTGAAGTCTTCTACTTGATACTTCACGTTGAATGGACAGGTCTTACTTCGCTGATATCCACATCAGTTCATGAGTAAACTTGTCGCTGGTTCTTGAGCTTGATCTTCGACTTCAGCGTAGAACTTTGGTTGACGTGAAACTTGTCTTCGGGGATCATAAGTAATAAACTAACTTATCAGCGATCATCTCATAGACTGAACAGGCTCAGAGCTATATGATGATGAACAGTGTTCGCTGAATATCTATTCTAAAGAGTGAGAGTTCCTATCAGCGGTACTGTAAAGTCTTAGTACTTATCAGCAATAGTGAAACTCTGATACATATTGTTTACTGACAATTTTCACTAAGTGTTTAAGAGAGGGTCATTATCAAATCACTGAGGGTTTGGATCAACAATCTCCCCCTATTTGATATTGACATAGCAACAAAGAAAATTGCTAAGTGTGAAAACATAAGGATAAAAAGAACTCATAAAATATTTGTCCCTTTTACTGTTTTCTGGGATCTTTTCTGTACTGATGGAGTAAAGTACTTTCGCTGAAATCTTTCTTTAAACTTCGTATCAGATTACAAAGGGAAGTGGAAAAATTATAAGTACAAGCGAAATAAATTACAAGTACAAAAGAATAACTGATAAAATAGAAGAATAAGGCGATCTTATCAGCTTATAGAGGTTCTTCCTTAATGAGAAGTTCATCAAGGGTCTGGGTTGTAGGAATCATCCAGTCAGGGACTTGTTCTCCCTGATTTCTTCTTTCTTGGGCTTCCTTGAAGATCAGCGGCTTCATGAAGTGTCCGAGAAGGTCTTGTCTGAATTCACACCAGTATATGAGATCTCTGAGCTGTTCGATTGGAGTGATGGGTAGCTCAGCGATATGTTGAAAACATTTTCATCCCTCACAGTCATGAAAGAATATACCGTAAGGATTACTTAAGACTTTACCAGGGATGAAACGTTCACCGGGTGGCAGAGATATGTCAAGGGCAGATAGATCAGGGTCAGGACCAAGCACTTCAGTGCGAGAGAAACCGATACCAGTTTTATTTCATATAGGAGGACCTGAATCTGATTCTTGTAGCTTCTTCTTTGCAGAGGCCCTTTTTCTTTTCATCTTAAGAGCAGGAGGAGGAGGAATATCCACAGCAGATGAGACCAAGTCGATCTGTCGATTTATAAGTTTCTCGACATGATCCTTGTACTTTGAACGTGATTGCTGAATAGCTATCCTCATCTCCAACCATTCAGAGAGACCATACCTTGTGACAGTTTCAGCTCCGAAGGTTTCAGTTTGTCCATTCTCTCTGAACAATTGGATATCAACAATAGGTACTCCGATAGTTTTTCTTCCAGTAATATGTACCTTGTTGATCCTTGCTGGACGATATCTGAAGTGTACTTTCTCTTTACACCAATTCAGGGTGGATTGAGATACACTTGTCTTCTTCTCGACAATCTTTCGAGCATCTTCCCAAAGCTGACGTTGGACTTGAATGGGAATTCGTTTCAGCTTGGGGTCTTCAACTGATTCTTGGACGAGCTGGATGGCGAGAGCCTTGTCTTTTTCTTCAGCTTCCTTTTTATCAGCGAGTAGACGTTCAGCTCTGAGGTGATCAGCGTATTCTTGCTTTGTAAGTCTGAACTTAGGAGTTTTGACTTTGGCATGCGGCAAGATGATTCTCTGAGCCTCATGCTTCTTTATCATTTCTTCTCTTCTTTTCTGATCCTCTTCACTTGATTTTTGAAGAACCAAGGAAGGTCTGTTTGTGTGAGAGAGCGTCTGTTCTTCAGGTTCATCAGTCTCAGTGGTTAAATCCAAGACTGGGATTATTTCTTCAGCTCTTGTGGTTGGGATTATTCCTGGTGTAGTCGAAGGAGCTTCAGCGGGATCCTCAAACAGGGGAGAGGACTAGCTGAAACACAGCGATCGTTTAAGTAAGCAGAGTTGGGGAAGAAAGACATAGAGAAAAGAATGTGGTTAAGTGTATGGAGGTTTTAAGGATAGAAGGATTGAGATTGAGAAGGGATAGAGGAGGGATGTAGTGTAAGGGAATAGAAGGTACTGTACCTGACAAACTGGCTTTTGAAGCAAGATCATCAGATTGTCTTCTGCAGCATGGCCTTTGTTTTTGACTTTGTCAGCTTCAGACGCTGCAGGCTTTGTCTTGGTCCGCTCCCATGAAGGTTCGTTTATCGAAATACCTTTGAGAGTTGTAGTCTTCTGAATAGGCTTGACGATAAAGGAGTCATCATCATCATCATCATCGTCATCATCATTCTTTGGTGAAGAAGATGGTTCATCATCAGAGATGTCGACAACTTCATCGTCTTCAGCTTCGTCTTCATCAAATTCAACTTCTTCAGCGTAGGGTGAGGTTACATCAGCAGCAGCTTCAATGTTCTGCTCTTCGAGTTGCTCCCCCTCAGATACAGAGGAAGGTTTCTCGGTTCCCTCAGGGTTTTCAACTCCCTGAGGTTTTGAAGAAGTAGCATCAGCTTCAGTCTCAATACCCTCCCACTCAGCATGGGGAAAGTCTTCTTTATCTTTCTTCTCCCTCTCATCATTATGAGGAAGGTCTTCTTTAGGCTTCTCCTCCTCTTCCACATCATGGTTGGGGGAGGTAACGGACTTTTCAGCAGCAGCAGCAGCAATAGGATTACTGTCTTCTTGGCCAGTAATTCTTATGCAGTTTTCAATCGCTGCTACTCTGTCTTCTAGGCCAGTAATAGCAGGACAGATCTTTTTGAGATCGTCTCGATCGGCCTGAGTGAAATGAGAAGTTGGGGTGTTCAGGTGATCGAGCACTTTCTGAACAATCTCTTTGACCGCAGAGACTTCAGTCTTGATCGTGGAAACTTCACTCTTAAGAGAACCAACCTCTGTCTTCAATGATGTGACTTCATTGGACAGAGAGGTGAAGTTTGTTGAGAGAGTGGTTGTGGCGGTTGAGTTTTCAGCGAGGGTGGTAGCAAATTTAGCAATGCTACCATCCACCTTCTCCAGATCAGCTTTAGAGGCTTTCTTTTCGACCTCAGTAGTCAAAGTCTACAAGTTCTCTCCAGCGTTTGTAACCGCTGAAGAGTTGGCAGTTAGAGTGTTGTTAAAAGACTCCAACTTTGTTTCCAGGGCCGTCAGGGAGGTGTTGATATCCCCCAAATTAGGACCTGAAAAAGTTATAAACTTATGAACAGAGGAAAGCTCAGAAGTTTGGCGTTGAGAGAGAGAAGTGTGTGGGATTTTGTGTATACCTGCAGGCGGGTTGGCGAAGTTGTCGAAACCTCGATGTCCTGAAAAGGTTTCGTAGTCGTCTTCAATATTTCCAAGACGACTGGAAGTACCTGCAAGTCCTGTGGTGTGTCCTATCATCCTCTGAAAATGTTCAGCAGTAGTGTCGCTGAGGATGACGGTTGTTGAGGAGAATAGGGGAATAGATTGAGTGACCAAAGAAGAGGTGAGAGGAATGGAGGATGAGAATGATGGTTAGGTGCGGGGTTCAACGTTGGATCCGCTGAGAATCACTTTAGTCTGTAGAGAGGCTGAAGGAGGTGGGTTCATTTCCATGTTTATAACTTCAGCGTTTAGAGACGCTGAAGCTAGGATGGAAGGGGTGGTTTGTTTAGCTGTGGCAAAGCGTACCACTGAACTTTCCATCAGCTCTTCAAGATGAGTTGAGGAGTCTTCAGCATGTAAATGCTGGGGGGTTGCTCCTTGGTTTTCTTGATTCTTTTGGAACCAAGTTGGGTAGTAGATTGTTTCCTTTTTCTAGAAGGAGTGGAGGTTGCAGCTGGGGTATCAGCGGTGGGGATTTCCACTGAATGAGCCGCAGAAGTAGAAGAAGGAGGATTGAGAATAGATAAGAGAGTAGAGAGACGTACCTCGTTTGGCAGGGGCTTGAAGTCGAGAACCTTAGGGCCAACCTGAAAGAGTTTCAGATCTCCTACTTTTGGGTAGTTATCCTTAAGGCCGGTTTGGTAGATGGCGCTGAGGAATCTTGGGTATGGAACCCATGATGGTCTATCAGCAAAATCTACTCTGAGCGCAAGATCGTCATAGATTATCGAGGCCCAGTCAACATGGAGACCCTTCAGCAATGCATAGCCCATGGCTTGCTGAGGTTGAGCAGCCTGATCAGAGGAGCCACTCTTCGCTGTCATGCAGCTTATCAGGTGTGCGTAGATGAAGTTCATCTCGCTGGGCATTTTTGACTTCTTGATTGCAGTCAGTTTCTTCTCGGCTTTTTCATCTCTCCCTTGATCCCAAACGTACTTCATTGCATCAAAGAATGCAATGAGTGTTTCTCTATCAGCATTTCTTTTGGGATCAGGAAAAGGAACAAATGGTTTATCTTTGGTGGCAACAGGGAGATTCAGTGCTTTTCAAATGATAGCAGGGTTGATTTTGATGGTGCCAAAATCAGTGTCACATAGGATGACATCAAGTAGTTTGGTAGGGTCTTTGGATGATGGTAGCTGAGTGTGTCTGGCGGTATACCAAAATTGAGATAATAGTAACTGATGAGCAGGGGTGTTATGGTCAAGGTTGTAGAGAGGCAACAGGTTTTCTGAAAATTCACAGTGTCGTCTAGATGTTTGACTTGTTTCTTCGGAGGAAAATCGAACAGCGCATGGAGGTTGTTTGATTTTGTAAAAGAGATATCCTCAATTTTGAACTTGACCTGAGGAGCCTTGGTGATTTCAAGTTCCTCAGCAGCAGTAGTGTTCTCAGCAGTTGGAATACCAGTAGAAGGAGCAGCCATTTCTGTAATCAGCTCAACCAAAGATCAACAAAACAAATAGTCTTAATGTGGAAATATTTTCCAATAAGATGTTTTAGAATTTTGTCCATTTCATTCAGCCAAAAATCCCTTTGAGAAAGATTAGGGTTTTTCTTGTTTTGAGAAAGAGTTACAAAACGTAGAGATTATGTGTTTTCCAATTTTCATTTGAAGAAGGAATTCTGGAAAAATATATGAAGAACAAGTTTACGAGTTTTGATAAAAACTTGAAGAACAACCATGAAGGTTGTATTCATAAAATCATGAACAGAAAATGATTTCATTTTATAAAAGTTCTTTTGTTTGATCTGTTAAAAGCAAAGAATAAGATCATAAACAAGTAATGTAGGTAAATAATAAGAGTATTAACCTGGTTCGTCAAAGAAGAAGATGAGCAGTTTCTGGAAATTTTGAGAGCTAAAAATGCAACAGTAAATCTTTTTCTTGCTTGGAGGAGAAGTTTTTCGCGTAAAGAGAAAAATATAAACCCAAAATGGTTTATATAGAGAGAGTAGAGAGAGAGAAAATCTTGAGCGGGAAAAGATTTTCATCATGACACGGACACGTGTTTGCATTTGATTGGAAGGTAACCGAAACGTGCAATCGTGTGTCAGAAAAAGAATGTGCCAGGGCTTATCCGTTGCGATGACGTCACAACTGTCCTTTCATATTTTAGGATGTCTCTGAGGTTTTGAAAGCTTAGGGGACACTTTTGAAAATATGAAGCACTGAATAGAAATATCAGTGTTGGTTTAAGAAATTTCAATGTATCGCTGTTAAGGAACAGATATTCAGCGATGCAGTTTGTTTTGAAATCTTATATTCACATGCGAACGTCAGCGAGTAAGAGAGAAAACATACCTTGACATCAGCGAATCAATTATGTTCAGAGAGAGAATGATAAAATGGGTTATACAAGTTGATTTTATCCTATCGCTGATCAAATGTGAACCGCTGAAGATTTTACTCTTCAAAGTTTAGCATTCCAAGCTCGCTGATGAGAAAGTTGAATCTTGTCTCATCAAGAGGTTTGGTGAACAGATCAGCTAACTGATAGTCAGTTGGGATAAAATGAAGTTATATATCACCATTCATCACATGATCTCTGATAAAATGATACCTGATTTCGATGTGTTTTGTCTTTGAGTGTAGCACTGGATTGTTGGTTATAGCGATGGCACTTGTGCTGTCGCAATAGATTGGAATTTTCGAGAGCTGAAGGTCATAGTCTAGTAGTTGATTTCTCATCCACAAGACCTGAGAACAACAGCTTCCAGCGGCTACATACTCAGCTTCAACAGTTGAGGTGGACACTGAGTTTTGCTTTTTACTTGTCCAACTCACCAGCTTTCCACCCAGGAGCTGACAGCCTCCTGTGGTGCTTTTCCTATCCAATTTGCAACCTGCAAAATCACTATCTGAATAGGCGATTAGATCAAACCCTGAGTCTTTGGGATACCAAAGACCTAGTTTCATAGTACCCTTAAGGTAACGAAAGATTCACCTTACAGCGATCATATGAGATTCCTTAGGTTCAGCTTGATATCGTGCACACAAACAGGTTGCGTACATAATATCGGGTCGGCTAGCTGTAAGATACAAGAGAGAGCCGATCATCCCACGGTACAGCGTGACATTAACAGGTATTCCATTTGAATCCTTATCTAGTGTCAGCGGTGGTGCCATAGGGGTTTTCATAGCTGAACTCTGAGTTAAATCGAATTTCTTCAGCATATCTTTAACATACTTTCCCTGATTAATGAAAGTTCCTTTTTCATTTTGCTTTATCTGAAGACCAAGGAAATATGTTAGCTCACCCATCATGCTCATTTTATACTCTTCTTTCATTCTATCAGCGAAACGAGTACAAAGGTCAGGGTTAGTAGAACCAAATATAATGTCATCAACATATATCTGAACAAGAATAATATGACCTTTTACTTTCCTGAAGAATAGAGTCTTATCGATTTTACCACGCTCAAATTGTTCAATATGGAGATAAGTAGAGAGAGTGTCATACCATGCACGAGGAGCTTTTTTTAAGCCATAAAGTGCCTTATCCAGTTTATAAACATAACCTGGACGCTTAGGATCTGAGAATCGTGGAGGTTGTTCCACATAGACTTCTTCATTCAGCTTTCCATTTAGAAATGCTGACTTAACATCCATATGATATACTTTGAAATCTTTGTGTACATCGTATGCTAAGAATAGACGAATAGATTCTAGTCTTGCTACTGGAGCAAATGTTTCGTCGTAATCTATGCCTTCCTCTTGTCTGTATCCCGGAGCAACAAGACGAGCCTTGTTGCGGGTTATAGTTCCATGTTCGTCCAACTTGTTTTGATAGACCCATTTAGTGCCTATCACTGTTTTGTCAGTTGGTCTTCGAACAAGTTTCCAAACTTTGTTTCTTTCGAATTCAGTCAGCTCTTCTTGCATGGCGCTGACCCAGTTTGGATCTTTGAGAGCATCATCTATTTTCTTTGGTTCAATCAGAGAAATAAAGTTAACAAATAAACAAATATTACATGCACTTCGTCGAGTCTGATTTGGATCACCAAGAATTTGATCAATTGGGTGATTTACAGTCCATCGCTGAGCTGGAGCATAAGTCGCTGATTCAAATTAAACTGGAGGAGTTGAAGATGAAGTTTCAGCAACTTCTGGAAAATCATCCAAGAGAGGAGTAGGTGCAGATGTCATATCATTTACTGATTGCTGAGAAGTAGATGGAATGTCTGAGACATTTGGTTCAGAAGCAGGTATAGTGTTTAAAGGAACTGCTGAGACCCATGATGTTTCAGCTTCACTATTCTGCATGTTTGGGATGATAGTAGGACTATCATATTCAACTGTATGAGTATGAGGAGTGGGAATATCTTCTGAATCACCAAGATGAGAAAACATCCATTGATTCAGTTCTTCAGTATCAGCAGAAGGTCGAGAATTCGCTGAACGGGATTCGTCAAAAGTGACGTGAATAGTTTCTTCAACAGTTTGTCTTCTTCGATTGAAGACTCTAAAGGCTTTGGAGATTGAAGAATATCCAAGAAAGATTCCATCATCAGCCTTAGGTTCAAACTTTCCAAGGGCATCTCTGTTGTTCAGTATGAAACACTGACATCCAAAGATGTGAAGAAAGCTAATTGAAGGCTTTCTCCCATGAAAAAGTTCATAGGCTGTTTTATTAAATCTTTTGACTATCAACGACCTGTTTTGCGTAAAACAAGCAGTGTTGACAGCTTCTGCCCAAAACTGAGTAGGCAGGTGAGAATCGTTGAGCATTGAACGTGCAGCTTCAATAATAGTTCTATTTCTTCTTTCAGCGACTGCGTTTTATTGCGGTGTTCTCACTGAAGAAAAGTTGTGAGAAATACCCTTACTCTCAAAAAAGGAATCAAGAGAACTATTTTTGAATTCAGTCCCATGATCACTCCTTATTGAGCGAACGATCAAGTTGTTCAGGGTTTCCATTTTCCGAACAAAGGTGATGAGTTCTTCAGGGGTGTCACTCTTAGAACGGAGAAACATAACCCATGTATATCGAGAGAATTCATCAACTATGACCAGTGTATATTTCTTTCCAGCGATGGATTGTTTGTTAATAGAGCCAAACAAATCCATATGGAGAAGTTGTAGAGGAGATGATACTGAGGAAACTTGCTTTGACTTAAAGCTTGCTTTGGTCTGTTTGCCTTTCTCACACGCTGAACATAAGGATTCTTTGGCGTATGAGTGATGAGGTAGACCAGTGACTAACTCTTTTGAAGAAAGAGTGTTCAGTGTCTTGAAGTTTAGATGAGAGAGCCTCTTATGCCATAGCCAGTTGACATCAGATGAGGCTTTTGAGAAGAAACAGGAGTTCTCAGTGGTTGTTGAGTCCATGTTTATTACATAAACATTTTCCAAACGATAACCGCTGAGAGCTATCTTCTCCTTTTTGTCAGCGACAAGCAGGATTCCTTAGTAAAGATTACTTTGTTATCCTTGTCGCAAAGCTGACTGATGCTTAGAAGATTATGCTTCAGCCCTTCAACATATGCGACTCTTCTGAAGGTTGTTGTACCATTAGATAGTACACCAAACCCTTGGGTATGTCCTTTTCCATTTCCACCGAAAGTTACAGAGGGACCCTTCTCTTCTTTGTACTCAGTGAACAGGTTCTTCATACCAGTCATGTGTCTATAGCATCCGCTATCGAGATACCAGATACCCTTCTTAACCTGCATTACAAAGGAAGATTAGTTTTTCTTGGGTACCCACTTAACCATGTGTACACACTTGTCAGTGGGGTTAGAAGAAGAGGTGGAAAGTTCAGCAGTCTTCGCAGCATTTGAAGATTCAGCTTTATCAGTCTTCACTTTGGTTAATTTCTTAACCTCACTGGTCTTCTTTGCCTTGGGGGCAATGATCTTCACCTTAGCTATCTTTTCAGCTTGGGTGGTTGTGGGGCACTTACTAGCAATATGATTTGTAAATCCACAATGATAACATTTCCTATAACCAAAAGTAGTTCTAGGACCATTTGCAAGCTGAGCTTTAGATTTTGAATTAGAAGGACCAGCACCAAGTAAGCTATTGGTTTTTGAAATGGGAGGAACATTTAGTTCTTCGGATTTCTTACCAATGATTTCCACTTTGATTCTAGGAGTAGATCGCTGAATAGATCCACGCTGAATAAATCCAGAGATATTATTCTTTGAATCAGAGGGATAAGTCACTGAAGCTTTAGAAGCGTTCAGCTTTGGTACAGAGGTACCCTTCTGAGGATTTTGGTAAAAAGCAATTCCTTTACCTTTGTTTTTAAAGACTGAGGTAGGTTTTGGATAAATAACTTTTTCTTTACCTTTAGAAGTTAAGGTAGAGATTTCCTCAGGGATAGGCGGTTTAGAAGAGGAACACTGAGAGGATGAAGTATCAGCGACTGAGGATACGAAAGTTCCAAATAAGAGCATGGAACGATCAGTGGTTGGTTCTAGAGTATCAGGTTTGTAACCAAGACCACGTTTATCACTCAAGGGAATCTGAGACTTAATTATCTCAGTGATCTTTGTTGAGGAATTATACCATCCATCAACAGTAGTTTTTTCAGCTTTTAATGCAGCGATAGCTTCTTCGCACTCGATTTTGACTAGTTGATTTAGGTGAACTTGATCTTTAAAATCTTCTTCAATTTTAGAAAGATTTTCTATTTGAAGGTGACAATTTTTAAGCTGTTCAGCGAGATCAAGGTTTTGATTTTCAACTACAGTTTTGCCATTCATGGCTTCATATAAACTTCTAGTCAAGAGATCGATCTTTCGAAGACTATCAGCTTCATCAATATTTGCAATATTGGTAAAGAAGGAAGGTGATACCTGAGTTGCAGAGGTTGAAGTAGAGGGAATGTCAGAATTGTCTTCCTCATTTTCAAGTTTGGCCATGAGACATAGATTGGCTTCATCATCATCTTCAGAGTCAGATGATTCTTCTTCGTCAGAGGCAGCCCAATCATAGTCAGCAATGAGGCCTTTGCCTTTCTTCTTAAAGGTTTTCAGCTTTGCATACCTTTCTTTCAGCTTTTTATATTTTTCATCTTTATTCCTGGGAATAAAGTTTTTCTTGGGAAAAGCTGAGGATCTAGAGACTTTCCTTGACCTGCACTCGCTAGCAAAATGTCCTATCTTTTCACAGTTATAGCAAGTAGCAGTAGCCTTATCAACAGGGGTTGATGATCTTGGCTTGTAAGTAATAGCAAGAGGTTTATTCTTCTTGAAATTACTCTTTCTAGCAAATCTACTGAACTTATTAGCCAGGAATGCCAGAGTTTCATCATTATCTGAAACGTCAGAGTCTGATGATCTTTCAGAGTTAGTTTCCAACTCAGTGACAGTGATAGTCGATCGCTGAGTGGAAGGTGACTCTGAGATTAAAACAACATGGGTGCTTTTGGAATCTTTTACAAGATTCTTCTTAAGATGACTCGATTGCTCATGATTCAGCATCGTGCCATATAAGGTAGAAAGGGTTATTGATTTTAGATCCTTTGACAGCTTGAGACACATAGAATAACTATCCCAGCTTTCAGGTAAACATTCTAAGAACTTTGTCAGTACTTCAAAGTTAGAATATTCCTTACCAACAATTTTTAGATCTATTATTAAGCAGTTAAAACGTTGGTGTACTTCAGAGAGAGTTTCATTCTTACCACAAATGAAGCTTTCATACTGTCTTACCAGGTTGACCTTTCGAGAGTCCTGGACTTCAGAAGTACCTTCATACTGAACACAGATTGTGTCCCACATAGCTTTTGATGTTTTCCGGTTCATGACGGAATGGTAGACTTCGTCAGGAAGAGCCATGGAGAGTATGGATCTGGCTTTGGTATCGATAGCCACTTTCTTCTTATCTTCATCAGTCCACATATGAATTTCCTTAGGAATCATCCTTTCTGGAATAGCATGTCTATTCTCAGCGGCTGGAACTGCAGCATCAATTCTTACAGGAATATATGGGCCGTTTTCAAGATAATAAGCCATAGTAGGGTCTACACCTTCTAAGAAGAGAATCATCCTATTTTTCCATAGATTAAATTTATCTCTGGAGAATCTAGGGGGTTTTGCAAGAGAACCGTTGTCAATATAGTTTGTGTTTGTGTTTGTGTTGGTAGCCATTTTAAGAAATAGCTAGGAAGAGAAATCTTAGTATAGATCAGATCTTGTTTATGAGATTAAACAAATCTGCTCTGATAACACTTGTTGGTCCCGAAGGGCTATACAAGTTTGTAGAATGTGGGGGGGGGGGGGGAGTTGAATACAAACACACGTTTTTACTTTTCTAAATTGTTTATTGATAAATCAAGACAATTTACAACTTGTTGCGGAACAAGATTAAGGATAAACCTAATCTAAACAAATCTTGAGAAACACTAAGTTTCTTGCACTAGAAAGAGTTAAAGAAATTACGAATAATAACTTAACAATAAGAAATAAGAAGATGGTCCGAGCACACTTCAAAACTGAAGTAAGGTTCTTCTTATATATTGCATGCATTTAATGCATGGCAGTATGGCTTTACACGTGGCAGCAGCTGAGTGGTTGCATGTCATTGACCTTTGTAGACAACCTTAGTAGCCGCATGGTGCACAATGTAGAATCAGAGTTGTTGTACGATTACAGACAAAAGGGATGTCCGTTCTGACAGTTCGTACGGAGATGTGCAAGGGAGGTAAGACAATAGTAACATACAGGGAGACTTCATGATTAGCTTTCGTTGAGTCAGATCTTTATCAGCGAATGATAAAGTTCAGCGATTGCTGAAGTCTTCTACTTGATACTTCTCGTTGAATGGACAGGTCTTGCTTCGCTGATATCCGCATCAGTTCATGAGTAGACTTGTCGTTGGTTCTTGAGCTTGATCTTCGACTTCAGCGTAGAACTTTGGTTGACGTGAAACTTGTCTTCAGGGATCATAAGTAAACAACTAACTTATCAGCGATCATCTCACAGACTGAACAGGCTCAGAGCTATATGATGATGAACAGTATTCGCTGAATATCTAATCTAAAGAGTGAGAGTTCCTATCAGCGGTACTGTAAAGTCTTAGTACTTATCAGCGATAGTGAAACTCTGATACATATTGTTTACTTACAATTTTCACTAAGTGTTTAAGAGAGGGTCATTATCAAATCACTGAGGGTTTGGATCAACACAATTACACTGGCCAGGTGAAATCTCAAACTTACCTTACATGACTGTCTGCGGAACCCTATTAGTCATATATCTACTATAGTGCCCTCCTAACTCATTTCCTATATCGACAATAGTGCCCTCCTAACGCATTTCCTAATTCTCAGTTGTGATTTCTACTCCAAAGTTTAAGTTTAGGCCCATCCAGTCACCTAAATCCCTTAAACTATGGCTCTGATACCATTTGTAACATCCAAAAAAATACAACAGGACAAACATGGCATTAATTCATAAACATTACAAAACTGGGTCCCAAAATTTTGTTACATCAGTCTCAAAACTAGGTTGGCGGTAACAACCAATACACAACTGAGAACGTACTAGCTTCTATGAGTGGCACAGACTCTGTCTCTATCTACATCTGTACTCTATATGGCTCTTGCTCACTTACCTGAGCCTCCTACTGTATGCTTACCAGAAAAGGTTTTAGTTTTGAAAAGTGAGGGTTAGACCATGAGGTCTAGTGAGTTCCCTCCGTAAACAGCGTACAACAACATTACAAAATCATTTTGTAAAACTCGCAACATTTTCCACATAAGCATCAATCATGGTACTGCACAGTGTTTAAGGATCACATAGCTAACCGCGAGCGGGGCCCAAGCAGACTCCCCTCTCGCCTCTTACCGGGGCCCAAGCAGACTCCCCTCTATCCGAGTAGGAAGGAAACGAATTCCCTCCTACAAGCTAGTCACATATCCGAGTAGGAAGGAAATGAATTCCCTCCTACAAGCTCATCACAAAAGCCCAAGGGATCATCGGATCCCGAGGTACTCGGATCCCACTGTGCAGACCGACTTCACATAATATACACATAGCATAACGTAAATCACAAGCGTGAAATCTTTGCACATCATTTCATATTCCTAGAAGCCGTATTTTAAAATAAAACGTACATTTCATGAAGAACATGCGTAACAGTTGTAAAACAGTTCATGCTCGTAAACGAACCATAATCAGAAAAACATTTAGCTTTCATTTAAGTAAAAATCATGTAAAATAACATGGCATTTCTACACAATCACTTTCTTTGGAAAACAAGTAAAATCACGTATTTTAGTTAGAAAAACTCACCTGATGCGCTTACTTTCCTTTCCTACTCTGTTCTTGACCTCCAATCGATTTACCTGAGAAATGAATGAAGTACCATTGCTCAGATCCTAAACCAGCTTATCGGACACCATCCGGGTTCGACTTATCTGTTACTAACTCTTACCGGGTACTACTAATTACCGGGTACCCACACTTACCGGGTGCTACTACTTACCGGTCAACACCACAAATTGGACAACTTACCGGGTGCTACAACTTACCGGCCAACGCCACAAATGGGACAACTTACCGGGTGCTACTACTTACCGGCCACCACCACAAATGGGACAACTTACCGGGTGTTACTGCTTACCGATCAACACCACAAATTGGACAACTTACCTGGTAAGCTACACTTACCGGAACTCCACTTACCGGAATCCCACAAGCATACCGGGTAATCTTCCAGAAACTACTACTTACCGGGACTGTACCACTTACCGGAAACTACCGGGTACTATCTGGGTTGTCTCCCGGTAACCTTCGACACAGGGAGGCTTACCGGGTACGGCGGCTGGACGATTTCAGGAACAAAACCTTGCTAAAAGCCCCTTAATCAAAACGTTAAAAGTGGCAAATAGCAACAAAACATTATAAATTCATTCCTTCCAATTCTTAGTTACACAAACACGATTATGGGTGTTTAATCCTTCCTTTAGGGCATCATTTTAACCTTCTCAACAAGAACTCTCAAAATAACCCAACAATCCATCCAAACATCAAAATATGGTTTTGGTTTAGGAATTACCTGCTAGACTCACTTGTAGAATCGTACTCCAACTCCACTTCTTCTTCCAATTTTGATGATTGGTGATCTTCTTCTTCAATTTGTACTTGAACACCAAACATCTCTTTCTCTGCCCTATAACTCTCTCTAGCCGCCAACAATGCAAAATGAATTGGTTTTCTAGGGTTTTGGCAACCATCTATATCTTTCACAAATTGCACAAAGGCCCCTTAACTTAACTTTAAATTCTTAGACTTTAGCCACTAAACTTTCAATACATACTAGAAATTCGGGTTGTTACAGCCTTGCCCGACCCGACCCGACCCGACCCGACCGACGCACACCCCTAATTATAGTTTAGTTACAAATGAAACTGTGACTAGTTGTTGACTATTACTAGTGGATCCATAGGTACATGTGTCGGCTTATTTTGGGATGTTATTCCCCTTTGTAACTAGTTGAGACATTATGTCCTCAGAGGCAACTTGATATGGTTATGTGGGACCGGATACTAGTCATGGGTCGTAAATGTAATCCTAGTGAATGAGTATGACTATGATCCTAGGGTGCCCTCCCCCACATCTATGTACGAGTGGCGTTGCTCGTAGTCATGGGTCCCAGTATTGAGCTCATAACTCGAAAAGTAGATTACTTTTGTGTTCCACTACGATCCTTGGAAATCGAGTGTCTCTCTTCATCGTACTTTTAGACCGAATGGGCCTTATGTGAATATTTGGGAAAGTCTCATTAGTCATTATCTCACACTTTGAAAGTTAATTTGTCAAACATTTATGCATTTCCTATTTATATAAAATGTTTGTTCTCACTAGGTGTAAAGCCTAACACTTTTTCTTAAATGACATGTATATCACGTTCCGTTAGTGGAGGGATTCTGAAGGTTTGAGAGACGAGTGTTGGCCGATAGCGATGATTTTTTTAGACAAATAGATGGATTTGGCGTACAAAAGCAAATAGATACTTTTGGGAGATTAAATTGACAACTGTCTTAATCTAGATGATTATGGTTTAGATTAGTGTGTTGTCAATCTTTAATATCCATTTATAGAAACTGTAAACGCTATTACTATTCCCCCTTTTTGGGTGATTTCCATATACTTGAATACTTGAGATGTTATATTTTGCAATTATTCAGGTTTAAATTTACCCATATTTTTAGGGTGTCACAGTTTTAATGGGGTCTTGTTGTCATACAACACGTATGTGGTTTCCCTCCACTCTCCCCATCATGTCGTTATGCGTTATTTAACATCTTCATCAACTCTTATCTCCTTCTGAATCGTAGATCTCAAATTCCTGAATTGTCCTTTTGGGATACCATTTGCTCCCCAATGTTGACTTATATCTCCTCATCATTTTTTTTTAATTGTGGGTGTCAAGGACATCTTATGTGCACATTGACTGGTCTCATGGGGACTTGGAGAACGATAAAAAAAATATCCAATGGCCTTGCAGGGACTCGAAGTTATGACCTCTCAGGAATATCCAATGTTTTTTTAACATAATTGATCCACTTGACTTATTCATTAGATTTTGGATATTTACCACCTGTTAGGGCTAAATTGTATTGAATAGAAGTTCAAGGGTAGAAATTGTAAATATCCCAAAAAGGGGTATAAATAGTTTAGTTAGCCTATTTTGTTTAGGTTAATCATTCATAACCATTGTAACACGCTTGAAAAACTCTCTGAATGGTTTTCTATTTTGAATGAATGATATATGGATGACATATTGAAATCAACCGTGTTTATTGCTTATTGATTACTGATTTCATCTTGATTGCACTAATCTGGGATCCACAATTGGTATCTGTGAGTCTCAGATCCGTGCAACGAACAATAAGAAATCAATATATAAGAACAGATGTTATGATTTCAACTGGTCATCCAATTAGCTTTCAATTGTAGAGAGAATTACAATACGATTCAGGAAAGCAAAATAGACAACTAGCTTAATTCTAAGCTAAACATAACTTTAAATACTCTGGGCCCGTGGTTAACAAGCCCACGGCCCGTTCACTAACATGACTCAAATTAAAGAATTACAAACAAGCCCTTGAACTTCTATTCAACTATAAATTGACCCTAACAATCTCCCCCTTTGAATTGAATTTCGAGTTCACGCCAGTTCGCGACATATCTTTTACGGAGCGCAAAGTGTACCTCGAACATTCGGATGGCACGGCGATAGTCGATGCGTTCTTCAACCACTTCTAAGGCTTTTCGAGCAGTAGTTTCATTCGGATTGGGAACATACGATAGCCTTCGATTTTCGGATTCGAAAGTGATGATTTTTCGAAGAGCATCTTGGACTTTGAAGAGCGTGCCGTCGCAGAATCTGTCTACCTGACTGAAGCGAATAAATCTCTTTTCATTCTGATCGTTGATGTAGACTATCCCAAATTCTGGTTCCAGAAGCAGTGCGTTCTCGGGATATATCTTCAGTTCTGGCGCTTTCAGATTCGGCTTTAACAGGTTTACCTTCTTAGCTCTGTTCTCGATTGCCATTTGGATGTCCATGAGATAAGACATCATGATGGTACGGACTAGGAATCGATGAACAACTTCGAGCGCTTTGGTTACTTGAAGCGGTCGGATAGTTCTGGTACGGAGGTCTTTCAGGATAGCATAGAAGTCGAACGGTCGGAGATTCTTGAAGTCAGCTTCGGAAAATATCCATTCATTTTCGTCTTCGCGTCGGACAGTGAAAATGGGAAACATAACCTTCAGAATTCTAACTGATTGGACGTTGAGCACTTCGGTGATCTTGTGCTTTGTTCGGACTTGGCTAACTGGCAGACACCGCTTCATTGCGTTTATGTACTGGCTTTGGTATGCTGGGTTGGAACTATAAATACTAATGCAAAAAGTAGGCTCGATAGGGCGTAACCTGTGGACGAACAGCCTTTTCAGGGATTCCTCCAGGTGAGGAATGAATATCATAATCTTCTCCCATTGGATTTGTTGCTGTTGAGGAGGAGGAAGATCAGAAGCTGTCGGTAGCTGAGGAGATGTCTGAATTTCAGCAGATGTAGTCTCAGGTCTTGTAGAAGTTTCGGCGGCTTGAGCAGAGTGAAACAAGAGGATTGGTCGTAGTCAACATTATCGTCTTCATCAGTAGGGAAGATCAGGTTTACCTAGAGATTTACAGCACTGGCGGCTTTTTCGTACCATGCATTTTCGGTCTCCGGGTCGATCTGGGTGTTTAGATCAATAAGATTGAGTGTAGACCCATCTGATGTATCAAAGTTGACTAATTCCTGTGTTGTTCCCTCAGGCTTTTCAACCGTCGGGTCTTCGTCATCAGAGATGTCCATATCAATTACCATCTCGGTTAAAGGCAACTCGGCTTCATGTTCTTCTTCGGTTGCAGTTGTCGTAGTTGACGGTTCCGTTTGAACCACAGTAGTTTCAGGGATGATTGGGACGGACTCAGATAAACGTAGTCTCTTGTTCTCCCCCTCATGGTGATCAGGATCATCCTGGTCATCATGCCTTCTTTTGAGTCCGCCAGCTTGACTCTTGCAAGTGTCTTCGAGTGAGGCGACTCTGTCGGACAGCGTTTTAAGCGCTTGTAGAACGTCCTTAAGGAGCAGATACCTATGATTGTAGAACGGAGATCAGGTCTGCTTCGGTAGAGGCATCGGTTTCAAGGTATCCACTGAATAATTTGGAGCAGTTGAGCCAGAAGCATAGTCTTCAAGGTATCCACTGAATAATTTGGCTGAACGGGAGCCAGTGGAGGTGTAGGTGCAGTTTCAGAATCGACTACCTTCTCTTTACCTTTGATTAAGCTTTTAATCTTGTCGAGCTCGGTGGTGAGGCGCTGCTCTATTTCCTCGCGGACAGCCTTGAGGGTGCTGTCCAGAGACCCTTGTGGCACAAAGTCGAGTAAGGTAACTTCGGGATCACTTAGATTGACCGTTGAGGCATCTACCTTAGAGGCAGAGCCACCTACGTTCACGGTTGGCGAAGGTGTGTCTGTGGTAGGATTTCCTTTCGATCCTCGGATTCCACTTAAAGGCGGAGATCCTACGTAAGTTACGATCGGGTCACGAAGAGCCTCGATTTGTGGGATCTCATCTTGTGTCCTAGCCGAAGAATGTAATATTTCAAGTGGCTCTAAACTCAATGGTGCACTGAAAGAAGTCGAGACCAGGGGCTGCTGGTCTCTTGTTTCAATACCAGTACTCTCCGATTGAGAGACCGGTAGAAGTTGTTCTATATCCCCGTGAGAAGTTGAAACACCCGTCTTTTGAGAGACGAGTGAGTGGCTGACGAGGTTGTGCAATTGCACCACTGGGTCCACGGTGGCTTCTTCAATACCCCATCCCAACGGATGAGACGGGATAGCAGATGTGGCTACCCGGGCGACACGTGGCTGGATTCGCTCAGAAGCCTCTTTATCTTTACGGCTTAATCTTTCTTGGTTCGCTTTCGACCTCAATTCCCTCCGTCTCACACGTTCTAATTCTTCAACTAATACTCGCTCCTCTCTCCTTGTATCTCCTGTAATAGGCTGAGTAGTGGGAATGAGTGGGGGTGTAGGTGAGTCAGAAGGGATTCCTTCGGTAAAATCTGGGTTTGGTCCGATACTGGAAGGTATTAAGGATATCCGTATGGCACGGGTCGTATCGGATTCGGTGGAGTCAGATTGAACGTCCTTCACCTGTCTGGTCGGTGAGGGAGGATCAGATATGTAAGGCTCGGAGTCCCGGTGAAGCATCGGTCTAGATGACGTACCTGCTTCGCTCGTCGGTCGGGTGATAGGAATAGGTTGTTGGCTTGGTCCGGCTTGGGTAGTACTGGCTCGCGTATCTAATGTACCGCCCGCGCCTGTTCCCCTCCCACGTATTTTCAACACACCCCGTCCGGGAGCCCCACCTGCCCGGACTCTACCACCTCTTATCCTAGGACCCTCACGTCCCTCTGTTCTATGTCCCTGGGGAGGTCCCTCCGGCGCTGGCTGGACCATGGGAGCAGCTAACTCTCTCCTATATTCTACCACACTCGGTGCATTGGGGTCCACGTGTGCCAGTAGGGCTTCAGGCGCTGGCTGGCTGGACCATGGGCATGGCTATGGCGTTGGACGAGTTTCGAATCACCATATATTGTAAATGGAAAGGAGGACATACCGAATGGTTAATGCGTCACGGTATCCCTGGATTCGCGTCCATGTGTTGTCTGATCGCCAGTGAGAAGAATCGAGGATAAGGTAGGAATTTCTTTAGCTTCGTGCCACCGATATGCCGAATAGCTTGAACCAGTTCGCGCCATATAATCATCGTGAAGTCAACGTGTCGGTTGTAGCATACAGCATGGAATAGACGCAAGAAATCGCCTGTACACTGGTCTATTCCCTTCCATCTGGATGATAGACACCTGTTCAGGATGGTGAACAGCGTGTACCAGATGGGTGCAAGATATTTTCTGTTGAAGGCGGAAGGTCGATCGATGGCGTGGTTGTATCCAAGTGCGCGTACTTGGGCACACAGTGTGGTGTCATTGACCGCGGGGTCGTATCCTTGGTGGCCACCGGCAGTGGCTTCGGGTAGCGAAAGTAGACGGCGGAACGAGTCAGGTGTGAGCGTGAAAGGGTGGTTGTCGATCCGCGCCGTGATGGTTTGAGTGTTGGCAGCCGTGACAACTTGGGCAGAGAGCCACACTTGATATACATACTGTTAGGACCATAAATGTCCTACATATTAGAAATATATATAAATAATTATATAGTGCTTAATTAGATTAATTAATTAATTGTAAAAGCCTTAATTGCATTAAATAGGCTTATTTGCTTAATGGGCTTGGGCCTTGTTTAGCTAAGGCCTAAGTATATAAGGTTTAGTTAACCTTAGAATTAGGTTAGAAATTGATAGAGAGTCATCGTGAGGTTAATTGTTTAGAGAGATAGTTGAGATTTTCATTCAAACATTTGTAACTATCTTGAATCATGAATACGAGAGGGATGACAAGTTGAAATCATCAATTGTTCGTGTTATTTCTCATTGATTATATTGTTACCTGTCAATCTAGGACTCACAATTGGTATCAGAGCAGAATCGGTGATTTGAAGAATACAAGAAATCGAACGAAAGCAGGAAAAAGCAAGAAATTCGTATTGAATTTTCTGGAAAAACGCAGCGAGCCGTTTTGCCTATTCCCGGAGTTTGAACCGTCGGATCATCACGATTATTGGACAGTAGCTTCACGACATTCCGTTTTAAATTCTGAACGTTTGGATTAATCGTTTGAGGTCCAGAAGGCACCCAGATTATTTTCGACATACTGCAGTTTTTTCTTGAAGAAAATCGTTCATCTATCGGGTTTGCAAAGTTCTTTCGTTGATTTAATAATTCGTTTGTTATATCTCGATTGTTTAATCGTTTTTTATCTGCTGTTTATCTGCGTTTACATCGATTCTCAAAGGTTTTAATTTTTCAATTTAAAAATCAATTCTTGAGTTTTTGGTGTTCTTAAATTTGTGTGGTGGTTATTGGAAAATAGGAAATATTTTGCTTAGAAATCGATTTGGGTGTGTTTGTTTTTGTGTTTTTGATCAAAATCTAACCCTACAGTAGTGAAATCAAGCAACCCTATCGATCCCAGATCCGAATTGCAACCACAGCCGTGGTTACCGGACACTATCCCATTGTTATCGGGTAAGTTTTCTATTTCTCACCACTTTCTGGATAAAACATCAAGTTACCAGATAAATATCAAGTTACCGGATGAAACTTGTGTTTATCTTTTCGGATGAAATGTGTGTTTGGCTTTCCGGATAAATCCAATCTTACCGGATGAAAATTTCTTTCCGGATGAATCTTACTTTCCGGATAACCAACACACACAGCACAACTTTCTTGACCCTCCACTTACAAGTTTGACCTGTTTAATTCTAGTTGATTTGTTATTGAATTTTTTTCTCTTCTCGTTTCTTCCGAGCACCCATAATACACCCATCAATTTCATGCATTAAATATATTATATAAACTTTTTCTTAATCTTTTTTTTTTGCATATTTCTTTCTTTCATCGCAGCTTACATAGTTATATAATATATTTATATGTTTGTTTCTCCTATTTATTGCATACTTCATTGCATACCGATTAATCTCCATCTGGAAATTTCAACCGGTAAGCTCAATTGATCATCCGAGAATCTCAATCACCCGGTAAGTGCATTCTTCCGGTAAGTTATTCCATCTGCACCCGGTCACTTGTGTTTATTCGGTAACTCATTCATCCGGTAACCGCATCCGGATTTCTTCTGTTTCCGGGAAGTTTTTTCAAACGCGTGTCACGTATCCGGTAACTACCTTTTCATCCGGTAAGTACCCATGTCCGGTAAGTTCTTTTTCACCCGGTAAGTCAACTTTATCCGAAATCCATCTCTATCCGGTAAACCAACCTCCATCCGGTAAGTTGTGTTTTTTGTGCGACAACTCTTTATCCGGAATCAATCATCACCCGGTAAGCTTGGTTGGTAAGTTCTGATTGGTACCCGACTTACCGCACGTCTCGTGATTGAGGTTTTTAACGAAAAGTTGCAATTTTTCTTAACGATCGATTTGCAATTTTTTGTGTCGTTTGAGACTTTTTGCGACAGTTTGAGCTTATTTTCGACGGTTATCATTTCATGTGTTTCGATTGACGTGTTTGATCTAACTTGGTTTGTTTATCTTGCAGATTTCCTTCTAGAAGTTTGATTTCGTTCGTTCCGATAATAATCAAATTTTAATTTTTGGAAACGAATTTATTTTTAGATTTGTTTTTCAAATTTAATTTTCTTCGGCATTTTTCGATTCTTCAAAGAAACACCGATTAACGATCATATATTTTTCAGGTAACAATGTCTTATTCATCTCAGTCTGAAACAACTTGTCAGGACGAAGATGAGGTAATGGAGATTCTGAGCGAAAAGAAGTCTGCGTCCAAGTCACCTGCTGATCCACTAGCTCTTATTTCTTCAAAACGAGGCAAATCCTCCAGCCATCGTTCCAAACGTGCCCAAGAGCCAAGTCAATCTGAGCCAGAATCTAAGAAAGAAGAGGACAGTGATTCTGATCATGAGTTCACTGCTATAAAGAAATCAATGGCTCTGCTCTCCAGATCCTTCTAGCAGCATCTGCTCACATCCGACAATCAGCGTTACTCAACTTCCTCCAACAAGTGCCATGATTATCCGGATAAATACGAAGGCAAGAAGAAGGTAGATGAGCACAAGCAGCCTGATAAGAAGGAGAAGACTGAAAAAGAGCAAACAAGACTATATGAAAAGAATATCAAGCAGAAAGATGATTTGATGAGCAAGTACGTCAAAGAACTGAAGGAACTTAAATCTCAAATCTGGAATAGTTCTGAGAAGCTGGCTAAATCTGAAGAAAAGGCAGCGATCTTAGAAACTACGCTGAAAAGAAAGATTTCTGATTTGCCATCACAAGAAGAGATAAAGGCACTTGAAGAGAAAGGTAAGCTCTTGAACTGTGAAAACCTTGAGCTTAAACGAAAACTAACTACTCTTGAAAAGGTTTTTGAAAAGGAGAAAGAATGTTTTGCTAAGGAAAGACAATTGCTTATACAAAAGCAATCTGGTTTTTCAAACAAATCTCTTGAAGAGAAGAAGCGTCTTGAGCTTATGTGCCTAAAACATTCAAAACAGATCTCCGACTTTGAAAAAGTTTTGATTTTAGAAAGAGAGAAGTTTGAAACTGAACGCAAATCTTTTACTAAAAGGAATGGAGAACTTTCTTTGAAAATATCCGATTTGGAGAATGAATTAGACGTTCTAATCAAAGAGTCTGAAAATAAGAAAGTTGAAGGTTTTAGAGCCAAAAGTTTGAAAGATGAGTTTGCAATCGAAAGAAAGATTTTTCAGACTGAGATTTCTAAACTTACACAGAGATTATCTGGATTAGCAACCGAGATTTTGAAGGAACAAATGGTTAAATCTGATTTACAAAAGAAATTTGATTTAATTCTCGAAGAACGAAATACCTTATTTGTTAAAGTCAAGAAACTTGATGAAAGCAAGATCAAAGGTGTTCAACCTTCTTATGCTTCAAGTTCAATTCCTACATTTCGTTCTTCAAAGAATTTTGTCAAATCAAATGATTTTTCAAATGATCAGATTCGACCTTCCAATCTTTTCTATAATTCTCGTGTCGATAATAAAGATAATCAATTTTTAAGAAAGTAAACATGGTTTGGAGAGTCAAAGGATCCTCTCCTACTCCAAAGTCATTCGTCTCTGTTAAGGGTGACAAGAACAACACAGCTTTCCACGCTAAACCTTTTGTGAAAACTGATCGAGTTTACTCTTTTAACAAACTGATCAGCTTATCTACACAGAAGCTGTGTTGCTCTTATTGTGGAACAAGTGACTTCGTGAAGAAAGACCATGCTAAGTATTGGTATGGTACTTATAGTATCCCCGGTCCTCACTATAATAGGGCAACTAACCAACAAGGATCCATCAAAAGATGGATACCAAAATCTGTCTAATCTGTTTTGCAGGTATGTCATGTGCGGTTTTAATTTATATTATTCACATCACATGACGAGCATTCAAAGGTTATGCCAATTTTGAGGGGGGAGTACTATCTCAAGAAAGGTAAGTAAACTTCGACTGAATTCAAAGACCGTGGTAATTCATTATGGATAACTTACTTGCGTTTGTTATTCTCCAATTTTAAAATTCCATGATTGCCACGTGTCATTTTTCTTGACTTAGTTATTTCCATGTCTCGCATATTCGTTGATTTTTCGATGGAAATACACTCGTTTGAATTCATAGTTGTTTTCCAAGTTCGCTATTTCATATTAATGATTCAATTCTTTTCTGATATAATAATTGTGACTTGTTCTTCACAATTAAACTTTCTGATTATTGTCTCATTTCTTGCAAAATACTGTGCTTACTGAGTCATTTTGTTTAGCGCTTGAATTTGTTTCTTGAAATTCTGGTATTTCAACAATGACTTCTGATTACTTTAGATAAGAACTCGGACTTAATTTTTATTACTTCTGATTACCTCAGATCGTGACTCGTTCTTAGACGCTATGACTTCTGAACAAATCAGTTCAGGACTCGTATTTCACTGTTTACTAAATTGTTCTACTCGATGCATGAAAGGAGTGTTAGGACTTACACTGTTTCTATGGTCAATCCAGAACCGGAAGGACCTACCCAAGAAACACATCCCTTATAGACATCAGTGAGGGGTCTAGATTGATAGATGAGTTTGGAGTTAAAAGAATATGGTGAGGCTGTGACAGGACTTAAAATAATTATTGGTCCTTACCAAACCGAGTTAGTTATCCGGGTAACCACACAATCTATTCATTCTCGTTCTTTGGAGATGAATATTGAAACAGACATGGACCCAGTGTCGATAACTCGTGTCACCCCACCCAGCCACTCAAGTATCTCACAAAAGATGCTTGTTTCATATATTCACTGAGATTTAGCACATAATCTATCTATTCCTCACTCGGAGGTCTTAGATATTGAAAAATGAAGACATCAGCTCCGGTCTCCGAACTTCACATTCTATTCACTGTGTCAATTGATTGTTAACTTGCGTCCCATGTTACATCAATTTTTGAGCCCAACAGATTTATCTTATTTCTTTCACACATGCACGAGTCTTTGTGATTCCATTTGCATATCTTCGTGATATTGCCGGAACAGTTTGAGAGGTTAATTTTTCAAATTTTCTTCAGTGATAACTGGAAGTCCTATCAGAGATACCCTATTGCCAACTCTGAACATAGGCCACATAATTTTTAAATTGTTGTGATAACAGTTACTAACGTGTTTCTGTGTTAGTTGATTACCCTATTCTGGTTACTAAAATGTTTTATCTGGATTTTTTTTCCTACTCGTCACTTTTGTCTTTGAACATACATGATGCTTCGGATGCTGATAACTCTATTTTTAGAGTTATTATTTCCTTTTATTTTACATTTTATTTTGTCAATTTTAGCCATTTCACTTCTTAAAACCCCCATTCTTGGCACATTTTTATAAAAAGGGCAAACGAGGTGAGTTTTAGTGTCAAACAAATTATTTGGTGGATTTTGGGTGGTTTTCACATTTTATTCGCAGTGAGATGAACAGTGCCCACTCCAAACTGCCCACTGCCGATACTGGATAAAGACAAAAAGAAGGATTTTGATGAAAAGCATGGTTGCAAAAGCATGGAAGCTTCAGGGGCAGGTTAAAAGAATGGGAATATTTTAATCTAGGCATGCAAAGGAAAAGCATGACAAAAAGAATAAACAAATCAAACCTACATGCCTAGAGACCAACTTTTTGGAAGAACTATTGGGTAAAGATGGAGGTCAAGGGTTAAGGAGCTAAGCATAGGATTTTATGTTCCCTTAACCTCCAGATTTGCAAAGAAGAAGTCAATACCCAAGTTGCCAAATTTCAGCTATAAAAGAAGACCATGGGCATTCATTGAAAGGATCATCTTCATCTCTTGGATCTAGCATCTTAGAGCTTGTCATTACCATTTTCTTAGTGTAACACTCTTAATTTCGTAGTCTAGCTTTGTGATAGTTAACTTTTCTTTTTCTGCAGTAATTTAGATTTAAATTCACGTATTGCTTTCAGTTGTAGTTTCGAGCAGTGGGCAACTTACGTTCCCCACTGTGAGGATAATTTCAATCCACGCCTAGTTATCTTATGAAAACTTTTTCATCTTTCGTTCTTATATTTTCAGTAATGGTAGGCTAAACACCCTTCGGGATGTAGGAACGAGAAGTACCTGGATTTTAGAAAAAATGCTGGAGTAATCTTTATTTTTGAAGTAGTTATCGTTTTGGTCATTCATTCTCGATTTTGCCCAAGGATGCGAACAAGCTGATCACTTGCAAGGATTTAAAGTCTAGTTCTTAACTTAGAAATAAGTAGAACGCAGTGACACGAGCTTGGATGATGCTAGGGAGTTCGAAAGAATTCTTACGACACTTACGAAAGTGAGGTCAGCACAGTGAGCTCTTCTCTCCCCACTGGAGTAGTTGGCAAGCTAGTTGGTGTATTAAAAACACTTAGAGTATTTGTCTCTACATATTCCATCGAGGCTCGAAAGAGTCCATTTGAGAAGACTCATTGACAAAATGATAATTACCAATAAAATGGGTTTTTAGTCTAAGATTGTGAGTATTTTGTAACCGAGCTTTTCCAAAGACCGGTCTCAATTACAAGGATCATCTTAGGATCAAGTATTTAGCATAAAATCTAGGGAAAATCCGACTTGCATCCCTCTTTTTAAATCATTGTAATTTCAAATTAGCTTTTCGCAAACCAACTCAAAATATTGTTTCCTCTCTAATTGAAACTCGTGAAAGAAACTCACAAAAACCGTATTGTCTTGATAGCCCAGTCTCTGTGGATACGATTCCGGTTTTTTACCGATTATTACTTGCCGTGACGATCATAGTGGACAGTGTACACTTGCGCTGCCCACTGTGGACAGATTACAACCCGCTGTGGTTTATTTCGCATGTACCATTCACACGTGTCAAGTTTTTGGCGCCGTTGCCGGGGACTGGCGTGATTTTTAAATCTCAAGACATTAGTTTTTGTTCGAGCCCGAGTAACTCGTTTTTCTAGCACCGTTCGTGTTGTATGCCAAGGCAACAACACGGACCTTTGGAACCAATCGATCTTGAAATAGAAAGGACTTTTCGAAAAAGACGTAAAAACAAGAAGAAAAATCAACAACTCCCTGTGAACCCCACCGCAAATATGGCAGGAGTGGGCGGTCAACCACCACCACCTCCATTAGTGGAAACCACAGTGACGATTGCTGATAGCAAAGATCGAGGGATAAGGGACTATGCAACTACTGGAGTTAGTGATTTAAGCTCCGGGATTCTAAGACCCAACCTTCAAACACCACACTTTGAACTCAAACCGGTGATGTTTCAAATGATCCAAGCCATGGGTCAGTTTGGAGGATCACCATCTGAGGATCCGCATTCGCACTTAAAATCATTTTTGGAAATGACCGACTCTTTTCAGCTACAAGGTGTGAGTGAGGAAGCTTTAAGGCTAAGACTTTTTCCTTTTACTTTAAGGGACAAGGCTAAGTCATGGCTAAATGCGCATGCACCTCATTCAATAACCATGTGGCAAGAGCTTGCGGATAAATTTTTACAAAAGTATTTTCCTCCAACCAAAAACATGAGGCTGAGAAATGATATTGTTTTGTTTAGACAAGACGAAGATGAGGCTGTTTCGGATGCATGGGAGCGGTTTAAAGATTTACTCCGAAAGTGCCCACACCATGGCATCCCACATTGCATTCAGTTGGAGACCTTTTACAATGGTCTGTCCAACGCAGCCAAAATCATCTTAGACGCAACAGCAGGAGGAACTTTCACAAGTAAAACCTATAATGAAGGATATCAGATTTTAGAGAAAGTGTCCAATAACAACACCGACTGGTCCAACCCGAGAACGCCTGCACCAAAGTCCACCAACATTGATAATGAGGCACTTAAAACCATGAATGCACAGTTAGTGGCCTTAACAAAAATAGTGTTGAACCAAAATCGAGGACAACTTAATCCCACAGTGGGTACTGCACATCTCACTGAGAACTGCTCTTACTGTGGGGACGAGCATGTTTTTGATTTTTGTCCAGCAAATCCAGAGGCTGTTAATGTCATAGGAACCAACCCACGAAACAACCCATACTCACAGACCTATAATCCAGGTTGGAGGAATCATCCAAATTTCTCGTGGTCTGGAAACCAAGGACTCCAACCCCACGGGGCGAGTCATGCTCAAAGACCACATAACCCCCTGGATTTCAGCATCATCACAGTGGGCACTCCCCACAAAACTTTCACCAAGGTCAATCCTCCCAACAATTCCAACCACGACCATCTCATAATGCTGAGGCTCAACCATCACTCGAATCAATGCTCAAAGGATTCATGAACCAAACTCAAGCGGCCATTAGGAACATAGAAACTCAAGTAGGACAACTAGCCGTCGAAGTCAAGAATAGACCACCGGGGACATTACCTAGTGATACCGAAAATGCTAGGGTAATAGGAAAGGGACCAGAACAAATCAAAGCCATAACACTTAGGAGTGGAAAGGATCTGAAAGATATCGTTTTCGATTCTGAAGAATCGCCTCAAATCACCACTGTACCTCATCCCACAGTGGGCACTCCTCAAGTCACTGTGATCCCCACAGTGGGGACGGAAGTCCCTGAACTCCCCACTTTTGGTCCATTGCCTAAACCTACCATTCCAAAGTTAACTCCGCTTCAGACTCACATCGACCCAAAAAGTGTACCTTTTCCTGAAAGAATGAAGCCTAAAAATGTTGATGTTCAATTTAAAAGGTTTTTAGACATTTTTAAACAGCTTCACATTAACATACCCTTGGTAGAAGCTCTTGAGCAAATGCCAAGCTATGTTAAGTTTTTAAAAGATATTTTGAACAAAAAACGAAAGTTGGGTGAGTTTGAAACTGTGGCGTTGACCGAAGAATGTAGTGCCCTTCTCACAAGCAAGATTCCCCCTAAGTTGAAAGACCCGGGTAGTTTCACAATTCCATGCACGATAGGAGGACAAGAAGTAGGTCAAGCACTTTGTGATTTAGGCGCTAGTATAAATTTGATGCCTTTGTCAATTTTTAAGAGATTAGGTATTGGAGAGGCTAGACCCACCTCCGTGACCTTACAATTAGCCGATCGATCCATTGCCTACCCAAGAGGGAAGATTGAAGATGTTTTGGTCCAAGTGGATAAATTCATCTTCCCTGCCGACTTTCTGATTTTAGACTATGAGGCCGACAAAGACATCCCAATCATTCTAGGACGTCCTTTCCTTGCGACAGGACGAACTTTGATTGATGTGCACAAAGGAGAACTCACCATGAGAGTCAACGACCAGGAGGTAAAGTTTAATGTTTTCAAATCCCTTAAATACATAGACACCGAGGACTGCCTTGCTGTGAGTACGATTTATGGATCCCACTGTTTCGACTCACTGTCCACAGTGGGCAGTGAGAGTGAACACTCTGACTCAGAAGATACTTTTGAGGATGAGTGTAACGAAATGGTGGCATCTATTGAACCTTTGGACTTTAAGGATAGGACGATCCAACCACCATCCATCGAACAACCTCCCGAGTTAGAGCTTAAACCATTGCCTCCTCATTTGAAATATGCTTATCTCGCCGAGAATAACAAACTTCCTGTTATCATCTCGTCCAAACTTAGCGAAAATCAAGAACAACTTTTAATCGAATTGTTGATGAAGCATAAGAAGGCAATTGGTTGGACCATAGCAGACATTAGAGGAATTAGCCCCTCTTTATGTCAACATAAGATCAACTTAGAAAGTGACCACCCAGGAAAAGTCCAACCTCAAAGAAGATTGAACCCCATCATGAAGGAAGTAGTTAAGAAAGAGATTTTGAAGTGGTTAGATGCTGGTATTATCTATCCCATTGCCAGTAGTAGTTGGGTGAGCCCCGTTCAATGTGTCCCTAAAAAGGGAGGAACAACAGTAGTCACAAATGAAAAGAACGAACTCATTCCAACTAGGACTGTTACGGGATGGAGAATATGCATGGACTATAGGCAACTGAATCTAGCAACAAAGAAAGACCATTTCCCGTTACCTTTTATTGATCAAATGCTTGATAGATTAGCGGGAAAGGAATTTTATTGTTTTCTAGATGGATACTCTGGATATAACCAAATCCACATCGCACCTGAGGACCAAGAAAAGACCACCTTTACTTGTCCATATGGTACTTTTGCATTCCGGAGAATGCCTTTTGGTTTATGTAATGCTCCCGCTACTTTTCAACGCTGTATGATGGCCATTTTTACTGATATGATAGAAGATACCATAGAAGTTTTTATGGACGATTTTTCTGTGATCGGCACATCATTTGATAACTGTTTGAGGAATCTAGAAAAAAGTTTGGTGAGATGTGAAACCCACGACCTTATTCTAAATTGGGAAAAATGTCATTTCATGGTCGAAGAGGGCATTGTTTTGGGTCATCTTGTGTCGAAAAAGGGTTTGGAAGTTGATAAGGCAAAACTAGAAGTAATCTCCCAACTTCCCGAGCCCACAACGGTAAAAGGCATTCGCAGTTTTTTAGGTCACGCAGGTTTCTATAGGAGGTTCATAAAAGATTTTTCCAAAATAACTAAACCCCTATGTAACCTGCTGCAACATGAAAGAGAGTTTGTTTTTACCAAAGAATGTAGAGACGCATTTGAAATAATCAAAAATGCCTTAGTTACTGCACCCATAGTGACCACTCCTGACTGGTCACTCCCATTTGAAGTCATGTGTGACGCCAGCGATTGGGCTATAGGTGCAGTACTAGGCCAACGAAAAGATAAGATTTTTCATCCGATATACTATGCAAGAAAGACTTTGATCGAGGCTCAAATCAACTACACTGTAACCGAAAAAGAATTACTTGCAGTAGTTTTTGCTTTTGATCGTTTCAGGTCTTACTTAATTGGAGCAAAGGTCATAGTACACACCGATCACGCAGCCATCAAATATTTGATCAACAAGGCTGACTCTAAACCGAGGTTGATCAGATGGGTGCTGTTGCTGCAGGAATTCGACCTTGAGATCATCGATAGAAAAGGAACAAGTAACCAGGTCGCTGATCATCTTTCCAGACTTGAGCCCACAGTGGGCACTGTAGATCCCACTCCGGTAAAAGAAAATTTTCCTGATGAACAATTGTTAGTCGCCCAACATCATGATATTCCTTGGTATGCTGACATAGCTAACATTTTAGCAAGTGGATTACGACCCCATGGAATGAGTGGACAGCCTTTTAAAAAATTCTTGCATGATACTCGTCAATACATTTGGGACGATCCTTTCTTATATAAGATAGGAACGGACCAAGTGTTGAGGCGATGTGTTCATGGGAGTGATCAACAACATTTACTCCAAGGCTGTCACACATCCCACTATGGAGGTCATTTCGGAGGAACACGCACTGCTGCGAAAATTTTGCAGAGTGGGTTCTTTTGGCCCACTGTGTTCAAAGACTCTCACGAGTTTGTTCGTCACTGTGAGCAGTGCCAGCGCACTGGGAATATATCGAAACGAAATGAAATGCCCCTCAACAATATCCTTGAGGTGGAAATTTTTGATGTGTGGGGAATAGATTTTATGGGACCCTTTCCAAATTCCAACAACAATTTTTACATCTTAGTGGCGGTAGATTATGTTTCAAAATGGGTAGAAGCTGCTGCTTGTCACACTAATGACGCTAACACTGTGGTGAAGTTTTTGCAAAAAATATTTTCACTCGTTTTGGAACACCACGAGCAATAATTAGTGATGAAGGATCCCATTTTGTTAACAAAGTCATGAGCGCGGTCCTTGCTAAATATGATATTCATCATAGGGTAGCAACCGCCTACCACCCCCAAACTAATGGTTTGGCGGAGCTTTCAAACCGAGAAATCAAGGGAATTTTGGAAAAGGTGGTGAAACCCCATCGAAAGGATTGGTCCATCAAGCTTGATGACGCTCTTTGGGCGTATCGCACGGCGTATAAGACCCCTTTGGGAATGTCTCCATTTAAGTTGGTATTTGGCAAAGCTTGCCATTTACCAATCGAATTGGAACATAAAGCCTTTTGGGCTTTAAAAGAACTCAACATGAGTGAAGATGCCGCGGGAATTAAAAGAACCTTGCAATTGCATGAACTTGAGGAAATGCGCTTTCACGCATATGAAAATGCAAAGTTATACAAGGAAAAGACCAAGATGTGGCATGACCGAAGGATCAATCATCGGGAATTTTTTGAAGGACAGCAGGTATTATTGTTCAACTCTCGTCTAAAACTTTTTCCGGGTAAGCTCAAGTCAAGATGGACTGGACCATACACCATTGTGAGTGTGAGCCCATTCGGAACAGTGGAATTGCGATCCCCGCAATCGGGACAAACTTTTAAGGTTAATGGGCAAAGGGTGAAACACTTTCTGCATGAGAGTGCCCACATCCCTGTCCACTCCTCATCTCACTCTGGTTAGGAAAGTCCGAGATCTTTTGTAAATAATTTTATTTTAACTTTTTGATAATTTTTAGTTATTTTAGTGCTTTTTAATTCTGCATGGTTGTTAGTTTTGATATGTGTAGGACGCGTGGCAGCCCTTTTAGCAGGAAAAACCAAGAAAAAGGCGCAGTGGGGAAGCCACTCGTCACTCCGTTCCCAATCCTTTGCCTGACGAATGAAGTGACTCGGGTGGGACCCAATGACTGCCAAGCCATCACTTTCTCTTACACATAGCCGCCTACTTTTCTGCCACATGTTATTCACCCCCAATTTTCAAGGCTTAACCATCATTTCTTCCTTTTTCCCTCAATAACCGTTCCCTCTCTCTCTCCTTAATTCAAATTACACCAATTAAACCCTTGGATTTCCTATTTATCCAATTGCACACAAAACCACCGATTTTCCTTCCAAAATCTTTTAGCCAAGTCTTTACTCTCATAGCTCTCTCTCTCTCGGTTGTCTTTCACCCAAGAACTTCCCAAAACCCTAATGGCACGAAGCAAACGACCGATAACCTTTCCGGAGGGACCCCAACGCCCACAAATCCGTCGTCGGACTGCCGAAGATCCACCACCGGAGGTTGTCACCGGCGATCTTAACGAGCCCCCACCACTTTCCGGCGAACCACTGCTTGCCACCAACACTACCGATTCTGCCTCGTCAAAGCAACCCAGCCCGAAGGCCGTCTCCTCCTCGAAAGGTGTCGACTCCAGTACGAACCTTTTTGAGGAGGAAGCATTGCAAGCCGACGAGGAGGAGCGTCGTTTGGCTGAAGAATATCAGATGAAACTTTCGGCCATAAAGAAGAAAAAGGAGGAAGCCGAACGTTGCCGAAAAGAGGAAGAAGAAAGGGTACGACGGGAGGAAGAGGAACGATTGAAACAAGAGGAGGAGGAGGAGAGAATCCGAAAAGAGCAAGAGGAACAGGAAAGGTTAAGGAAAGAAAAGGAGGAATTCGAAAAACAAGAAAGGGAGAGGAAAGAAATCGAGGAAAAGAGGAAAGCCGAAGAAGAGGTCAGGGCTGTGGAGGAAGAAATGGGAAAGAAGCAAGAGGAAGACAAGGCAGAGGAGCAGGTTCAGACTGTAGGAAAATCAACCCAGGTTAGTATCGACCCCACGCAGACTTCTGCCCACAGTGGGGAGGAGCCCAGACTAAGGACTCTCCGGAGTCAAGGGGCAACTACTCGGTCTGGAATAACGCGAAAAACACCCACCAAGAAGCCTGCCAAGAAACTCTCGGGAAAAGGTAAAGTTATTGTACCCTCTTCTAGTGATTCATCTTTTGAATTGGAAAGTGAGCAGCCTGCAGCTGAGCACCCCCATCAGTCCACTATGGGGACAGATCATGCCCCCAGTGGGGTGCCTCGGCAGTTCACCACTCCTGGTGCTGCCGAACATTTCACTTTTATTGTTGGTCACAAGCTAAACCTAGAGAGAGGGTTTGATCCAGAATTTGTTGAAGCTGACCCTTTTGTGCGGTCAAGGATTGATGCGCAAGATTGGTCGACAATAGCCGTGGCCAATCGGCGTGCCAATGCCTCCCTTGTTAAGGAATTTTACGCTGAAGCATCCCAAACTAAGGATCCCGTTGTGCGAGTAAGGGGCAAGATTGTGAGGTATACCCCGAGTGAAATAAACAGGGTTTTGGGACGGCCAACCACGGGGGTTTGTGCGTTTGCTAAATTTTTAGAAAAGATGACGGAGGGAGATGAGGAGGTAATATTAAAGGAGATTGCTGCAGTAGGTAAACCATGGGGAAAAGATGGTATTAGGAGATGTTTGTCGGCTGGCTCCCTCACAACAGAAGCTGCGGTTTGGTTCCAGTTCATAAGGGCATCAGTGTCCCCAACTACCCATGACACCACTCTCTCAATGCACAAGTGTGCTCTGCTCTACTGTTTGCTCACGGGTATAAAAATCAACTTGGGGATAGTTATGCATGCTGCCATCCATACGGCCCGGACTCGAAAGAAGGTAATTCTTCCACTCCCTTGTACTATTACCACATTACTAATAGATGCGGGAGTGCCCACTGCTGCAGATGACCAATGGTTGACCTCCACACGCAACATCAGCGTGCAAACGATTAAGAAAATAGGGAGGGCCATCCGAGGCCCGTCTGAAGAACCAGAGGAGCAGCAACCCAATGTGTTTATTGCTGAAGAGCCCGTAGTGGGCAATGTCATGCCCACTGCGGGAAAAAAGGAGACACCATCCCGCCAGCCCACTGCAGGACCAAGTTCAACCCCAACCAACCAACTATCAGAAATACTGAAGGCCATCAAAAAACTTACATACAAGGTGGATCTGTTAACTGCTCAGCAACAACATTCCACACGTGATCAGGAGAGAGTATGGATGTACATGCGCGATCGAGATGAAGTAATCAATCAGATGTACTTGGCGGCTGATCCATTGCTTGCAGCGCAGATCCCAAATTTCCCCGAAGGTGTTTGTCCAACTTTGGGCAGTGAAGACGAGATGGAAGATGATGATGAGGGTGGTTCATCCCCTGCAACCCCAACTCATTGAATGGTTTGTGAAACATTAATCTCACTCTTTGGTTTGCCGCAAAAACATATTTTTTTTTGTGTATGGTGATGCCTTTGGCTAGGCTTTTGACACTTTGCTGAATTCTTATTTTGGTTCGTAATGCATGAAATCCTACCACTGGGTAGGTACTTTTGGGTACTAACGTAATTGTTGTTTGAATGCTTGTTTGATCTCGTTTCCATTTCAAGGTACAACTTTCGGCTTCCGACTTAAAAAGGTCCCTTTTGTAAGTACAAATCTCAACTTGTCCCATAAAATGATATAGGCCATTTTTCGCATCCAAACACGACCCTTTTTGTACCCACCACCACCTCCTTCGGTCCATTTTTTCACAGTGGGGACACTGTGAGATCTTAAGTTTGAGGTGGGGATTTCCAGAGTGACTACCAGTCTGCCCACAGTGGGGACACTGTGAAGTCCAAGTTTGAGGTGGGTAAGCCATACCCCCTCCCAAAAAAAAAACAAAGAGAACAACACAAAAATACAAAAACAAGAAGAAAATCGGAGTGTCACTGTCAAAATTGATGGTGTGCCTTTTCTGGACCATCAAAGTGCCCACTCCTAGAAAACGATGGTGTGCCCATTCTGGACCATCAGAAGAAAAAATAGCCATACCCAAATAAAGTCTGAAAGTGTACGTACTTATCATTACAAAATACTAAACACCCACTTCTTGAAATAAAAATCTCAAAGCGAGATCTTCGATCCATGTTTGGAAATTCTTGCCAAAACCCTTGGGAAAATTCAAAGCCATAAACCCTTCAAACCCAAGAAAGTCCTATTGATCAAATGCTAAACAAGGGAAAGATTTCGGCAAGTATAAAAGTGAAGTTTTTAAGTTGGGACCGAAGGAAGTATCGAAGGAAGGAGACCAACGCCCATTCAAGTCAAGAAGTATGTAAGTCCCACAAGGTTCATATGCATTGTTTCTCATTTTATTTATTTCTTTTTATTACTTGGGGACAAGTAATGGTTTAAGTTTGAGGTTGTGATAACTCTATTTTTAGAGTTATTATTTCCTTTTATTTTACATTTTATTTTGTCAATTTTAGCCATTTCACTTCTTAAAACCCCCATTCTTGGCACATTTTTATAAAAAGGGAAAACGAGGTTAGTTTTAGTGTCAAACAAATTATTTGGTGGATTTTGGGTGGTTTTCACATTTTATTCGCAGTGAGATGAACAGTGCCCACTCCAAACTGCCCACTGCCGATACTGGATAAAGACAAAAAGAAGGATTTTGATGAAAAGCATGGTTGCAAAAGCATGGAAGCTTCAGGGGCAGGTTAAAAGAATGGGAATATTTTAATCTAGGCATGCAAAGGAAAAGCATGACAAAAAGAATAAACAAATCAAACCTACATGCCTAGAGACCAACTTTTTGGAAGAACTATTGGGTAAAGATGGAGGTCAAGGGTTAAGGAGCTAAGCATAGGATTTTATGTTCCCTTAACCTCCAGATTTGCAAAGAAGAAGTCAATACCCAAGTTGCCAAATTTCAGAAGACCATGGGCATTCATTGAAAGGATCATCTTCATCTCTTGGATCTAGCATCTTAGAGCTTGTCATTACCATTTTCTTAGTGTAACACTCTTAATTTCGTAGTCTAGCTTTGTGATAGTTAACTTTTCTTTTTCTGCAGTAATTTAGATTTAAATTCACGTATTGCTTTCAGTTGTAGTTTCGAGCAGTGGGCAACTTACGTTCCCCACTGTGAGGATAATTTCAATCCACGCCTAGTTATCTTATGAAAACTTTTTCATCTTTCGTTCTTATATTTTCAGTAATGGTAGGCTAAACACCCTTCGGGATGTAGGAACGAGAAGTACCTGGATTTTAGAAAAAATGCTGGAGTAATCTTTATTTTTGAAGTAGTTATCGTTTTGGTCATTCATTCTCGATTTTGCCCAAGGATGCGAACAAGCTGATCACTTGCAAGGATTTAAAGTCTAGTTCTTAACTTAGAAATAAGTAGAACGCAGTGACACGAGCTTGGATGATGCTAGGGAGTTCGAAAGAATTCTTACGACACTTACGAAAGTGAGGTCAGCACAGTGAGCTCTTCTCTCCCCACTGGAGTAGTTGGCAAGCTAGTTGGTGTATTAAAAACACTTAGAGTATTTGTCTCTACACATTCCATCGAGGCTCGAAAGAGTCCATTTGAGAAGACTCATTGACAAAATGATAATTACCAATAAAATGGGTTTTTAGTCTAAGATTGTGAGTATTTTGTAACCGAGCTTTTCCAAAGACCGGTATCAATTACAAGGATCATCTTAGGATCAAGTATTTAGCATAAAATCTAGGGAAAATCCGACTTGCATCCCTCTTTTTAAATCATTGTAATTTCAAATTATCTTTTCGCAAACCAACTCAAAATATTGTTTCCTCTCTAATTGAAACTCGTGAAAGAAACTCACAAAAACCGTATTGTCTTGATAGCCCAGTCTCTGTGGATACGATTCCGGTATTTTACCGATTATTACTTTCCATGACGATCATAGTGGACAGTGTACACTTGCGCTGCCCACTGTGGACAGATTACAACCCGCTGTGGTTTATTTCGCATGTACCATTCACACGTGTCAGATGCTCCTACTCATCATGAGGGGGAGAAAGGGTACATGTTCAAAGACACCGAATATCAAGTTAAGGGGGAGTTAGCAAAAGCCGAGGGGGAGTAACTGTTGACCCGAATGATTGATCTGTTCCGAGATCCAAAGAGTTTCAAAGTGCATACAAGTAATCAAAGTGCTTACAAGTGATCAACTTTTCTCATCGTTTATCAAGTGGTGTTCGCTACAATTCAGTATTTCCTCCTTCAAGCATACTGGTTCTACAAGTTCTTAAAGTTGAAAGCCAATTCAACTCGCAGTTCAAAGACTGATTCATTGAAGACCAAGAGCTTTATTCAGGGGGGGCGAAGACCGATTTTTATTTATATATCTTTAGGGGGAGATTGTTAGGACCATAAATGTCCTACATATTAGAAAGATATATAAATAATTATATAGTGCTTAATTAGATTAATTAATTAATTGTAAAAGCCTTAATTGCATTAAATGGGTGTATTTGCTTAATGGGCTTGGGCCTTGTTTAGCTATGGCCTAAGTATATAAGGTTTAGTTAACCTTAGAATTAGGTTAGGAATTGATAGAGAGTCATCGTGAGGTTAATTGTTTAGAGAGAGATAGTTGATATTTTCATTCAAACCTTTGTAATTATCTTGAATCATGAATACGAGAGGGATGACAAGTTGAAATCATCAATTGTTCGTGTTATTTCTCATTGATTATATTGTTACCTGTCAATCTAGGACTCACACATACAATACGGGGACGTCGGATGTGGCAGTGAGGGCCTCACGGAGAGGGTGACCAAGTAAAACGTCCACGATCACACGGTGTTGCGGCTGTGGTCGGAACTCAGTGGCGTCCAAATGGTGATTGTTGGCTTCCATCTCGATGCCATGGTCAGGGTTGACCAAAGCATTATCAACGGCTTCGTCTATAAATTCCTCTTGTGGAAGAATTTGTTCTTCGGGATGCTGTTGTGGTTTCTGATCCGCCATGGAATATCTGAAAAAGACCCAAAGTTAGTAATGAAGGCGGATGAACAAGTGTCGGCGCGTACCTTTGCAGTAAGTGGCTCAATCTGAGACAGATTGAGGACAGGCAGTGAGAAAACAGGTACTGAACTGATAAACACAGGGGTGTCCGGACAAACGCATTGGAAAACAAAAGTGTCCGGATAAACTATGGTATCCGGACTAAATGTATCCGGACATCAAAGGAGTCCGGATGAGTTGAGAGTTTCCAGACAAATTAGACATTCCGGACAAAAATGGTTTCCGGATATGATATAGGTTTCCGGATGACTTAGGTACCGGACACCTCAACAATCCGGGTAGTTGAACTTACCGAAAACCCTTAGGTTTCCGGACAACTAGGTTTTCCGGATGTTGATGGTTTTCGGTCAAATAATCATAAGGATATTAGTTTCCGGACATTTAGAATGTGTCCGGACGACATCCAAAAGAAGCAGTCGAACAAATTACAGTCCCAAACATGTGTTAAAACATTCAAGTAGTGTCGATTGAAGCATATGTACACACAAACTCATTTAAGTCGACTTGTACTACACCGAATGGACCCGAAGTCGTGGAGACTCAAAAAGGGTTTTCGGATAGTGTCAATCGACCAAATCTGTGGTCGAAACGTGCGATTGAGTGCGTGAAACAAGCATATATGTAATCTAGAGTGATTAGTGAGAAGATTACCTAGTGTGGAGCAAAAACCGAGTCACAGTGAGGATTATGCGTAGGTTTCCGATCGAGAGAGAACGAGAGAGGTTTGTGGCGTTGAAAATATCAGGATAGACTGACCTAAGGGGTGTCCGGATTCTATTTATATCGACCCAATAATCCGGGTGGGTCTACCCGGATACCCATCCGGTCCGGAAACCTATCTGGAGAGATGGGTGTCCGGAGACCTGTCCGGACACTTTGTGATTGCTGACAAAAAATACCCTGTTCTTTCACCTTTTCAAGAAAAATAGGACTATTTGGATTTTGAAAGAACCTTCTCTCGCTCCCCCTCAAACTGAGCATGGGGATGCCTTTGCTCCCCCTCGGATAGTGCACTTGTGTGCAACGGAGAGGCCGACACACAAAAAAAAACTTTTATACATTTAAGGAAAAAATGTTGTGTCGCTCCCCCTCAAATGATGACCATAAACTAATATGCTCCCCTCAGAATGTGCGCGTAATGTGAAATGCACATGGGAGTATCCACGCACAAAAAAATCAGCAGTTAAAAAAAATGTGTGTGACGCTCCCCCTCAACAATATAGTCAACTTACCTGATACCGGTTCGTGCTCCCCCTGAACACATGAACACTCGTGAAAGCACAGATATAAACAAATAAATTTGGCGACAGTATGAAAGAAATGAAACACACGTGGAAAGAAAGGAAACAAACGAAATCTACCTAATAAATACAGAGACTCAATCTAACTGTGTAACTGATACAAGTAGAATACAAGTGCGGGAAAGTGTATACTCAATCATCAGAAGTGTAAACAACGGATGATTTGTAGATAGTTTCTCGTAGATGTATGAAACGTATATCGGACACACAAACAGATCAAGTCTTCAAATTCAGCATACTCAACTTGGACACTAGAGTATTAAAACGTTTTTCGTCCAAGGGTTTGGTAAACAGGTCTGCTAACTGATGCTCAGTATTTACAAAGTAGAGTTCGACCGTACCTCTTTCAACGTGATCCTTAATGAAATGGTACAGAACGTCGATGTGCTTGGTCTTAGTGTGTTGGACCAGGTTGCTGGATATGGCAACTGCGCTCTTCGAGTCGTAGTAAATGGGCACCTTTACGTATGTAAAGCCGTAGTCCTTGAGTTGGGTGCGCATCCAAATCACTTGAGAACAGCAGCTCACGGCGGCCACGTACTCTGCCTCGGCAGTTGACGTAGAGACGCACTGCTGCTTCTTTGATATCCAACTCACCAGGCTATCTCCCAAGAACTGCACATGCCCCGATATGCTCTTCCAGTCCATCATGCTGCCTGCGTGGTCCGCATCAGATTAAGCGGATAGCTCAAAACCTGTCTCTTTCGGGTACCACAAGCCAAGATCAGCAGTACCGCGTAGATAACGAAAAATTCGTTTTACAGCTATTAAATGAGACTCTTTTGGTTTTGATTGAAATCGGGCTCATAGAAAAGTTGAAAACGTGATATCCGGCCTACTCGCAGTTAAATACATCAAAGAACCAATCATTCCCCGATACAGTTTAGTGTTCACATCCTTTCCGTTAGGATCGACGTGAAGCTTAGTACCGGGTGCCATGGGAGTTTTCATTGGTAAGGACTGTTCCATCTGGAATTTCCTAAGAATATCCCGGATGTACTTAGCCTGGTTTGTGAATATCTCGGTCGACAGTTGTTTAACTTGAAGACCAAGAAAGAAATTCATCTCACAAAGCATACTCATTTTAAAAAATTGTCCCATAAGTTTGGCAAAGTTCTTTGCATACTGAGGATTAGTAGAACCGAAAATTATGTCATCGACATACACTTGAACTAAGACAATATGACTTTTTTCGTTCTTGATAAACAGAGTTGAATCTATCTTACCTCATGTGAATTCTGATTTTAGAAAGAACTCGGACAGAGTGTTATACCAGGCTCGCGGAGCTTGCTTTAGACCATAAAGCGCCTTGTCTAGAACGTAGACATGATCATGCTTCGAATCGTCCACGAATCCTTCCGGTTACGATACGTACACTTCTTCCTTGATATCGCCGTAGAGGAATGAGGTCTTCACATCCATTTGGAAGAGCGTGAAGTTTTTGTGCGCGACGTATGCAAGGAACATACGTATGGCTTCGATTCTTGCCACCGGAGCATAGGTTCATCATAGTCGATCCCTTCTTGCTGACGGTATCCCTTGGCTACGAGACGCGCCTTGTTGCATACGACGATGCCGTCTTCGTCCTTCTTGTTCTTGAAGATCCATTTAGTGTCGATTACCGTCTTGTGAGTTGGATGTGGAACAAGTCGCCATACCTTGAGAGCCTCGAAATGGTTGAGCTCCTCTTGCATGGCTATGATCCAGTCCGGATCTTCGAGTGCTTCGCGTACGGTTGTCAGCTCGATCTTGCTTAAGAAGCCGGAGAAAAGGCAGAAATTGGTGGATGTGCCTCTCGTTTGGACTGGAGTGGAGGGATCACCGATGATTTGATGCATGGGATGAGCTTTCGTCCATTTGGTGGTGTGTGGAAGCGGCTGCTGAGTTGAATGTGAGGCATCCGGATCCACATAGTTACCAGATGGAAGGTCTTGTACTGCTTCAAGTGTAGCCGGTTGGTTTCTCGGAGGAGATGGGGGAGGATTCGTCAAAGGTTGAGCAACTTTTGGTTCCTTGGAATTCAGAGGTTGATCGTTGATTGTTGTAGATGACGAATCTTGAGGAGCGATCTCCGGGTTTATTACAGTTTCCTCCGGGGGACGGTAGTATCATATGAAGTTGATGATGACGGTTGAGATGTCTCCACAGTGATGGAAGGCATGCTTGTCGAAGGCGGCAGACTGGATAGATTCGCCGAATCCTCAATATGAGCAGCTTCAAGTCGTGGTTGTGCTGAGACATGAGGGGTAGGAGTGTTAAATATGTCATCATAAAAATATTTAAACAATAAATCTAAATCTGAAAGATCAGCATTCGATGAAGATGCATGATTCGGATTTACTGTTGCTTGTGCATATCCTGAATGTGGAAGTTCGGAAGCTAGCACGCCAGTTAAACCAGGTTCTGAACTGATGTGTTCAGAAGCCAAATTTGCGGCTTCGTCGAATGTCACGTTTACACTTTCGGTAACGGTTTTTGTCCGTTTGTTGTAAACGCGATACGCCTTAGCCTGCATGGAGTATCCGATGAAAACTCCTTCGTCCGCCTTTGGGCTGAATTTGCCGAGATCGTCTTTGTCGTTTAGGATGTAGCACGTGCATCCGAATGCATGGAAGTACTTGATATTCGGAATGCGTTTGTTGATGATCTCGTACGGCGTCTTGTTAAACCGCTTGTTGATGATGGAGCGGTTTTGCATGTAACAAGCAGTAGATACCGCCTCGGCCCAGAGAAATAGCGGTAGTTTCGATTGAGAAAGCATGGTGCGAGCCGCTTCGACGAGGGTACGGTTGCGTCTTTCCACCACTCCATTTTGCTGAGGAGTGCGTGCCGCCGAGAAGGTTTGCGAGATACCGACAGAAGTTAGGTAGTCGGTCACCGTTTGATTCTTGAATTTTGTCCCGTTGTCGGTCCTAATAGTCTGAACTTGACTTTGAAGATTCAGTTGGATGGTCTTCAAATGGGTGATGATCAGCTCCGTAGTTTCGTCTTTCGTGCGAAGGAACTTGACCCATGTGTAGCGTGAGAAGTCATCCACCATCACCAGGACATATTTGCATTTGTTGATGCTCTGAACACGCATCGGTCCACACAAATCCATATGGATAAGTTCAAGGGACCGGGACGTGCTCGGAGCGGCCTTCGGCTTATGCGTCGCTCGCTTCATCTTTCCCATCACACATGCCCCGCAGAGTCGATCCTTCACGAATTGAAGATCGGGCATGCCTTTCACGTGTCCACCCAGCACCAGTTTGTTGATACTCTTGAAGTTCAGGTGCGAGAGTCGTCGATGCCAAATCCAAGCTTGTTCGGAATTAGCTTTTGACATGAGGCAGACAGGGTTATCGGTCTTTAGAGCTGCGAGGTCGATGGTGTAGAGGTTGGTCTTGCGCTTTCCAACCAGTAGCTCCACTCCGTCGTCATTGAGTATTCTACACCTTTTGGCTTTGAACCGGACCTCGAGATCTTTGTCGCAGAATTGGCCGATACTGAACAGATTGTGTCCCAAGCCCGCGACGTGTGATACCTTCTTGATAGTGATCTTGTCTTGGACAATGTCGCCATAGCCCAGAAGCGGCGCCTTGTCATCGTTCCCAAATTTCACTTCTCCACCATATTCTTCTTTGTAGTTCGTGAGAAGCTCCCTCCTTTCGGTCATGTACTTGGAGCATCCAGAGTCCCACACATGACCGTTCTGCAAAAACAAGTTTAACGGACTTTAGGTACCCATATTTGCATGGGTCCTGGAGGGTTAGGTTTGACACCTTTCGGAGGAACTTGCTTTGAAACAGCTTGCCTCTTGGGTGTAGGATTTACACCTTTTGGAGGAGCTTGTTTTGGAGCCGGTTGCCTCTTAGGTGTAGGTTTACCCTCAGTAGGAGGAACCCGTTTTGGAATGGGTTTCCTTTCTTGTTTGCGTTTTACCTCAAATTGGGAACCCCGTTGAGTATAGTGTTTCTTTTTGTTTTTACGGGGTTTGTTTTTGGGTGTGTGATTATATATATGATATGACCCAAACCAATCATTGTTATTTATATCATCAAAGTCATTCCAACCACAAGTAGAACAACACAAACAATCATGCGATAACTGAATCAATTGCTGAATGGAATAAAGTTTAATCGGAAAATTAACATCACGTTTAACAAAATCAATCCTATGATTCCAAGAACAGTCGTTTTTGTTCATTCTAGGATAAAAACTGTATTAAATGACTTTGATGCAGCATCCTCGACAGGTTCCTAAGCTAGCCACTTTGGTTTTTCTTGTTTAGCGCGACCGTTTTTATCTGAAACAACAGGGACAGCACGGTCAGTGACTTTCGAGGAAGCAGTATTTTTGGTAGGCAATCGCTCGGACCTTTGCCTCGGTTGTGATTGTGTTTGAGAAACAGGTTTAGATTTAGAAATCTTAATCACAGCTTGGGCCTTTGTTTTAGAACAACTACCATTTAGAAAATTGACCGGTCGATTGACTACTGGTGACAAATAATCAGTGTAACTCGGAAGAGGTTTGTCGAAGGGGAACGACTCAAACTCTTCATCAGAATTGCCTTCGGAGTTCATGTATTCAGAAAAATTGACATCCGGAATTACAGGACTTGGATCGGTCGAGGAAGGCGAGGAACACTTAGTGTTAGTGTGCTTTGGGGAATTTGGTGCGGAAGCTAAGAAAAAATCAGAGTTCAAATTCCTTAAAACACTCTCGTCTCGAGAATCTTTACCGTCTTGTGTAGAAGATATTTTACCTATGAAGGCTTTACACGAAGACGTATCAGATAAGCTTGAGGAAAGTTCGGGTGAAATCTGCTTATCAGTTTGGAGTTGGTCAATCTGCTCTTGGAGTTGACCATTTTTCGTGTGCTCCTTCATCGCATCGGTTGCCAAGGCAGCCAGTTTTGATGTGAGCTTAGTGATTTCACACCGAAGGATTTCCTGTCCTTCATCAGACACAACTTCGGTTTTGACCGATTTCAGATTCTCAAGTTCCGTGATTAGCGCTTGCTTTTCCTTTTGAAAATTTGACCTTTCTTTCTCGAGTGACTCCTCCAACTCGACTATCTTTGCTTCCAAGATGAGAGGGGGAACATAGAGTTTGAACTCATCCGTCTCAGTCTTGGTTTCGATTGCTTGGACCTCATCCTTCTTGGAGGAATCCTTGGGCGTTGCAACCTTATAGCAATTAAAGTAGTCGTTCGAGAGGTACTTTTTGTTCTTCTGATAAGAATTATTCAAAGGTTCATAACAAAACGGAAGTTGCATTTTAGACTTATTTGTGCGCTTGTATTCCTCAATTTCCTCTTTCTTTTCAGGTTCAAGAGGACCAGTCCATTGTATAGCATATTCCAGGTACTTTTTATCTATACCAAGACATCCAAAATCATACAGTGTCGGTGTCTTGAATATACCCTTTTTTAAATAATGTGGGTTATCATATCTGATTCCCCATTCTTTGTTAAAATACGTAAACTCTTTAGGTTTATTCATATGGATGGTCTGGTCAGTTTGACCTCTTTTGTGGAGTTTTGTTTCAAGATCTGTGATTTTTTTTGACAAATCCTTGTGCTGAATTTGAAGAGCAGAACATTGATAAACAATTTCTGCATTCTCATTCATACACTGATCAAACTGTGACTGAAGTTCAGATAATTTGGCCCTTAAGTCCTTAGGTGCTATTGAAAGATTTTTGCATTTTTCTTTTAAGGTAGCATTTTTAGACTTATATTTCTCAGTTATTATCTTTTGAACAACTAGCTTTTCAGATAGTGATCTAATCTCTAGCAGTTGTTAATCAGAGGTGGCCTTGAAGGAATCTACCCGTTCAGCAAGTGATTGCATTTGATTAAAGAAGTCTTGTTGGTTAGATTTACATACCTGACTTGTCGTTGCCTTTTCTTCATCGGCTGGAGAGTGATATCCTATGAAAGCATCAGCACCATCAGATTCGCTTTCATCATCAGAACGACCCAACCAGTAGTCGTCTTCCACAAACAAAGCTGCTCCAGCTTCCTTCTGCTCTGCTAATGCGAGCTTCGCCTTGTAATAGTGAGCATTCTTTACAACTGGCCTCCGACAATCTTTCGTAAAGTGACCAAGCTTCCCGCAGTTATAACAGGTCACGGGTTCATCTTTCTTCTTGTGGTCAGCTTTCTCTGTCTTTTCCTTCTTTTTAGACTGATCGGGCTCATCGGCTTTCTTCTTTCCTTCGTACTTGTCTTGATAATCATGGCGCTTGTTGGAGGAGGTGGAGTAGAGCTGATTATTAGACGTCGGCTTCTTATAGAACTTTCGTTGGAAGGATTTGGAGAGCAGGGCCATTGCTTTCTTGATGGCAGCTACTTCAGAATCAGAATCACTGTCTTCTTTTTCCTCAGATTCTGACTCAGATTCGCTTTGCTTTTGAGTACGTTTGGAGTGTCGGCCAGAACATTTGCCTCGTTTGGAATACATAAGTGCCAGTGGGTCAGCAGGTGGCTTTGATGCAGTCTTCTTCTCGCTCTGAATTTCATTCACTTCATCTTCGTCTTGAAGAAGCATCTCGAAGAGTTCGTGTATACCGACCTTCTCCATCAAGTGGTTGTGCTTGACATGTGAAGCAAATACTTTCCACTCAGGCAGAAGGTTGTTGAGGAACTTAAGTGCATTTTCCGTGTTGGAACGAGTAATCTTGTTCTTATGGAGCTCGTTGAGAAGAAGACAGAACCGTTCATAAGTTTGAGAGAGGGATTCGCCGGTGCGCTGCTTGAACCCATCAAACTTGGTTATGGAGCTGTTGATCTTCAATTGATTCCCGACTTCGCTCCCGCGCATCATCTTCTCCACCTGATCCCACATGTCCTTAACCGTGTCTTTGTAGCTATCGATAGCAGTGTAGATCGTGTTGGGTAGAGCTTGAACCAAGTATCTATTAGCATGCTTTTCTCCCTCAAGCATGCCTCTTTCGTCATCAGACATCTCGGAGACCGCCTTTTTCTCGACACGAGCCTCAGCATTTGTAGTTGCTGGTATAGTCTTCATTGGTGTTGGAATTGGCCCATCTTCTAACGCACGCCAAATATACTCGAAGTTATCCTTTGACTCGATGAAGATTTTGAATCTGTCTCGCCACTGGCTGTACTCACCTTGGTAAAGACAAGGTGGTTTGGAGTCGATACCGATGGCAAGAGCGTCGCGTGAAGACATCTTTAGTTGCACTAGAATGATCATCAGACGATTGGTTCGATTCAAAGTGATAACCTAACGCAAGGCACTACAAGTGATATCCTAACGCAGGTTCTACGAATGATTTGAACTAGAAACAGGTAAGAATTCAACAGAACTGAACTTACCGGATAGGAATCCGGATGTGATGTCTGATCAGGAAGTGTCCGGATCAGATTGAGTGAAAAACATATCAAAACACAGAAGTGTCCGGATAAGCAAGAGAGTCCGGACAAACTAAAGTTTCCGGATAACAATGGGTTACCGGAAGACAGTAGTTTCCGAATGAAAATAGTAAACACGAAACTTACCGGATGAAATGGTTTCCGGATGATATGCTTTCCGGATGATGTAGTGTCCGGGAAGAATTGGGTTACCGGAAACAAATGAATCCGGGTATGTATTCGGAATGACCAGGATACCCGGAAACATTGAGTTACCAGGTGAGATTTGTCCAGAGACTACCAGTATCCGGAAAGGTACCAGATACTTTTGATTTACCCGGAAAGTTACGAAAGGAATCAACTTACCCGGAAAGTTATAAGGATGTTCCGGAAACTGCTGTTGTGGTGTCCGGAAACAGCGGCTGAGTTTTTCAATTCGACTGGAAATCGACTAGGGTTGCTCAAAATCGTTCCTGAAAGGTTAGGAACTCGACCAAACACAAAAATAACAATACCCAAATCGATTTTGAAGCAAAAACAACAAGTTTTGATGGTAAAAAAATCGATTTTTAGCAAGAACACAACCAAAACTTTTGAACTTTAATTTGCTTAAAAGTCACTCAGATGATCGAATTATATTGTGAAATGTAACGACCCGGAATCCCAAACAAGCATCAAGTAACATACATTGCATAACATCGTTACATAACAAGATACATCATATAACAAGTACGGTCCCGTTAGTCTTCTCAATCCAAAATAAGGTATTTCATTACAACATTTTCGCTAACTAAATACATGATATCTGATAACGAGGTTATAACTACAAAACACGTCATAGTCTTCAAATTATAAGTCTTCCCAAAAGATAGCCACCGATTACTCTATTCACTTGCTCTTACCCGATCCACGACCTGGAATACATATTTTTAAAACAAAATGAGGGTTAGACCTGGTGGTGGATTGTTGCGAGGTGGTCTCTCGTCACCCATATTTGACTGTTTCTTGGCTTTTGATTCTCTTCGTAGGCGACGTGCAGTTCTCTCTATTTCCGGATCGATCGGCTCAATTCCTTTCCCACGGGTTTCCTTTGGCATAAACCACTAGCACCTGAAGAAAAAATAAACAAGCTCAGCAATCCAGAAATTGAAAGGAATAAAATAAAATAACGAAAATAAAAATGTCCAATCTAATAACGCTTATAGATGGTAGTGCTATTAGCTACAACTAGTTCCCCGGCAACGACGCCAAAAACTTGACACGAGGTTTTCACACCCCGAGAATCTAACCGCAAGTGTACGGTGTCGAATCAAGTAATAACGTACGGTAAGTACGAGTATCGAATCCACGGGAACTAGGAACTAAGTATCACAATTACTATAAGAACTATTAACTGAACTATCGAATTTGGAAGATTGGTTTTAAACTACTTAATTGCAATAAGTAAACAAATCAAACACAAGACAAAACAGAAACAGCTTTGGAAACTTTGATAGAGAGAAAAGTTGAGGGTTGAAAATCCTCAGGTTTTACACATGCAAACAATTGACTCAAAACAGTTACCAGTTAATCCCCTTAATGATTCCCAAATCTTTTAAGATCACCGTCGTTCTCTTTCGAACAACAACGGGTTTTATTTTGAAAAGGATAAGTTCAATCTCTCGATCTCACCTATGGATTCCAAAACACATTAAGTACACGATTTAAATTTAAATTGACTAGATTTTATCTCTCGACATCAACCTAACGGTTTAATTGGGACTAAAGCTTACTCGGTATATCTCTATCACCTTTCGGACTTTAGGTATGCAATTCCTAATTCTAAATAGCAATTAATTCTCCCGAACTCAGTTACTAACAACAAGTCAATTGTAAATTGGCCAAATTCACAAAAGCATTAAGAACAAAATCACATACTTCATTAATTAGGGAAAACTGATAAAAGTTCAATTCAATTCGTCACATGCTTACAAACCGAATTCATTCCAACCCCCAACACGAACCGGTTAGTTCATGTCGGTGGTGGATTCAAACACAAGAGAAAAAGATGCAAAAGTGTATGTAAACATGATTAATCGTGAAAGATGAAATCGTGATAAAAGTGATGATAACTCCCTCCTCTCGTGTTCGTCTCTACGTTCCGTGATGAATGTCTCCTTGATCGGCTCTCTAACGTGGCTTCGAGGACTCCGAAAAATCGCCCAGAATCGCCCGTCCGCTGCTCCCGATCGTCCAACGTCTGAATGATATCGAAAAGTGACCTAAAACCCGAAATAAAATATTGATTTTCGCGAAACAGTGGGTTACGCGACTTGCCACGCGACTTGCACGTCGCGGGCTAAGTCGCGCGTGTCATTTTGGCTGCGTGGGTCTTCGTTTGGTTCGCGGTTCGGGTCCTGGTTCGGTCGTGGGTCTTGGGCTTTCGTTGGCTTCGTTTTTTACTCGATTTGGGCTCATTTTAGCTTCTTTTCTCGATGATTGCCGCCTCTTAGATAACCTGTATAATTCACTAGATAAACCGTAAAATACACGCCTTTTTACTTGAATGCAAGCCAATCTCATTGGTTTGAGAACCGAAAATAACGCCAAAAAGTGGCGTTATCAATTCTAAAATCACTGACTCCGATACGGATCAAGCCATCCGATTATCCAAGATACCGGCCCGTATCGGACGCCACCCACCCCTGATCGAGGAAACACCATCCACCTCACCCTCCGATAACCCTAACCCCGAGCCTAATATAGGAGTCATAAGGAGAGAGAAGGGAGACTTAGTTGAAAATTTAGAACAGGTAAGGCGGAGAGAATAGAGATCAAAAAATAATAATGAGAGATCTAGCTTACTGAATAGAGAAGCTAATGAGCGAAACCGAGCCCGTGTCACCCAGGTTGCCACATCCACTATTTTCGACTCATCCGTTGGGACGAGATATTGAAGAAGTCGTCGTGGACCTAGCGACGCAATTGCACGCCCACCCTAGCCACTCAAGTGACTCTCAACAGTTACTTGTTTCATCTTCTCACGGGGATTTAGCACAAAATCTACCGTTCTCTCACTCGAAGAGCTTCGGTATTGAAAATAGAGAACAGATGCCCCAGTTCTTGCCTTCTTTTAGTGCACCATCGAGTCTAGAGCCCCTTGATATATTGTTAAATTCTTTGGCTAGGACACAAGTACATACTTCTGCTAATATCGGTGAATTAAGTGAACCGATCGGAACATCCATAGTAAGTCTGCCCTTGAGCGGATTACGAGGATCGGATGGAAATCCTACCACAGCTATCCTCACACCAACTGTGAACGTATGTGGCACTTTTGTTGTTTCAACAGTCGTGGCCTCAACGGGCAATCTAAGTGATCCCGATCGTGACTTACCCGACTTCGTGTTAAGGAAATATTTGGACGGCACCTTAAAGGCTGTCCGGGAAGCAATGACCTAGGAATTCAAGACAGAACTGGATAAAGTCAAGAGTTTACTGAAGGGAAAGGAGAAAGTGGTCGAAACTGAATTGAGGGATGCCGAGTCCACCAAATAATAAATTCCAACTATCGACTAATTACAACAAATAATTGTAATAGGGGTAAGTCGGGTCGAATCCACAGAGACTCGGTTTTAACCAATTATTCCCAATCAATCCAAGTACAAGAACGAAATATTAATAATAACTACAAAAGGGGGGGGGGGGTTGTTTGTGCGAAAATTTAACATAACAATATTAAAACGAAGTTAAAAACAATATAATGGAAACGAATTCAACTTTGGGTATAAAACACAAATGCAATTCCATTCAAAGATTGTATCATTGATGATGTATACGAATCTCACAACTATTTCGATTAACTCGGTTATAGTTGCTAAAAAGCTCTAACAATCAATTCCATCATAATTATAATTTGAAAGGAATAAGCTCTCCTATCAAACCTTAGTATATAATTAGCCTCAAATAAGCTCTTGAAAGCTTAATTTATACTAGCATGAAACACGTATGGAACCCGAATCCGGACATACTAACACGTAAGCTCGGTTAATACATTTATACCGTTTCACCCAATTTCACAACAAAAATGGAAATCTTTGACAAAACCCAAATTGTTGCTTGTTACTAACAATTGTTAACTAAACAATTCCGGATTTAGAAAACAATTTAACAACAACCAATTTCCATACAATTGATCAGAGAGCATGAAAATTAATTTTATAAACCAATAAACTAGAAATTGGATGAATAATCAAAATAAAGTTGGATTACATCATCTCAAACAACCCTATGAATTGGAAATTGCAAAAGTAAATTACCCAAAGTCAAATTCTAAGAGAAATTAGCCACACATGGCTAATTTAGGTTACCAAATTGAAAAGTTCAAGAAATACCTAAGAAATGGTTGACAATTTGCTCCCCAATCGATCTCCTTGCTTTTCCTCTTCAAAATCGTGTTCTTCCCCAATGGTTTATGCCTCCTATTTGACGGTTTTGGACTCATTTAAAACCCACAAAAGAAGAAACCGCCAAATATGCATACATGGGATGCGCGGTTTGGTGTGCGGGTTGAAGACCGCGCAATAGGCCTCGGGTGTCTCTGAGTCTCGAGGCAAACAGAAGGTTACGCGGGATGGGGCGTGGCCTGAAGCTGCGGGAGAAGCAGCGCAATCCTCTGTTCGATTAGCTGCTGCGATTTGCTTCTGCCGAAGGAGATGCGACTCCTTTCTGATGCTGGGCTGCACTGCACATGAGAAGTGGGCCTTTCTTTGTCTAAATGTTTGGTACTTGTGGATTGGGCTGCAACAAAACATATGGATCACAATTAGCTAGTATTATATATATATATTTTTTTATTTTTGCTTGTTGTATCTCACGATAACACAAGAACCACAATTAGATTTTTTATTTTTTTTTATTTTTTTTTATTTTTTTTCTTTTTGTTTTGTTTTTATTTACACATAACTAATTAATAAAACATAAGTTAATAGGGGTATTTTAGTATCTCATTGACGCTAATTATAGGGGATATTTGACGTAAAAATATATAAAGAAAACACGCTTATCAAATTCCCCCACACTTAAACCATTGTCCGTCCCGGCAATGAATTAAGTTAGCATGTAGTGATCGAAACGAATCAAACGAGAGTGTTAACACATATAGCACATCATGAACTCAAGATTTGCAACTTAGCATCAATTATAGCACATACCAATTAAAATAGACTTAAGCTAATCTCGAGAACTCTCGCGAATAGGATAATCAAACAACACTCAATTCACTCTTGGGTTCAAAGTGTATCGCTCAAAACGTCTCTACACTAGTACATAACTACCATAAGCTTGAATAATCTCTCACTCTCCACTACTCGGATAAGTTACTTGCATATAAATCAAAAGGGCTTTTACGGGTGTAATGTACTTTGGATAAGGTAGGGATATATTTGAGATAAAGTGACTAACGACCGTACACCAATGGAGCAACCGGTTCTTCAACAATGAGATTTTCTCTCGACAAGGACTTTACATATGTATCTTTGAAGCTCATTCCCCTTTTTTGATGATAAGGGATAAAGATTAACATTTATAGTCAACCATATCATCAATTTTTTTCGTCGTCTTATTTCATTTCTTTTATTGACGACATATATATATTTCTTTTTTTTCATATTTCTTTTGGTTTTCCTTTTCCGCTCTTTCTTTTCTTTCCCCACACATAATTTGTACATTTCAAGCATACGGGACATCGGAATCTCTCCATTGGTGATTGGTCGGGTGAGTCGTGTTTGGTTTGGTTTAAAATGTGGGTGGCAAAGAACATTAGGCTAAGGCTCAAGTTGGTGTGCAAAGGGTAATTGTAACATAGAAGGGTAGGCTTAAGGCTAATTGGCTAAAATAAAATTTGTCAAATGATGGCCTATATCATATTTATTAGCATGTAAATATCATGTAATCTTAAGGAGAGACAATTCAAGTTCTAGAGGTACATATCTAGGCATGACGTAATCACACAAGAAATGAATTCGAGACTAATTTAAATGTTTAGTCTAATAGGCTCAAAGTCTCACGGTGTTAAAGCTAGTTCAAGAGATTAGCAAAAGTCTAACCTTAACCGGTATACTACCACTAATCGACGCCAAACGCTATCAATCAAATTCAATCATGCTATACATGTATCCACACTCATTATCATCAATTAAGGTCATACAAACATGCTAACACATCACCCAAAACGAACAAAGATCCACATTTAAGCACAAAATTTTGCAAAAAAATTGCAAAAATTTACCCCTAAAATACCCCTAAAACAAACCCAAACCCAAACAAGCCCAATTCATGCAAACCAAAATACACCCCAAACCAAAATACACCCCACCCCCACACATAGATCATACATTGTCCTCAATGTTTTCAATTAAAGCAAGGGACATTCAAAACAATTAAAGAATGAGGGGAAACAGTAAACTCCCCTGATTTGGTGAATAGTCCTCGAATGTACGGATCCGTGAAGGTGGATGCATCCATGTAGCTCCAATCTCCGGGGTGAAACCTGAAAATAACCACGGGAAGCACAAGAGTGAAAGGGAATAATCTCATAAAACCAAGACAAAAATAAAAGACAATGAAAGATAAATAAACGGAAATCCATGGGTTGCCTCCCATGCAGCGCCTTTCTTTAACGTCTTTGGCTAGACGCCTTCATGTCTAAATCACTTTATCCTTCATGATTGGTTGGAGCAAACAATTTCGGTACATAAGGATTAGGCGAATCTGCAAAATGCTCATAAGATACACCACTAGGGTGCCCATCAGTAAAATCAGCAACAAACACAGTCTCAAAATCATCAACTTTCATAGAAACGATATCTCTATCCAGATCAATGAAGGTTTTGGATGTTTTCATAAAGGGTCTCCCTAAGACAACTGCATCGATAGTAGCGGGGTCACCCGCCCTTGTGTCTAGCACATAAAAGTCAATGGAAAACACTAAGTCATTAATATGGACCAAAACATCCTTTACCATCCCCTTAGGGGGAACATCATTCCCACTTGCCAATTGAATAACCGATTTGGTCTCTTCCAAAGGACCGACATTCAAAGATTTAAAAATGGTCAATGGCATGACGTTTGTGGCGGAGCCTAAATCTAATATCGCCCTCGTAATCATAACATTACCTATACGACAAGGGATAGAAAACTCACCTGGATCCTCGCATTTTGATGGCAACTTTGTTGGTATGACTGCTAAAGTATCTTCTTTGGTGAGAACAGCATTCTTTTCATCGATAACGAGTACTTGCTCATCCTTGCTATTCACCTTTTGAGTCATTTCTTGAACCATTCCTTGACTCACTTGAGATATGCCTTCAATCCTTTCGGGGATTGCTTCCAACTTTTTCTCCTTCGGTGGTTGCTCAAATCTTGTTGGAAATGGTGGTGGAATGACAAATTCCGGCATCTTGTTCTCAACTTCACTCCGCGTCCTTGATCTACCAAAGCTCTTCTCACTCTTTAAAGTCACCATACTTACATTCAACTTTGGGGGTGTTTCAGTCTGTGATGGTAGCTTTCCTTGAGATTCCAACCGGCTCACGGAGGTAGCAAGTTGTGTCATTTGAGCTCCTAGATGTTGAATACTTGCTTCCGTTTTCTGTTGAAATTGAAGAGTGTTAGTAGCTAAATTTTTGACAATGTCTTCAAGAGACATACCTGAGCTACTAGAGTTAGCTTGATTTGGATTGAAGGGTGCTCTTTGCTGAAACTGCTGTTGTGGCGGCCTTGGCATGAAATTCTGAGATTGAGGAGGTATTTGGTTGCGAAAGTTGTTGTTGAAATACCTTTGTTGTTGTTGTGGCTGACCTTGAAAACCTCCTATAGCGTTCACATCTTCGGTCGTCACCAACACGTCTTCTTGAAGCTTCGGACAAGCATCTGTCGGATGGCCTACCGCCTTGCAAATCCCGCAAGCCATTACCTGTTCTTTCCCAATAACCAACTGTTTCACGAGGTTAGTAAGATCATAAAGTTTACTTTCTAAGTTTGAAACATTTACCTCGTTCACTCTTTGAGGTTCTCTTCGCATGTCAGGTCGAGTGCTAAAGTGCTGGGAATTTTCAGCCATTGTGGAGATCAATGCTCTTACCTGAGTTGGCGTCTTGTTGAAAACTGCACCACCGCTCGCCGCGTCTATCATTTTGCGTTCCATAGGAAGGAGGCCCTCATAGAAATACTGGAGGAGTAGTTGTTCTGAAATCCCATGTTGTGGACAACTCACACACAAATGTTTGAATCTCTCCCAATACGTGGAGAGTCTCAACATCGCGTTGTTTGATGCCACAAATGTCCCTTCGTAGGCTAGCAGCCCGGGAGGCAGGAAAGAATTTATCGAGGAATAACCTCGCCATTTGGTTCCATGTCCCTACCGTTCCGGGAGGTAGGGAGAACAACCAATCCGTGGCCCGATCTTTTAAAGAAAAGGGGAATGCCCTTAACTTTATTTGATCCTCAGTGACCCCGTGGGGTATCATACTAGAGCATACCACATGAAACTCCTTAAGGTGTTTGTTAGGGTCCTCGTTCTCTAGGCCATGGAAACTAGGCAATAAATGTACTAAACCAGTTTTGAGCGTGAAATTTACCTCGCCTTGTGGAAAATGAATACATAAAGGGACTTGAGTTACATCTTGTGTCGCCCATTGTCGCAATGTATGCTCGTCGGCCATATTAACAACTATCTCTTTTTCTTCTCTTTTTGGATTTTCTTCTTTTTCTTTTTCTTCGCCCGAATCGCTCGACAGGTCAATATCTTGCCAGATATTTACCCCTGGTGACGAAGGTCCCTCACCTAGCTTCTTCCGAAGCTTGGCTTGTTTCCTCAATCATTTCGCGATCCGTTCGACTTCTAAATCAATTGACAAAGGTGAACCTGCACGAGAAGATCTTGGCATAAACGGTTAAATGCACCGAGTCCCCGGCAACGGCACCAAAAATTTGACGGATGCCGAGTCCACCAAATAATAAATTCCAACTATCGACTAATTACAACAAATAATTGTAATAGGGGTAAGTCGGGTCGAATCCACAGAGACTCGGTTTTAACCAATTATTCCCAATCAATCCAAGTACAAGAACGAAATATTAATAATAACTACAAAAAGGGGGGGGGGGGGGTTGTTTGTGCGAAAATTTAACATAACAATATTAAAACGAAGTTAAAAACAATATAATGGAAACGAATTCAACTTTGGGTATAAAACACAAATGCAATTCCATTCAAAGATTGTATCATTGATGATGTATACGAATCTCACAACTATTTCGATTAACTCGGTTATAGTTGCTAAAAAGCTCTAACAATCAATTCCATCATAATTATAATTTGAAAGGAATAAGCTCTCCTATCAAACCTTAGTATATAATTAGCCTCAAATAAGCTCTTGAAAGCTTAATTTATACTAGCATGAAACACGTATGGAACCCGAATCCGGACATACTAACACGTAAGCTCGGTTAATACATTTATACCGTTTCACCCAATTTCACAACAAAAATGGAAATCTTTGACAAAACCCAAATTGTTGCTTGTTACTAACAATTGTTAACTAAACAATTCCGGATTTAGAAAACAATTTAACAACAACCAATTTCCATACAATTGATCAGAGAGCATGAAAATTAATTTTATAAACCAATAAACTAGAAATTGGATGAATAATCAAAATAAAGTTGGATTACATCATCTCAAACAACCCTATGAATTGGAAATTGCAAAAGTAAATTACCCAAAGTCAAATTCTAAGAGAAATTAGCCACACATGGCTAATTTAGGTTACCAAATTGAAAAGTTCAAGAAATACCTAAGAAATTAACAAGAAATGGTTGAGAATTTGCTCCCCAATCGATCTCCTTGCTTTTCCTCTTCAAAATCGTGTTCTTCCCCAATGGTTTCTGCCTCCTATTTGACGGTTTTGGACTCATTTAAAACCCACAAGAGAAGAAACCGCCAAAGATGCATACATGGGACGCGCGGTTTGGTGTTCGGGTTGAAGACCGCGCAATAGGCCGCGGGTGTCTCTGAGTCTCGAGGCAAACAGAAGGTTACGCGAGATGGGGCGTGGCCTGAAGCCGCGGGAGAAGCCGCGCAATCCTCTGTTCGATTAGCTGCTGCGATTTGCTTCTGCCGAAGGAGATGCGACTCCTTTCTAATGCTGGGCTGCACTGCACATGAGAAGTGGGCCTTTCTTTGTCTAAATATTTGGTACTTGTGGATTGGGCTGCAACAAAACATATGGATCACAATTAGCTAGTATATTATATATTTTTTTTTCTTTTTGCTTGTTGTATCTCACGATAACACAAGAACCACAATTAGATTTTTTAATTTATTTTTTTCTTTTTGTTTTGTTTTTATTTACACATAACTAATTAATAAAACATAAGTTAATAGGGGTATTTTAATATCTCATTGACGCTAATTATAGGGGATATTTGACGTAAAAATATATAAAGAAAACACGCTTATCATGAATCCGCAACAGCACCTCCACCACCAACCGCTCAGACATCCTACTCGGTGGACGACCTTAAAACCATGCTCCTCGCCCAACTGCTAAAACAATCCAACTCTGACTCCTCAACCGAAGCCGATCTACTTTTCTTACTCCGGTCACAGGTATCAACTCCACCAGCCCCGATCACTACCAGATTGGACCAGCTTCATTCGACCCTGAAGGACGTTCAGAACGCTCTTTCAACCTTATTCGACAGGGTCGCCTCACTCGAAGATACTTGCAAAAGTCAAGCTGGTGGACTTAAGCGCACGCACGATGACCAGGATGATCCTGATCACCGTAAGGGGGAGAATAAGCGTCAACGCCTATCGGAGTCCGAACCAATCACCATCGACACTACTTCAGCGAATCAACCGGAACCATCAACTATGGCACCATCAGAAGATCAGCCAAAAAACCAACTAAGTCTAGTCGACATGGTAGTCGATATGGACATTTCATATGAAGAAGACCCAACGGTTGAAAAGCCCGAGGGAGAAAAAGAAAACCCGGTCGAGTTCACAGCAACGGAACGGCGAGCATTTGAAATGATAGATCTAGATTCAGAGTTTGACCCGGAAACCGAAAACCTATGGCACGAAAAAGCCGCCAATGCAATTAATTCCAAGGTAAATCTGATATTCCCGACCGAAGCTGATGACGATTTTGACTACGATCAGTTCCTTCTTCAATCCATTCAGAGTACACCCTTATATGCCTAACTCTTGCCCGAGACTTCTACAGCTGCTCAACCGACATCTCCTCTAACCGACACTGCTCCTGATCAACCACCACAGCCTGTACAATGGGAGAAAATCATAATCTTGATTCCTTATCTGGAAGACTCCCTGAAGAACCTTTTTATGCACAGGCTAAGACCTCTTGATCCGACCTTGTGCTTTGGAATGTAAAATTCGACGACGGCTACAAAAAGCAATATCTGGAAGTGATGAAAAGGTGTCAGTCGGTCAGCAATGTTAGGACGAAGCATAAGATAACCGAAGTCACCAACATCCAATCAGGCCGTATTCTGAAGATTTGGTATCCTGTTTTCACCGTCAAAAGAGAAGATGGGAAAGAATGGACTTTTTCTAAAGCCGCCTTCAAGAATCTACGACTGAACGACTTCCATCCTATCGTCAAAGACCTCCGAACTCGAACCATCCGACCACTCCATATCACAAAGGCACTCAAAGCAGTTAAACGATTCCTGAAATACACTATCACCATGTCGTATATCACAGATTTTCAGATGGGAATCGAACACAGGTCGAAGAAGATAAATCTGCTGAAACCCGATCAGAAATCTCTAGAATTGAAGATGTACCCGGTCAACACCATGTTGTACAAACCAAAGTTCGGAATTATCTACCTAAACGAACAGGATGAAAAGAAGTTTCTCCGCTTTAGTCAAGTTGAAAGATTCTACGATGGAACGTTAATGAAGGTCAGACAGTCTCTAAAAGACATCATTGCCAAAGAAGAGCTGATCCCGAAGACATTTCTGATAAGTCTTAACGAGATCAATGCCCGAGAAGCCTTGGAGATTGTTGAAGACCGTCTCGAGTTCCGCAAATTCATTCGAAGCTTTGAGATTCTTTTTGCCCTCCGAAAGAGATATGTTCCGAATTGACGCGACATCGAACTTCAATTCAAAGGAGGAGATTGTTAGGGCTAAATTGTATTGAATAGAAGTTCAAGGGTAAAATTGTAAATATCCAAAAAGGGGTATAAATAGTTTAGTTAGCCTATTTTGTTTAGGTTAATCATTCATAACCATTGTAACACGCCTGAAAAACTCTCTGAATGGTTTTCTATTTTGAATGAATGATATATGGATGACATGTTGAAATCAACTGTGTTTATTGCTTATTGATTACTGATTTCATCTTGATTGCACTAATCTGGGATCCACACCACCAATAAAATCCAATCAACCTTGAGCAACCGATCCAATCTAATTCATTTAACCGTTTGATTGGATCGATTATATCAATTGGATGTAAGTATTGGTCATTTATTGGATCAAGTTGAATTCATCCGATTATTTAAATCAATTGTCCATAAACTTCAACTAAGTTTCATACTTTTCACTTAAAATCCTACTCATAAATAAAGCCCCTGTTAAAATCCAACATAATATATAGTTAGATGGTAATGGATAGGATTTTGAATTATCATCCAACATTAACATGTAACATCTAACATCTAACCTAATCCAGTTACAATCGAATAGTTAATTTTAATTAGTGGATCAATTTTAATTGCATGAGATAATTTTCTAAAAACCTTAGCCACAAAGGTTAACACTTTTCAAAAACACATTTCCATGTTCCTTGCCATAAAATCCCAATCTTAAGGCCATCCGTACCCCAAGCGGGATGGGGCTCGGGATGGCCAGCGGGGTTGCGGGGATGGGCTACGGGCTCGGGGATGGTTGCGGGAAGGGATGGAATTCGGGGATGGGATCCCGATCCATCCCGAAGGTTTTTTTTTTAAAAAAAAATTTTAATTAAATTTTTAAAAATAATGCCGTTCAACGGCTCTTTGTAAAAAAAAATTATTTTTCTCAATTTAATCCCACTATATATTTAACCCTCAACCTCTTATTTCTCACACCTCTCAACCTCTTATTTCTCACACCTCTCAATTTCTCTCAACCTCTTATTTTTCACACCTCTCAAATTCTCTCAACATCTTATTTCTCACACCTCTCAAATTCTCTCAACCTCTTATTTTTCACACCTCTCTCATCATGAATTCAAACAGAACACCTACATCCCGTCGTAACCGACCGAATACACCACAATCGCAAGAAGATCAAGAGCTTGGTTTCCAAGCGTTTACACAACAAGGTTATCATCCGCAATTTTCGCAACAAATTCCGCCACAATGGTCGCAACAAAATCCGCCACAATATCCGCAACAATTTCCCCAACAATTTCACCAACAAATTCCTTACCAATTTACACATCCCGGGTTGATTGAACAAGGTTTTACTCCGGCCAACTTCAATCTCGACGACGACATTGTTCCGGAAACCCAACCTTCTACCCCGAACACACCACAATCTATCCCGACACAACAATCTAACCCGGAACCATCAAATCCGAGACCAACGAAAGCCGCCAAACAAACGTGGAGTAAAGCCGAGGAACTCGCGTTAGTGTCGGCGTGGGTTGACGTTTCGGAGGACCCCGTGGTCGGTAACGCACAAAGCGGTGGTAATTATTTTTATTGATATTATTATTATTATTATTATTATTATTATTATTATTATTATTATACTTAATTTTACATAAATGTAGGAAGTTTTTGGGGCCGAATCGGGCATGTGTTCTTTACTCGCATGGGTCGTGAACCAGGTTATAGATCAACCCATCAACTCAATAGCAAGTTCAACGACCTCAATAAAAGAGTTAATTCGTTTGGCGGCATCTACAACAACTTGCTCAATAATAGATCAAGCGGGATGAGTGAGGCCGATATATCCCGAACGGCACATGAACGGTATCTAGCACGCCATAAAGTTGCTTTCACTCACGAACAAGCTTGGGACGTCCTAAAAAAATGTCCAAAATGGGGAGCCGTTCCAACGATGACGACAACTTCATCGCGGGGTTCAAAACGTACCCAACCTTCCGATGATGACGATGACGAGCAAATTCAACGACCCATCGGGAGAAACAAGGCAAAAAAATCATCAACGAGTAATACGTCCGGGGCGAATACGGACGAAAGTGTTACTCAGTTGTTGACGACGTTCAACGACAAGATTGATGATACAATGAAATACAAAATGAAAAAAATCGATCTCGAACTTCAAAGGTTAGAACACGAACGAGAAATCGAACGAGATAAACGATTTGAGAAAGACTTCGAGTATTTCATAACCCCGCATGATCACCTTACGGGAAACGCTTTGAGGGCTACTTTAGCGAGAAAAGAGCAAATCCAAAAATTTCATAATTGGTAGTGTTTTGTATTTTGTAATTTTTATTTTTAATGAATGATATGAATTTTAATTTTTATTATTTATCTTATTTTTATTTATTAAAAAATATATAAATATTTTTATTTTGTTAAATAAATAAATGTATAAATAAAAGAATTAAAATAAATGAGGTGGCAAAAGGGTTTGAGGGAATGGGGTACGGGTGTTTAGGGATCGTTAGGGATCGAGTGAGGGATGGAAGAAAAGCTGATGTGGCGCTGATGTGGAGATGGAATATTTGAAAGATGCTGTTATGGGGTACGGATGGCCTAATTTAAAAGGGAAATTGAATCTGATGGCGAATGCTCGGAATTGAATCAAATAGCTTAATTACATAGGTAAATTCATCTTCTAGCCAAATCTCTCCCAATTTTGCACAAATAGCAATTGCAATCCACAATTGCGGACCCAACTCAAAAAGTACAAATTTGACCGATTTTTCTAAAAAAGGAAAAAAAGTTGTAAATTGCGGATTTGGGTCAATTTTTTTAAGGAAAATCAAACTGGCTAGGGTTGTCGGGGAGTCGACACGTGTCCTATGCGGACGTGAAGTGCAGATTGCAGATGCAGATTGCAGACTTGTTGCTATTTGTTCAAAATTAGAAAAGATTTAGCTGAAAGACCAATTTCTCAATGTGACCAAGCTATTTGAGTCAATTTCCCTATTTTAAACTCATATGAGTTAACTCATTAGGCCATCCGTAGCGGAGCTCGGGCTCACGCCAGGGTTCGTGCGGGTTCAAGCGGGAACGGGTACGGGGGGCTCGGGCTTTAGGGCGGGTTCCAGGCCCCGGGTTCTTCAACCCGTTGTTACCCGATGGTTTTTAATTTTTTTTTTTTAAAAAATTTAAATAAATTCAAATATGAACGTTTGGCAACGGTTACTTTAAAAAAAATCATTTTATTTTTCAATTTAATCACACTATATATATAATCCTAACCCATTTTATTTTTCACACAAAACAACTCTCTCATTCTCTCATTCTCTTCCATTCTCTATATTTTAAACAATATGGATTCGCCACAACCCGGTTCACCGACCGCATCATCATCATCCGTAGACACCGACGAGTTGTTGCATCTACAAAGGGAAATTTTTGTAGGCTTGGTTCGAGAGACTGCACAATTAATTTATGGTAGCACCGTCTCATCGTCAAGAAGAGAGAGGGCCGCGAACATAGAAAGAGGTCGAGTAGCTGCAAACGAGCGGCTTATGCGGGACTACTTTGGCAACAACCCGGTTTATACACCGGATATGTTTAGGTGGCGGTTCAGGATGAGGAGGCAACTATTCGAACGAATAATTGAAGATTTACAAGGACAGTATTCATATTTTACACTTCGGTTGGACGCCAATTACAAAAAAGGTTTTTCTCCGATACAAAAGTGTACTTCCGCTATTCGGCAATTGGCGTATGGAGTAGCTGCTGACTCACTTGACGAGTACATCCGTATGGGAGAGAAAACGTCACGAGATTGCCTGCACCAATTCTACACAGGTATTATTGAACTGTATGGTCAAAAATATTTACGCAAGCCTACTTTTTTTGATATTCAGAAGTTGTACGTCGCGCATGAAGCTAAACACGGGTTTCCCGGCATGCTCGGAAGCATAGACTGTACTCATTGGGCATGGGCAAATTGTCCGGTAGCATGGCGAGGTCAATTCATGAGAGGTGATCATGAGCACCCGACAATCATGCTAGAAGCAGTGGCCTCTCAAGATCTATGGATCTGGCACGCATACTTTGGTGTTGCCGGTTCCAACAACGACATCAATGTTCTCAATCAGTCGCCCATCTTCAACGATGTATATGATGGAAAAGCAACCAACTGCCCTTTTGAGGTGAATGGAGCCACCTACGAGCACGGATATTATCTAGCGGATGGGATATATCCGGAATGGGCTACTTTCGTAAAATCATTTACGTGCCCACATAACCCTAAACGACAAAAGTTCAAGTCCGCGCAAGAAGCGGCACGTAAAGATGTTAAACGAGCTTTTGGCGTGCTTAAACAACGTTGGCATATACTTCATAACCCGGCACGCGGATGGGAACCGACAAGATTGGGAAACATTATGTACGCTTGTGTCATATTACACAATATGATACTCGAAGACGAAGACCATGCTATTTGAGGTGGCGATGAAAACGACCTTTTCACGGATGATATCGAAAACCAAATCAGTGAGGAACAACGCGCAGCAAATGTTCGAGAAGTCAAAAACCGGGACACTCATAATAACCTTCGGTCGGATTTGGTCGAACATATTTGGCGTATCCAAGTTCCCAACAATGACGACGAGTAGATTTTTAAATTTATTTTGTAATTTTAAATTTATTTTGTAATTTTTATTTTTAATGAATGATATGAATTTTTATTATTTATCTTATTTTTATTTATTAAAAAATATATAAATATTTTTATTTTGTTAAATAATTAAATGTATAAATAAAAGAATTAAAAAAAATGAGGTGGCAAGAGGGTTTGAGAGTATTGGTACTCCACTTTAGGGTAAGGAGAGGGTAAGGAGAAAAGCTGATGTGGCGCTGAGGTGGCAAGAGGGTTTGAGGGTATGGGTACGGATGGCCTTACCGGCTCAATACGATCATATCAAATTTAGCACTAACCTGTACCATGTTGGTACATTGCATATAAGAATAGACATGAATTTTTTTTTCTCTAAATCAGGCTCTACATGGAAATAGTATATTTATTTTTAGTGATAAAAAAGATCTTCATATATTGAATGTTCTCTAAATCCTTATTCATGTAAAATTTTATTGCAACAAAATGAGGTTTACAGAACATCAAAATGTGTAAGTGTTTTAATACACTATTTTATAGGATCAAACAGTTGTGTTTTATATCTAAAACTGTTATAATTTATTGGACGTAATAGATAAATCTTGACAAGTTTTTTTATGACATTTAAAAAATAAAATGTTCTATTAATTTTTTAAGATATTATTTTAAATGTCTTAGGCCATCCGTATCGGTCTCGGGCTCGGGCTCGGGTAGGTTGAGGGCTTGGGAGGGTTCCAATACGGGGGGCTTGGCATGCGGGCTTGGCATGCGGGTTCCCAAACCCGTTGATCCCGAATGATTTGTTTGTTTTTTTATTTTTTATTTTTAAATTTTTGAAAATAAATAAACTCCAACGGCTAGCAACGGCTATATTTATATTTATTTATTTTTTAATTTTTTTTTCAATTTAATCACACTATATATATTAATCCAAACCTCTTATTTTTTCACACCAAAATCTCTCAAATTCTCTCAAATTCTCTCAAACTCTCTCAAATTCTCTCAAACTCTCTCAAATTTCATCATGAATCCAAACAAAACACCTACATCCCGTCGTAACCGACCGGATACACCGCAACCGCAAGAAGACCCGGAGCTTGGTTTCCAAGCGTTTTCACAACAAGATTATCATCCGCAATTTTCGCAACAATTTCCGCCAGTTGTTGACGACGTTCAACGAGAAGATTGAGGATACAATGGAGTACAAAATGAAAAAACTCGAACTCGAACGAGATAGGTTGGAACTCGAACGAGAAATCGAACGAGAAAAACGATATCAACAAGACTTCGAGTTTTTCATATCCTCACATGATCACCTTTCGGTAGACGTTTTGAGGGCTACTTTAGCGAGAAAAGAGAAAATTAGAAAATATCATAATTTTTAGTGTTTTGTATTTTGTAATTTTTATTTTTTTAGTGTTTTGTATTTTGTAATTTTTAATTTTTAAATGAATGATATGAATTTTTATTTTTATTATTTATCTTATTTTTATTTATTAAAAAATATATAAATATTTTTATTTTGTTAAATAATTAAATGTATAAATAAAAGAATTAAAAAAATGAGGTGGCAAGAGGGCTTGAGGGCTTGAGGATTCCGGTACTCCACTTTAGGGTAAGGAGAGGGTAAGGAGAAAAGCTGATGTGGCGCTGAGGTGGCTTGAGGGCTTGAGGGTTCCATTACGGAAGGTCTTATAATAACAAAATGATGTGTTCATAAGGCACTCATAAGTTATTCTAAAAATATCTTTAAAAACTATTAAGACGTCCAAAAGCAATCTATAAATTTAATGCAACACTCTTACACGTGGCATAATTGTTTCATCCTATAAACTTGACTTCTTGACGCAGAACAAAAGGAAAGAAGGATTACGAACGCAATCCTTAACACTCAGATATGGGGATTTGGTAATTGTAAACCAAAAAAAACAATAATAACTATTATTCGATGATCGAAAAAAAACCTGGAACCAAAGTTTAAATAGGCAGAAGAAATAAATCCTAATTACTTAATGAAACCTAGATTCCTACTTAGACTTTAAAACTAAAAACAATAAAATAATAAAACCAACTCAGGCTTTCCTTTTCGTAACATCCTTATCCCTCTTCTCATCAGACTTTTACTTTTAGGACAGCTGCCCTACATTAGTCTCCCCTTCCTGTGAGGAACTCGACCCCGAGTTATGTTCCAGATAGAGTGGAACATCATCATAGAACTCATAAAGATCAACTACATTGAAAGTATGAGAGATGTCCATGTTGTCCGGCAAATCGATGACATATGTGTTGCCATTTATCTTCTTAATCACCTTGTAAGGTCCATACTTTCTTGGCTTCAACTTGTGATAGGTACTGGTCGAAAATCGTTCTTTTTGCAAAAAGACCATAACCTTATCACGTTCAGCAAACAATTTCTCTCGCCTTTTGGTATCTGCCATAACCTTATACCTTGCGTTCTTTGCTTCTAGTTTAGTTTTAACTTCAACTTGAATGTCACGAACCTGCTCGGCCATATTTTCAGCAGCTACACTTTCACCTGTGATTTTGGGGAGGCGAGCCAGGTCTAAAGCGTGTTTAGGAGGGTGTCGTTACACTATATCAAAAGGGGATTTATCGGTGGCCGAGTGGACTGCATTGTTATATGCAAACTCAGCTTGGGCCAGTGCCGCATCCCATTGCTTTGGCCTGTCCTCGCAGAGGCTACGAATTAGGTTCCCTAGCGTTCGGTTTAGATTCTCCGTTTGGCCATCAATCAATTGGTGTGCAGTCCTGCTGAATTTTAGGGAGGTGTCCATTAGTCGCCATAGTGTAATCCAAAAATGACTAAGGAACTTTGAATCCCTATCAGAGGTGATCGATCGGGGAACACCATGTAAACCGACGATCTCACAAAAGAACAATTGGGCCACATGAGATGCGTCAGTTGTTTTTTGACAGGGAATAAAATGGCCCATCTTTGAGAATCGATCCACCACTACTAGTATCGAGTCAACTTCTCGTTGAGTCCGTGGAAGACCCAAAACAATGTCCATCGACAAATCTGTCCATATTGTGCTAGGAACCGGGAGTGGCATGTAGAGGCCCGTATTTTGGGCTTGTCGTATAGAAGTCTGGCAAACATAACACTTACGTACGGAATTACCTACATCGCGTTTTAATTGGGGCCAATAGTATCGCGCACTTACTCCACTAATAGTTATGTCACGTCCCAAATCCCCCCCCCCCCCCACAAACATCCACCATTCAATTCTCGAATCAGTTTCTCCCTTGACGAGCTCCGTGGGATACATAATTGATTTCCATGGAATAGGTAGCCTTCGACTACATGAAATTCTCCCTCACTTTGTCTCTGAGTACACTTTTCCCACATCTTTGCGAAATCATCATCTTCGGAATATAACTCTTTTAAAAACTCGAACCCAACCACCTCTTATTACATTGTTACTAACAAGTTGGCACGTCGACTTAAGGCATCTGCTGCCTTGTTGAGAACCCTAGATTTGTGCCTTAAGACAAAAGGAATTTTCTGCAGATAGGCTAACCATCGAGCATGCATGTTGCTTAAACTCTTCTGACCATTGAGATACTTTAGAGCTTGATGGTCTGTATAGAGGATGAATTCCCGATGAGTTAGGTAGTGCTCCCAGTGTTTCAAAGCATGTACGACAGCATAGAATTCTTGGTCATAGGTTCCCCATTTTCGTCGTGCATCACTAAGCTTCTCACCAAAAAAGGCTATTGGTTTCTTTTCTTGCGATAGGATATCCCCGATTCCGATTCCACTTGCATCACATTCCACCTCGAACAATTTGTCAAATCTTGGTAAAGAAAGTACCGGGGTTGTGCAAAGTTTTTCCTTGATGACAGCAAAAGCCATGTCTACTGCTGCCCCTATTGGAATTTCCCTTTTTTCAAGCAATCTGTAATGGGTGCCACTATACTGCTGAAGTCCTTAATAAATCGTCGATACAATGTTTCTAAGCGATGAAAACTCCTAACATCTCCTACCGTTTTAGGGTTGGCCAGTCGCAAATTACTTTTACCTTTTCCTCGTCCACTTGGATACCTTCTGAACCGACCACATACCCGAGAAATAATAATCGCTTGGTCATCCAACTACATTTCTTAACATTATTGAATAGTTGATTATTTGATAGTGCTGTTAATACGGCTTGCATGTGCTTTAGGTGGTCTTCCTTGCTTTGGCTATAAATTAATATGTCATCGAAATAAACGACAACATATTTGCCAATGAAAGGTCATAACACTTGATTCGCCAGTCGCATAAAAGTGCTAGGTGCATTAGAGAGTCTGAAAGGCATTACCAGCCATTCGTAGATCCCGTCCTTTGTCTTAAAAGCGGTTTTCCATTCATCTCCGGGTCTGATCCGAATTTGATGGTATCCACTTCGTAGGTCAATTTTGGAGAACACCCCAGACCCTTCGAGCATGTATAGCATATCGTCCAACCTCGGAATTATGAAGTTGTACCTTATCGTTATTTTGTTAATGGGCCGACTATCGACGCACATCCTCCACGTTTCGTCCTTCTTTGAAACTAGCAATGTTGGGACCACACAGGGACTCATGCTTTCTCTAATGACTCCTTTCTGTATTAATCCATTCACCTTCTCTTGTAGGATTTGGTTCTCTTTAGGGCTCATCCGGTAGTGTGGTAAGTTGGGTAAACCTGCTCCTGGAACTAGATCGATATGGTGTTGAATATCCTTTAGCGGAGGAAGGTTATCAGGTAATTCTTTAGTCATCAGCTTGTTGAATTTAGTCAGGAGGTTTTGCACCTCCTCAGGTACGGCAACAGGTTGTTTTTTTCCATCTTCTATCACCAGATCCCGTACAACCAGTACATGTACTTCTTGGGCTTCCATCACGTATGATTCCAGGTCTGTGATTGAGGAGACAACAGAGAGTAACGGTTGAGTAGTGTTAGGTTTAGTTGTCTCATCCGAAACTATTGCAATCTTTTTCCCTTCCCAACTAAATACGTAAACATTGTTGCATCCTCTGTAGATGAAATTTACGTCAAATTTCCATGGACGCCCTAATAGCACATGACTCGCGTCCATATCAGCCACGTCACAAACTACCTCGTCTTGGTAGTGTTGCCCGATTGAGATGGTGACCTTGCACGTCTCAGTTACGCTCACCTTAGGCCCATTTTGAATCCATCCTATTGTATACGGTCTTGGGTGGTTCTCGACTTGCAAGTTCAGGTGTCCCACTAGTTTGTTAGCCACATAGTTCTCACAGCTCCCAGTCTCCCATTATCAATAATCAACTTGCAAACCTTTCCTTGGACAGTACAACATGCTCTAAAAATATTGTTTCTTTGGGATGAATCCTCCATCTTCCTTGGGCACATGACTCGTTGGATCACACAGTTCACATGTTCTCCATGTTCTACTGCAACTTCTGCTCCATCCAATAGTTCGTCTCCGCCTGCTCCCTATTCACCTTCGTGTTCATACTCGTCATTATATTCAGCATCCCTGAGATTCACGGGTTTTCTGGCTGGGCACTCTTTTAAACGATGACCTTGTTGATTACACCGATAACACTTTATCCCCGTGTTCCGGACATACGGGTTTGTTCCACGAGGGGGTTTTTTCACTGTCGTATGTGTTCCACTAGGGTGGTTATTAGGATGTGATCCCTTCTGACTCTGATCATCTATAGCTTTAGACTGACTCGGTCCCTCGTCCGGTGGGAATATGTTCTTGTTTGTTACTGTGCTAGACCCAACCATATCCTTCTTGTAGTAAGATTGTCAAATTGCCACCTGTTGGTGCAAGTGTACCACATCTCTATATATTTATATATATTTATTTTGATGATTACAAACACACCGTATTATTGTTTATCTAACAATCCAATCCAAGTGTACAGTTCTTGAAGAACACGAAGATTTTATCTGAAGAGTTCAAGACGGAAGATTTACGTTGTCATTAGTGTTTATAATTTATAATGATAAACACCCTAAAATAATATACCACTTGGATATTTCTAAAAACCAAATAAATGATTTTAATTAAATATGGTTTATTGAGAAAGATTGGTTGCGTCCTGGAAGCTGCCTTTTCTGACGAAGGTATACCGCGATGTATAGCCGGTATACCGCGGCGGCTTGATGTTACCTCTGATTGATTGGAAGTACTTTTGTCTGGGCGGTATACCGCGATGTATAGCCGGTATACCGCGGGTACAGTTTCCGTTTGTTTTTGCAGGGTTGACCTTTCTCTTCTGACACGTACTTTATTACTGCACGGTATACCGCGTGCTTTTGGCGGTATACCGCGGATGCTTATATCCGTTGGAAGAGCTGCTATATAAATGCATGCGAAGGTGGAGAAGAGAGATAATAATACAGATACAAACCAACAGCCATCTCCTCATCTGATCTCTCCCAACTAATATTCCATACTACATATTATCACTACATATTTATTTTATAAAACGTTTTTATAAAATATCCAAGTGATAAATATTATACAAGAGTGATTTCCATTGTGAGTTATACTCCTCTTGTAAGTGTTTGAATAACGGGTGTGTGATCCTGTATATCTCAATAAGCTAGAGCTTGAGAGCCTATTGCTTTCCTTTGTATTTGGTTTGTATTCTACCGTAAAGAATACGTTTATTGGATCGTGTCGGGAAGTGTCTCGGCTAGTGATTTACCAAGTTGTGGTAAATCACTAAATCTCCGTGTCAAGTATCTCTATCCCTTATCTCTTTATATTTCCGCTGTGCATTTAATTATATCTGTTTATATAATTATTGTATATTCATTGCATTTATACTCTGCTTTATTTACTATATTTATCTATCCTGTATTTATACGTATCTGTTGTGTTTTCATATACTCTGTTGTATTTACATTATTAAGATATTTTTATAAAAGAATTTTTGAAAGTAAATTATTTAAATACAACCTTACCCCCCCCTTAGGTTGTCTAACAATTGGTATCAGAGCAGGGCTTTCAAATTTTTCTGCTTAAATTTCTTTTATTCTTTTAAATGGCTCAACAAACTAATTTTGTGTTTTCAAAACCCCCTTTGATAGATACTGAAAAGTTTGGCATTTGGGCCGAGCTATTTGAATGTCACGTGCGTGGCAAAAATCAAAAGATTTGGGATATTATAGAAAAAGGGAATTTTAAACCCACCATTGTGAAAGATGATGTTTTTATTGATAAACCTATAGATGAATGGACTACTTCTGATGAAACTCTTTTTTGTTTAAACTTTGAAGCTAAGAATATATTATATGCTGCTTTAACAACTGATGAAATTGAAAGAGTATATACATATAAAACTGCAAATCAAATATGGGAAAGTTTAAATAATACTCATCGTGGAAACACGGAAGTTAAATCTAGTAAAGTGAATATTTTAGTTCACGATTATGAACTGTTCGAAATGAAACAAGATGAGTCGATTGACTCAATGTTTAAAAGATTTAACCTTATTGTGACTACGTTGAAAGGTTTGGATCGCACTTATCCTAACGAGGACTATATAAGGAAAATCCTACGAGCCCTTCCTTCGGAGTGGATGCAAAAGATAACATCTTTAGAAGACTCCCGTGACCTTTCCATAATGAAGATAGATGACTTGATCGGCAATCTTAAAGTGCACGAAATTGCACTAAAAAGAAATCAAGTTCGGGATCGAGTCAAAAAGAAATCCATTGCTCTCAAAGCCGTTGCCCCTAAAGATGAGGAAGAAGAAGAGGAGGAAGAAGCAAGTTCCTCAAATGACGAATCCGAAAGTCTTGACGATTTAATCGAGATGGTAAGAAAACTCTCTAAACTTTTATCTAACAAAAAGTTTGCCAATATTGATAGGTTTCAAGGAAATGGAGACTACCATCGTGGTGGTAAAAATCAAAGTCGCAACGTCCATAACAAATATGACGAATCTAGTGACGATGAAAAAGCCAATAAAAAGAAAGGCTTTTGCTATGTGTGTGGTGATAAAAATCACTATGCAAATGTGTGTCCAAAACGTGCTAAACAAATCAACACACCAAAAACATTCGTCGGAGCCGCGTGGAGCGCAAACAAAGATGAAGACAAGAATATTTGTCTCATGGCCGACCGTGATGATGAGGTATCTACATCATGTTTTCATGACAATAATTATGATAGTAATAATTATTATGATAGTGATAATGAAAATAACCTTGAATTATTATATGAATCATTCAATGACATGGCCGCTCTTGCAAATAAATATAAAGATGAAATCACTAAATTAAAAGAAACCGTATCTGCATATAAAAAGGAAATAGATGACGGTAAACAAAAATCTACTTATGATTTAGATGTTATCACTAAGTTAGAAAATAAATTAAGTAAAAAAGATGTTTGCAAATCTTGTGATATTTTAAAAAATGAAATTGCATGCTTAAAAGAAAAACCAATTGAGAAAAATGATTGTAAATCTTGTGTTATTTTAAATGATAAAATTGCATGTTTAAATAAAAATACATATGAAAGTGTTGCATGTATAAAATGTGATTTGCTTGAAAATGAAAATATTTATTTAAAAGCTAACTGCGATTTATATGAAAAAGATAATCTATTAGCTAAAGCTTTTCAAAATAGCAATGATAAAATGCTTAAAATGCTAAATATGTCGAATCGCATTAATTGTCGAAAAGGCATTGGTTCTGATACATGTGTTGATAAATGCTCGTGTAAACCCATTAAAAGATTTTTTGCATCTCCTAAAGTTGATACAAGAAAACCCCCATATATGTCAAAAATGAAAAATGTGAATTATGGGAGGAAACCGTATGCTCGTATGTATAATAGTAATTTTTCTAGACCTAATGCGAATATAAATGCTTCATTTTATGTGTATGATAAATACAATCGCAAAATTAGAATGGTTAGAAAATGGATTCCGAAAGGAATGTTTAATGTTGACAATCCCGGTGGGATGCGTTTGTGGTTTTAAACAAATTTTGTGGATTGTATGTTGTCATGTTTTATTTTATGTCGACAACATATTTTAATTTTTTTTTTGCAGTTTATGTTTTATACTAACTGTTAAAAGGACCCATAAGAAAAGGGTACCACAAAAAAATTTCTTTGCCTTTTGTACGTGTTTCCTGACGAGGATATAATACGTGTTTCCTGACGAGGATACAATACGTGTTTCCTGACGAGGATATAATACGTGTTCCCTGACGAGGTCATAATACGTGGTAATTTTTGCTCACATAAAATTAACCGAAAAATCGAAGCCTTAAGATCCTTTTTTTTGGTGCAAGTGTTTCTTTTAGGTTATTTTGTTTTATGTCTATTATATGCTTTTTTTATGCATATTTTATTGTCCCTCAAATTTTATAATTTGTTATTAATTTGAGGGGGAGCTTTTTATCTTTTAACCATGAGATTATGCTCTCTCAAATATATGCATATTTTGAGGGGGAGCATCTCTCGAGGGGAAGCATACCGTCTTTCTTGACCCTTTTTGTTTCGACAAACGGGGGAGAGAAACCGCATATGCTCATGCTTAGCGGTTGTGTTTGTCATCATCAAAAAGGGGGAGATTGTTGGTGCAAGTGTACCACATCTCTATATATTTATATATATTTATTTTGATGATTACAAACACACCGTATTATTGTTTATCTAACAATCCAATCCAAGTGTACAGTTCTTGAAGAACACGAAGATTTTATCTGAAGAGTTCAAGACGGAAGATTTACGTTGTCATTAGTGTTTATAATTTATAATGATAAACACCCTAAAATAATATACCACTTGGATATTTCTAAAAACCAAATAAATGATTTTAATTAAATATGGTTTATTGAGAAAGATTGGTTGCGTCCTGGAAGCTGCCTTTTCTGACGAAGGTATACCGCGATGTATAGCCGGTATACCGCGGCGGCTTGATGTTACCTCTGATTGATTGGAAGTACTTTTGTCTGGGCGGTATACCGCGATGTATAGCCGGTATACCGCGGGTACAGTTTCCGTTTGTTTTTGCAGGGTTGACCTTTCTCTTCTGACACGTACTTTATTACTGCACGGTATACCGCGTGCTTTTGGCGGTATACCGCGGATGCTTATATTCGTTGGAAGAGCTGCTATATAAATGCATGCGAAGGTGGAGAAGAGAGATAATAATACAGATACAAACCAACAGCCATCTCCTCATCTGATCTCTCCCAACTAATATTCCATACTACATATTATCACTACATATTTATTTTATAAAACGTTTTTATAAAATATCCAAGTGATAAATATTATACAAGAGTGATTTCCATTGTGAGTTATACTCCTCTTGTAAGTGTTTGAATAACGGGTGTGTGATCCTGTATATCTCAATAAGCTAGAGCTTGAGAGCCTATTGCTTTCCTTTGTATTTGGTTTGTATTCTACCGTAAAGAATACGTTTATTGGATCGTGTCGGGAAGTGTCTCGGCTAGTGATTTACCAAGTTGTGGTAAATCACTAAATCTCCGTGTCAAGTATCTCTATCCCTTATCTCTTTATATTTCCGCTGTGCATTTAATTATATCTGTTTATATAATTATTGTATATTCATTGCATTTATACTCTGCTTTATTTACTATATTTATCTATCCTGTATTTATACGTATCTGTTGTGTTTTCATATACTCTGTTGTATTTACATTATTAAGATATTTTTATAAAAGAATTTTTGAAAGTAAATTATTTAAATACAACCTTACCCCCCCCCCCCCCCCTTAGGTTGTCTAACACCACCTTTTCCAATATTTTTTGCCTTTAAGGCCATGTTATGTGCTTCATCGACTGTCCATATGACTTGCAATCTGATCTTGTCTCGAATGGTAGGTTTTAATCCTGCCAAGTATCTGGAGACTCGTTGTCCCTCTGTCTCATTTAGATTATTTCGAACAGACAGCCCATACCACTCTTCGGTGTAATCTGCCACGGTTCTACTACGTTGTATGTATATTTGGTAGCTTTGAAAGATAAATTGTTCATAATCTGGAGGTAGGAACCGATTCATGAGTTGCTGCTTCATTGTTCTCTACGTTAGTATAGGGGCCTTGCCTTGTCACCTCCTATCGAGTTGTAGTTTTTCCCACCAAACAGCAGCCCCGCTTCTCAATTTATAAGCTACCGTGTTTACTTTTCGGTTCTCCATGACCTCCGTTACTTCGAAGAATCTCTCGATTTCCGAAGGCCAGTCCAAGAACTCCTCAATGTTTAGTCTACCATAGAATAGTGGAATGCCGGCACGTATTCTATAGTCTGTTTGGCGATGATTGTTGGGTTGTTGTTGGATTCCCCCGTCATCCTCACCATCTTCAATGCCTTCTTCGTCGCTTGAGTCTGCTTCAAACCTTGCTGCTCTCATGTGTTGATCACCAACGCCACCAGGATGATCAAGGGCCTCTCTCTCGACCCTCGCTCTATTGGGGCTGGATCTCGTGCTTACAATCGCTGCATTAGGGCTTCCATTCGAGCCATTGCTTGTCGTTGCTCGTCAATCGTTGCCCATAGTGCGGCGTCCCTTTGATTATTATCATCGGGTTGATTTCTTTCGAGTTCATCGATGGCCATTGAGCAAAGGCGATATCTAAGCTCTGATACCACTTGACGCAGAACGGAAGAAAAGAAGGATTACGAACGCAATCCTTAACACTCAGATATGGGGATTTGGTCATTGTAAACCAAAAAAAAACAATAATAACTATTATTCGATGATCGAAAAAAACCTGGAACCAAAGTTTAAATAGGCAGAAGAAATATACTTAGACTTTAAAACTGAAAACAATAAAATAATAAAACCAACTCATGACTTTCCTTTCCGTAACATCCTTATCCCTAGACTTTTACTTTTAGGACAGCTGTCCTACATCACTTGTATAATTTGTAAGCTATATTCCCTATTTTGCAACTTTCTCATTTGTAACCGAAAAGAAAATACCGACATTTTGAGAAGTGTTTATCAAGTTGTTGGGAAAGTGTGGTTATAAAGCTTGTCTTGCTACTGATTGATGTTTTTATGTATATCAAACTTTAGTTTGCAACTTTTTATGATTTCAATAATTATATTGTTGTTTGTAGCTGAAATACAAACCTCGAGCTGTTATTTTTAACCGAAACGAAAATTGTGGTTTTCTGAAAATGATATAGAGGCATGAATGACATCTTCTTTAATATCAAAAAAATTGTTGAACCGGCATATCTTATTATATAATAACGTCTAACGTAATAGAGACGTAATAAGAGAATTAACAAATACCATAAAAATTACTTCCATCTCAAAACAATTATATGATAACAACACAAAACTATTCTTTATCTCAAAACAATATTTTAATTTGTATGCATGCATGCATGCATATACACGCACAAATACTAAAAAATAACTAAAAGGTTAAATATTTATATCTGAAATATAAGTGTTTTACAAAAATGGGATGTAATTTCTATATATATCATTATACTAAAAAAAGACATGATGTTACTCTGAACGATCAAAATGGACGATGAAACCTTCCAGGTGAAACTCGTCTCCCTCTCCAACAATGGTTTGTAGACCAACGATGAAACCTTCGAAGGTAACCATGTCTGCAATCTTCCCTGCCTTGCATCTCATGCTACTATAGGGACCTTCTCATCCTCATTTATCGCCTTACACTGAGTTGGCTTTTGATTTTATGTTTTGAAGATCAAGATTTGGGTTTTGGGTTTTCTTTGATGTAGGGCCTCTGAGTTTGATTTTATTTTTTGTTTGATTTAGGGCTAAGGTTTGGTTTAGGTTTTCATTTAATTTTGGATATTGATTTAGTTCAGTGCCGTATCCAGACCAACATGTCAGAACCAAACTTGACTTCAGCGACAACACCAAATTAGAGGGGCATAAAATTTCGACGAGCAACAACGGTTGTCGGAGGAATTCCCATGCCAAGTCCTCTTATTCAAAGTTTCAATTGGAGCCTTAAAAACCTCAACTTTAAAGTTCCGGTTGGTCACTTTTGATGCGGGTATCAGATGGTAAATCAAATTCTCCCAAGCCCGGAGCCGAAAAAACAAAACATAGAAAACCAAAAGCAACTCAAATTTGGTCAAATTCCACGGCTAAATGTTCTTCAACTCATAAATCGAAGAAAGCCACAAAAGGTTTCTGAAAATCAAACAACTTAAATGACAAACATGAGGGACCAAATCCATCGTTAAATGACAAACATGAGGGACCAAATACGACTTTTCAAAATTTAGGGACGAATTCCATTAAAATTAACAAACGTTAGGGTGCGTTTGGTACGCAGACAGAATATGACAGGACAAGGTGGGACATGACAAGACAGAACAGCTGTTCCACGTTTGGTGAGACAGAACTAGACAGAACAGAACAGATAACATTGACCAAACCAATTTACCCTTACTAAATTTAAAGAATGAATAAAATATGAAATAGAAGGTTTATTTGATGTTTTAGAAGAGAATTATATTTTATTTTGAAGTGATATTGGTAATACATAAGTCTGTTCCACCTTATTCAATGGGGTGAGGGTGGAACATGCCTGTTCCAGTTTGTTCCATCTTGTTCCAGTCTTTCCACATAAAAGTCCTACCAAACGTAGGATAGTGGACCTTATTTTGTCTTGTCCAGTGTACCAAACGCACCCTTAGTGACCAAAAATAAAGTTCTCTTTTCTCAAACAATACAATAAAGTTTCACAATTTTTTATTTTGTATTATTATGGTATTGCAATATTTGATGACATTTATCCGGTTTACTAAGGTGTTATAAAATGTTTACGAAAGAGTAATGACAAAATGGTTTCAAAACTTTGACATTCAAGTCAACCAATGTTACATTAAATAAGAAAGTTCAAAAACTATATTATATTAAATAAAATTCAAATGTTACATTAAATGAGAGCTTTTTTTCCCATTTCAGTAAATAAGAATTAAATTAAACTTTATTACTACTATTTTAAATTAAGACAAATTTGGTTTTGTTTTTACGTAATTTTAGAAATAAAAGACGAAACGCAATTTGAAGGTTAAAAAAAAAGGAAGTGTGTGTAGTTCCAAAAGTGAAGTGCATAATAAATATTAAAGAAAGATACATTTACCGGGTCTTTGACTTAACAGTATTGGAGCCTTTGACCTTCTAGAAGGTCTGGATTCAAAGAATATGTGAGTTTATTTGTTGCATTTATCGTATATAATACAATAAAGTTGGATTTAGATGGAAGCAAGGAAGAAGGCCAGAAGGGTATATTCCCTTTCTCATAATCGGATAATAGGTTGGCTTTATAATAATATCCCTCCATCCATCCCCACTCATAATCTCACTTCCATCATTTTCATTTTCATCTTCTCCAACACATTCGAGAGAGAGACAGAAGCAGAAGCAGAAGATTTAGAGAGAATTCAAGTGTTTGATTTGATATGCATATGCTGGATCATGGCGTTAAAGAGGGGATTTGGGGAGGAACCTTACTTCTCTGAACTCCCCACAAAAACAATTTCTTTCCTTTTTGTCTCTGCAACAACCCCCACAATTACAAGATTCAAACTCTGTTTCTGTGTGTGTGTGTGTGAGAGAGAGAGAGAGAGAGATACAGAGAGGTAGGATTGAAGGGGGCAATTGATGGTTTCGTGTGTGTGCGTCTTTTCTGCAATCGAATTTCACATGGCTGGAAAAAGCTCTATCATCATATTCCTTGGCTGCAAATGGTATCTATCTTTCTTCAATTTAATTTGCTTGTTTGTCTTTTTGTGTTAATTACGTGTCTTTCTGGGTTGTTTGCTAAAATTGATTCTTCAGATTGTCAAAATCACTTACAATTACACCTAACCCACCATTAATCTCACACAATTGCCTCATATTCAACAAGATGATTGTCAAAATTGATTCTTCAGATTGTTTCATTTGCAAACCACTTTAATTTTTGCAAACGGTGCAAACCAACAATTTTATCGGTTAAATTAATGAAATTGTTTAATTTGATGAAGTTGTTATAAATAATTTTTTTATTTATGAAATTGCTTCATATATTTATATTTTTTAGTTAAAGATGAAAAAGTTTGGTACATCAAACAGTTTCATCATAAAACAGAAAAATACGTGAAACTACGTGAAAAACAAATATATGAAACAATTTAATCAAGAAAAAAATTATATGAAACAGTTTCCATGAAAGAATTTATTAACTTTTTTCTTGAAATAAAACAATTTACAATTTATTAACCTTACTAATGAAATTGATGGTTTACACAATTTGCAAAATTAAAGAGGTTTGCATTTATATCTATATATATATATATATATATATATATATATATAGAAACTGTGAATCCAAACATTGATGAAGAAATACGTATCTGAAATCCTTCTTTCAACAGGTGCAGAAGCTAACGGATGATGGAGATCATTTTTCCTGTTAGAGAATAGACCATCTTGTGAATTTCCACGGCATAACCTGCAACTCGATTCTCTTTAATCAGTTTTTGCTTCTTTTTCTCCTTTATGTGTATCGCTTTTCGGCTGATTCATTCAGCTTCTTAACTTGATTGAAATCAACAGTTTCAATCGAGGGCAAATCTCCTTTGGCAAATTTACATACCTGGCTTCCAAACGAACTCTTCAGTTCCTTTTCGAGTCATTTGGTTACATCTATATATAGATTCTTGTATATATCTATCTCCGATATAAACTATCGGGCAAATCTCCTTTGGCAATACCAGAAATTCAATTCTGGTGGAAACTCTGATCCCTTTTTTGGGCATCGGGCAAATCTCCTTTGGCAAATTATCTCCAATTTCTTTGGAGATTCTATCATTTTCTCTATCACTTATTCATACCAGTTACTTCCACATCACAAGGTACCTTTCTGAAGCAAATTATATTTCTTGATTCTGCTGTTTTTGATATCTTAGGGGCTGTTTTGTTTTTAAAAAAAAAAACTCTTAATACATCTGAAGTCTGAATCAGTCAGACGTTTTTACGTTCATAACGGGTTTTTTTAGACTTTAGAGGTCTTAAGTCGAAATACATCTGAAATTAGAAGAGGTAACCTAATGTCTTATAACCTCTTAAAGCACCAACTCTTATTAATCAGAAACTGAAATAAGACTTCAGACTTCGGACCTCTTAAAAAATAAACTCCACCTTAATTTCGAGTTAACGGTTAATGTTCTTTTTGAAGGATTGGAAGCGATGGATGTGTTTTTAAGCGATTTCGATAGCTACAGTGAAAGCAGTAGCTCCGATGATCAAGAAGACGATGAGTTCATGTACGGTGGACAAGCGAGCTGTATTCTCTCGAATCTTCAAGAAACCATCGGAAAAATCGACGAATTCCTCTTGTTTGAGCGAAGATATGTCCACGGAGACGTTGTTTGCCCGTTGAAAGATCCATATTCCCAAATGGGTCGGGTAACTAACGTCGAAATGGTTGTGGATTTGGAGAATCTTAACGAGAAAAAACTAAAAGATATCGACTCCAAACAGCTCCAACGAATCCGTTCAATCTCCATGGGCGATTACGTAATTTCCGGTCCATGGGTCGGTAAAGCAGACCAGATAACGGATTCCGTTACCGTCTTATTTGACGATGGCACAAAATGTGAATTTACAATAACGGGTCTGGAAAAACTCATACCGATATCTCAAGATATGGTCGATGATTACCCTTACTATCCCGGTCAACGAGTCAAAATCGCGAACTCGGCCATCTCAAGGTCAACCCAATGGTTCTGTGGGTCCCGTGAAGTCAAACACAACGAAGGCACCGTATGTGCTGTCGATGCAGGGTTGGTCCACGTGACCTGGCTCGGGTGCGCTTTGTTCGGTTCGGATAACCAACCGGTGCCACCATCTTTACAAAGCTCGAAAGACTTGACACCCATTTCGTGTTTCACTCATTCGCATTGGCAGATTGGCGATTGGTGCACCCTACCAAGAAAGTCGCCGGAATTTCAAGAAATCTTTGTGATTGCGAAAACAAGATCAAAAGTTGATGTTTTGTGGCAAGATGGAAGTGAATCATGTGGGTTAGATTCGGGTTGCCTTGGTCCGATTAACATGGTGGATGCTCATGATTTTTGGCCTCATCAGTTGGTTCTTGAGAAAGCAACTTGTGACGATGAAAACGATAGAAAATGGGGTGTCGTGAAGGTTGTGGACGCGAAGGAGAAAACCGTGAAGGTGAAGTGGGAATTGGGAACGAAAGGGGAAAATGTGGAGGAAACGGTGAGCGCGTATGAATTGATCGAGCACCCTGACTATATGTATAGTCAGGGTGATCTGGTTTTCAGGCTGCATAAAGGGCAGCATTTCGAAGATACTGAACGATTTTGTAGCAATTTTCACCTAGCGCGTATAGGGATCGTTATTGGATTCAAAAACGGTGTTGTTGAAGTGAAATGGGCTGCTGGTTTTACGTCTAAGGTGCGGATTTTTAAGTTTATTTTTTAAGATTATTAAAAATCCCTGTTTGGTTTGCAATAAGCTAACGTTTTGAAAAACTTTCTTCAAGTAGCGTTTCAATAAGCTGTCAGGTTTTTCCACCTTTTTTCCAAATAATGCCTTTTTTTCAATTAGTGTTTTACTTGTCTTTTTAGAGGTAATTTTACATTGTCACCTAGCTATAAATCTTGGTTTTCGTTGGTATGTTTGCCTTTTTGGGTTTCTTATGGGGACATTTGATGTTTATACATACAGGTTGCGCCTCATGAGATTTTTCGAGTGGAAAAGTCTGAGGGAATATCGGGCACACCATTGCTTAACAACGACAGTATCGAACCAAAGCTAGAGAAGTCCGAGCATGATAACCACACACCGGACTCAAGAGAAAAGGTAAAACCAACCCGTTCCCTCTAATATAAAGGGTAAAATTGTCATTTGGTTAATTATAAAACATAATACTTACATATTTCTAAGAGTGTGCCTTTTTCATAGTGGGCATTTATTTTGGGACGGAGGAAGTATAAAAGATAAAACTATCATTTAGTTCATTAAAAAATTATAATAAATACACATTTCTAAAACTGTGAGTCATTTTCATCATGGACATTTATTTTGGGACCGAGGGAGTAATAGTGTACCCGTAACAAAGACTAAATTTTTACGTTATACGATCAGGATTTGTCGGATTCCGAAGATGATGAGAAAGATTGCTTAAAGACGCTATACGATTCTACTACTCTTAACGTCTCACGAGCTGCTATCGGGTTCTTATCCAATGTCGCTACACGTCTGTTTGGATCTCCGTCATACACATCATTGCCTGTTGCGTCAGACCATGTTCCCGAAAATGGTTCGATATCTGGTTTTGACAGCCAGGAAGATGATCAAATGTTCGTAGAGACATCCACGGAGGCAAAATTCAAAGAAATGGAAGAGTCGAAGGATGTTTTGGTTTCATCAGCAAGCGAGAATATAAAAGAAATTCGGCAATTTGACATGGTCAACGACTGCTCGAACCATCATTTTGTTGATAGTCCTGGAAAGGGCTCGATTTCAAGTCAGGTTAGAGCTTAATTTCAAAAAAGAACTTATGTTCCCGGTTAATGATGCTATTTATAGCGGATTTTTTTAGAGTAATCTAATGGGGTTATACATATTTTCACAAGAATCTTGGGATCCCATTTATATTGTCTATGGAATTCGAATGTGAACTCTATTTACGATTTCGTGTAGGTGAAGAAATGTTGGCTAAAGAAAGTTCATCAAGAATGGAACATTTTGGCGAACGATCTTCCAGGTGAGACATTTTGTCGGTTTTTCGTATGATTCTAGTCTCCAACGTTTATTTTGGTATCTCAGATATGATATCTCAAACATTTAGACCAAAAGTGTATTTAAAAAAAAAGGAATCAAATCAAAGCTGCATTTTGATGCATTCTGAGATGTAAACCAGGTAACTAAATGTTTGAGGTGTCACATATTAGGTACCGAAATTAACCCAAAATAGGAATCAGATCAAAAAAGTATGTTGCATTTTCATGCAATTTACCCATATACGAACTAACTACCATTAACGTATGTTTATACGTGTCACGGAAATTCTCGAATTTTTCTTCTCGAAGCAATTTTGAATCTTGATGTGTAATTCAACAGAAACAATATATGTTCGTGTCTTCGAAGAACGGATGGATCTAATACAAGCCGCAGTGGTCGGGGCACCTGGAACTCCTTATCACGATGCCATTTTTTTCTTCGACCTTTTCCTACCTCCAGAATATCCTCACGAGCCTCCGGTAACTTCATTTTCTTTTAAATATATAATATTTATATACCACAAATACCCACATACACTCCTAACTTTTGGTAAGTTTGAACCCATGACCTCCTTGGAAAGCTATGGGCCAATGGCCTCCTTAAGAAACCGAACCCTGTAAAGACAATGGGTCTTGGTACTAACGGATCGCACTTTTGTGTCTTATGTGGTTGCTTGGTGTTGTGCAGATGGTGCATTACGAGTCTGGTGGGCTTAGAGTTAACCCAAATCTTTACGAGTCGGGAAGGGTGTGTCTTAGCCTGCTGAACACATGGACTGGTACTGGAACCGAGACGTGGAACCCCAACGGGTCCACGATTCTTCAAGTTCTGCTCTCTCTTCAGGCTTTGGTCCTTAACAACAAGCCGTATTTCAATGAAGCCGGTTACGACCAGCAGGTCGGAAGTGTGGAAGGGGAAAAGAATTCGTGTAGCTACAACGAGAACGCGTTTCTGATGAGCTGTAAATCGATGCTCTACATACTTCGCAAGCCACCTAAGGTACAAACGATTGTTTCTGTTCAACTTAGGCCATGTTTGGCAACCATAAGGTCGGTTTTTGAAGCGAATTCAAGTAGCATTTTAATAAACTCCAAGGGGGTTTTCCACTTTTTTCCAATTATGCCCCTTATATTTTTCCAATGATTTTGAGACATGGACTTTTAGGTCATTTTATATTGTCCTGGTACCTTATAGGCTTGTTTTTACCAATCAGCTAGTTTATTTGTCATGTAACAACCCATCCCACATGGATGTAAAAGTAGATTTGTTAGAACTTTATAAGCTCAAATTTGTGGGCGACAAATAATTTTCACCGTGATTTTAAGTTGAATTAGAAGTGTTATTAGGTCAACCTTTGGGCTTGGGGCGTTACAAACTAAACATAGACTTCCTTCCATGTTATTGTTAGCGTCGATTCCATGTTTTATTGCGACTAATGCTCGTTGTTGACGAAATAATGCAGCATTTTGAGGCTCTTGTTGAGGAGCACTTCAGCAAACGTTGTTCATATATCTTGATGGCTTGTAAAGCCTATCTCGAAGGGGTTCCAATAGGGTGTGCTTTTGGTAGCCCGCCCGAAGTTCTAAAGGGTAATTCTACCGGTTTCAAGATCATGCTCACAAAGCTCGTCCCTAAACTCGTGGAAGCATTTACCGCAAAGGGTTTTGATTGCGGCGAATATAGTAAAATGTGATGGTAAGTTATCAAATAATATAGCCTTATTGTATCCGTGGCTATAGCTTAGCGGGTAAAAAGATGGGCATTCTTGTAAGAAAACATTTGGGTTCTATCAATGGTTATTGTAAAAAAGTTGGTTATATACGACTATAAGGTAGTCACGTGTGTCGTGTGATACGTAAAATATTGGATTCATGGTGTTCGTTATTTGGAGGTTGTAATGTTTTGAATTTGTAATATATTCATCGATAATAATAAAAGTGTGGTTTGTCTATGGATATAGTTTTATTAAATGGTTCGACTAACATACAAGTGTTAGGCATGTTAGGCAAATTAACTAGTAGCTGATAAACTTTGGCAAAAACTAGCTAAAATAAGACATTTGAAAAATGTAAAATGGTCAGAAAGAAAATGTTATTAAAGCTCAACAGGTCTTTATGTAACACTCCAAAAATTGGAATGAATAAAAACTTCCATAAAACGGAAGAGTGATACAAATTGTCCATAAGAGTCTCCCAAAAATGAAGAAAACATGTTCAACACCGAAAGATTTAATTACAAATATAGGAGGTTAACGACAACCAACTAATCTAATTCCATTGTGGATAAAAGATTACAAGAAGGGATGTCGCCTTTAATTCAAGATGTCATCCGTAAAGTTGGTGTGACACCAAAAACAAGTATCTTCCCCAAGCTCACACTAAAGACCGCCTAAACCTTCTTAGCAACGACACCGCTAGAACCTGAGGCACACATTAAACACCAGCAAGTGTTAGGCCAACAAGCCTAGTGAGTTGAACAAATAAAATATGATGCAACAACATATAACAATGGCTCACATAAATGAATGTTCACAATTGAAATCAATGGGGGAGACCCAAAACACCAAATCAAATTTCACCTCAAGAGACGATATACCTTAGCGACTACTCCCACGAGTAACACCACAAGGCCCGACACATTGGGGACTACCTCCAAGGCATTACCCCAAAGGCGGAGATCTAGGCACATACCTCCAAGGTGATACCCAAAACTATATCCTCCTAGTGTCTACTACACGATTCATCCAAATTGTAAAACATCATTAAAAAATTACTCCAAGTAGCATATATGTAACAATATATAGCATTCTCATAAGAGATGGTCCAAACCATTCCATTAAACATGTATTTCCACATGAAAATCTCAAAACCATAAATACATGCTCATTAAGCACATACATCCCATTTATATATTTCCAAGGCATTTCCCATATATATAAATGCATAAAACATGAGCAAGAGTAATAAATGTACTAATGCATGTAGCATACTTCATATTAAGACAAAAATCTCATCATTAAGCATGTCTATTCTCATTAAGCCAGATACCAAGCCATTAAACCCAAACCCCTAAAACATAGCATGTTCTTCCAAAAATGATAAATAACAAGATCCATGCTTTATATACTCCATAATCCTTTTCTTCTTCATTAAGCCCCAAAACTCCCACAATAAGAAGGTATGAGCTTAATAGCACCCAATAGAGCTTTTTCCAAGAAAATGTTAGTGATAGAGATGAATAATAGTAAAAGATATGTATATAGAGTCAACAAGGTATTTAGGAACTCACAATCTAGGTTTTAAGTAAAAAACGTAGAAAAGTTAGCAAAACCCTAGAACTTGAAGAAGATGAAATGGTGGCTTGATTTCACTTGAGATCTTGAACTTGACGCTTTCTAGTAGGCTTTAATGCTCATAAATAAGGTAGATTTAAACCCTAGATTGTATTTAATGAGGAGGGAAGTGGTGAGGAAGAAAGGTTGAATAGGAACCTCCAAAATCGCCTAACAAAAAGCTCCCACTTGCCAAAAAAATGAAGAAATCCCGTCTGAACCCGTTTTTAAATACCCAGGCACTATGGCGCAGCGACTTTGCCACTATGACATTTGTCGAGGGCATAGTCGCCGGCTCCAGCCCCGTCTCGGTAGGCCGTTCTTTAGGGTGTTCGAATATGTCCTATCGCACAGGGCCTCCGATTGCCAGGGCCTCCGAATATTTTTTCAATTGTATTACTTATGATCAAGTTATTATATAAATTATTTAATGCATAATTTTCTAAATGCTGAGCTCTAGCGCAGTGGCGAGAGGCCATTGTGTCCTTGTCTGTTCCTTGTTTTCCCAGGATCGAATCCCTTCCTTCACAATTTTAATTTTTTCCAATTAATTCCGTTTTTATAATTTTTTTCCCAGTTTGATCTTTTTTCAAATGAATTAAATATATAAACTTACCAATTTCCCTTCTTTTTCTAATTTTTTAGGACGCCTTAAATATATATAAACTTTTAATTGTTTTTTTACTATAATTCTTAAACTAATTATATGATTGTTTTTAACATGTTTGGTATACAATTTCTCCACTAAAATTCAAATCAAAAGTTTTTAATATATATTTTATTTTTATTTTTATTTTTGTATAATATTTTTTAAAATTGTTTTAGGATAATAAACTTATAAAATATTTTAATAATAAAAATAATGTTAAAATTTGTTAAAATAAAATGGTTGTTTGGAGTTGAATTTAATTTTCTTGGAGACTTTTCAATGTTAAAAAAATTATGAAATAGCTTATAGAGACGTTTTGAAAAACTTTAGTTGTTTACAATTTTTTAATGGTTTATCTTATACTTTTCTTTCAATGTTTAATAGAATTTAGATTTTTTTTAGTATTTGTTGATTTTTTTTCGTATGTTTTTGACACATTTTTAGTATTTACTATATTGAGTTTTAATGACGATGCGTTCTTTCTGATGTGTTTTATAATTACCGAAAATGGTTCATCAATTCTATAGAAAAATGATTGTTATTCATAATCCTACCTCCTCATAGACCCCTTATTGGAGGAGTTATGAAAGTTAAAACACTAGTTAAAAAATCAATTATAAATGTTGGATCCACATTAACATAATAGTATTCAAAATTAAAACTTAGTGTCAAAAGAGAAGGAAAGATGAATAATTTGATCAAATTCAAAAATAAGTTATCAGTCGATTTATTATAAGACAAATAAAGTAACAAATAAATTAATAAAGAATATAAGAGTATGTTTAGTTTTTTGCACAGGGCCTCCAAAATATCAGGAACGGCCCTGTCGGTACATCATGGGCTATTGTGACAGGCGATATTGTCCGTGTCACAATCGTGTGGCACAACCGCTAGCTACGTACCGTAGCCTGGTCCGTGCCGCAATAGTGACACATGCGACTATGATACTTGTCATAGTCGCGGGCAAGGTCGCCCAGGTCCTGTCGGCCCGATTTCCGCCCGTTTTGAGTCTTTTGATGATCCGCTTGGTCAAGCTCCATTAATATGGTTCCAAGTATAATCCCGACTAATTACCGGACTTGGAACGAATTGTTTTGCGATAATGAAAGTAAAAGAGGAAGTGTTACTTACTTGGAATGAGTTTGACTTTGCCATATGAATGTAAAAAAGAAAACCGGGTTCTAAGGGTCTATTTGGTTTGCGGGATTTGGTGGGGTTTGGCATTTGATTCCATCTTTTGGTTTAAATGAAAGTCCGAAATTAAAATCTCAATGGATTTTGAAATCTCATGGGACTAGTTGGTATTTCACGTAGGATTTGTTTGTAATAATGTTTCAAAATATAGTATCGTCAAACCAATCACCCCTACGACTAAGTTTGATCTGTGAGGACCGGGTGATATTTGGATCTGGTAGGCTTAGGTTTCCTTTTAATTTAAATTACGTTTTCTGTTACATTTCAAATATGCCTCCTGTTTTTATATCTAATGTTGGCTTTAATGAAATGATGTGGCGAATTTAGTAATTCAAGATGCCATCGAGATTGGAAGCACCAGGACCCAGGAAAGATGCTACCAACCCAGCCGATCTACCCTAATATGACAGTAACGATCCATCAAATTATTATGTCTTAGATGCTACCAAGTTCTTTAGCGCAAACGGTGGAAGCACTCTGTCAATCTGACCGGTGTCCAAACCCGAACCTCGTGAATCAGATGGATACAATACGATCCGATGGATAACCAACAGGTGGATGAAACCGATCCAATTCAATCATCAACTAGATTGGATGGGATGTCCAATGTTAATTGGATTTGATTGGATGACAAAATCCAAAATTAATTGGATGATTGGATCCATCGGATTTCAACCGATGAACACCTCTACTATCATGTATTAATTGAATGGGTATTATCTTTTATCTAAATTACGAAAGGAATGAAATTGAACTCGATCATATATTTGAAGGAATGATGAAATCCCTACCCTAAAGAATTTAATAATTCGACTCGAGACATTTAACTCGACTCCAATCTCATAGAGAATAGATACAAACAAGCCCATTCACCGGTCTCTTGAGCACAACTTCTCAATGGCTTCAATTTGTAGCTCGGATTCATGGATATAAAGATTGTGTTCAATAAAGATACGTGTGATCCGTGTACATATGAGCCGTCATGTTCAAAGATTGAAGCATGGCTTCGCCTTGCTTGTTGAACTTAAACATCGATATTCCACCATGTTAGCTCCAATATTCTGAAATATTAGAAGTATTGAAAAATGGCCAAGTACAGAAGAACTTCCACAGAAGCTCTGCTGAGTGCAACAGAAGCTCTGCCGGGCATCTCAAAAGAATCAAAGGAAGTTTGATCAAGAGTGATCAAAGACCGAGGAAACTACAGAAGGACGCTTTCAGAAGACCAAGACCGCAGAACCTCTGTTACCAATAACAGAGCCTCTGCGGACAACATCAGAAGACAAGGAACCAAGAAGACTTCTCACAGAGGACCGAGCCACAGAACCTCTGCCACCCTTGACAGAAGCTCTGCAGAAGTAAACAACCAAAGACTCGGAATCCGGTGAAGACTACTCTACAGAGGAACCAGACCGCAGAACCTCTGTAACACTTTACAGAGCCTCTGTGGTCCTCTAAAGACTAGGAAGATATTTATAATATCTTGCTACTGTTCCAAGACCTGCTCATCAACTTGCATGGCAACTTGCCCTGTCCAACTTCAACACGTGTCAAACTCTAAATGAACTCAATAGGGCTTAGTACATAATAGACGTCTGCAGCATTTAATGCTCTACAAAACATACAACTGTTCATGCCGTCCGATCAACAGTAGCTTACACTTTATGGTCCCCTTGTAGTAGTATAAAAGGAAGACTCGTGTTGAGTTCTTCCTAACAATCATCAAGAAGAACACAATCACGACGACAGTTAAAATCAACACATAAGAACACATAGCTTATGCACATTTAGAGTCATATCTGTTTAAAGCTTTGCATACTCACTGTTCTTAAATCTGTTCTTGATATATATATATTCAGTTAACTTTGAGATATTATTTCCTGTTCACTGTTTATTTATATTGTGTTCTAAATCTATCAAACTTATCTGTTAGTTCTTTAAATACGCTTACGCATCAAACCTTAAACTTGAACTAATAGATCTGATAATCTTGTTTAAAGCAAAACGGGAACCAACAATTGGTATCAGAGCGAAGCTTGGTTTTCAATATCAAGTGATCCTCGTTTAGACAAGATTTTTGATAGAAACTGTATGTTCTTAACCTATTCTTCATTCCTTCAAACAGATTCTGTTTTACTGCCATTTTCGATTTATTCGATCTGGTAACATCCTAGAAACTGTTTCTTTCGTTAAAAACTTCATTCAATATGTCAAGACTAAAATTTAGTGCTGATGCTGATTTTCATTATTATTTCAAACTCAACACAAATTTTAAGAAAATAATTCCTACTCTTGAGAAAGAATTAGAGGAAAGAAACAAGAGTATTCTTATTGACTCAGACAACATTGCCAAGCTTGAAGAATCAGGTAAACTCCTAAACTGTGAAAATCTTGAACTGAAAAGGAAACTATCTGAGTCAGAAGAGCTTGGTAAAAAGGAGAAAGAGAAGTTTGAGGAAGTTAAGACTGTTTTTAAAGAAGAGAAGAAAAGCCTTGAGCTTAAGTGTCTAAACTTTTCTAAACTGATTTCCAACTTTGAAAAACTTATAATCAGTGAAAATGAAAAGTTTGGAAAAGAGAAAACTCTTCTTGAGACAAAGAATATGGAACTTTCTTTCAAAATCTCAAAATTACAGAAATCTCTTGAAAAAGAGAGGAAAGAGCAGGATTTTGAAAGAAAAGAGTCTGAAAAGGTGAAAAGAGAAGGATTTCAAACAAAGTGTTTGAAAGACAAGTTTGAGAAGGAAAGAAAGGTCTTTAAAGCTGAAATGTCAAATTTAACAAAGAGACTATCCGATTTGTCAAACAAGATTATGTTGGAGAAGAGGTATAAATCAGATCTTCTAAGAAAATTTGATTTAAACCTTAAAGAAAAAGATGTTTTAGCTAAAAGGCTTAAGAACCTTGTCTTAGCAAACTCTTGTGCTAAAAATTCAAATAATCCTGTTTACAAAAAGATGAAAATGGTTTGGAAAGTCAAAAACTCTATTCCTGACAAAAATGCTCCAAAGCCATTTGTTTCTACAAAGCCTTCATCTTTTCATTCATATAAATGCTTTGATCTTCTGCTTCAATTAAGAAACCTTTTCTCTAAATCTTTCTGTGTACAAAATGGGTCATTTCAAAAGAAAAATCCAAAGACCCAAAATGAGAAAGGTCATAGAAAGAAAGTTGGCAAACCAACAGAGATTGGCAAACCAGAGGACCTAAAGACAGCTCCAAATCCTAACAAAAAAGGACCCATTTGGATATGGGTACCAAAAGTTCTTTGATCTGTCTTGCAGGTACACGGACTTCTGATCATTACAGATCAGGACTCGCTCTTCAGAGGAGAAAAGGACTCCTAAACACATCAGTTTAGGACTCGCACTTTAGTGAAATAGACTCTTAAACAAATCAGTTTAAGACTCGAGCTTCATCAGAAAATGACTTCTGACCATTACAGATCAGGACTCACTCTTCAGCAAACAATGGACTCCTTAATACTTCTATTAAGGACTCAGGCTTCAAAGTTCACTATGACTCTTAAACACTTTGTTTAAGACTCATCCTTCAAAGGTTCTATACTTCACAGAGCCTCTGTGGAATTGCTCAGAGCCTATGACAATCTCCACAGAACCTCTGATGAGGTTGACCTATGTTCTGTGCATTATTTATCTCTATTGATTCAAGCATAGGTCAAGGGGGAGCAGAAGGAGACCTCAAATTGATCTACAGAGGTTGATCATTCAAGGGGGAGCCAAAGGAGGATTATGATCAACAAGAGTCTATGTCGTTCAAACTAGACACTCTAAAAGGTATGTGTCGCACAAAATCTTTTTCCAAAACAGTTTTCCAGGACAAAAATTTCTAAATATGTCCTAAAAACAATGTTTAAAACCATAAAAACTTTGGATGATCAAAAAGTTTTATAAATTATTAGTTATTAGAAATTTCCTGTCACAGAGCCTCTGCTGGCTCTGGCAGAGGTCCAAAAAAAAACCTCTGTAGGATAATTTCTCTCTACTAAAGATTTATCGATCCTCTCCAATGTTTTTCAAACGTTTTTGGTAAAAGTACAAGCTTCAAGATATAAAAAGGCAGGTTTCAAACCACAGAGATCAATCCTACAGAGGTTGTTAGATCAAGGGGGAGCGAAAAAGGAGACCTTGCTGAATCTACAGAGATTCATAAGTCAAGGGGGAGCTAAGAATGCGACAGAAGAGATCACATTCGCCGATCAAAAAGAAATAGGTTGGTATCTCGCACTCAAAAAAAAAAAAAAACCACAGATGTCATAAGCCACAGAGTTCTTTCAACCAAAGAACCTCTGTAGATCACTCAAATCATTCAAATGACTTCTGCTGCACAAAATCTTTGAGATTTACAATTTTCTAGGACACCAACTTTCAAATAAGTCCTAACTACATTGTTAAAACTGATCAAAAACTTGGATGATTAAAAATGTTTATAAATTATTAGTTATTAGAAATTTCCTGTCACAGAGCCTCTGCTGGCTCTGGCAGAGGTCCAAAAACCTCTGTAGGATAATTTCTCTCTACTAAAAATTTATTGATCCTCTCCGTGTTTTTCAAACGATTTTCATTAAAGATACAATCTACAGAGATAAACGTTTTTCAAAATCACAGAGCTTCTGTACCCACAGAGCCTCTGTAAAGATTTCCACTTGGGAATTTATGTATCTGTAACGGTAACTTTTCTGTGGTGAAAATTTAAAACCCACGCGTTTTTCATTTAATGTGGCCGCCCACGACGTCTCGTCGTCACTGACATTGATGACGTGTCAAGTTTTCATTGACGTACATATCACGTCGTCCTAGAAACTTGCACCACGCTGAATGAACTCGAGTGTGGACCTCAAATTTTATTAACTTTCTCACATTTTCACCGTTCCGAATTCTATTCGTTACCACAGTATAAAACCCAAGTTAAAATCACTTTCAAAACTTTACTATTCTCTCATCTTCTCCGGCGAACTTGCTTATTTCTTTCTGAAAACCTAGAACTTTCAAACCTACAAATGGCTTCCAGTTCCAAAGCTGCTCACGTTTCACCAACGAACTCTCCGACACCCTCTCCAGTGCATTCTGAGCACTCCCACAACCCACACATCGCCGCCGATGCCGACAGACATGACTCCGGCGACGAGGCATCCTTCGTACCCACTACCCACCTGCAACAATTTTTCTCAAATGACCATTTCGAGCAAACCCTTCCCATTAAATCGAACAACTGTTATCTTGTTCCTTCTCCTACGGCATTTGGCAAAGAACATGCCATCCTGCTAAACATCCTAGAGAACCACTTTCTTTACCCTCTTCTGAGCAAAACCGTTGAACAAATACCAGTACGTTACCTACATCAGTTTTGGCAATCTTGCCGTTATGACGCTGACATCGATTTGATCAGAGGCTACATTTCTAAACCTGGCCAAAGTAAGAGCCTTGAACTGATGTTCAATCGCACCATGTTCTCATTAGAATTTGGCCTTCCAACAAGAGGACTCATGGGAATCAAAAAGTATGCACCCCAACCAACAAATGAAGAACTTGTCGACTTTCTGCACATGTTAGGGTACAACCAACAGTTGAAAAAGAGGAACGATTTCCACAGAGCAAGACTACCCCCTGTGTGGAATACCTTATTCTCCATCCTAAATCGTTGCCTCACGGGCAAAATCGGAAGCATCGATCAAAGCTCACCTCAAATTCTCTCAATCATGTATGGTGTGTACTATGATCTACCCCTAGATTATGCCACCATAATGATGCAAGAGATCATCAACACCATCGATCGCAAAATCGCCTCCCAGAAAGCCAAAATGTCTGATCACAACTGGTTACCCCCTCTGCAGTTCCAGCGAATCCTCAGTGTACTTTTCGAACCCCTACTCCTTATCCAAAAATGGCCAATGGACGGTCCCAAACCTAAGCAATTTCCTATATCCAAGAACACCCCTACAGAACATGAAGACGGCTACCCGCACAGCAGGCCACTGTTAAAGGTAATGTTAGGTTATGCTAGTGATGAGGAACTAGTTAGTGAATACATACGCGTTTACAGAACTCCTGAACCCAGTTCTGTAACACCCCCGCGTATAGGAGTGCCAATAGGAGTAAGTATAATAGAGAGACTTACAGAAGAAGAATGGAAGCTAAAGTTGGCTAAACACAAGGCCAACCAGAAGAACTTCAGAAATCTAAGGAAAAACCTTTATCCTTCAAAAAGGAAGTCTTCTGAAGAATCTAAAGAAAAGAAGAAAAAGGGAAAGAAATCCAAGACCCCTACAGAGGAACCACTTGCCTCTGCTATCCAACCACCCTCTGCCCCTCCCTCTTCCAAAAGAAAAAGGAAGTCAAAATCTTCAGAGGAGGGGGCACCAAAACCAAAGAAAAGAAAATCAAAGACGAAACCATCTTCTCCTCTGCAAACAATAACAGAAGGAATCGAACCACCTCTGCAAACTCCAATCTTCACAGAGGTTCTTGATTCACTTCTGCCAAGACAAGAGACTGCAGAAGAAGAGGTGCAAATAGGTTTAGAGGATAGGGTAGAAACGTCTGGAGGAAAACAAAATGAAAAAGAAAAAGATGCCGAAGTTGCAGAAGGCACACAACCAAAACCAACTCCCAGTGCAACCCACATTTCTAACTCCGCAGGTCTAGCTGCAGAAGGAGTTATTGAAGTAGAGCAGCACAGCTCGATCCTTACCCAAACCAAACAGCCAGAAGTCACTCTTTCGACTTCTGCGCCCACAGAAGCCGGGGAATCCATTCCTAGGGAGTCTCCTCAGAGAGACTCACCTATAGTTCGTGATCCATCGCCCCAGATCACACTAGAACACCCTACAGAGGAATTCGTTTCCTCTGACACGCACAATATAGGGCCAAAACTTCTTTCAGAGAGAAGTAGAGAGCACCATGACGAAGAGACTCTAGACAAGTCTCCGAGTCAACAGAAGAATATTCCGATACCCACCTCTGGAGTGGATTTGGACAATGTTCTTCACAGAACTTCTGTAGAGACTGAAACTCAGGTTTCTTCTCGAGGATCAGATGGAAATCCTTCCACCCCAACGTACAAACAAGGGTGTCCCAGGAACAGGGACTCACTCTGGAGAAGGAGTTGTTCCTCCAGAGGTTACCCAAGAGGAACATGTTACGAAGGATGAGTTCCAAGCCTTTGTAACCTCTGTAACTCAAACATTGAATGAGTTCCAAAGCTCATTCACGATTTTTTCAGATTCAACTTCAAACGCGCTTACGGGATTAAATACCAAAGTGGATACCTTATCCACAGAGGTTAAAACAGCCCTTGAAGAAATGAAGTCATCTACAGAAACTTCTGCTACTGCTGCCATCGCCTCTGCCACTAACATTGCCAAAACAACCGCTGCAGAGTTCGAGAAAAGTGCGACCAAAGCCTTCAAAACTTCGATCGCAATCTACTTTGAAACAATGAAGAAAAATGCAGCAAGGCAAGCAGCTCAAGACACCTGCAGAACAGAAGTTGCTGCTAAAAGAAGGCAGGATGATCCTGATGATGGAGCATATGGTCATCCTGAGGGGGAGAAAACAAAGGAAACAACGGAGGCTGCTTCTGCAAAAACTACAGAGAAAACTGCATAACCCTCTACGACAGAAACCCAGAAGGGAAAACAATAGAGGCAAAACACCTCTATCTCACCAGAGGATGCACCAACCACAGAACCTAAGGTAATCAATCTTGCATCCTCATCCTCAGAACAAACTCCACCCTCACCCAAAGAACCAACACCAACCTCACAACCAATCCTGCGCAAAACAATAGTAAAATCCATAGCTCGAAAACCCAAAAGACCAAAACGCACTGCAGAATTCATTCTTCGCAGAATGAAATTTGTATCTGCTTTTCAATCAGCAAAGCGTTTTGACATCCCACCTCCAAGACCCGAAAACTCTTCACCAACAGAGTCCTCACAACCCGAAGTATCAAAACCTTCAGAGGCAACAACCAAAACATCAGAGCATCCAACCCCAAAACCCACAGAACCTCCAACTGTCAAATCAACAGAGGTTCCACCCACACAAATCCAAAACCCAATATCTGAAACCTCAAAGCCAAAAGATAAAGGCAAGGGAATAATGACAGAAGAAGAGCCAAAGAAGAAGATGCCAGTTGCTACAGAGAAATTGATGAAAGGTGCCTTTAATGCCTTCGTCACTCCTAAACCCGAAGAGGAAGACTGGGCATTCAACTTGAATCCTCTGTCAGAAAACACATCCCTGAATCCCACAGCTAAGGTAACAGAAGGTAGAGTAGCAGACATCACTCGAAAGATGGATGAGCTAAGGAGACCAATTCCAAGATCTACTTCAACCATTGAACAAATGGAGGAACAAGTCTACAGTTATCTCTACAGACAACACTTCCAGAGCGATCTGCCAGCCCATGTCCGAGATCAGAAGCTAAGAGAGGAATTCGATGCAATCTTCACCTCTACAAAGTCAAAACCAGTCAATCAAGTTTACTCCATTCACGATATAAAGAAGGTAATCTATTGCAAATACTCCAAAATGAGAACCTATCCTCATACGGTGTATACAATCTGGAAAGTCAAAAGGTCTGACAGATCAGAGAATCAATTCTCTGATGCTGATATCCGAAACCTCAATCCCTATGACTTACCTGACCTTCTGCAATGGACAAAAGACAAATTCAATGACGACTGCCACAAAAGGTCTTATCGAGTTCTCAGAAAGGCGATGCGTGAAAAGCTCCTAATCTACAGCATGCTCGACATTCAACTAGCCATCGATCTGGGCATAACTACTCTAAGTATCAGACCACCAGAGGATTTCTGCCCACCAAATGCCATACCCAATTCAATCATCAAAACTCCAAGGTACGGGTTAGTATTCAAGAATCCTGCTGATCAACTGAAACTGTTTGTGACAATGGACTGTCAGAAGTACACAACCCGTACTCTGAACATGTTCAGAAAGATACTAGAGGAGAATAAAGCAACAGAGCTTATGGACGAAGAAACTGCTCTGTTGATGATCCAAGAAATTGATGCTGCACTCGACTTACGAAATCTCTGCCTCAAATTCTATGAAGAACTCAAGGAAGTAGGAAAAGACAACAGAAAGTTCGACGACTTCCCAAATGCAAAAATCCGAGTCTCTTCAAAGAATCTCTGTCAACGTTTATTTTTGTGTACTTAAATATAAATGCCTGTGGCATAAATTCCAAAATGAATGAAATAATCTTCTGAGGTATTGTTTAACCTCTTCTTTACTTAGGTTAAAATGCATAAATTCAACCTTTTATTTTTCAATACTTAGGGGGAGATTGTTAGCTCCAATATTCTGAAATATTAGAAGTATTGAAAAATGGCCAAGTACAGAAGAACTTCCACAGAAGCTCTGCTGAGTGCAACAGAAGCTCTGTCGGGCATCTCAAAAGAATCAAAGGAAGTTTGATCAAGAGTGATCAAAGACCGAGGAAACTACAGAAGGACGCTTTCAGAAGACCAAGACCGCAGAACCTCTGTTACCAATAACAGAGCCTCTGCGGACAACATCAGAAGACAAGGAACCAAGAAGACTTCTCACAGAGGACCGAGCCACAGAACCTCTGCCACCCTTGACAGAAGCTCTGCAGAAGTAAACAACCAAAGACTCGGAATCCGGTGAAGACTACTCTACAGAGGAACCAGACCGCAGAACCTCTGTAACACTTTACAGAGCCTCTGTGGTCCTCTAAAGACTAGGAAGATATTTATAATATCTTGCTACTGTTCCAAGACCTGTTCATCAACTTGCATGGCAACTTGCCCTGTCCAACTTCAACACGTGTCAAACTCTAAATGGACTCAATAGGGCTTAGTACATAATAGACGTCTGCAGCATTTAATGCTCTACAAAACATACAACTGTTCATGCCGTCCGATCAACAGTAGCTTACACTTTATGGTCCCCTTGTAGTAGTATAAAAGGAAGACTCATGTTGAGTTCTTCCTAACAATCATCAAGAAGAACACAATCACGACGACAGTTAAAATCAACACATAAGAACACATGGCTTATGCACATTTAGAGTCATATCTGTTTAAAGCTTTGCATACTCACTGTTCTTAAATCTGTTCTTGATATATATATATATATTCAGTTAACTTTGAGATATTATTTCATGTTCACTGTTTATTTATATTGTGTTCTAAATCTATCAAACTTATCTGTTAGTTCTTTAAATACGCTTCCGCATCAAACCTTAAACTTGAACTAATAGATCTGATAATCTTGTTTAAAGCAAAACGGGAACCAACACACCATTATTCACATCAAACGCCCGGAACCTGAACCACAATGCAAACACCGAGTTTCGTGACCCTAGTGCACCAAGACTTTTTCTGTAACCGTAGATCTATCAGACCAGCTTACGCACACCTCGACTAATCACGTGGGCCCTGAAGATAACAATCAGGAAAACCCAGTGGCCCATAGCCCAGAGGAGACAGGCCTAAGGAAGGAGCTCCAAGGCCTAGTTTTGTGAGGGATTGGCTTTCAAGCTCAAATGATTACGTACCTCTCCGGGCTTAGTCCAAGAGCAGCACAAATTAGCGCCCGTAATATTGATTTGTGGGTCACAACGAGAAAATTCTCCCCCTAAAAAACAGGCATTTCGTTAGCCGCAACGATTATAATCTCCATCCAACGAAAATTGCAAGACATACTTGCCTAATATATTTGACCATGATCAAATGTCTAAAATACCCTTGTATTGTATAAACATAAGGGATTGATATGTGACAAGTGATAACGGGCAAATAGGTAATTTTAGTTTAAATACACAACACTACAAACCAAACCAAACGAGGCCGGTATATCGCACCCAGAGGTGGGGTCAGGGGAGGGTAAGATGTACGCGGATCTGGCGATTGTTTCTGACTTTCCGTGACAAATTTGTATGATAGATAACTGTAAGTAACTTACAGGTGTGAACAAGATTTCCTTCCAAGCAATGCTTGCGGTGCCCCATAGTTTCCGAACACGATAAACGCCATTTACATGGAAATTGGATGGATCTTCTCTCCACTTTGTGTACTCCTTTGGATATACTCGCCTAGCGTCCTCTGTCTCCAAATACTGAAACTCGTTTATTATGATTAAGAATATCAAACAATCTATTTCACACAATGCATACCTAACTCGACATATAATGAGTTAATATAATCCAAATCCGATCCAAACTTAAGGGCTTCTTTACCTACTGCAGACGAGTGCTGACTCGGTCAGCATCAGCTGGTTTACCCAAAGACTGATCTGACTGTCAGCATTATTAATTTCAATTAGTGAGACACCACAAGATGATAAAAGAGTTATATGATTATATCATTAAGCACTGTGTTGGTAAATGACCCATATAATATCAAATGCAAAAAAAATTCATAAAGAAAGAAGTAAATAGTCAGAAAAACTATATATGCAGACCATTTTTCATGCCTTCAAGGTAGAATAGATGTGCCTCCTTTAGGGTATCAAGAAATATCAATGGCTCTTCCCTCCCTGCCCACAATATTTCAGCAGTCGACTGCATCAAAATCCCAACGTTTTTTAGAATACGATGAAGGTTTTTCAATGTGTCATTAATTTGTTAAAAACAACAGTTTCATAAGAACCTTGGCTCGTGAAATTGGACTCGAGAAACATTGATCAAAGTGTATGTCGACCAAAGCTTTCTTGCATCTTTCTGCTTGCATAATTCCAAATTCTGTTAAGATCGACGAGTTTGAGCTTCCCTGAATGCATAATCCTTTAAAATAATCAGCCGAATCAATCAAAATTCAAAATGTTATGATAGTAACAATATACAAATAAAACCAAATCAAACACATTCGGTATGTCCCACTCAGAATTAAGGTCTGGGATTGGAATGTACACAGACCTGGCCTCTACCCTAAATAGCAGAGTGGTTTTTTTTTGGGAAGGGTGTCCAAGGCTATGTAATCCCTTGGCAAATTATGACCATAAGACATCAGCCATGATTAAACCTCAGTGACCACAATTGTTGTGTACGCCTGGATTAGAACCTTGGGCAGATGGATATTCCACCACATCCCCAGGGTCTTAACCAGTATGCCACAACCCTTGTGGTTAGCAGAGTGGTTGTTTCCAAGAGAATGAAAACAACATTTCCTCCGTTGTATGAAAAGTGCAACAATTTCTTTTCTGGGATGTTGACGAAAACTGTTAAATAAATTACTTGTCATTCATCGTCGTCGTTACAGAAACCCGGCTATATTGATTTGGGACCCACAAGGTTTTAATTTAGTGATTGAAGGTAAGATGAAAGAAAACAAACCCGGACCCTGCTTTCATCATTCCAAGAGCTTAAGCCATGCCTCAGTAACTTGTGTGTAACGGAAGTTGTTGCTTTACTAAAATCGTAGGCACCACCCGTCACCGAACCATCATTTCCAATTGGCCCTATAATGGTTGCAGCCATATGAAGCAATAATCCCCATTCATGGGATAGTTCATATCAAGTCTTACTTTCAGTATTTTTACCAACACAAATTGGATTAAAAAAGGGTATGCGCCCCACAAATTAGGTAAGCGCTAACCAAGAGTGCAGTCTAGGTAAGCACTAACTGAAAATGGTTGTTTAAGAAGTGTCTAGATAAGCGTTGATTGAAGCACTGATCGAGGCAAAAGCAACCCCTTCCTTGTTGAGTTAGCATCTCAAGTCCCCGCATATTTGTGGGTCAGAGAGTGTGTTGGTATTTGGTAAACCACGTCCCTTCTTACCGGATAAAACCAACCAAACAAGACACTGCAAATCATAAACACTGTAGGGCTACAAAAAGATTTTGTTTGTTATGGAGAATCAAAATCGCTTCTTTAAATCGTACACAATCCTCTATCAGTCAACAACCTAAAATTAAAATGGGTTATTTCCAATTCTCATTGAAAACCCATTATCGTGTACAACACAAGTATGCAATTCAATTCAATTCAATTCAACAATAAAGATTAGCAGTGGGTAAGGTTAGGTGTGGACCTGATGACGAACACTGAATATGAAATCTTGGAGACGAACGAGTAATGTAGAATTGGGGAAACTTGTGGGATTTATCTGCAATAGAATTCAAAGTTGTGAGAACAAGTGTAGAGGAGGTCATGTTATTTATTATTATTGCTAAAATTGGGGGATTTTGTTATTGTTTGCAGGGAGGGAATGGTGGAGAATTAATATTATCTTGAATGGTGTGGGCCATCATTATAATTATAATTTCTTCGTGAAAATGAACAACACTCGTGAATATGCTTGCAACGGAAATTAAGATTCTTTTTTTTCGGGAATAACCTGGCTAGGGGTGAGCAAAACCAAGATGGATGAATTATCCGATTACCCGAAGTCCGATCCCCGATTTATATTACGGATATGTAGGATCGGGTTGGGTTTGGGTTTTACCCACCCGACCCGTCCGAATATCCCGATTTAATATTTAAAAAAATCAATAATAAATTACATTCAAGTCGACAGTGTTCTTCATGAAGATGGTGGTCAATCTTGAAGTTTAAATGTGATTTCATCTGTTTTAGTGTCACAGATCATTGTATTTGAGGATTTCTAACAGATTACGGTTGTCACTTTTGATTTTCAATAACTAAAAAGAGGAGTTGGAAAAATCTGGGTCAACAGTTATTGTTCTTCGATGTTCATCATAGAGTTTGTTCGATCTCAAAGCTTAAATGTGTTTTCAGCATTTTAGTTTTCACATATTGATTTTTCTATTGGTTCATATCAAGTTATCAATATCAGATTTGAAGATTGGTCAAAAATTGAGGAGTTTAAAAATCTGTAGTTCGAATATCGCCAGGATCTGTATAAATATAGTCGGTGTTCAAGCTTATCGCGGGTTGAAGTTTTGAAGTTCATCTTTATCGCTAATGCCCGAGATACCCGATCCGATATATCCGATATATCCGAAATCCGAAGTCCCCCAATATCCGAAATCCGAACTTAATCTTGGACGTGTTTCAGGTTTCGTATGTCCCCCCCGAAACCCGATCGGATTTTGGGTTTTGGGCCCCGACGCCCCCGAACCCGACCGACGCTCAGGCCTAAACCTGGCTATGTTATTATTTTAAATATTATAATTTTAAAAGTAAATATCTATTTTTTAATTACATTCTTGAAAAAAAAATCTAAAATAAAATTGTCTTTTTATTAAGGTAAAAGTCCAAAAACCCTAATGAACTTTAGTGTTTGAAGTGGTTAAGTCATTGGACAATTATTTCGACCAAATAAGTCCTTAGACATTCCAAAATTTGTTAAATAAATCATTGGACTTTTGAAAGCATGTTAAATACAGTTTAAGGATGTATTTAACAGGTTTACAAAAGTCCAATGACTTATTTAACAAATTTTGGAATGTCTAAGAACTTATTTGTTCCAAAAAATTTGTTCCTATGTGGGACACCTTCCCACACCCAACTTGGTTTTTGCTAATTTCATGGTTTTTACTCAACTTTGAGCATCGATATCTCATTCACACATACTCCGTTTTGAACGCATTATATATCGTTTCGAAGCTCTCATATAGGATAACATAAACCCACTAAGAGTTAATTATATATAACACATATATAATGTAAATTTTTTTTGGCCTATCACGGGCCCATCGCGGGCTTCCACCGCGGGGAGGGACCAAAAGTGTCACCGCGGCCATAGTTGAGGGGCTCTGCGGGACACTTTGGCCAAACACGGGGTGCCACGTAGGCCTAGCCTGCGATCGCAGGCCCCATCGCGGATTTTGTGGCATTTTGGTAAAGTGGCCGAAATTTGGGGTATATTGGTAAGTAAAAGTCAAATTTGGGGTATTTTAATTAATTTCCCTAATATTTATACTCGACATCATACACTTTCTTTATTTTTGACGAAGTTTGAACGCTTCATACTTTTAGTAATGTGATTTAGTAAGATGATCACTTCAAAAATAGCTCGGATGTGATTGGTGTTGAATTGTCATTTAACATAAGCTTGTAGGAGATTGTTTTTTTGTTAGTTATAAATTGTTAGGTTTAATTATTTTACTTTAAATCATATTTTCTTAAATCTTATATGAGAAAAGATAAATTAAATAATTATACTTAATATGGACGCAATGGAGTCCAACCACCTTTGGATTAATCTGGGCCCTTTAAATTTCCCTTAACTTTCAATCTGGACCGTTTAAATTCAATCAGCCACTAATAAGCTATGCATTAAGCCGATTTCCCCGTCTGCAACCTCCCACTCTCACAAACCCCTCTTGTTGGACAACCTAGGGGGGGTAAGGTTGTATTTTAAATCTTTTACTTTCAAAAATTCTTTTACAAATAAATACAGTACAGAAACAGTATAAATAAATCAGAGTATACAAATAATAACGAAGAGTGTAAATATAAACAAATACACAGAGATTATATAAATAAATATAAATGCAAAGCAGTTTATATAAACAAATATAATAAAGCACAGCGGAATAAATAAAGAGATAAAGGTTAGAGATACTTGACACAGAGATTTACTGATTTACCACCAACTGTGATAAACCAGCAGCCGAGACACTTCCCGACACGATCCAATAAATGTATTCTTTACGGTAGAATACAAACCAAATACAGAGCAAAGTAAACGGTTCTCTAAGCCTCAGCTTATTGAGATGTACAGGATCACACACCCGTTATTCAAATACTTACAAGAGGAGTATAACTCACAATGGGTAATCACTCTTGTATAATATCTCACACTTGGATATTTTATAAAAAATGTTTTATAAAATATATATTATAAATAGATGAGAGAGCTGAGAGTTGCTGCTGTGTGGTCTGGTCTGCTTGTTCTCTTCTCCAGCATGCATGTATATATATCAGGAAGCTCCAACGGCATTGTGCATCCGCGGTATACCGCCAAATGCACGCGGTATACCGCCGTCAGAAAAAGTAACTGACACACCAACGGCTACATGCAAAGTTGACTTCTGGAATTACGTACCCGCGGTATACCGGCTGGGACTCGCGGTATACCGCCGTCAGAAAAAGTATTATCAACCAATCAGAGAAGCACACGGAACCTGCCGCGGTATACCGGCTGAACACCCGCGGTATACCGCCAAATGTGTACCCGCGGTATACCGGGTATTCTCCACGGTATACCGGCGTCAGAAAAGACACCTTCCAGGACTGCAACCAAATCTTGCTGGATCTTCTTAAAACAAAAACTTATTTAGTTAAAATCAATTATGGTTTTTTAGAAATATCCAAGTGGTATATTATTTTAGGGTGTTTATCATTATTAGTTATAAACAATGATGACGACGTAAACACTTCCGTCTTGAACCCTTCAGTTTAAATCTTCGTGTTCTTCAACAACTGCACACTTGGATTAAATTGTTAGATAAACAATAATACGGTGTGTTTGTAATCATCAAAATAAATATATATAAATATATAGAGATGTGGTACACTTGCACCAACAATCTCCCCCTTTTTGATGATGACAAACACAACCGCTAAGCAAGAGCATGTGCGGTTTCTCTCCCCCGTTTGTCGAAACAAAAAGGGTCAAGAAAGACGGTATGCTTCCCCTCGAGAGATGCTCCCCCTCAAAATATGCATATAATTGAGGTAGCATAAACTCATGGGTAAAAGAGCTAAAACGCTCCCCCTCAAATTAATAACGATATCAATTTGATTTTATAAAATTTGAGGGATAAAATAAAATGCAAAAAGCAATAGAGACAAAGATATACAAACCAATACGAAACACTTGCACCAAAACGGATCTTAAGGCTTCAATTTTCGGTTAATTTTATGTGATAAAAAAAAATCACCACGTATTATGACCTCGTCAGGTAACCACGTATTATAACCTCGGCAGGTAACACGTATTATATCCTCGCCAGGAAGCACCTACAAAAGGCAAAGAAAATTTTTCGTGGTACCCTTTTCTTATGGGTCCTTTTAACAGTTAGTATAAAACATAAACTGCAAAAAATATGTTGTCGACATAAAACAAACACGACAAACATACAAAGCCATATAAATGGTTTAAAACCATAAACGCATCCCACCGGGATTGTCAACATTAAACATTCCTTTCGGAATCCATTTTCTAACCATTTTTATTTTACGATCGTATTTATCATAGACGTAAAATGAAGCATGCAAATTTACATTATTCTTTGGTCTAGAAAATTTGCTATTATACATGCAAGCATACGGTTTCCTCGGCATATAATTCACATTATTCATTTTGGATACATACGGAGGTTTTTGCACATAAGGTTTTCTCGTTTTAACTTTAGGTGGTTCAAAACACCTTTTAATTTGAATACACGAGCACGTATCAATACATGTATTGGAACCAATGCCTTTACGACAATTTATACGATTAGGCATATTTAGCATTTTAAGCACTTTATCATTGCTATTTTGAAATGCATTAGCTAACAGATTATCTTTTTCATATAAATCGCATTTAGCTTTTAAACATGCATTATCATTTTCAAGTATATCGCATTTTGTACATAAAATATTTTCATGTGTCTTTTTATTTAAGCATGCTTTCTTTTCTAAAGTGATAACTTTATCATTTAACTCATTTTTGATTTTATTATCACATGCAATGGTTTGTTTACAATTATTCAACTCATTTTGACATAATAATAATTCTTCTTTTAATTTAGCATTCTTATTTTTAAAACTATTTACGAGAACAATCAATTTTTGAAAAGAGACATTTAACATATCAATATCATCATCGTTATCACTACAACTAGAATAACTTGAGTATGAAGTACATACCTCTTTCTCGCAGTCGACGATGAGACAAGTTTCTTCATTTCTTTGATCTCGGGTTTCGTCTCTCTTTTCTTTTGAGTTTTCACCATAGGTGATGTTCAAGTTCTCCCAAATATCACGAGCAGTTTCAAAGAGATAAACACGCTCAATATCATCGTTAGTAAGAACCGAAAAGAGAAAATTTTTGGCTTCATAATTTAAACAATAATTAGCCTTATCTTCGTCGGACCATTCCGAGCTAGGTTTTTCAACAACTTTGTTGTTTTGAAATTTTGTGGGTTTGAAATTTCCTTTAATAATAATATCCCAAATTTTTTGATTTATCCCACGAACATAACGTTCAAAAGAAATTGCCCAAAGATCAAAATTTTCGAAATCAATAAGAAGAGATTTAGAAAACCAAGTATTTTGTTGAGCCATTAAATAAAAGATATAACTTTAAAAATTTAAAAGATAATTTTTGAAAGCCCCGCTCTGATACCAAATGTTGGACAACCTAGGGGGGGTAAGGTTGTATTTTAAATCTTTTACTTTCAAAAATTCTTTTACAAATAAATACAGTACAGAAACAGTATAAATAAATCAGAGTATACAAATAATAACGAAGAGTGTAAATATAAACAAATACACAGAGATTATATAAATAAATATAAATGCAAAGCAGTTTATATAAACAAATATAATAAAGCACAGCGGAATAAATAAAGAGATAAAGGTTAGAGATACTTGACACAGAGATTTACTGATTTACCACCAACTGTGATAAACCAGCAGCCGAGACACTTCCCGACACGATCCAATAAATGTATTCTTTACGGTAGAATACAAACCAAATACAGAGCAAAGTAAACGGTTCTCTAAGCCTCAGCTTATTGAGATGTACAGGATCACACACCCGTTATTCAAATACTTACAAGAGGAGTATAACTCACAATGGGTAATCACTCTTGTATAATATCTCACACTTGGATATTTTATAAAAAATGTTTTATAAAATATATATTATAAATAGATGAGAGAGCTGAGAGTTGATGCTGTGTGGTCTGGTCTGCTTGTTCTCTTCTCCAGCATGCATGTATATATATCAGGAAGCTCCAACGGCATTGTGCATCCGCGGTATACCGCCAAATGCACGCGGTATACCGCCGTCAGAAAAAGTAACTGACACACCAACGGCTACATGCAAAGTTGACTTCTGGAATTACGTACCCGCGGTATACCGGCTGGGACTCGCGGTATACCGCCGTCAGAAAAAGTATTATCAACCAATCAGAGAAGCACACGGAACCTGCCGCGGTATACCGGCTGAACACCCGCGGTATACCGCCAAATGTGTACCCGCGGTATACCGGGTATTCTCCACGGTATACCGGCGTCAGAAAAGACACCTTCCAGGACTGCAACCAAATCTTGCTGGATCTTCTTAAAACAAAAACTTATTTAGTTAAAATCAATTATGGTTTTTTAGAAATATCCAAGTGGTATATTATTTTAGGGTGTTTATCATTATTAGTTATAAACAATGATGACGACGTAAACACTTCCGTCTTGAACCCTTTAGTTTAAATCTTCGTGTTCTTCAACAACTGCACACTTGGATTAAATTGTTAGATAAACAATAATACGGTGTGTTTGTAATCATCAAAATAAATATATATAAATATATAGAGATGTGGTACACTTGCACCAACACCTCTCCTCTCACACACGATCTCCCCATGCACGCCCTGAATTTCTCACACGATCTCTCCCCTCGCGCCTGATTTCTCTCACACGAACTCTCCCCCCACGCCTGATTTCTCTCAAAACCGTCTCCACCTCAAACCTTAAATACGCCCCCTTCTAAACCACCATCCCTAAATTCGAACACTCACAAACGTAATCTCTAACATCAAACCCTAAAATCAAACCTTCTGCAAGATTGTTGCTGTTAACGAAGAGAAAGAGAAAAGGAAAGAGACTTTCAGAAGCACAAACCTCGATCATTCGGTGGCCACTGGTAACCCATTACAGTGGTATCAGTTGATGGGGTTTGCAATGGTAATATCCGCTGAAAATCTTGCTCCTAATGAATTGGGTATGTTTGATTTCAAGTTTTTCTTGCAAGATTTACACATTTTTACTTTGTTTTACTTCAGAAATGTATCTAGGGTTATCACAATTTAGGTTGATTAAAAAGAATTTAGCGAATTTGTTCAAACGGGTCTTCAATTGTGGAGTGTTTTCTGAAAGAAATACCAATTAACTTTGTGATTTCCTTGAGGAGAACTTCCACCAACCCTTTTCGCCATTTTTAATCAAAGTTTGGCCTTCATTTTGTTGCTACTTTCTGTGAATTTCATTTAAGTTGTATGTTTGTTTATGGTTTTTGGCGGAAATATAGGGCTTGCAAGGTTAAATTATCAAAAATCGTAAGATAATGTTGTTTAAAGTTTCTAATGTTTTGTTCTATGTTCTTCCTTCTTAGTTCTGGATATGGACTCAATGTAGTGCTCTAAGAAACAAAAGTTCCTGTAGTTGTTTCCATGGGAAGCGCTACATGTGAGATGGACCAAATTTTACTGTACGTTTACATTCTAAGAAGGCCAAAATCTAATAGTTTAGTTATCCATTTGAAGGATTTGCAGGTTTCTCACAACTTCATCAAGGGTTTAATGGAACTTCTCAACTTCCTTAAATTGTATCGAAGAATCTCTTTTTTAACTCCACTTCTTTAATTTTAATTTTTTTTTCTTTCTGTAACATAGGCATGACACATTGATTGTGATTTTGAATCTAGAGCTTCTTATGTCTTTGGTAGAAAGCTCTGAATAACTTTTTGGCTTTCTTTGAGTTAAGTGGCCATTTGGAGTTTGTGATTTTTCTACCTTGAACACCTTTACTTAGTCATCTTTTATCTCTATTCAACTTGACACTCTATGGAACAGCATGGATGTTACCATTTGTTTTATTTCCCCAACATATTTTCCCTGGACTTGCTTTCATTCTTGTGATTACTTTAAATGATCATCCTCAATGCTGTCGTCTTTTTGACATTATCAGAGCAGATGTGTTCTGGGTTCGATGAGGCAGTGCTTACCATGAAGAAAGGGGAAATAGCATTGTTTATTTTGCCTCCCCATTTGGGTTTTGAAGCAGATGGCGTCCCTCCTAATTCTATTATGCACTTTGAGGTAGAGCTTATCTCATGGATCACAGTAGTAGATGTCTGCAAGGATGGTGGCATTCTTAAGAGAGTAGTCAAGAAGGGGGAGCACACAGGGCAACCTAGCGATTTGGATGAGGTTAAAGATATACTCTTTTTGCACTGCTCCTTTTTAAATATATATATATATATATATATATATATATATATATATTCTCAATTAAGTAGGGCTTATTAGCTGACATTGATGCTGGTTGGTGCAGTTAGGTATGTAGTGATGCTACTTGATGGTGTTACAGTTGCTAAATCACCAAAAGAGGGTGTTGAATTTTACTTGAAAGATGGTAAATAATACCTTTATGGCTTTATGCAGTTTCTTTATTTTATTTTAAATTTTTTTATGTAATCAAAATTCTTTCAGAGGAATGGCAATTAGTAGTATTAAACCAACCACTGTTGTGTGTTCATACTAGGTCATTTTTGTACTGCACTGCCAAAAGCAATCAAAACCATGACAAGAGAAGAAAAAATCGATCTGATTGTTCAACCACAGTGTAAGGCTTTGGATTCCTGGGTTCCATATCGCTAAGATCATCACACCGCATGTTTATTTCCCTGAGTAACATTTCTTGCTTTAGGAATTTGAAGGTTGATGATGTCTTTGTGACATGAAAATCATTTATAATTAACTACGACCTAAGAACTGACATTTGATAACATCAAAGTTGTCGTCATTCTAAATATCATTTTTGGTTGGTAGTTTTGTTTAATTTAAGCTAAACCCTTTGTTTCATGCTAGGAATACGAGCTTCATAACATTTTATAACTTAGAAATACCAAAATTTTCATTCAGATGCTTTTGGTGGAGGGGTTACCACACTACCCAATGGGTGCTCTCCCATTCCGCCAAATTCTGTGCTGCGTGTTGATTTGGAATTGCTATCCTTCAAGCCTGTGGTCGATGTAACCAATGACTTGAAGGTGGTGAAGAAAATACTGAAAGAGGGTGTAGGAGCTCTCACGGCAAATGAAGGTGCTTCTGTTACTAGTAAGTATACCAATCTCGCACATTGTATTATATTTTAATCAATCTGCATATAGATGGATTTCAAATATATGTTAGAAAAAATATTACATGGTTATAGAGACCCAAATTGTGACGTTATATGTGAAGTATTGCATTATCATCTTTGTCCGGTATATCCATGGACAACATTGTTCTCATTGTGAGTGCTGATTTACGGAAAAGATTGTGTGAAGAAAGGTTAAAACTTAAAACATAAAGATAACTTAAGACTAGATATACACAAACACATAAAATATCATGACATTGCCACATGAATATGCACCCATGTAATTCTTCTTATGATTCATTACTATATGATTGCTGTGCAAATCCTCTCTTATAAGACCTCATTTCTTTCTTTATGTAGTCAGGTATAGAGCTGTAAATGAGTTACATTTCTCCTTTTCAGCTCTAAATTTCAATGGGTCTCCTGTTTGATCCTTGATTAAGCAAAGATCACCAAACTGTAACTGATATTGGATTGGTTTCTTTGATTTCTGTTTCACGATTTGCTTCTGCCAATTTCTGCTTCTTCGCATACAGAGTGTCAGGTACGCATTGATTTTTTTTTTCCTTTCACTGTTTTGATTGGTTTTTGGTTTCTTGAAGAATTGATTCACGATTTCGATTTGGCTTTCTTTGAATTTTTTCCTTTCACAATTTCTATTTGGATTTTGCCATTTAACAAGTATGAATATTGTTTCATAAATAACAAAAAGTTATATTTGTAAATGGGTTTATAAAACATTTCAAATATCTTTAATATCACATTGTTTTGTCTATTTTGGGTTAACCATTTTACTCGATGTGGATGTTGTCTAAGATCTTCCCTTCTTGATGCATCATTATTTAATTATAAGATGTTGCTCTTCTATCATTTCACTTTATGAAGGCCAAAGTATCATGTTTTCTTTAAATGGTTATTCATGTTGCTAACTTAAATTCTAAAATGTTTTAAGTTTTGTAGTCGCAATCCAATGTCAATCCTGTTCCAGAAGGGGTTTATTGCATTGCCTCGCTACACCGGTACTCACTAAATCTAAAGTTAATGTATTGGTAAGAATGCCTTCATATTTAAAAACCTTTTTGTTAATTTCAGTGTTTAAAATAAGCTGATGAACTTTTAATGTATCAGTTGATTATTGTCCCAAAATTAGTTTGGTTGTTCACATTACCTATAGGCACCAAAATAAAGGAACCAAATTTCCTTTTCTCTCTAATCAATCAAATGAGCCGTAGGTGATTTTCAGTTTTATATGCTATATTTATATAATCTTCTGAAGTATTATACTTTTAATGAGTCCTAATAGAAAATTAAGCGTTAGTCCTCTAAGGGGTCGTTTACCCGACACTAACTCGGTAAGCGCTTACTGGTAATTGTTAACACTTCTACTTAACCTACCGGGTAAGATTTTAGTCCATTAAGACGGAATTGTATGCAACATTTGTATCCGATAAGCGTTTACCGGGTAAGAATCGTCACTATTATTTACCTGGTAACACTCTCGGTCCCTTACACGGTTTTGTGTTCTGATTGGATATGTTTTAGATTTGACAAGACTAGATGAAGATTGAGAACAAAGATGGAATGACTTAGATTTGTCTATGTTATGCTTTCTTTGAATACGGAAGAATTTGGTATATGTATTGTTCGGTTTAGTTTTTTTGAATTTATTTATTTCTTAGTGTCGGTGAAATACTGAATGCATTCATTTTTATATATAAAATTCATTGTGTCTTTTAGATTAGAAGGAATTTTTGACTATCAGTGAATGCTCATTCTGAGATGGTGCTAGAGAAAATTTCTGATGTAGACAAATCCAGTATCTTGATTCAAGGGATTGAATTCAAGCCTGTAGAGATGGCAAGTTGAAGGCAAAATTTGTTTGATTAAAAACCATTTATTCTTGGCTTATTGACTTATTCTCACACTGTTTAAATTGTAGTTGAACCTAATGGTGCCATTTTCTGATTGTGTAGATGCCCGAACTAAGTTAAATGGTATCTCAACATTGGAAGATGATACAGATCGGGAGCAAAACTTTTCATGTGATTACGAATATCTAATTCAGAGATCAGATAAACAGTTGGAGTATACCACCAGAGAGGAGCTTTGCTTCCTTTTATGTGCAGGGATCCTTATTGATAATGGCAAATTGGTAATCCAATTATTATTGATAATTCTTTTTCTTTCTAATTTCATAGTATATCTCTGTTTGTTAAACAACCGTTTAACTTGTATCTTATAATGGTTTGTAATATAGCTCCTTTGAATTTCATAGTTTTCTCTATGCAAATTGACAGGAAAGAAATGTCATGTGCTACCAGCAAGTGAGATCATCGCAAAGAAGTATGATTATAGGAACCTGGATTGGATATCTCTACCCAAATCAAGGTTATGAGCATTTTTCTGCAGTGATCACTGGATTTCTATCTTCGTTCTGAAAGTTCGGCGAGATCTAACCTGTACATTAACAGATTCGGAGAAGTGGCACAGATTCAAGATGCAACTTCAGTTTTGTTCACAGGTCAAGCTAGATCAGCCATGTTTTCACCTTGTAGTTTCTACCCTTACCTCATGTTCAAATTTTTAAACGCCCAGGAGCTTGAGAGCAAGGATGGTTATGTGTCGGAAGTGGTTCATCGATTGGATAGAAAACATGAATGCATACCAATAATGAAGCCCAAAGAATATGAGTTGCAAAATATTGATGGGTCATATGGATTAGAAGGTCATAATTTGATAGAAATGGGATCCGACTCCACCAAAATGCTTCTTTGTGGTATTATTGTTTTCAAGGCGTAGAATTTCGACACATGCAAATAGATATGTCGATATTCTACACTCTCGAAGATCGATGTAGTAGGTTGTTTGACTATCAGTCATGTTCGTTCTAATGATTAGTAAATAAACCTTTCGTTGTAAATCATCTGATTCCCATTTGATGATATATTAATTTTTGTATATAAGAATTTGTCAGGTAGAAATTGCTAATAATGGGATATTGTCCTGATAACACTTCTAATTATTTGTTAGTTTGAAAGTTGAAACATGTACTGAATTATCACTTTCTCTCTGTGTTTTTAGATTGTGTTTGAATAAAGTCATGTCGTATACCCGACCAACGGACGGGTATAACACTAGTTATACCTATGGCTCTAAGGAGTGCTTCTTCTGTTTGAACCGGTTTGATGATGTGGCATAAACCTCCTCAAGTCCCAATGGCATATTTTTTGTTGTACCAGTTCATTTCCAGGTCATAGGTTTAAGAACCCTACCATTGAAGATGCTCTAAGAAAGATTTTGGATCATATGATATATAATAGATTCATTCACTTTAATTACATGAAGCAACCAAAACCAACATTTGAACTTTGATGGTAAAGAGAAAATAACGTTAATGACTAATTTCAGTATCTACTTTTTTTGGACAAATTATATTAAAATCTAACCTAGTTTGTCTTTATTCTTATTTGTGACAAGTACGTCCAAAACTTTATTTTGGTACCTGGAATATGGGGAAATTGACTCTAATAGCTAAACCCATTAACAGACTTGACAAAATAGCCATTTTCTCCCCGGGTTTACAAAAATAGCCACGGGTCCGCACTCTGACCCGACCTGGTCCAGTGCGGACCGCAATGCACCGCTAAACGACAAAAAACGACGATTTTGTGGAAACCCTAATTTTCAGGACTGGCACCGCATTGCGGACCTGGCACCGTAATTGCGGACCTGACACAGATTTTTGAAACCCTAATTTTTAGATTGCGTCTATATAACACTGATTTTCCCATACGATTTTTCCCAAACCCTAGTGCAAATTGTCTGAAATAAATTTTCCAATTGTCTAGATTTTTGTCTCTGTTTTCTCGTTTTTCTTAAAATGAGTTCCTTACCTGATAAAATTAAGCTACGTATTTGGCCTGGGGGGTTCTTGACAACAGATCGGGACGGAGTGGGAGTATGTTTCCACAATCCCGATAAGGCGAGTCATGGTGGCAACCAACATTACACATTCTAAGCTGGTTAGGTGTGTTCAACGCAAATGTGGAATCAACCCGTATTTTGGTACGACTAAAATAGCGTACAAATATTCTGGCCAACTTTATGAGTTACGAGACAGTAACGATGTCCAAGGTTTTAAGCAATTTGCTGCGGCTGTAAGAAATCCACCAACACTTTTTGTATATGTCGATCTTGAGGGCTTCCACACAAACAATGTTGGTGGCGGTTCCAACAGCGTACGGGAGCCTGATGTGTCTATTGCTGAGGAGAGCCAATCTTCTTTTTATGTTGGTGGTGGTTCGAACACCGTACGAGAGTCGGATGTGTCTGATGTTGAGTAGACTCAACCTTACGTGCCTCATTTTCAGTCTGAAGATGAGCATGGGTATGGGTATAATCCTGATTTTCTTACTGAAGATAATTATGGTTATAGTGACTATAACCCCGAATTTGTTTCGGAGACCCAAGAACCGGTAGAAGAACCACATGAATAAGAAGAAGACGAGTCCCATGTGTACTGTTTGGATATTCCTGGTATTGATAGCGATGAAGAAGACGGTGAAGAAGATGAAGAAGAAAAAGAAAAAACAAGTCCTATTAAATCATATGGTGGAATAAATGATTTTTTTGGCCAACCTCCTCCCCTTCCAGATCGGGATGGCGATTTCATAACACCTAACCAAGAGCCCGTAGCTTATAATCGTAGTAACAGAATGAATGAAGGGGATATATTCGGCACGAAAGACGACCTGACACTCGCCCTCGAAAGAAAGTTTGTTGAAGAGGGTTACGAGTATTATGTGGACAGATCTTCAAATACCCGATTCGAAGCGAAGTGTAGGGATGCTAACTGTGATTGGCGTGTGTATGCTACAAATCTCAAAGATACCACTATGTTACATGTACGCAGGATGAATGACGTACACTTTTGTTCAAGGACCCAGATGCATCCTAACCACCGTAATGCCAATATGAGAGTACTGGGTAATATAATCATGCCTAAAGTACAGGATGAAAGCCGGAAACTCCGTGGATCCGACATTGTGAAGGACATCAAGGAGCAATACAACGTAGATATCTCGTATTCGCAAGCGTGGCGTGCGAAAGCTTTTGCGCTAGCCTTGGTGCGGGGCGACCCCCACGATTCTTATAGGCGACTCCCTGGGTTTTTCTATAATTTGGAGCTTCAAAACTCTGGTACATATTCCCGAATACAGAGAGATATTACAGGACGTTTTGACCTTGTTTTTATGCCCTTGGTTGCGCGGTATATATTATTTCCTTGTAATCTCTTATACAGTCTACACTTTCATTATACTATAGTATTCTAACGTTTTCAGCATAACTTTTCCCAGATCCGATCGTTTACGAGCTATTTGCGCCCGGTCATTATAATAGACGGCGCTCATTTTGAGGGGCCTTACCTGGGCACAATGTTCTTAACCGTTGCTATGGACGCCAATAATCAAATTTTCATCCTCGCTTTCGGAGTTGGTAGGTCTGAGAGTGGAGAGGGCTGGACTTATTTTTTGGCTAACCTGAAGCAATGTATCGGCGAACCGGAAGGGTTGGTGTTCGTGTCCGATAGGGCGGTTCAATACGCCAAGCTATCAATACGGTGCACCCACGTGCCCATCATGCGCTCTGTTGCCGCCATCTCATGATGAACATGAAAACCAGGGATAATAGGATCGACCATAGGAGGACTATGTTTGGAAGCTCTGTAAAGCCTACACGGTGCGTGACTTCGAACTTAGAATGGAAGCTCTACGAGCCGCTGTACCTGTGGGAGTCCAAGTTTTGGACGATGTTACGCCAGAAAGATGGTCTAGGGCCCATTTTCCTGGAATTCGTTACAACATAATGACTTCAAACAGTGTCGAGTCTGTCAATGCATTGTCCCGTTATGCTCGGAGGTTACCTATCGTGTCCCTCATGGATTACTTTTGATCAATGCAACAAGACTGGTATGCAAAGCGTCGGAACAAAGCAAGTTATCATCTATACGTACACCAACCTACATACAATCTACTTTTGTTACAAATAAGTGAGAATATTTTCAGTCTTTAACTATTTGTTTTTCTGCAGCCAAATGGGTAGATGTTCTAACCCCATATGCAATGACAAAAATTAAAAGGAGACAAATGAAGTCGACGAGGTTTACTGTCCATGAAATTGGTCATGGTTTATACGAAGTTTGCGATATGCGCAGGGACGCCAAGGTGGCTTACAATAATCGTAGTTGAACTTGTATGAAGTGGCAAATGTCCGGTTTACCTTGCAGTCATGCAATCACCGTTGCAAGACATCTCTGGTGTACAGATGTCACCCACCTGGCGCTTGTTTACTTCACGACGGCTAACTTTAGAGCAACATACTCAGAGGTCATACATCCGGCTGGGCCTCCTGAAACGTGGGTTGTTCCAGACACACCACTTATGACCGTTAAACCTCCGTTGTTGCAGAAACGCGTTGGTAGACCGAGCAACCACGATCGTATCCCATCCTGTGGCAAGGATCCGACACCAAGAAGATGTTCTCGGTGTAAACAAAGCGGACACAATCGGTCAAACTGTCATAATGATTTTCCAGTGAATCAAGGAGCGTCTGGTAGACGCCAACGTCGAAGAGCATCCGATAGTCGCCAACATCAAAGAGCATCCGGTAGTCGACAAACTCAAGCAGAGGCGACTCAGGAGACCAATTACGGAAGTTCTAGACATCATACTTTCGACCTAAACATTGATTTGAACGAGTAAACCTGTTTGAAGTCTCAATTTATGGCTGTTATGTTCAATTGTCTTTCAAGCTTCTTGTCCTTATGTTTACTGTTGATTTCAATGTACTTTGTTGTGTCTGCTAAGTATTCTTGTTTGTAAAATAAAGTAAACATGAAATTTGCATTTTATTGATACTCATAAAGCTTGGAAACTAGTACAGTGGAAGAAATCTACTACTACGGGTAGATGTCCTTGCATTTTGGTGATCTAGGCAACCTTTTCAGCAATAACCTCCTTCATTCCCGTGTAGCTTTCTGTGAGCTCTGTAATCTCCTCTTTTAGTTTGCGAATCTGTTTTTGCACATCCCGACCTCCCGCTTCCTTTGTGCCAGATCTTCTTTCTTCTCCTCCAGGCACTCCTTCTTCTCTTGAATAATCGACCTGTTTTGGTTCCACAAATGTTTTATGTTTTCAATCTGGGCGTTCGCGTCATCAATTGACATTTTTACGGGGGATGGCATTCTTTGAGTTCCTGTAAGATCCATCCTCCGACTGGTTAGATTGATACATTGGTGGTTCATTCAAGCGATGGTCGAGGTAGTATTGCTCCCATGCAGCGTTCCACTGATTTGTCTCATCTTCCGTGAATGGATAATCGGCCCTAGTTCGGCCCCATTCTGCCCACTCCTCTGTTGTTACCGGTACCCACCAGGTACCTGTAAGCTCCATCATTTAAGGGTTGGTTGTCGTTTTCTCGTGAAGTTCCAGCCCCATTGGTGGACCTTTTCCCTTTTGAGCTTGAACCCCAGCCATAATAGTGGCACAAAATGGTAGAGATGGTTTGCAAACGTTGTGGATGGTAGAAAGGATAGATAGCAACTTGTGAATTACTAATTCATCGGACCACCTACTTATAGTCGTGAAAAGGTAGGTTCGCACTTGCGGAGCTGATAATGTCGTTTTTCGACATTATTTTGAAGCCTAAATCGGGGTTTTCGTTGTAAGTTTCCAAGTAAATTGGTGATTTTAATGGTATTATTTGAGAAAGTACAGGTCACCACAAGTTTTCGGAGGCGGGCGAGTTTTGGAACGATTAAAGGACAAAACAGGCAAACCGAAGCAAAGATCGAAAAAGCATATTTCTGGGCCAAACAGTGCTCCGCGCGTATCCCTGTGCTACCCAACTCGCGCCACCAACCGCGCAGAGTACTGTTTGGGTGTACTCCAGTGGTTGGCGCGTCTAGTCGCGCGGTTCCATCCGTGCCGTCATCCGCGCAGACCCCCTGGCCGTTTTAATTCCCTTTGACGGCTAGGGTTGAGGGCATTCAGTGTCAGTTACGTTTTTACACTTTCTCTGGGCGATTTTTGGAGACAAAGAGGCGATTTTTGAAGGGGAGATAGGCAAGAAACCTATCGAAACAGAGAATCAAAGGCGAATCGAGTACGTTTGATCGGAGGATTAAGCTTTTCAGGGAGTTCATTGTGTTCATTTCTTTTAGAACAAGAATGTTTACTTTTGTTTTGATCTCTTCATTTTTGTGTTTTAAAACCCCCAATATGAACTAATTCGTTCATGTTGGGGGGTTGGTGTGAATCATGAATAGATAATCGTTTAGCTACGTGGATAGATATGATTGGCTTGATTGTGATGGATGAAAACATTTGAGATTGTTCTTATTGCTTGTAATAGTCTGATCAACTATTATTTGATTTTATAAATCTTTAATCTTTGAGAAAAGTTTTGAGATTTGATTCATCTTTTATGTCTTGGATGAGATTGAGATAAAAGTATGATATTTCATTCCTTGTGGCTTTTAATCACTGATTGTTCAATTATTATTGTTTAGATCGAGAGATGATACAATGTGTTGAATGATTATTGTTATAGCTTGATAGAGTATAGTAATGGGTTGTGATTATGCTGTTTATCCTAAAGTTATTTCAATCATGTCAAATCTGTTTAGTCATCGGATTATTTTCATTAGGAATCCAACCCTCCAACTCTTTCTTTTTATTGAATTAATTGAAGTATTTTAATTCGTTTTTCGAACAACCAACAACTCAATTTGCGTATGTCTAGTTAATAGTCTATACAGTCATTGTGGTACTTGACACCTGGTTCCTTTGGTTCGATACTCGTACTTCTGTACTATTACTTGATTTCGACACCGTACACTTGCGGTTAGATTAAGGGGGTGTAAACCCACCTATCAGGAGCTGAAAAGGTAGGTTCGCAATTGCGGAGCTGAAAAGGTAGGTTCGCACTTGCGAAGCTAAAATGGTAGGTTCGCACTTGCGGAGCTGAAAAGGTAGGTTCGCACTTGCGATGTTGTGGCTATAAATACCAACGTTAATTCCAACTTAAGAGTCACAACACCCATACAACATAATACTCTCGTCTTTCAGATGGCTAGAAATGCATCATCTTCAAACCCACAGTCTTCACAAGTAATGCCATCGAGACTGAAAGAAGCGATACAAAAATGTGAAGCGCAGATCGAGGAACTCACTGTAGAGTGGAAACAGTTGTTGGCTAGGAATGAGGGATACCTGAAAAGGATGGAAGATGAAGAAAAGGAGATAAAAAGGATGAATAGGGAAATCAAAGATAAGGAGTCCCGTATTCGTTAAGAAAACTTACACCTCTACAACATTGTACAAGAGTTCGCAGTTCTTCAAGCGAAGATAAACGAGAAGCAAGCCTTCATCGATCAATGTAATGCACTTTATCCTTAGGTGGTGGTAGTGTTGTTGGACTTTCTATGTTGTTGTTTCATGTTGTACTTTGCAGTTTATGTGTTGTGGTTTCATGTTGTACTTTGCATTTTCTATGTTGTTGCATTTTCATCGGTAGTCAATTCTACCAGTCCAGTCAACAAGTCTGCATTCGGCCGTTTAAAATACAACTTTAAATATTTTGGTTCGTTGTACTCTAGCTCTCTCATTATCTGTTGAAGCAGTTGCATTGAAAGGGCATCCACGTCTAACATGTCAACATAAATTTCTAGACCACGGAAGTAATGTCTTCTAGGTGGTTCTGTGAAGTACCCTTGATGGTGGACTTTCATGGTGAACAATTGTGGATGTGCATTTGTTCATGAAAATTAACAAACTTAGCGTTACACTATGTTGTTTCACACAAGCAAAACCCGAAATTCAAAACTTACTAACCGTACAACTCTCTGGCAGTGGCTGAAAGGGGTTGAGATAAACACCTAAAGGTCCAAACGTGAAGATTTGGCGATGCCATGTCAGAAGTCGTTATTGAATCAAAATTTTCTCGTCTGCGTGTTTTACAACTCATCTAGCGGGGGGTATTTAAAAAGCTAGGTTCGCAAGTGCGGGTGCGGGTAGGTTCGCAAGTGCGGATGCGGGTGCCGGTAGGTTCGCAAGTGCGGATGCGGGTGCGGGTAGGTTTGCAAGTGCGGATGCGAATGCGGCTTCCTATAAATACTCCCATGGAGTGGTGGAGAATTCAACGATCACCGAAGCATCGGGTTCATTGGTCTCGTTCAGTATGTAGTTTATCGCTTTCTAGTTGTAGTATCAAACGATAAACGTTTATGTAGCCTTCATTGTTCACATGGTAAAGGAGAATTCAATGGTTGGTCTCGCTGCACGAAATACTTAGTCGAGCGAGGAAAAGTCTCGACAATCCATATCTGTGGAAAAGTAATGTTACGCCTACAAAGTCATTAACAATTGTAGAAATATTTAATATTCTGGTAACTAACCTTGAACGTCTGGATAAAGCCCGTCACCGTCAGCTTCGGCCTCTTTTCAAGCCGTCGGTCAATAGTACCTTTCATCTGCTTATATGTTGCCTCCCAGATGAAACTGCCCCAAGGATATCGGTTCCAAGCCCCAAGATTCTCTATCAACGTAAGGACGGTGGCCGAAATGGGCAAATGATGCTGTCGGCCAAGGAAGAACTCCTCCACCATCATCATCAAACATACTCGGACAACATCATGGTCCGAGTAAGCATCTCCACCAACGTTGACGCTGATGGAGTCAAACAAATTCTTGAGGCGGCCAATGGTCAATTTTCTGTCCCTAAATATTCTATGAATAAATCCCCGACGCGTGGGTGCAAGAAGGCCCGACATCGGGCCAAAAATGAGTCCCGCCATAAGACAGAACTCCTCCGGGCCATACCTAAGTGTGTGCCCGTGAAAACGGTAATACAATGAATCCGTCGGCTGACCATCAGGGGGGTATTTCCTTCTTGAAAATGGTAAGACAAAGCGCAAGGTCGTTATTGAAGTCCTCACAATCCAGCCACGCACCAAAACAAGTGTCGCGGAAAAGATCAAGCCTAGCCTGGGTTAACTTCTCACGGATTTCTCTCAACCGTCCAAGCTTTGACTTAATCGTCAAAGACTCATTAATTTCCCCCAAAGACTCATTAATTTGCTCCTGCGTATATAAATATTCAAGTTTAGGGGCCTAAAGTGCCAATTTTCAACATTTAGGGACCTAAACCATCATTTTTCAAACTAAAGGGACCTAAGCTGTAAAATTCCAGAAAAACATATTCTAGGAAATGCATGGGAATACTTGCCTAGAAAGTTGGAGGAAAATCCAAGTTTAGAGGCCTAAAGTGCCAATTTTCAAAGTTTAAGGACCTAAACCGTCATTTTTCAAACTATAGGGACCAAACATGTAATTTTCCAGAAAACAGATTCTTGGTAAGGCATGGGACTACTTGCCTAGAAAGTTGGGTGAAAATCCATGTTTAGGGGCCTAAAGTGCCAATTTTCAAAGTTTAGGGACCTAAACCGTCATTTTTCAAACTATAGGGACCATAGATGTAATTTTCCAGAAAAACAGATTCAGGGAATTCCATGGGACTACTTGTCTAGAAAGTTGGGGGGGAAATCCAAGTTTAGGTGGCTAAAATGCCAATTTTCAAAGTTTAGGGACCTAAACCGTCATTTTTCAAACTATAGGGACCAAATCTGTAAAATATTAGAAAAACAGATTCAAGGAATGCTTGGGAATACTTGCCTAGAAAGTTGGGGGAAAATCCAAGTAGGGGGACCTAAAGTGCCAATTTTCAAAGTTTAGGGACCTAAACCGTCATTTTCCAAACTATAGGGACCTAAGCTGTAAAATTCCAGAAAACAGATTATTGGAAATGCATGAGACTACTTGCCTAGAAAGGTGGGGGGAAATCCAAGTTTAGGGGCCTAAAGTGTCAATTTTCAAAGTTTAGGGACCTAAACCGTCATTTTTCAAAGTTAAGGGACCAAACATGTAAATTTCCATAAAATAGATGCTGGGAAATAACAAAATTAAAATCAAAACCTAAACAATTTATTTTAAACCTAAACAATTTTTTTCAACACATAGTTAATATATGTTAATTGTATTTTAAACCTAAACAACTTATTTTCAACCAAAACTTTCAATTTCAACAACACAATACCAAATATAAACATGAATTAACAAAACTTACACAAAAACTTAGATCAACCAAAACTTAGATCAACCAACTTACAAAAACTTAAATACAAACTTAGATTATTTGCAAAAACGAAAGAAAAAGCATACAAAAACACAAAAAAAAACTTACCTCGTCAGACATTGCGTAGTTGACTTCACGTGGCCGAAAAAAACGCGGATACGGCGTGTGGGGCGGAGGGGGACCGCAATTGTCGGCTAGGGTTTTTTTTTTAAATCAAGTGGGGCTCATGGGGTATTAAAAAAAGAAGCAACTCGGTTCATGGGCCCATGTGTGCGGATGCGGTCCAGGCCTGGCCCACCTGGCACAACGGAGTGCGGGCCGCAACCGGGTAAGATTGGGTCGCGTGCTTACTACCCGTTTCCAGTCGTTTAGTGGTGCATTGCGATCCGCACTGGACCGGGTCGGGTCAAAGTGCGGATCCGTGGCTATTTTTGTAAACCCGGGGAGAAAATGGCTATTTTATCAAGTCTGTTAATGAGTTTGACTATTTGAGTCAATTTCTCTGGAACATGTCATCTCAAACTTATAAATAATTAAATGATGGTTTAAACATTTTTAATCGATTACAATATTGTTGTTACAAATGACATGATATTCAAACCAGTACTCTCTATTGTATGACTAATGATGTGGATTTTTTTTCCTAATATTTGTTTTCAAGTATATTTTTATATTTTTCATTAAAATTTTGATAGTTTAAATATGAATTACGTATTTTCGTCCCTGCATCTATAAAGGATTTTTTTTTTGAAATAAAAAGGATTATTTTATTAAGTGAAGGGGTGGTGTCCTCAAGTATTTTTATGGCTATGTTTGGCAAACTACCTTAGCTGATAAGCTAGCTGATGAAAAAGTCACGTTTGACAAAACTAGCTTATAAACATGTAAAATTACCAAAAATGACATCTTCAAAAAATTATCAATTAAAATATTAATTATTTAATGAAAACAAATTTATAGCAATATAATATGTTAATTAATATAACCAATGTAGTAAAGAAAAATTAAATAATATAACATGTTAATTAAAATAATTTAAAATTTATTATTACATATATACTATATATATTAACTTATGCTTTTAAACAACCGTTACATATAATATAAAAATAATAATAAAATAATTCATTAGAAAGATAATAGTAATCAATAACTAATATATATTGATTAATATTAAAAAATATACAAAAATAATTTATATGATTAACAATATCTTTAAATAATTAAAAATTAAAAAATTAAAAATTTTCAATTAATATTAATTAATAATAATTAAATTTAAAAAATTAATATTTATTTATAATAATAGTTAATTAATAATAATGAAAGCAATATTGAAATATTAATAAAAAGCTACACAAAAGCTACTCCAAGTAGCGTTTCGAAAAGCTAACTTATGATCCAAACATGTACCAAAAAAAAACTAGCTAATTATAAGTGATGCCTATGTGCCTGGCTACATAGGTGCATGACCGCCATTATGGGTGGGGATGTTTAGCAGATAACTTTAAATGAAATATAAATTAATTGTAGACTGAATTATATTGAAAGTTCATGTGGTTTGTTTACAATTTGGATATCATCAATTAAACGTATTATTTATTACAAATGCACTAACTTTTATTTTCACAACACTAGAGCCTAATGGTTCCTTAAGATCCGTTAGCCACCCTATGTGTGTGCACCGATGGAGAAGGGGGGAGAGGCGATGTCAGACGGCCGGAGACGAAGGTGGATGTAGGCAGATCGGGAGTATTTAATATAACTATCTAGTATAGAAACTATGACTTAAATCCAAAAAAAAATTCTAAATTTAAATTCAAGTTGACAACTTATTATATTAATGATACAAATAACTTTTTAAACTCCATGTTTATAAATTAAAATTAACTGATAATACGAGTAGTATTTTAAGATAGGAATAATAAGTATACTTGTTTTATATATTATCATGTTAAATTCAAAGTGCATTTACTTTTATTTATAAAATTATTTGTCAAGTATATCAAGAGTAAAGACATAAATCGTCCAATTTGTTAATGCAACTGAAATAGCAAATAATCTTGCTAATTGATGCATAACAACCAAATAAATAAATTTGTTATCTATTCTAGTTGTATATTTACTTTTCTTTGTATTCTATGGCATCAACTTCCATCTAAAACCACTGTGATTCAATTCAAGTAGCACGTCCCCTCAACATGAACAAATTCTTTGGCACAAAATCAAGTTTGGCAGCCTTGAGGGTTCTTTTAAGTTATATATATATATATATATATATATATATATATATATATATATATATATATTATTAGCATGTTGTTCATCTAATGACTCATTTAACCCAAATTAACCCCATAACATTCCCACACATATTCTAAAATTAACCAACCAACCAAATAGACACACTTTGGATTAAACGAGTTGGTTTTTTAGCTGTATCTGGTCATAGGAGAGAGAAGTTTTTTGCTCTCCAAGTGAAGTGAAAACGTAATATATTTGCTATCTAAACATTGATATGATCTAATTTATATCCCAAACTACCTTAAGAGAGTGAGGTTTAGTATCAAAAGTGGCAGATGACTAGGAAGATAGACCTACCTCTCTTTTTGCAAAAGTAACTTCACTAAGATTTGGCTTCAATCATCAGGTGGGAAGTCCTCATCAGAGCCATTGTCAAGAAAAGAGCCTAGAGTTTTCCGTAGAATGCTGAATGTTTTGTCATCCTATATATGGACCAACAACACCAACCAACCTTTAAGTTAGAGTCTTAATTATTTATTTAATTTTTTTTTTTGGGGGGGGGGGGGGGGGGGGGGTAGGAAGATGAAGATGAAGATGAAGATGAAGATGAAGAAGAGATATGTAACCTGCTTCTTTTTCTTCAACGACTCCTCTAGTTCAGAAATTTTGGTTCCACAAGCTTTCTCGTGCTCAGATATCATGCTCTTTTCTTTCTTTCCTGCGTGGAACATGATGGTTAGTTCATGACACTAGTTTTGATCAAATTATCCGAAAAGTGAAAGTAATTTGCTTACTGTGTTGTTCATATCTCATGAACAATCTCTCCTTCTCTTCTTCATATTTTGTAATGATATCTGCCATGTTAGCAACAAAATTGAAACTCGGGAATTAATCATTGGAAGACAGAGCTTTTTATGGTTGAAATGGTAAATGACCAAGTTACCACTTACTGGTAGCGACAAGCACGGTTCAGCTCAGTTAGTTTTGGCCAGGCAGTTATGGGACCAAACCATAAACTTCAGTTTTATGTCGGCTGACCAAAGCCTTGGCAGTTTGACAGTTCTGTGTCTAGCTTTCATTTCGGTTGTTTAGGCGGTTTGGGTCAATATTATATTGTAAAGTTACAAACCTTTAATCAGCTAAATTATGTGTTTTTGAGACTTTCGACTTTGAGTTCTACATTCTTTTAATTTGAACTTTGTTCAAGATCAGTAAAGTGTTCTCTCTGATTCAAAATATCGCACATATCATATATATGAAGAAAAGTAATATCTGGCTCCCCAAATGCACAGGCCCAAACTCGTATAATAAGAATCACAAGCACCAACGAGGTGCATTTTCTGGTATTGTCTATTGGCCATGATTCATGGCTCGAACAAGCACTGAATTATAATTACATCCAAAACCAATTTTATTTCTATTATCTCAGATAAAGTGATGATGAATTAATGTCAAAAAATAAACCTTAATAACTTCTTTGGCATGATATCACTCGTGGTTGTACATTAAACTGAGGGTTGCTCATCTAAGGAGCATGTGCAGCTGTCAATTATGATAAATATATAAAGTGTTCATTGGTTTGGTTTTGGTGGCAGTTTGAGGATTAAGAAACTGAAACCAAGCAGTCAATTATGAAGGGACAGAAAACCGCTTGAAATCAAATTTCTACAAGTTATCATGCTCTCAATATGGTACAAGTTGGTGCTAGTTTTAGGTTTCTTTGTTTACCCTATGTGCATAAATATCAGTTTCAGTATAAATAGTATTCACTGACCAAAGCACTAATTTGAGAAGTGTTTAGTACCTTTCAGAGCCTGAAGATGTGAATTCTTGTCCTTGCAGAAATTTTCATAAACTGCTTGGAACTTGGAAGTCTCATTCTTCAGCAAGTTCTCACACTGTGTATGCAAAGTTAAAAGTGATTTAATATTCAACTGAGGCATAGAGTAGCAAAATTCTTACAAGTAGTCTGTTTAAGATGGGGATTCTCTTTGCACACCTCTCGTGAGCTCTTTGATAGTGCCTTGGCAAAGTTTTGCCTGGGATTTACAGGATATAAATGTGTTTTAGATATGGAATTATAAGATCAAAAACCATATGATATATAGGCATGAGATCATGTGAGAAGTGCCATTTTTGGTGACAAGTGTGGGAAGTACTTTCAAACCATTGATCAATTTAATCAAATACCCTCCCATGAACTGCGCCTTAAAGGAGAATTGATCCGGTGCATCTCGGTGCATCTTATCGCGGTGCATCTCATCCTAATGTTAGTCGATTTCTCATCCAACGATTGATAACCACTTCTCAAGTTTCTCACCAAATTTGGCACGTCTCACGAGAACCCAACCCATGATATATATATTATATGTTCAGATCAGACATCAGTTGGTATTTACAATCACCTTTCTTTCTCTACCTTGGACTTCAACTCATCAAATTTGGACCTGATTTCAGTAGCAACACTGTTGGAAAACCAAAGTATTCAGTCTATTTGAGCAGTAAATGGAATTAAGATACGTAGACAACATATCAAAGACTTTGATTCTCTCTCTTTTCCTCGTCAGTGAGTAAAAGCCAGCATAAATGATTATTTGGTAGAAGATTCAAACATGTTACTCCTTGCTTATACCCTTTTGCTTCACCTTCTTGTTCTGGTGACTCACATACAGCAATCTCCAGTTGTTGGTCGAATTCATGAATGTGGAATTCATGGGATTGGACACGGGTTTGAAGTTTGAGGAATTTATCCAGTTCTTATCAGCCTAAAATACTTAAGATGGGTTTATATAGCGACTGAATGTTTATGAATTGGAGGCATAGTTATCCACTCGTGAATGGGCTTGAGTGTCGCTACCAATTTCATGAACCGCGCTGAGTTTAGGTTCCCTTTAGCTTCTTCTGAGCAATCGTTAAGCATGTGCACATACAAAAGACAAAATAGAAGTGTTCTAATGATGTATAAACCAAAACACTTCAAATGAAAACTCTCTTACACAAATTGTGGTTCATAATGTCTTTACCAAATGGCAACAAAAAGTCTAGCTGCTAATGTGGGTATTAATAAGTTTTTGGATCAAAAAAGTTCCAGACATGAGTGAATTGTAACGAGTTAATGGATTTCACATCATTTGCTTCACGAGTGAAGTCCAATTGATATGAATCACCTGCAGTTTTGAAACAATGGAAGATGATATCCTGGGGAATTCAGTCAAATCAGAGTCCTTAGGTGGGACTGAGTTTCTGGGAGCATATATGGTCATGCTTTGTATAGTACATATGGTGCTTGATAGATTTTCTGAAACCAAATCCGGCATTTACCTTGGGTGAGGATGTTGCAGAAGCAGGTTGAATATGTGTTTCAAAGGTTCATCCAGTATGTTCAGAAGAAAAAACACTATGCGAGTTTATACTTAACTGAGCAAACAATTTGCTTTTGCTGATCAAAAGAAAGTAAGGAGTACAGTAATAAAACGCAAACTGTCTAACTGATAATGTTGAAGTAAGTTCAAAAGATTTATCACTGAAAAGAAAGGCAATTAAGTTTGATGAAGGATCAGCTATATATTTATATATATATATATATAGAGAGAGAGAGAGAGAGACTTGAGATCATGTGAGACCAGGCTATTTCCGTGAGACCGTGAGACCAAAAAATTAACACTAAACCTTCACAGCAAAAGACTGTGATGGTAAACCTTCACAGTGTTTTTGCTATGAAGGTTTGCTGTTTTCTTACCTTCACAATGAATCACTGTGAAGGTTTAGTGTTAATTTTATGGTCTCACGGTCTCACGAAAACGGGTTGGTCTCACGTGAACCCAATCCTATATATATATATATATATAGTAAACATCTTAATTTCAGCCAGGAGCTTATAAAACTCAAAGATTTTGCTTGTGCATATGTGTATATACATTGCATCTAGGTAAAAACATAATCTACTAGTGAAATACTTGAAAATCCACTGATGACATATATAGCTGAAGAAGGACAAATTAACTTCAAAAAGTCCAAGCAATTTCAATAAACCAGACAATTAATCATCATCATTGCTAGAAATCATGATGAATGAACTTATCCAATAACATAATACAGAATCAACAGAACCTACTTACAACGTAGCAAATAGATATCTTAATATGCAGATCCAGATAGCAAAAACAGGTATGAACTTCATAGAAAACCTCAATTGGGCAAATAGATTCAATTCTTCATTCCTTACCGACAAAAAATGCACATGCTCCAACAGCATGTGTCAAAAACGGAATAAAAGTTAAGCAGATAAAAATAATTAACCTCGAAATAGTCTCCTCTTTTTTCTTCTGCCCGTCCTTTTGTGCTTTCTCTTTGATCTGATGTAAGGCGCTCATTAAACCTTTAATGTCGCTGCAAATTTTCAAATATAGTTGTCCAAACTCAATATTTACAGGCACTTTGATGAATATTACATATATGCAGAAAATAAGCAACATTATATCAGTTTATTGCAAAATTATTCTAGATATGCAGTGTCTTCGTTAACAAACTGGTGCTACTACACAAGCGATTTAAGATCTCGTTGCCAATAAACATGTGAACTACTGCGTAATAGAAATTTTCCGCAGTCGCAATTATGGATCAGAAAAATTACCTAGATAGATCGGCATCGAAATCATCTTCAAAAGTGGACCGTTGTTTCTTCGGAGCTCGCTGCTTCAACTGATCAGCATCAAAATCAAAATCATCTTCTTCCACGGTCATTCGCTTCAGTTCCGTCTTCGGAGTTTCCGATTCTGTGGTTGTCTTCTTCTTCCTGGAGCTCGATTTTGTTGCTGACATTCTAAAGAGTGAGAGAGACAGAGAGGGAGAAGCGAATTTGGCGCCCCTCAAAATATATTTCATTCGGTGATTTAAACCGCACCCACACGAATCGTGTCATTTGGTTCAAATTCACAATTTGCAATTTTTTTTAAATTATATCGTCCTGTGATTTAAAAATTATAAGTACCATTCCTTAAAAAAGATTTAAAAATTATAAGTAACATTCATTGTAGTTTGCATTTTTATGTACCCATTTTATCTTTTGATTGTTAGGTAGCTTTGACACTTTGACCATTTTGCGTTTAGTTCTACAATTATTTTAGGGGTAATGTACCAAACCTTTATCTTGTAAATGTTTAGAAAATCACTTAGTTTATCGGATGAACAAAGCAAACGATCGAGAATCTTACTCGGTAAGCTCACCCGATAAGTGAAGGTGACGACTCTTACTTGATTAGCGTTTACCGAATAAACTGTTGCATAGTACCATTTTGATATACCACAATTTTACCCGATACGGTAAGTGAATGTAACAACCCACGTCAAACAATAACCAAAATCCACAGATTTAATTAGAAATGGCAAAAATGGCCCCAACAACTGTCAGACTTCAAAATTTCAAAATTGGGTTCGCGAAAATAACCGTAATTACAGCTGAGAAATGTGTCTAAAATTTTAAAAAGGAAAGTCTTCTAGATCCACTAGACGCAAGTTCCAACTCACATCTTGCCCTTGCCCTTACCCAAGCCCTCAACTACCTGCTTACCTAAAAAGGGGTTTTACATTTTGAAAAGCGAAGGTTAGACCATGAGGTCTAGTGAGATCCCTCAAGTTACTAACATCACACCACACATATTAATTCAAAAGAGTTTAAATGAAATTATAGACAGTTACACTCTTATCAGTTTAAATAAACACCCGCATGTTGGCGATCCACACTTTGGTCACGAACACATTTGTGACAACGTGTTAGGGCACACACCCGCCCCTAGTAGTTATATGACACGTGTTCATATATATTCGCATGGGACACACTCCCCATATAGCATCATAAAACCACCCCTAGTCCCGACCCATGCATACCACAGTACAAATAACACACCATCAACTTGCATAATTTAAACCACATGGGGACATGCAATTCAATATAAAAGTACGAGTAATAAAAGCAAGTATCGTCAGAAATTCGGTTTAGAAAGACTCACCTGGTGTACACGCTAAATTGTTCTCACTTGAGTTTGCTACTCTCAAACCGCATCTACATAAATCATCCGACACACAAGAGTGTATAAGTCACCCAACATCTCTCAAAGTTGATTATCACACCTCCCGAGGACACTTCCCGACTTCCTTAAGGCACCTTGAACCGTCACACAAAATCCCAAAGGATTCCCGGACACAACCTTAAACAGTGGGGTTTTCCGGACACCTCTAATCCGGTCCCATCCGGATTCTCCCGGACAACCAAATCCGGACGCCCACTACCAGACAACCAATTCCCGGACGCCCACTTCCGGACAACTAATTCTCGGACGTATCCGGATTTCCGCCTTATCCGGTACCGGCTTCCGGATCCCATTCGGATTCCCAAAGGACTCCGGTACAACTTCTCCGGGTATCAGCTATCTAGGCACTACCCGGACTCCGATAACATTCCGGATGAACTCATCCAGATTTCTTTCTTGATCGGAAACCCATCAGACCTAGGCGACTTTTCGATTAAGAACAAATAACACGGCCAACTTCCTAATCCTTACATTAGCCATTAGAGATTGGATTTGAGTCTTAAATGAGATTAATCTACCCACTCTACTCGACTCCCACACCGATTACAGATGAAACACACAGACTAAAATCCATTTCCCAAACGATTTCAAACCAAAATCGACAAAACTTTTAAATGTTTTTCTCAGAACTTTAAGGGATTAAGGAGAAGGAAATTACCTTGATGAAGATGAAGATTTCACACTCTAAGGCTCCCAATCCCAAGGCTTCTTCATTCAAAATAGCAAGGTTGCTTCACCCAAGATGCATACACTCCGCCACTTCAAAATGATGAAAGAAATGAGGAATTTTAGGGGTTTTAACCATATTTCTCTTATTTTTACAAAGGCCACCAAAGTTTCATTCTTCACACCACACACACACACCATTATACTTTATTTACAAAATAAACCCGGTTATTACAGTGAAAATGTTGACATTTACTGTTAAGTGTTTGCGTAAACGACCCCTTAATGCATAAGTTTGTAAATCATATGAACAAGTGCTTAAAGCATTTTAAAGCTTTCACTATCTCTCACTCTTTGCAATCCTCCATCTCTCCATCTACGTCAATACTTTCAATTACTTTATCGGGTAAGATTATAGTCTATAAAAATGGTACCATATGGGATAATTTATTCGGTAAGTGCTTACTAGGTTGAGTAAAATGACCCCTTAATGTATAAGTTTGTAAATCATATGAACAAGGGCTTAAAGCATTTTAAAGCTTTCACTATCTCTCACTCTTTGTGACCCTCCCTCTCTCCATCTAAGTCAACACTTCCACTTACCTTATCGGGTAAGATTATGGTCTATCAAAATGGTATCATATTGTGACTCTTTTGCATTTGTGGATTACTAGTAGGAGTAGAAAGTTTAAGATAAATTGGGTAGGGTGGTTGCAAAACCCTAGTATACGACAATTCTACTATGTAATTTATTTCCTAGCGCCTTGCTAGCTTTTATAAAATCTTTGCCGTTAAAAAAAATAGTACCGTATGCAACATTTTATTCGATAAGCGCTTACCATGTAAGTGTCTGAGTAAACGGCTCATTAGTGTATAAGTTTGTAAATCATATGAACAAGTGCGTAAAGCATTTTTAAGCTTTCACTATTCTCACTATTTGCGATCCTCCCTCTCTCCATCTTACTCTCTGTTGTTGCTTATGAAGGTAGCCTGCAATCAAGGTTCTAAATGGTGTGAGGAGTGTTGTGGCACCAATAATAATGGGCAAATTCGAATCGAGTTTCGAAGTACACAAATTCGAAAAATCGAAAGTACACAAATTTGTAACGACATTACGCGCCATGGCAGGCCATAACAAGCTCCACGCCTTATCTTGGTGCCAGTGTGTAAAACGTGGCGACGCCAAGGTGCGTTTTTAAGAACATTGCCTGCAATTCACTCTAAAATACTTCAGAGTTGAAGCATATAATAATTTTAAGAATTTTTCAAACAAAACCCAATTAGAAAACGAGATTCATTTATAACATAAATCCTATGCAACCAAGAATATTGACTCTAGAATTCTAACCAAATAGTAGGTGTTGGTGCAAGTGTGGTCAAAGACAAAATATTGACAATCCCAGTGTTTTGATGGTTAACAAATAAATAATCAAACCTTCTTTGTTTCTAACAATTTTCATCTTATGCAAAATAAAGCCTCGGATTTCCTTGTAAAAATCTAAGAGTGGAAAGCACCTCATCTCAACTATTCAAATCCCTTCTTCGCAAGAAGTGTGCTGAGAAGATTCCCTCTGAAGATTGTATCGAGAAGTTTTCGTATATTAGCCTTCAGATTATTTTTAATGGTAACCACTCAAACAAATTGGTAAAATACTTGGATGATTTTTCCTCTCAAAATTATTTTAAAAAGAATTTTTTTTCTAAATAAAATCGCTGGATAGATTTGGTAGGTAAAACACATTAAATGAAAGGTTTAAAATCAAATCTTATTAGCTGGAAAAAGGACAAGCGGATGTCCACTTGTTTTCAGCCGGACATCCGCACTAAGTGTTTACTCTGACAAAAATCTTAGTTCCAATGGCAAAAAAATCTAGAATGCTTTTAAAGCGGACGTCCGCTTGGGGACTTATGCGGACGTCCGCATATAGTCAGTTTCCAAAAAATTCAGTATAAATTAAGAGCTTTGGCTATTGAATGAAATAGGACTTGCCAACACAGTTTATAGAGAGAATTCATTCTGTTTCTATAGAATTCAAGGCAAGCAACTCAAAGAGAAAAACACTTACAAAATCATCCAAGTGTTACGTGTTAATACAAGAGTGATCACCATTGAAAAATCAATCATCTTGTAAGTGTTTACTTGAGTGTGAGTGATCCATTCTAGTCTCTAGCAAAAGCAAGAGATCAATTCAACTTCTTGTACCAAGGTTTGTGTTCTACCATAAAGAACATTTATAGTGGATCGGTGTCTCGAGAAGTGTATCGGAAAGTGGATTAGCCAAGTTGGTGAACCACAATAAATCTCGGTGTTGGTATCATTCTCTTTACTTTCATTCTTGCATCTTTATCTATTACTGCTTTTAAACTCGATTTTTAGTGTAAAGATCCGTTTTACAACCTTTACCCCCTAAGGTTGTCCTACAATTGGTATCAAAGCGGGTCTTCCAAAAATTGGCTTCATTAATTTGTGTTTTCAAAACTAAAAATCGACACTGTGATGGCTCATCATGAAGGTTCGTCATCCGTTAAACCTCCTCCCATTGACATTGAAAAATTTGGCATTTGGGCCGAACTCTTCGAATGTCATGTTCGTGGTAAAAGTAGAAAAATGTGGGATATTATTGTTAATGGAAACTTTGTTCCTACAAAAATACAAGATGGCAAAAGTGTTGAAAAACCAATTGCGGAGTGGTCTAATAATGACGACACTTGGAATTGTTTAAATTTTGACGCAAAAAATATGATTTATGTTGCCTTAAACTCAGATGAAATTGAAAGAGTTTTTACTTGCAAAACCGCAAATGAAATTTGGCAAAGCCTAAATGATACCCATCGTGGAGACTCTCAAGTCAAAAACAGTAAAATAAATATTTTAGTTCATGATTATGAGTTATTTGAAATGGCTCAAGATGAATCAATTGATTCTATGTTTAAGCGTTTTAACCTTATCATGACTACACTGAAAGGATTAGGTCGTGTCTATGAGAATGAAGATTACATAAGAAAAATTCTCAGAGTTCTACCTCCAGAATGGATGCCCAAAATAACATCTTTGGAAGATTCTCGTGATCTTTCTAAAATGAAGTTGGATGATCTCATTGGCAACCTCAAAGTCCATGAAATAGCATTGAAGAGAAACAAAGCTCGAGATCAAGGGAAGAAGAAAACGTTGGCACTCCAAGCCAATGTTACAAAAGAAAAGATCAAAGAAGAGAAAGCTAGTCAACTGAAAGAGGAATCCGAGAAGATCGACTCTACGGATGACATCGCTCTTTTGGTAAAAAAATTTAATAAATTTTTAACTAACAAACGTTTTGCAAGAAATGATAGGTCAAACTTCAATCGAAGAGATGGAAATGACCGGGAAAAAAATCGTGCTTCGAGATTTCCAAGGAGAAATGGAAGACCATTTCAACGATTCAACAAGTTCAATAATCGTGGGAACTACAATGACAACTCAAGTAACAATGATTATTGTTATGTATGTGGAGACAAAAATCATTATGCAAACGTATGTCCCAAACGTGCAAAGCTAAATGACACTCAAAAGGCGTTTGTTGGAGGAGCTTGGAGTGATAGTGAAGAAGATGAAAGAAAGGAAGAAATATGTCTCATGGCCGACCATGAGAAAGAGGTAACTACTTGCTACTCAACTAATGATGATAGTGATTATAGTGATAATTGCTATGATAATGATGATGATATGCTTGAGGATGAAGATCTTGATGAACTTGAAGAATCATACAATCAAATGGTCAATCTTGCTAAGAAATATAGTGAAACCAGCAAAGAAATAAGTAGATCACTTATATTGCAGGAAAGAGAAATTCATGATCTTAACAAGAAAATTGCTTATGACATTAAGATACATAAGGATATGAACAAAGAGATTGCATGCTTGAAAGAAAAATTGGTTGAAAAAAAAATTATGACTCTTGTGTCAAGTTAAATGAAAAAGTTGCTTGTTTAGAAAAAGGAATAAGTGAAAATGATTTATGTGCTAAATGTGATATGTTGAAGATTGAAATTACATATCTAAATTCAAAATGTGAATATTTTGAAAGAAACAATCAAATGGCTTCAAACTTCAAAGATAGAAATGAAAAAATGCTTAAGATGTTGAAAATGCAAAGAACGTTTGATGATAAACGAGGTCTTGGTTTGAATGACTCTCATGGTGAATCTAGTACCAAAACTCCTTCAAAAAATATAGTCTTTGTAAACAATAAGGATTACTTAACAAAATTTGATCCCAAAGCCTATGAAGGTATTTTCCTAGGTTACTCATGGAATAGCAAAGCCTATAGAGTCCTTAACAAGTCAACCATGGTAGTTGAAGAATCCCTAAATGTAAGCTTTGATGAATCCCCACCAAAGCCAAGTCTCCCTTTAGTAGACGATGATATAAATGAGGAAGAAACCTTGGCTCGGAACCTTAGAACCTTAAATTTAGGTCTTCAACCCTCTTCATGTCAAGAAGAACCTAGTAATACACCTCCTTGTTATGTTCCTCAAGGAATAGAGGATCCCAACCTAAGAGCCGCGAGAGATCATCCCGTACAACAAATCATAGGTGACTTAAATCAAAGGACCACAAGATCCCAAATTTACACCCATAGTGCCTTTCATGCCTTTGTGTCCTCTATAGAACCTAAAACCATAGAAGAAGCCTTAAAAGATGAAGATTGGATTTTAGCAATGCAAGAAGAACTAAACCAATTCACTAGGAATGATGTTTGGGACTTAGTACCTCAACCTAGTGGTCAAACCATCATAGGAACGAAATGGGTCTTTCGAAACAAGGTAGATGAACACGGTGGAGTCACACGAAACAAAGCTCGGTTAGTAGCAAAGGGGTACAATCAACAAGAGGGCATCGACTATGATGAAACTTTTGCTTCGGTTGCAAGATTAGAATCCATAAGAATGCTTTTGGCCTATGCTAACGCAAAAGGCTTCAAGCTTTATCAAATGGATGTTAAAAGTGCTTTCTTAAATGGGGTTATAAATGAGAAAGTTTTTGTTACACAACCTCCTGGTTTTGAAATATTCGAAAAACCAACTCATGTTTTTAAACTAAAAAAGGCTCTTTATGTACTCAAACAAGCACCTCGTGCTTGGTACGATAGATTAAAATCCTTCTTGATAGATAATGGTTATATTATGGGTAAAGTAGATAACACTTTATTTTTCAAGCAATCAAATAATGATTTAGTAGTCGTACAAATTTATGTTGATGATATTATATTTGGTTCTAGCAACTGTTAATGCCAAAAATCGCACCAAAGGGACAACTTAAGGTCAATGTGGACTTAAACAACTAAAGAAAGAATCTTTCGACGAAACGTGCGATGAGGATAAAAATAAAGAAACAAGGGATTTGATGACGCAGGAAAAACCTCAAACGAGGAAAAAACCTGCGGACGACAGTGGGTGTCGTCGCTGCACTATGGTCGCCAATCAGGGGCGATGTCCTTGGTACTGGCGTCGGTCGTACGGTGATTACAATACAAATGAAGGAAATGCTTCGAAATGTAAAGTACAAATGTTTAAAGTGTAAAACAGGTGTTTGTCGTGTGAATACAAGTGTAAACAACTGTTGGTCGAAAGCTGTTGGCGTGCGTCGAGAGCGATGACTTGAGCTTTTCTTCGAGTGTTCTTGAATATTGCTTCGGTTGTTAATCGCCGGATATTCGATGTCTTGAAATGTTGATTGAGCTTGATATTTATAGTCTTCGTGTCCTTAGCTTCAGCCATGAATGCTCCTTTAATGGCCTTAATGGTTAAAAACGGTCGCTGGAGTAATGATATTCGCCCGTTACGGTCGCCGGCTGTTTAATGATTGCGTCGGTTATAGTCGTTGCTCCTTAATGACTTTTATTCCTGCATTAAACACTTAACAAACGGTCATGATGAACGTTAGCTTTGGTCGAGGTCGCACGTCCTTATATAATAGTCGTGCGGATCGGGCGACGCTATGGTCGAGCGTCGTAAGGAACTCTCGACTTACCTTTTATGAGGGACGACGATGGTGTTCTGGGTCTTTGTCGAGACCTTATCTTAATACAAGACATAGTCCTTAATCATATGTCTTACCTGTTCTGGTCGCGGTCGAGCGACGTGATTTTTTCCCCAAACAGTTTGCCCCCAAAATTTGAAAATTGAATGTCAAATTTAAGTTTTAAATTTTGCTTGTCGAACGCTTAGACTTGTGACCTGGGTTGAGGGACTTACCTGGTTGCCGTGGAACTAGACCGGTTCGCCTTTAACTGAACGAGAAGTTGAAAAGTTGTGACGTTATACTGACGCGCGATGATGCTTACCAGCTGTCGAGGACAGGTGTCGAAGATCCGGGCGGATATACGAAAGGACATGGACGCGTGTTGATCATCAGCGGACTCGACTTGTTGTGATTTCCTGCATAAATAATAATCACCATGGGTTGTTTTCTTTAGAGATTTTCTTTAAAAGTTTTCTGTTTCTGATGAGGCCTTTCTCTAGAATCTCGACTTTGTTCAAATCTTGGGTGGTTGGAGATCTATCAAGGGTTGCACTACCCGAATCGTTGATGATGTCGGTTATGATGAACACGATGTCTGTGTATTCTGCGCACCTGGCGACGATGTCTTCTGCCACGTCAACCCTTTCGTTAGCCGACAGGGGCGGGGGTGTAAAGACGGGAGAGAATGAGGAGGAACTTATGGTGATCAGCTTTGCGCTGTCGCCGTCCCTCTCGTTTGACTACGTCCTCGTCAGGATGAAGTCACTTCCGCATCTGGGGAAACATCAGCCCTTAGTTTCCGAGGAGTGTTTTCAAAGGATCTCTATTGAAGAGATAGGGCTGTGTTTAGCCGAACTGGCGTTCCTCGTAAGTTTTTCTTTCAAAACTTGTGTTATCGATGTTCTTTAGCTGAATGTTTTGTTAACGTGTTCCTTCTGTATTTGACAGATGTTCCTGTTTCTTCTCATTAAGTGTGTGAAGGCAGAGAAAATGTTGGAGTGGAGGTCGATCGTCGAGAAGAATATATTCCTTCCTCCAACCTTAACATTAATCTTAAGAGCCACATTCTCAGAGTGTCGAGGCGTAAGGAGTGGGAAGATAACTCCTAATATACTCGTTTGATCCTTGCATCAGTTCTTCGGGATTGATAGGATTTCGAAGATCGAGATTTTTGAACAGGGCTTGCTGTAACAACCCGGTTTCCCAAACATACAACAAATAACATAACATGCATACATATCATTGATTTACAACAAAAGTTACATAACAAACCAAGTACGGTCCCTTCGGTCTCATAAATTACAAAATATATATAAAAGCCTCCTAATCAACATCCATCAAAAGCTTCCTACACTTCATCCTCTCATGCCGATCCTTAACCTGGAAAACATATTTTTGAAAACAAAATGAGGGTTAGACCAAACGGGTCTAGTGAGTTAATCCCGGTCCTATCCAAAATCATTATAAAACCTTTTATGTAAATCCTTTGTATCAAAATAGTTTAGATAAACCTTTGGTAATTCTTTCGTAAAATATAAACATACCACACGTATTTAAATACCAATCCAGACTCGTGCATCGTGTACATCTCATTCACCTTATTCCTCCACAAATGGCCATATTAGTTGGTAGCAAGCCAACTAATAAATCAACAACCGGTCCGCTCACCGGAACCCGGCTACCCGCCGGTCCGCACACCGGAACCCGGCTACACACCGGTCCGCTCACCGGAACCCGACAACAAGTGCACTCGTGTAGTGCAAAGCTTATATAAATACAATATATATCTCATTACATCATATTGTCATTTATATACACATAATCATATTCCTACCACATAATCATCTCATATATATATATACACATATATATGTATCCCAGTTCAAAAACGTTTTAAAGCAAAACTCACCTCGATCGCTTATCCATAAACACTTCCAAGCTTTTCTCCAAAAGATTCAGTCTTTCAATCCAAATCCACATAATCTGAAACAGATTAAATACAAATATCCCCTTACCATTTGAACACGTGAACTCTAGATAAATCTACCAAACTCTCGCCATCAAAACAACCAAACAGCTATAGTTTCCGGACAGCTCAAAGCCACCCGGACAACCCAACTTTTCCGGACAGCATAAAGAATCCGGACAACACAATTTATCCGGACAACACAAGGAATCCGGACACCATAGACTAATCCGGACAACAAAGGAATCCGGATGCCATCCGGTCTCTAAATCATCCGGAAACCATCAATCAAATCGTCCGGACTCTATCAACAACTTACCCGGACACCACCCAAGAATCTACCCGGACACATTCATACTGTGTCCGGAAACCTCTGTCGGTTTGGTGCTTTTTACCCAGAAAATCGACTGAATTAATACCATAAGTGTTTGTGATGTTTCTACTCCGATAGAACCCTTCTAAAAGCAATTACAAACACAAAATACAAAGGAACATACCTTAATTCACTTCCAAAGCTCACCAATTGATGTCTTAACCACAAAGCTCTTTCTTTCTTCTTCTTAGCTCCAAGAACACACACACACACACATACCTTAGTTTAGATATTTCTGAGTTGTGACATATCTGAACTCCTAAAGGGGTAATATCAACCTATTTTCATTTTAAACCTTGAACTTCTTAATAATGACCCAAACACCCCTAAACTTATAATTTATCCAAACATACCCTAAACATCTAACTTTAAAGTTAGCTTTATTTAACGGAAAGGAGATTTTAACTAACGAACTTATCCGGGATATTACATTATCTCCCCCTTAAAAGAATTCCGTCCCGGAATTCGGTTAAGCAATAAACGAGGGTAACTACTATCATGTCCTATCCAATGGTCCTTCACTCTGATCATTACATTCGACTACTTTCTCCCACTCTCTTCTCAACATAAAACACGTTTTCTCCAAGGATAACACACTAGAAGGTACTCACTCTTAACGGATCCTATGAGCTAGCTTTCTTTCACCTCCAAATCAATCGCACGTACCCAATTTCAACAACTACTATACTTTACTAACAATTTCACCATACCTCATATCAGGAACTTAATCGAGTCAATCTGAAATCACACTCAATGCTCGAAACAACTACACATTTTCCATTTCTCAAACGGTAATACTCCATTCTTTAGCTAACCATCTACTGCCACTCCATTCTCTTATTCTTGAATAACACTACTACACACCGCCTAGACATCCATACCTCTCCCCACATACTTTTGGCACCTCTACACAACTTACAAACAAAATTCCGAGCAGAGGTTTCCACTTATACTCACCCCATATCATCACAAATCCACCACTTAATCTCACGAAATTCATTACTACTACACCTCGCACATTCACTAATTATAAACTGCCACCATCTTATCCACATCACCCCACACATTTAAACAATATCTTTCTTGATAGCATCAACAATCACATTAAGTATAATCTTCACAACATACTAAACCGTCGCCTTCATGACAAGGTCAAGACTTCACACATTACCGTTACTCTCTACACATAATCGTCACGTTCTACATACTGCTATTATTCTTTACACTCAAGCCATCACACTCCATACACTAACAAATTAAAACAACAATAATTAAACACACCCCTCTATATCTCTAACACAATTATCAAATATTTTTCTAACACAAATAATAAAATTGAAAACACACAAAAAAAATCGGTTTGCACCGAAGTCAGATAACACCTTAGCACATATAGAGTTTATAGAAATATACATGTCTTCATATCTATCCATACGTCGAGTCCGATCTGCCACTCTGTTGATTTTTATAGAGTTAATATACACATAAGCACATACCCCATATAATAAGGTATTCCAGTCCAAACATGCACCTGTAAGATCACAATTACACTGACCAAGTGTAATCTGAAATTACCTTACATGATGTTCCTTCTACCTTTTATACTTAGCATCCCAAGGTTCTAATATATCAAGGACATCCTACTTCACATGCAGTTTAAGTCTAGGTACGGGTACAAATACCTAAATCCCTTAAACTAGGGCTCTGATACCATTTGTAACAACCCGGTTTCCCAAACATACAACAAATAACATAACATGCATACATATCATTGATTTACAACAAAAGTTACATAACAAACCAAGTACGGTCCCTTCGGTCTCATAAATTACAAAATATATATAAAAGCCTCCTAATCAACATCCATCAAAAGCTTCCTACACTTCATCCTCTCCTGCCGATCCTTAACCTGGAAAACATATTTTTGAAAACAAAATGAGGGTTAGACCAAACGGGTCTAGTGAGTTAATCCTGGTCCTTTCCAAAATCATTATAAAACCTTTTATGTAAATCCTTTGTATCAAAATAGTTTAGATAAACCTTTGGTAATTCTTTCGTAAAATATAAACATACCACACGTATTTAAATACCAATCCAGACTCGTGCATCGTGTACATCTCATTCACCTTATTCCTCCACAAATGGCCATATTAGTTGGTAGCAAGCCAACTAATAAATCAACAACCGGTCCGCTCATCGAAACCCAGCTACCCGTCGGTCCGCACACCGGAACCCGACTACTCACCGGTCCGCACACCGGAACCCGGCTACACACCGGTCCGCTCACCGGAACCCGACAACAAGTGCACTCGTGTAGTGCAAAGCTTATATAAATACAATATATATCTCATTACATCATATTGTCATTTATATACACATAATCATATTCCTACCACATAATCATCTCATATATATATATATACACATATATATGTATCCCAGTTCAAAAACGTTTTAAAGCAAAACTCACCTCGATCGCTTATCCATAAACACTTCCAAGCTTTTCTCCAAAAGATTCAGTCTTTCAATCCAAATCCACAGAATCTGAAACAGATTAAATACAAATATCCCCTTACCATTTGAACACGTGAACTCTAGATAAATCTACCTAACTCTCGCCATCAAAACAACCAAACAGCTATAGTTTCCGGACAGCCCAAAGCCACCCGGACAACCCAACTTTTCCGGACAGCATAAAGAATACGGACAACACAATTTATCCGGACACCACAGACTAATCCGAACAACAAAGGAATCCGGATGCCATCCGGTCTCTAAATCATCCGGAAACCATCAATCAAATCGTCCGGAATCTATCAACAACTTACCCGGACACCACCCAAGAATCTACCCGGACACATTCATACTGTGTCCGGAAACCTCTGTCGGTTTGGTGCTTTTTACCCAAAAAATCGACTGAATTAATACCATAAGTGTTTGTGATGTTTCTACTCTGATAGAACCCTTCTAAAAGCAATTACAAACACAAAATACAAAGGAACATACCTTAATTCACTTCCAAAGCTCACCAATTGATGTCTTGACCACAAAGCTCTTTCTTTCTTCTTCTTAGCTCCAAGAACACACACACACACATACCTTAGTTTAGATATTTCTGAGTTGTGACATATCTGAACTCCTAAAGGGGTAATATCAACCTATTTTCATTTTAAACCTTGAACTTCTCAATAATGACCCAAACACCCCTAAACTTATAATTTATCCAAACATACCCTAAACATCTAACTTTAAAGTTAACTTTATTTAACGGAAAGGTGATTTTAACTAACGAACTTATCCGGGGTATTACACTTGCCATCGACGTGCTTCTTTAGTTCTAGGGTAGATTTTTGGGTTTACGAGCTAGACTTTTTATGTTCGATCATTGGTGGTCGGGTTGTTGGTATGCAACGACTTTTGACTTTGTATTTACTTGTCCGACTACCGATCGTTCATATGTAATCGTTCAATGAAGTTCCTTCTTTTGCTGAACTAGTGTTTTTAATTACATATGTCGTGGATAAATGTAATATTGATCAGAAAATTCGTTAAGTATGAAATAAACGGAGGATCGTGCGACTTAGGCTTTTATTGCAATATAACAGTTGAAACATAAATCATGTATTTGGAGTGTAATAATAAACACAAATATATATCATCGATGTGTTAGAACATACAAAGTTTTTCTAAGTTCCAGAAACTTAGATCGAGGGATCGTTTAGACCTTACATGTGACTGTATCGTATGATGAAATTCCAGAATGTATGCCCCTGTGGTAAAACAATTAAGTCACACACTCGGGTACTCATGTCGTGCGTACCTGCGACAAAGTTCGTTAGAGGTCGGTCATCGGATCTCCAACGACGTTCACTGTCGTGTTAAAAAAACTTTGCATGAGAGGAAGGCGACTCTAAAAGAAATATTTTTTCAGATGTGTCGCGTTCCAACTTCGCGGGATTTCTTGATTGTCGAGGGTCTGAAGTCGATATGCTCCTTTACCAACGACTTCGGAGACGCGGTAAGGTCCTTCCCACTTAATAGAAAGCTTACCTGCATTGAGCTCCTGGGTGTTTGGGAATACTCGACGGAGGACGTAATCGCCTTCTTGAAAGACTTTAATTTTGACGTGTTTATTGAAATGTCGCTCGACTGCCTGCTTCTGCGACGCCATCCTGATCAAGGCGGATTCTATGAGCTCTTCTAGGGCGTCGAGGTCATGACTTAAATCAACCAAGTTGTGGTCGATGGAAGTGTGCCTTGAAGTCGGGAGATGAACTTCGATTGGTAGGACGACTTCATAACCGTAGACGAGAGAGAAGGGGGTTTGTCCCGTGGACGTGTGGGGTGTCGTGCAATTTGCCCATAGGACTGAAGGGAGCTTTTCAACCTATCTTCCTTTTGCAGCTTTTAATCGTTTCTTGATCGAGGCTACAATAGTCTTATTACTCGACTCGGCAAGTCCATTGGCTTGGGGATATCTGGGAGTCGAGGTCGTCAGCTTGATGTTCCTATCTTCACAAAACTGTTGGGTCCTGTCGCTTATGAATTGGGATCCATTGTCGCAGACAATTTTGGATGGAATCCCAAACCTGCATATGATGTTAGTCTGGATAAAAGAAATAACTTCTTTATCCCTGATTTGGGAGAAAGCAGCCGCTTCGACCCACTTGGAAAAATAATCAGTAAGTACGAGGAGGAATACCTTTTGTCCTGGAGCAGGTGGCAGCTTGCCGACGATATCCATTCCCCATCTCATGAAGGGCCATGGGATAAGTGTCGAGTGCAAAGGTTCCGAAGGTTTATGAGACATACCTGAGTGTCGTTGACAGGGGTCGCAATTCTGGACATACTTGATGGCGTCTTGTCGCAGTGTTGGCCAAAAATATCCTTGTCGGGACATACGATTAGCTAAACTACGACCTCCTGAATGATTACCACATTCGCCGTCGTGCATCTCTTAGAGGATTTTCTGGGATTGATTTTTGCTGATGACGCACCTTAAATTTAAGTCCGTCGATGATCGCCGATAAAGCTTATTTTCGATCATGACGTACTTAGATGCTTTGAATCTGAGTTTTCGAGCCTCCACTTTGTCTTCGGGGAGTTGGTCGTGCACGAGGAAATTTCGAATGTCGCGTGACCAATCATCTTCTTCGTCTTCGATCTGGATGACGTCTATGCTTCCAATGGACGGCGTTTCCAGGTGAATCATATGAATAACATCAAATATTGGTTCAACTAAAGCGGACCCAAGGTTTGCCAATGCTTCGGCCTGAGTGTTCTGGTCTCGCGGAATCTGTTCAATAGAAAAAGATTTAAAATTTTTGGAAATTTCTTTTGCCACGCTTAGATATGCTGTCATTTTTGAATCCTTGGCTGCGAATTCTCCATTGATTTGATTTACTACCAGCAGGGAGTCGCTCTTGACATGCAGTGCGGTTGCCCCCGAGTCGTGGGACATATTCATTCCCATGATCAGGGCTTCATACTGAGTCTCGTTATTGGTGGTTTTGAAGTCACATCGGACCGAGTATACCATCTTCCCCCCATGTGGCGACTTTAAGACGACGTCCAGTCCAGAGCCCCTAATGTTGGATGATCCATCGACATGTAGAATCCAAGGTACGTCGTCGCGAGTCACCACAACGGACACTTCGAGTTCTGCTTCTTTTTCTAACTCAGGGCTGAAATCGGCGATAAAATCTGCCAAGGCTTGCGATTTGATCGCGGTCCTGGGCTTAAAATCAATGTCATAACTGCTTAGATATATACTCCATTTTGCCAGGCGACCTGTCAACTCAGGTTTTCTTAAGACATGCTTAAGAGGAAAGTTAGTTACAACAGTAATGGGATGCGACTCAAAATAGTGTCGCAGTTTTTTAGCAGTTGTGACTAGCGACAAAAGCAATTTTTCCATAGAGGAATACCTGGTTTCTGCATCCAGAAGAGATTTACTTACATAGTAGATCGGCAATTGCTGTTTTTCATCTTCTCGTGTCAGAATAGCACTTACTGCATTTGGGCTGACAGCCAAATACAATTGTAGGATCTCATGATCATGGGGTTTTGACAACAGAGGAGGAGACGCCATGTATTCCTTGAGTTTTTGCAAGGCTTGTTCATGATCATTGGTCCAGTCGAAGCCCCTATTTTTCTTGAGGACATTATAAAATAGATGACATTTATCTGAAGATCGGGAGATAAACCTGTTTAGAGCTGCTACTCGACCGGTGTGTTTCTGGACTTCTTTGAAAATTCGAGGAGATTTGATCTCAATGATGGCCTTGATTTGGTCGGGGTTAGCCTCAATGCCTCGACGAGTGACCATATAACCCAGGAACTTCCCGGCACTAACGCCAAAGGAACATTTCGTCGGATTGAGCTTCATGTTATACTTCCGGAGGATGTCGAACGATTGCCTGAGGTGATCAATGTGATCAATCGCTTGCTTCGACTTCACTAACATGTCGTCGATATATACCTCCATCGTGTCTCCAAGATGGTCTTTGAACATCTTGTTTACCAGCCGTTGGTAGGTAGAACCTGCATTTTTTAGTCCGGAAGGCATAACTTTGTAACAATAAATACCTCGATCCGTCATGAAAGAGGTTTTCTCTTGGTCGTCAACGTGCATTAAAATTTGGTTGTATCCAGAATAGGCGTCCATGAACGTTAATAACTCATGCCCCGCGGTTGCATCGACCATGGCGTCAATATGAGGTAACGGGAATGGATCCTTTGGACAGGCTTTATTGAGATCGGTGAAGTCGATACAGACCCTCCCTTTTCCATTCTTCTTGGCTACGACCACGACGTTAGCGAGCCAATCAGGATATTTTACCTCTCGAATCTTTCCTGTCTTGAGGAGGTTGTCGACCTCATCATTTATTACTTTATTTCTTTCAGGAGCGAACTTGCGACGTTTTTGCTTGATAGGTTTGAACGATGGATCGACGTTAAGCTTATGAGCATTGACACTGGGGTCAATACCGACCATATCTTCATGTGACCAGGCGAAGCAATCAACATGTTCATGCAAAAAGGATATGAGTTTTTCTTTAATGTGGGGATCAAGGGATGAACCCACAAGAATCTTTTGATCGGGTTTGCTTTGATCTAGAACGATTTCCTTCAAATGATACTCATCGACAGCTGCTGGGGAGTTTTGTGCATTTTCTAAGCTTGCGTGTACTGGTATAACGGCTTGTTCTGGATTCCCGTTATCCGCCATTTTCCTGCGACAGAAAACAGAAGAAACTCCAAGAAACTATTAGTAGAATGCACATTCGTCGAGGATTTTCTCTAGATGTGGACCCACGGATGGCGCCAAACTGTTAATGCCAAAAATCGCACCAAAGGGACAACTTAAGGTCGATGTGGACTTAAACAACTAAAGAAAGAATCTTTCAACGAAACGTGCGACGAGGATAAAAATAAAGAAACAAGGAATTTGATGACGCAGGAAAACCTCAAACGAGGAAAAAACCTGCGGACGACAGTGGGTGTCGTCGCTGCACTATGGTCGCCAATCAGGGGCGATGTCCTTGGTACTGGCGTCGGTCGTACGATGATTACAATACAAATGAAGGAAATGCTTCGAAATGTAAAGTACAAATGTTTAAAGTGTAAAACAGGTGTTTATCGTGTGAATACAAGTGTAAACAACTATTGGTCGAAAGCTGTTGGCGTGCGTCGAGAGCGATGACTTGAGTTTTTCTTCTAGTGTTCTTGAATATTGCTTCGGTTGTTAATCGCCGGATATTCGATGTCTTGAAATGTTGATTGAGCTTGATATTTATAGTCTTCGTGTCCTTAGCTTCAGCCATGAATGCTCCTTTAATGGCCTTAACGGTTGGAAACGGTCGCCGGAGTAATGATCTTCGTCCGTTACGGTCGCCGGCTGTTTAATGATTGCGTCGGTTATAGTCGTTGCTCCTTAATGACTTTTATTCCTGCATTAAACACTTAACAAACGGTCATGATGAACGTTAGCTTTGGTCGAGGTCGCACGTCCTTATATAATAGTCGTGCGGATCGGGCGACGCTATGGTCGAGCGTCGTAAGGAACTCTCGACTTACCTTTTATGAGGGACGACGATGGTGTTCTGGGTCTTTGTCGAGACCTTATCTTAATACAAGACATAGTCCTTAATCATACGTCTTACCTGTTCTGGTCGCGGTCGAGCGACGTGATTTTTTGCCCAAACAGCAACAATTTATTGTGTGAAGAATTTGCTACAAAAATGAAAAATGAAGTTGTGTTAGGGTCAGTTTATGTTGATTTAAAGTTCAGGGTTTAAATTGTAATTCTTTATTTTGAGTTTAATTAGTGAACGGGGCGTGGGCTTGTTAACCACGGGCCCGCCATATATAAAGCAACTTAGCCTTAGAAAAATAGGCTAGTTGTCTCATTTGCTTTCCTACACTATATTGTAATTCTCTCTGATTGAAAGCTTAATAGAGATGACCAGTTGAAATCGTATACTACATCGTTTAATTATTTGATTTCACTAATCGTTGCACGGATCTGAGACTCACAAGTTGAAATGAGCAGGATGGGTGAACTAAATTACTTTCGTGGTTTACAAATTAGACAACTTGATGATGGCATCTTCGTAACTCAATCCAAATATGCTAAAGATATGCTTAAAAAATTTAATTTTGAGGACGTAAAACCCGTGGACACTCCTATGACTACAAATATTAAGTTATCTCGTGATGAAGAAGGAAATGACTTCAATGAAAAGATATATCGTGCTATGATTGGTAGTTTAATTTATATAACCGCAAGTAGGCCCAATATTATGTATAGTGTGTGCTTGTGTGCAAGATTTCAGGGAAGTCCTCGACAATCTCACTATGAAGCAGTCAAACGTGTATTTCTCTATATAAGAGGCACCACAAACCTTGGCTTATGGTACCCAAAATTTCCTGAGGTGGAAGTTACATGCTACACGGATTCAGATCTAGGTGGATCTCTCATTGATAGAAAAAGCACGAGTGGAGTTTGTGCCTTCATAGGTCAATCTCTTGCGTCTTAGTTCTCAAAAAAGCAACAGTCTGTTGCTCTTTCAACAACGGAAGCAGAATATGTAGCTGCCGCACGAGCTTGTGCACAAGTTCTCTGGATGAAACACACTGTCACTGATCTTGAGGTACATTTAAATAAAGTACCTATATTATGTGACAATATGAGTGCCATTAACTTGAGCAAAAATCCTTTTTTGCACTCGCGTACTAAACACATAGAGCTTAGACATCATTTCTTAAGGGACAATGTTCAAAAAGGTAACATCATTCTTGAAAAAGTTGATTCAAAAGAGAACTTAGCCGATATTTTCACCAAAGCTCTAAATAAAGAAGCTTTCTGCAAATTGAGACTTGGCTTGGGGCTAATAGAATACAATCCTTGAGTTTCTGTCAAAAATTCTGATTTTTCTTCTTACGGACGTCCGCCATTTCCGGATGTCCGCTCTTCGTCCGCGGAAGCAACAAATTCTTTCGTGCGATACTCTTTTCATCCGAACGTCCGCGTAGTTTCATCCGGACATCCGCCTAACCCCTGATGAGTGTTTACCCTCTTCCTTTTCCTTTTTCCCTCAATTTTACCCAAAAATCACTTTTATCAAACCCTAAAATCGCCTCCTCTCTCTCTCCACCGGATTCAGCCGCTGTCTGGCTTCCTTCTCTCGCCGCCGACCACTCTCTTACCGGTTTCTCTCGCCGAAACTTCTCTCAACCTAGGGTAAGTTTTATTTGGTTAAATTTTATTTTTGCTTTCTTTGTACACTCAGTTTTATTTTTGAATAATTTTTTTTACTAATATTCTTGTGAATATGGAATTCAAAGAATCTTTTATTCTTACACTTCTTTTGATTCTTTATAAATGTTTTATTATGTTTTCTACAAAGGACATTTGTGTTAATGCCGAAAATCGTCCAAAAGGATGACTTAAGGTTGATGTGGAGCTTAACAACTAAAGAATAGAAATCGTTCGACAAACTATGCGACAAAGACAAAAACTAAAAGAGACGAGAGGATTTTGGTGACGCGAGAAAAACCTCAACGAGGAAAAAACCAGCGGACGACAGTGATGGTCGTCGCTATACTATGGTCGCCAATCAGGGGCGACGTCCTTATGTTCCAAACGTCGAGAGTACAAACGAGTACAGTAGAAATAACAGAAGTAGTTTAATTCGTAAAGTAAACAAGTGCGTCGTGTATAAAAATAATGTGTCGTGCGTCATCTGTTCGAGAGAAGACTTTGCTTCAAATGCTCTTGATTATGCCGAAGGTGCTTTTGAACTCAGATGTCCGCAAATGAGGTTGGGATCTTTGCTTATATAACCTTCGCAGCTTTAAATGATCCCATAAAAGCTTGAGTAATGGTCGTAACAGTTTCGGTGAGTTAATACTCATAATGACTCTTGTCGGTTATAGCCGTTGGTCATTAATGGCTTTGATCCTGCATTAAACAGAGAAAACATGACAGTTGTGTCGAATATTAGTTGGTCGAGGTCGTAAGGTATCTTACGACGGTCGTGCGATTTGGGCGATGTCCCGGTCGAGTGTGTATGATTTTATCTTAACATAATATGTGATGTGTAAGAAATGTTTTTTCCTTGGTCGTGGTCGATGTTAATAAATTTTTACCCAAACAGTTTGCCCCCAAAATTTAAAATGAAGAGGCAATTTCAAATTTTGAAATTTCTAATTTTTGTCAGAACGACGTCTGGGGTCGTGACACGTGTCGAAAGTCGATTCAGTTGCCTAGGAACTGAATCGGTCCAATTCCAACTGAATGGGAAGTTGAAAAGAGGATAAGATCGTGACGTCATGCTGATGTGCGATCATGCTTGACAGCTGTGGGTGCCATGTGTCGACGATCTGTCGAGTTTTCGAAAAGGCGTGTCCACGTGTCGATCATCGAACGACTCGATCTGACATGATCGATCACATAAATATAGACCCTTAGCGGATCTTTTCTGTTTTTACGCTTTCCAGAGAGTTTTTAGAGCCATTTCTTCCTTCGATCTTTGCTTTCTTTCAGCGAATCCCTTCCTAAACCTGCAAAATCTTGAACCTATTTAGAGTTTTCTAGGATTAGAACATCTATTTAAGGTACGATTTCTTCCTCCTTATATGCGTCGCAAGTCTATAGCTAGGAAACCTAGGAAAAACTGGGATATCTTTGCCTTTTCCGACCTGGAAATTTGGCTTACGGGGTTAGCAATGTCAACCGAGCCTGCGAGTTCCATTCGAGATCAAGATGATCTCAACTTCTTTAGGAAACTAGCACAAATCCCCGCGGGGATTACACTGAGTAGAGCTGGTCAGATTCGACCAGAAATGTGTCCAGACGGGTATTTCGAGATATACGAATACCCGTTCAAGATAGGTTTCCAGTGGCCATATTCGACCCTAGCCAAGGCGTTCATGTGTGAGTTCGACCTTTCACCGAGGCAATTAATGCCCTAATTCTGGTGTGTCATCCAAGTCATCGAGCGTCTTACCAAAGACTGGGAATCTCCCATGAACGTGCGCGATCTCCTGACGGCCTATCAGGTTAAGATGGACGGGTATCGTCACTATAGCCTCTTTTCGAGGTATAAGGGCGATCGCACCTTGGTTCTGAAAAATGTGGTCAACGACCGCAAGTGGAAAGCCAGGTACGTGTTTGTGCGTTGTAGGTTCCCAGATTCACGTTGTATCAAGATAATGGTAAAGAAATAGACAGCGAAAGCATATTAAATAAAGCCATTAAAGTGAGTGATTGTGTAAACGATAAATGAACTGTAAGAATCAAATATATAACAGTAAATGATAACAGGATCAGATATAAAAGCCGCTCATATATTGATAATGAATCACACCAAGAACACGTTCAAGTGTGTTCGGAAATCTCACAGGACAACAATATCGTACGGAGGTAGTGCTCGGGATTTAAGCAGTGTGTGCTTTTACAATTGTGGAAAACTATTCTTCCAAAAGCTTACAATTGTTTGTTCCACTATCTCACTATATATAGCCTGATAAAGCGTAGACAGTGTACTATCGTACCCTGGAATGACACGTGGAAAGTGTGTCTCCAATCTTTAGGGCATACGTGGAAAGTATGGACACGTGTCTAACACTTAGGATTTCCTATGAGACTTAGGCTGACAGAGGTCTTCACTTCACCAGAGCTCTTTCGCAAGAGCTCTGTTGGTCTTCTGTTAAACACTTGTTCTTCTGTTGGAAGTCTTCGACAGAGCTCTGTTGAGCTCTGTTGGTCTTCTTGAACTTCTTCCAAGTCTTCTGTCTGATCTCTGTTGGTCTTCTGACTTGAACTATTTTCAACACTTTTACATAACAGATACTTGGGGCCAACAATCTCCCCCTAAGTATTGAAAATAAAAAATTTACAATTGACAAGAGATTAAACAAAAGAACAGAGAACTTTTACCTCTGTCGAAGCCTTGCACTAATCTTTTAGAATATTACATTAAGATTAAAAGACAAGTACATTTAGGCATAATTATCTCCCCTTAAGATTCTGTCAAATCTTCTGATGAGTTCTCGGAAGTTCAGCAGAAGGTTGATTTGGGTGATGAAGCTTCTCTGTTGTTCTTCCGGACATTTCTCTCTTGGGAGATTCTGAATGATGTCTCTGAGGTATACTAGCGACTCACTTGAGTACTTATGAGTTTCAGTAGCTCTGAGGGCCTTCTTGGTTTTCTTCTGTCGGCAAATGAACACTGGAGGATCTCCAACTACTGTTCCAGTTTTATAGTGCCCAGAGCCTTCAAGGCTCTCATTTGGTGGTGCAGTCGCTTGTGTCTCGACTTTGAACTCTATGCCTAGCTGAAAATCAATCTGAATCCCTAGGTTGATGTGCTCTTGCATAGCGAAGCATACCTCAGGAAGTGCCGTTCTTGCCTCTTTGTATTTGTCACTGAAGTTGTAACAGCAGGCATGAAGTTGAATCAGATCATAAGGGTTTAGTAGTACCAGATCGTTATCGTTGAAGTGCTCAACCCTGTCGTTGTTTGATTCAACTATGAACTCGTGATAACTCATCTGCGTTCTGTTGTGCCGAAAGACCTTCTGCTTGATGTCTACGATTCTGCGGATTCCAAAGTCAGAGTTTATGTTTCTGTTCAAACCGGACTTTGTTTCGATTAACTTACGCCTTACGTCAGAGATCGTATTTATCCTACAGGGGCTGAAATATGGGTTAATGGGCACAGCATTGACAGGAATTGTATCACGGTCACCATAGAGATAGGCAAAAATTTCTTCTAGCGGTGGTTTGCCAGAATGTTGGTTTGAGGTTTCAGGGTTCTGTTCTGTTTGCATGGGATTTGGGTCTTCATGAGTTTCTGTCATTAGTCTGTCGATGTGTTGAACAGACTCTTGAGGTTGGTTTTGGCTTGGTTGTTCTTCAACAGAGAATGGGCCTGTTCTCTCTAGTTCTGTTCTTGGTGAAGTAGGAGGGGTATCCAAGATGATGACTTCTGGTGGTTGTTGAGATGAGGGTTCTGTTGTCTTGATGACCCTGTCTTTGAATATGTAGTCGAAAGTTACCATAGTCATCTCTGGTAAGTCTTCAGTTGTATTCCCTTGATCTCCTCTTTCTGTTTCCTCAGCCTCTGTTGCTTTCCCTTTTCCCTTATTAGTTCCCTCAGCCTCTTTCTCTGTCGCAGGCTCATTTTCTTTTTCCTTTTCCTTCTCTTTCTCCTTCTCCCCCTTTTATTGCGTAGAAGACTCACTGGATTTGGCATCTGAATGACCTTCTGCCGCGTCTTGAAAATCATCGTCATTATCAGAGTCCTCGTCAGAGATTCTGGTGACGATTGGGGAGTCTTTGGCAATAAACCTCTGTCTTTTTTTAGAGGGTTCTCCTTCTGGGGCTCCTTCTGCAGGTCTCTTTTCACCTAGTGCAACTTTGATTTCTGTTGCAGCCTTCTTGAGTACATCCTCTAGTTCTGTCGCAGCCATGCGGACTTCACCAACCTGATTTGCAAAGTTGACATTGTTCGAGCTGAGTGAAGTTTGAACAAGTCTTTCTGTTGATTGGGCTTTCATCACAAACTTGGAAGAGACAGTCATCATTTTGCTTAGTACTCTTTTGCTGAACTCACCCATCTGGCTAACTGTCATCGGTAAATCATTGGGTCTGGGGCCAGAGATGTTGATAGGGGTAGCAAAAGAAGTCGTGGCTTCTGTGATAGCAACCTTAACAGAGTTGTTAATTATCTCTGTCAAGGTTCTGACGTTGGAGTCTGACAGAAGCACGGAAGGGGTTGGCAAGGTTCTGTTCATTTGAGCCGTGTGGTTTTCTACCATGAGCGTCTTCAGAGCGGCTAGTTCTGTTGAGAACTTTGTTCTTTCCTCTGTTCTGGCCCGTTCTTCCTCTGTGCGGAGTCTTCTCTGTTCCGCTAGTTCTGTTGTTAACTTGGCAATTTCCTCTGCTTTGACTCTTTCTGCCTCTGCTCTGACCCGTTCGGCTTCTGTTCTGATCCGTATTGCTTCTGTTCTGAGCAGTTCAGCCTCGTCATTCTTCTGAGTTATTTCCGCAAGAGAGGATGTCATCTTTTGTAGCTCTTCTCTGAGAGAAGCATTCTCTTTCTGGATCAGCTCCTCCTTCTGTGAAATGATAAGTTTATACTCATTTAAGGAGTTGTTGATACTATCATAATAGCTTTCGAACTCTGCTCTTGTGACAGTGTCAACAGGGGTAACCTTGTTTCCAACACATGGATTCAAGTCGACCTCGAGTTCAGAGGTGCCTCCTATAAGAGTGGTATTGATGATGACTCTTGGAGGACTTCCACCTGATCCTTGATGTTCCTTTTGAGGGGAAACATCTACAGATGTTCTGATCAGAGGTTCCTCTTCCAGCTCAGGTTCTGAAGAAGGAAATCTGATGTGATGAGGGGCATTTGGATCAAGCAAGGTTTGCTCTCGTTCAACTATGGTCTCCCATTGTCCCTGAGTCGGACATAGCCTACGTGAGATCTGAAAGATCTCTAGTCTATATTGGGACGAGTCTAAATGAGCCACAGAGGCATCATTGTGTGGAGGTGACCTATCGATGTCATGGGGCGAATTGACATCATTACCAAACGGAGATTCCCCGGTTTCGTGCATACCAGAGGCATGAAGAGTTGCCTCTGGCGGTTCTTGCTGGTTAAGGTTCGAGGTGTGCACCTCTGTTTCAATAATCCCTTGGTCTTGATCACCGGGATTAGATTGTGTGGTAGCACGGGGAGTTGGGCTTTGGATACGCTCATCTGTGTTGATGTTTTGAAAACTCTCATTTCTCTCGGATTCTAGGGGTATAGAATTCTCGGGTGAACTCTCTATCACATGAATTTATGTCTCACGATTACCAGAGGGATGCGAACTCTCTGCCATCTCCTCTGTAATTTCCCTTTCACCCTCGTGAACAGCCTCCATAGTGGATGCTCTATTCTGTACTTCCTCCATCACTCTAGAGGAAGACCCCACTTCGGGTGCTCTTACCTCTGGTCCATGTTCTTCTGCTACTTCCTCACTCAAGCTCTCCAACACAGGTTCAGATCCTATGTATGCTGGGGTTCTCACCTCAGGTTCTTGAGGTTGAGCAGCACTCTGATAGTTTTGTATAGAAACGTGTTCAGTATCAATCAGAGCGAGCATGGTTCCTGGCACTCGTCTGATGAAGGGATACGTACCTGAGGTTGTTGGAAGAAATCTGGTCATAACCCAACATTTGAAAGGGGTACCTTGTAAAGTCAAGTTCAATCGTCTGAATACACGTCTGATCACTAAGCTGATGAACCGAGGGTATTTGATGTTTTTTCAGGAACTTGTGCTTCCCAACTTCTCCTCCTCTGACAATGGCTGATGTCTTTAGGTTTACAGCATTGAGGAAATCTTTGTACAAAATCTTGGCATAGTCAAAGTTTCTGTTGAAGAATAGGCCATACATGATCTGCAAAATCTCTGTGCTGGTTTGATCTTGACTACCAGATTTGCAGGTTAGGGTTCTGTTCAATGTGGAGAACATGAAGTTCCACAAAGGGGGTAGGTTTTGTCTTTTGAAAGCACCGATCCTGGTAATGTCCTTGTTGTATCCTAGAAACTTTATGAAGTTGAGTAGGGTTTCAACTTTGGGAGGTTTTTCATATGCTACAATTCCCAGTTGGGTCGTCGTCTTCAATCCGAATGCTCTTCTCAGGGTATTATCACTGATACGGATTGTTCCTGAACCACCGTCTCTGCCAGCATCGACGTTGCCAATGATTCCTTCTCGTTCTTCAATAAACTGGCAGGTGGTCCACCATTGACGAATGTACAGCTCTGGAACATCATCGTCGAAGTCGGTTAAGGCTCTAAAAAGTTCAGACTTTCTGAAAAACTCCAAAAAGATGTGGTAAGTGGGTAAATAGAGACTAGGGTTTGGGTCAAGATGGTAGTTGTTGTCAGCGAGTTCATATGGGAGAATAACGATTTGATCTACAGGGCCGATTCTGCTTGAATCAGCAGAATGTTGGGGTTGTGCCATTGTTGCAGGTTAGGGTTCTTGAAGGTTTTGAACAAGGAGGGAAAGATGAGTAAAGGTTTGAATATTCAGAAATCGTAAGAAATGAAATGGTTTGAAGGAAATGGGTATTTATATGAGGAATGTGTGGCTGGATCACGATCATAGGTGTTGTAGGCACTCGAGTTTTGGATAGTGGAACGTTTGCTACAGTATGAACGTGGGAACATCTAACGGTTGGTTTCTCAATCATAGATTGCCACGTGGATTTAAATCTGACATCTTTTGGGCAAGTAAACCGTCACGGTTAGAGATATGTGAGTGACAAGCGGTTGACCTTTAAAGAATGACCTGCATCTTTGATGACGTGTTTCTGATGACGTGGCAGAACAAACTAACAGAGCTCTGGTGGAGCTTTGTTAAGTTGCTTCTATTGAGTGATCTTTTCATATCGTATCAAGTAACCCAAGATGTTGTACATTTACCTTTAAAACATTTAAAAAATTATGTTCTGATGTGAAAGGAAAAGAACAGACAAAACTTAGACAAACAACAGAGTTCTGGTGAGAAACAACAGAGGCTCTGGTGAGAATTTAGAGTTCTGGCAGATTCTTAACATTATCACATAGGTTATCATCAGAACAGGTTTGCCTCCTTTCTTCAAAAAGATTTGTCAATGAAGATCAAAAAGCAAAGTCAATTTGGATTTGGAAATTTGAGTACTGACTTGCTCCCCCTAAAACCATGCATTATTTTTCTTTTGAACTCCCCCTTGAAAATTGAGCTTAAAAAAACTTTGTACAAAAAAAAAATTTATATACACAGAATGTTCACTGAGTGTTAAAAAATATGCTTAACAGAGTTCTGGTGAACAACAGAAGCTCTGTTGAATTATCCTACCCAACTATTTGACAGAGCTCTGGTAGGATCATCAGAGACTCTGTTGAATTTTGAACAGAGTTAGGAGGACAAGTTCAGCATACCCAGTTTGCTGATTAAGAAGTTAAACCTCCTTTCATTAAGGGCTTTTGTAAACAAGTCAGCAAGCTGGAAGTCAGTTGAAACAAAATACATTTCAATAGTCCCTTTTTCAACATGATCCTTTATGAAGTGGTACCTTATGTCGATGTGCTTAGTTTTCGAGTGTTGAACTGGATTGGCTGTTATGGCAATGGCACTCTTGGAGTCGCATAGAATTGGAATTTTACCATACTCCAAGCCATAATCTTTGAGTTGTGTTTTCATCCATATCACTTGAGAGCAACAACTAGCAGCAGCAACATATTCTGGTTCTGCTGTAGAGGTTGAAACACAGTTCTGTTTCTTGGATGTCCAACTCACCAACTTTTCTCCAAGCAGTTGGCAGCTACCAGAAGTACTCTTTCTGTCATTCTTGCCTCCTCCATAGTCTGAATCTGTATATGCTACAAGCTCGAAACCAGAGTTAAGAGGATACCAGAGACCCAAAAATTGAGTCCCTTTCAGATATTTAAAGATATGCTTGACAGCTGTTAAATGAGTTTCTGTAGGATTTGCTTGAAATCTGGCACAGAGACAGGTTGCAAACATTATATCAGGTCTGCTGGCAGTTAAGTACAGAAGTGACCCTATCATGCCTCTGTAGTACTTGACATCTGTTGGTTCACCATTAAGATCAGCGTCAAGCTTAACTCCAGTGGCAATAGGAGTTTTCATTGGTTTTGAATCATTGAGCTTATATTTTTTCAACATATCAGAGATGTACTTGGACTGACTTATGAAAGTCCCTTTGTCAGATTGTTTAACTTGTAAACCAAGGAAGAAAGAAAGTTCACCCATCATGCTCATTTTGAATTCGCTTTTCATTAAACTTTCAAACTTATCACAGTACTCCTGTCGTGTAGACCCAAAGATAATATCATCAACATATATTTGTACCAGAAGTATATCATTCTTATACCTTCTAAAGAATAGAGTTTTATTGACAGTACCTTTCTCGAAGTGATTGACCAACAGAAATTTGGACAGAGTTTCATACCAGGCTCTGGGAGCTTGCTTAAGGCCGTACATAGCTTTGTCTAACTTGTAAACGTGGTCTGGAAACTCAGAACATTCAAAACCAGGTGGTTGCTGGACATAAACTTCTTCTTGTAGTTTGCCATTCAAAAAGGCAGACTTGACATCCATTTGGTAGACCTTAAAACCCTTATGAGCAGCATAGGCTAGGAAGATTCTGATGGCTTCTAGCCTAGCCACATGAGCAAAGGTTTCGTCATAATCAATGCCTTCTTCCTGTGTGTATCCCTTTGCAACCAGACGGGCTTTGTTTATGATGATAATCCCATCTTCATCCTTTTTGTTTCTAAACACCCACTTGGTTCCAATGGCCGCTTTGCCTTTTGGGAGTGGAACCAAGGACCAAACTTTATTTCTTTCGAATTCCAGAAGCTCTTCTTGCATAGCTTCGATCCAATTTGGGTCCTCTAGGGCTTCAGAAATCTTCTTCGGCTCAATCATGCTTAAAAAATTTACAAAAAAGGCTTCATTGATTGTGGCCGATCTTGTCTTCACACCATCTTCAGCAGTACCAATGATAAGATGATGAGGATGATCCTTTGTCCATCGTGTCATGGGAGCATGGACAACATGCGGGGTTTGTGCTTCTGATGGGAAAAGATGAACTTCAGCGTCAGAGCTCTGTGGATTGGGACCAGGGCTCTGTGGCACACAACTTTGGAGAGTGGCCTCATTGCTCTGTGAGTCATTAACAGGGCTCTGTGAAGGCAAGCTTTCAAACAAGGAGTCTCTGCCAATATTAGTTAGCAGAGGTGATGATGGCTCTTGTTCAGGTTCTCTCTCGTTCTGATGTGGTTCCTCATTTCTCTGAATCACTCCTGTAGACAGAGAAGTAGATAGTGAAGTATTAGAGGGACCAGTGAGAGATGTACCTGTCAGATTCTGTTCTGTTGAGTTCTGAGCTTGATCTCCTCTGTTGATGTTATCAGAGGAATCATCATCATCGAAGAAATCGTTGAACATGAGATTGATATCTTCTTCCCTTGTCTTTGAAGAACTTGTCTTCTTCTGTTCTGTCTGTGTCCCCTCTGTTGATTTACGATCAGAGGAGCTTGATGTACTTTCATCAAAGGACACATTTACACTCTCTTGAATGACCCGGCATCTGGAGTTGTAGACTCTGTAGGCTTTAGAGGTTAAGGAATAACCAATAAAGATTCCTTCGTCTGCTTTCTTATCAAACTTTCCCAGCTGTTCTCTGTCATTCAATATGTAGCACTTGCAACTGAAAACATGAAAGAATTTCACATTTGGTCTTCTATTGTTGATGAGTTCATAAGGAGTCTTCTTAAATCTCTTTACTATCACAACTCTATTTTGGGTAAAACAGGCTGTTGTGACTGCTTCTGCCCAGAAGTTTATTGGAAGGACAGAGCCATCCAACATGGTTCTGGCGGCTTCTACCAGCGTTCTATTCTTTCTCTCCACAACTCCATTCTGTTGTGGAGTTCTTGCAGCTGAAAAGTTCTGGGAAATACCTTCCTCTGTTAGGTAGGTATCAATTTTGGCATTCTTGAATTCTGTCCCATTATCACTTCTTAACTTATGTATCTTCAGATCTAACAGAACCTGTATCCTTTTTAACAAACTTATCAAAATTTCTGGGACATCAGATTTTACTCTGATGAACTCAATCCAAGTATATCTAGAATATTCATCAATTAAAACAAGAATATACTTCTTGCCCGACAGACTTTGCACAGAGATTGGACCACAGAGATCCACGTGAAGCATATGCAAAGGTCTGGGACAACTATGATCACTCTTTGTTCTATGTGAAGATCTTTTCATCTTACCCAGTTCACAAACAGAACAGAGATGGTCTTTGTCAAACTTCAGAGAAGGAAGTCCTTTTACTAACTTCAGTTTCACGAGCTTGTCAAGGCTTTGAAAGTTCAAATGGGCAAATCTTTTATGCCAGAGCCAGGCATCTTCATTTTTCAAAGACACTAAACAGAGTTTCTCTGTTGTAGAGTTTTGGTTTGGTTTAAAATTCATTTTGTAAAGATTGCCTTTTCTGTCAGCTCTTAAGAGTTCTTGACCAGACTCGGAAAGTAACAAGGAACAATATTTCTTCCTGAAATTGACATCGAATTCGTGATCACAGAGTTGACTTATACTGAGAAGATTATGATTTAATCCTTCAACATAAGCAACCTCAGAGACTGAAACACCACCATTAACTAATGTACCATAACCCTTAATCTGTCCGCCATTGTCTCCTCCGAAGGTTACTGCACTTCCCATCTTGTTCTTAAAAGAAGTGAACAGCTCCTTATTCCCCGTCATGTGCCTGGAGCATCCAAAATCCAAATACCAGATCTGCACATGAGGTTTCTGCAAGACAGGTTAGTTCTTTTTAGGTACCCATTGCATAATGGGTCCTTTCTTGTTAGGCTTAGGTGGGTTAACAGACTTTCCTTTGGGCTTTCCATACTGTGATGGTGTGCCAGAGGTTTTCCTCGGTGTATTCTGAACAGTCTTGGGATTTTTCTTTTGAACTGACTGATTCAGAACACAGTGGGGACCATTCAGATGATTTTGCAATTTTAGTAACAGCTGAATACAATTGCAGTTGATGGAGCATGACTGATGTACATTGTTTTTATTCAAAAACTGTTTGAATGGTGCTTGATTCTGAATTTTTTTAGGACCAGATGTCTTTGCATACAATCTGTCCTGGTTTTGTTTCTTAAAACTGTTATTCCTAGGAACAGACTCTGTTGACATGAAGTTCTTTGGAATAGATTCATTTGACCAGAAAGAATTTCTTCTTTGATTTACACCAGAATTTGGAATAGATTTGTTGTTTGCTATCCATTTTCCCTTCTGTTCTGGTGTGAATTTTACTGGTTTGAATGCAAGAGGAACATTTGGGTTTACAAAAACACTTTTGTTTTTCTCTCTCTTCTCCACTTCTACTGCATTAGAAACAAGAATCTTAAAACCTTTGTTGTTAAACTCAGTTACCGGTATAAATCTTGATTGTTTTTTAAAGAAAGAAACATCCTCTTTTAGATCCATAGATCCTATCGGTATCTGCTTTAACTTGTGTAAAATTTTCTTTTGACCACAAAAGATCTGTTCATCTACTTCAGAATCAGAGTCACAGTCAGAGGCTAGAAAGTCTCTAGTGGCTCTGTTGGAGGTATTAGACTCAATGGGTATGACAGAGATATTTGTCTTGACAGTTCTGAACCTTCTCAACTTTGGCTTTAAAGAATCTGAAACAACATTTTCCTCGATAACTTTCAACAAATCTTCCTCAAAAGATGTTCTTATGGATTCAGAGGTAGGAGAGAAGACTGGGGCTTCTGGATTGAGTTTGCTCTGTGGGATTTCAACAGAGGACTCAGTCACAGAAGTAACAGACTTATGTCCTTTGAATAGTTGAAGTTAAAAATCTCTTTTGTATCCAAGTCCTTGACAGAGTTAGGAAGTATGATTCTAGCTCTTCCTTGATCAAGAATAAACTCTGAGGATGGTTTTAAAACCTTTTCATGATCAGAGGAATCATAGCTGACGTTCCTAAAGTCAAGATTTATTGGTTTTGAGAAAGCATCTGAAGTTTTGGTTCTTTTGAAAACAACATTACCAGATATCACGTCCTCTTGGATTTTACCAACACAAAAGGCAGAGGACAGAGATGTCTTCTTCCTTTCGTCATAGGGAGCAAGGTTAGAGAAACCAAGACCTTGCGTATCCATCTGTGAATTTATCTTGATGTGCACATCTTGTGCATCCTGGTACTTTTTAATCTGAATTTCTTTTCTCTGTAGGGATTGATGCAGAATTTCCCTTTCTCTTTGAAAATAATCAGTTAGAGCAACAGAGTTAAGTCTCTCTGTTTCAGACTTTTTCAATTCTTCAGACTTCTGTTTCAAAACATTTTCATATACTTTAATCTTGTCAGAAAACAGGCTCTCTTTCTTCTTTTGCAAGATTTCTAGCTCAGATTTTTCTTTGAAGATTTCTTCCTTTTCTTGTTCTAAGAGAGTTTTCTCTCTCTTGTAAAAGGACAAATCCTTCTGAGCTAGCTTTCTTAGCTCCTTTTCTTCAGAAAGTTTTTGTTTCAGAAGTTGAAATTCCTCATTCAGCATAGAAACATGAATTTCTAATTCTGAGTCAGACTTGGATTCAGATGAACATACCTTGGCACTGGGTCTGTGGTCTCCAGCGCTCTGTCGTCAGACTCTGTCGTAGTAAGAGCAAATGCATGAGCTAGATCTTCTTCTTCTATTTTTCCCTTCGTTATCTCTGGTTCTCCGGTCATCCAGTCAACAGTTTCTTCTAAACTCTCATCATCCACAACAACTCCACAAAAGTTGGCTTGTTCTGGTTCATCATCAGAAGATAAATCAGAAACCCAATTCTCCATTTCAGCAACATAGCTTCTTTCTCTGTAGTTGTACTTGTATTTGTTCTTGTAGTAATCCTGGTCTTTTACCAGTTTGCCTCTACAATTAACAGAGAAGTGCCCAGGTTTGCCACATCTGAAGCAACGTCCATCATTCTGATTGATGGGTTGGGCAGCATCGGCCTTCTGTTGTGCTGGTGGATTTTCTCTTCTGTTTTGTGGAGGTTGTCTTTTTTCTGTGGTAACTCTGTTGTTACTTTGTTCTGGTGCAGCATATTCTCTTCTGTCTTCCTTTCCTTTTCTCTCATATCTACCTCTTCTGTCAAACTTATTGCCAAATCTCTTGTTAAATTGTTGAGTTATTAGAGCAAGAGATTGAGCAAAAGCTTGAATGTCATCATCCTCTGATGAGCTTTCCTCTGTTTCACTCTCTGCAACCAAACTTTTCTTTCCTTTCTTTTTAACGGACTTTTCCTTCTTTTTCTCTCTGTTTGAACTCTCTCTGTTGGACTTTTCTGATGTGGTTTTCTTAGAATCAGAAACTAAAGCAATTGGGCCTGCAATGCTGGATTTGCCTTTTTGCTTGACAACATCCTTCTCTTGTGGCCAAAGTGCCATACACATCTGTTAGAGACCATGCATCTAAGTCCTGGTTAGCTTGTAAAGACATGGACAGATTTAACCATTCATCATTCAAACTTTTCAAAAACAGAACATTGTTATCTTCCTTCGACCTAACAACCCCACATTTTTTGCATTTGTTGATCAACACATTAAATCTGTTGTAGGTTTGTTGTAAGGTTTCCTCAGGAAGTGCCTTGAAATCGTTGTATTCATTTATACATTGGGTCCTTCTGTTCTTTTGGGTCTTGATACCACCCTCAAGTTGGTTAAGAAGTTGATCCCAGATTTCCTTAGCAGTAACACATGAATCTAGTTCTTGAAATATTTCGTTTGGAATGGCCATTATCAGTAGTCTAACTGCTTTAAGATCATTTTCCATTTTTAGATTTTCCTCATCAGTAAAACCTGTGGTTTTAATCTCATAATGAGCTGGAATCTCAGCAGTAGTTCCTGTTGCGGGTACACGAGGAACAAAAACCATGGGTTGGTATGGTGCATCCGTGACAGATCGCATTAAGTCTTTATCCATACCATCGAAAAAGTTAATCATCCTGATCTTCCACTGAGCATATTCATCTCTCAGAAGAGTAGGAGGTTCTGTTAAAGAACCAGCAGTATAGATAGCATTTATACCGTTGTTCGCCATTTTTGAGAAAAACAAAGTACAACTGTTACAAAAAGAGTTTCAACTAGAAGATGAGTTTTAAACAGTAACCAATGGAACATTAACTTTTCAGAGAAACGTTTAAACTAAACTAGAAAGCTTTAAACACAGTTATATGAGCTATGAAAGCTTGTTTAGACTAGGAAGCAGTAAAAACAGAGTATATAATGAAGCTTTTAAAGACACACAGACACAATCAACAACAGTGAGTCAACCTTGGTAGATTGGATCGTTTGGTTTAAGAAAACCAAAGAAGCTCTGATACCAATTGTAGGTTCCCAGATTCACGTTGTATCAAGATAATGGTAAAGAAATAGACAGCGGAAGCATATTAAATAAAGCCATTAAAGTGAGTGATTGTGTAAACGATAAATGAACTGTGAGAATCAAATATATAACAGTAAATGATAACAGGATCAGATATAAAAGCTTCTCATATATTGATAATGAATCACACCAAGAACACGTTCAAGTGTGTTCGGAAATCTCACAGGACAACAATATCGTACGGAGGTAGTGCTCGGGATTTCAGCAGTGTGTGCTTTTACAATTGTGGAAAACTATTCTTCCAAAAGCTTACAATTGTTTGTTCCACTACCTCACTATATATAGCCTGATAAAGCGTAGACAGTGTACTATCGTACCCTGGAATGACACATGGAAAGTGTGTCTCCAATCTTTAGGGCATACGTGGAAAGTATGGACACGTGTCTAACACTTAGGATTTCCTACGAGACTTAGGCTGACAGAGGTCTTCACTTCACCAGAGCTCTTTCGCAAGAGCTCTGTTGGTCTTCTGTTAAACACTTGTTCTTCTGTTGGAAGTCTTCGACAGAGCTCTGTTGAGCTCTGTTGGTCTTCTTGAACTTCTTCCAAGTCTTCTGTCTGATCTCTGTTGGTCTTCTGACTTGAACTATTTTCAATACTTTTACATAACAGGTACTTGGGGCCAACATGCGCGTAGCGACGCTGGACCCTGAGAGCGACTGGATCAGGGCCGGCTGGAATATGTCGGGTGAGATTTTAACTTTTTGTCGTGTGTTAGTTTCAACTTGTTTCTAACTTATCTTTTATGTGTCGACAGATATCAAGTTCGAAGACGTGAATCTATACGCCAACTCTCAAGCCAAGATCGACAAGTTCTTGGAGTTTAGTGCTGACGATCGGTCGTTCGTTACACGACATCTCGTGGACGAGGACGACGAGGACGTGATCTTCCTGGGAGAGAATCGAGAGGAAGAGAAGGACGAAGAGGAAGGAGGAGCTGAGAAAACAAGGAGAGATGATTGGTAAGTGGATTTTCATCTCTCGTCGTGTCCCTTTCATTACTCCAATCATATGACGTTCCTTTTTTCCTTCGTTTTTTCAGGAGAACCTCAGGCGAAGGTGTCATCTGCGGCTGCCAAGAGGGCAGCCCAAGCTGAATTGGCCCGCAAGGGCAGAGAGAAGAGGAAGGGGACCTCGACCACTGGGTCGGGGGTTTTAAAGAGGACCAAGATGACGGTCCTGAAGGAACCGTTTTCAAAGGCGGGTGACTCGTCGAGAGTCGTCACCCCGAAAAAGGCGAAGGCGTCGGTTGCATCTTTTGAGAGGACGAAGACGTCTTCTGATGCGATCGACGCGGGTACCAGTCAGTTCGGCGCCTCTGGCGACAACGGTGAGGCTTTCATCTGCCACGTCGACCCCTCCGTCGGCCGACAAGAGCAAGGGCCACGCGACGGGAGAGGCTGAAGTCACGACGGTTAACTTTACGTTGCCGTCAGATTTCATGGCCGACAACGTCCTGGACGGGACGAAACCTTTTCCTCATCTGGGGAAATATTAGCTCCCCTCTTTCAGGGAGCGTTTCCAGGGAGTCCCGGTCGAGGAGATGGGTTCCCACGTCGCAGGACTTGTGTTCATGGTAGGTTTTCTCAAAACTTGTCCTTTTGATTTTTGTAATTTTGTCGGGTGTTTACTAACCTTTATCTTTTGTATTTCAGGCGTTCCAGTCTTCCCTTGCCTTGTCCTCCGAAATGGAGAAGACGAGGGGTTTAGTGCTCGCAGCTCTCGAAAGAGAGAAGGCGGCACTAGAGAGGGAGAAAGTCGCCCTGGCGCGCGTCGAGGCCTTGGTTGTGCGGCTCGAAGACGTTCAAAATGACCTAAAGGTCATTGAACGTGAGAATAACGAGGCGAGTCATCGCCTAAAGCAGGCCCTGTCTCTGATAGCCGATTCGAGGGTTGAGTTGGACAGGACCAAAGAGTCCTTGGCTGCGAATGAAAAAGAAGCCAAGGATTCTAAGTCCAAGGTGTCGGAGTTGGAGGGGGAGGTGAAGGTGATGTGGGACGAGCTGAAGTTCGTCTTTGATCTTGCTCGACTGACCGCGTGGGAGGCGATCATGCGACAACACCTGTCGGGGAAGAATCCCCTTGCCTCGACGTCAGACGAGTTGGCCTTCTACTTGTCAAGTGTCGGATCTGAGAGGGATCTTGACTCGGACGACGAGAAGGAGGTCGAGGAGGAGGAGATGGACGAGGGCTTCAAGGGGGAAGCCTTCGGCAAGGATGCGGCCGACGATCCTCCCCGGCCTTAGGAAATTCTTTGCTTTTTGTCTTTTATTGATCGACCGTTGGTGGGTCGAGTCTTTTGATGTAATCGCCATTCAAACATGAAATGAAAATTTTTCTTACGTTTTTATATTGTCAATCTCTTATTTATATTGCAAGTAAACAACGAGTACAGTGCGATCATTAAATTGACATACATCGAATAGATCGAACATGCGACACAGGCATCCATAATATAAGGAAAAAACTTAGATCATAAGATCTTTTGACCTTAAAGTCGTGCAAAGCAAACATAGGTACTTGCGACTAAGGCATTCATACAAAACATGACAATTTTCCTAAGTTAGAGAAACTTAGGTCGTACGACAGATGTGGGTCGTGCGCTCCTATAATCGTGCAATCAAGTCATATAGTAGACCTGATTGTTTATGTCGTGTGATCCTGCGAAAATGTACTTAAGTCGTGTAGTAGACTTAGTAACTTATGTCATGCGATCCTGCGATAAAACAAGGTCAGAGGTTGGTCGTTGGCTAACCAACGACCCTCCGATGCTTAAGTCAGTAATCGTCGTGGTAAATAAAAAATCGTAGAAAAAAGGGTTTAGAAGAAGTACCTTTTTTCAGATGTGTTGCATTCCAGTTGCATGGGATATCTCGATTGTCAAGGGTTTGGAGTTTATAAGCACCATTGCCCACGACTTCTGAGATACGATAAGGACCTTCCCACTTGGTGGAAAGTTTACCTGCGTTGAGCTCTTGAGTGCTTTAGAACAGTCGTCGAAGGACGTAATCACCTTCTTGGAAGACTTTAGCTTGGACGTTCTTGTTGAAATGCCGCTCGACCGCTTGCCTTTGCGATGCCATTCTGATCAGTGCTGATTCTCTAAGCTCTTCAAGGGCGTCGAGGTCATAACTTATATCAACCAAGTTAGGGTCGACAGAAGTATGCCTCGAGGTCGGGATCCGGACTTCGACCGACAAGATTGCTTCACAATCATAGACCAAAGAGAAAGGGGTTTTTCCTGTGGACGTGCGAGGCGTCGTACGATTCGCCCACAGGACTGAAGGGAGTTCTTCGACCCACTTTCCTTTTGCAACTTTAACCTTTTCTTGATCGAAGCGATAATGGTTTTATTACTCGACTCTGCAAGTCCATTCGCCTGAGGATACCTTAGTGTCGAGGTCGTCAGCTTGATATTGCGGTCTTCACAGAACTGTCGAGTCCTGTTGCTTATGAACCTGGATCCATTGTCGCAGACAATTTCGGATGGAATCCCGAACCTGCATATGATGTTAGTCTGGATAAAAGAGACGACCTCCTTGTCCCAGACTTGGGAAAAGGCAGTTGCTTCTATCCACTTAGAAAAATAATCTGTAAGTACGAGAAGAAATACCTTTTGCCCGGGGGCAGGTGGTAACTTGCCGACAATATCCATTCCCCATCTCATGAAGGGCCATGGGATTAGTGTCATGTGCAAAGGTTCAGAAGGTTTGTGGGACATACCTGAATGTCGTTGACAAGGATCACAGTTCTGGACATACCTGATGGCATCTTGTCGTAGTGTTGGCCAAAAGTAGCCTTGTCGAGAGATACGATTGGCCAGACTGCGACCTCCTGAGAGGTTGCCACATTCCCCATCATGCATTTCTTAAAGGATTCTTTGAACTTGACTTTTGCTGATAACACATCTCAGATTCAATCCTGTCGATGATCGTCGATAGAGTCTATCTCCGATCACGACATACTTGGATGCCTTGAACCTGATCTTCCGAGCTTCCATCTTGTCTTCTGGGAGTTCGTCGTGCATAAGGAAATTTCTGATGTCGCACGACCAATCATCTTCTTGGTCTTCAATCTGGACGACGTCGACATCTTCGATGGATGGTGTCGCTAGGTGGATCATAGGAATGTTGTCGAATAAAGGTTTACTGAGTGCAGGCCCAAGGTTTGCTAAAGCGTCGGCATGAGTATTTTGGTCCCTTGGAATCTATTCGATTGAAAATGATTTAAAAATTTCTGATTTTGCTTTTGCTACCTTTAGGTACGCTGTCATCTTTGAATCTTTGGCCGCGAATTCTCCATTCATCTGGTTTACGACTAGGAGAGAATCGCTTTTGACATGTAGTGCAGTTGCCCCCAAGTCGTGGGCCATACTCATTCCCACGATCAGGGCTTCATACTCGGCTTCATTGTTGGTGGTTTTAAAGTCGCATCGTACGGAGTACACCATCTTCCCCCCTGTGGCTATTTTAAGACGACGCCTAGTCCCGAACCTCTAATGTTGGATGACCCATCGACATGTAGGGTCTAGGGTACATCGTCGTGGGTCGCCACAGTGAGCACTTCGAGCTCTGTTTCTTTTTCTAGCTCAGGACTGAAATCAGCGATGAAATCTGCCAGAGCTTGCGATTTGATCGCTGTCCTGGGTTTGAAGTCGATGTCGTAACTACTGAGATATATGCTCCATTTTGCCAAACGACCTGTCAACTCAGGTTTCCTCAAGACAGACTTAAGAGGAAAGTTAGTCACGGCAGTAATAGGGTGTGATTCGAAATAATGTCGCAATTTCTTTACAGCTGTTAATGCCAAAAATCGCACCAAAGGGACAACTTAAGGTCGATGTGGACTTAATCAACTAAAGAAAGGATCTTTCTACGAGACGTGCGATGAGGGAAAAAATAAACGAGACAAGGGATTTGATGACGCAGGAAAACCTCAATCGAGGAAAAAACCTGCGGACGGCAAGGGATGTCGTTGCTGCACTATGGTCGCCAATCAGGGGCGACGTCCTTGGTACTGGCGTCGGTCGTACGATGATTACAATACAAATGAAGGAAATGCTTCGAAATGTAAAGTACAAGTGCTTAAATGTGAAAACAGGTGTTTGTCGTGTGTGAATATAAAGTGTGAATTTCTGGTTGAGGACTGTTGTCGTGCGTCGAGAGCGATACTTGAGCTTTCCTTCGAGTGTTCTTGAGTTTGCTGTATGATTTTGGCTTTCAGTACTTAATCTTCAGAGTTTGAATGTTCTTTGCTATGAGTTGGGATGATTTTCTTTGCTGTGTAGTGATGTTCGCTGGAGTGTATTCGATGTTAACCGATGTCCTTTGAAATGAAGCTTTAGCTTGTCTTTTATAGTCTTCGCGTCATTAATTAGTTCCATTAATGATTTGATCAACGGCTGGAAACGATCGCCGGAGTGATTATCCATAATGCTCTTCGTCCGTTACGGCTGCTTGCTGTTAATGGCTTTGACTCCTGCATTAAATACTTAACAAACGTAACAGACAAGGTTAACGTTAGCTTTGGTCGAAGGTGCAATGATCTTACGCGATGGTCGTACGGGACGGGCGATGCTATGGTCGAGCGTCATGGGAGACGTACGACTTACCTTTTACGACGAACGACGGATGTTTTCTGGGTTCTTGTCGAGATGTTATCTTAATACAAGATTTGGATTATAACGTGCGTCTTACCTGCTCTGGTCGTGATCGTACGACGTGATTTTTTGCCCAAACAGTTTGTCCCCAAAATTTGAAAATTGAATGTCAAATTTAAGTTTTAAATTTTGCCTGTCGAACGCTTAGGCTCGTGATCTGGGTTGAGGGACTTACCTGGTTGTCATGGAACTAGACCAGTCTGCTTCTAACTGAATGAGAAGTCGGAAGAGGAACGAGGTCGTGACGTCATGCTGACATACGATCGTGCTTACCAGCTGAATGTCGACGGAGCCCAGAGGTGCTATTAGAAATGAAAAAGATTTTGACGACTTTGGAAGTCTAGCGAGGATTCTCATGTGTATTACCATAAGCAAGGTTGGCGAGGTTCGACCGGAGATGTATCCTGATGGATATGCCGTGATATATGAGTACCTGTTTAAGATGGGCTTCCACTGGCCGTATTCGCCTTTGGTCGAAGTGTTCATGCGTGAATTCGATCTTTCACCGAGGCAACCGATGCCCCAGTTCTGGCTAGTTATCCTGATCATCGAGCGACTTACCTCGCACTTAGTTTTGAACACTGCTGTCGATGATCGCAAATGGAAGACGAGGTATGTGCTGGATACGGACGATGATTGGATTGGATCTGTTGACACTGCACAACTGGCGACGATGTCTCATATTGCGCAACCAGCGACGAGGTCTCATACTGCGCAACTGGCGACGATGTTTCACACTGCGCAACTGGCGACGGTGTTTCATACTGCGCAACTGGCGACGATGTTCTCTACATCCTCGTCGATCCTTTCGTCAGTCGCCAGGGGCAAGGGTGTAAAGACGGGAGAGAATGAGGGAGAGTTTATGGCGACGAACAACTTTGCGTTGTCATCAACCCTCCTGATTGACTATGTCCTCGTCAGGGCAGAGTCACTTCCGCATCTGGGGAAATATCAGCTCTTATCTTTCAGGGAGCGTTTTCGAAGAATCTCTGTTGAAGAGATTGGACTGTGTTTAGCCGAACTGGCGTTCTTTGTAAGTTTTTCTTTTAAAACTTGTGTTATCGAAGTTCTTTCGCTGAGCATTTAGTATGTTTCTTTTGTAATTTGCAGATGCTTCTGTTTCCTCTTATTGAATATGTGAAGGTAGAGGAAATGCTGGAGTGGAGGTCGATCGTTGAGAAGGATATATTCCTTCCTCCAACCTTAACGTTAATCTTTAGAGCCATATTCTCAGAATGTTGAGGCGTAAGGAGTTGGAAGACCACTCCTAATACATCAGTTCTTCGGGATTGGCAGAACTTGCCATCGACGCTTTTCTCTAGGTTTAGGAAATGCTATGTCTTTTCATGTCTCGACCGTTGGTGGTCGAACCATTTTAACTTTGTATACTCGACCGTCGGTAGTCGAGTTCTTTTGAATATAACCGACAGTTTTGTAAATGAAACTTTGAACTTTTGTTTGAACTTGCGTTTTATATATTTGGTAAACAAATACCATATCAATTATGAAATTGAATCTGGGATTCATGCGACTAATGCATTCATTGTAACACAATAACTGGTACGTAAGCCATAAGACTTTTAAATCGTGTGTATAAACATAAGCACATGCGACTAAAGCATACATTCGGAGAATGAAATTTTTCCATGTTAAGAGGCTTAGATCATGAGATCGTTAGACCTCACAATCGTACGACTAAGTCGTGTGATTAATTTGAATCGTATGTCCCTGTAAAGGATGATTAAATCATAGATTTGGTCGTTTATATCGTGCGACCTTATGAATTTAAAGTCATATTGTAGACTTAATGACTACTGTCGTGCGATTCTGCGATAATCTGTCGTGCGATTCTGCGATAAAACGATGTTGGGGGTTGGTCGTTGGCTAGCCAACGACCCTCCGATGCTTAAGTCGGTAAACGTTTTGTGAGAAAAAATCGTATGAAAAAGAGTTAGAGAACGTACCATTTCAGACTCTCTCTATTTGCCCCCTGTCGTTGATTACCGTATCCTTTTCGGGAGGGAAAGATAGGTTTTAAATGTTAGAATGACACGGGGAAATATTGTCCTGCGGCCGACTATGTTGTCGTACGACGAGGCACCATAGTAGATTTATCCCCGTGGAAAAGATATTAATTTAGGGATAAAAGAACGAACCTGTCGAGAGCCTGATCTTGTGACTTTGGTTTATTTTCACGGCTTCAAGGTAGACTTGTAGCACTCACGAGCGACTTTTGGCTCACTCTTAATCTCCTGGATTCCCCATGGCGTAGGGAATTTCAACATTTGATGATACGTCGAGGGAACGGCTTTCATATCATGGATCCATGGTCGTCCTAAGATGATGTTATAGGCTGACGCACAATCGATGACACCGAACTTGGTCTGCTTGTTGACTCCTCCGGCGTAGACGGGCAAGATTATCTCTCCGAAGGTGCTCGTCGCTTCTCCATTGAAACCGACCAAAGTCGTCGAACATCGGGTGATTTTCGAGCGATCGATTCCCATGGCTTTGATGGTGTTGAGAAAAATAACATTTGCTGAGCTTCCCCCGTCGATCAAGACTCGACGCGTTAGACAGTTACCGACCGTGATCTGAATGATCAACCCGTCGTAATGCTTCTGATACGAGTCGCCAAGGTCGACGTGGTCGAACACAATCTTCATGGCTTCTAGCTCCAAATCTCCTTTGGGTCTAGATGAGCGAGGAATAGGCCGATCGTCGGGTGCCTGACTGGCATGACGCTTGGCCGCTGAATACGTCAGACTGCACACATCTGAACCACCTGTAATGCAATTGACGACCTTCGCATGCTCGGGGGTCGTCGGTCGATGGCCATTAACTGGAACAGCGACATCGTCGGTGATGTCCTTGAGATTTCCTTTCGGGAAATGATATGCTAGTTCCTTCTTCAATGTGATACAGTCGTCTGTCGCATGACCATGATCGGTATGGAAGTCGCACCACTTTGATTTGTCTTTCTTAGCATCGTCCAGCTCGGACTTCTTTGGCCATCGAATGGTAGCTTGGGAACTTTTCAGAGCTTCGACTAGGTCCTTTGCAGATCCTTTGAATCCGTAAGAGGATATCTTGGGGTACTGAGTGAGCTTAGCCGCGGTCTTGGCCTCTGCTTTCGTCTTGAAACGAACATTTGAAATTTGGCGCGCTGGCTCTACTCTAGAAACAGCCTTTGTCTTGAACTCTGGCTTTCTGACGCCTAACGGCTTCTTGTCGTCAGTATGCTTGCGACGAAAGGCTGCATCGTCTTCGACCCTCATATATGCTAAGGTCCGAGCTCGGACGTCTTCGAAACTCTCCGGGGGATATTTGGTCAGGTCGGTGTATAAACCCGAATTATCGTCCAGACCACGCTTATAGGCTTCGATTGCGGTTTTTACGTCGCAATTGCGAATGCTGATCATTTCGGCATTGAATCTAATAAAATAACTTCGAATAGACTCATTAGCTTTCTGCACGACGTAATATAGGTTGCTATTCTGCTTCTCCATCTTACGACTGCTGGCGAATTGCTGGGAGAATTGATTAACCAACTCAGCAAACGACCCGATGGATTTGGGTTTGAGATTGATCAACCATTAGAGAGCCGGACCAGTGAGAGTTGCTCCAAAACTCTTACACATGCATACTTCCTGGTACATAAATGGGATCGAGATCGTCCATATGAGCTGCTTATATTGCGCGACGTGCTCAGTTGGATCGGTCACACCCGAATACTTGGGAGTGAAGGCAGGAATGTTATACTTCTTTGGGATTTTGATGGTGGCGATCTCGTCGATGAAGGGTGACGCCTGATACCCCGAGCTAGGCTCGACGTCGACAGGCACGGCTGTCCCAGGCAACTTGGCGAGCAAGGACAGGACGCGCTCATTTTGGTCTTCTAACATCTTCAAACGCTGAGCGACGGGATCGTTAAGATCGGGATTTGCCCCTGTCGAGAGATTGTCCCCTGGGCTAGTGCCATTACCATGCGACGAACCATTGTTGTCCCCGTTGAACGGGACGAAATATGGCTGCGACCCATAGTGGAATTGCTGCGGTCCATTTTGAAACGGCTGCGATCCTTGCTGGAAAGGTTGCGATCCACCTTGAGGTCCATTTTGAAATGGCTGCTGAAATGGTTGCGACCCTTGCTGGAAAGGCTGCAACCCTTGTAATGGCTGAGACCCATTATTCATGGGTGGTGGCCTTATGTGCTGAGGAGGAACTGTCCCAAACTGAGGATTTGAGTTGGACGGCCCTGGCTGTTGATTCTGCGTGAACGGGTCTGGATGCTGATTCTGCGCGGATGAACCTGGATTCGGGACAAATGATCTAGGGCCATTCTGGTCGAACGGTCTTGGAATTGGGTTTTGCACGAACGACCTAGGACCATTTTGAGGCCCAAGAGGATTTCTTAACCGCGCGATCTCCTCAGCTGCTCTGCGATTCTGCTCTACCATTGCATTGAGCTGATTCTTGGCGACTTCGAGCTCCTGATACATCTGAGCAACAGCTTGCTGCGGATTTCCAGAGGCTGCCATTTTCCTGCGGCCGACTATGTTGTCGTGCGACGAGGCACCATAGTAGATTTATCCCTGTGGAAAAGATATTAATTTAGGGATAAAAGAAACAAACCTGTCGAGAGCCTGATCTTGTGACTTTGGTTTATTTTCACGGCTTCAAGGTAGACTTGTAGCACTCACGAGCGACTTTTGGCTCACTCTTAATCTCCTGGATTCCCCATGGCGTAGGGAATTTCAACATTTGATGATACGTCGAGGGAACGACTTTCATATCATGGATCCATGGTCGTCCTAAGATGATGTTATAGGCTGACGCACAATCGATGACACCGAACTTGGTCTGCTTGTTGACTCCTCCGGCGTAGACGGGCAAGATTATCTCTCCGAAGGTGCTCGTCGCTTCTCCATTGAAACCGACCAAAGTCGTCGAACATCGGGTGATTTTCGAGCGATCGATTCCCATGGCTTTGATGGTGTTGAGAAAAATAACATTTGCTGAGCTTCCCCCGTCGATCAAGACTCGACGCTTTAGACAGTTACCGACCGTGATCTGAATGATCAACCCGTCGTAATGCTTCTGATACGAGTCGCCAAGGTCGACGTGGTCGAACACAATCTTCATGGCTTCTAGCTCCAAATCTCCTTTGGGTCTAGACGAGCGAGGAATAGGCCGATCGTCGGGTGCCTGACTGGCATGACGCTTGGCCGCTGAATACGTCAGACTGCACACATCTGAACCACCTGTAATGCAATTGACGACCTTCACATTGTCGGGGGTCGTCGGTCGATGGCCATTAACTGGAACAGCGACATCGTCGGTGATGTCCTTGATATTTCCTTTCGGGAAATGATATGCTAGTTCCTTCTTCAATGCGATACAGTCGTCTGTCGCATGACCATGATTGGTATGGAAGTCGCACCACTTTGATTTGTCTTTCTTAGCATCGTCCAGCTCAGACTTCTTTGGCCATCGAATGGTAGCTTGGGAACTTTTCAGAGCTTCGACTAGGTCCTTTGCAGACCCTTTGAATCTGTAAGAGGATATCTTGGGGTACTGAGTGAGCTTAGCCGCGGTCTTGGCCTCTGCTTTCGTCTTGAAACGAACATTTGAAATTTGGCGCGCTGGCTCTACTCTAGAAACAGCCTTTGTCTTGAACTCTGGCTTTCTGACGCCTAACGGCTTCTTGTCGTCAGTATGCTTGCGACGAAAGGCTGCATCGTCTTCGACCCTCATATATGCTAAGGTCCGAGCTCGGACGTCTTCGAAATTCTCCGGGGGATATTTGGTCAGGTCGGTGTATAAACCCGAATTATCGTCCATACCACGCTTATAGGCTTCGATTGCGGTTTTTACGTCGCAATTGCGAATGCTGATCATTTCGGCATTGAATCTATTAAAATAACTTCGAATAGACTCATTAGCTTTCTGCACGACTTAATATAGGTCGCTAGTCTGCTTCTCCATCTTACGACTGCTGGCGAATTGCTGGGAGAATTGATTAACCAACTCAGCAAACGACCCGATGGATTTGGGTTTGAGATTGATCAACCATTAGAGAGCCGGACCAGTGAGAGTTGCTCCAAAACTCTTACACATGCATACTTCCTGGTACATAAATGGGATCGAGATCGTCCATATGAGCTGCTTATATTGCGCGACGTGCTCAGTTGGATCGGTCACACCCGAATACTTGGGAGTGAAGGCATGAATGTTATACTTCTTTGGGATTTCGATGGTGGCGATCTCGTCGATGAAGGGTGACGCCTGATACCCCGAGAGAGGCTCGACGTCGACAGGCACGGCTGTCCCAGGCAACTTGGCGAGCAAGGACAGGACGCGCTCATTTTGGTCTTCTAACATCTTCAAACGCTGAGCGACGGGATCGTTAAGATCGGGATTTTCCCCTGTCGAGGGATTGTCCCCTGGGCTAGTGCCATTACCATGCGACGAACCATTGTTGTCCCCGTTGAACGGGACGAAATATGGCTGCGACCCATAGTGGAATTGCTGCGGTCCATTTTGAAACGGCTGCGATCCTTGCTGGAAAGGTTGCGATCCACCTTGAGGTCCATTTTGAAATGGCTGCTGAAATGGTTGCGACCCTTGCTGGAAAGGCTGCAACCCTTGTAATGGCTGAGACCCATTATTCATGGGTGGTGGCCTTATGTGCTGAAGAGAAACTGTCCCAAACTGAGGATTTGAGTTGGACGGCCCTGGCTGTTGATTCTGCGTGAACGGGCCTGGATGCTGATTCTGCGCGGATGAACCTGGATTCGGGACAAATGATCTAGGGCCATTCTGGTCGAACGGTCTTGGAATTGGGTTTTGCACGAACGGCCTAGGACCATTTTGAGGCCCAAGAGGATTTCTTAACCGCGCGATCTCCTCAGCTGCTCTGCGATTCTGCTCTACCATTGCATTGAGCTGATTCCTGGCGACTTCGAGCTCCTGATACATCTGAGCAACAGCTTGCTGCGGATTTCCAGAGGCTGCCATTTTCCTGCAACAGAAAATAGAAGAAACTCCAATAAACTATTAGTAGGTTGCACGTTCGTCGAGGATTTTCTCTAGATGAGGTCCCACGGATGGCGCCAAACTGTTAATGCCAAAAATCGCACCAAAGGGACAACTTAAGGTCGATGTGGACTTAATCAACTAAAGAAAGGATCTTTCGACGAGACGTGCGATGAGGGAAAAATAAACGAGACAAGGGATTTGATGACGCAGGAAAAACCTCAATCGAGGAAAAAACCTGCGGATGACAAGGGATGTCATCGCTGCACTATGGTCGCCAATCAGGGGCGACGTCCTTGGTACTGGCGTCGGTCGTACGATGATTACAATACAAATGAAGGAAATGCTTCGAAATGTAAAGTACAAGTGCTTAAATGTGAAAACAGGTGTTTGTCGTGTGTGAATACAAAGTGTGAATTTCTGGTTGAGGACTGTTGTCGTGCATCGAGAGCGATACTTGAGCTTGCCTTCGAGTGTTCTTGAGTTTGCTGTAAGATTCTGGCTTTCAGTACTTAATCTTCAGAGTTTGAATCTTGTTTTCTATGAGTTGGGATGATTTTCTCTGCTGTGTAGTGATGTTCGCTGGAGTGTATTCGATGTTAACCGATGTCCTTTGAAATGAAGCTTTAGCTTGTCTTTTATAGTCTTCGCGTCATTAATTAGTTCCATTAATGATTTGATCAACGGCTGGAAACGGTCGCCGGAGTGATTATCCATAATGCTCTTCGTCCGTTACGGCTGCTTGCTGTTAATGGCTTTGACTCCTGCATTAAATACTTAACAAACGTAACAGACAAGGTTAACGTTAGCTTTGGTCGAAGGTGCAATGATCTTATGCGATGGTCGTACGGGACGGGCGATGCTATGGTCGAGCGTCATGGGAGACGTACGACTTACCTTTTACGACGGACGACGGATATTTTCTGGGTTCTTGTCGAGACCTTATCTTAATACAAGATTTGGATTATAACGTGCGTCTTACCTGCTCTGGTCGTGGTCGTACGACGTGATTTTTTGCCCAAACAACAGCTGTAACTAGCGACAAAAGTAATTTTTCCATAGAGGAATACCTGGTTTCGGCCTCCAAAAGGGATTTACTTACATAATAGATCGGCAGTTGCTGCTTTTCGTCTTCTCGTGTCAGGACGACACTTACTGCATTGGGACTGACAGCCAAATATAGCTGCAAGACCTCATTATTGTGAGGTTTTGACAGCAGCTATGGCGACGTCGTGTACTCTTTCAGTTTTTGCAGTGCTTGCTTGTTAATGCCAAAAATCGCACCAAAGGGACAACTTAAGGTCGATGTGGACTCTAACAACTAAAGAAAGGAATCTTTCGACAAAGGCGTGCGACAAAGACAAAAATGTAAATGAGACAAGGGATTTGATGACGCAGGAAAAACCTCAACGAGGAAAAAACCTGCGGACGACAGTGGATGTCGTCGCTGCACTATGGTCGCCAATCAGGGGCGATATCCTTGGTGTTCCGGGTGTCGATCGTACAGAGATTACAATACAAATGAAGGAAAGACTTCGAAATGTAAAGTACAAGTGTTTGGAATGTAAAAACAGTGTGTGTCGTGTGTGAAAACTATGTATAAACTGTCGGTCGAGAGCGAGAGTCTTGCGTCGAGAGTGATCTTCTATGAATGATCTCTTTGCTTCGAATGAATATTCTTCGAGTGTTGGTGTTTGCTTCTGTTGTTCGATGCTTTTGTTCTATCTCTCTCTGTGTTATTCGGTGTTGATCAGGTGTCTTGAACTGATGATTGAGCTGGGATTTTATAGTCTTCGGATGACTTTAATTGAATCTTTAAGTGCCTTGAAGATGGTTTGTAACGGTCGTTGTCTTCAATGTGAGTTTAGATGCTCATAACTGATTTCGTCGGTTATAGCCGTTTGTCCATAAATGACTTTGACTCCTGCATTAAACACTTAAACAAATATAACAGTTGTATAACGCGTTAGTCGGTCGAGGTCGTATGGTTTTATGCGACGGTCGTGCGGAACGGGCGACGTCGAGGTCGAGTGTCGTGAGGAACTCTCGACTTACCTTTTAGGAGGGACGATGGAGGTTCTATGGGCCTTCGTCGGGACCTTATCTTAATACAAGGTATAACTCATGACATGCGTCTTACCTTCTTTGGTCGCGGTCGAGACCTGTGAAATTTTGCCTAAACAGTTTGCCCCCAAAATTTGAAAGTAGGATGGCAAATTCGAATTTTAAATTTTGCTCGTCGGGTGTTCAAGGTTCTGCGTTAAAAATATTTTGGTTGTTTCGGAACCGAATTGGTTTAATTCTAACCGAACGAGAAGTCGAAGAGAAAACGAGGTCGTGACGTCATACTGATGCACGATTGTGCTTACCAGCTGTTATTTTAGAAATGTCGACGGAGCCCAGAGGTACTATTAGAAATGAAGACGATCTAGATGACTTCAGAAGTATATCGAAAATTTCCATGGGGATTACTGTAAGTAAGGTTGGCGGGGTTCGACCGGAGATGTGTCCCGAGGGGTATGTCGCGATATACGAGTACCTGTTTAAGATGGGCTTCCACTGATCGTATTTGCCTCTGGCCAAGGCATTTCTGTGTGAGTTTGACCTGTCGCCAGGGCAACTGATGCCCCAGTTTTGGCGAGTCATTCTAGTCACCGAGCGACTTACTTCGCACTGGGAGTGGCGTATAAAGTCACGAGCGATCAATATCGTCGTTATAGTTTACTTTCAAGGCTTAAAGGTGATCGTACCTTAGTTTTGAACACTGCTGTCAATGATCGCAAATGGAGGACGAGGTATGTACTTGTGCGGGAGGCGATGCTGGATATGGACAGTGATTGGATTAGATCCGTAGATACTGCACAACTGGCGACGATGTCTCATACTGCGCAACTGGCGACGATGTCTCATACTGCGCAACCGGCGACGATGTCTCATACTGCGCTACTGGCGACGATGTCTCATACTGCGCAACCGGCGACGATGTCTCATACTGCACAACCGGCGACGATGTCTTCTATATCCTCGTCGACCCTTTCGTTAGCCGCCAGGGGCAAGGGTGTAAAGACGGGAGAAGATGAGGAGGAAGTCATGATGATCAACTTTACGTTGTCGACGATCCTCCTGACTGGGGAAATATCAGCCCTTATCTTTCAAGGAGCGTTTTCAAGGGACCTCTATCGAAGAGATGGGATCGCGAGGAAGAGGAGGAAGGTCTCCAGGGTGAGGCGTCAAGCAGGGACATGACCGACGATCCCCCTTTGCCTTAGGAAATGTCTTTGTCATTTGTCGTTTCTTTTGCTGCTCGACTGTCAGTGGTCGAGTTATTTTGAATGTAAATGACAAACTATTCAGGGAATGAAATTTAAATTTCTGTCGTACTCGTGTTTTGTATATTCAGTAAGTAAATAACATGTCAATTATGAAATTTACTGAGTATAATATAATAGAAATCATGCGACTTAGGCATCTATTGCAACGCAATAGCTTAGAATGTAAGACATAGCGTTTGTAAATCGTGTAAACAAACATAGGAATGTGCGACCAAAGCATACATTCAGAGTAATAAAATTTTCTAAGTTTAAGAAACTTAGAAAAAAGTCGCGTAGACTTTGCGATCATATGACTAAGTTGTGCGACGAGCTTGAATCGTGTGTCCCTGTATAGGATGATCAAGTCATATAGACTTGGTCGTTTATGTCGTGCGACCTGGCGAAACTAGAGTCGTTTGATTATTGTCGTGCGATTCTGCGGAATAAACAATGTCAGAGGTTGGTCGTTAGCTAACCAACGACCCTCCGATGCTTAAGTCAGTAATCGTCGTCTTGAAAAAATCGTATGAAAGAAGAAAAAGAAATTAGGAAACATATCTTCTTAGATTCCTCTTTAATTAACGGAGTATTTGCCCCCCATCATTTAATATCCTATTTTTCTAGGAGAGGATAGATTTTAAATGACGGATCGACACAGAGATCTTGGGAAATGCCATCTAGGTGTGCATTGACTGCCGTGCCGCATCTGCTAAGCGATTTACTTTCGCGGTTTCAGAGTTGATTTATAGCAGTCACGAGCGACTTTCGGCTCACTTTTGATTTCCTGGATGCCCCACGGCGTAGGGAACTTCAGGGTCTGATGATATGTCGAGGGAACGACTTTCATTTCGTGGATCCATGGTCAACCTAGAATGATGTTATAGGCCGACGCACAGTCGATGACGCTGAACTTGGTCTGCTTGTTGATTCCTCCGACGTAGACTGGCACGATGATATCTCCATAAGTACTCGTCGCTTCTCCATTGAAACCGACCAAAGTTGTCGAACGTCGGGTGATTTCCGAGCGATCGATTCCCATGGCCTTCATGGTGTCAAGGAAGATGACGTTTGCTGAACTGCCCCCGTCGACCAAGACTCGACGAGTTAGACAGTTACCAACCGTGAGTTGAATGATCAACCCGTCGTGATGCTTCTGATACAAGTCACCGAGGTCGACTTGGTCGAATACGATCTTCATAGCTTCCAACTCCAAATCTCCTATGGGCCTTGATGAACGCGGAAATAGGCCGATCGTCTGGTGCCTGATTGGCGTGACGTTTGGCTGCAGAATACGTTAGACCGCATACGTCGAAACCACCAGTGATACAATTGATGACTTTCGCATGCTCGGGGGTTGACGGTCGAACATCGTTAGCTGGGGTAACGACGTCGTCGATGATGTCTTTGAGATTGACCTTTGGGACGTGATACGCCAGCTCCTTTTTGAGAGCTATGCAATCATCTGTCGCATGACCATGGTCGACATGGAAGTCGCACCATTTAGATTTATCTTTCTTAGCATCGTCCTGACCGGACTTCGTTGGCCATCGAATAGTCGCCTGGGCGGTATTCAGAGCTTCGACCAAATCTTTAGTGGACCCTTTGAATTCGTAAGAGGATACCTTGGGGTATTGAGGAAATTTGGTCGCGGTCTTAGCCTCTACTTTTGTCTTGAATCGGACGTTCGAGATCTGGCGGGCGGGCTCTATTTTGGAAATCGCTTTCGTCTTGAACTCTAGCTTCTTTACGCCTAACGACCTCTTGTCGTCGGTATGCTTGCGACGAAAGGCAGCGTCGTCCTCTACTCTCATATATGCTAAGGTTCGAGCTCAGACGTCTTCAAAATTCTCCGGGGGATACTTAGTCAGGTCAGTGTATAAACCTAAACTGTCGTCCAGAACTCGCTTATAGGCTTCGATCGCGATCTTGATGTCACAATTGCGAATGCTGATCATCTTTGCATTGAATCGATTGAAATAACTGCGGATAGACTCATTGGTCTTCTGCACGACGTAATATAAGTCACTGGTCTGCTTCTCCATCTTGCGACTGCTGGCGAATTGCTGGGAGAATTGATTGACTAATTCAGCGAACGACCTGATGGACTTGGGTTTGAGATTGATTAGCCATTGGAGAACAGGTTCAGTGAGAGTTGCACCGAAGCTTTTGCATATACAGACTTCCTGATACATGCGTGGGATTGAGATCGTCCACATGATCTGCTTATACTGTGCGATGTGCTCTGTCGGATCGGTCACTCCCGAGTACTTGGGCGTGAAGGCGGGGACATTGTACTTTTTCGGGACCTCGACAGTCGCGATCTCATCGATGAATGGTGACGCCTGAAATCCTGATCGGGGCTCGACGTCGACGGGCACGGCTGCCCCAGGCAGCTTGGCGAGCAAAGATAGGACGCACTCGTTCTGATCTTCTAGCATTTTCAATCGCTGGACGACGGGGTCATTGGGGTTGAGATTTGCCCCTGCTTGCGGATTGATTCCTGGGCTGGTGCCATTGACATGCGACGAGCCATTGGCATCTCCATTGAAAGGAACAAAATACGGTTGCGACCCGTTCTGAAATGGCTGCAACCCATTCTGAAATGGCTGCGATCCATTCTGCATGGGTGGTGGCCTTATATGCTGAGGAGGGACCGTCCCGAACTGGGGATTTGGATTGAACGATCCCGGCTGCTGGTTTTGAATGGTTGGACCTGGATGCTGATTCTGAGCGAACGGACCTGATCCTGGACCTGGATTATGCGCGAATGGTCGAGGACCATTCTGACCGAACGATCCTTGGCCTGGATTCTGAACGAATGGCCTAGGACCACTCTGAGGTCCAAAGGGATTCCTTAACCGTGCGATCTCTTCAGCTGCTCTACGGCTTTGCTCTGCCATGGCGTTGATTTGATTTCGGGCGACTTCAAGCTCCTGGTACATCTGAACAATGACATGCTGCTGATCTCCAGGGGCTGCCATTTTCCTGCAACAGAGAACAAAGAAAACTCCAAGAAACCGTTAGCAAGACGCACGTTTGTCGAAGATTTTCTCTAGATGGGGTCCCACGGATGGCGCCAAACTGTTAATGCCAAAAATCGCACCAAAGGGACAACTTAAGGTCGATGTGGACTCTAACAACTAAAGAAAGGAATCTTTCGACAAAGGCGTGCGACAAAGACAAAAATGTAAATTAGACAAGGGATTTGATGACGCAGGAAAAACCTCAACGAGGAAAAAACCTGCGGACGACAGTGGATGTCGTCGCTGCACTATGGTCGCCAATCAGGGGCGATATCCCTGGTGTTCCGGGTGTCGATCGTACAGAGATTACAATACAAATGAAGGAAAGACTTCGAAATGTAAAGTACAAGTGTTTGGAATGTAAAAACAGTGTGCGTCGTGTGTGGAAACTATGTATAAACTGTTGGTCGAGAGCGAGAGTCTTGCGTCGAGAGTGATCTTCTATGAATGATCTCTTTGCTTCGAATGAATATTCTTCGAGTGTTGGTGTTTGCTTCTGTTGTTCGATGCTTTTGTTCTATCTCTCTCTGTGTTATTCGGTGTTGATCAGGTGTCTTGAACTGATGATTGAGCTGGAATTTTATAGTCTTCGGATGACTTTAATTGAATCTTTAAGTGCCTTGAAGATGGTTTGTAACGGTCGTCGTCTTCAATGTGAGTTTAGATGCTCATAACTGATTTCGTCGGTTATAGCCGTTTGTCCATAAATGACTTTGATTCCTACATTAAACACTTAAACAAATATAACAGTTGTATAACGCGTTAGTCGGTCGAGGTCGTATGGTTTTATGCGACGGTCGTGCGGAACAGGCGACGTCGAGGTCGAGTGTCGTGAGGAACTCTCGACTTACCTTTTAGGAGGGACAATGGAGGTTCTGTGGGCCTTCGTCGGGACCTTATATTAATACAAGGTATAACTCATGACATGCGACTTACCTTCTTTGGTCGCGGTCGAGACCTGTGAAATTTTGCCCAAACATTGCTCATGATCGTCGGTCCACTTGAAGCCTTTATTTTTCCGGAGGACGTTGTAGAATAGATGGCATCTATCCGATGATCGAGAGATAAATCTATTCAGGGCTTCCAGTCGACCAGTGAGCCTTTGGACTTCTTTAAAATTCCTTGGGGATTTGATCTCGATAATGGCCTTGATCTGATCTGGATTGGCTTCAATTCCCCGTCGAATGACCATATAACCTAGGAACTTTCTGGCGCTGACGCCAAAAGAGTACTTCGTCTGATTTAGCTTCATGCTATAATTTCTGAGGATGTCGAACGACTGCCTTAAGTGCTCGATGTGGTCGGCTGCTTGCTTCGACTTGACGAGCATGTCGTCAATGTACACCTCCATCGTGTCGCCAAGATGATTTTTGAACATCTTGTTCACCAGACGTTGGTAGGTAGAACCTGCATTTTTTAAACCAAAGGGCATAACCTTATAACAATAAATACCTCGATCCGTCATAAAGGCGGTTTTTTCTTGGTCCTTGACATGCATAAGGATCTGATTGTATCTGGAATAAGCATCCATGAACGTCAATAGTTCATGTCCTGTTGTTGCATCGACCAAGGCGTCGGTATGTGGCAGTGGAAAAGGATATTTTGGACAAGCTTTGTTGAGATCTGTGAAGTCGATACATACCCTCCATTTGCCATTCTTCTTTTGCATGACCACGACATTTGCAAGCCAGTCGGGGTACTTTACTTATCGAATCTTCCCTGTCTTGAGGAGGTTGTCGACCTCGTCATTAATCACCTTATTCCGTTCAGGAGCAAATTTTCGTCGCTTCTGTTTGACAGGTTTGAATGACGCGTCGACGTTGAGCTTGTGAGAAATAACGTCAGAATCTATGCCAACCATGTCTTCATGCGACCAGGCAAAGCAGTCGGCATGTTCCTGCAAAAAAGATATTAGTTTTTCCTTAAGGCAAGGATCGAGGGATTAACCTATAAAGATGACCTGGTCAGGCTTGCTCTGGTCCAGGACGACTTCCTCCAGGCGATAGTCGTCGGCTGTCCCAGGAGCATCCTGGACCTGTAATTGCTAGATGGCCCGCTTTTGCGGTTTCAGGGTCGTCTTGTAACAGTCACGGGCGACTTTCGGCTCGCTTTTGATCTCCTGGACTCCCCATGAAGTAGGGAATTTCATGGTCTGATGATATGTCGAAGGAACGGCTTTCATGTCATGGATCCACGGTCGACCTAAGATGATGTTATAGGCCGAAGAACAATCGATGACGTTGAACTTTGTTGGCTTGTTGATCCCTTGGGCGTAGACAGGCAGGGTAATTTCTCCGAAGGTACTCGTCGTGTCTCCATTGAAACCTACCAAGGTTGTCGAGCGTCGGGTAATTTCCGATCGATCGATTCCCATGGCTTTGATGGTATCAAGGAAGATGACGTTCGCTGAGCTGCCCCCGTCGACCAAGACTCGTTGGGTCAGGCAATTACCAATCGTGGATTGAATGATCAACACGTCATGGTGCTTTTGATGCGAGTCGCCGAGGTCATCCTGGTCGAAGGTAATCTTCATGGCTTCTAACTCCAGATCTCCTTTGGGTCTTGATGAGCAAGGAACAGGTCAGTCGTCAGGTGCTTAACTGGCGTGACGTTTGGTCGTGGAATACGTCAGACCGCAGACGTCTGACCCACCAGTTATGCAATTGACGACCTTTGCAGGGTCGGGAGATGGCGGTCGAACGTCGTTGACTGGGGTAACGACGTTGTCGATGATGTACTTGAGATTGCCCTTCGGGACGTGGTATATTAGCTCTTTTTAAGGGCTATGCAATCGTCCGTCATATGACCATGATAGACGTGGAAGTCGCACCACTTCGATTTGTCTTTCTTGTCGTCGTCTTTGTCGGTCTTCTTCGGCCACCGGATGGTCGCCTAGACGGTCTTCAAGGCCTCGACCAAATCCGTGGAAGTTCCCTTGAATCCGTAGGAGGATATCTTAGGATACTGAGGAAGTTTGGTCGGGGTCACGGTCTTCTTTTTCTCGAATAGGACATTCGAGATCCGTCGTGCAGGCTCTGATTTGGATACCGCCTTCGTCTTGAACTCTGCTGTAACACCCTCGAATTTGGAAAAAGCAACTAATTAAAATTTTCGTCATTACATCCGAAATAATAGCATTTATCCTTATAATACAATAGGTGAAATACCTCGAATTAAAATCTATAATCAATTCCAACATTATATAGTTCAAATCTTATTACAAAGACTAAACTCACTTCGGGAATTACTTAACCCGAACACCAAGTGCTATTCCCAAGGGTTAATGCGGAAGACCTTACTATAACAATTCACCTCTCGAGCACTCTACTAGCACACGACCTTTCACACGTGTCACTAGAACTACTCCCAACCTAAGACCTGTTGCACATGCCGACAAATAAAAAGGGTTAGGCTAACGCCTAGTGAGTTCAAGCATTTTATCATGACTATATAAAAACTTAAATCGAAAGGGTAGTAGTTTTAGTCATGATTTCAAAAGAGTTTACTTTAAGTGCAAATCATCTCTTTTTCCAACTCACACAATTCCATGGGAAAAGTTCCCATAAGGTATAAAGTGTTTTCCAAAATGATTTATGATTCCAACTCACTCAAATACGTGAATAATTTCTATATTAGGCAAAACCTTCAAATACGGTTGACAACAAAATACTCAACCCATAAATCATGGAAACCATCTATTAAATATAACTCTTTATTAAAACATAGTACGAAGCAATACTCATGCAAATACCATAAACGGGGGATACCCGTATCCGTTGAAGGTGGATGTAACACATAAGTATACCACCCATACAACGTTCATCGCACAACTGGGAGTAGAGATTACAAATTACGTTATGCCTATCTCTGGTCCTCCCAAGGAAATCGGGAATTACAAATTACGTTATGCCTATTCCTCGACTCCTGCTCTACGAAGCAAGAATTACAAATTACGTTATGCCTATTCTCCATATTCATGTGAATGGGAATTACAAGTTACGTTATGCCTATTCCACATATCACAATTCAGACTGACCTTGGCTTCCGTCTCCAAGACTCCACCTCAAGGCCCGACACGCTTAGGACCGCCTCCAAGGCATACCCCACAAGCGGCGTGGGTCCTGACGCCTACCTCCAAGGTAGCACCTCCGGAGTCAACCCATAGAAAGTTAAGGTCATAAAACATGGGTACCGAGGTCCAACCCCGAGATACCCAATCGACCATTACCAACGACTGACTTATATGCCTATGGATCCAATGAAAACTTATGATCTAATAAGAACTTGTAACACCCTCGAATTTGGAAAGAGCAACTAATTAAAAGTTTCGACATTACATCCGAAATAATAGCATTTATCCTTATAATACAATAGGTGAAATACCTCGAATTAAAATCTATAATCAATTCCAACATTATATAGTTCAAATCTTATTACAAAGACTAAACTCACTTCGGGAATTAGTTAACCCGAACACCAAGTGCTATTCCCAAGGTTTAATGTGGAAGACCTTACTAAAACAATTCACCTCTCGAGCACTCTACTAGCACACGACCTTTCACACGTGTCACTAGAACTACTCCCAACCTGAGACCTGTTGCACATGCCGACAAATAAAAAGGGTTAGGCTAACGCCTAGTGAGTTCAAGCATTTTATCATGACTATATAAAAACATAAATCGAAAGGGTAGTAGTTTTAGTCATGATTTCAAAAGAGTTTACTTTAAGTGCAAATCATCTCTTTTTCCAACTCACACAATTCCATGGGAAAAGTTCCCATAAGGTATAAAGTGTTTTCCAAAATGATTTATGATTCCAACTCACTCAAATACGTGAATAATTTCTATATTAGGCAAAACCTTCAAATACGGTTGACAACAAAATACTCAACCCATAAATCATGGAAACCATATATTAAATATAACTCTTTATTAAAACATAATACGAAGCAATACTCACGCAACCGTAAAATGTAATAAAGTTCAAATACCATAAACGGGGGAGACCCGTATCCATTGAAGGTGGAGGTAACACATAAGTATACCACCCATACAACGTTCATCGCACAACTGGGAGTATAGATTACAAATTACGTTATGCCTATCTCTGGTCCTCCCAACGAAATCGGGAATTACAAATTACGTTATGCCTATTCCTCGACTCCTGCTCTACGAAACGAGAATTACAAATTACGTTATGCCTATTCTCCATATTCATGTGAATGGGAATTACAAGTTACGTTATGCCTATTCCACATATCACAATTCAGGCTGACCTTGGCTTCCGTCTCCAAGACTCCACCTCAAGGCCCGGCACGCTTAGGACCGCCTCCAAGGCATACCCCACAAGCGGCGTGGGTCCTGGCGCCTACCTCCAAGGTATCACCTCCGGACTCAACCCATAAAAAGTTAAGGTCATAAAACATGGGTACCGAGGTCCAACCCTGAGATACCCAATCGACCATTACCAACGACTGGCTTATATGCCTATGGATCCAATGCAACACAGTCTAAAACAACATGCCTATCCTGGAATGACTCACGCACCCAAGCACGTACATATCAATAACGTGCACTAATATGCAAAACGGTGCAATAAAAGCAACCCATAAATAAGACTCCACATTGAGCCATTTAAACCGGACAAAAGTCCCCAAGACTATCTCAAAGTCAAAACCGAGCAAAGTGCTCCAAGCTTGCTAGACCCATAAATAACGGTCATCATCGCATAAAATGCGTTTAAACATTGTTTAGGTAAACAATTACCACAAAATCATCATTAACCCCAAAACTCAACTTGGGTTAAACAAAAGGGGTTTTCCCAAAGGACTCACACCCTTATTATTCTCAAAATGACCCACGACACTAAAAGTGCATTTCCCAAATGGTTTATAAAATCAATTACACTAACGTAATTAAACCATCAAATTGACATCCTTTTGAGCAATTAATCTTTTAAAGACATTTTATGATTTCCACACATCCAAATATCCAAAAGCCCCAAATATGGGTGTTTTACATATTAATGAAGATAAACACTTCAAAAGAGTTAAACCATCCAAATAACTCAACCATAGATATTCTCAAGTAAAACACACAAATATTTGGAAAATACTATTTTTGGCATGTACAAAGTTTTCGCAAAGTAACTTGAACGCACCTTGCTAGATTTAAGCTAAATCTAGAATTTCTCCAAACGTAAGCTCCTTTGATGAAGTTTGCATCCTCGAGCCAAAACCTAGATCCATAAGTTCCAACCATGAATAATCATGTCTAACATTAAGAAATCATCCTCCAACCATAATGTACCAAAATACCTACTTAAACAAAACCCTAACTTCATAATTAAAGAGGAGAGGAGATTACCTTAACCACACTTGAATCCACCAATCAAAGTATCTCTAGAACCACCAAAACGAGCCACAACTCCTAATCTTCAAATGGAGTGGAAAGGGTTTAGTGAAAACCCTAGAAATCGGTGGAGAAGATGAAGTGGAAGGTTTCCTTTGAAAGGGTGAAGGTTTTCCAACAATGGTGGTTTTGATTTGGGGAAGAAGATGAAGAGGAGAGGGGATTTAGGGTTTCTAGAGAGAGGGGACGATTTTAGAGAGAGAGAGATGAGGGTTTGAGGTTGAAGATGAATGAGGGAAAGAGAAAGGGAAAAAGGGTTAAAAACCTAAATTATTTCGTTCAGCTGCTTCGCGGACGTCCGCATGAACCTCGCGGACATTCGGCCTTCAATAACCAAAATCCCCAAATTTCTCTGTTGCTTCCGCGGATGATCCGGGATGTCCATACCTCGCGGACGTCCGACCCTTGCCTCGCGGACGTCCGTGAACCCTAAATTCGTATTTCAATTTTCAGGGTGTTACAATCCTCCCAACCTTAAAAATGATTTTGTCCTCGAAATCTATATCCTTTACAACCCAAAGCTAACCGACTTAACGTCGACCATAATTCATCAGTTCCTAACTGGAATCTAAATTCCCCCACACAGTCTATAAAGACAATCCCTCGAATAATTTCTTACCGACAAAATCCCTTTCAAGTATACTGTACTTATGTCCGGAAGAACACCCTAACCACTGGAATAACTCCTAGTTAGACGACTTCGGTTGTCTCCCAACCTTAGATGTTCCATACTTTCCCGATCATACCACATTCACATGTTCTTAAATTTTCTCTCCAAACCAACTCAACATTTAATCACTACCAACATCAACCAAAACTTCAGAATCCCCAGATAATCCCGTTAATGAACTAGTATTTACTCTCAGCGGATTCCACCAATTTTAACACAAATGGTCCTCACCGACCCATCAGTTACACAATCTCAAGGATGTGTCCAATTATCAATCACCAACTCGACAGTTTCTCTTACCACGCAAGGAAAGTCATTTCCCTAAATTCTCTTATCACAAAAGAGCATCTTAAGATTACTACTACCATTACCATCATTCCTTTAAAATCGGACTACAATCCCCCAATTACACTAAAGGTTCTTGGCCTCAAGCCCAAAAGTCAACACCTAAACATACCACCTACCTTAATATAGGTTACTGCGAATTTATTCTCTTAATTACAAAGTGCATCATCCCCTTAACCGATACCATTCGGCCTACAATACTATCACGCGTGGAATACCCAACCTTCCACCGTCGAAGTGCTACACGCACTTACCCTTAACTGGGTTATTTAACCTTTCTAAGGTCCTAATGAGTTCAAAGTTTTCAAGTGAATTATTTAACAAATATGCCAATCGACAAAACTTTTCATAGAAATTTTCAACACAAAGATTTTCATATCAAAATAATCGTACGCATAAAAACTACTACTATCAATTTGGTAGTTGCGCAAAAATGGACACGCTCGCCCCACATATGAAAATCATATTTGAAAATTATTTCATTGCAGTTCAGATTATCAACAAAACGCTAAAGCGTAATAAACAACTTCTTTAAAGTGAATCGCCACGGTTCTAGTATGGATTGACTCATGACATGCACGTAAAGTAACTGCCCACTTAAACGGTGTGCAACAAAAGTTGCGCACGTACTTCAAAAGAAGTTCAAACGACAATTGACTCTAAAATTCCTTTCTAACCATAAAATGGTATGGAACGAGGTTCGCCAACAAAATCTGCGCGCGTCAGTTTTATTATATAAAAACGATGAAACGATTCATAATGCACCTTAGTCAAAACATAAAATGACTTGTGTAAATTCAAAAATAATAATAAAACCAATACGTTTCCACCATTTGAAGATATCGACTAAAACATCATAAGGGGACCTCAAATTGGAGTATGCATGCAAGCTTGTAACACTTTCCTAGACATTTTCTTGTGATGGCACACATGCACCAAATAACTCACACCAAATTTTCAAAAGATGGAATTCTTTAAATTGATTTCTGAAATTTTCCTCGTCCGGTAATATAATGACACACGAGTAAGATGTTTTCTGACAAAACTTGCACACCACAATGCGTTTTCCAAAACATAAGAGAAAATAAGTGTTAATAATTTGTTGACACAAAAAGGCTCAAACTTATTTTCAAATCTCAGATTGCACCAACGGTGCGCATCAATGTTCAAAACAATAATATTTCCACGCTCCTTAGGTTTTGGTAAATAACTTTCCAAAATCTCCATCACGGAGCATTTATATCAAAAGTTTAGCATCCGTGACATAAAATGTTAAAACGTCAATGCTTAAAAATTTATTCGTTAAAATTATTCAAAATACATATTTTCTCCAAACCAAAGGTTTACGATTTTCCAAAATGTTCCTCGCATCCAAATCGACTAAATGTCCATGTTTCACACATGCGTGTTCCCAAAATGTTATGTATTGTAAACTATGCATGGCCTTCACAAACTAAAACATACTTTGGCCAAATGGCCTTTCATTTAAACAAGGAGTTAATAAAACATTTTCATGCACGACTCGTTTATCAAAGTGTCGAGAAACAATGGTTACCAAGCTATGCATACCCATAAGTCGATATAACGCCTTTACGTGAAATGATACTAAAACAATTAACTGACCGAAAGTGCACCAAGCAATTTATTATGAAATGTCACCAAAATGTTCTTTCATGCATCACTTAAGCCACGAATAAATCAATCCATACACTGAACTATTTGCAACGAAATACTTGATAACACAAACTCTTGAAAAACAATTACGCGACACTAGAGTTCCAAACTCATCTCTTCTTAGTCGCCTTATGGCATAAAATTAACATTTTTCAACAAAGCTCGAGTGGGACAAAATGCCCAACATAACTCATAAACTTTTCACATAAGTAAATAGAGTATGCACATGGTGAAATTACACTCACACGACTCACACGTCGTAAAACAAAACTCCATGAACTTCAATGGACTCAATGACCTCAAGTAAATAAAATGGCACTAAACATTATGCTTCCAAAGCCAAATTGCTATAAGCAAAATCATGAATGAGACGCCAAAATCCCAAAAATCCCCTTCTATGGTAATACCATATAAACAACGTTGTTTAACAACTCACATTAAACAAATTCTCCAAAATAGTTTTACATAGGCATAATGAAGATAACTTTTCGTCCAAACTCTAACATATGTGGAGGAGATCCAATGTTAAAGTCGCAAGCCGTAGTTATTGCCCAACATCTTAAACATCATAAAAATATGATTGTCATTATATCCGAAACAAATGTTGAACAATAATGAAATAAAGCAAAATAAATCTCGGCGGAGTTTGCAACTCCCGCAATAAAATGGTTTCATGCACGTTCAAAACCATGATTTAAAATCTTGTGTGTGTGCTAAACATTTTCCAAATTTGTAACACAGTCCATATAAGGATTTGAAACACAAGAAGTAATTGATGCAATTTATTTTCAAAATAAATTTTATGCATAACTTAGTCGGCAATTCAACGTCTCAACTCGTACTCCTCCAAATCCCTCCGGTCCACTATTGTCATCCGGATATTCAAACCTCTTAAGGCAAGTTGGGGAATTACATCAATTAACCTTACGGTTTTTCCTCGAATCAAAGTCGGCTTAATGAGCCTAAGGTTCTAATCCAACCATCAATCTTGACCCAGAACGGTCTACTTGAAGCAAATATCATGCTTATCGTCACTCCAAGTGACTAATGCTAGAATTGTCCATCTATTCCAACGACTACTAGCTTAAAACCTTCTTCACTACCCCAACGATCATCACATTAAAGTAGTTCAAGTATGCACAAGTACTAGTAGGTTTACCATGACACTGGCCAGGTGTCACTGTGAACGTACCGTACCTGATTATCCTTGCTACTCGTGATGTGAATCTCATTTCTAACAACATCCATTGACTTCGAAACATCCTATCTTAAAGTGCCTAATGGTGAATATCACTCTCGTTTACTTAAAAGAACGCTAGTTTGAGTCTAGGTATCCAAAATCAACACCTAAATCTCTCAAACTTATGATCTAATAAGAACTTGTAACACCCTCGAATTTGGAAAGAGCAACTAATTAAAATTTTCGACATTACATCCGAAATAATAGCATTTATCCTTATAATACAATAGGTGAAATACCTCGAATTAAAATCTATAATCAATTCCAACATTATATAGTTCAAATCTTATTACAAAGACTAAACTCACTTCGGGAATTAGTTAACCCGAACACCAAGTGCTATTCCCAAGGGTTAATGTGGAAGACCTTACTAAAACAATTCACCTCTCGAGCACTCTACTAGCACACGACCTTTCACACGTGTCACTAGAACTACTCCCAACCTGAGACCTGTTGCACATGCCGACAAATAAAAAGGGTTAGGCTAACGCCTAGTGAGTTCAAGCATTTTATCATGACTATATAAAAACATAAATCGAAAGGGTAGTAGTTTTAGTCATGATTTCAAAAGAGTTTACTTTAAGTGCAAATCATCTCTTTTTCCAACTCACACAATTCCATGGGAAAAGTTCCCATAAGGTATAAAGTGTTTTCCAAAATGATTTATGATTCCAACTCACTCAAATACGTGAATAATTTCTATATTAGGCAAAACCTTCAAATACGGTTGACAACAAAATACTCAACCCATAAATCATGGAAACCATATATTAAATATAACTCTTTATTAAAACATAATACGAAGCAATACTCACGCAACCGTAAAATGTAATAAAGTTCAAATACCATAAACGGGGGAGACCCGTATCCATTGAAGGTGGAGGTAACACATAAGTATACCACCCATACAACGTTCATCGCACAACTGGGAGTATAGATTACAAATTACGTTATGCCTATCTCTGGTCCTCCCAACGAAATCGGGAATTACAAATTACGTTATGCCTATTCCTCGACTCCTGCTCTACGAAACGAGAATTACAAATTACGTTATGCCTATTCTCCATATTCATGTGAATGGGAATTACAAGTTACGTTATGCCTATTCCACATATCACAATTCAGGCTGACCTTGGCTTCCATCTCCAAGACTCCACCTCAAGGCCCGACACGCTTAGGACCGCCTCAAAGGCATACCCCACAAGCGGCGTGGGTCCTGGCGCCTACCTCCAAGGTATCACCTCCGGACTCAACCCATAAAAAGTTAAGGTCATAAAACATGGGTACCGAGGTCCAACCCTGAGATACCCAATCGACCATTACCAACGACTGACTTATATGCCTATGGATCCAATGCAACACAGTCTAAAACAACATGCCTATCCTGGAATGACTCACGCACCCAAGCACGTACATATCAATAACGTGCACTAATATGCAAAACGGTGCAATAAAAGCAACCCATAAATAAGACTCCACATTGAGCCATTTAAACCGGACAAAAGTCCCCAAGACTATCTCAAAGTCAAAACCGAGCAAAGTGCTCCAAGCTTGCTAGACCCATAAATAACGGTCATCATCGCATAAAATGCGTTTAAACATTGTTTAGGTAAACAATTACCACAAAATCATCATTAACCCCAAAACTCAACTTGGGTTAAACAAAAGGGTTTTTCCCAAAGGACTCACACCCTTATTATTCTCAAAATGACCCACGACACTAAAAGTGCATTTCCCAAATGGTTTATAAAATCAATTACACTAACGTAATTAAACCATCAAATTGACATCCTTTTGAGCAATTAATCTTTTAAAGACATTTTATGATTTCCACACATCCAAATATCCAAAAGCCCCAAATATGGGTGTTTTACATATTAATGAAGATAAACATTTCAAAAGAGTTAAACCATCCAAATAACTCAACCATAGATATTCTCAAGTAAAACACACAAATATTTGGAAAATACTATTTTTGGCATGTACAAAGTTTTCGCAAAGTAACTTGAACTCACCTTGCTAGATTTAAGCTAAATCTAGAATTTCTCCAAACGTAAGCTCCTTTGATGAAGTTTGCATCCTCGAGCCAAAACCTAGATCCATAAGTTCCAACCATGAATAATCATGTCTAACCATAAGAAATCATCCTCCAACCATAATGTACCAAAATACCCACTTAAACAAAACCCTAACTTCATAATTAAAGAGGAGAGGAGATTACCTTAACCACACTTGAATCCACCAATCAAAGTATCTCTAGAACCACCAAAACGAGCCACAACTCCTAATCTTCAAATGGAGTGGAAAGGGTTGAGTGAAAACCCTAGAAATCGGTGGAGAAGACGAAGTGAAAGGTTTCCTTTGAAAGGGTGAAGGTTTTCCAACAATGGTGGTGTTTGATTTGGGGAAGAATATGAAGAGGAGAGGGGATTTAGGGTTTCTAGAGAGAGAGGACGATTTTAGAGAGAGAGAGAGAGAGGAGGGTTTGAGGTTGAAGATGAATGAGGGAAAGAGAAAGGGAAAAAGGGTTAAAAACCCAAATTATTTCGTTCAGCTGCTTCGCGGACGTCCGCATGAAACCTCGCGGACAACCGGCCTTCAATAACCAAAATCCTTGAATTTCTCTGTTGCTTCCGCGGATGATCCGCGGATGTCCACACCTCGCGGACGTCCGGTCCTTGCCTCGCGGACGTCCGTGAACCCTAAATTCGTATTTCAATTTTCGGGGTGTTACATCTGCCTTTTTTACACTCAGTGACCTTTTATCGTCAGAGTGCTTTCGACGGAAGGCAGCATCGTCCTCTACCCCCATATAAGCTAGGGTTCTTGCTCGGACGTCTTCGAAATTTTCTGGAGGATACTTTCTTAAATCAGTGTATAGACCCGAACTGTCGTCTAGACCACGTTTGTAGGCTTCGATCGTGGTCTTGACGTCGCAGTTATGGACACTAATTATCTCCGCATTGAATCTGTTGAAATAGCTCCGGATAGATTCACCGGCCTTCTGCACGACGTAATATAGGTCGCTGGTTTGTTTTCCATCTTGCGACTACTAGCGAACTGTTGCGTAACTGTTGCGAGAACTGGTTGACCAATTCTGCAAAGTTGCTAATGGACTTGGGTTTGAGGTTGATCAACCATTGGAGGGCGGCACCCGTGAGGGTCGCCCCAAAACTATTGCATATACAAACTTCCTGGTACCGAAAAGGGATCGACACAGTCCACATCAGTTGTTTATACTGCACGATGTGTTCTGTGGGGTCTGAAATACCAGAATATTTGGGTGTGAAGGTCGGGATACTGAATTTCTTGGGGACGTCGACGGTTGCAATTTCATCGATGAAAGGTGATGCTTGGAACCTCGTGCGAGGCTCGACGTCGACGGGCACGGCTGCCCCCGACAATTTTGCGAGCAAGGACAGGACACGTTCGTTCTGGTCTTCCAACATCTTCAGTCGCTGACCAACGGGATCCACACCTGTTGGAGGGTCGATTCCTGAATTTGCGTCGTTTCCATACAACGAACCATTGGCGTCCCCATTGGGAGGGACGAAGTACGGCTGAGACCCGTTGTGCAGGGGAGGTGGCCTTAGATGTTGAGGAGGAATCGGCCCGTACTGAGGATTATGGACGAACGGTCCCTGCTGCGGATTCTGAATGAATGGACCTTGCTGCGGATTCTGAACAAACGGCCCATGCTGCGGATTCTGGACGAACGGTCCTAAACCTGGATTGCTGACAAATGGTCTTGGACCATTCTGCGGTCCGAATGATCCATTCGGATTCTGATTCGTCAGCCGCGCAATTTCTTCAGTTGCCCTTCGACTTTGCTCGGCAAGGGCGTCGATCTATCTGCGCGCAACTTCTAGCTCCCAATGCATCTGGGCGCTGATATGCTCTTGATTTCCCTGACCTTCCATTTTCTTGAAAGAGAAAAAATAGAAAACTCCAAGAAACTGTTAGTCGGACGCACGTTTATCGAATACTTTCTCTAGATGGGGCCCCATGGTAGGCGCCAAACTGTTAATGTCGAAAATCGTCCAAAAGGATGACTTAAGGTTGATGTGGAGCTTAACAACTAAAGAATAGAAATCGTTCGACAAACTATGCGACAAAGACAAAAAGTAAAATGGACGAGAGGATTTTGGTGACGCGGGAAAAACCTCAACGAGGAAAAAACCCGCGGACGACAGTGATGGTCGTCGTTGTACTATGGTCGCTAATCAGGGGCGACGTCCTTGTGTTCCAAACGTCGAGAGTACAAACGATTACAGTAGAAATAATAGAAATAGTTTAATTCGTAAAGTAAACAAGTGCGTCGTGTATAAAAATAACGTGTCGTGCGTCGTCTGTTCGAGAGAAGACTTTGCTTCGAATGCTCTTGATTATGTCGTAGGTGCTTTTGAACTCAGATGTCCGCAAATGAGGTTGGGATCTTTGCTTATATAGCCTTCGCAGCTTTAAATGATCCCATAAAAGCTTGAGTAACGGTCACAACAGTTTCGGTGAGTTAATACTCATAATGACTCTTGTCAGTTATAGCCGTTGGTCATTAATGGCTTTGATCCTGCATTAAACAGAGAAAACATAACAGTTGTGTCAAATATTAGTTGGTCGAGGTCGTAAGGTATCTTACGACGGTCGTGCGATTTGGGCGATGTCCCGGTCGAGTGTGTATGATTTTATCTTAACATAATATGTGCTGTGTAAGAAATGTTTTTTCCTTGGTCGTGGTCGAGGTTAATAAATTTTTACCCAAACAATTTGTTCAAGAATTTTTTTTTGGGATTTTTTTTTGTCTTTAGAGACATTTGTGTTCTCTAAAAAGAAATTTGTCTACTCTTATTTTATTCAAAAGTTCCCTTTCACACGTGTGGTCTAAATCTCTTTCACTATGAGGGCTTTCAAATCTTTTCACTTCATCTTGTTTAAATATGCATATACATATATATTTGTACAGATATGGGTCCAAAGCGCTCTCGTAACACATCCTCTCGAGCACCGCCTTCTCCTGATTCGGATGTCGTACGCATTGCTCGATGGGATGAACGACGCCTTATCTTACAAAGTCGAAAATGCAATCCCGGTCGTCCCGTTCAATTGGATGGGTTGGCCTATTTTGGTACTCTTGAAGCCTTTACCGCCATTGGGTGGGACATCTTTATCACTTTTAAAGAAGTGTCCCATGACTCCATCATTGACTTCTATGCCGGTTTTGATTTTGATGAGTCTTCTCAACTTGTGTCTCTTCAGCTATATGATCAACACCTTGAACTTGATCTAGATCACTTTGTTGCTTTACTAGGTCTTCCTAGATCCGCTAATTGTGTTTTTACTAATGCCTCTTCTTTCGCTCCTTTATTGACTCAAGTTAATGTTTCCAAAGAAAGTATCTTACAACCTATTCTTGCTACGCCCCTTCAAACTGATTTTGACACAAATCAATTAACCGACCGATGTTTAACTGATAAAATGCGTTTTGGAACAAAATTCTACTCTATAATGTTTTTGGCCGTGCCAGTAACACCGGCTGTATAGGTAGTCTTCAATGCTATCTTCTATATTGTCTTGAGAATAATATCTCTGTTGATGTTGTTTTTATCATTGCTCATCGTATGCTTGGGGTGGAGAAAAACAACCGCACACTACCGTTTGGGTATCTTTTAAAAAAATCTCTTTCGAAATCTAAATCTCCTTTTTGTAAGTCGACCCATTTCTGAACCCAAACCTCTAGATGTCTTAAGCCTAGTTCTAATGGGGGCTCAACCCGGTCCCTCGCGTCGGCGTCATGCCACTACTCCTGATCCAGTGTCTGATCATGCTGACGAGGACGCCGCTCCTCCTTCTATTTCTGTACCTCAAGGACCGGTTTCAAATAGAGATATTCTTACTGCAGTCTTGGGACTACAACAGTCTCAAAACTCCTTCCAGATATTGCAAGAGGAGCGTTGGAAAGCGGTCAATTGTCGAATTGATGAGGTTCATCAAGATGTTTGGATTGTGCACGACGAGCTGTGTGTTTTTTCACTTGACGATAGTGATTAGTTTCTTTATGTTTGCTTTAATTATGCTCTAAAAACCTACTACTTGTTAGACCTGCTACTTGTTAGCTTTGCTACTACTTGCTAAGTATGTTTCGTCTATTCTCTTCATCTTGATATTATTGTTCTTTCTTTGAGGGGGAGCTCTCTCTGAGGGGGAGCTTCTTCCTCTATATTTTTTCTTCCATTTTTGATCTTGACAAAGGGGGAGAAGTATTTAAATCCATTATGTCTTGTTTGATTATTTATTTGTCATCATAAAAAAGGGGGAGATTGTTGGTGCAAGTGTGGTCAAAGACAAAATATTGACAATCCGAGTGTTTTGATGGTTAACAAATAAATAATCAAACCTTCTTTGTTTCTAATAATTTTCATCTTATGTGCAAAATAAAGCCTCATATTTCCTTATAAAAATCTAAGAGAGGAAAGCACCTCATCTCAACTATTCAAATCTCCTCTTCGCAAGAAGTGTGCCGAGAAGATTCCCTCTGAAGATTGTATCGAGAAGTTTTCGTATATTAGCCTTCGGATTATTTTTAATGGTAACCACTCAAACAAATTGGTAAAATACTTGGATGATTTTTCCTCTCAAAATTATTTTAAAAAGAATTTTTTTCTAAATAAAATCGTTGGATAGATTTGGTAGGTAAAACACATTAAATGAAAGGTTTAAAATCAAATCTTGCTAGCTGGAAAGAGGACAAACGAACGTCCACTTGTTTTCAGCCAGACGTCCGCACTAAGTGTTTACTCTGACAAAAATCTTAGTTCCAACGGCAAAAAAAATCTAGAATGCTTTTAAAGCGGACGTCCGCTTGGGGACTTATGCGGACGTCCGCATATAGTCAGTTTCCAAAAATTTCAGTATAAATTAAGAGCTTTGGCTATTGAATGAAATAGGACTTGCCAACACAGTTTAAAGAGAGAATTCATTCTGTTTCTATAGAATTCAAGGCAAGCAACTCAAAGAGAAAAACACTTACAAAATCATCCAAGTGTTACGTGTTAATACAAGAGTGATCACCATTGAAAAATCAATCATCTTGTAGGTGTTTACTTGAGTGTGAGTGATCCATTCTAGTCTCTAGCAAAAGCAAGAGATCAATTCAACTTCTTGTACCAAGGTTTGTGTTCTACCATAAAGAACATTTATAGTGGATCGGTGTCTCGAGAAGTGTCTCGGAAAGTGGATTAGCCATATGACAATTAAATGCACATTTTCCATCTATAATCCGGAAATCATAAGTTTATACCAAATACCTCCCAAGTATGCATAACCAATATTCCACACACCAATATGTAAGAACCATGAAAGTCCATACCAAAATTACCAAAATCATACCAAATGCTACAATTATAGATTAATAGTAAATTCCCCATTTCTTTTCTATACTTTAGAATGCTTCGAAGTAATGACCATTCAAGTATAACAAGTCATCATCCAATTTATTTCATCAATAACCAAGCATTTCCAAAACTCTAATTTGACTAACAATTTCCAAAACCCATAAATATAATAAAGGTGCAACAACCATCTTAAGAAGTCATTAAAGCACAAATAGACTCCTTAAGATCTCATTTTTTGAACATTTTTACCAACAATAACCAAACCCTAAAATCTCCCAAAGTTATGAGTTTAGATTACACTTACATGAAATTAAAATAAAGACAATGAGTAGATGATTTTAACATGTATAAAGGTTTGGAAATGAGAATGACTCACAACCCTAGAAAACCCTGGCAAAATCTTGATGGAGAAGATGAAGTGAGAAGCTCTTAGCTTGCTATCCAGCTCTAAGCTTGATAACAATGAAACTCAAGAAATCTCAAGTCTTGATGCCTTAAATGCTCTAAAACCTAGGCATGGGAATGGGGCGGGGACCTCAATCCCCATCCCTGATCCCTCATTTTATCCCCGTCCCCATCCATATCCCCGTCGGGGAATATGATCACATCCCAACCCCATCCCCAACGGGAAATGGGGATTTTTCCCCATTCATATAAACTATTTTAAATTAAATATGTGAGACACTGTTCTCATATATTTCCAATAAACCTAAAATAGAAAGAATTTAATTTAATACAAAAAATTCACAAGATCATATAACAATTGATAGCCAAAAACCAAAATAAAATCAATATAATCTAAAAAAGCATAGCGTCAAACATACCAAAAATATTGAGTAATATTTAAAACCATGTCGAGTAATATCCAAAACCATATCAAGTAATTGTATTTAGAATTTGACATCCAAAATATATACTAACATCCAAAAAATATCAAAAAAATATTTAATTAATATATAAACGGGGACGGGACGGGACGGGGAGTGTGATACCCGTCCCTGTCCCCATCCCCGGTTTGAGACAAACAAGGATCCCCATCCCTATCCCCGGTTTAGCGGGGAATCTCCATCCTCAATAGGGGCAGGTGAAGCGGGTTCCCCGACGGGCCGGGGCCAATTCCCATGCCTACTAAAACCTATAATAATTGCTAAGGGTTCGGTTGGGAGAGAAAGTAGAAGGAAGGGTTTGAGTAATTAATGAGAAATAGGTGAGAAAAATCGTATTTAAGACTGCTTGGGCCCGACCGCGACGTTGCCCGACGATAATGATAGAAGTCACTATCGCTGACATTGTCGCGCACGTTGAGTACCATTCTGCACATCCCTCGCGACGTTGCCCGACGAGAGTGACAATTGTCACTATCGTCGACATTGTCGCCCAACACATACCGTGTGTTGTTCCCTGGCCGCGAGAATGACATGCGACTATGCCCCCTTGCATAATCGCATGGCATAGTCGCCTAAATTGTACCGAGACCAAGATTTTGGCTTTCAAACTCAAACAGCTCATGGCTCGGCTAAACGAGTTAAGGTAAGACATTTCCTCACTACATTTCGAAAATCCACCTAATAATAATTGAGAATGAAATCAAATTCACTTACCAAAATTCCGGGCGTTACACAAATGATACGGAAATACAAAAAAGGAAAGTTATTTGGTGGATTAAAAAGATAAAAATGTCCCCAACATAGGTTACTTAGACCATCCACTACAAAACGAACAATGATGTGACATAAAACAATTTTAATAACTTTAAAACGAACAACGATGTAATTTTATGTATTAAGTTTATATTTTTATTATGCAATTTATTTTATTGCATTTTATATAAAATTATATTTTGCATTTTTTAATTATATTAACCAAAATTAAATTATTCATACATTTTTTTCATAAATATTGTCTACAAAACATCACAAATTAAAAAAGATTTAAACAAACATGGTATTTTCCACATATGTGTGTTATAGTTGCTTATGTGCTTACCAGTGGTTGGTAATTCACCATATTTATCGTCAATAAGCATGTTGCTTGCGTTGTTGTCCAATATCACAATGCCTGGGTTCTTTAGATTGTAGACTATGACATAGAAGTGATCTGGCTGTTCTTTAGAAAGAATATCTGTATGTATATAGTAGTATAATCACAACTTATATTAGTATCATTTGGTAAACATTGTTAAATTGGTGTATCATAATAATAAAAGTATATAACAACCGTATTTTTGAATCATCGTCAACATCAAGATGTGTCTTCTTCATCGTCAACATCAAGATGTGTCTTCATCATCGTCAACATCAAGATGTGTCTCAACCGTATTTTTGAATCTTGAATTCGGTTTATTAGCAAATCTAGGGCTTTTTCGAACACCTTAAACAACATCAATCACAATTGTTCTTAGTAAATTAGGGTTTTCAAGAATCAGAAGAATGAAGAAACAGAAATGGGACATACCTTGACGATTCATCGTTTGTTAAAGAGGTTTGAACGACTGTCCCCTTCTTGTTTCGATTAGGGTTTTTTCAAATCTCAGTCATCTTCTTCATCGACAGCGTCCTTTATCTCTCTACTTCTTGCTTTCTTGAACGAGACACCCACGGTATGAGAGAAAACAGGAAAAGATTTCACTTGATTCTGATGTTAATCACATCTGGGATATTTGCCCGCCAATATCACATCCAGTTATGATTCTCTTTTTCTTCCAATTTTACCCTTCTAATAATATGCCCTTGTATGTAAAATTGTTTAATATTGTAACAACCCAAATCCGAAATACAAGCTACAAGCTACAAGCTACTTCATTAATTCATAATGCCATAACGGCTCAACATAGTCACACTATCCGGATTTACAATACATGGTTTGTGGAAATAACCCTAAATACAACTGAGAATTCTAGTATGTCATAAAAAGAAGGTTCTTCTACTCCTTCTAACCGCAAGGTCTGACCCACGTCTTGCCAAACTTCTAAACTTGCTCTCGGCTACCTGCTTACCTGAAAAGGTTTTAGTTTTGAAAAGCGAGGGTTAGACCATGAGGTCTAGTGAGTTCCCTCCACACCAAGTCACACCAAAATATTTCCGTTTATAAAATCAGTTATGAAAGCATTGTAAAAGTCATAACTAGCACACAAAATTGATATGCACACATTGACACATGCTACTGGCACGCGCTATAGTCACACACACCGTGACAGCGCAATCGAGCACACACGCTAAAGTCACACACACCGTGACAGCGCAACCGAGCATACACGCTAAAGTCACACACATCGTGACAGCACAACGAGCACACACGCTAAAGTCACACACACCGTAAGTGACACACACCGTGACAGGGCAACCGAGCACACACACTAAAGTCACACACACCGTGATAGCGCAACCGGGCACACACCGCCCATATATGAAACGAATTCGTATATATATTTATCATGGGACACACCCCCATTTCACACCAGAGCCAGAGCATGGTCACGCACATTTAAATCACACATATTGTCACACAATTAATCATCGCTTGAAATAGCAGCAGTTGAATAGCACACCGTTAGATAATAACCACACTACACACTTACTCGTCGTTTTGCAATAAAAGTAACTGAAAAGCACACCGTTATATAATAACCATGCCACTCACTAAACCTTCAGTTTGTAATAAAAGCATTTGGAAAACCCACCATTCGACGATAATTATCAATCACACACTTGTATAAAATTTAGGTTCAGAAAGACTCACCTGTCGTCCTGCTCAATCCTCTTACTAGGTGGATTCTCCCTTCAACTACACCTATAAGGATACACACTACTGCGATAAGTCACTTGATCGAACCACACACTCACACGGGTAACATCTCGGACTAATAAACTGCACTACTGGGTCACACTGACACTTTCCGGAAGTTTCATCCGGACAACCAAAACCACCCGGATAGTCTGAACTTTCCGGACACTCGGAACTATCCGGACGGACATTCCGGACACTTCCGGGTTCTCAAGGGTTTCCGGTTAACTACCGGAAACCACCACCACAATTTACCCGGACAGAAGACATATCCGGACACCACACCAATACGTCCGGACACCACCAAAACGTCCGGACACTAACCTGATCTGAAGGTTTCCGGACGCGACGAATACACAAAAAACGCAGGAAAAAATCAAACACCTCTTGTCCTAATCCTCCCAACACTTCCAGATAGAAAATATGGGTCGATGACTAACACAATAATCCATTCTTACCCTTTCTTAACAAGTTAAAGAGGAAACCACAAGAAATTCCATAGAAACCAAGTTTCTCCTCAACAACCCAATACATTTCATAAAACTTAAAGGAGAAGACAGATTGTTAGATACCTGAAGATTTCTACTGATTAAATCAAGGATTCAGCTGCCAAGATTTCTTCCTCTTCTTCAATTTGCCAACAATCTCTTCTCTTGCTCCCTTTCTTAGCCGCCAAAACACACACACACACACACACACACACACACACATACACACTAGACAATTGCTAAAATGAAAGAATTAGGGTGCGTTTGGTTCGCAGAATGATTTCTGATGGAATGGAATCTGTCAAAGGAATTGGAATGGAATGTTTTCAGGTTTGACCAAACGTTTGGTTGGCAGGAAATGGAATGTAATTTGTCAATTCAATTGGAATTTGTTTGTTTGGTTTACAATGGAATTGGAATGAAATAATGAAAATGACAAAAATGCCCTTTCTTAAATATATATATATATAATATAAATAATAATAATAAGATTAATATTTAATGTGAAAAGTAAATATGTAAATTACCATTCTTTCCATTAATTTGCTTTTATTTTGGTAACTGACGAACTTTTCTTTTTCAAATTGAAAGATTAGGTTATCCTCTTCCCCTCCCCCTTTCTTTTTCAGCTAGCCGCCGTCCCTATCATCTCTGTTTCTATCTTCTTCCCCATTGAAACCCATTGAAAGATAAGCAAAGAAACCAAAGAAAACGATGGGGAAAAATGATTATGTAGTAGATCGTTGAGAGAAACCAAAGCCCAAAGGAGGAACAATCAGTTCAATTAAGAAACTAGAGGGAAAACGATGGGGGGAAACATTTATACAGTCGATCGTTTCGAGAAACCAGAAAAGGAAACGATGGGAAAAACGTTTCTACAGTCTATCCTTGAGAGAAACCAGAGCCGATAGGAGGAACAATCAGTTCGATCGAGAAACCAGAAAAGGAAACGACCTGGAAAACATGTTTCCGCAGGAAACATTCGATCAGAGGAGGAAACGATTATTCAATCCACAAACTAGAGAAAGAAGTCGCCATTCGATTGATGGACTGAGGAAGAAACAATCGTGAAAATAAAGAAGCAAATGATCAGCTAGTGTTTAATGAGGGCATATTTGTCATTTTCAAGATTTGGGTTGGAATGGATTTCAATTCCATCAATATTGTGAAGGAATGGTGAAATCCATATTTGAAGGAATTTGTGGAATTCAATTCCATTCCTTAGGTAACCAAACGTCACAATGGAATTTGGTCAACGGAATTGACCATTCCAATTCCATTAGATTCCGGCGGAATCTGACGAACCAAACGCACCCTTAGGGTTTCTTCCACTCCATATATACTTTTCTCATTAAACACCAAACTTTTAATTTCTTCACACTTAGGCCACACAACTATCTCAAATCGAATTTTTCCAAAAATTCCCAATTACTGACTAAATTAAATCTCGGTTATTACAAATATTGTTCCTAATTACAGAATACGCCATTACGTTTTCTAACCCTTGATCTCATTCAATCAATGGATGAGATTCATCCCTTTATTTTTTTAATAGGTTATATTCTCGTTTGAACCCACCTCTCTCTCTCTCTCTCTCTCTATATATATATATATATAAATATTAATTCTATAATTAATGTATATAGTAATTCCAACTTGGGATGGCACCACTTGACCACTATTATAAAAGGATTGCCGTGATAGCAGTCATAGTGCGTCGTGGCTCAAGGCTTGTGTCTCACATTATGTTATGCATGTGGCATGCCATGACCTAATATACGGTCTTTTGTAACGCGATATTTGATTTTTCTTTACGTTTTTCATGTCTTATTTGTTAGTTTTTTAATATATAAACTAATTTAACTTGATTGTTATCATTGACTCGTCGATTAATATACAAAACATATGTTTTTATACATAATAGTATATATGATATAGAGATTTGTCACCATAAGTCACTTCTTGATAAACGACATGCCTCGCCATGGCTCCTAAGGCTTGAGACGTGGCCTTGTCGCCACGCCACGTCTCACGCCAATTAGAACCTTGCACTCGACACCCCCGGCTCGACCCTGTATCTCTGGCTTTAAGTCAGAAAGTAGCAAGAAAATATGTCATTAAATAAAAATGCACAAAATATTTTGAAAAAAAATGCCATTATTATTATTGAAGAATAACGTCGAGTCAAAAATCGTTGTTGGTCTTTTTTAAATTATTAGTCGAGTAAAAAATCGTTGTTGGTCTTTTCTTAATATTAGTAAAAACACAAGTGCGATTAAAAATCAATATTTTATGAATAATATCATCATAAAATCTTGTCTTTAAAACTATATTTGAAGACCCATTAATAGAATAATACTTTTGCCAGATGTGACAATATCTTCTAAACGTTTATAAAATTTGGGGTTTCTATAAAAAAAATTAGGTGAAAAGACAAATTTTCCAACTCCAATTGTCTCTTAAAAAGTTTACAAAAAATAACAAGGCAACAACAGGGCTGTTTTTAGGGGAGGATTGCATGTACGTCAAAGACTCATAGAAAGTAAAAAAAATAAAGACCTAAATATTTTTTAGTATATAATTGTAGTTTAATAAAATTAATACATGAAAGAAATATAAAATGTTTTTGGTATTAATGAGTTAAAAAAATATTTTCTTTATATAAAAGGAAAATCTTGGGGTATTGAGGTGACATCATGAAGATTGAGTATTATTAAATGGTGAATTGTGGTTATTCGGAGTTGTCCTACGTTAGTGAGAAGTTGAAAGATTAGAACAAAGTGGTGTGTATAAGAAAGATGGATAAATGCATTAGTGTAAATTCATGTGGTTTAATTGATAGGGTTGTTTATTTTGGATATGACCTTCTTTTTGTGAAAAAAAAGTTAGAGCATTCACACACGTCTTGCACAAGGCGTTGCAAGATGACATGACATAGCATGTGGCTTGCAAGGTCTTGCAAGTCTAGCAACTCCTTTCACAATTAGAAAGGCCTTTCACAAACAAATATATATTAAACAAATCCATTTTTGTTTAATTTAATTAATTAATTTGTTTGTTTAAACATTATTTATTAATATGTTTATTAAATTTAATTGATTTATTAGTTTATTTGAACATTATTTTTCTGCCTCTGGCGTGTACTCAGTTGGCAAAAAGGGTGGGGTGACTTTGCCCAAAAAAATTGAACATTATTTTTTTTTATTAAATTTTCTTACCCAAACTTTATTTAGAAAAAATGATATTTTTATGCAATGTTTTTTTATTTAAACTACTAATTGCAAACCGATTTAGTGGAAGAGATTTGGAAAAGAAAAAAATTAGTAATGTAATGTTTATTGTGTATTTTGTGTAATATTTGTATTTTAGTAAACGTTGTATGCTTTCAATGTATCCATGTATTTTATTTGTTAATTAAATTATATTTACACAAAATATAGTAAAAGAAAACAAAAGTAATATTTTAGTTATCTATATTTTATAATTAACTTATTAGTTATATTATAATTATCTATATTATTTTAATTTATTACTTTAGAAAGGACTTTGGTCTTGCATGAATGTGGAAGATGTTATTGCAAAGCTGATGTGACGCTTTAGAAACGACTGTGATCTTGTAGGGGTGTGGGTGGTCTTAGTTTGATTCAAAGGGTTGACTTATTTTAATTGACCATTTTTTGCAAAAAAAATCTTAGTTTTCATTATCATATTTATATATAGAAGAGAAAAATATTGGAGTATTGAGGTGGGACCATGAAATTAAGTATTCTTAAATGGTGAATTGTGATTGATTTAGATCATCTGCATCAGTGCAAGATCAAAGTCGTTTCTAAAGTACCACATCAGTTTTGTAATAATATATTCTACATCAATGCAAGATCAAACTTCTTTCTAAAATGGTATCCACTGCCAATATTATAATATAATATAATAAAGTAATAAAACAAAAATATATAATAAACCAGTATTATAAAAATAGTATTATTAACTTATTAAATTTAATGGGTCCTACGTGTTGCAAGAGTTGTTAATTTAGCAAGACCATCCACACACATTGCAAATGGAATTGCAAATACATGGTTGTTTTAGAAATCAATTGCCATGTAGGCAAATGGATTGCAATACTTGCAAGCCACGTGGCCACCAAAGTACGACTCCCATCCAAAGTACGACTCCCATCTTTTTATTATCTTTCTAATTGTTTAAATAAACTAAATTTTTATATAAAACAATAAATTTTTATAAATTAATAATGTTAATTTAATTAATTATTCTTATTTAAAAATTATTTATATATCTCGATATGTTATTTTGTATATAAAGTAAATACAATATAGTTAAATTAATTTGAACAATGAATTATAAAATAAATATAAGGACTGTATTATGTTATTATATCATATATTAATCGTTTATTTGAAATTAATGTTTATATTTTAATTAACATTAAATTAATATAAGGGATTATATATCATGTTATTAACCAAAGAATATAGAATGTATATGATAATTTATAAAGCAATTAATAAATGTTGTAGTGGAGACCACTTTTGAAAGTGTAGATGGATTGCATGTGTGTAGAAGGTAATTGCAAAAGCTGAAGTGGCATAATTGAAAATGTAAATGAATTGCAGAGATGTGGATGATCTAAGAGTATCATATAAGACCTTGTTAACCACATGGCAAGCTGTAACACCCGTAATTTTCGGATAAGTACAATTTCGAATCAGTGTGGAATCGATCTTTTAAGAAAAATATGAAAAATAAGATTTTGGATTAAATCCTAGATTTTATGGTCTTGTTGGATGGGGAATTTGAATACGAGTCCAACGGTTCTTTCTGGAGCGAAAACGGAGCTAAAACGAAGAAGTTATGGCCAAAACAGTGTTTAAGAGGAAACCGAACGAACAGTGCCCGACACGCATTGTGGCGCTAGTTCACCCGCGCGGAGCACCTGATCAACATATAACGCGAATTTCACCCCCTCAAACTTCATTTCTTCGTATCTCTCTCATTTCAACTCCGATTTTGGTGATTCAAGTTGCTATGGTTTCGTTTTTGAGAGCTTTTCAAGGATGGATTATTAGTTTTGATGTTCATTGGAAGATTCAAGAGCATTTGGTGGTGTGGTTTCATCTATTGATGCAAGAGCAAGTGTTCATCTCCAACACTAGAGATTTTTGGGGTTTTCTAGGTTTTCATCAAAACCTAAGTGGTAAGTTCATTTCCTCCAATAACAAGCTTCATTATGAGTTATAAATGTTCCATTGATGATCTCCTAGTGTTTTGTTCCTCCATTTTTGGTTTGGATGATTTTGAGAAAAGTTTGGACAAATTGGGATTTTTGGTATAAATGGAGATTTTGATTGTTGATATTTGCAATCGGGTTTCTACAAGAATGTGACAAATAAATAAAATAATTGAATCAATGGTATTCTAAGAAGAAAGAATAATTGATTGCATACACATACTTTTCTAGGGTTGATGGAGGGTTCGATGTGTTTGGAAAGATTGGAAGGTAGCCCCAAGATATGAGGCGGGAAAAGGGAGAGGTTTTTTTCCGCAGATATAAGGATATTTTGAAAAGTTAGGTAGAAATATAGGTGTTTTAAAAATCTTTGTAGAAATAGTGGTGATTTTTTTGGGGCACCATTTATGTATTTTCGCTTTAAACCCCAATATATTTACATATTTAACCCTCTGACTTGTATCTTACATTTTATTTATCTCTATTATTTTTAAATTTTTTATGTTTAACCCTTATTGTATATTATGCATGAATTAATTTATTCAAAATATAAAATTAATATTTATGTATCATTTTTAGCAAATAATATTATTAAATATATGTTATTAATACCTTCAAATTGATACCAATATTTAATATAACAGTCAACCAATTCCCGAGTATTTACCATTTTAGTCTATCACACATATGAGAATGGAGGTAAGAGATAAACTATAAGACTTTAGACATATGGAAACGTACAGACGTATTACTACATTCATCAATCATCATAACAATAGTAAGTCAAGCATGCTCACGTAACAATACATTCATAATAGCAGTAGCTAATTGAAATTATGAATATACTATAGATAAGAATTCTCATTACCATCATCACAATTCTCAATTAGCGTAATTCCGTCGACTCTAAGACCATCCTATCTTAAAACTATACGCAATCTCACAAATCATAACTTAATACTCCAGGTTAAGTCTAGACATATTACATTCATACCTAGTTCACTTAAACTATTGCTCTGATACCAACTTGTAACACCCTAAAAATAAGGGTAAATTTATACTGGAAAATGCCGTAAACTTGACATTTCTATAAATATAATCACCCAAAAGGGGGAAATTTAAATAGCGTTTACAATTTTATAAATGGGAATTAACAATGACAATACACTAATCTAAACTATTTATGTCTAGATTAATACAATTTTCAACCAATTCCCCAGCAGACTTCTATCCGGATCTGTACGCCAAAAGTTTCTAAAAGACAAATCCCCAAAAGTTGGCGTTATCGGCCAACACGCTCATCCCTCAACTCTTGCGAGCCCCGTCGCTAAGGGAACCTGATATACATGTCAATTCAAGAAAAAGTGTTAGACTAATGCCTATTGAGATCAAATGGTTAAATAGTAAGACTATTAAAACGAAAATACAACATATAGCTTTCCACAATTCTCAAATGATAATACATCGCTCATAAATTTGAAGTGGCCTTAAATAAATTTAGACATCAATTAAATCCGAGTCTTTAGTCATATTGGCATCAACTCAATCCGAGTCTTTAGTCATATTAGACATCAACTATATCCGAGTCTTTAGTCGTTTTGGAAATCAACTCTATCTGAGTCTTTAGTTGTTTTGGACATCAAATCTATCGAGTCTTTAGCCCCATAACATTGAGTTCAACTTTATCCAAGTCTTTCACCCAAGAGTTACCAAGTTCAACTTTATCTGAGTCTTTACCTTGGGCCCTCACCATCCAAGACAAAAGTATAATTTAGAAAGCACATGACAATTAAATGCACATTTTCCATCTATAATCCGGAAATCATAAGTTTATACCAAATACCTCCCAATTATGCATAACCAATATTCCACACACCAATATGTAAGAACCATGAAAGTCCATACCAAAATTACCAAAATCATACCAAATGCTACAATTATAGATTAATAGTAAATTCCCCATTTCTTTTCTATACTTCAGAATGCTTGAAGTAATGACCATTCAAGTATAACAAGTCATCATCCAATTTATTTCATCAATAACCAAGCATTTCCAAAACTCTAATTTGACTAACAATTTCCAAAACCCATAAATATAATAAAGGTGCAATAACCATCTTAAGAAGTCATTAAAGCACAAATAGACTCCTTGAGATCTCATTTTTTGAACATTTTTACTAACAATAACCAAACCCTAAAATCTCCCAAAGTTATGAGTTTAGATTACACTTACATGAAATTAAAATAAAGACAATGAGATAATCATGGGTAAAAAGAGATGATTTTAACATGTATAAAGGTTTGGAAATGAGAATGACTCACAACTTAGGTTTTGTTAGAAAAACCTAGAAAACCCTGGCAAAATCTTGATGGAGAAGATGAAGTGAGAAGCTCCTAGCTTGCTATCCAGCTCTAAGCTTGTTAACAATGAAACTCAAGAAATCTCAAGTCTTGATGCCTTAAATGCTCTAAAACCTAGGCATGGGAATGGGGCGGGGACCTCAATCCCCATCCCCGTCCCCGATCCCTCATCTTATCCCCGTCCCCATCCCTATCCCCGCCGGGGAATATTGTAACAACCCAGTCTAAATAAAGCATACATAGCATAAATTCATAAGCATTACAATATTGGGTCCCAAAATTTCATTACATCTAATTCAAAGTTTAGGTTGGCGAAAACAACCTATCACAACTGAGAATGTACTAGTTCTATAAGTGTCAGTGGCACTGTCTCTATCTGCATCTGTATTCTATCGTGCTCTTGCTCACTAACCTGAGCCTCCTACTATCTGCTTACCTGAAAAGGTTTAGTTTGGAAAAATGCGAGGGTTAGACCATGAGGTCTAGTGAATTCCCCTCGAAAACAACTTTTAACCACAATATAAAAATCATTTAATTAATACATCTACCGTCTCCACATAAATCATCAAACATGGTAACTGCACAGTGTTCAAGGATCGTACAAACTAACCACGATCGGGGCCCAAGCAGACTCCCCTCTCGCCTCATTTCGGGGCCCAAGCAGACTCCCCTTTATCCGAGTAGGAAGGAAACGAATTCCATCCTACTGGCTCATCACAAATGCCCAAGGGATCATCGGATCCCGATGTACTCTGATCCCACTGTGCAGACCGACTCCACATAGCATACACATAGTTCACCTTAAATCACGGAACGTGAAATCTTTATAAATCATTTCTTTCATGCTAAATAATCTTTCAAACAAATCATACTTTTCATGGAATAGTTCATAAAAGCTTGTAAATAAATTGTACTCGTAAATACACCATAATCAGTAAAACATTTAACTTTCATTCCACGTAAAAAGGATTAAGGGAACTCACATGTTCTTCTCGCTTCACGACCTCTTACTTAGGCTTCCGATCTCTAGATGGGACACCTATCATTTTTAGGCCCACATAACATTAATTTAACAATTGTTACTCGAGTTTGCTTACAAACTTACCCAAAATTATCTAAGTTGATAGGTTACCCTTCTAGTCCAAAAATCATACTTATTGGACTATGCTTACTGGCCCAAGACATAAATTTTCGGATCTTATAATTTAGTTCAAAAATTCCGGATCTTTGGACACCGGGTCCCTTTTAATAAACCTTACCGGATCCACAAATAAATAAGCCCAAATATCGGATTCATAATTAATTAACATTACCGGATCTTTTGATCATTCAGGCCCAATCCGCTTTCAACATGATTTCCGGATCCCACCATCATTCAGGCCCAACTGAATATAAATTCCGGATCTGGGTTGATGAGGCCCAAACTCCGGTTCTAAACTAGTGACACCCAATTCCGGTTCCCAAAAGGTTGGGTCAATACCGGATCTTGATTAATATACCGGATCGCACAAAAGCAATAATACCGGATCTTGTTATAATTCCGGATCACCGGCCCAAGATAAAATAATTCCGGCTCCAATATGACTAGATCCAATCCGGATCTCTTAAATGACCACATCGGATCACGTGGACCAAGGCAAGTTTCGAATTCCATAAACAAGTTCCAGTCTCACGGCCCAACACTCATATTTCTTATTTCCGGCCCATTAAGTAAATTCTGGAACCCCTTTAAAACACAACACCGGATCCTTTTAAATAATTACCGGATCCTTATTTTAGCCCAATTCCGGAACATAATGATTTAAAGTCCAAATAATAAGTTCCGGATCCTTTGATTTAATTTCGGATCTACTATCTACCAGGCCCATTCCGGATCCTTTTGGATTCCAGATCCAAACATTAATTCCGGATCTAAATGGGTTCCGGATTCAACCCATTCCGGAAATACTACACCGGAACTGTTCTGGAAGACGAGGTATCTGATAAAAATGGAAACGAAAGCTTGCTAATACACTCTTAAATAACACAATTTCGTGATAAACAACACTACAAACATATTTAAATTCTTTCTCTATCATTCCTTGTTACTTAACCCCATAATGATCATCTAAATCCTTTTCAACATCCTTTTCAAACCCTTAAATAAAGAACTCTCAAACACCCCAAACAATTCAGCAAAACTCTAAATAAAGGTTGGAATTAAAGATTACCTGATAAAATTGATGTAGAATCAAGATTCCAATTCCCTTTTCTCTTCCAAAACTGATGATTGCCGATGAATCCTTTCTTACTTCTCTGTTCTCTCTCTTTCTCAGCCGCCACATACACAGGTGAATAGTTTCTAGGGTTTTGAGTCCCATAATTGGGGCTTTTATACCTTCTCCAACATTTACAGTTTTGGCCCCTGAACTTTCGACTTTACAATCTTCCCCACAACACTTTAATCTTGGCAATTAAGATCTCGGTTATTACAACACTCCCCCTCAAAAGAATTCCGTCCCCGGAATTCCATTATCGAAAAGATGAGGGTATTCGGACCTTATATCCGCTTCTATTTCCCCAAGTTGCCTCTCGTCCCTTAGGATGCCTCCTTTTGACCTTTACTAGTCGGACCTCTTTGTTCCTCGTTTTACGAATCTTACCGATCGCGTTTTCTATCTATTCTTCTACGTAGGTCAACCTATCATCAATACTGTTGTCCTCCAAGGAGCAGCCACAACACGAGAATCTTTTACCAGAAAAAAAAATCACTCACTTGACAACTTGGCACAAGGCCAACCTTGTACACCCCGACAAACTCACACCCAGGAGTTCCATCATCGGATTACACGTAAATTCTAGATTACTTCTCCCAACCGACATTCGTCTAAGCGGATCATATTCCCTTCCCGAATCACATTGGCTACAGCTCGACAACTAATTCGTATGTTCTCACCACTTCATCACTTCACACTTAACGTGACTAATACCAGGAAACTTTTATAATCCCTTATTGAAGTGTTCACCTATCCGAATTGAAGTTATCCTGAAGACACATCAATCTCTCACTGCTCGCCACAAGTGTCCAGTCATATAACATAACTTCGGTTACCCTCACTCAACTAGGAGGAGTAACCATGGTCACATCATACTATTCTCAATAGCTTATCACTGGACGACCAATTCGTTTGAACATTTCTCACTACATTACCAACTCAAACCCATTTAACTGCCCTTATCCACTTCTTTCCTGCACTTAAAACATACCCAAAACCCCTTCCTCCATACACTTTCCAGGAGTTCACACACTTACTGATGTCAATCTACACACACTATTCCACCTTTTCGGTGTTACTGCCAAGCTTATTGCTTCTAACTTACTCACTTGGTCCAACATACTATCTTCACCTCCCCACGTTAGTGTGGAGCACCGCCTCCCAAGCATTACTTGCCTCTCTCTTCCGACCCTTCCACATGCTGACAACACTTTCTTATTATTACACATAACCAACGGTTGCACCCAAAATTCTAACTTGAGGTATCCAACCAAGTTATCTCGAAATGACACCGGTGTGCGAAGTCACTACACGTTCTTTGATCTCCAACTGTTACCTTCTCGGATAATTCCTTCACACATAAGAAACAATTCACATTCTTTAAAGATTTCGCATCTACCACACTACATTTTGACTATCCCATCCATTATCTTCTTTAAGCTTTCAATGATTCCAAAAATATACTTACTTAGCGACTCACACACCAAGAACACTTGATTTCTCATTTGGGTAACCACCCACTACCGCTCCGACATTCTATTTCGATAATAGCCATATCACAACGCCAACTTACAAACCACGTGCTCCAACAACTTGGTTAACAAATCGTACACCTCATCCGAAATCCCCGAAAAGACTTCCATCTGATGCTTCCTCTTTCTATAATCATATTACTACAACACGGATTGGCACCTTTATCTAGGCAATTGATGTCACTACTCATCCGTACATTCTCCACCCATAATATCACACTGCAGACCAGGTCTCTCATGGTCATTTGTACACAATTCGAACTTGCCTTCATAATCCCCGCATAAATAACCGAGTTTATCTCACTACTTTGTCTTTTGCCAACTCTAAATCAACGACTCACGAGTTCCCGACTAGCTCAAACATATTTGGTTCTTGCTAGTTCTTTGCGATTCCAAACCATTATATAGACAGGGCACATTCCCTCACAGCTTGATATAATCTATATGCACACACGAGGTGTTCCATCATTATGGATACATCTTTCCAGAACGACCTCCTACATTTACCCACACCGTGGTAATTCTCTTCGCTTCCAACCTCTTGACAACGCCTTCAACTCCAGACATATTAGATAGCTGTCGACTTTAATATTAGTAGTCGACCTGTTGATGCTTCCCTAACTTTCCGTCAACAAAAGTTCCTAACAGAACCTAGTTCTTCCAACATGTCATGATCCTCTACACATCCAGTCATCCTCCTTTCAAAACTTACTCGTGCAACGTTAATATTACAGGATCACCTTAAAACTCTTATTCGACGTTGAGGATATTTCATTTCTGCCTCACCACACTACTCATAACGAGTTGCTAATACCAACACCTTGATGACTACAAGTCCTTCTTCCGGACACAACTGACCCTCGGCAACTGTTTTTCCAGTCACCGAACAAGGGTACAGACCCTCATACAACCGACACTAAAGTCCACTTCGTTATCTTAAAATGTAATACTCTACGACCTAGTGAGTTCATAGACTTCATGCATGACAACGCGATAAATAAATAATTTCGCACATTTTATCATTTTAAATGAACAACACTTGGAACTAGCTTGGGTACACATGACCCCAACACTCTCATAACTCCAATGCCCTGCACAACGATCTCGAGAATCGTTTGCATCTTTCCGTAAAACTTAATCTTACTCAACCAAAACGATGTTGTTACAACAGTAGTATATTGAATGAAAATCTTTTCATACGACAAAATTTTGAAAGAAATTACCGACACAAAGTAAGCCAGTCGGTTCTCACACTCATTTATATGATATCAACATGTCAATACTCATTTTGGTTATAAAAGATTTGCAGGCAAACGTTTTCTTGACTTTTTGTAACAATTTAACTTATCATGAAAGGAGTGGAATATTTTGCAAATCGCTAAGCTCAAAATGTCATTGTGCGACATAAATGGGATCGCCTTTACTTTAAACATACGCTTGCACACGCTGACTCATTTCCAATCAAAATTGATATTTACACATTTACTTTAATCGCGAAACTTTCATGTAACACATATAAAAATGCAATGCATGAAACTCTACTTGCAATTGAAGGCTACTCATTCTAACAAGGTCAACCGCTTTACTCACGCAACTTATCATTGACACTCTACCTTCGACTAGTGATCGCCTTCTCGGCCTTGCAACAACTTGCTATACATGCATTCCACGGTCCACTTACTCCACCATTTCATACTATTTTTGTCTTGATCAATCATCTCACATTCTACCTCTACACATTTCAATCCACCACTGATATCTTCCCTTCATTGATCCTGTCACTGAAAAGCTCGACTGAAGAGTCAGGGCTCTAATCCTCCACTCGCTCTTGGATTGACGCTTTCAAGTTCTCGACACTGTCCTTCCTTACCATCCCAACTGATCTACCCCACGATTTCTAGAACTGGGACTCACCAGAAGCAGAAATCTTACTCTAAAGCAATCAATCATCTTCTTTGAACCTACGAAGATATACCTCTAGACGGCTCATAACATTCCATACAACATTTACTCTCTACGATGTATACATACATCACATCATAAATGATCTCTCACGATACTTCCCAACAATGGGTCTCAATCTACCCCTCAGGGATCTTGTTGACATTCTAGATTACTGGAACACGACATATAAACTAGCTTAAGACTACAACTTCGGAAAAATAAAGCAGATTAAGCACATACATGTACCTGTAAGTTCGCAATTACACTGGCCAGGTGTAATCCCAAACTTACCATACATGACTGTTCTCGATACCCTATTAGTCCTATATCTACAATAGTGCCCTCCTAACGCATTTCCTGATTCTTAGTTGTGATTTCTACTTCCAAAGTAGTTTAGGCCCGTCCGGTCACCTAAATCCCTTAAACTATGGCTCTGATACCAACTGTAACAACCCAGTCTAAATAAAGCATACATATCATAAATTCATAAGCATTACAATACTGGGTCCCAAAATTTCATTACATCTGATTCAAAGTTTAGGTTGGCGGAAACAACCTATACATAACTGAGAATGTACTAGTTTCTATAAGTGTCAGTGGCACTGTCTCTATCTGCATCTGTAATCTATCCTGCTCTTGCTCACTTACCTAAGCCTCCTACTATCTGCTTACCTGAAAAGGTTTAGATTGGAAAAATGCGAGGGTTAGACCATGAGGTCTAGTGAATTCCCCTCGAAAACAACTTTTAACCACAGTATAAAAATCATTTAATTAATACATCAACCGTCTCCACATAAATCATCAAACATGGTAACTGCACAGTGTTCAAGGATCGTACAAACTAACCACGATCGGGGCCCAAGCAGACTCCCCTCTCGCCTCATTTCGGGGCCCAAGCAGACTCCCTTTTATCCGAGTAGGAAGGAAACGAATTTCATCCTACTGGCTCATCACAAATGCCCAAGGGATCATCGGATCCCGAGGTCCTCTGATACCACTGTGCAGACCGACTCCACATATCATACACATAGTTCACCTTAAATCACGGAACGTGAAATCTTTATAAATCATTTCTTTCATGCTAAATAATCTTTCAAACAAATCATACTTTTCATGGAATAGTTCATAAAAGCTTGTAAATAAATTGTGCTCGTAAATACACCATAATCAGTAAAACATTTAACTTTCATTCCACGTAAAAAGGATTAAGGGAACTCACATGTTCTTCTCGCTTCACGACCTCTTACTTAGGCTTCCAATCTCTAGATGGGACACCTATCATTTTTAGGCATACATAGCATTAATTTAACAATTGTTACTCGAGTTTGCTTCCAAACATACCCAAAATTATCTAAGTTGATAGGTTACCCTTCTAGTCCAAAAATCATACTTATTGGACTCTGCTTACCGGCCCAAGACATAAATTCCCGGATCATATAATTTAGTTCAAAAATTCCGGATCTTTGGACACCGGGTCCCTTTTAATAAACCTTACCGGATCCACAAATAAATTAGCCCAAATATCGGATTCATAATTAATTAACATTATTGGATCTTTTGATCATTCAAGCCCAATCCGCTTTCAAAATAATTTCCAGATCCCACCATCATTCAGGCCCAACTGAATATAAATTTCGGATCTGGGTTGATGAGGCCCAAACTCCGGTTCTAAACTAGTGACACCCAATTCCGGTTACCAAAAGGTTGGGTCAATACCGGATCTTGATTAATATACCGGATCGCCCAAAAGCAATAATACCGGATCTTGTTATGATTTCGGATCACCGGCCCAAGATAAAATAATTTCGGTTCCTATATGACTAGATCCATTCCGAATCTCTTAAATGACCACACCGGATCACGTGGACCAAGGCAAGTTCCGGACTCACGGCCCAACACTCATATTTCTTATTTCCGGTCCATTAAGTAAATTCCGGAACCCCTTTAAAACACAACACCGGATCCATTTAACTAATTACCGGATCCTTATTTTAGCCCAATTCTGGAACATAATGATTTAAAGTCCAAATAATAAGTTCCGGATCCTTTGATTTAATTCCAGATCTACTATCTACCAGGCCCATTCTGGATCCTTTTGAATTCCAGATCCAAACATTAATTCTAGATCTAAATGGGTTCCGGATTCAACCCATTTCGAAAATACTACACCGGAACTGTTCTGGAAGACGAGGTATCTGATAAAAATGGAAACGAAAGCTTGCTAATACACTCTTAAATAACACAATTTCGTGATAAACAACACTACAAACATATTTAAATTCTTTCTCTATCATTCCTTGTTACTTAACCCCATAATGATCATATAAATCCTTTTCAACATCCTTTTCAAACCCTTAAATAAAGAACTCTCAAACACCCCAAACAATTCAGCAGAACTCTAAATAAAGGTTGGAATTAAAGATTACTTGATAAAATTGATGTAGAATCAAGATTCCAATTCCCTTTTCTCTTCCAAAACTGATGATTGCCGATGAATCCTTTCTTCCTTCTCTGCTCTATCTCGTTCTCAGCCGCCACATACACTGGTGAATAGTTCCTAGGGTTTTGAGTCCCATAATTGGGGCTTTTATACCTTCTCCAACATTTACAGTTTTGGCCCCTGAACTTTCGACTTTACAATCTTCCCCACAACACTTTAATCTTGGCAATTAAGATCTCGGTTATTACAAATATGATCACATCCCAACCCCATCCCCAACGGGAAACGGGGATTTTTTCCCTATTTATATAAACTATTTTAAATTAAATATGTGAGACATTGTTCTCATATATTTCCAATAAACCTAAAATAGAAAGAATTTAATTTAATACAAAAAATTCACAAGATCATACAACAATTGATAGCCAAAAACCAAAATAAAATCAATATAATCTTAAAAAGCATAGCGTCAAACATCCCAAAAATATCGAGTAATATTTAAAACCATGTCGAGTAATATCCAAAACCATATCAAGTAATTGTATTTAGAATTTGACATCCAAAATACATATTAACATCCAAAAAATATCAAAAAAATATTTAATTAATATATAAACGGGGACGGGACGAGATGGGGAGTGTGATACCCGTCCCCGTCCCCATCCCCGGTTTGAGACAAACAGGGATCCACGTCTCCATCCCCGGTTTAGTGGGGAATCCCCATCCTCTATAGGGGCGGGTGGAGCGGGTTCCCCGACGGGTCGGGGCCAATTCTCGTGCCTACTAAAACCTACAATAACTGCTAAGGGTTCGGTTGGAAGAGAAAGTAGAAGAAAGGGTTTGAGTAATGAATGAGAAATAGGTGAGAAAAATCGTATTCAAGACTGCTTGGGCCCGACCGCGACATTGCCCGACGATAATGATAGAAGTCACTATCGCTAACATTGTCGCGCGCGTTGAGTACCATTATTTACATCCCTCGCGACATTGCCCGACGAGAGTGACAATTGTCACTATCGTCGACATTGTCGCCCAACACATACCGTGTGTTGTTCCCTGACCGCGAGAATGACATGCGACTATGCCCCCTGGCATAATCGCCGGGCATAGTCGCCTAAATTGTACCGAGACCAAGATTTTGGCTTTCAAACTCGAATTGCTCATGGCTCGGCTAAACGAGTTAAGGTAAGACATTTCCTCACTACATTTCTAAAATCAACCTAATAATAATTGAGAATGAAATCAAATTCACTTACCGAAATTCCGGGTGTTACACAAATGATACAGAAATACAAAAAAGGAAAGTTATTTGGTGGATTAAAAAGATAAAAATGTCCCCAACATAGGTTACTTAGACCATCCACTACAAAACGAACCATGATGTGACATAAAACAATTTTAATAACTTTAAAATGAACAATGATGTAATTTTATGTATTAAGTTTATATTTTTATTATGCAATTTATTTTATTGCATTTTATATAAAATTATATTTTGCATTTTTTAATTATATTAACCGAAGTTAAATTATTCATACATTTTTTTCATAAATATAGTCTACAGAACATCATAAAATATGATGTGACATAAAACAATTTCTAATTTAGAAATTATACCCTACAATTTCTTATACTATTCACTGGCACATCAGTAAAAAAGTATTGATTTGACATTAGCAACAACCAAAAACCAATTTTCTATTAATAGCATCTCTAATGGTTGTTTAAGGAATGTTTGAAGAAGGCTTAATCAAGACCTGACCATTATTAGAGTTAATGACTTGAAAAAAACTTTAAGGGCATCTCCAATGGGTCACACTATATTTTACACCAAATTTCAAGAATAGTGTAAAAGGTAGTGTAAATTTCAGTGTTAATAGTAAATCTTCTCCGATGGATAACACTATTTTTAAAAGTGATGTCAAAAGTAGTGTAAAAATAGTGTAAATGAATAGTGTTACACCAAATATAGTGTAATACTATTCATTACATTAAATCTAGTGTAGAAAATAGAAACCTCATTGGAGGCATGAAAAATGTCATTTACACCAAGTTTAGTGTTCAGTGTAAGATTTAGTGACCACATTGGAGATGATCTTATCAGACAATAAAGAGAAAAATATATTATGATGAGACAAAGACCTTTTATATATATATTTTTTTTTTGTTCAAATCTTTTACATAGTTTAACTATTGTAGATGGCCTAAAAATCCATACTCACAACAACAACTATTTCAAATTAGAAATCTGACGTGGTATGGTTGCAATTGATTGTCTTGCAATTAATGTAGTGGTATGATCTATTGGATCTATTTTATCGATTTGTTTGCTTGTTTTAGAATGAATATTTTTATTTTTATTTGGTCTAATGAAAGTGTCAACTTTTAAAAACAAGTGTTTATTTTCTAATTCTATTCTTTAATAGTTAACTAGATAAATAGATTACTCTATATATTTATTAAAAGTAAAATTATCATTTATTTAATTAAAATGTTTAATGTTTAAATATTTTTAAAATTATATCTTTTTCATCATCGATGTTTATTTTCTGACATAGAAAATAACATTTCATCCAACCATCCTTTTTTATGGTCCATTGTCGATTCAAATAATTGACATACATCATATCATAGAAGGCCAAAGTAAACATCCATTAGAGACGGAAGAAGACGCGAATTCGGTAGATGATTCTTTCCAATTTCCAAATCCTTTTCATTGCTAGAGTAACCCATGAGTGTACCAATTTCTTGTGCACTCAACCTACTATCAAATCATTTTCATCGCTAGAGTAACCCATTAGTGTACCAATTTCTTGTGCACTCAACTTACTATAAAAGGAAAATTTGAGTTTATATATTTGATGTTGTTTCAAGTATTATAAATATGCTTTGATGTTATTATTATTTGAAAATATATATCTATCTTTTCTAGTAACAAAAATATCTTAGCTATATTATATTTCACTGTCTTCGTTTGGTTCAAAAAGGGAATGAAAATGAAATGATTAATGATGTTTGGTTACAGGTAATGCAATCAATCATTATAATAGAAAGACCCAAAAACCATTTCACTGTAAATTGAGAGGAATGAATCAAATTAATCCATCTTTTATTTTCTCTGGTGCAATACAAATCGTTTGTTTCTAGTCTTCTATTTTCTTCGGTTCATCTTCTCATCTTTTACATTGTGGGTTTCTTCAGTTCATCTTCTACAATCTACACCGTGGGTTTGTTTTTCATCTTCTCATCTTCTACACCGTGGGTTTGTTTGATTTTCTTTGTGAAACCCTAGATAGAAATCGATTTTGGGTTTTAGGAAGGAATTGAAATTTAGATAGATCCTTGTGAAACTCTGGATAAATCGTTGAAACCTAGATAGACTACAAATCGATCGTTCTCTGTTTCCCCTCTTCTATTTTCTTCGGTTCGATTTGTTCTTTGTGAAACCCTAGATAGAAATCAATCGTTCTCTGATTCTCATCTTCTATTTTTCTTCGGTTCGATTTCCCTAAACCCCCAAATTCTGGTTTAATTTGTTGTTTCTCATCTTCGTTCGTTCTCTGTTTCTCATCATCTATTTTTCTTTGGTTCGATTTCCCTAAACCCTCTGATTCTGGTTCACTTTGTTGTTTCTCATCTTCATTCGTTCTCTGTGGAGGGAGACTGTAGGCAGTTGGACGAGGACTCATACAGAGACACCATATTGGAGGAGAGATGGGAAAGATGATGATGGAGATGACATCGTATAAGAGAACAAGAGAGACTAGGAAGAGTTTTTTTAAACCAAACATCAACAATGGAAAGTAACATAAATCAATGAATATAATACAATGGACATATTCATTCCTATTTCCATTCTGATTCCGTGAAACGAACCAAATGGCCCCTCATATTTTTCATACAACAAATGAAACCTAAGTTTTAGTTGTGTTGATAATCTTTTTCAGTACCAAATCAACTCTATAACAAGCGAGTTGAAGTCGATTAAGTTTTTTTAGCATCTTTGTTTTAATTTCCCTTCATTTCAAAACACGACAATTAAATTGAGTGACAAATCCATCTTAAAAAACACGAAAATGAAAATAATAGTTTTGGAAAGTGTCGGCAAAGTGCTTGAAATTTCCAAAATTGCAAAATTCACAACCAAAATCACAAGATATATCGGCGGACAATCAAGTCACCAACCTCTTTAATAGTCGGTCAAAAAGGAACAAATATCCTAATCAATAGTAGAATGAGTATTTTGTAAGCATCGATGTCTACATATTTAAAATCTTCAAATTAATTTGTTTCCTGTTAAAAAGTAAGTATATAATATTTTAGATAATAAATAAAAGACACCAAAATTCTAGTCATTTAAAGAATATCAAACAACTTTATTTTATACATGTGTAAAACGGGACATATTCATTTTGTCGCATTTAAAAAAAGTCAAGAAATTTTTTCAAAAAGAAAATATAATCTAGAAATCATATTCAATGTGTTCTCTCTCTCTCTCTCTCTCTCTCTCTCTCACACACACACACACACACACAAGGCTGACTTCGGTGAGAAGTTGAGGTTAATGTAACAAGCGTGATAAACGTTTATAAACCGTTTGATGAGAAATGAATGCACATTATCAGTGGCGGACCCAGGAAATTTTTCAAACGGTAGCACCATTTAATTATAAGAAACAAACATAGCAATAGTTTTTACAAAATCAATATTGGTTTGGTGGTTAGTCCCTTGCTTTTCAAACTTGAGGTCTCAAGTTCAAGTCTCATCATGGCAATTTTTTTAGAAACATAGTAAATATGAAATTAAAAACTAAAAACTATAAAAATTTCTCTAAAAGACTTGAACCTTGGTCTTGAATAGAATAAAAGTCTTCCAAATCAACTCTACCAAGGGAAACTTGTATTCTTATTGTAGTTTCAAAATATATATGGTGGCACAAATCAAACTGATACGGTTGCATCTTTCACGAACCTAATTTTTTTTACCTTACGGCGGAGAAACAATACGGTGGCACGTGCCACCATATGCTCTTACCTAGGTCCGTCCATGCACATTATGATGAGATGCACCGAGATGCACCAGATCAATTTTCTTCTAAGCCGCAATTCATGATAGGACATTTTAATTAAAAGTGATCAATGGTTCAGATCCACTTCTCACACGATCATTCGCCCATAAATATGCACATAAGAGTTCAAAGAACACCATGATTTACGTAAATGTGATAACACCGATAAACCCATAATTTTGTTTTAAGTCACAGTTTTAGAAAAATTAAGAGAACAATAAAATATCAAATAATATATTTACTATTTTTTAGGAATATCGACGCATTGCATGTGTAAATGGGAAAAAACTGCAAATCATATAATGAGAATAGACAAAGCCGATAATTGTGGACGTGATCAGCATTGGTTTTCGATTTATCACATCAAAATCACATAATAAGAAGTCTTTGATTTATCAAAATATTATCACAGCAAAATCACATCATAAGAAGTCTTTGGTTTATCAAATCTTTATAACATCATTATCACATCAAAATCACGTCATTATCGACAATTAAGGCATCGATATTAAAATTCTTCGATATACTAACAACATTTAGGAAATAAAGTCAAATCATTAAGATGTTAATAACTACATAACAAAAGTATAGCTAGGAGCCTTAATGACTTGTTTTTATTTATTCAAATTTTATATGGATTAAATAATATAAAGATGCACAAATGGTTTTGCATTTTCGTAAACACAGATGCACATATATAGAGAGAGACTCAAATTCATACAAAAACAATAACTAATTATTAAGAAAATAAAAAAATGGTCAGATCACATGTGATTTTACACAAAAATCCCATTTAAATTAAAATCACATATGATTCACATGATTTTGGCAGCGACCTAAGTTCGTGGACTAGTCGCCCGAACACCGTTGTATTAGTGGTTAGTGTAAAATCATATACGTGTTTTGATCGTTTTCTTATTATCTTATTATTTTTGTTGGAACCTTCCTTGATCTCTCACTCTCTCTCTCTCTCTCTCTCTCCATATATATATATATATATATAAAGAGAGAGAGAGAGACATGAGTTCAAACGAGAACGCTAACTATTTAAGAAAACACGAGAACGGCCGTCCATGTACAAAATCAAATATGATTCACGCGACTTGCCCCGTGACTTTATGTTGCGGCCAAAGTCGACAGCGTCCAACTTTTTACAGTTAGTGTAAAATCACACACATATATAAATATAAATATATATATATATATATATATAGAGGGAGGTTCAAGAGAAAACCTCAAATATATATATATATATATTTTTTTTCCCTTGAACCTCCCTCTCTCTCTCTCTCTATATATATATATATATATATATATATGTATATATATACCAACCACTCCAAGATCTTCAACGTATGTGAAAATAGTAAGAAAGTAAACATTGAAACTTTGGATTAAAAAATGGGTCAATTTACGTAAAAAGGTAACGTTACATGTACATTTTAAAAATAGACCCTTAAATGTATATTTTAAAAGTAGGATTCCTAAAACAGAAATTATAGTAAAGTACCTTACATTTTTATACAATTTGGCTTAAAAAAATTAGGATATAAATACAAAAACTATATAATTAGAGATTATGTCCGAAAAAAAAGAATGTTAGGCTTTCCGTATCGTACGTGGGCTCGGGCTCGGAGCGGGTTGCGCTACGGGGGGGGGGGGGGGGGGGGGGGGGGGGGAGGGGGGCTCGGGCTCGGGTTCAGCCCCGGGTTCCAAAACCCGTTCAACCCGATGCTTTTTTTTAAATAATTTGAAAATAAATAAATCCAACGGCTATATTTTTTTTATTTTTTTTTTCAATTTAATCACACTATATATATTAATCCAAACTCATATTATTTTTCACACAAAACTCTCTCAAACTCTCTTAAACCCTCTCAAATTCTCTCAAACTCTCTCAAATTTCATCATGAATCCAAACAAAACACCTACATCTCGTCGTAACCGACCGGATACACCGCAACCGCAAGAAGACCCGGAGCTTGGTTTTCAAGCGTTTGCACAACAAGGTTATCATCCGCACTTTTCGCAACCAATTCCGCCACAATTTTCGCAACAATTTTCGCCACAAAATCCGCCACAATTTTCGCAACAATTTCGCCAACAATATCCGCAACAAATTCCTTACCAACTTACACGTCCCGGTATGATTGAACAAGGTTTTACTCCGGCCAACTACAATATTCCTTCACCCGCAATCAATCTCGCCGACGACATTGTTCCGGAAACCCAACATTCTAGCCCGCACACACCACAATCCATCTACACACAACCATCAAACCCGGAACCATCAAACCCGAGACCAACGAGAAAAGGAAAAAACAAACAATATGAAAATAGAGCCCCCAAACAGATGTGGAGTAAAGAGGAGGAATTCGCGTTAGTGTCGGCGTGGGTTGACGTTTCGAAGGACCCCGTTATCGGTAACGCACAAACCGGTGATAATATTTTTATTGTTATTATTATTGTTATTATTATTATTATTATTAATATTATTAATATTATTATTATTCTTGTTAATATTCTTATACTTGAATTTACATAAATGTAGAAAGTTTTTGGACCCGTGTCGGGCAAGTGTTCTTTCGTTTAATGGGTCGCGCCAATTATAGAACAACTCATCAACTCAACACCAAGTTCAACGACCTCAATAAAAGAATAAATTCTTTTGGCGGCATCTACAACAACTTGCTCACTAATAGAGGGAGCGGAATGAATGAGGCCGACATTTCACGAACGGCACACGAACGGTACCGATCACAACTTGGGCTTGCTTTCACTCACGAACAATCTTGGGAAGTCCTCAAAAAATGTCCAAAATGGGAAGCCGTTCCAACGATGACGACAACTTCATCGCGGGGTTCAAAACGTACCAACCCTTCCAATGATGACGATGACGACAACTTCATCGAGCAACTTCAACGACCCATCGGAAGAAACAAGGCAAAAAAAACATCAACGAGTAATACGAGCGGGTCGAATACGAACGAAAGTATTACTCAGTTGTTCACGACGTTCAACGAGAAGATTGATGATACAATGGAGTACAAAATGAAAAAACTCGAACTCGAACTCGAACGAGAAAAGTTGGAACACGAACGAGAAATCGAACGAGCAAAACGATTTGAAAAAGACTTCGAGTTTTTCATAACCCCGCATGATCACCTTTCGGGCCCCGCTTTGATGGCTACGGTAGCAAGAAAAGAGCAAATTAAAAAAATATCATAATTGGTAGTGTTTTGTATTTTGTAATTTTTAATTTTTTAATGAATGATATGAATTTTTATTTTTATTATTTATCTTATTTTTATTTATTAAAAAATATATAAATATTTTTATGTTGTTAAATAATTAAATGTATAAATAAAAGAATTAAAAAAATGAGGTGGCAAGAGGGCTTCTACGGAGCGCTACGGGTCTTTAGGGCTTGAGGGCTTGAGGAGAGGGTTAGAAGAAAAGCTGATGTGGCGCTGATGTGACGCTTGAGGGCTTGAGGGCTTCTACGGAGCGCTACGGAAGGCCTTAGAGATAATAAAGGGTATTTTTGGAAGGAAATTGCATCATGCATGCACTTGAGGGATAAAAGTAAAACCAAAAACAAAAGTGACAATCCATCTTCCATCTTAAGGGTCAAGTATAGGCTCTCCTTTAATTTACTTCTTTTCTGCTAGGTATTCAGTAGTGAGTCGCCGGCCGGAAAAAATAAAATTCTTGGTCACCAACTCACCATGGCAGCCGATCAGCCGTTGGACCCACCAACGACTAGCCGGAGATCAACCGTGGCATCACCCAAGAGTAGATTCCCAGCACCCTTTTTGTTAAAAACCTATGATTTGCTGGAGGAAGAAGAGAATAGTGGTGGCGGCGGCGGCGGCGGTGATAGAAGGGTGGTGTCATGGAATGAGGTGGGGAACGGTTTTGTTGTGTGGTCTCCGGCAGAGTTTTCCGAACAGATGTTGCCACGATACTTCAAACACAATAATTTCTCGAGCTTCATTCGCCAACTCAACACCTATGTATGTTAATTTCTCTTTCTATCTCTTCAAGCTTCGTAAATTATGGTTCAGTTTGATTATAAATTAAACTAGCCCTGAAATATATATCCGAAATTGGTGTAAAATTTTCTAACTTTATAGTCGTACCCAAATGAATTACAACATTTTTATTAGAAGATACTCAAGTTAACTTAGAGCATCCACACCAATGAAATTTCAACACACATTCTAAAATGCAATATCAGCTTTGCAATTATCTTGAAATTATCTTTCACACCAATGAATTTTCAACCACTTTCTAAAGTGACACGTCATCATAAAAAACTATATTTTAATCAAATAACAACAAAACTACAGTTAAATATTCTTCACTATAATTTAATACAAAATATTTTATTAATTAAATAATTATAATAAAATTAAATAAATTAAATATTTAATTTACAAAACATTAAATTAAAATACAAAATAAAAATATTACATTAATCGTCATTTTTTTTTTGCCCCCCCGCCCGTTGGGAAAGAAAGTCTCAAAAGATAAAGGTAAAAAAAGCCCTTTTTCGTTCTACCGAAAACGAACAAGTGACAATATTAGAACGCCTGAATATTGAAAAAGAAAAAATTCAGGTGATGAGAGAATTCCATACATCATTTGTGGAAACAGAAAAACTTAAGAACAAACGGGAAATTCGGAAAATTATCATGAAGTTGATGGAAATGGATCCCACAACAATGAGCGAACCACAACCGAGATTGTACGAATATCAACTTGAAGAACTTCTAAACGAACAATGATGTATTTTTATGTGTTAAGTTTGTATTTTTTAATATGTAATTTATTTTATTGTATTTTAATATAAATTATATTTTGCATTTTTAATATTTATTAACAAAAAAAATTATTCATACATTTTTTCAAAAAACATACTCTATAAAAAATCAGAAAACATGATTTGACATAAATCAATTTCTAATTTAGAAATTACTCCCTACAATTTCTTATACTATTTACTGTCACATCAACAAAAAGTACTGATTTGACATTTGCAAATCATCAAAACCAATTTCTAAGGCCATCCGTACCCCTAGGTTCAAACCTTTTGAACCCTCTGCGCCACATCAGCGCCACATCAGCTTTCCACTTTGAACCCTCTTGAACCTTTTTGAACCTACAAATCCCGTACCCCAACCTTTTGAACCTCTTGAACCCACATGCCACCTCATCTAATTTTTTAATAGAAAATCATAACATTCATAAAAATAAAAATAAAATTACAAAATAAAATTAAAAATTACAAAATAAAATTAAAAATTACAAAATAAAATTAAAAATTACAAAATAAAATTAAAAATTCCAATTATGTTTTTGTCGAATTCTCTCTTTTCTCGCCAAAGTAGCATTCAAAGCAGCTCCCGTAAGGTGATCGTGCGGGGCAATGAAAAACTCGAAGTCTTTTTCATATAGCCTTTCCAACTCGATTTCACACTTTTGTTGTTCGACTTGCCACTTTTGTTGTTCGACTTGGCACTTTTGTTGTTCGACTTCAAGTTTTTTCATTTTGTAATCAACCGAATCATCAATTTTACTTCTCAACTCACTCATTTCGGAGTAAAGGCGGTTGTCGTCCGTACTACTCGTTGCTGCCTTTTTTGCCGTGTTTCTCCCGATGGGTCGTTGAACATTTTCAGCGTCTTCATCGGAAGTGTGGGTACGTTTTGAACCCCGGGATGTATTTGTCATAGTTGGAACCGTATTCCATTTTGGAGATAATTTGAGGATATCCCAAGCTTGTTCATGGGTGAAGGCAGTTTGGTATTCATTTTCGTACCGGATGTGTGCCGCTTTTAAAATATCGGCTTCACTCGATCCGCTTGATCTACTATTATACAAGTTGTTGTAGATGCCGGCGAATTGTTGTACCTTTTTGTTTAAATCTTTATATTTGGTGTTTAGTTGATGATGTGTTCTATATTTTTCACGACACATCAACGTATAAAACACCTTCTCGATGCGACCCCAGAAGCTATCTATATTTATATAACAATAATAATAATTATGATAATAATAATAATAATAATAATAATAATTATGATAATAATAATAATAATAATAATAATAGTAGTAGTAGTAGTAGTAGTAGTACCTCCGTTTTGTGCGTTACCGACAAGGGGATCCTCCGAAACGTCGATCCACGCCGACGCTAAAGCCACTTCCTCCGCTCTAGTCCACGGTTGTCGGGCGACTCTTTTTTGATATTTTTTCTTGTTTTGGTTTTGTGTTGGTGACGGGTTTGGTGTTGGGCTTGGTTGTCGATCCGGGGATGATTGTTGTGTGGAGATCGTTTGTGGTGTTTCCGGAACAATCTCTTCAAGATCGATTCCGGTGTTGAAATCGGGTGGAGGAAGTTGGAAATTTGAGGGCGCAAAACCTTGTAGGATCAAGCCTTCACGAGAAAATGGATGAATAGATTGTGAGAAACCAACGTTCGGGGCAAATTGCGGAAAATAAGGATTTTGTTGAAATTGTTGGAAACCAAGGTTCGGGGTTTCTTGCGGTGAATCCGACCTCGTCGATCGGTTACCACGGGGTGTGGGTGGGGTGTTTGAATTCATGATGAGAGAATTTAGAGGATTGAGAGAATTGAGAGTGAAAAATGAATTGAGAGAATTTAGAGGATTGAGAGAATTGGTGTGAAAAATGTATGAGATTTGAGGTTGATTTATAGTGTTTAAATTGAAAAAAAAATTAAAAAAAATGGAAAAGAGCCGTTTGGAAATAGCCGTTTGAAATAAAAAAAAAAATGTAATACCTTCGGGTATGAGCGGGGTGGGGAACCCGATCGGCGAGCCCGCCATGGGGAACCCGCTGAACCCGCCAATCCCGTACCCGAACCCCACCAACCCACTGTGCCACCTGGCCTTACCCGCACCCCCAACCCGCTGGGGTACGGATGGCCTAAGCAATTATACTTAGGCCATCCGTAGCGCATGAAAGATAGCATGCGGGATGGGTGATGTGGCAGCGGGATGGCTGCGGGGATGGGGTACGGGGCGGGATCATTTGCGGGAAGGGATCGAATGCGGGGATGGGATCCCGATTCATCCCGAGGATTATTAAAAAAAAATTAATTAAATTTTTAAAAATATATAACCGTTGAACGGCTCTATTATTAAAAAAAAATTATTTTTCTCAATTTAATCCCACTATATATTTAACCCTCAACCTCTTATTTCTCACACCTCTCAACCTCTTATTTCTCACACCTCTCAACCTCTTATTCTCTCAACCTCTTATTTCTCACACCTCTCAAACTCTCTCAAATTCTCTCAACCTCTATATATTAAACAATATGGATTCGCCACAACCCGGTTCACCAACCGCATCATCATCATCCGTAGACACCGACGAGTTGTTGAATCTACAAAGGGAAATTTTTCGACATACTGCACAATCGCTGTATGGTAGCACCGCCTCATCGTCAACAAGAGAGAGAGCCGCAAACATTGAAAGAGGTCGAGTAACTGCAAACGAGCGGCTTATGCGGGACTACTTTGGCGTCAACCCGATTTATACACCGGATATGTTTAGGCGGCGGTTCAGGATGAGCAGACAACTATTCGAACGAATAGTTGAAGATTTAGAAGTAGGGTATTCGTATTTTAGACTTCAGTTTGACGGGTTAGGCAAACAAGGTTTTTCTCCGATACAAAAGTGTACTTCCGCTATTCGGCAATTGGCGTATGGAGTAGCTGCTGATGCACTTGACGAGTACATCCGTATGGGAGAGAAAACGTCACGAGATTGTCTGTACAAATTCTGCACAGGTATTATTGAACTGTATGGTCAAAAATATTTACGCAAGCCTACTTTTATTGATATTCAGAAGTTGTACGCCGCGCATGAAGCTAAACACGGATTTCCCGGCATGCTCGGCAGCATAGACTGTACTCATTGGGCGTGGGCAAATTGTCCGAATGCATGGCGAGGTCAATTCATGAGAGGTGATCATGAGCACCCGACAATCATGCTATAAGCAGTGGCCTCTCAAGATCTATGGATCTGGCACGCATACTTTGGTGTTGCCGGTTCCAACAACGACATCAATGTTCTCAATCAGTCGCCCATCTTCAACGATGTATATGATGGAAAAGCACCCGAGTGCCCTTTTGAGGTGAATGGAGCCACCTACAAGCACGGATATTATCTAACGGATGGGATATATCCGAAATGGGCTACTTTCGTAAAATCATTTACGTGCCCACAAGACCTTAAACGACAAAAGTTCAAGTCCGCGCAAGAATCCGCACGTAAAGATGTTGAACGAGCTTTTGGCGTGCTTAAACAACGTTGGCATGTACTTCATAACCCGACACGCGGATGGGAACCGGAAATATTGAGAAACATTATGTACGCTTGTGTCATATTACACAATATGATACTCGAAGACGAAAACCATGCTATTTGTGGTGACGTGGAAAACGACTTTTTCACGAATGATATCGAAAGCCAAATCAGTGAGACACAACGCGCGGCAAATGTTCGAGAAGTCATAAACCGGGACACTCATAATAACCTTCGGTCGGATTTGGTCGAACATATTTGGCGTATCCAAGTTCCCAACAATGACGACGAGTAGATTTTTAAATTTATTTTGTAATTTTATTTTTTTAATGAATGATATGAATTTTTATTTTTATTATTTATCTTATTTTTATTTATTAAAAAATATATAAATATTTTTATTTTGTTAAATAATTAAATGTATAAATAAAAGAATTAAAATAAATGAGGTGGCAAAAGGGTTTGAGGGAATGGGGTACGGGTGTTTAGGGATCGTGAGAGATCGAGTGAGGGATGGAAGAAAAGCTGATGTGGCGCTGATGTGGAGTGGAATCTTTGAAAGATGCCCTCCATGGGGTACTGATGGCCTTACAACCACCATAATTTTTAAAATAGAAATCATACGTAGCACATTTGCAATTCATATGAAATCCTTGTTGTGGATCCTCTTACCTGTTTACTCTTGTAACAAGTAGAAGTAAAGATATTTGATGTGAATAGGCATAAAAATCAAATGTTTAGAAACAAGGAAAATTCATGTTGACGTTAAATTTACCTACCAAAAAATTAAAAACAATGAAACAATAAGTATCATGATTTTCTTTTTCTTTTTCAAATTATAGCAAGATATATAAGTCCATTTTGGCCTAAGGACTACCAAATTTGACCACTTTATTTTGTGTTTTTTAGTACACGTAGATTATATTTTTGTTGTATTTTTTTCCATCATCATAATTTTTATATGTAGAAAAGTATATATGTGATATAATATACGTTTTACTCTTTATGATTACACACTATTTTCAAAAAGAGAAAAAAATAGTAAATTTGATGGTAAAAAATTGGTTTTTAATTACAAGAGACATGTCTTGATCCGGCACAATTTGTATTAATTTCGACTAACGTTTATATATATACCGATAAATCACAGTACGTTTTAAAGAAAATTGTGATCATTGTTTTCTAGAACGAATTAATACCCGGTTTATAAAGTTTTATTTGACAAATATTTTTTATAAATTAAATGGTGCGTGCACTGAACAAACACAAAATAAATAAAGGATTTTTGTAAGCTAATATTTTATTTATTATTATTTCATAGTGATAGAAAAAACATTATTTTTATATAACTTTATAAAATAATTTTAACGGAGAATGTAAAATTAGAGTGTTGATAAACAAATCCTCGTTAATTAAGGTTGCACAAAGTTTCAAAAACAATGCATTCGTATGTTTAGTGGATAGAACGATTTCAAATTTTTATGCTAATAAAATCTAAATATAATATTTGACAAATTAACTGTTAAATTAGTTGTTAACTAATAAAGTAGTAATGTTTGGAGGAAAAAATGTTGTTGATAAGCTAAATAATAATGTAATATAATCTAAAAGAACAAGTTAAAAGATTATTAGAAAAAATATAAATTAAAACTTGCCTCTGGCGTGTAGCTCAGTTGGCAAAGGGGCGGGGTGACTTTGCCCAAATACATAACATGTTCTGAGTTCGATCTCAGGCCCCTCCACCAGCTCCAGCCGCTGAGTGAGCCAAAAAAATGCCTCCTCACATTGGTGTCCTTGGAGGCAAGTTCTGTGTGAGACCGGTTAGGGTGCGTTTGATACACTGGTCAGGACAGAACATAGATCACTGTTCCATGTTTGGCAGGACTTTTATGTGGAACATACATGAACAGAGTGAAACAAAGTGGAATAAGCCTGTTCCACCCCTACCCCATGGAACAAGCTGAAACAAGATAAAACAGGCTTATGTTTTACCAATATAACCTCAAAATGAAATCTAATTATATCCTAAAACATCAACTTTTTGGCCAAATAACTGTGAGAACAAAAAAAGTTAGAAAAAAGCCATAGAGCTTCATGCAATGATTAAAGTAACTTTTAGTAAAACTAGCATGACTAATAGGAAGATTCTTCTTCAACAAGCTAAAAAATAAACTAATTTTATAACAAACTCAAAAATAAACCAACTTATGATAGTTTGTCAAACATGACCTCAAATAATAACTTAAACATATATTCTTTGTTGTACTATGTTAATTTAATCAATTTTCATAAATTTTCTGATCACTCTAACGGTCTAACCTTTACCAAGATCATCTCCAATGGGGACATCAAATTGGCACCAAATCACTCGATGGGAACATAAATCTTACAACGGATATGGTGTAATTTGTAAGACACTAAACTTGGTGTAACGCTATTCATTTTATACAAATAGAAAAAGATTGAAAGAAATCTATACATATATATAATCTTACGTTTTGGTCGATTTATTGTTTGCATCAAAGTTTATGTTAGAACTTATATACACGAATTGAAATTCGTAACATACAATCTTGAATCAAATGAAATACTGAATTTATATCTATATATATGTATGTAATTTACATATAATCATAAGTTACATAATCAAAGTTTCAAGGAAAAAAATGACTAACTCGAGTTTCTTGATCACAAATTTGAAGAAGAACGTTTGTTGGATTGAGGCCTGCAAAGCAGTGTCCTTAGACAGAAATTCGTCCCTCGTACCGTAGAGAATGGACGTCTATCTAGAGGATACAACAATCCGTTCAAGAATCGAAGTCTTGAACCTGACGAATCAAACTATGTTTCCATGATGAAGAACAATAAAGAACTTTGAGAGAATTTGAGAGAATGTGTGTTTTTGTATATGATAATCTGTTACATATGCTTCATATTTATACTAGATCAACCGGTGCCAATGAACCATTGCAACTGTTCACTAAACAGTCACACATTTTCATATGGTGGCGGTTATGGGTGAAAAGTCACACCTTTTCATATGAAAGGTCACACATTTTCATATGAAAGGTCACACCTTTTCATATAAAAGGTCATACCTTTTCATCTTTGCCCTATTTACATATCTAGTACTTTTACTATGAATGAGATTATCCCAACAATACCCCACATTTTCTATTCAAACTCTAACAATACCCCACATTTGAATAGAAAATAAGATATTCTCAAAGTATTTATTGTTCTTATTCAGGAAATAAACATGAAATGCATCAGAAAAGGTGTCTAGGTGACTTGAACCGTTCTTAGTGAGTATTCATCGGACCTACTTTGTGGGTAGTGACGAAGAGTCTTGAACTAACCACGTTTTGTAGTAAGTCAAGGCAATGAATATCACACATATCATGTTTATGCATAGTTGACTCTTACCGTTGTGTTCATTTCGGTCGTGAACAATCCTTCTTCATGAGAATTTTAGAAGACGTAGCCATATCCGTCTTCAAAGATGCGACCCCACATCAATCTCATATAGGTAATACCGATCAAGAACATTCCGTAGTGTTCCACCAATAAGCTATCAGTATTATTAAGAATAAGAATTCAACCCTTAAATCATCAACGGAAAATACACTAAATAAACATCATAGGAATAGGCGTACCAGTGTATTCAGTCTTGAGTTTTCCTCAACTAGTTGTCTTATTGAACCTAGACCATGGGATCTCCAATGTTGCTAGGTTAGGTTTCCGCCGAGTAGAACTCATTGGATTGGCTTTAAGCCCATTCCCCTCGATGTATAAGAGACTTGTTCTCTATTAAGGTCTTTTGTCAAAGGATCTGCGATATTTTCCTTTGACTTTACATAATCGATGGAAATTATTCCATTCTTTAGCAAGTCTCGTATTGTTTTGTGGCGACGCCTGATATGTCTCGATTTGCCGTTATAAATTTGATTCTTTGCTCTTGTAAGAGCAACCATACTATCACAATGTATGCACACGGCGGTAACAGGCTTAGGCCATAAGGGAATACCCTCTAGGAAGCTTTTAAGCCATTCTGCCTTTTCGGCAGCTTTATCTAGGGCTACAAATTCGGCTTCCATGGTGGACCGTGTATTCACGGTTTGCTTTGAAGATTTCCAAGATATGGCTGCACCACCCAGTGTAAACACATAGCCACTTGTGGACTTACTTTCAGAATGATTGGAAATCCAGTTTGCATCACAATATCCTTCTAGTACGGGAGGATATTTGGTATAGTATAACACATAGTTCATTGTGTATTTCAGATATCGAATCACTCTTATAAGTGCATACCAATGATCCTTACTTGGGTTATGTGAGTATCGACTAAGTCTACTCACGGTATATGCTAGATCCGGTCTCGTACAATTCATAATGTACATCAGACTTTCAAGCACTTGAGTGTATTCCAATTGAGACACACTCTCTCCTTGATTCTTCTTAAGTTGGCTTGAAGGATCAAAAGGAGTGACTACCGGTCTATCATCATAGTGACCAAATTTCCTAAGAACTTTCTCAACATAGTGAGATTGAGTCAGAATGTAACTGTTAGGATCTCTTTGGATCTTTATCCCAAGAATTACATCTGCTACTCCAAGATCCTTCATATCAAACGAGGAGTGCAACATCTTCTTGGTTTGATTGATTACATCCAAGTTGGTCCCCATGATTAGCATATCATCTACATATAGACATATTATGACACATGCGTTCTTGCTTTGTTTCACATATACGCATTTGTCACATTCATTAATTTGGAAACCATTTGATAGAAGAGTGTTATCAAACTTCTCATGCCATTGCTTTGGGGCTTGTTTAAGTCCATATAAAGACTTCACAAGTTTGCATACTTTATTCTCTTGGCCTTTTACAACAAAACCTTCCGGTTGTTGCATATAAACTTCTTCATCTAATTCACCATTTAAGAAAGCAGTTTTCACATCCATTTTATGTATGTGTAGGTTGTGAATTGCTGCTATAGCCATCAATGTCCTAATGGACGTGATTCGTGTTACCGGTGAATAGGTGTCAAAGAAATCTTGACCTTCCTTTTGGCGGTAACCTTTGGCAACTAATCGAGCTTTATATTTCTCTATAGTACCATCAGGTCTTAGTTTCCGCTTGAAGATCCATTTATCACCAATTACCTTGTGTCCTGGTGGTAAATCTACCAATTTCCATGTGTTATTCTGAACAATGGAGTCTATCTCGCCTTGAATAGCCTCTTTCTAATAAGGTGCCTCCGATGAATCCATGGCGGCTTTATAGGATTGAGGTTCTTCATCGACAACGAATGTCATGAAGTCGGGTCCAAAGTCTTTAGCAATCTTTCCCCTTTTACTTCTTCTAGGCTCTAAGTTTTCTTCTTGAGCCTTTGATGTACCATCTTTATTTGGTTTCTCAACACTATCGGTGTTATCTACTTCACATACTCTCTTTCTTGGATTAGAGATTTCTTTCTCTTTATCCTTGAAAGGAAATATGTGTTCAAAGAATTCAGCCTCAATTGATTCCATGATTGTGTTATTGTGGATATCTTCATTGTTTGACTTATAGACCAGAAATCTATAAGCAGGACTATTACTTGCAGGACCAAGATATACACAATCAATGGTCTTCGGTCCAAGTTTTGTCCTTTTGGGTAAAGGTACTTGAACCTTTGCAAGGCAACCCCACACTTTCATCCTTTTGTAGGAAGGAAGTTTTCCTTTCCATAGTTCATAAGGAGATTTATCGCTCTTCTTATGAGGAATTCTATTAAGTATCATATTTGCAGTTAAGCATGCTTCACCCCACAAACTATGTGGTGCTCCCGAAGTAATCAACATTGAATTAATCATGTTCTTCAATGTTCTGTTTTTCCTTTCGGCTACTCCATTTTGTTGTGGAGTATAGGGAGCTGTTGTTTGGTGAACTATGCCATGATGAGAACAAAATTCTGCAAAGTCCTTAGACTCGTATTCTCCTCCTCTATCGGATCTCAGAATTTTTATTCTTTTGTCAAGTTGGTTTTCAACTTCAGCCTTGTATGGCTTAAACATATTCAAAGCTTCATCTTTGGTATGTATTAGGTATACATAACAATATTTACAGCAATCATCAATAAATGATACATAATAGTTTTTTCCTCCACGTGTGGGTGTGGCTTTGTAATCACATAAATCGCTGTGGATAAGTCTAAGTACTTGATTAGACTTTTCAACAGATTTGTGTGGATGGCAAACATGTTTTTGGAGTTGCAAATATGTTTGGTGGCACCGGTATCAACCCACCAATCGGTCACGTTTGTAACCATAAAAGCCTCAATTACTCCAACGAATTGATTTGGAGCATTGACCACGTTGGCTTGATGGGGGTTTCCACCGGCACCTCCTCCTCCGGGACCACTATGGTCTCTTCTATGGCGGCAATCCTTGGCTCGATGCCCCGGCTTTCCGCATACCCAGCAACTCATCACACGCTTTTTGAAAGGCCTTCGTTGTACGGATAGTGGGTTTGAAGCATTGAGATGATGCTTGAAACCCGTCGCCTTTCCCTTTCCTTTTTGGAACTTTGAATTTGATGAGTTTCCGTTAACCATGTTTGCATTTGGTTCCAACGAGATTGCATCCGCCTTCTCGTTCATCCGGTTGTCCTCCTCCACCCGCAATTTGAGTATCAATTGCTCAAAACTCATATCCTCGGACAAATGTTTAAGATAGAGTTTAAAATTTTTCCAGGATGGAGGTAACTTGTCAATAATTGAACCAATAACAAAATTAGCGTTGATGCCCATACCTTCGACTTCCAATTCATGGACCAAGATTTGCATTTCTTCTACTTGTTTCACGACCGGTTTGGAATCCGTCATCTTATAGTTCAAGAATTTGCCCACGATAAATCGTTTGGAACAAGCGACTTCCGTCTTGTACTTTGATTCCAACGACTCCCAAATTTCTCTTGCCGTGGTGAAGGATGAATATATGTCATAAAGACCATCATCCAAACCATTAAGAATAAAATTCCGACAATTATATTCGTTGGCGTTCCAAATATCCAAGGATCGTTGGAACATAGCCAATTCAATTTGGGATGGGATGTTTTCTCCCTCTCCAACCGGCAGTGTCGGTGCTTGATCGGTAAGCACGTTAGACACTTTCAAAGTCGTCAAGTAGAAGAGCATCTTTTGTTGTCATCTTCTAAAATCGGAACCCTTAAATTTTTCGGGTTTCTCCACACTCGATTTCAACAAGGAAGAGTTTTCCATCGTCAACGAAATTTCTGTCTAAGATTGTTAGAACTTATATACACGAATTGAAATTCGTAACACACAATCTTGAATCAAATGAAATACTGAATTTATATCTATATATATGTATGTAATTTACATATAATCATAAGTTACATAATCAAAGTTTCAAGGAGAAAATGACTAACTCGAGTTTCTTGATCACAAATTTGAAGAAGAACGTTTGTTGGATTGAGGCCTGCAAAGCAGTGTCCTTAGACAGAAATTCGTCCCTCGTACCGTAGAGAATGGACGTCTATCTAGAGGATACAACAATCCGTTCAAGAATCGAAGTCTTGAACCTGACGAATCAAACTATGTTTCCATGATGAAGAACAATGAAGAACTTTGAGAGAATTTGAGAGAATGTGTGTTTTTGTATATGATAATCTGTTACATATGCTTCATATTTATACTAGATCAACCGGTGCCAATAAACCATTGAAACTGTTCACTAAACAGTCACACATTTTCATATGGTGGCGGTTATGGGTGAAAAGTCACACTTTTTCATATGAAAGGTCACACATTTTCATATGAAAGGTCACACCTTTTCATATGAAAGGTCACACATTTTCATATAAAAGGTCATACCTTTTCATCTTTACCCTATTTACATATCTAGTACTTTACTATGAATGAGATTATCCCAACAGTTTACACCATATTTTAGTTTTTATATATGGATTTGGTGTAACATTTGGTGTTAATGTTGCGAATAGAGATGCCGTAGAAAACATTAAAACAGATTTATGTAGTTTTTGATATGGAAATATATAATTTGCAGGGATTCAAGAAAACAAGTTCAAAAAGATGGGAATTTCAACATGAAAAGTTTCAAAAGGGAAGCAGACACCTGTTAACGGAAATCATGAGAAAGAAATGTGAAGGCAGTGGATTTCCAGCATGCTTAAAACCGGAAACACCATCATCATCGATATCAGCCTCCATTGAAGATCAAGAAACCATGCTTTTACTCATGGAAGAAAACAAGAATCTGAAAAGAGAAAAAATGGAACTGGAAATACAGATACAACATATGAAATCATTGGAAACCAAGCTCTTGGATTGTGTTTCTCGGTATAATTAAGGGTACTACGTACAAATCATCAATACCACACAAAGATGGTGATAAAATTAGGAGGTTGTGTTGATTATAAGATTTGTTTTTATTTTTCATTAACGTTAATTTGTTTGACGTTAAACTTTTCGATTTTGATCATCTCATTGCCTTAAAATCAACCAAAAAAACACGGTTGTAAGGGGGTTAGATAAATATAATATACAGATGTGTGTCTATATATATATCTATACTACATATATAAGCATTCACATCAAATGTCTTAAAGACAACTTTTTATGCTTAAGGTACTACTAATTTATGCACAAAATCTTGAAAACTCTTAATTACAACTTGTAAAGCAAAGTGTACAAGTTGAATACTTTTCCTTTACACAGACACAAAAGACCAGTCCTTTTACTTCTTCACGCCACACCCCATACCCAAGCCCATACCGAGAGTACGATATGATTTCCTATTCAACCACTTCACTTCTCACACCATACCAAGAGTACTGCTGAAATGATTTGTACTATCTGGTTGTTTCTTATAGGATTATGTTCATACGGCTCATCTCGATTCGTTCTTTCATACGGCTCCTCTCGATTTTTTGGTCTGGATTTCTATCCTCTCGACAGGTAACGCTCCGTAATCTCTATTTCTTCAATACTTTCGTCTCTGGTTCATACTCCCGCCCCTCATTTGATTTTTCCATCTCTATCTCCCACACCGAATTGATTTGTTCCTCTCTCAAAAACCCTAGATTTCATCTCGTATCTCCCTAACAAGGTATGTTTCCATTAGTTCTTGAACGAGGCGTGTTCATTCTACTCTATCATTTTGATTTTTGTTGCTTCACTCTGCCCGTGGTGTGATTTATGATATTCTTGTATCCTGTTGTAATACTTCAAATGTGTAAGTTTTGATCCGCTTGATTCGAAAGTGGCTCTGATTGTATTTGTATACGTGAGTTTTTTTGTTGTTGCAAATGATTTGAGCACTCTCAACCTTTTCTTTTGTCCTCGTGATTAGTTGTTTTATTTGTTTTTGATCTACTTATTTTTTAGGAACTTGTGCAACAACAGTTGAAGAGAATGACAACGCAACTAGCGAACGGTTGATCCGGATTTTTTTGATTTTATTTATAACCAGTTGATTTGTACTCAACTTAATGACATTGGCTATCTTTTTCTTTGACAGTAAGGCCACTTGCCTAGATTTCAATTAAGAACATTCACTCTAATAACCACCTCTACAACCAAGGTCAGTTTTTCTATATATTTCTTTTCTAACATATTTCGTCGGAGCCCTAAGCTTACAACCGTTCCTCAGTTAGATAACCTGGCTATATAATGGTTGAACTTGCTAAACTCTGACTATGTTTTCAATAAGTCTGGCCTTTGTTTACAAGAATTAGCTCTCTGAAATCTTGCCACTATCCTGGTTTACTCTTATGGTTTATTATATTGGTTGGTTAAAGCCATTGCTTGAAAACATGGTTCACTTTTCATCATATTGGTTGGTTCATTATACAACATATAATGCTTTGGATCTCATCAAACAAATTACCTTTTTGTAGCCAAAACAAACAGAGGTGCTACTTTCAAACTTATTTTTTTTTTCTTGATTGATACGTTGGAATTTGGCTGCATACAAGGGGCTGATTGAGTTTCTTACAGATGAAAAAAGGAGGACGAAAACAGCAGCAAAAGCACCGATCTTGGGCCTCGATTGGGGCTGTTTTGAGAGCAACAAAACCATCAATTTCCGACTCTATTGGAGCTGTTTACCCATTGTTTTCAGAGGACCAAATGGTCCTGTTGCTGGTGTTGGTGTTCAGCATTCGCAGGTGTTGCACTCGTTCTTGTTAAGTTCAGAAGAGCTAAAGATAGAATCGATGCAGCAGATGTTGAGTTGAGTGAAGATCTTTCGTCCCTTTAGCCTAGAATGGACTGTCGGTCTTAAAGAAGAGGAAGAAGGCATATGTTTAAAACCAACAAGTAATAAACAAAATGCAGCTTCGATTTATGATGAACAGAACTTTGACTTCAAAGATAGTAAAATGGAGAGTAAATGTTTACTAATGTTTGTGCAAGGAGGAGACTTTAGATTTGGTTGTTGTTTCTACCTCTATTTATTATTAATTTATTATAGAGTTTGTGCTCGACAACCTAATAGTTGTCAATTTAACTCTTGGATCTGCTGCCAAACCGTCGCATGATCTTTAGATGTTCCCATGTTTCAAATGTTTTAGTGAGTAGAGTTGCACGTTCTCTTTCACTCATATAACATTCCCCCTTGTTAGTCCCTCTTCTTATCGTGAATCAAAGAGACGATGGAAATAACATGGTTATATTTCATGTGTTGCATGTTGTATTTGTTAATTTTCTGCAGTTGATATTTTCGGGCAAAAGCATTCTTATTGGGGGTTCCTTCAATTGTTCTTCAAATATCAACGACTTACTATAATCTTGTCTGTCTATAGTCCTGTTACACTTTTGAAATCTTGCAAATAAACTTCACTTTTTTCAGTGGCAGGGGAGGTTTATACATGGGGATGGAAAGAGTATGTTTCGGCTAGGAAAGCTTTTACTAATTTCTGGGTGTTGCAAGTTTTTAGTTTTTACATGTTCCTTTTTATCTTATTCCTTAACTTGATGTAGATACGTAGACCCCGTTAGTTGATGTATAGATGAGTATTCAAGTGAAAATAAATGTATGTAATGATGTGTATTATGTAAAATTCATGTCTTTTGCAGGATAATGTAAAAGTTTAAAGGAGGTTTGGATGTAGTTATGTTTGTGGTTTACCTTGTATAGGAGACTTTTAATGAATGGCAATTGAAGGTGCTTGGATAATACGTTTAAAGTTTTACGTTTAAAAAAACTAACCAATACAAAGTGATAATCATGTATAATACATGTTTATCGTTACTAATACAAGTAAAGTTTGTCTCTGATGGATTCGAACATGAACTATTGTGTATTTGAGCACAATTATTCATCCCTTTTGTCAAATGAGTTACACATTCATGAGCTTTCATTTTCGATTTACAGTAAAATTACATACCCTGTTCACCCGGTGCATTGCACGGGCACACTACTAGTATATATATATATATATATATATAGGGAATGGTTCAATTGAGAAGTCTAAATATTTTGAGAAATAGAGAAGTGATCATATCCATTGGATTAAATAATCCACGGTCAAGAAATTCGCGTTACACATGATTAATGCGCGCGTCCACATTAATTAATAAACGACGCTCAGGGGTATTTAGGGTAGTTTCGTAAAAAATACGCGGGACAGGTTCATATATGAATTTGTGTGATTCATATATGAACCTTTGTGTTCATATATAAAATATTTTTAACTAATTCATATATGAACCTTTGTGATTCATATATGAATCAGTTAATTTGTTCATATGAGAATTAGTTAAAAAAATTCATATATAAATCATTAAAGTTCATATATAAACACAAAGGTTCATATATGAATTAGTTTAAAAAAGTTTATATGTAAATTACAAATGTTCATATATGAACACAAAGATTCATATATGAACCTACAATTAATTAGTTTCATATATGAAACACAAAGGTTCATATATGAATCACAAGATTCATATATGAATTAGTTATAAAGAGTTCATATGTGAATTACAGAGGTTCATATATGAACGTATAGTTCATATGTGAATCACACAGATTCATATATGAACTCAGCCCGTGTTTTTTGTAAACGGGATGACTAATTACCAAAATACTCTTCCGTGTTCAAAATCAGCGCATTTAATCGAAGAGTCACGATCACTTCTCAATTTCTCAAAATATTTAGACTTCTTAAATGAACCTAACACTATATATATACATTGTATACATATGTATTTATGTTATATGTCCGGTATGTATGTATACATAATTGCTTTGGGATGAAAATGTAGATTGATGGAGTTATATATAGATGATAGTTGGAATTCTACACCAGCTAGATCGATTACGACCATTTTCTTAAAAACATCTTTTAATATATAATGGAATGTCACATATTCTTACAATAACGAAGAAGATTAATTTCTTGGAACCTTGATTTCTTAGCTCTTAATAATTTCTTACCAAGTTTGGCCTCCTATCTATCACATAATAGAGACTTGTGGTCTCTGATATTTCATCTTTTATTTGTGTAGGTTTTATGGATGCTTATTTTGCCAAACAAATGAGTCTGACTTGCAACTTCATATGTCTTTTTCTACTTGCAAGAACAATGTTTTTCATAGAGAAATGGTGTATTAGAAGGAAAGAAAATATAACCATAAGGCATGGCAGCCCTGATACCTGGTGGGTACGGGGATTGTTATCCTATCCCCGGTCCAAGGTATGGTCAACCCCGCGTTCCCCGTCCCGTTCCCCCGACCTGGTGCCGACCACATTTCTCCATTCTCCCTCTAGACTCTTTGCTTTCCATTCCCATTTCCCACCTGCAGTAATTGATGATCAGTATGCATTAGCTCCCAGTTATCCAATCACCTTGTATATATAACACATTGTCTTTCATTATATCAACCATACCTAGCTAATTATGTATATACATATATTATATATATATATATAGGGTTGGTTTCTAGACTTCCGGTAGAAAGTGCCAAATTTGGTGAGAAGTTAGAGAAGTTGTTATCAACCTTTTGAACTACACTCAATATTGGCATTTTGGTGATTTTCCTTTCAGCTACTGATGTGCAATGCAATGCAATTCATTCACCAACTCAGAGCTTTTAAGAAAGCATGCACTTTCTGCCCTGTTAGCGTGGTGTGTGTTTCATCATTGCTTTTCATTGTATCAAGTTATACAACATTATAGATACAATGCCTTCAAGTCATGTTTTTATACTTGAATTCCAAATTAGAGATACATCATGACTAGGTTGTAATAATAATACGTTTTATGTTTGAAATCCCAACTTTTAACTATCAAATAATATGTATGAATGTTAGAGCATCCACAACAAGGATTTCATAACAATTTCATATGGATTGCAAATGTGACACGTAGGATTGCAAAATTAGAAATTGTAGTGTTTGTGAGTATGATTGCAAAATTAGAAATTGGTTTTGGTAATTTGCAAATGTCAAATCAGTACTTTTTGATGATGTGGCAGTGAATAGTATATGAAATTGCAGAGAATAATTTCTAAATTAGAAATTGCTTTATGTCAAATCATGTTTTGTGATCTTTTGTAGAGAGTATTTAATTGTAGTTTTGTAGAGAGTATTTAATTATAGTTATTTAATTAATAAAATATTTCATATTAAATTATAGTAAGGAGTCTTTAATTGTAGTGTTGTTGTTATTTGATTAAAATATAGTTTTTTATGATGAGGTGTCACATTTGCAATTGAGTGAAATTTCATTGTTGTGGAGTATAATTTCAAGATAATTACAAAGCTGATGTGACGCTGATGTGACCCATTTGCAATTTGGATGAAATTTCATTGTTGTGGGCATCTCCAATCGTACTCCAAAAAAAACATCAAAAACACCAATTATGATTGGTCCAACACAAAAAAAAACCTCAACTCCAACCATACTCCAAAAAAAACACTAAATTTGTGGACCCCACATTAAAATAACATTATTTCATTTACTATTTGCTATTAATATATATAAGTTATAATATTTATTAATTAAATAATAATACTTTTAATGGAAAGTGGTGGGATCTACCATATTGGAGTGTCAAATTCACACTTCATATTTGGAGTGTGAAATCATAAAACGGCAAAATTTTGTGGAGTTTGGCGTGCGATTGGAGCATCCATCAACACCAAATTTAGAGTTTGGAGTACGATTGGAGATGCTCTTAGATCTTGGGATTTCAAAAATTGGAGTTGGAAAGGCAAAAGCAACTCTAGTTTTGGCCTATGGTGTCCTAACAATATATAGTATTTAAGTTGTATCCCTTGCTAGAGAAGTTTAGACCATTGTAACACCCTCGAATTTGAAACGAGCAACTAACTTTAAAATTCAATCAAATAACCAAAATAGATATAAACACTTCTACAATTCAATCCTTAAAATACCTCGGAATTTAAAACATTATAATTTCCCAATAGAATAACTTAAACGGGTGTTACTTAACGCCACACAAGTTGCTAGTCCAAATAATGGCGGAAGACTTCACTAATCAAGTCACCTCTCGTGCACTCTACTAGCACTCGCCTCTTCACAATGTAGCTAGAGCTACCCCAACCTGAGCCTGTTGCACATGCCGGCAAATAAAAAGGGTTAGACTAACGCCTAGTGAGTTCAAGCATTTTATCATGACTATATAAAATCATAAATCGGAAGATAGTAGTTTTAGTCATGATTTGAATAAATCTTTAAACGAGATTTGGCGACAAAGATTATCATGACCAAATCATTTGATAAATCGATAGCTTCAACTTAAATAAATGATTTTCTAGAAGGGTTTGTATAAAAGACATCGACAACTCATTTTCCAAACGCATACAGTTTCTGAGAGGAAAGCTTCCAATGAAAATCGTTTCTCTGCAAAGGACTCAAATCCAAAACTCACATCAAGAGTTAATTAATAATAATTTCTCAAATAATCGCCACTGCGAATAAAACTCCAGTAGTGAAACATCCAATAAGAATGTAACATAAATCTGTCCATAAATCATGGAAAACAAACCATATGCATGTAATATAACCTCAACAATGCGAATAGATAAAATACCCGAAATCAACACCCTTCGGTGACGGGGGAGACCCGATCTCATCGAGTGTGGCAAACACATAAATTAAACCACGATTAAATAAATGTAGGTAAGCTTCTTGGATGTGGAAAACGGATGACATCAACCATACTAGGTCTTTAGTCAATCCTTGGCATCAATCATGCTAGATCTTTAGCCCAACTTAGACATCAACCATACTAGGTCTTTACTCCATCTCAGACATCAACCATACTAGGTCTTTAGTCCGTCTTTGGCATCAACCATACTAGGTCTTTAGCCCCTCTTAGACATCAACCATACTAGGTCTTTAGTCCAAGCCCTCAAGTTCAACCATACTAGGTCTTTACCTTGGAAAACCCACCATCCAAAACAAGCTTACTTAACTTAAAATTCATACATGACCTCAAAAGAATAACTAATGCATTCAAATCATGTAAACTCCAAATATGATGCAATTCATGCAACTCAAACCCCAAGCCCACGTCGAGCTTATAATAAAATCGGGCGAATGCCCTCGAGACTCAACCGAGTCCAAAACCGAGCTCTTTGCTCAAAAGATCTAATGATCATTTATCAATATCAATCCATGCCAATGAAATGCATCTAAGTCACATCATGCAACACACGCTCCGAGGCATGATAATCTCACAACCCTTTCATTGCCACCTTCCCAATGAAGTCAAATCATATATGCATCTATATGTATACGTATATGCAATTCTTTCATAACTCAACAATGCATATAATTCACCGAGGTTCATTAGTCCCAAAGGTACTAAGAACACGAAAACATCAAACGGTCTTCACACGTAAGACCAACACTCAAACCGACACATATTCAAATAAAATGCACTTAAGCATATAACACATCCAAGACTCCACCTCGAGTATCTTAAACTGGCAAACACTCAAAAGACTCATAACACTAAAAGTGCATCTTCCCAAATGGTTTATAGAAATCATTTTCACTAACATGATTAAACCATCAAATAAACTTCATTTTGAGCAATCAATCTTTTAAAGACAATTGTGGTTTCTAACCATCCAAATATTCAAAAGCCCCAAATATGGGTGTTTTACACATTTATGATGATAAACACTTCAAATAGAGTTAAACCATTCAAATAACTCAACCACATATATTTTCAAGTAAAACACACAAATATTTGGAAAACACTCATTTTGGCATGTACAAAGTTTTCGCAAAGTAACTTGAACTCACCTTTGCTAGATTTAGCTAAATCTAGGTTTTTACCAAACGTATGCTCCTTTGAAGAAGTCCGCATCTTCAAGTCCAAATCTTCCAAAACCTCAATCATCAAGTGAATCCACCAACCAAACACTTCTAGTGTTACCAAAGTGAGCTTCAATCTTCATTTCATCCAAAGAAAGGAAAAGGTTTATGTGAGGGTTGGGTAAAACCCTAGAAAGTGTAGAAATCTTACCAAAATGAAAGTGAGAAGAAGGGTTCTAACCTCCATCCAAATTCCCCGTTAAAAACTGAAAGAGAAGCTTTGGTTTGTAAGATTTATGGCTTCAAGAGCTCCAAAAACGATTTAGAGGGTTAGGGTTTCGGTTTGGAAGAGAAAGAGGTGAAATGGGAGAAGTGAGAAGTGATTTGGGGTTGAAAGGGGTTTTAATCGGATTCAGCACCCCGACTGCGACAATGACACCGCGACAATGACCTGGTCATTCTCGCGTGTCATTGTCGCTCCCCATGTGCATGTTTCTGTTTGATTTGTTCAGATCGACACCCATTGCGACATTGACACCACGACAATGACATGGTCATTGTCGCTGGTCATTGTCGCGACCCGCGTACCAAGCCCCAGAACTCGACTTTTTCAACGCCAAAACTCCCGATACTCTTAGAGACTTTACGTAATGTCTTCCAAACATAAATCCCACCATTTTCAAGATGCAAAACATTTGGGTGGTATTTATTTACCGAAATTACGAGTGTTACAATCCTCCCAACCTTAAAACGATTTCGTCCTCGAAATCTATATCCTTTACAACCCAAGGGTATCCAATTCAACACCGACTATAATTTATCAGTTCCTAACTGGAATCTAAATTCCCCCCACACAGTCTATCAAGACAAATCCTCAAACAATTGTTTATCAACAAAGCCCCTTCAAGTACACTGTACTTATGTCCGGGAGAACACTCCGACAACTGGAATAACTCTTAGTTAGACGACTTCGGTTGTCTCCCAACCTTAGATGTTCCATACATCCCGATTTCGATTTCCGACTTTAAGTCAACCCAAGGTTTGTTTGCTAACGAACCCAACAGAATCATCGATTATGATTATTACTATCATTAGTTTCCATCTACATCCAACGAGTTCTAATAGACTCCAAGAATCCATCCCAACATCAATCATCAAACCGACAGGTTCTGTAACCATACACGAAGGTTATTCCACCAACACCACTCGTCACAATTGAGCATCTTAAGGTTACTACCACCATCACCATCATTCTTTTAAAATCGGACTACAATCCCCCCGATTACACTAACGGTTTCCGACCTCAAACCCACAAAGGTTGACACCTAGTTATACCACCAAGCTTTGAACTCTAACAGGACTCCACATCTGAGTTCCGTTTACCGAGTGTTTCCACAAAACTAAGGTTGTCAACAAAACGGCTACACCAACCACGAGGTGCGTTACCGCGAGTCTAACCCTCCAATTACCACAAACACATTGACTTTGCTACCGATATCATCCGGCCTATAGTCACGCCACGTGCCTGAACGCCCAACTCTTCACAGTCGAGGTTCTACATTCTTACTTTCAACTGGGTTACTTAACCTCTCCAAGGTCCTAATGAGTTCAAGGTTTTCAAGTGCGTTAATCAATAAATATGCCAGTCAATCAACCTTTCACAAAATTTTCAACGCAAAGATTTTCATATCAAATAATTGTACGCATAGAAAAACTACTATCATCAATTCGGTAGTTACGCAAAACGGACACGCTCGTCCCACATATAAAAATCATGTCGAAAATTAATTCATTGCAGTTCAGTTTTCCCACAAAACGCAAAAGCAAAATAAACAATTTCTTTAAAGTGGGTGCCACGGTTCTAGTATGGATTGACTCACGACAGGCATGTAAAGTGAATGCTCGACCTTAAACGGGGTGCAACACAAGGTGTGCACGTATTTCAAAAGAGTCCAAACGACATTTGACTCCAAATTCTTTTCTGACCATAAAATCGTATGGGACCAGGTTTCCCCAACACATTTTGCGCGCGTCAGTTTATTATACAAAAACAAGGAAACAATTCCTACTTACACCTCAGTCAAAACTCAAAACGACTTGTGCGATTCCCCTATTTAAAACAAACTCATACGTTTCCATTACTTGAAAACATCGACTAAAACATCATAAAACCTCTCATTGGGGTAGGCATGCAAGCTTGTAACATTTCCATTAGAAATTTTCTTGAAACGAAATAACATGCATCAAATGGTTCGTGACCAGATTTCAAGAGATGAAACTCTTTCAATCAATTTCCCAAAATTCCTCATTCGGTCCTATAATAACATTTGAATAAAACGTTTTCCGGCAAAACTTGCACACAACAATGCGTTTGTCCAAAACATACGAGGAAAGAAGTGTTAATAATTTGTTGACACTAAAAAGGGTTCAAACCTATTTTCAAATCTCAAATTGCACCCACGGTGCGCATCAATGTTCAAAACATAAGAATCCCACGCATCATAATTTTATACAAACAAGTTTTCTAAAACCTTTATCACGAAGCACTTTCCTCAAAATTCCGTACTTGGAACATAAAACGTCGAAACGTCATTGCTTAAAATGTATTTGTCAAAATTTTTAAAATACACATTTCCTCCAAACCAAAAGGTTTTCAATTTTCCAAAAATTATTCGGCAAATCAAAATTGACCAATGTCAACGACTCATACATTTGTGTTTTTCAGATATCACGTATTGTAAACCATCTGTGATCCTCACACCTCTAAACCATGCTTTGACCAAATGGTCTCTCATTTAAACAAGGAGTTAATAAAACATTTTCATGCACGTCTCGTTTAGCAAAGTGTCGAGAAAACAATGGTTACCAAGCTATGCATACCCCAAGTCGATATAACACATTTTACATAAAAATGCTAATAAAACATTTAACTGATCAAAAGCGCACCAAGCAAATTATTGTGAATCGTCACCAAAAATGTCCTTTCATGCATCACTTAAGCCACGTATAAATCAATCCATACACTGAACTATTTGCAATAAAAAACTTACTAACACCAACACTTGAAAGAAAAGTTATGCGACACTAGAATTCCAAACCCATCTTTTCTTAGTCGCCTTATGGCATAAAATTAACTTTTCTCAACAAAGCTCAAGTGGAACCAAATGCCCAACATAACTCGTAAACTTTTCACATAAGCGAATAGAGTATGCACATAGTAAAATTATACTCACACGATTCAACATGCCGTAAACGAAACTCCATGAACCTCAATGGACTCAACGACTCCAAGTCAATAAAACGGCGCTAAACATCATGCTTCCCAAAGCCAAATTGCTATAAGCAAGATCACAAATGAGACGCCAAAATCCCAAAAATTCCCTTCTCGGGTAATACCCCTTAAACAACGTTGTTTAACAACTCACATTAAACAAATTCCCAAAATGACTTTACATAGACATAATGGAAAATAACTTTCCGTCCAAACTCTAACATATGTGGAGGAGATCCAATGTTAAAGTGTCAGGATCGAATCTTATCAAGACAATAAACACTTAGAATTCAGAATTAAAGAATCTGCGGAAAAGAACTTTAATTCTCACAATCAAGAACAATGTAACAGAAAATTCACAATGTTGTGTATTCACTAAATCAACTAACAAGATTACAACCAAACCTCAATCTTGTTGAACAGGCTCAACAAGACGACTTCTACTTCTCTAGAAATAGGGTTCTTACACCTTGAGGTTAAATCTCTCTGAAAACGATATCGAATTCTATTTCACACGTATATTAACTCGTCTATCATCTGTATTCTAATAGCTATCTATCAATACTATTTATACAAGAATAATTACAAGATAACTATCAAAAAGTAAATTGATCTTCTGAATCTTCGTTAAACATATCTTGATCAATTCCTTCTTTGTCTCCAAAAGTATCGCATACCAAACTTATCAAGTCAGCAGTATTAACCTTCATTCTTCATGAGCAGTACTAACAATCTTCAGCAGTATTAACCAATTTCATCTCCAGCAGTATTAACATCACTCCAGCAGTATTAATCATGAGCAGTACTAACAGATATTCAATTATGCACCAGCAGTACTAACCTTGACTTGCAGTAGTAACTTTGTCTAGCAGTAGTAACCTTGTCTAGCAGTAGTAACCTTGACTTGCAGTAGTAACTGTGTCTAGCAGTAGTAACTTCACATAAGCAGTATTAATGAAGAACTGGCAGTAGTAAAATTGTCTTGGCAGTACTAACCATACTTAGCATATCTTCAGTTCCCAACAATCTCCCCCTAACTTGACTTTTAGGAAAAGAAGTCAAGTTCTTCAGATGATGCTTCCAAAACCTAATCATACATGCCTAGATTAGGATTCAATCCCAGACTTTGATTGAGAATCCTTTTTACCAAGAATCTACCCATTGCTGAATCCTTGTTGCAGGTCAACTTAGCATGTAGCATTCCTTTCAGCCTCTTCATGCTGTGTTTGTATATTTCATCCACCAGATAGTATTCATGAGTCGCAGAGTCAAGGGAGATGACATATACTCCACAGTTTTCATAGAGCATCCGGTTGGTAATGGTTTGAAACTGTGTGTTTATCCTATACTGAACTGCTTCAGGTTTGAACATTTGGCACAAGAATTCAAGTACCATTTTAGAGATTGACATCCCTTGCTCAGTCAGCATGTTTTCATATAGCCTCATCCCAACTTTGAACATCTCTTCTAAGTCTGATCTTGAGCAAGTTCTGACAATTTTTCCCCAAGTTGAAAAGACTTCAAATTTTCCATCTGCTCTTTTTATCCTAATGAACTCCTTTCTACCATCTTTCAAAGTGTCCTAAAAGATGATTTCAGGAGCCTTAGACGATATTGGTTCAGCCTGAATTGGGTTAGAGTCAACAACAGTAATATACAAATCACATTGGGCATCAGTTTGTGATTGTACATTGCTTGATTGCCCTGATGGAGTTGCCACTTCTTCTTCAGCAACTTTTGGATCAGATTTTTCTTTCACTGTTTCCTCCTGGGCCTCTTCTGCAGTTGGTTCCACCCTTGGCTTCTTTTCATTTTTCTTCTTTGAAGTTATGGGCTTGGTTCTTGGTCTTTTCTTTGACATCATCTTGGTTCTTTTAAAAATAGCTTCAGGAGTTGGTTCAGTTGTTTTAAGTTTTTCAGCAGCAATAACCATTTCTGCTGCTATGGCTGTTACTGCTTCTCTTAGAACATGTAATGCTGCTGCTTCAACACTGTTCTTCACAATCCAGTATACTTCTTCATCAATTTCAGCTTGAGATGTAGTTACTGCTTCCTTCTCAGTTTCTGCTGCTTTTTCTGTTTCTACTGCCTCTGCAAAGGTTTCTGCTGTTTCTTCTTTTTGGCCTTCAGCAGCATTAACTGTTTCTGCTGCTTGTTCAAACTCAGCAGCATTAACAGTTTCTGCTGCTGTGGTTTCTGCTGCTGTTGTAGTTTCTGTTGCTGTCGTTTCTACTGCTGTTGTAGTTTCTGCTGCTATGGTTTCTGTTGCTTGAACATTTTCAGCTTCCTTTGTACTTTCCTCAGCAAATTCATTCACTTGCTCCCCCTGTTCCTGTGCACTCTCCATGTTCAACTCATCCTCTGACTCCCCCTTTTTGGGAGCATCATTGGTTGGGTTTCTTCTTCTAAGGACAAACTGTGCTTTCTTCCTTCTGTGTAGTAGCTTTGTGATCATCTTCTTATTCTTCTCTATCTGGGAGTTTTGATAGAGGACCACCTTTTTGAGTTCCTCAATTTCCTGCTGCTGATTTAGGACATCAAGGTTTATATTGCCAATAGTATCCATCAATTCCTCATAAGTGTATCTATCCTCACCCGGTTTAGAAGTGTTTACCTCCATTACAGGATCATTGGAAGTTTTAGCAGGTGTCTTTTGCCTAGCAAAAGCACTACCTGCCCCCATGGGTTCTTGGCACCTGGGACCTCTGGATGATTTCTCACCCTGAGTTGCCGTGAGGAAGGTCTTAGCTATTTTACCACTGGCCTTCTCTTTGTTAGCAGAAGTAGTGGCAGCCTTGCGACTCACATGCTCAACCTTCTCCTTAGTGAGCACCTTCTTGGGGTTGGGAGACACCCCTGTGGTTACCCTATCGATATTCTCCATTGGAGAATGCTCCAACAGAGGGCTTAAAGGCTTCGGGCTCTTAGGAGATACATCAAGGGAAGGAACCTTGTGTACCTTTCTTCTTTCAAACCTTTTGGTTATTGTGGGAGTGGGTCGTTCAAGAATGGACTGAGGGATGTCTTTTGAGATGGAAGGTTGGGATTGGTCATCAGTGGGTGTGTCTAATGAGGGCCTTGACCCTGATGCCATACCTTCAATTGTGTGGGACACAACCATCATTGTAGAGAACAATGGTGTGTCAACTCCTTCCGAGTCCCTAGGAAGTCTTTTCATATTTGAAAAAACCTTCCCTTTAGGGGATTTTGGTACATATACCTCATCAAACTGAGGTAATTCCGTCAATTCCTTAGTTATCACTTCTTGAACAAACCTTGGATACATATAAAACCGCTTTTTGGATTCCAGGTTTGATACAAGATCATTAAAGATCATAGCTGAAAAATTGTACTTTCTGGCAGTGGATAAGCAGACCAAGGCATATGCAATGGGACTGCTGAACTCACTCCATCCAGTAGTTTTCTTGGAAATACAGTGCATCAGGGTATGAACAAGAAATCTCCATTGGTTGAAAAATTTTGACTTGTAGAATTTAAAAACACCAATGGGACCTTCATACCCCATTCTTTGTAAAGTCGAATATAGGTCATCAGAAGATAGATAGGTTATACCTGAGGCATCATCCAAGTGAAGAGAGATGCGAATAACCTCCTCTGTGACTTTCAAGGGTTTATCACAAACCCTTGTTCGAATGGTTTTCTGCCCTTCTTCGAAACTAACAGTGGCATTCTCCCAAAATTGCGTCTGATGTTCGATATAGATGGTTGGGCTCACCGTTAGGGCATAAGAGATGTGCGAGGATTTAAGAAAATCGACGATATCGTGGAATCCCGCAGCTTGTTTCGGCTTCTGAAGCATGGCTATTTCATTGTGCTCATCAACAAACTCCATGATTCCTGAGGATTCTTGAAAGAAAAACACAAAGATTCTGGGGAGAAGGGGTTAGAGCGAGAGAGAGAAGAAGAAGTTAATGCGAAGAGTCGTTATGAACTTTGGCGGGCAAACAGGGGTATTTATAGCAGTATTTGCCCTAGATTTTCAAAAGCAGTATTAACGACATAAGCAGTATTAACTGCGAGGCAGTATTAACTACACAAGCAGTATTAACGACTGAGCAGTATTAACTACACAAGCAGTATTAACGACTGAGCAGTATTAACTGTGCACTAGCAGTATTAACTACACAAGCAGTATTAACTGTGCACTAGCAGTATTAACTACTGAGCAGTATTAACTGCAAAGCAGTATTAACCACACCTGCAGTATTAACTACAAAGCAGTATTAACCACAAGGGCAGTATTAACTACACAAGCAGTATTAACTACTTGAACACTGGCAGTATTAACTGTGCACTAGCAGTAGAAACTCTGCACTGGCAGTAGTAACTCTGCACTAGCAGTAGTAACTCTGCATTAGCAGTAGTAACTCTGCACTGGCAGTAGTAACTCTGCACTGGCAGTAGTAACTCTGCACAGGCAGTAGTAACTACACTTACACTTTTCTGCACTTGGTAATCTGAGGGAAACAGAGGATCCTGAGAAAGAGAGTTAGTAGCACCAAATATATGAAGAAATACAGGTATAAAAACAGAAAGTCATGAATTTATTCTAGGTTGATCATGCCCACACTTGTTACCAAAAAGGTGAATCTACCCACATCAAAAGCTTTTGTGAATAGATTAGCAAACTGGTCATTTGTATGAACTTTAGCAACCTGAATTAATTTCTTTTCATTGCAATCTCTTATAAAGTGATACCTTATCTCTATATGCTTTGTTTTTGAGTGTTTGACTGGATTATTAACAATGCTTATAGCACTGTTGTTATCAATGAAGATTGGAGTGTGAAGAAATGTTACCCCATAGTCCAACATCTGATTCTGAATCCATAGAACCTGAGAGCAGCAGCTTGCAGCAGCTATGTACTCAGCCTCTGTGGTAGATAAGGACACTGTGGTTTGTTTCTTACACTGCCAAGATACAAGTCTTGTACCCAAAAACTGACATCCACCTGAAGTAGACTTCCTATCCATGTTGGCTCCACCCAAATCACTATCTGAATATGCAAGCAAGTCAAAAGAGGATTCATAAGGATACCAGAGACCTAATCTAGGTTGCCCTTTTAAGTATCTGAATATTCTCTTGACTGCATGAAGGTGTGATTGCTTAGGAGAAACCTGAAATCTGGCACATACACATACTGGAAACATAATGTCAGGTCTAGAGGCTGTGAGATACATGAGTGAACCAATCATTGATCTGTAATGATGGACATCCACATCCTCCCCCTCAAGATCTGCAGTGATCTGTTTATGTGTTTCCATTGGTGTGCTTGCTGGCTTTGAGTCTGTTAAACCAAACTTGTCCAGGATGTCTTTCACATACTTGGATTGGCTAATAAAAATCCCATCTTTCCTCTGTTTTACCTGAAGCCCAAGAAAGAATGTAAGTTCTCCCATGGAACTCATCTTGAAGCTTTTGTGCATCAATTCTTCAAACTCTTTACACATTTGATCATTGGTGGATCCAAAGATGATGTCATCCACATAGATCTGAACAAGTAATGTACCTCTCTTTCTCCTCTTGATAAACAGGGTCTTGTCAATTACTCCTCTTTCAAAGTCATTTTTCAAGAGATAGGTAGACAGAGTGTCATACCATGCTCTTGGGGCTTGATGCAAACCATAAAGAGCCTCCTTCAGCTTGTATACTATGTCAGGGTGCAATGGATTCTCAAATCCAGGGGGTTGACAGACATATACTTCTTCCTCAATACATCCATACAGAAAAGCACTTTTGACATCCATTTGGTACACTTTGAACTTCATGTATGAGGCATAGGCTAGAAATAGCCTGATTGCCTCAATCCTTGCCACAGGAGCAAAGACTTCCTCATAATCTATTCCTTCTTCCTGAGTGTACCCTTGTGCAACCAGTCTTGCTTTGTTTCTGATCACAATCCCTCTGTCATCCTTCTTGTTCCTGAAAATCCACTTGGTGCCAATTGCTCTATGACCTTTTGGAAGGTCTACCAAGTCCCAAACATCCTGTAATTTGAACTGTAGCAGCTCCTCTTGCATTGCCTCTATCCAGCTTGGATCTTTCATAGCATCATAAGCCTTTTTGGGTTCAATCTGGGATAAAAAGCAAGATAGAACAGTATTAACTGTATTCTGTTGATCTTGAATTTCTTGAAGTCTGCTTTGCTTTCTGGTCATCATGGGAGAAGCTATGTCTCCAATTACCAACTCAGGAGGATGGTTTTTCTGAGTTCTTGTGGGATGACCAGGTTCCTCTTGTATGTTCACATCCAGATTTGACTCATTTAAGTCTGGATCTACTGCTGCTTCTTCAGTCACTTCAGACTCTCTGGAATTTGAGCTTGAAGGCTGTTCTTCCTCTACTCTTCTCTCTTCTTCATTCTGAATGGGTTCAGCCTCTTCTTGTAGTTCACAGAATTCAACAGGATCAATGGAAGGGAGGGGAAATATCACAGATTGAATTCTGTGTTCTGATGATGGTGTATCCCTTTGTCCTGCATATACATCACTACTGAAACCCAAAGAATTAGTGAGTGAATCAATGTCAAATAGCCAATTAGGACCTGAACCAATAGGATTTGGTGTGTTCTCATTGCATTTGACATTGTCACTTTCTTCAATTATTCTAGAAGAGGTATTAAAAACTCTGTAAGCCTTACTCTGAGATGAATACCCAACAAGAAAACCATCATCTGCTTTGCTATCAAACTTACCTAAGTGAGATTTGGTATTGAGAATGGTACAAGGACATCCAAATGGTTTGAAAAATCCAATATATGGTTTCTTTTTATTGAAAAGCTCATAAGGTGTCTTGTTTTTAGGCTTTACCACTAAAACTCTGTTTTGAACATAGCAGGCAGTATTAACTGCTTCTGCCCAAAAAGTAATTGGTAACTTTGAATCAGCTAACAGAGATCTAGCAGCCTCAATTAGTGTCCTATTCCTTCTCTCAGCAACACCATTTTGTTGTGGAGTCCTAGGAGCACTGTATTGTCTCTCAATTCCTTTTTCTTCACAAAAGGTGTTTAGATCAAAATTTTTAAACTCAGTTCCATTATCTGATCTAATGACTTTCACTCTTTGATTTGATTGGTTTTCAATTTTGAGAATAAAAGATTTGATCAGTCCACTTGTCTCATCTTTAGTTCTCAGAAAATATACCCAAGTAAATCTAGAGTAATCATCAACAATAACTAAGCAGTATGATTTCTTGCCAATACTCATCACATTAGTAGGACCAAACAGATCCATATGTAACAGTTGAAGAGGATTTGAGATAGAGTTTATCTCTTTGGACTTATGAGAAGTTTTGTGTTGTTTGCCTTTGAGACAAGCAACACAATGATCATCACATGAATAGACTTTGGATGGCAAACCCCTTACAAGGTTATTCTTAACAAGTTTATTCATTGTTTTAAAGTTCATGTGACACATCCTTCTGTGCCAAAGTGATGATTCATCCAAAGAAGCTTTTGAAACTAAACAATTTAGGGATGAATCAGATGATACACTTTCCAAATCTAAACAATAAACATTATCCTTCCTAGGAGTTCTCAGAAGTTTCATGTTTTCATCAACCACTTTGTATCCAGGAGCAAGGATAATACATTCAGAATCAGTAAACAATATGCTATGCTTCTTGTCACAAACCTGTGATACACTTAACAGGTTGTATCTCAATTGTTCAACATAGTACACATCTTCAAAGGTCATCTTACCCTTTGAAACATCACCCTTACCACTTATCTTTCCACCAGCAGGATTATCCCCAAATGCAACATGTCCTCCATCAATCTTTTTGAAATTTTTGAGGCAGGCCATGTTACCTGTCATGTGCCTGGAGCAACCACTATCAACATGCCAAATGCTCTTCCCCTTGAGCTGTTGGTTGCCCTGCACATCAAGATAAATCAGTTAGTTTTATTGGGAACCCAAGCCGAAGTGGTCTTGGGTTTCCCTTGCTCATCAAAGTACTTACACTGGGTTTTGATGAGATTTTCAAATTTAGGTACTGCAGTACTGGAGTACTTTGTCAAAATTATTGGTGTAGCAGCACTAGAAGCAGTATTAACCTCAGAAGTACTAACAGTGCTAGCAGTACTAATACTGGGAGCAGCAGTATCGTTAGCAGCACTAACAGAGTTAGCAGCACTAACAAAGTTAGCAGTACTAACAGAGTTAGCAGCACTAACTGAGTTAGCAGCACTAACTTTGGAATGATTACTAGCAGTATTAACACTGCTAGCAGCACTAACTTTGGAATGATTACTAGCAGTATTAACACTGCTAGCAGCACCAACTTTTGAAGCAGTACTAACAGTGTTAGCAGTACTAACACTGCTAGCAGCAGTATTGTTTTTAGTGCCTTTTGGAACCCACATAGTACCACATTCCTTTTCAGTCGTTTTCTTTATGTGGCTTTTGGGTTTATCTTGTTTCTTGGCCACATTTTTCTTTGCAGGCTTCCTATAACCAGAGGATTTTTGAAAACTTCTTTGTAAACTTCTCTTTTGGTTAATAGGATTAAAGTAACAGTATTTGGCAAGATGGTTCAATTTGCCACAAATAAAGCAAGGTTTTGGTCTGTTAATCTTTTGCAGATCAACTCCTTGCCTTAGTGCCCACTGGTTATTCCAGTTCCTTTGATTTCCCCTCTGATTATCATGTTTTTGGGGCTTGTTCTCTTTAGATTTTCTGCAAGAACACTGTTCACAAGTATTAGAGTTCACAACTGTGGTCTGTGTGTAATGAACTCCCTTTTCCTTTTCAGTCCTTTTGATCTCATTGTTCTTAACACATGGACTTTCACATTCCTCATCAGATTCTACTTTGTCAGTCTCATCCTCAACAACTACTTTATCTAATGGATCTACTTCAATGGCTCCTTTAGGTAAGTCCTTCCTATCCTTGGTTTCTAATAGGTCTGACTTAGGAGGGATGTAGTTGTTGTTATAGGGTGGAGGTGTGGCATTATACCCTAGGCCTGTTTTTACCTTACCATGGACTTGAGCATTTATTATTGTGTCCATGGCTTTAGATGCCTTTGAAAACTTTTCAACATCAGCTTTAACTTTCTTAAGTTCTTCTGTTAATTTCCCACACTCTTCCCTAGACTCTTTTAATTGGAACTCAAGATCACCTTTTTCCCACTTCCAGTAGTTAGTATCATATGAATGTTGAAGTTCATTGGCTTGAAAGGCCCTAATCTGTTCTTCAAACCTCTCAACAATCAACACATAGTCTCTTCTATCCTTTTCTAACCTTTTAAGATCATCACACATACCCTGATTGTGATCTCTATACCTTTTAACAGTGTCTATACAAGCTTGAGTACAGAGATTAGATTTTACCTCAGTGGGAAGATCTGAAACTTCAGCCATAAGAGCTTGATTTTGGATGGCTTCTTCTGCTTGGTCACTCCAGTCAAATCCCATTCCTTGTTGAGAAACAAGAGCTTGAATGGAGTTTCTGTTTTGATTGGAACTTCCAGCCTGAGTTTGTTGATGGCTGTTGTGAGATGTTCCTCCTCTGCATTCCCTGGCAAAGTGTCCCATCTTGTGACACTTGTAGCATTCAACTTTGGATTTGTCAAATCCAGCACCATCCTCTCTTCTTTGGGAAAAATTGTTTCTCCCTGTCCTCTTAATGAATCTCTTCATCCTCATAGACAGCATAGCCATCTGCCATTTGATGTCCATCTCTTCAAGGTCATCAGCATTAACCTGTTCTAAATCATCATTAATCAAAGAGGAATTTACATGACTAGAAAAGAAAGCTTCTAGTACTGAATCTTTTGATTTTTTCTGATTGATTGAACCAGCAGCACTAACCGAACCAGCAGTACTAATTGATTCATGGTTAGCAGTAGAATCATGTGATGCTGAAAGAAGTGCAGCATTATGAACATATCCAGAGGGCTTCCTTTTGGCTTCAACCTCTGATTCAAAGACTCTAAGATCATTGTACAGATCATCAAGTTCCTTATCTTCCAGTTGGTCATTCTGTCTGAAGGACACAGTGTACATGGTCCATTCCTCACCTAGGGATCTTAGAAACTTCCTATTCACATCATCAGGCTCCATATGAACACCAACTGTAGCCAACTCTCCAATCAACTTATTGAATCTATCAAAAGTTTGAGTCATAGACTCATTCTTGGTAGAAGTAAAGTTTTCATACTGTTGCTTGAGAATTGCCTTCTGATTTCTCTTTGTGCTCTTTGTTCCAGTGAATCTCTTCTCCAAGGCATTCCATAATATTTGAGCATCAGAACAGTGATGGAATTGATGCTGATATTCATTGGGAATAGCCAAAAGCAGAGTGCTTAAGGCTTTCATCTCTGTCTGTCTGACCTTTCTTTCTGCATCTGTCTTTGGTGGGGGTCTTTTGCCATCTGCTCCTACTCTTCCTTCAGCACATGGACCATTCTCAATGATATCCCAGATGGAATAATCAGTAAGCAGAATGTACTGCTTGATTCTAATTTTCCACATGTCAAATTCATTGGGTCTGAGCATGGGAACCTTAGATACAAGAGTACTGTTTGATTCAAAAGAATTTTCCATAATGACTGTAGAATTCTAAGAGACACTAGCTCTGATACCACTTGTCAGGATCGAATCTTAACAAGACAATAAACACTTAGAATTCAGAATTAAAGAATCTGCGGAAAAGAACTTTAATTCTCACAATCAAGAACAATGTAACAGAAAATTCACAATGTTGTGTATTCACTAAATCAACTAACAAGATTACAACCAAACCTCAATCTTGTTGAACAGGCTCAACAAGACGACTTCTACTTCTCTAGAAATAGGGTTCTTACACCTTGAGGTTAAATCTCTCTGAAAACGATATCGAATTCTATTTCACACGTATATTAACTCGTCTATCATCTGTATTCTAATAGCTATCTATCAATACTATTTATACAAGAATAATTACAAGATAACTATCAAAAAGTAAATTGATCTTCTGAATCTTCGTTAAACATATCTTGATCAATTCCTTCTTTGTCTCCAAAAGTATCGCATACCAAACTTATCAAGTCAGCAGTATTAACCTTCATTCTTCATGAGCAGTACTAACAATCTTCAGCAGTATTAACCAATTTCATCTCCAGCAGTATTAACATCACTCCAGCAGTATTAATCATGAGCAGTACTAACAGATATTCAATTATGCACCAGCAGTACTAACCTTGACTTGCAGTAGTAACTTTGTCTAGCAGTAGTAACCTTGTCTAGCAGTAGTAACCTTGACTTGCAGTAGTAACTGTGTCTAGCAGTAGTAACTTCACATAAGCAGTATTAATGAAGAACTGGCAGTAGTAAAATTGTCTTGGCAGTACTAACCATACTTAGCATATCTTCAGTTCCCAACATAAAGTCACAAGCCGTAGTTATTGCCCAACATCTTAAACATCATAAAATATGATTATCATTATATCCAAAACAAATGTTGAACAACAATGAAATAAGGCAAAACAAATCCCGGCGGAGTTTGCGACTCTCACAATAAAATAATTTCATGCACGTTAAAACCATGATTCAAAATCTTGTGTGTGTGCCAAACATTTCCCAAAATTCATAACACAATCCATAAAAGGATTGGAAACACAAGAAATAGTTGATGAACTTTATTTTCAACATAAACTTTGTGCATGACTTAGTCGGCATTCAACATCTCAACTCATACCCTTCCAAATCCCTCCGGTCCACTATTGTCATCCGGATGCTTTAACCTCTTAAGGCAAGTTGGGAATCACATCAATTAACTTTACGGTCTTTCCTCAAATCAAAATCGGCTCATTGGGCCTATGGTTCTAATCCAACCATCAATCTCGACCCAAAGCGGTCCACTTAAAGCAGTTATCATGCTTATCGTCACCCCAAGTGACTAATACTAGAATCGTCCATCTATTCCAACGACTACTAGCTTAGAACCTCCTTCACTACCCCTAACGATTATCACATTAAAGTAATTCAAGTACACGCATGTACTAGCAGGTTCACCATGACACTGGCCAGGTGTCACTATGAACGCACCATACATGATTATCCTTGTTACTCTCAACGTGACTCTCGTTTCTAACAACATCCATCAACTTCAAAACATCCTATCTTAAAGTACCTAAAGGTGAATTTCACTCTCATTTACTTAAACAAACGCTAGTTTGAGTCTAGGTATCCAAAATCAACACCTAAATCTCTCAAACTTATGCTCTGATACCAACTTGTAACACCCTCGAATTTGGAACGAGCAACTAACTTTAAAGTTCAATCAAATAACCAAAATAGATATAAACACTTCTACAATTCAATCCTTAAAATACCTCGGAATTTAAAACATTATAATTTCCCAATAGAATAACTTAAACGGGTGTTACTTAACGCCACACAAGTTGCTAGTCCAAATAATGGCGGAAGACTTCACTAATCAAGTCACCTCTCGTGCACTCTACTAGCACTCGCCTCTTCACAATGTAGCTAGAGCTACCCCAACTTGAGCCTGTTGCACATGCCGACAAATAAAAAGGGTTAGGCTAACGCCTAGTGAGTTCAAGCATTTTATCATGACTATATAAAATCATAAATCGGAAGATTGTAGTTTTAGTCATGATTTGAATAAATCTTTAAACGAGATTTGGAGACAAAGATTATCATGAGCAAATCATTTGATAAATCGATAGCTTCAACTTAAATAAATGATTTTCTAGAAGGGTTTGTATAAAAGACATCGACAACTCATTTTCCAAACGCATACAGTTTCTGAGAGGAAAGCTTCCAATGAAAATCGTTTCTCTGCAAAGGACTCAAATCCAAAACTCACATCAAGAGTTAATTAATAATAATTTCTCAAATAATCGTCACTGCGAATAAAACTCCAGTAGTGAAACATCCAATAAGAATGTAACATAAATCTGTCCATAAATCATGGAAAACAAACCATATGCATGTAATATAACCTCAACAATGCGAATAGATAAAATACCCGAAATCAACACCCTTCGGTGACGGGGGAGACCCGATCTCATCGAGTGTGGCAAACACATAAATTAAACCACGATTAAATAAATGTAGGTAAGCTTCTTGGATGTGGAAAACGGATGACATCAACCATACTAGGTCTTTAGTCAATCCTTGGCATCAATCATGCTAGATCTTTAGCCCATCTTAGACATCAACCATACTAGATCTTTAGTCCATCTCAGACATCAACCATACTAGGTCTTTAGTCCGTCTTTGGCATCAACCATGCTAGGTCTTTAGCCCCTCTTAGACATCAACCATACTAGGTCTTTAGTCCAAGCCCTCAAGTTCAACCATACTAGGTCTTTACCTTGGAAAACCCACCATCCAAAACAAGCTTACTTAACTTAAAATTCATACATGACCTCAAAAGAATAACTAATGCATTCAAATCATGTAAACTCCAAATATGATGCAATTCATGCAACTCAAACCCCAAGCCCACGTCGAGCTTATAATAAAATCGGGCGAATGCCCTCGAGACTCAACCGAGTCTAAAACCGAGCTCTCTGCTCAAAAGATCTAATGATCATTTATCAATATCAATCCATGCCAATGAAATGCATCTAACTCACATCATGCAACACACGCTCCGAGGCATGATAATCTCACAACCCCTTCATTGCCACCTTCCCAATGAAGTCAAATCATATATGCATCTATATGTATACGTATATGCAATTCTTTCATAACTCAACAATGCATATAATTCACCGAGGTTCATTAGTCCCAAAGGTACTAAGAACACGAAAACATCAAACGGTCTTCACACGTAAGACCAACACTCAAACCGACACATATTCAAATAAAATGCACTTAAGCATATATGTAGAATCCAGATCCGTGCAACGATTATGTTTGTGAATAAGCAAATAAGAACAGTTGATATGATTCACAAAGGCTGCCCACTTAGCTATTGAATTAGAGAGAATTACAGTGTAAAGCAGAAAAGCTAAATGAGACAACTAGCTATTTTTCTAAGCTAATTGCACTTCATATATGCTGGGCCCGTGGTAACAAGCCCACGGCCCGTTCACTATGGACTAACTTTAAACAATTACAATTCAAACCCTTGAACTTAAAATCAACATAAATTCTACCCTAACAATCTCCCCCTTTGATTTGAAGTTCGAGTTCGCGCTCGATCTCTTGCCAGTTGAATACGTATCGTTTGCACAACGCGAAGTGAACCTCGAAGAATCTGATGGCGCGGCGGTAGTCGAGACGTTCTTCAACCATATCCAAAGCAGTCTGAGCAGTTCTTTCATTCAGATTGGGTACATATGATACCTTTGGATTTTCGGATTCGTGCTTGATGATCTTCCGAAGAGCGTCTTGAACTTTGAGCAGTGTGCCGTCGCAAAATCGATCTACCTGACTGAACCTCATAAACTTCTTTTCTTTCTGAGCGTTGAGGAAGACGATCCCAAATTCCGGTTGAAGCAACATCGCATTCTCGGGATACATTGACAGTTCAGGAGCTTTCAGATTTGGTTTGAGCAGATTTACCTTCTTCGCTCGGTTCTCGATTGCCATTTGAAAGTCCGTAAGATAAGAGATCATAATAGAACGGACGAGGAATCGACGAACTGCTTCGAGCGCCTTTGTTACAGCAAGCGGTCGGATGGTTCTGGTGCGAAGGTCTCTCAGAATAACCAGGAGGTCGAACGGATGGAGATGCTTAAAGTCAGCTTCAGAAAAAATCCATTCTTTTCCGTCTTCACGTCGAACAGTGAACACGGGAAAGACGATCTTCATAATTCGGTTTGACTGAATCTTTAGCACCTCTGAAATTTTATGTTTGGTTCGAACCTGGTCTCTCGGGAGACACCACTTCATGGCTTCTACGTATCGGAGTTGGCGTGCTGGATCAGGACTGTAGATGCCAAGACAGAAGGTCGGCTCAATCGGGCGAATTCTGTGTACAAACAGCTTCTTCAGAGATTCCTCCAGATGAGGAATGAGGACCTTGATCTTCTCCCAACGGTTTTGTTGCTGAGGAGGGGGAGGAAGATCAGGAGCTGTCGTTTGCTGAGGAGATGTCGGGATTTCTGCATTTGAGCTTTCGGGTTGATCTGAAGTCGTAGCGGGTTGAGTCGAGTGAACGGGAGGCGTACCATAGAAATTCTGAAGCAGAAACTGGTCGTAATCAACGTTGTCGTCTTCATCAGTGGGAAACACCAAGTTTACCTCAAAGTTTACGGCTCTGGCAGCTTTTTCATACCATGCGTCTTCGGTTTCCGGGTTGGTTTAACATGCTGGATCAATCATGGTGAGCATTGGCATGTCTGATGGTTCTTGTGCGACCAATTCCTGTGTTGTACCCTCGGGCTTTTCAACCGTTGGGGCTTCGTCATCTGAAATATCCATGTCGATGACCATCTGTGCTAATGGCTACTCGGCTTCGGGTGTTGCTGTTGAAGTTGTCGCAGTTGGGGGTTCCTGTTAAACCACTGTTGTAGTTTCGGCAGTCACGATCTGGACGGTCTCGGTTTGGCGTAGACGTTTCTCCCCCTCACGGTGATCAAGATCATCCAGGTCATCGTGCTTGCGTTTGAGACCGCCGGCTTGACTCTTACAAGTGTCTTCTAGTGAGCGGACCCTCTCAGACAGCGTGGCAAGCGCTTTGTTGTAGTCGTTGAGGGTCGAGTCAATGGCGTCAAGGCGTGAGGTGATGGACGAAGATGGAGCAGTGACCTGGGATCGAAGAACTGAGATCAGGTCTGCTTCGGTAGATGCGGATGTGTCGGATTCCTGGAGCAGTTGGGCTAAGAGCATCGTCTTCAGAGTGTCCACCGAATAAGTAGCTTGCGGTTGAGTCGGTGGAGGCACATAGGCGGTTTCAGTGTCTACGAGGTGGCCCTTTTCTTTGATAGCACGCATCGCTTTGGCAAGTTCAGCGACTACATGTTCCTGCATTTGTTGCTCCATAACCTGTCGGACAGCCTCAAGGGTGCTGTCTAGAGACCCTTTTGACACAAAGTTGGGTAAATTAACGTTGGGCTCACTTAGAGTACCCGTTGAGGCATCTACCGTAGAGGTAGAGCCACCTACGTTCACAGCTGGCATGATATTAACTGTGGTAGGATTTCCGTCCAATCCTCGTGTTCCGGAAGTCGGAGACACTATAGACGTTCCGGTCGGGTCACTAAGAGCCGCGACTTGGTGTTGTTCCGCATCAAGTGTCCTAGGCGAAGAATGTTCAGTAACAATAGGCTCTAGACTCGATGGTGCACACAAAGAAGTCGAGACCGGGGGCTGCTGGTCTCTTATTTCAACACCGTGACCCTCCGAATGAGGGCCCAGTGGAAGTTGTGCTGAATCCCCGTGTAAGACTGAAACACCCGTCTTTTGAGAGACGGATGAGTGGCTATGGGGGTCGTGCAATTTCTCCGCTAGGTCCACGGAGGCTGTTTCAATACCCCGTCCCAACGGATGAGACGGGATAGTAGATGTGGTGACCTGGATATCACTCGGCTGGGGTCGCTCTTGAGCCTCGTTATCTTTACGGCTCGATCTTTCCTGGTTCAACTTTGAACGCAGTTCTCTCCGTCTCGCATGATCTAACTCCTCTACGTTTTCTCCCTCAGATGTCCTAGTGATAGGTCTGGTTCCAGTATGTGGAGGTGATTCAAGTGGGATGCCAACGGTAAAATCAGGGTTGGGTCCGATACCGTGAGGTATTTGTCTCAGGCATATGTTTCGGTCGGTATCGGAGTCCGTGGAGTCAGATTCCACGTCTTCAACATCATGAGATGGTGACGGGGGTTCGGTGATATAAGGCTCGGTCGAGTGATGTAGAATTGGTCTGGAGGATTGACCGGCTTGGGCTGAGCTGGAACCGGGTCGCGATTCCACTGCACCACCTACTCTCGGTCCCCTTCCTCTCACAACTAATGTTCCCCGCCCGACAGCACCCGCTTGTCGGGCCCTTCCTCCTCTCGTCCTAAGACCCTCACATCCCTCAGGCCTATTTCTCTGGGCAGGACCCTCCGGCTCTGGCTGGACCATGGGAATTCCTAACTCTCCCCTACAAGCAACTACCCCTGGTGCAGCGGGATCGGCGATGGATAGTAGGGCGGCAGGAATGGGCGAGGCGACCACATCGGATGGGTTGCGGATCACCATGAATTGGAGGTGTCTGATGGGGCATACCGGATGTGTAATACGTCTTGGAATGGCTGGATTCGCATCCATGTGCTGACGAACTGCAAGCGATAGGAAACGCGGGTATGGGAGGAACTTCTTCTGTTTGGTTCCGCCTATGTGTCGAATAGTGGTCACAAGTTCACGCCAGATTATCATGGCGAAGTCGACGTGGCGGTGGTACACACGGCGTGAACAAGTCACAGGAAGTCGCCGGTACATTGATCAATACCTTTCCATCGGGCGGATAGGCAGCGGTTGAGTATGGTGAAGAGCGTGTACCAAATTGGCGCCAGGAACTTGCGATTGAAGACTGATGGTCTTTGAAGGTCGGAGTTGTAACCAAGAGCACGCATTTGTGCGCATAGTGTGGCATCGTTAACGGCAGGATCGTACCGTTCATGGTTGTTGGCAGTGGCTTCCGGTAGAGACAGTAGTCTGCGAAAGGAGTCGGGCGTCAGAGTAAATGGGTGGTTGTCAATCTGCGCCGTGATGGTCTGTGTATTGCCAATCGTACGGACTTGTGCCGTCAGCCAGACTTGTAGAACGTAGATCAAAGGAACGTCGACGGTGCGAGTGAGTGCCTCGCGTATGGGATGGTGCATCAGAATGTCTAGAATGACCTGATGTTGCGGGTTAGGTCTGAACAGCGCCGGGTCCAAGTAATGATTGTTGGCCTCCAACTCGATGCCATGGTCAGGATCAACCAAGGCAGCATCTGCCACTTCGTCGATGATTTCCTCCTCCTGAGGAATTTGGTCTTCCGGATTTTTTTGTTCCGCCATGTATAAATCTGTCAAAATGGCACACACTTAGGAACTTAACCAGAAGAACAAGTGTCGGTGCGTACCTTTGCGTTGAATGGCTCAATCTGAGACAGATTGAGGACTGCTAGGGAGAAAACAGGTACAAAATGGACACAACATCAGAGGAATCCGGATAAAAAAGACAGGGTGTCCGGACAACTCAAAGAGTCCGGATAACAGGGTTGTCTGGATAAGCATATGCAAGTGTCCGGATACAAAAGGATTATCCGGACAAAGGTTCCCTGATACGCGAGTTTACCGGATAAGATGGGAGTCCGGACATCACACTATCCGGTAGTTGAACTTACCGGAAACCCTAAGGTTTTCGGACAACTAGGTTTCCAGGAGTTTGATGTTGTCCGGATGGATAGGCATGACATTTGAAGGTGCCCGGTTAAAACCGCATTGAGTTGAACGTGTCCGGACACGATGAATGTGTCCGGACGAAGACGGATTTGTCCACAAAGATCACCAAGGGATCCCAAGCTAGTGTGAAGTTGCGTAATGGATGCCCAGGAGCAACTAGGGGCTCATGGGAGTGGGGGAAACTCTTGAATCGCATCCATTGATGCGAATCCGTCGAAAAAACCCATTAAGTATTTCGGGACTGAGAAATCGACCCACTCAGGGTTCGATTTGTGGTGCTATGTGTGTTAGAGGTGCATATATTTAACTATCATGTAATCGCGAGCAACATACCTGAATGACGAGGCTGAAAACACAGTGAATCGAGAGAGAGATGAGAGTCCGAGCGAGAGAGAAAAAAATGTGGGGTTTTAGGGTTTTAGGTTAAAATGTCCGGATGTGGAGAAGCAGTGGCCCGGGTGTCTTATATAACCCGGGTGTTGTCCGGGATCCTGACCGACCCGGATACACCCGACCCGGATAGCAAGAGAATCCGGATAACAAGAGAATCCGGATAACAAGAGAATCCGGATAACAAGAGAAACCGGATAACAAGAGAATCCGGATGAGTCCTTTTTCGTGAGTTTTCAGAAAAACGGAACTTTTTAAGAGACCTTTCTCTCGCTCCCCCTCAAACTGAGCATGGGAATGCCATTGCTCCCCCTCGAATCGTGTATTAGGGTGCAGTGGAGGGGTCCGACACAAAAAAACTTTAAGCTTTTGAGAGAATACCGGTGTCACTCCCCCTCAAGTGATGACCAATTTAGGAGTGCCCACACACACAAAAACTTTTGATACGTAAGAAAAAAGTGTGTGTGACGCTCCCCCTCAAAGTATGAGTAAACTTACCTGGTAGCTGATCATGCTCCCCCTAAACACGTGAGCAGCTTGTTAAAGCACAGGTATAGACAAACCTCACGTCTTCTTAATATTGTTCCTTGTAGATCGTGGGCAGCTCCCTCCTTGCGGTCATGTGTGTGGAGCATCCAGTGTCTAAGGACCACACATGACCGTCCTGCAAAACAAATTTAGCGGACCTTCGGTACCCAGATTTGCCTGGGTCCGGGAGGGTTAGGTTTGGCACCGTTTGGGGAAGCTTGCTTTGTCCCAACTTTCCCTTTAGGTATAGGAATTACACCGTTAGAGGGAACTGGTTTTGGCACTTGTTTCCTCTTCGGTGCAGAATTTACACCTTTAGGAGGAACAGATTTTGTAGCAGCTTTCCACCTGGGTGCCGGTTTAACCTCAGTAGGAGCAACCCATCTAGGAGCAGGTTTGGTCTCCCGCTGTGGTTTAACCGCTGATTGGTAACCCCGTTTTTGATAGTGTCTTTGCTGGTTATTACGGGGTATGCGTTTGGGTGTATGATTAAACCTTTGATATGACCCAAACCAATCATTATTAGCAATGTCATCAAAATCATTCCAACCACAACTAGAACAACACAAACGATCGTGTGATAATTGAATCAATTGTTGAATGGAATAGATTTTCATCGGAAAATTAACATCTCTATTAACAAAATTATTCCTATGATTCCAGGCACAATCGTTTTTGTTCATCCTAGGATGAAAGACAGTATTGAACGAATTTGATGCATCATCCTTGACAGATTCCTTGGCTGGCCACTTTGGTTTTGTTTGTTTAGCTCGACCGGTTTTATCCGAAACAACAGGGACAGTGCGGTCAGTGACCTTTGAGGAAACAGGATTTTTGGCAGACAATCGCTCGTTATTTTGCCTTGGCTGTGATTGGTTTTGAGAAACAGGTTTAGATTTGGGAATCTCAATCATAGCTGGGGTCTTCGTGTTTGAACATGCACCCTTAAAAAAATTGACCGACCGATTGACTACTGGTGACAGAAAATCAGTATGACTCGGAAGAGGTTTGTCGAAGGGGAACGACTCATACTCTTCCTCAGAATTGCCTTCGGAGTTATGTACTCTGAAAAATCTATCTCGGGAATTACTGGACTTGGATAAGGTGAGGAAGGCGAGGAACTCTTTGTGCTTGTGTGCTTTAGGGAATTTGGTGCGGAAGCTAAGAAAAACTCAGAGTTCAAATTCCTTAAAACACTCTCCTCTTGAGAATCTTGAACGTCTTGTAAAGTAGAGATCTTGCCTATAAATGCTTTACACGAAGACGTATCAGATGAACTTGAGGAAAGTTCGGGTGAAATCTGCTTTTCAGTTTGGAGTTGGTCAATCTGCTCTTGAAGCTGACCATTATTCACTTTCTCTTGCATCACTTCTGTTGCCAAAGCAGACAGTTGTGATGTGAGTCGATTGATTTCAGACCGAAGAATCTCCTGTCCTTCATCAGACACAACTTCGGTTTTGACCGGTTGTTGATTCTCAAGTTTTTCAAGTAAAGCTTGCTTTTCCATTTGAAAATTGGACCTTTCTTTTTCTAATGACTCCTCCAACTTGACTATCTTTGCTTCCAAGATGAGAGGGGGAACATAGAGTTTAAACTCATCCGTCTCAGACTTGGTTGCGGTTGCTTGGTCCTCATCCTTCTTGGAGGAATCCTTGGGCGTAGCAACCTTGTAAGGGTCGAAGTAGTCATTGGAGAGGTACTTTTTGTCCTTTTTATACGAATAATTTAAAGGCTCATAACAAAATGGAAGTTGTATTCCTCATTTGTGTTTGCGTTTATATTCCTCGGTTTCCTCTTCCTTCTCAGGTTCAAGAGGACCAGTCCATTGGATTGCATATTCCGGATACTTTTTGTCTAACCCAAAACAAGCAAAATCATACAAAGATGGTGTAAATCATCTTCCCTTTTTCAAATAATGTGGGTTATCATATCTGATACCCCATTCTTTGTTGAAGTAAGTGAACTCCTTGGGTTTATTCATGTGTATGGTCTGATCAGTTTGACCTCTTTTGTGGAGTTTTGTTTCAAGATCGGTGATTTTGTTAACAAACTCCTTGTGTTGAATTTGAAGAGCAGAGTATTGATAAACAATTTCTGCTTTCTCATTCAAGCACTGATCAAACTGACGTTGAAGATCAGATAATCTGGCCCTTAAGTCTTTAGGTGCTAATGAAAGATTTTTGCATTTGTCTTTTAGATTAGCATTTTCAGACTTATATTTCTCAGTTAATTTCATTTGAACATTAAGCTTTTCAGTTATTGAACTAATTTCAAGCTTTTGTTCTGCATTCGTGGCCATGAGGGAGTTTGCCTTTTCAGTGATGGTTTGCAATTGAAGTATGAAGTTTTGTAGGCAAGAGTCACATACCTGATTTGTTTTTGTCTTGTCTTCATCAGTAGATGATTGATATCCCATGAAAGCATCAGCACCTTCATAATCGTCCTCATCATCAGATCTCCCTAGCCAGTACTCATTTTCAGCGAACATTACCTCTCCAGCCTCTTTCTGTTTGGCCAGTGCAAGTTTGGCCTCATAATAGTGAGTGTTCTTCACTGTAGGTTGACGGCAGTCTTTAGCGAAGATTTCCCCATTTTGGAAGTCATGAGGGCAATAGGATCCGCAGATTGTTTTGGCTCATTCTTCTTCTCTCCCAAAAGCTCATTTACTTCATCTTCATCTTGGAGAAGTGTCTCATATAGTTCATTGATGCTGATGTTTCTATCAAGTTGTTGTGTTTGACATGAGAAGCATACACTTTCCATTCAGGTAGCAAGTTGTTGAGGAACTTTAGTGCGTTCTCAGTATTGGAACGAACAATTTTATTCTTGTTCAGTTCATTGAGAAGTAGACAAAAACGTTCATAGGTCTGGGTAAGGGATTCACCGTTACGCTGCTTGAACCCATCGAACTTGGTTATCGCACTATTTATCTTCAGCTGATTTCCTACAACACTCCCTCGCATCATTTTGGCTACTTGGTCCCACATGCCCTTAGCCGTGTCTTTGTAACTGTCTATGGCAGTGTAGATAGAATTAGGAAGGGCTTGTATAAGATATATCTTTGCATGTTTTTCTCCTTCAGTCATGCCTCTTTCAAATTCTGTCATCTCAGCAAGCGTTTTCTTCTCACGTCGAGCTTCTGTAGTTGCAGTTGCAGGTATGTCCTTCATTGGCTTGTCAATTGGTCCATGTTCCAGGGCTCTCTTGATATACTCATAGTTGTCCTTGGACTCTATGAAGATCATGAACCTGTCTCGCCATTGGCTGTACTCGTTCGGGTAGAGACATGGTGGCTTGGTGTCCGTGCCAATTGCCAGAGCATCATGAGAAGTAGACATATTCGGTTGCAACGGAGTGATCGTCAGACGTGTAGATTGATTCAAAGTGTAAAACCTAACGCAAGGCACTAAGAGTGGAGTCCTAACGCAGGTTCTATGAGTGGTCAGACACTAACTTAGCTTACTGGAAAGAAATACAACTAAGTTATCTGATCTGGAAGTGTCCGGACCAGAATTATGAAAAACGATTCAAAATCGCAGAGTTGTCCGGATAGGTAAGAGAGTCCGGATAACTTGAGTTGTCTGGATAACCAAGGTTACCGGATGGACTAAAGATACCGGATAGAATCAACAGGATAAACAAAGTTTACCGGATGCAATAGAGTCCGGAAAGTATGAGATTTCCGGGTACTTTGAAGTTTCCGGAAACTGTGATGTGTCCAGATACTACGAAGATTCCGGGTAAAACGAGGATTTCCGGATAAAATGAATTCCGGATACTTTGAATTATCCGGACCAAAATTACCCGGAAAGTTGAGATTAAAGAGAACTTACCCGGATGACTGACTTACCCGGATGATTGACTTGTCCGAAAGAATCGAACTAGTCCGGATGGAACCACAAACGTCCGGACACCTTGATCTGTCCGGAAAACGCGGCTGTTTTATCCGGACACTGCGGCTGTTTTGCTAAAATCGATCGAAAACTCAACTAGGGTTACTCTAGTGTGTTCCTGAAAGGTTAGAAACAATACCAAGCACAAAACAACACTAATCCAATCGATTTTAGAGCAAAAACAACACCTTTTGATATCAAAAAATCCGATTTTTAAATAAGAACACAACTAAAAGTTTCTGAACTTATTATGCGAAATTGACCAATCAAACGAACGAATTTGGATGTGAAAATTTGCAGAAACACTTATAATGATAATGCTAACACAACCCAATAAGCAAAAACAATCAATTTACGCAGAATCACAGATTTGAAAAATCAAGAAAAGTCAGACGTGGAAAAGTCAAACTAACCAGAAATCAATGAATTAGACTTTGAATCGAATCCGTCTGTCTGCTCTGATACCAATTGTAGAATCCAGATCCGTGCAACGATTATGTTTGTGAATAAGCAAATAAGAACAGTTGATATGATTCACAAAGGCTGCCCACTTAGCTATTGAATTAGAGAGAATTACAGTGTAAAGCAGAAAAGCTAAATGAGACAACTAGCTAATTTTCTAAGCTAATTGCACTTTATATATGCTGGGCCCGTGGTAACAAGCCCATGGCCCGTTCACTATGGACTAACTTTAAACAATTACAATTCAAACCCTTGAACTTAAAATCAACATAAATTCTACCCTAACAATATAACACATCCAAGACTCCACCTCGAGTATCTTAAACTCGCAAACACTCAAAAGACTCATAACACTAAAAGTGCATCTTCCCAAATGGTTTATAGAAATCATTTTCACTAACATGATTAAACCATCAAATAAACTTCATTTTGAGCAATCAATATTTTAAAGACAATTGTGGTTTCTAACCATCCAAATATTCAAAATCCCCAAATATGGGTGTTTTACACATTTATGATGATAAACACTTCAAATAGAGTTAAACCATTCAAATAACTCAACCACATATATTTTCAAGTAAAACACACAAATATTTGGAAAACACTCATTTTGGCATGTACAAAGTTTTCGCAAAGTAACTTGAACTCACCTTTGCTAGATTTAGCTAAATCTAGGTTTTTACCAAACGTATGCTCCTTTGAAGAAGTCCGCATCTTCAAGTCCAAATCTTCCAAAACCTCAATCATCAAGTGAATCCACCAACCAAACACTTCTAGTGTTACCAAAGTGAGATTCAATCTTCATTTCATCCAAAGAAAGGAAAAGGTTTATGTGAGGGTTGGGTAAAACCCTAGAAAGAGTAGAAATCTTACCAAAACGAAAGTGAGAAGAAGGGTTCTAACCTCCATCCAAATTCCTCGTTAAAAACTGAAAGAGAAGCTTTGGTTTGTAAGATTTATGGATTCAAGAGCTCTAAAAATGATTTAGAGGGTTAGGGTTTCGGTTTGGAAGAGAAAGAGGTGAAATGGGAGAAGTGAGAAGTGATTTGGGGTTGAAAGGGGTTTTAATCGGATTCAACACCCCGACCGCGACAATGACCTGGTCATTCTCGCGTGTCATTGTCGCTCCCCATGTGCATGTTTCTGTTTGATTTGTTCAGATCGACACCCATTGCGACATTGACACCGCGACAATGACATGGTCTGTAACACCCCATATTTTATTCTTCTTGCAAGATTGGAGTAAATGAAGATTTTTGGTGGCCAAAGTGTGAAGAATGAAACTTTAGTGTCCAAGGGGTGAATCAAAGGAAGCTAAATAAGAGGAAAACCCTTATTCTCACCATAGTGTCGGCTGAGAATTTGGGAGAAGAGAGGAAGAGCTCATCCATGGTGGGAAGTGAGGAAGAAGGATAGCACCATGGAAGTGAAGACTTCATCTTCTTCAAGGTATGAACCTTATTTCTTCTTCTTCATAGTTGGGTGTGGTATTTTGTAGTTTGGGGTTTTTGTAATCTTTGGGATTGTGTTTTCTAATCAATGGAATAAGAAACAATTGATTTTGGGTGTGATTCCCTTAAGTTTTGGATCAGAACATTGGGAAATCTCTTCATATTTGTTAAGCAATCTCCATACTTGATATGGTTTGAGTTTGAGCTTTTGAGTTTTGAATGCTGAGTCAATGGTTGGGTTTTGGTTGAGTTTCATTAGATTAAATGATGTTTTGATGTTTGGTAATTATGGGGAAAGGTTTAGAACATTCATTATTTTATTTTGGGAGCTTAAAATCGATTTGGGACGAGTTGGAGTTGAGAAAGGGTGAGTTTTCGGACTGAGATTTTGTGCAGAATTGAGGATGCTCGACCAGGGACATACGCGGCTTGCTATGCGGTTTGTAAACCGCGGCACAAACCGCGTATCCCTCTGTTGGGAGTTTTTCGATTTCTGTTTCGTACGTCGTTTGGGGCTGGAATCGAGACGATGTTTAAGGGATTGTCTTATGAGTTTTTGAGGGATGTTTTAGGGCATAATTAGGGAGTCTAATACCTCCTTTGTTAACCCCAATTCAGGTGTTCGGTTGGTGTTTAAGTGAGCTCCGGTTAGTGTGTCGTTAAGCCGAGTATCAGGTGAGTTCCCTTAACCCATTTTGGTGCAAATGAAATGTTTTGGTAAAGGTTTCTTAACTGATTATGTTTGCAAGCATGATGACATGATTAAACGTTTTGGAAAGGTTTTATTGTGCATGACATGGAAATGTTTACAGTTGCATACAAGTTGTTTATACGTACAGTTATGCGTGAATGTTGATTACATACTGGTTTGGTTATTGCTATGGGTGGAGTCGGGTTGCACAGTGGGGGACTTCTTGAGTTGCCGTGCCTGGCTTTGTTAGGTGTCGAGTTGCCGTGCCTGGCTTTGTAAGGTGTCGAGTTGTCGTGCCTGGCTTTGTAAGGTGTTAAATCGTCTATGCCACTGTGTACACCCTTGTTGAGTATATGTTTGATGTGTTACTGTCTCGTAATAGTACGTTTTCTTAAATGGCTTGTGAATACTTTTAAGATGGAATTCACTAGACCTCATGGTCTAACCCTCGTTTTTCAAAAACTAAAACCATTTTCAGGTGACTGTCGTGCTTGGGATTTCATCTGCTGATGATGGAAGGTTGTGGAGTTGTAGAAGAGATAGAGTCTAGTGAAGACTTATAGATTACCTTTGGCTTTCCTGTAGCATCTCAGTTGTGAGTGTGTTATCCGCTGCGAACTTAGTGTAGAAGAAATTTTTAATTGTGTACTTTGGGGCCATTTTTGGTTGCATTGTTATAAGTTTTATTTTAGTGAAATTGGGTTGTTACAAATGGTATCAGAGCCATAGTTTAAGGGATTTAGGTGACCGGATGGGCCTAAACTTAAACTGTGGAGTAGAGTGGGACACAACTGAGATATAGGAAGCCATTAGGAAAGACCTTAATCGTAGGATGTCTTGACAATGGTAGTGAGAACCCCCATGTAAGGTAAATTCAAATAGCATCTGGCCAATGCTATTATGGATCTACAGGTGCATGGGTGTAATCAATCACTATTGTCGGGAGGAGTGGTGAGTGTGGCAGTACGTAGAAGGTTCTAACCTTGTGTTTGATAGCAAAGAGGTGATGTGTCATGGGAGACCCCTTGAGATGTGAGGTTTGTAGCTTCTAGAAGAAGTGTTGTCTGGAATGTTAATAAGCTGTCTAGAGGTAAACTCTCCGGGATAGGAAGTGAGAATTATGTTGGCATCTTGAAAACCTTCAATTCAAGATCGAGTGAGGGAATCTAGTCTTGGATTCCTTAGTCAAACGGTTTAGCGGCAAGGTTATTGATTGCAAGAGATCAGTGTTGTTTTGAGGAATGTATAAGAGTAGAAGGTGAGATAAGTGGTCAATTGTTAAACCATGTGGAGCGGTTGATCAGGTGGATTGTGGAGCACTTGTGCTACAAGTTGTAGCATAAGTAAGAAAGCGGTTGTTGGTCTTAGTGAGGTATCAGTGAAGAGTTGAAGTGAGTGCAACGGTTGACTTGGTTAGAGTGAATAGCCTTCAATTGCATATTAAATTTCATGCATTATGTCATTAAACTTATTACACGAGTTCTTTCATGTTAAAAGCATGTACGTGCATGACAGGTTTCTTGTTTGGAAAATGAGATGACGCGTGCGAGCATGTGTTTTCTTTAAAGTAAAAGACAAACTTGTTTTCATTATACAAAAAAGCTTTGAACTTAGTGATCCACGAATTATTTCACGCTTTATTTGTGGAAGAAAACCTTCGTTCCGAAAATATTGAAAATGTTTTATTGCGAGGTTTTGTTTTATAAACAAAATGAGTGTTGGAGTTAACAGACCCACTTTGGGTAAGTGATTCCGTTCGAAAAAATTTCAGTCACATGTGAAAGGGTCTCATTGGAGACAACCGTAGTGTCGGCATCGATTTGGATGGACAAGATTACGATTTATCATAAGAGTAACTGTGAGCGATCTTTGCAGTCGTTGTGTTTTACTATTCATCTTGAGTGGTGTTGATTCATGCGTATTCGAGCTTGTTTTATGATTTTGTATCTATTGCGTTTTTGAAAGAGTGCAAAATGATTTCAATCGTTGTGCTATTGTGCATGAAGGCTATGAACTCGCTAGGTCGGGAAGGGTATTACGATTGAGGTCAAGGAAAGGCTTTGGGAGTTGAATTGTTAGTTGAATAAGATGTGGTCAAGTTATGACCTTAGTGTTTCCGTTAGAGTAAGTGGGTGAATACCGGGAGTCTGGGGCAGTGAATTCGGAATGTTGGTATGAGTGTAGTTTGAACTATTGTCGGGTTATGTGAGAATAGTTTTAATCGCGGTAAAGTTGAAATGGTCAAAGTGTTTCTGTTGGTGGAATAGTAATCAGTAGCGTTACGTTACTTAATGTAATGTTTTCGGTTTTGAGTTGGAATACTGAGTTGGTTTGGCAATTAGACCTCGCGCTAAGAAAGATCTTGTGTTTGTTTTCTCTCAAGTGGGAACGGTGGGGTATAAGTTGGTTATGATGCGTTGAATGAAGTGGGTTCTGTTAGGAATCCTATATTGTCAGGGAGGAATGGAATTTTCATCACGTAGTCCCTTGGTATAGAAGGTTGCGGCTATTTAACATGTCTCAAGTTAGGGGTGATGTCAGGAGATTAAAACGTGAGAGTGAACCCGTTGGGTGTGAGTGGATGAGGTCGTTCGAATTGTGGAAGTGGTATGGTATAGGAACACCTTGTGAGGGCATTGGGGGAAACGAAAGACCACCAATATGGATGTGAGGTCCATTGAGGTTTTGATGATTAGCTTATGTGTAAGGTGTCTAGCACAGCGGAGATGGATTGCGAGGAGCTAACGAGGAACGAGAACATGTTCGGGGAGTTAGGAGAAATAGATTCTTTCGAGGATCCTTGTCTGTCGTAAGGCGACTGGACAATTGCATGTCGATTGTCGATGTCGAATCAGTGACCGTTCTGTTGGATAGTTGTCAGGAGGTTGGTATTGGAGAAGTAACTATAGTGCGGTTATCTTGTTGAGTTTTCTTGCAAAAAAAAATGTAAGAAGTTGTTTGGAGAAAGGTAGGTATCCAACCTGACGTTTGACCACCTTGTGTGAATGTACAAAAGTAAGAGATCGCGATTGCTTAAGTGATTTTCTTATGGGGTATGATGATCCACATAAGAACGAAAGGTTAGGGTAATCGAAGCGGGTGTACCTTGAAAAGTTGACCTTGTCATGTGGTTCGTCTAGACCCGAGAAGGGCAAGTCGAGCAACGTTTTGGCTTCGTTTGAAATTGTGTTATGGGTGGCAGGGAGAAAGTAATATCTTCTGTGTATGTAAAGGCATCATGTTAGCTTGTTGCAATATAGTCGTGGGGTGCGATAGTGGCGTGGGGAAGTGGTAGCATTTGGTACCGAAGAAACGTGTAAGTCTTAGATGTAATAATTAATTGCCGTAATAGCGGAGTAGTCAAAGGTAGCGGGTATGCTTGGTTGTAGTGTGTGGTTTTGCGGGCGGTATACGTTAATACTAGATTGAGATCAAGAGATTTAGTTGTGGTTGGTAACGGGATGAAAGGAGAACCCTTGCCCTTCTCGGTCCCATTGGATTTTGGGTGAGTTTTCATACTTCACTTGATTGTCGATCAGGATATTGTACCCGTTAAGCTGTAGTGCTTCGTCGTGAAGTTTAGTCAGGAGCGTTGGAGTATTCCATAGATGTAAAGAATTATAATGAACGGGTCGGCGGTGTTGGAGAGTTAGGAACTCTTGGTAGTTCTTGGTGTTAAGTACCTTATGAGAACTTGGCTAAAGGTCTTGACTGATAATTTTGGAGAAGTCGTTCTTTTAGACTGTAGCGGTGTGCGATGGGAAGTCTGTGTAAGCATGAGAGAAGATGATGACGGTATGACAGATCAAGTATAGACAGGAATGCAGTAAGAAGATGCCGTGGGACACTGGAAAGGCGGGTTATGATTAAAGAGCGATTATTGAAGAGCATGAGGAAAGGAATCATTGTGGATGCCATGGTTAAAGAGTTGAGAGAGCTAATATCATGCGACCAATCTAAAATCGGCTCGTGTTAGCGAACCATTCTTTTAAAGCATCTTATGGTGTCGAGTTAGAATGGGAACAAGTGGGCGAATGTGGTGCCCGGGTTGAGAGACCTTGGGATTAGATTCGGTATTGTTGGGAAGAATGTTTCACGTGAGCGTGTCGTTCAGTATTCGATTAGTTGGAATAGTTTGAGTGAACTTGGTCACTCCTCCTTGTGGGAGAGCAAGCGAATTTTGGTGGTAGTTCCTAGTCAGTGGAACCATTCGGTGGATTTGGACGAAGGATGTAACTGTGTATAGAATAAAATTACGGCTTAGCGATTGTTGTGAGTTTGGACCGTTGATTTGTAACTGTTGAGGCACGTGTGATCGGTGTGACTTTGAGGAAACGCAATTGTGCCAGGCGAACGCTATTTTGGTAGGAGGGCGTTCTTCCTTTGATATGAATGTTATGTGGTGGTGAGAATGCGGTAACGATATGAGAGTGATAGTGTGTAATGTCGACGAAGGGAGTGATTAGTCTCCGTTTAGAGATTCGGGTTATTGCGGTGTTAACTCGAGTAGAGTCGTTTTCTATTAAAGAGAGTATTTTGGATGAGTAGTATGTTTGGACGAAGAGATTGCAAGGGTGTGGTTGGGCATGCTACAGACCCGAGAGTGTAGTTGTTGGCCTAGGAGCGATGTCAAAGAATATTGTATGTTGTCGGTGCTGATCAGGAGTGGATGGATAGATGAATGGAACTAAGATGACTGGATTAGAAGGTTTGAGCATTGTCAATCTCAAGTCGAGAGAACAGTTGGATGGGAAAATATTCCCATGGTTTGGAGTAGTGTGTTTCAATAGGAGATTGAATTGGACTACATTGTAATGGAGTAGTGGCGGTTTTCGAAAGAACTGGGAATTATTGATTGATTTAGAGGCACCCGGTGAAAATTTGGAGTGCTTTTGGTATGTCTTAATCCTTGTCTAGGGAATGTTGGTTGGGAAGAAGTTTGGTGTAGCTTCACAGACAGTGTGAGTAATTGGGGGCGGATGGCTGAGAATTTGAAAGACAAAGAAGTTAGTCCTGTAGAGATGTAGTTGTAACTTCCTAAGAAATTTTGGGGCAAAATAGGTATTGGGAGTCGGAAGTTAACTCCAATTGCAGCATGTGTCCAGCAATGGAATTCCGAGGACGGAATTCTAATAAGGGGGAGGTGATGTAACACCCCATATTTTATTCTTCTTGCAAGATTGGAGTAAATGAAGATTTTTGGTGGCCAAAGTGTGAAGAATGAAACTTTAGTGTCCAAGGTGTGAATCAAAGGAAGCTAAATAAGAGGAAAACCCTTATTCTCACCATAGTGTCGGCTGAGAATTTGGGAGAAGAGAGGAAGAGCTCATCCATGGTGGGAAGTGAGGAAGAAGGATAGCACCATGGAAGTGAAGACTTCATCTTCTTCAAGGTATTAACCTTATTTCTTCTTCTTCATAGTTGGGTGTGGTATTTTGTAGCTTGGGGTTTTTGTAATCTTTGGGATTGTGTTTTCTAATCAATGGAATAAGAAACAATTGATTTTGGGAGTGATTCCCTTAAGTTTTGGATCAGAACATTGGGAAATCTCTTCATATTTGTTAAGCAATCTCCATACTTGCTATGGTTTGAGTTTGAGCTTTTGAGTTTTGAATCCTGAATCAATGGTTGGGTTTTGGTTGAGTTTCATTAGATTAAATGATGTTTTGATGTTTGGTAATTATGGGGAAAGGTTTAGAACATTCATTATTTTATTTTGGGAGCTTAAAATCGATTTGGGACGAGTTGGAGTTGAGAAAGGGTGAGTTTTCGGACTGAGATTTTGTGCAGAATTGAGGATGCTCGACCAGGGACATACGCGGCTTGCTACGCGGTTTGTAAACCGCGGCACAAACCGCGTATCCCTCTGTTGGGAGTTTTTCGATTTCTGTTTCGTACGTCGTTTGGGGCTGGAATCGAGACGATGTTTAAGAGATTGTCTTATGAGTTTTTGAGGGATGTTTTAGGGCACAATTAGGGAGTCTAATACCTCCTTTGTTAACCCCAATTCAGGTGTTCGGTTGGTGTTTAAGTGAGCTCCGGTTAGTGTGTCGTTAAGCCGAGTATCAGGTGAGTTCCCTTAACCCATTTTGGTGCAAATGAAATGTTTTGGTAAAGGTTTCTTAACTGATTATGTTTGCAAGCATGATGACATGATTAAACGTTTTGGAAAGGTTTTATTGTGCATGACATGGAAATGTTTACAATTGCATACAAGTTGTTTATACGTACAGTTATGCGTGAATGTTGATTACATACTGGTTTGGTTATTGCTATGGGTGGAGTCGGGTTGCACAGTGGGGGACTTCTTGAGTTGCCGTGCCTGGCTTTGTTAGGTGTCGAGTTGCCGTGCCTGGCTTTGTAAGGTGTCGAGTTGCCGTGCCTGGCTTTGTAAGGTGTTAAATCGTCTATGCCACTGTGTACACCCTTGTTGAGTATATGTTTGATGTGTTACTGTCTCGTAATAGTACGTTTTCTTAAATGGCTTGTGAATACTTTTAAGAGGGAATTCACTAGACCTCATGGTCTAACCCTCGCTTTTCAAAAACTAAAACCATTTTCAGGTGACTGTCGTGCTTGGGATTTCATCTGCTGATGATGGAAGGTTGTGGAGTTGTAGAAGAGCTAGAGTCTAGTGAAGACTTGTAGATTACCTTTGGCTTTCCTGTAGCATCTCAGTTGTGAGTGTGTTATCCGCTGCGAACTTAGTGTAGAAGAAATTTTTAATTGTGTACTTTAAGGCCATTTTTGGTTGCATTGTTATAAGTTTTATTTTAGTGAAATTGGGTTGTTACATGGTCATTGTCGCTGGTCATTGTCGCGACCCGCGTACCAAGCCCCGAAACTCGACATTTTCAACGCCAAAACTCCCGATACTCTTAGAGACTTTACGTAATGTCTTCCAAACGTAAATCCCACCATTTTCAAGATGCAAAACATTTGGGTGGTATTTATTTACCGAAATTACGGGTGTTACAACCATCCACTACCGAAATTGCAAATGAAATACAAAACAATTGCAACTCTGTAGATATACTGACAATATGTAGATATCTCTGGTGTCCTATCAATATGGGTCTTAATGAGGAAATTGCCTCAAATAGCCATTTTGAACCATTGACGTCTCTAAATAACCACTTTGTTAACCCTATTCCCCAAATACCCAAAACTTACGCAGAGAGTTTTCTCTATGTAAGTTTATTTTTCCTCCCAAAAAATAAAAAATAAATGTTTTTAAAAAAAGTTTACGCAGAGAAAACTCTCTGCGTAAGTTTTTTATCCCACGTGTCTACGTAAAGTCCACATATGCACCACGTAGACTCCACGTTGGAAAAAAAGTTTACGCGGAAAGTCAAAAAAACTTACGCAGAGAGAAGTCTATGCGTAAGATTTTATTTATTTTTCATGATTTTTAGTAAAAAAGAATCAGATTCTAATTTCAGTGATTTGACACAAAAAAAGCTGAAGGAATAAAACATGTTTTGCAGTCGATTGGATTTTTAGAAAGAAATAAATATTTTTAAAAAAAATTCAATAAATCTTTTCTACAATTTTAAAACAATAAACTAACAAATTAGGGAATTTTTTATTTAGAAATCAATATTTTTAACATATTTTGAAAAACATGTGTTTTGTTTTATTTTTAATTTTTTATATAAGTATTTTTCTAAATTATTTAAATAAAAATAGATAAAAAAAAATTAAAATGGAATATTTTGCAATTATATGTGAATATAAGTACGTATTTAAATATGTTAACATAAGAAAATTGAGGAGTGTACATGCTTTGGGAGGTTTAGGCCAACACGATGTAAAGATTGTCCCTAACTTTTATTTATTGTCATAGCAAAGCATGGGACCAATGGTATTTGACGTCGGTTAAGCTTGAATGGTCATTTTGATTTGTTGGGCGACATTATTATTCTAGTGACAGTAACACTTTTTTCTTTATTAGTTCATGAAATAATGTCACCTCGAACAGACCATGTTCCAAGTAAGGTGACGATCAATCGTGTTCCGTTGCACAATCCTTGTGTCTGATTGATGTTGCGTAATAACATAACTGGGTTCCTACCTTTAGCTGAATTTCATGATTTGGTATGCCATTGAATCGCAAACTGTTTAAGAATTCAGTCGGATAAAGGTGGTCTTCTTCATTTGCTTGTACAATTCCTTTGCATATTGTGTCTGGACTTAGATATGTGTTTCCTTCTCCTGGAAGCATGTGCATGACAAATTCGTTCAATTCTTGGACCATATCATTTTTTGGCGTGAGATTTGCCCTTTCAGTTATATATGATTGATTGTTACAGTTTTCCAAGAGAGAAGGACATATCATTTCAACGATCGATTCAATCGGATTGCCAACTGTTTCTGGGAACATGCCAGGGGGCAACTGTAACAATTCATTGGTTACATCATCGTAAGCAGTGCCATTTCCCATTTGCAACATCCACGAGTCAAATTTCTTAGTATTTATTATATCTGTTGGCGACAAAGTGTTGCATTTCAACCACATGTTCTAATTGAGCTCGTACACTTTGAACGAAGGCCACAAATAAGATAAATTTAGTGCAGCCTTCACAATGTCGGCTTGATTTCCCCTTGGTATGACTGTCAAAATTTGGCGAAAGTCACCACCACAAACAACTGTGAGACCACCAAACGGTTTGTCTTTACTATTTTCATAACGACAACTCATTATGTCATGCAAACTTTTATCCAATGCTTCAAAGGAGTGCTTATGTACCATAGGGGCTTCATCCCAAATAATCAATGCCGTTTTCTGAAGTAACTCAGCTATATGTGTGCCATGACGAATTTCGCAAGTCGATTCTGCAGTTATATCCAATGGGATTCGGAATCTTGAATGTGTCGTTCTTCCATTTGGTGGTAACAAAACTGCAATTCCCGAAGTTGCAACCGGTAATACTATCTTTCCTTCTGATCTAAGTCGTGATACAATTGTATTCCAAAAAACAAATTTCCCCGTTCATCCACGACCGTGGATAAAAATTAGGTCACCTTGATTATTGTACACTGACGCAAGAATGACATTGTAAGCTATTTTCTGGCAAGTATTAAGACTGGAAAATGTAGTGTCATGAGCAAACTTCAAATCCTCAATACAATAGTCAAGTTCTTCATTGATCAATCTGTTACAAGATTCTAGTAAAAGTTCTGTATTTGGGAGTGGCATTCCATATATGTCTTTTAAACTTTTTCCCATTCTCAACATGATTGCCTCAATCTCAAACAATGTGTGAGATTCAATTTGATCATCCGTTAGTTTCATGTTGTGTGCTATGTACCTTTTACGTTGTAATGTTCCTATATCTTCAGACAATGTTGCATAATTTCTTTTCCAAAGATTTGGTGCATCTGAGACTTGCCAATTTTCAAGAATTATGACAAATAAATGTCGCAACTCGTGACCAGTTGCCCAATTTGCTGCCTCTGTTAAGCAATCGACCCACTCATCATCATCATCTAACAATTCAAGAGCATAGCAGGCTCCCTTGAAAGAAAGACATGTGATGCCATTCACTATTCAAATGTGTTCGTACGAAGTGCATCCTTTTACAAAGTTTAAAAGCATGTGCATGTAAAGCCTTTCCCCGGATGACGGATGGGTGAAATATATTCTCCCAATTGTTTTGCGCTGCTTTTTACGTCTTGTCCATATTTTTCCGTCTGCATTCCAGACCCAGTGTTTTGGGAATTCTGAGTAACTAAGTTCTCTAGCATCAGGATTTCTTTTGTTGGTTTCGAGCCATTCTGTGGACTTTGTTCTACTTACTCCAGGCTTAACCACTACCGACTCTGGGTTATCATTTTCGTTAAAGACAATTGATTGCTCACCTGGAAGATGGAAAGGTAAGCGCTCCACTGCAGGATGTTTGTAATGAATATCATATTGGAAAATACGCCAACATGCTTCAACAGCCGAAATGTACCTGCAATCTAAATATGTCTTTATTACATCACGATCATCATCCAGGTTTGCTGAAGAAACTGTAGCAGTAGCTCTATCAGACCCCTTATGTATATAATTGAACAAGTACTTCACTGCTCTCGAATGATTACAAAGTTCAACATTGATGTGAGCATCGAATTTAACAGTGAGATCTCTGTTATGAGGTACAACATACCGATTGTCCAACTTGTGCTTTTTCTTTTCCACAAAAGCTCCTGTATCTCTTCTCCTGTATATTGGAAATCCATCTTGATCAATTGTTGTTTGTTGGACAAATTTTTTAGGGGAATGTTTAGAACATTTGCTATGTATCATGCAGGGAGAGGATGGATAGAGATCTCTGCATGGCCCATGACTCATGAATTTGGTGACCGCGTTAAACCCATCTGGATCGATACTTTAATTTGGCAAGGTTTGCGAAAACAACCTATTACATAGCCGAGATTTCTAAAGTACTAAGCTTGGCATACTAAACAAAATGACTTCCTTCTAACCCAAAACTTCACGCTCACGCCTTCTCCTTGCCCTTACTAGAGCCTTCTACTAGGTGTTTACCTGAAAATTGTTTAGTTTTTGAAAAGCGAGGGTTAGACCATGCGGTCTAGTAAGTTCCCTTTAGAAACAAACATCTGTGCCACATAAAACATCGTAGACAGTTTATAAGCATTTATAAAAATTCTCAACTCTACAACATTCAAACGTTCAAACACAAAACTACACATGCAAATGGCACACTGAAGTCACACACACCTGTGTCAACGTGTCAGTCTCATACTGCCTTAACTGGAACACACACTCCATGGCATAAACGGTACACACCCCCCGGTATGAGCACTGGCGGGACACACCCCCCGACTTATCCATAACTGGTCCATTTCCAAATGTATGCATACATATTAACTCAACTTTCTCAAATATAAAAACATGCAGTTTCATAATAAAGATAAAACATGCAGTTCTATATCATTTCATGCGCTCAAAAATAGCATATAGATCAACACACTTTCAGTTAGAAAGACTCACCTGCAGTCCTTGCTCAATCTTCTCACTTATGCTTCAGATCTCTAGGTGGGTCACCTATGGTTTAAAGAAAACGAGAGTGATAAGTCTTAAGTCCGACTCTCAAGATTATCCCTAAACAACTCCCTATATAATCCCTGCTTAGCTCGAACTCCCGTATCCGAAAATAGAATTCCAAACCACGCTTTTCTGGACTACACACTTCCGGATCCGGATCTCACTTTCGGACTACACACTTCCGGATCTCACTTCCGGATTTCACTTCCGGACTACACACTTTCGGATCTCACTTCCGGACTACACACTTCCGGATCTCACTTCCGGACAACCCTTTTATCGGACAACATTTCCGGAAACCGCACTGGGCAAACTTCCGGATACATAGAGTTTGGCCGAATGAGACATCGATACAAAAGATTCATTTAAAAAGGAGTTTCCCGATTAAATGAGACTCCCAAATCTCCAAGTGAGCATAAACTAGCATTATAGACAATTAATCAAACAAAACTCTTTCTCACCCACACTTAAACCATTGATTTGATTACTCTCCCCCGAGAACTACTCATTTCCAGCAACAACTCCAAAACTTCAAGTATAAATTCCCAATCCAACAAAATAATAAGGAATATAGTTAAAGGTTACCTTGAATTGCTTGATGATGAATCTCCCTCTCCAAATTCCACTCTTCGTAGCAGCTTGATTTCTCTTCCTTGCTCCAACACACACAGCCGCTCAAATGAAATGGCAAGACCTAGGGTTTTGTGCCAATTCTTGAGGGCTCTATACTCTTTCTCCAATATTTTTAAAATTGCCCCTGAAGTTCATTAACTTCACTTTTCTCCATAAAGCTCTTATTCCATTAAATTTAGACCCTGGTTATTACAGAACCCTGTTATTACAACATCCCCCCCCCCTCAAAAGAATTATGTCCCCCGAAATCCATCTCCGAACAATTGAGGGTAACGGGACCTCTTGTCCGACTCCACTTTCCAAGTCGCCTCCTAACCTTATGGAAGCGCCACTGAACCTTGACCAGAGGTATCTCTTTAGTTCTCAACTTCCAGATCTTGCGATCCACAATTGCCAACTGCTCCTCAACATAATTCGACTTTTCGTCCACGCGAATGTCTTCTAAGGGTATTGCCATACTTTCCTCGACCTAGCACTTCCTTAAATTCGACACGTGAAAGGTCGAATGGACTCCCCGAAGTTCCCCGGGCAACTCCAAGTTACACGCCACTTCACCCACACGTTCGGTGATAGCAACCGGCCCGACATACCTAAGCCCTGGCTCCCCATTTCTTTCCAAAACGCACGACGCCTTTCCACGGCTACACCTTATGCATCACTTTATCACCCATTAGGAATTCAATCGGTTTCCTTCTTTTGTTCGCATACATCTCTTGGCGATCCTGAGCCACCCTCAACTTCACCCTAATCACACTGATCTTATCAGCGGTCAACTGCACGATTTCCGGTCCCGCCAACTGCCTCTTCCCTACCTCATTTCAACATACCGGCATTCTACATTTACGCCCATACAGTGCCTCATATGGTGCTGCATGAAGACTGGCGTGATAATTGTTGTTATACGAAAACCCAATCAACGGCAAATGGGATTCCCAAGAGCCTATAAAGTCAATCACGCAAGCACGCAACATATCTTCGAAAGTCTACATATCCTATATGAAACATCCCAGGCCAACCGTACCGGATATTGTCCGCTTTGTCCACACACCTGGACTCACGGTTTTAAAACGCGTCTAATCTAGGTTTTTTCTCGAACAACTCCACTTCCTTTAAGGAAGGAACTTTGTTGAATTCCATGCCACAATAACGTGAATCCTTTACCAAATGTAACCACTCAATTTGCCAACTTGGAACCAGGACAACCTTGAGTATCCCAATAAACCTACAGTCAAGAGTTCCCTCATCGTATAACATGCAATTTTAGATTACTTCCCCAACACGACTTATGTCCAACGCATATAGTACTTTCTTTTCCGAATCACATTGACTACGACTCATCGATGTTAACCAAATATTCATACGCTCCAGGCACGTCAACCCCACACTTATACATAGGTAAAATTAGGAAACCTCTACAATCCATCATCTGAAGTATCCGCTAATCCACGCTGAACCAATCCTGAAGAAACATTCAAATCCTCACTGCATCCAACAACCGTCTAACCATATATGAAATAGATTTGAGTTTCATTCGCTCAACAAGAATGAGTGACTAGGTTCACGCATAACTACTCCCATGGGCTTAACACTGAACGACAAGCTCACTTGGAACCTTTCTCACGACCATACCATGCCTACCAACGGTCCTCCATTTCGAGCACCACCTTCCACTACCTTTCCCAATATCTTCTCGAAAACATCGCTCATGCCTCCGAAGAACCGCTCACTAGAAGGTGCATGCTTTCGACCAACCACAAAAGTTAGTTTCTTCTTGACCTTTGAACCACTACACACACACACAAATCCTCTTTCTCACGCTCCCACCAGGAGTTCGCGTACCCACTACTGACAATAATAATCTGTAAAAATTGCTTCACAATTTCGGTGCCACTTACCAAACTTCATAATTCCAGCTTACTAAGTTATTTCAACATACCATCCCTACCACCTCCAGCTAGTATGGAACATTGCCCACTCTATTTTCCAATCACACCAAATGCGCCGATAGCACATACACATGGCTATGCATAACCAAACGGTTTCACCACCATTCTCACCTGAGAAAAAAACAACGAAGTCATCCCAAAACAACATCCAATGTTCGAAGCCATCACACACTTCTTATCCCCCAAACCGTTACCCTCTCAGAGAATTCCTTTGTACACAAGGAACAATTCATATTCCCCAAAGATTCCGCATCTACTACACCACATCATAACTAATCATTCCAAGATCTTCATCAATCTTTCAATGATCCCAAAATAAACACACTTAATGACTCACGCAACCAAAAAGGACATGGCCCCTCTTTTGGGTAACCACCAACTACCACTCCACCCTTTTATTATGAAAATAGTCATATCATAATGCCAACTCACAAACCTTGCATCCCAACAACATGCTTGACACTTGGTATAACTCATCCGAAATATTCGAAAGAGGACCTCCATCCGTGCTTATCCTTCTTTAACAACACATTACCGTATCACTGACTTGCATGTCTACCTTGGCAAAAGATGCCACTAACTTATCCACACAACCTCCACCCACAACATCACACCGCAGACAAGGTTCTCACGGTAATTTGAACACATAATCAATCTTGCCTTCATATTCACCTGCATAAATATGAATCAAGTCTATCTCATGAATTTGCCTTTCTCGAATCTAGATGAACCACAACCCATGATTTTCCCAATTTACTCAAAATATTCGCTCCTTGTCGGTTCATTGCGATTTCCAAGAAACCATTCCAAATGACACGGCACATTCCCTTTCAGATCGATATAATCAATGCAACCACTTCGGTCGCGCTAATTACCTCCTCCTTTTACAAACCATCAAAACCTCGTAGGGAAAACACTCATCCAAATAGCAATCTTTCACAATCATAACGCCCACACAAGGTGGTCCACCACCATGCAAGTATACATCTTTACTGGATGACCTCCTATGTCTACACACACCAGATGATTTTCTCAACTTTCAACCTCTTGCCAAAGCCTTCAGCTTCAAACATCTCAAACAATCGCTGACTTCTACATCCGTAGACGACATGATGATACTTACATAACCTTCCCGACAACAAGGGTTCCTAACGGAACCTACTTCCTACAACGTATCATAATCAACTTTATACCCCGCCGTCCTCACTTGAAGGAAAAATTCAAGACTTATTTGGTACAAAGTCAAGATTACAATACCACCCCCAAAACTGAGGCTCGACGCCGACAATATATCATCTATGCATCTCAACGCTAAGTAAAACGAATTTGTTGGTCCCGAAGGGCTATACAAGTTTGTAGAAGGGGGGGGGGGGGGGTTGAATACAAACACAGATTTTACTTTTCTAAATTGTTTATTGATAAATCATTAACAATTTACAGCTTGTTGCGGAAACAAGATTAAGGATAAACCTAAATCTAAACAAGTTGGAACACCAAGTTTCTTGCACTAAAAAAGAGAAGGAAATTACTAATAATAACCTATCTCAAGATAAGAAGGATGAACTTGTCCAGAGTTAGCAAGTTACTTCAAAATGAAGTGAATTCTTCTTCTTATATACTGCATGCATTTAATGCATGGCAGTTTACACTTTACACGTGGCAGCAACTCATTGGTTGTATGTCATTGACCTTTGTTGACAACCTTAGTAGCCGCATGTTTGAACAGTGTAGTATCAGAGTGGTTGTACGATTTCAAACAATAAGGAGTTTCTTTTCTGTCATATCGTACGGAGTCGTGCAAGGGTGGTTAACACAAAAGTACTTTGTACGGAGGACTTCATGATCAGCTTTTCGTTGATTCAGCGCTTCATCATTGTTTATCAGCGAATGATAAAGTTCAGCGGTAGCTGAAGTCTTGTACTTGATACTTCACGTTGAGTGGACAAATCTGAGTCTTCGCTGATCCGCATCAGTTCATTAGGAGACTTGTCGCTGGTTCTTGAGCTTGATCTTCGACTTCAGCGTAGAACCTATGTTGACGTGAAACTTGTCTTCAGAGATCATAAGTAAACAACTAACTTATCCGCGATCACCATAAGTACTGAACAGACTCAGAGCATTATGGTGAACAGTGTTCGCTGAATGTTTAATCTAAAGAGCGAGAGTTCCTATCAGCGGTACTGTAAGATCTTAGTACTTATCAGTGATAGTGAAACTCTGATATATATTGTTTACTTACAATTTTCACTAAGTATATAAGAGAGGGTCATTATCAAATCACTGAGGGTTTGGATCAACAATCTCCCCCTATTTGATTATGACATAGCAACAGAGAAAATTGCTATTTAATGAAAACATAAGGATAAAAAGAACTCATAAAATATTTGTCCCTTTTACTGTTTTCTGGGATCTTTTCTGTACTGATGGAGTAAAGTACTTTCGCTGAAATCTTTCTTTAAATTTTGAATCAGATTACAAAAGGAAATGGAAAGATTACAAGTACAAGCGAAATAAATTACAAGTACAAAAGAATAACTGATACAATAGAAGAATGAGGCGATCCTATCAGTTTATAAAGGTTCTTCCTTAATGAGAAGTTCATCAAGGGTCTTTGATGTGGGGATCGTCCAGTCAGGGACATTTACTCCTTATTTCCTTTTGTTCAACGCTTCTTCAAAAATCAAGGGTTTAAGATGCCGTGTCTGAATGTCGTTCTTGAAATCACACCAGTAGATGAGATCTTTCAATTGTTCGATGGGAGTGATGGAGAGTTCAGAGATACGTTAAAACGCTTTCGTCCATCCCAGTCAATGAAAAATATCCCATAGGGTTTGCTTAAGACTTTCCCAGGGATGAAAGTCTCATCAGGAGGAAGAGATGTGTCAAGTGCAAAAAGGTCAGGTTCTGGACCAAGGACTTCCTCAAGAGAAAAACCAATACATGTTTCGTTTCGTATCTGAGGACCATCTTCTGAAGATTTAGACTTTTTCTTTGCAGAGGCCCTTCTTTTCTGACTTTCGAGAGGAGGAGGAGGAGGAATATCCACACAAGAATAGACTAAGTCGATCTGTTTGTTTATCAGCTTTTCAACATGATCCTTGTACTTAGACTGAGACTTCTGGATGGCTATTCTGATCTCCAACCATTCAGAGAGACCGTACTTCATGATGGCTTCAGCATAGAATTTTTCGTACTGTCCATTCTCTCTGAATATCTCGATTTCAGCAATAGAAACTTTGAGGGTTGATCTTCCAGCGATGAGTACCTTGTTGATTCTGGAAGTTCGATGTCTGAAGTGTACCTTTTCTTTGCACCAGACTAAAGTAGATTGAGAGACAGTCCTCTTTTCCTCAACGATCTTCTTTGCGTCTTCCCATAGCTGACGTTGAACTTCGATTAGAGTTCTTTTCAGCTTGGGGTCTTTCACTGATTGTTGAGTGAGCCGGATGGCGAGTTTTCTGTCTTTTTCTTCAACTTCCCTTCTTTCAGCGATAAAACGTTCAGCTCTGAGGTGATCCTTGTATTCCTTTTGAGAAAGTTTGAACTTTGGAGGAACATAAGGAAGTTGATCACGCTTTAGAATGATTCGCTGATCTTCGAACTTCTTTATCATCTCTTCTCTTCTTCTCTGATCCTCTTCACTTAGCTTTTGAGGAGCCAAGGAAGGTCTGTTTTTATGAGATAGCATTTGTTCTTCAGGTTCATCAGTCTCAGAGATCAAACCCAACACCGGGATTATTTCTTCAGCGTTGGGAGCTGGGATTATTGTTGGTGAAGTCGCAGCTGTAGGAACTTCAGCGATATCCTCAAACAGGGGAGAGGACTGACAAACTGGCTTTGGAAGCGATATCATCAGATTGTCATTGTCTTCAGCGACACCTTTTCCTTTGCCCTTGTCAGCTTCAGACGCTGAAGGCTTTGATTTGGTCCGCTCCCCTGAAGGTTCGTTTATCACGATCCCTTTAAGAACTGTAGTCCTCTGAGCAGGCTTGATGATAAAAGAGTCATCATCATCATCATCATCGTCATCATCATCATTCTTTGGAGAAGAGGATGGTTCATCATCAGATAAGTCGATGGCTTCTTCAGCTTCAGCTTCAGACTCAGATTCTTCAGCTTCTTCTTCGAGTTGATCCCCCTCAGATACAGAGGTAAGTTTCTCGGTTCCCTCAGGGTTTTCATCTACCTGAGGTCCAGTGGTTGTATCTTCATTGGTCTTCTCACCCTCTTCAGCAAGGGTAAGGTCTTCAGTCTTCTCCCCCTGATAGATTCATCATGGGGAAGGTCTTCAGCGCTCTTCTCCCCCCTTCCTCATGATGAGTGGGGGAGGAATGTGATGACTCAGCAGCTGGTTCTGGTTCCCTGTCTTCTTGGCCATGGATCCCCACACAAGTTTCAATCGCTATTAGTCTGTTTTCTAGACCAGAAATAACAGGATTGATCTTCACGAGTTCAGCACGATCCGCCGTAGTAAAATGCTCAGGTGCAGGAGGAGGGACGGTCATGTTGTGCAGGATCTGCTGCATCATTGTCTTCATTCAACCTATGTCAGTCTTTACAGAACTAACGTCAGTTTTTAAGGAACTTACGTCAGTCTTCAAGGAACTGACGTCGGTCTTTACATCAGACATATCTCCTTCGAGTTTTCCAACCGATGTCTTCAGCATTGTGACCTCGCTGGACATGGTGTGAACTGATGTTTTGATGGAGAGGTAGTCTGTGTAGATGTCAGCGAGAACTTTGGTGAAGTCACCCAAAGTTTTATCAACCTTCTCCAAGTCGGCTTTGGAGGCTTTCCCTTCCACCACTGTTGTCAGCTTTGTAAGATTCTCTCCAGCGTTTGTTACAGCTGAAGAGTTGTCGGAAAGAGTAGTGGTGAGACCTGTCAGCTTCGTCTCCAAGGTCTTCAGAGAGGCGTTGATGTCTCCCAAATTAGGACCTGTAACATATAAGTACTTGTGAACAGAGGAAAGCTCAGAAGTTTGGGGTTCAGTTACAGTGTATATGGGTTGGTGTATAACTGCAGGAGGGTCGACGAAGTCATCAAAACTTCTGTGACCTGAAAAGTGTTCCATGTCGTCAGCGAGAGTGCGTATACGCATGGACGTTCCTACAGGTCCTGTATCAGCTTTAGCTTCTGGAGGAATGACAGGTGCTCCAGTGACAGCTGGATTAGAGTCCAATTGAGTAGAGGGAGAAGCGAAGGTTGAGAATGTTGGTTGGGTACGGTGTTCAGCGATGGATCCGCTGAGAATCACTTCTTCAGTCTGTGGAGAGACTAAAGGAGGTTGGGTAGATTCCAAGTTTAAAACCTCAGCGTTTAGAGACGCTGAAGCTAGGATAGAATGGGTGGCTTGTTCAGCTGTGGCAGAGCGTACCACTGAACGTTCCTTCAACTCTTCGAGATGAGTGAGGAGTCTTCAACAAGAGATTACTGGGGTTGCTCCTTGGTTTTCTTAGTTCTTTTGGAACTAAGTTGGGTAGAGGAGTGTTTCCTTTTATGAGAAGGAATGGAGGTTGCAACTTGGGTATCAGCGATGGGTTTGTCCGCTGAAGGAGCTGCAGAAGTCGAAGAAGTGGGGTTGAGAAGAGTTAAAAGTGTAGAAAGACGTACCTCGTTTTCCACTGGTTTGAAGTCGAGTACCTTAGGGCCAACCTGAGAGAGTTTCAGGTCACCCTCTTTTGGGTAGCTGTCCTTCAGGCCTGTTTGGAAGACGGCACTAATGAATCTTGGATAAGGAACCCATGGAGATCGGTCAGCGGCGGAGTCAACTCTGAGTACTAGATCATCGTATATTATCGATGCCCAGTGTATATGTAGACCTTTCAGCAAAGCATATCCCATTGCTTGTTGAGGTTGAGCAGTTTGATCAGAGGAGCCGGACTTTGCAGTCATGCAGCTGATTAAGTGAGCGAAGATGAAATTCATCTCGCTGGGCATTTTAGATTTCTTGATCAGGGTCAACTTCTTCTCAGGCTTCTTGTCCCTCCTAGTTTCCCATTCATAGCCCATTGCATCGAAGAATGCAATGATGGCTTCCCTATCTGAGTGTTTCTTGTGGTCAGGGAGGGGAACAAAAGGTTTTTCTTTAGTTGCGATGGGAAGGCTCAGGGCTTTGCGAATGATGGCAGGGGTGATTTTTATAGTGCCATATTCAGTATCACAGAGGATGCAGTCTATTGTCTTTGAGGAGTCTTTGGTTGAAGGTAGCTGAGAGTGTCTGGCAGAGTACCAGAACTGTGATAGCAGTAGCTGATGTGCAGGAGGTGTTATGGTCAGGGCTGTGGAGAGGCAACAATTTTTCAGGAAGTTCACAGCATCATTCAGACGTGTGACTTGCTTTCGAGGAGGAAACTCGAGAAGCGCATAGAGGTTATTTGACTTAGGCCAATCAAGTTCTTCAAGAGTGAACTTGACCTGAGGAGCCTTGATTATTTCCAATTCCTCAGTAGCATCAGCAGCAGTGTTCTCAGCGATGGTGTCCTTGGCAGAGGAAATGTCAAAAGATGCCATTTCTGTATATCAGTTCAACCAAAGATTAACAAATAAGAATAATCTTAATGTGGAAATATTTTCCAATAAAATGGTTCGAATTTTGTTCATTTCATTCAGACAAAAATGTCTTAATGAAGATTAGGGTTTTTCTTGTTTTTGAAAAACGAAATGCAAACCCAATAAAAATCTTGTTTTCCAGTTTCCTTTGAGAAATATGATTTTGGAAACGAATGTGTGAAGAACAAGTTTAAGATATTTGCGTTTAAACTTGAAGAACAACCATGAAAGGTTGTGTTTATAAAACCATGAAAGAAATGATTTCATTTTTGAAAAGTTCTTTTGTTTGATCTTGTAAAAACAAAGAATAAGATCATAAACAAGTTTAAGAAGTAGGTAAATAACAGAATTATTAACCTGGTTCGTTTGAAGAAGAAGAAGTTCTTGAAAAACTTGAGAGCACAAATGCAACAGTAATTCTTTCTTGCTTGGAGGAGAAGTTTTTCGCGTAAAAGAAAAATATAAACCCAGAATGTGTTTATATAGTGAGATTAGAGAGAGAGAAAAACTCGAGCGGGAAAGTTTTTCATCATGACACGGACACGTGTTTGCATTTGATTGGATGGTAAACGAAACGTGCAAACGTGTGTCAGAAAAAGAACGTGTCGGGGCTTATCCGTTGTAATGACGTCACAACTGTCCTTTCATATTTTAGGATGTCTCTGAGGTTTTGAAAACTCAGGGACACTTTTGAAAACATGAAGCACTGAATAGAAATATCAGTGTTGGTTTTTGAAATTTCAAAGTATCGCTGATTAAGGAAGAGATATTCAGTGATGCAATTTGTTTTGAAATCTTGCATTTACATGCGATTGTCAGAGAGGAAAAACATACCTTGATATCAGCGAATCAAGTTTATTCAGAGAGAAGATGATAGAATAGGTTATACAAGTTGATTTTATCATTGCGCTGAACAAATGTGAACCGCTGAAGATTTTACTCTTCAAAGTTCAGCATTCCAAGCTCGCTGATGAGAAAGTTGAATCTTGTCTCATCAAGAGGTTTGGTGAACAGATCAGCTAACTGATAATCAGTTGGGATAAAGTGAAGTTCTATATCACCATTCATCATATGATCTCTGATAAAATGATACCTGATTTCGATGTGTTTTGTCTTTGAGTGTAGCACTGGATTGTTGGCTATAGCGATGGCACTTGTGCTGTCGCAATAGATTGGAATATTTGAGAGCAGTAGGTCATAGTCCAGTAGTTGATTTCTCATCCACAAGACTTGAGAACAACAGCTTCCAGCGGCTACATACTCAGCTTCTGCTGTGGAGGTGGACACTGAGTTTTGCTTTTTACTTGTCCAACTCACCAGCTTTCCACCCAAGAGCTGACAGCCTCCTATGGTGCTTTTCCTATCCAATTTGCAACCTGTAAAATCACTATCTGAATAGGCGATTAGATCGAACCCTGAGTCTTTGGGATACCAAAGACCTAGATTCGCAGTACCCTTAAGGTATCGAAAAATTCGCTTTACAGCGGTCATATGAGATATCTTGGGTTCAACTTGATATCATGCACACAAACAGGTTCCGTACATAATATCGGGTCGGCTAGCTGTAAGATACAAGAGAGAGCCGATCATCCCACGGTACAGCGTGACATCAACAGGAATACCATTAGTATCCTTGTCTAGTGTTAGCGGTGGTGCCATAGAGGTTTTCATAGCTGAACTCTGAGTTAAATCGAATTTCTTCAGCATATCTTTAACATACTTTCCCTGATTAATGAAAGTTCCTTTTTCATTTTGCTCTATCTGAAGACCAAGGAAATATGTTAGTTCACCCATCATGCTCATTTTATACTCATCTTTCATTCTATCAGCGAAACGAGTACAAATATCAGGGTTAGTAGAACCAAATATAATGTCATCAACATATATCTGAACAAGAATGATATGACCTTTTACTTTCCTGAAGAAGAGAGTCTTATCAATTTGACCACGCTTAAATTGTTCAATATGGAGATAAGTAGATAGAGTGTCATACCATGCACGTGGAGCTTGCTTTAAGCCATAAAGTGCCTTATCCAGTTTGTAAACATAACCTGGATGCTTAGGATCTGAGAATCCTGGAGGTTGTTCCACATAGACTTCTTCATTCAGCTTTCCATTTAGAAACGCTGACTTAACATCCATCTGATATACTTTGAAGTCTTTGTGTACAGCGTATGCTAAGAATAGACGAATAGATTCTAGTCTTGCTACTGGAGCAAATGTTTCGTCATAATCTATGCCTTCCTCTTGTCTGTATCCCTGAGCAACAAGACGAGCCTTGCTGCGGGTTACAGTTCCATGTTCGTCCAACTTGTTTTGATAGACCCATTTAGTGCCTATCACTGTCTTGTCAGTTGGTCTTCAAACAAGTTTCCAAACTTTGTTTCTTTCGAATTCAGTCATCTCTTCTTGCATGGCGCTGACCCAGTTTGGATCTTTGAGGGCATCATCTACTTTCTTTGGTTCAGTCAGAGAAATAAAGTTAACAAATAAACATATATTACCTGCACTTCGTCGAGTCTGAACACCAGCGTTTGGATCACTAAGAATTTGATCAATTGGGTGATTTACAGTCCATCGCTGAGCCGGAGCGTGAGACGCTGACTCAACCTGAACTGGAGTAGCTGAAGATGAGGCTTCAGCAACTTCTGGAAAATCAGTTAAGAGAGGAATGGGTGTGGTTGTCATTATATTCACTGATTGCTGATAACTCTATTTTTAGAGTTATTATTTCCATTTATTTTCCACTTTATTTTGTCAATTTTAGCCATTTCACTTCTAAAAACCCCCATTCTTGGTATGATTTACGAAAACGAGCAAAAGGAGTGAACCATGGTCTTTAATAAATTATTTGGGGAAGTTTTGGGTGTTTTCTCGCTTTTTCATCCGCAGTGACGTATACAGTGCCCACTCCGGTTCCCCACTCTTCGAGCTGATCAAAAAGAAATCAAAAAGAAACTTTTAGTTGGGATCTAATTTTCTGGAGGAGGAAGGTTCATATGGCAGAGAAATGGCTGGAGAAGTACAAGGTAGTTCTCATTGAAGATAGCATCAAGTACACCTCTTTGTACTTGGAGATTGACTTGGAGAAGGGACCATTGGATAAAAGAATTGCACAAGGAGCTGAATTCTGCCACAACTCAGCAGTCTTTACCCATTGGAAGACCCACCTCTTTTGTGTAATACCCAACTCCTTCTCCTAGTATATAAAGGAGCACTTGGGTGCCATTAAATGCATGCTTGGTTTTCATCCTTGAATATTTTTAGTCTCAAATTCTCTCAACTACCACATTAGCTTTAGTCTTTTATTTACTGCAGTAACTAGCTTCAATTTTCAGTAATTTACTTTCTTAGTTTAAATTGTAGTTCGTATTACACAGTGCAGGGACGACTTCTCGTTCCCCACTGTGAGCAGTTAATTCAAATCACTTTCAGTTTTATTATGTGCAAATCTTCATCTTTTGTTTTCTTTACTTCGGAAATGTTAGGCTAAACATCCTTTGGGATGTAGGAAGGAGAAGTACCTGGATTTTATCAAAAATGCTTGAGTAATCTTTATACTTAGAATATTTGTTGTTTTGGTCTTTCATTCTCAATATTTACCCAAGGATGCGAACAAGCTGATCACTTGCAAGGATCTAAAGTCTAGTTCTTAACTTAGAAATAAGTAGAGCGCAGTGACACGAGCTTGAATGATGCTAGGGGATTCGAAAGAATTCTTTTGACACTTACGAAAGTGAGGTCGGCACAGTGAGTTAATCTCTGCCCACTGGAGTAGTAGGCAAGCTAATTTGTGTATTAAAAACACTTAGAGTATTTGTCTCTACACATTCCATCGAGGCCTGAAAAGGTCCATTTAGAGATTACCATTGACAAAACAACAAGTACTAAGAGTATGGGATTTTTATCTAACGGTGTGAGTATTTTGTAACCGGGCTTTTCTAGCGAAAATGTCCACCACGAATACGAGGATCACTCTAAGGACCGAGTATTTGAGATAAAATTTAGGGAAAATCCAACCTACATTCCTCCTTTTTAGCATTTAGTAAATCGTTTCAAGTAGCTATTTTACCAAACCAAACCAAAGTATTATTTTCCTCTCTAGTTGAAACTTGTAAAAGGAGCTCATGAGAACCGTATTGTCTTGATTGTCCAGTCTCTGTGGATTCGATTCTGGTATTTTACCAACTATTACTTGCTGTGACGATCATAGTGGACAGTGTACACTTGCACTTCCCACTGTGGACAGTTTGCAACCCACTGCGATTAAAACACACATTTCGCACGTAACAAGTTTTTGGCGCCGTTGCCGGGGACTGGCGTGATTTTATATCTCAAGACATTAGTTTTTGTTCGAGCCCGAGTAACTAGTTTTTCTAAGCTGTTCGTATTGTATGCCACGGCGACAACTCGAACATTTGGTTCCAATAGATCTCGAAATAGAAAAAACGTTGCGAAAAACACGAAGAAGCAAGAAAACAAATCGACAACCTCCTGTGATCCCCACTGTGAACATGGCTGCAGTACCGCCACCTATAGTGGAGACCACAATCACGATTGCCGATAACAAAGATCGAAAAATACGGGACTATGCTACTTCCGGAGTTGGTGATTTAAGCTCCGGAATTTTGAGACCCAATATTGTTGCAACGCATTTTGAACTCAAACCGGTGATGTTTCAAATGATCCAAGCCATGGGTCAATTTGGAGGATCGCCATCTGAGGATCCGCACTCGCACTTAAAATCTTTTTTAGAAATGACCGATTCCTTTCAATTACAAGGTGTTAGTGATGAGGCATTAAGACTAAGGCTTTTCCCTTTTTCATTAAGGGACAAAGCAAAATCTTGGCTGAACGCACATGCACCTCACTCGATAACCACTTGGCAAGAACTTGCCGATAGATTTTTGCAAAAATACTTTCCTCCAACAAGGAATGTTAGATTTCGAAATGATATAATTTTATTTAGACAAGAGGAAGATGAGGCTGTTTCGGATGCATGGGAACGATTTAAAGATTTACTTCGAAAGTGCCCACATCATGGCATCCCACATTGCATCCAATTGGAGACCTTTTACAATGGTCTTTCCAATGCAGCCAAAATCATCTTAGATGCAACAGCCGGTGGAACATTTACGAGTATGACTTACAACGAAGGATATCAAATCTTAGAAAAAGTGTCCAACAACAATACCGAATGGTCAAATCCGAGAGCACCCATGTCTAAGACCAACACCATAGATTCCGAAGCACTCAAAACCATGAATGCACAATTAGTGGCCTTGACAAAAATCGTTTTAAATCAAAATCGAGGCCAAGTCAATTCCGCAACCCATCTCGCTGATAACTGCTCCCTTTGTGGAGAGGAGCATGTTTTCGACTATTGTCCAGCAAACCCCGAATCTGTTAATGTCATAGGGACCAACCAAAGGAACAACCCTTATTCGCAGACTTATAATCCAGGTTGGAGAAATCATCCGAATTTCTCTTGGTCCGGTAATCAAGGACTCCAACCCCAAGGACCGAGTCACATCCAGCAAAGACCATACAATCCCCCGGGATTTCAGCAACATCACAGTGGGCAATCCCCACATCACAGTGGGCAGTCCCCACAACCATACCAACCACGATCCAACCAACCAGCTGAGGCTCAACAATCGATCGAGTCGATTCTCAAAGGTTTTATGAATCAAACCCAAGCAGCCATTAGGAATATAGAGACCCAAGTAGGACAGCTAGCCGTTGAAGTTAAGAATAGACCACCAGGAACGTTACCGAGTGATACCGAGCAAGCTAGAGTGATAGGAAAAGGACCAGAACATGTCAAGTCCATAACTTTAAGGAGTGGAAAGGATCTGAAAAATATCATTTTTGAATCTGATGATTCGCCTCAAAAACCCACTGTGAGCACCTCAGTGGGCACTCCTCAAGTCACTGTGATCCCCACAGTGGGGACCGACATCCCTGACCTTCCCACTTTTGGACCTGTCCCAAAGACTACTGTTCCAAAGCCAATACCACAGCAAACTCAGATTGACCCACGAAACATTCCATTTCCTCAAAGAATGAAGCCTAAAAATGTCGATGTTCAGTTTAAAAAATTCTTAGACATTTTTAAGCAACTTCACATTAACATACCCTTGGTAGAAGCTCTCGAGCAGATGCCAAGCTATGTTAAATTCTTAAAAGATATTTTGAACAAATAGAGGAAGTTGGGTGAATTTGAAACTGTGGCTTTGACCGAAGAATGTAGTGCCCTCCTAACAAGCAAGATTCCACCTAAGTTGAAAGACCCGGGTAGTTTCACCATTCCATGCATTATAGGAGGACAAGAAGTAGGCCAAGCACTCTGTGATTTAGGAGCTAGTGTCAACTTGATGCCTTTGTCCATTTTTAACAAGTTAGGGATTGGAGAGGCTAGACCCACAACCGTGACATTACAACTAGCCGACCGATCCATTGCCTACCCCAAGGGAAAAATAGAAGACGTTTTGGTCCAAGTGGATAAATTTATCTTCCCCGCCGATTTTCTTGTTTTAGATTATGAGGCCGATAAAGAAATCCCAATCATCTTAGGACGTCCGTTTCTTGCAACCGGACGTACTTTGATCGATGTGCACAAAGGAGAACTCACGATGCGAGTTAATGACCAAGAGGTAACTTTTAATGTTTTCAAATCTCTCAAATATATAGACACCGAAGATTGTTTTGCCTTAAGTTCGATTTATGAAACCCACAATTTTGGCAATTTGCCCACAGTGGGGAGTACAGTTCCCACAGTGGGGATTGACAGTGAGCACTCTGAATCAGAGAGTAATGACACTTTTAAGGATGAGTGTAATAAAATGGTTGCAGCTTTTGAACCTCTGGACTTCAAGGATAGAGATGTTCAATCCCCTTCAATAGAACAACCTCCCGAGCTAGAGCTTAAACCATTGCCTTCCCATTTAAAGTATGCTTATCTCGCTAAGGATAATAAACTTCCCGTCATTATCTCTTCCAAACTTAGTGAGAAACAAGAACAACTTCTGATTGATTTGTTGATAAAGCATAAGGGAGCAATTGGTTGGACCATAGCGGACATTCGAGGGATTAGCCCCTCTTTATGTCAACATAAGATTAACTTGGAGAATGACCACCCGGGGAAAGTCCAACCCCAAAGAAGGTTGAACCCCATCATGAAGGAGGTAGTTAAGAAAGAAGTCTTGAAATGGTTAGATGCCGGTATTATCTATCCCATTGCCAGTAGTAGTTGGGTGAGCCCCGTTCAATGTGTCCCTAAAAAGGGAGGAACAACAGTGGTCAGAAATGAAAAGAACGAACTCATTCCAACTAGGACTGTTACGGGATGGAGAATATGCATGGATTATAGGCAACTGAATCTAGCAACAAAGAAAGACCATTTCCCGTTACCTTTTATTGATCAAATGCTTGATAGATTAGCGGGAAAGGAATTTTATTGTTTTCTAGATGGATACTCCGGATATAACCAAATCCACATCGCACCCGAAGACCAAGAAAAGACCACCTTTACTTGTCCATATGGTACTTTTGCATTCCGGAGAATGCCTTTTGGTTTATGTAATGCTCCCGCTACTTTTCAACGCTGTATGATGGCCATTTTTACTGATATGATAGAAGATACCATAGAAGTTTTTATGGACGATTTTTCTGTGATCGGCACATCATTTGATAACTGTTTGAGGAATCTAGAAAAAAGTTTGGTGAGATGTGAAACCCACGACCTTATTCTAAATTGGGAAAAATGTCATTTCATGGTCGAAGAGGGCATCGTTTTGGGTCATCTTGTGTCGAAAAAGGGTTTGGAAGTTGATGAAGCAAAACTAGAAGTAATCTCCCAACTTCCCGAGCCCACAACGGTAAAAGGCATTCGCAGTTTTTTAGGTCACGCAGGTTTCTATAGGAGGTTCATAAAAGATTTTTCCAAAATAACTAAACCCCTATGTAACCTGCTGCAACATGAAAGAGAGTTTGTTTTTACCAAAGAATGTAGAAACGCATTTGAAATAATCAAAAATGCCTTAGTTACTGCACCCATAGTGACCACTCCTGACTGGTCACTCCCATTTGAAGTCATGTGTGACGCCAGCGATTGGGCTATAGGTGCAGTACTAGGCCAACGAAAAGATAAGATTTTTCATCCAATATACTATGCAAGCAAGACTTTGATCGAGGCTCAAATCAACTACACTGTAACCGAAAAAGAACTACTTGCAGTAGTTTTTGCTTTTGATCGTTTCAGGTCTTACTTAATTGGAGCAAAGGTCATAGTACACACCGATCACGCAGCCATCAAATATTTGATCAACAAGGCTGACTCTAAACCGAGGTTGATCAGATGGGTGCTGTTGCTGCAGGAATTTGACCTCCAGATCGTCGACAGAAAAGGAACAAGCAATCAGGTTGCTGATCATCTGTCCAGGCTCGAGAAGACAGTGGGCACTGTTGACCCCACTCCTGACCCCACTCCGGTAAAAGAAACTTTTCCCGATGAACAATTATTATCTGCGCAACATCATAATGAAACTCCTTGGTATGCTGATATTGCAAACTTTTTAGCAAGTGGATTTAAGCCCCACGGGATGAGTGGACAACCATTCAAGAAATTTTTACACGACACACGACAATACGTTTGGGACGATCCCTTCTTGTACAAGATAGGGGCGGACCAAATATTAAGGCGTTGTGTCCATGGGAGTGAACAACATCAAATACTCCATGGTTGTCACACATCCCACTACGGTGGCCACTTCGGTGGAAACCGTACCGCAGCAAAAATTTTGCAAAGTGGATTCTTTTGGCCCACTGTTTTTAAAGACTCATTTGAATTCGTGAAAAATTGTGAGCAATGTCAACGTACGGGGAATATATCGCAAAGAAATGAAATGCCTCTTAACAACATTCTAGAGGTCGAACTTTTTGATGTATGGGGGATAGATTTTATGGGACCTTTTCCAAATTCCAACAATAACTTTTACATCTTGGTTGCGGTAGATTATGTTTCAAAATGGATAGAAGCCATTGCTTGTCACTCCAATGATGCTAACACTGTGGTGAAGTTCTTACACAAAAATATATTCACTCGCTTCGGAACACCACGAGCATTAATTAGTGACGAAGGCACCCATTTTGTAAACAAAGTCATGGCCTCGGTTCTTGCTAAATATGATATTCATCATAGAGTGGCCACCGCATACCACCCACAAACCAATGGGTTGGCCGAGCTTTCAAATCGTGAGATCAAGGGAATTTTGGAAAAAGTTGTTAAGCCACACCGTAAAGATTGGTCAATCAAACTCGATGATGCTCTTTGGGCCTATCGAACAGCCTATAAAACTCCTCTGGGAATGTCTCCATTCAAATTAGTTTTTGGCAAAGCTTGCCATTTACCGATTGAATTAGAGCACAAGGCGTTCTGGGCCCTTAAAGAGCTTAACATGAGTGAGGATGCCGCGGGAATCAAAAGGAGTCTGCAAATACATGAGCTAGAGGAGTTGCGATATCACTCCTATGAGAATGCAAAGTTGTACAAGGAAAAGACCAAGATGTGGCACGATCGTCGAATCAACCATAGGGAGTTCATGGAAGGACAACAGGTACTATTGTTCAATTCTCGTCTCAAACTCTTTCCAGGTAAACTTAAATCAAGATGGACGGGACCATACACCATTGTCAAGGTGAGTCCTTTCGGAACAGTGGAGTTGAAATCCCCACAATCGGGTCAAACCTTTAAAGTCAATGGGCAAAGGGTAAAGCATTTTTTGCATGAAAGTGCCCACATCCCTGCCCACTCTCCGCCTCGCTATGGTTAGAGAAATTCACAACCGTTTGTAAATATTTTATTTCACTTATTTGTTGTCTTTTTATTATTTTTGGTCTTTTTAATTCTGCATGGTAGTTTGTTTTAATGTGTGTAGAAGAACGTGCCACCTTTTGAAGAAAAATCAAGGAAAGTACTTTGCAGTGGGGAAGGCTCAGGTCACTGCGCTCCCCACTCCTCACCTGACGAATGAAAGGACTATTTTTGGGGCCCAATGCTGACAAGCTTTCACCTTTTGCTGCCATCAAGTCTACTTTTAGGCCATGGTGTCATAGTTCATCATTTCCCAAGCAAAGCTATCATTGTCAATCCTCTCCCTCTCTCCTAAAACCGGCGGTTTCCCCCCAATTTTGAAAAGAAAACATTTCCAAAAACCACCTTAACCTCCTTTGCTTCCAAAATTTACCCAACAAACTTTCTCTTCTTCATTTCTCTCTCTACGAAAAACCCACCAGCAAAACCCTTCCAAAACCCTAAAAATGGCAAGAACCAAGAGAATGAACACCAACCCCGATGCACTCACACGTGCGGCCGTCCGCCGCAGGACCGCCGAGGAACAACCACCGGAAGCCGTCACCAATGACCTGAACGAACCGCCACCGGTCTCCGGCGAAAATCCGATCATCTCCGGTGCAGCCGACGAGGGTTCTTCAAAGCACGAAAGCCCAAAAGTTACTTCATCATCGCAAGTCTCAGACAACAGTATCACCCATTTCGAGACCGAGACACTTCTAGCCGAAGAAGAAGAGAGACGGTTAGCAGAGGAGTTCAAACAGAAAATGGAAGCCATTAGAAAAAGAAAGGAAGAGGTCGAGAGGAGGCGTCGAGAGGAAGAAGAAAGAATCAGAAAGGAAGAAGAAAGAATCAAAAGAGAGGAGGAAGAGAGATTGAGGAGGGAAGAAGCCGCAAGATTGGCTAGAGAGGAGGAGGAGCGATTGAAAGAGGAAGAACGAAAGAAGGATGAAGAAGCAAGGATATTCGAGCAGAAAAAGAAACAAGCAGAGGAGGAGTGTTTGGCTCGTGAGGAAGAAGAAAGACAGAAGAAGATTAAGGAGCAGGCTCAGACATTAGACATTCCCCAGAACAAAAATGCTGATAGTGTGGAGGATGTCCACACCACTGCCCACAGTGAAGAAACCCCAACCAGAGCACTCCAGAGGAACAGGGGAATGGTTACACGATCTGGTGCATCCAAGAAGGCATCGTCTGCAAAACCAAAAAGAAAAGCGTCGAGGAAAGGTAAGGGTATCGAACCCTCTTTAAGTTCTTCTTCTAGTGATACTAATACGGGAAGTGAACAAAACCTTTCTGAAAATCCACATCTGTCCACTGTGGGGACTGCTCATGCCCCCAGTGGGATACCGAGGCAATTCACTTCCCCAGCTGCTAGAACCCACTTTGAGTGTATTTGCACTCGGAAGTTGAATTTAGAGAGGGGTTTCGACCCCGACTTTGTAGAAGCAAATCCCTTTGTCAAAGATAAACTTGTAGCGCAAGATTGGGCAACCATTGCCACTACCAATCGCCGCGCTAATGCATCATTAGTCCGAGAATTTTATGCTGAGGCCTCCCAAGCCAAAGAATCATTTGTTAAGATCAGAGGAAAGGTTGTGGACTTTACTCCAGGCAATATAAACCGAGTGTTAGGTAGAGGAGCTCCGGAACCTTGTGCTTTCGGACAGTTCCTGGCAAAGATGACTCCGGCTGATGAGGAATTGATTTTAAAAGAAATAGCAGTTGAGGGAAGGCCATGGAATCAGGATGGCCAAAGAAGGTGTCTATATGCTGGCAGCCTCACCACTGAGGCTGCTGTGTGGTTCCAATTCCTAAGGGCCTCGGTGGCCCCAACATCGCACGACACGACTCTCTCCATACATAAGTGTGCCATGCTTTACTGCGTTCTCACTAAAAAGAAGATCAATCTGGGAATCATAATGCATGGTGCCATCCATCAGGCCAGAACACGAACCAAGGTAATCCTACCCCTTCCTTGCCTTATTACACTATTGCTAATAGATGCCGGAGTGCCCACAGCTGAAGAAGACCAGTGGATCATTTCCACGAAAAACATCAGTATTCAGACAATTAAGAAGATGAGAAGAGAGATAGGAGGCCCGTCTGTTGAGCCTGCCCAGGTACAGCCCAATGTGCGAATAGCCGACGAGCACATAGTGGGCACTGAAGTGCCCACTGTGGGGAAGAAGGGTACCCCACTCCATTCAACCGAGGCCGGATCATCAAGCAACCAAATGGGAGAGATTTTGGCAGCTTTGAAGAAGCTCACATACAGGATCGAGTTGCTAGAAAGTGAGCAGCGATATCAGAACCGGGCCACGCAGAAATTTTGGATGTATACAAGAGAACGAGATGAGGTGACGGGCCTGATGATGAAAGAGGCCAACCCAATGCTAGCTGCTCAGCTACCAGAATTCCCGAAAGATATCTGCCCGGTTAATGACAGTGAGGATGAGTTCGATGATGATGATGCGGATCTGTCACCGCAAGCCACCCAAACCCCGTGAATGGTTTGTTTTTAAAACAATGGTTTCGCTCTTTTGCTCACCAAAAACAATTTTATTTTGTTTGGTTGATCTTTTTGTGCCTATGGCTAGGCATTGACACTATTTGCTGTTTTAACTTTTTAAATATCGATGCATGAAAATCCTACCGGTAGGTAGGTACTTTTGGGTACTAACATATTGATTGTTTGAATGCTTGTTTGACCTCGTTTCCATTTCAAGGTACAACTTTCGGCTTCCGACTTAAAAGGTCACTTTTGTAAGTACAAATCTCAACTTGTCCCGTGAAATGATATAGGCCATTTTTCGCATCCAAACACGATCCTTTTTGTACCCCCAAACCACCACCTTTGTTCATTAATTCAATGTCACAGTGGGGACACTGTGAGATTTTAAGTTTGAGGTGGGAACTTCCAGAGTGACCTCCAGTTTGCTCACAGTGAGGACACTGTGAAGTCCAAGTTTGAGGTGGGTAAGCCGTACCCCCCCCCCCCAAAAAAAAAAAAAAAAACAAAGAGAAAACACAAAAATACAAAAACAGAAGAAAATAGGAGTAGCACTAACAAAATTGATGGTGTGCCTTTTCTGGACCATCAAAGTGCTCACTCCCAGAAAACGATGGTGTGCCTATTCTGGACCATCAGAATACCCACCCTCACAAAAAAATAGCCATACTCATTATACCCAAATAAAGCCTGAAAGTGTACGTTCTTATCATAGCAAAATACTAAACACCCACTTCTTGAAATAAAAATCTCAAAGCGAGATCTTCGGTCCATGTTTGGAAATTTTTGCCAAAACCCTTGGGAAAAGATTCAAAGCCATAAACCCTTCAAACCCAAGAAAGCCCTATTGATCAAAAGGTAAACAAGGGAAAGGTTTCGTCAAACACAAAAGTGAAATTTTCAAAGTTTGGAACCGAAAGAAGTATCGAAGGAAGGAGATCAACGCCCATTCAAGTCAAGAAATATGTAAGTCCATCAAAGACCTTTTATGCATTGTGTTTCATTTTATTTCTTTCTTTTTATTACTTGGGGACAAGTAATGATTTAAGTTTGAGGTTGTGATAACTCTATTTTTAGAGTTATTATTTCCATTTATTTTCCACTTTATTTTGTCAATTTTAGCCATTTCACTTCTAAAAACCCCCATTCTTGGTATGATTTACGAAAACGAGCAAAAGGAGTGAACCATGGTCTTTAATAAATTATTTGGGGAAGTTTTGGGTGTTTTCTCGCTTTTTCATCCGCAGTGACGTATACAGTGCCCACTCCGGTTCCCCACTCTTCGAGCTGATAAAAAAGAAATCAAAAAGAAACTTTTAGTTGGGATCTAATTTTCTGGAGGAGGAAGGTTCATATGGCAGAGAAATGGCTGGAGAAGTACAAGGTAGTTCTCATTGAAGATAGCATCAAGTACACCTCTTTGTACTTGGAGATTGACTTGGAGAAGGGACCATTGGATAAAAGAATTGCACAAGGAGCTGAATTCTGCCACAACTCAGCAGTCTTTACCCATTGGAAGACCCACCTCTTTTGTGTAATACCCAACTCCTTCTCCTAGTATATAAAGGAGCACTTGGGTGCCATTAAATGCATGCTTGGTTTTCATCCTTGAATATTTTTAGTCTCAAATTCTCTCAACTACCACATTAGCTTTAGTCTTTTATTTACTGCAGTAACTAGCTTCAATTTTCAGTAATTTACTTTCTTAGTTTAAATTGTAGTTCGTATTACACAGTGCAGGGACGACTTCTCGTTCCCCACTGTGAGCAGTTAATTCAAATCACTTTCAGTTTTATTATGTGCAAATCTTCATCTTTTGTTTTCTTTACTTCGGAAATGTTAGGCTAAACATCCTTTGGGATGTAGGAAGGAGAAGTACCTGGATTTTATCAAAAATGCTTGAGTAATCTTTATACTTAGAATATTTGTTGTTTTGGTCTTTCATTCTCAATATTTACCCAAGGATGCGAACAAGCTGATCACTTGCAAGGATCTAAAGTCTAGTTCTTAACTTAGAAATAAGTAGAGCGCAGTGACACGAGCTTGAATGATGCTAGGGGATTCGAAAGAATTCTTTTGACACTTACGAAAGTGAGGTCGGCACAGTGAGTTAATCTCTGCCCACTGGAGTAGTAGGCAAGCTAATTTGTGTATTAAAAACACTTAGAGTATTTGTCTCTACACATTCCATCGAGGCCTGAAAAGGTCCATTTAGAGATTACCATTGACAAAACAACAAGTACTAAGAGTATGGGATTTTTATCTAACGGTGTGAGTATTTTGTAACCGGGCTTTTCTAGCGAAAATGTCCACCACGAATACGAGGATCACTCTAAGGACCGAGTATTTGAGATAAAATTTAGGGAAAATCCAACCTACATTCCTCCTTTTTAGCATTTAGTAAATCGTTTCAAGTAGCTATTTTACCAAACCAAACCAAAGTATTATTTTCCTCTCTAGTTGAAACTTGTAAAAGGAGCTCATGAGAACCGTATTGTCTTGATTGTCCAGTCTCTGTGGATTCGATTCTGGTATTTTACCAACTATTACTTGCTGTGACGATCATAGTGGACAGTGTACACTTGCACTTCCCACTGTGGACAGTTTGCAACCCACTGCGATTAAAACACACATTTCGCACGTAACAATTGCTGAGAAGTAGATGGAGTGTTTGAGACATTTGGTTCAGAGGAAGGTATAGTGTTTAAAGGAACAACTGAGACCCATGATGTTTCAGCTTCACTATTCTGCATGTTTGGAATGATAGTAGGACTATCATCTTCAACTGTACGAGTATGAGTGGGAATATCTTCTGAATCACCAAGATGAGAAAACATCCATTGATTCAGTTCTTCAGTATCAGCGGACGGTTTAGAGTTCGCTGAACGGGATTCGTCAAACGTGACGTGAATTGTTTCTTCTACAGTTTGTCTTTTTCGATTGAAGACTCTGAAGGCTTTGGAGATTGAAGAATATCCAAGAAAGATTCCATCATCAGCCTTAGGATCAAACTTTCCAAGGGCATCTCTGTTATTCAGTATGAAACACTGACATCCAAAGATGTGAAGAAAGCTGATTGAAGGCTTTCTCCCATGAAAAAGTTCATAGGCTATTTTATTGAATCTTTTAACTATCAGCGACCTGTTTTGCGTAAAACAAGCAGTGTTGACAGCTTCTGCCCAAAACTGAGTAGGCATGTGAGAATCGCTGAGCATTGAACGTGCAGCTTCAATAATTGTTCTATTTCTTCTTTCAGCGACTCCATTTTGTTGTGGTGTTCTCACTGAAGAAAAGTTGTGAGAAATACCCTTACTCTCAAAGAAGGAATCAAGAGAACTGTTTTTGAATTCAGTCCCATGATCACTCCTTATTGAGCGAACGGTCAAGTTGTTCAGGGTTTCCATCTTCCGAACAAAGGTGATGAGTTCTTCAGGGGTGTCACTCTTGGAACGGAGAAACATAACCCGTGTATAATGAGAGAATTCATCAACTATGACCAGTGTATATTTCTTTCCAGCGATGGATTGTTTGTTAACAGGGCCAAACAAATCCAAATGGAGAAGTTGTAGAGGAGATGACACTGAGGAGACTTGCTTTGACTTAAAGCTTGCTTTGGTCTGCTTCCCTTTTTCACACGCTGAACATAAAGACTCTTTGGCGTATGAGTGCTGAGGTAGACCAGTGACTAACTCTTTTGAAGAAAGAGTGTTCAGTGTCTTGAAATTCAGATGAGAGAGCCTCTTATGCCATAGCCATTTGACATCAGATGAGGCTTTTGAGAAGAAACATGAGTTCTCAGTGGTTGTTGAGTCCATGTTTATTACATAAACATTTTCCAAACGATAACCGCTGAGAGCTATCTTCTCCTTTTTGTCAGTGACAAAGCAGGATTCCTTAGTGAAAATCACTTTGTTATCCTTGTCGCAAAGCTGATTGATGCTTAAAAGATTAAGCTTCAGCCCTTCAACATATGCGACTCTTCTGAAGGTTGTTGTACCATTAGAGAGTACACCAAACCCTCGGGTATGTCCTTTTCCATTTCCACCGATAGTCACAGAGGGACCCTTCTCTTCCTTGTATTCAGCGAGCAGGCTTTTCTTTCCAGTCATGTGTCTAGAGCATCCGCTATCGATATACCAGATACCCTTCTTAACCTGCATTACAAAGTGTTGGATCCCAGATACACTTAATCAAGATTAAAAATCTATTAGTGGAGTTTAGAGTTTGATGCGGAAGCGTTTTAAACTAACAGATATGTTTGATAGATATTAGAACGCACATATATAAAGAAAACAGTAAAGAATGAAAAGGATTTCTTGAACAGTTACTGTTATTCAATATATAATAACAACACGAAGAACAGATTAAGAACTTTTGGTGTGTGTGAGAATATAACACTCAGATATTTGACAATAAAGCTTGAGAGTATTAGTGATTCCTTATGTTTTCGTCCTTAGGAAGATCTCAACATGAGACTTCCTTTTATACTACTCTTAGAAGACTATGAAGTAGGTCACTGTTCCTTTTACGGCATGAATAGTAAACTGGATGGTGTGAACAGTGGACTCGATGGTGTGAGCAGTTGTTTGAGCCATGCGCATTTAATGGAGCAGATGTACTTTTGGTAAATGCATTAAATGGCGCAGACGTCTATTTTGTACCTTGCCCTATTGAGTCCACTCAGAGCTTGACACGTGTTTTGATAGTACTTTTCCATGCAAGTTGATGAACGTATCCAGTAATATCTTCCAAGTCTTCATTGAGGACCACAGAGGCTCTGTAATGAATTACAGAGGTTCTGCGGTCTGGTCCTCTGTGGAGCAGTCTTCGCCGGATTCCGAGTCTTTGGTCTTCTTTGTGCGTATGACAGAGCTTCTGTAGGAAGCCTCTGCTGCTTCTGTAGCTTCTTGACCTTGATTTCTCGGTAATGTCGGCAGAGCCTCTGTAAGAGGCTTTCTTCACTTAGCCTATTTTTCACTACTTCTAAATACTTCTATGATTAGGAAGATTGAAGCTAACAATCTCCCCCTAAGTAGTGAAAAATAAAAAAATTGAACTTGAGTTAAGTTTGGCTAAGTTAGATAAGACAGAGGTTAAACAATACCTCGAAATTTCTTTCATTTAGAAATATGCCAGAGGCATTTTACATTTGAGTACAATGAAAGATAAAACTTTGTTTGCAGAGATTGGAGGTCTGAGAATCAGATTTTGGCATCTTTGAAATCGTTGTAGCTTCTGTTGTCTCTGCCGACTTTTCTGATCTCTTTGTAGAATCTGATGCAGAGTTCTCTTAGGCGGATTGTTGAGTCTATTTCTCTGATGAAAGTATTTGCATCATCTCTATCCATTTTCTCTGTACCTCTGTATTTTACAAGGCTTGCTCTGAATTTGCTCAGAGTACTGGTTGCGTACTTCTGACAATCCATGAGTACAAAAAGTTTAACCTGGTGTTGTGGGTTTTGAAATACTAACCCAAATCTTGGTTCTCTGATGATTGAGTTGGGCACAGCGTCTGGTGGGCAGCGATCTTCTGGTGGTCGTAGATCTAGATGTTTGAGACCAAGATCTTTTCCCAGCTGAAAATCTATCATGCTGTATAGCAGAAGCTTTTCCCTCATCGCTTTTCTCAACACTTGATAGGCTCTAGTATTAGGCTCTGTGTTGTAGTTGTCTTTTGTCCATTGCAGAAGGTCAGGTAGATCGTAAGGATTGATGTTTCTTAAGTCAGCATCAGCGAAGGTAGATTCTGAATTGTTCTCTCTTCTGACTTTGTAAAGATTGTACCTGACCCTTGGATAGGTTCTTGTGAAGGAGAATCTGCAGAAGATCACCTTTTTGATTTTGTGAATTGATAAGACATCTTCTTTGGTTCTTGGCTTTGTTCTTGTGAAGATGTTCTCAAATTCTTCTCTGATCCTTGGATCTGTCACATGATCTACTGGATGATTTGTCTGATAGGATTGTTTGTAGAGGTATTTGTATACCACTTCTTCCATCTCTTCATGTGTTGGACCAGGTCGTGGAATTTGTCTTCTGAGACTCTCCATCTGTTGAACAACTTCTGCAGCTCTACCAGTTAGAGGAATTTCTGACAGAGGCTTCAATCCATGTGCCCAGTCAACTTCTTCGGGTTTTGGGGTTTGAAAGGCGTCAAACGCACTCTTCATTAGTTTTTCTGTTGGCTTTGGCAATGTTTTCTTTTTCTTTGGCTCTTCTGTCAGTATCCCTTTGCCCTTATCTTTTGCTATTGTCATGGCAGAACCTGTTGCTTCTGTGGGTTTTGAGGTTGGCACTTCTGTTGGTTTGATAGAGGTTGCCTCTGTGGATTTTGACGATTGTGATTTAGAGGACTTTTGTGGCGATGGTTCTGTTGGCTTGACTTGCTCTGTAACCTCTGTTGGAGGTTGTTTGATGACTTCTTCTGCGAGCTCAGTTTCTGTTGATGAAGTGTTGTCATTGAATCTTCTTGCCATTCTGAAAGCTAAAGTGAACCTGTGCCTTTCTTCTTCTCTCTTCACCATACGATCACTCATTGTTGTGTGCATCCTTTTCAGAATGTCAGAAGCAGAGGTCGTTGCTCTTTTTGGTTTGGTGGCAATCGACTTTCTTCTGGGTATGGTTTGGGGTGTTTCCACAGAGGTGGGTGTTTTCTCTGTGGTTGGTTCATCTGTTTCTTCCAAAATGATTACCTCAGGGGCGGTTGTTGCCTCTGTGGCTTGCTGTTCTGCTTCTGGAGTTTTGGTTTCGTCAGGAGATGATTCCACAGAGATGGGTGTTGTCTCTGTGGTCTTTTGGGTTTGTTGTTGTCGGGTCTGTTCTGGAGGTGCTTGACTCAGAGGTTCTGCGGCTATTGGTGGACCTGTAAGTCCTCTGCTTGCAGTTTTCTCTGTAGTTTTCTCCCCCTCGGGATGATCTGATGGACCAGGATGGTCATCATCATCAGAGTCATCCTGACCCTTGTCTGATGTACCCTCTGCTCTGCAGGAAGCATCGGGTTTCTTTGGCATTGTGGCTCCAGCAGCGATCAGTTTCGCGCAGACATCATCACAGAGGCCAAGAAGAGTTGCTAGCTCTGCCTCTGTTTTGAATCTCATCCTTCCTACACTTTCTCTGAAATCTTTGACGAAGTTAGCATTGGCAGTGGTGAAGGAAAGGATGACTTCTGTCACTTGATTAATCACGTTCTGCCCAAGCTCTGTCAGCTGTGCTCTTGTCATGTAGTCTTTGGGTTTCATCAGCATGGTATTTCGCATGGCTTCTTCTTGAACTTTTTGTAGGGCCTTCTGTAGATCTGCAGGAGTGATGCCCGTTGACACTGAAGTCTGTTTGTTCAATTGATCAAGGAATTTGTTGATTGAGTTCTCAATCGAAGGAGTAGTTGTTGCGGTAGAAGTGGTGGATGCAGTAGCAGCAGACTTCATCTGTGAGATGGCAGTTTTCACCTCTGTGGACAGGTTGTCCATTTTGGTGTTTAGGTTTAGCAGTGCCAGTGATGTTGTCTCTGCAAAAGATTTGAAAGAGCTTTGCAACTCTTTCAAGGTTTGGTTCACAGAGGTTTCAAGGGTTTGGAACTCATTCCTTGTAACTTGTGTTCCGGTGGTAACCTCTGGAGGAACACATTCGTCTCCAGAGTGAATCCCTGTTCCTGGGATACCTTCTTTCATTCCTGTTTGTACGTTGAGAATGGAAGGATTTCCTTCTGATCCTTGAGAAGAAACATGAGTTTCAATCCCTACAGAAGTTCTGAGAAGAACATTGTCCAAATCCACTCCAGAGGTGGGTATTGGAATATCCTTCTGTTGACTAGGAGACTTGTCTAGAGTCTCTTTGTCTTTGTGCTCTCTACTTCTCTCTGAAAGAAGTGTGGGTCTTAACAAGTGCGTGGCAGAGGAAACAAATTCCTCTGTTGGGCGTTCTTCTGTGATCTGGGGCAATTGATCACGAACTATAGGTGAGTCTCTTTGAGGAGACTCCCTAGGAATGGATTCCCCGGTTTCTGTGGGCACAGAGGTTGAAAGAGTAACCTCTGGCTGGATGGGTTGGGGTAGGTTCGAGCTGTGCTGCTCTTTTTCAATGACACCTTCTGCAGCTAGACCTGCGGTGTCAGAAATGTGGGTTGCACTGGGAGTTGGTTTTGGTTGTGTGCCTCTATTTATCCAGGCATCTTTTCTTGCTTCTTCCCTAAGTTCTGTGGAAGTTCCTTGCTCTGGTCGTAATTGGTCATACACTTGATGAGATCCAAATAATCTCATGACATGTGGATGATAAAGACCCTTACGTATCCAGACAGCTTCTTCTTCATCTGAATCTGTCTCTAAGATCTCTATTTCTGTCTCCGTTGTTGCTAATCCCTCTTTTTGTACAACTTTGGCCCCTTTTTCTTTCTCTTCTTCCATCATGTTCTCAAAAGCCTCTGTAATTTCACCTCTGTTCAATTCAGCTTCAGTTTGTTCTATTTCTTCTGAAGCTGGGTTTGGACTTCTTCTGTGGACATCCAATCCTTGAATGAAAGGGTTTTGTAAAATAACAGGGGTTTCGGCTGGTTGATTTCTGGGTGTTGTGTCATCTTCTTGCAGATGTGTGTCGATGCCCGAAATGAAGAAATCTTCTTCTGGAGAGTGGTGGTCGAGAGGTTGTGCCGTCCACCCTGCTGTATTTAGGGTGTTGGCAATTTCAGGGTTCTGTAAGAAGTCGTTCAGGTCTCCTTGGTGAGCAAATCTATCTGGAGATTGATAGGATGATTGATACCTTTCTGTAGCCATTTCTTCTTCTGCAACTTCTTCTTCAGCAGTTTCCTCTTCTGCAATGGTTACCAACTTTGTAAGTGATTTATCATGCCTCTTTTTGGTTTTCCTCCTCTTAGGATTTGGTGCCCCTTCTTCTGTTGATTTTGATCTTTTCTTCTTCATTTTTGGAGAGGAGGGAGGAGCAGAGGAGCCAATTTCTGTGGCATGAGGAGGTGAGGGTTGATCTTCTGCAGCGCTTGTGGAGGTGCCTTCTGCATTTTTCCTCTTCTTAGCTTTTGGAGTAAATGCAGAGGTTCTTGATGAAGACTTCTTTCCCATTAGTTCTGCACGTTTGGCTATAAAGCTGAGTTGAATAGCCACGTGCTTTGCTAACTTCAGATCCTTTTCTTTTTGAGTGGAAAGAGGTTTTGCTATCATTGTTCCTAGGGGGACACCTAAACGCGGGGGTGTCATAGGACTCGGTTTAGGAGTTCTATGATCGCGTATATACTCTTTCTTAAGGGATTTATTCGATGCGTATTGCAGAAGCTTCTTTGACAGAGGTCTGCAGTGTGAGTAGCCATCAGCATGATCAGTGGGGGTATTCTTGTTCATCGGGAACTGTTTGGGAGTTGGCCCTTCCATTGGCCAATTTTGGATTAGCAGCAGAGGTTCGAATAGTACTCCTAGTATTCTTTGGAATTGCAGAGGTGGTAGAAAGTTGGGATCGTTCTCTTTGACCCTTTTCGAGTTGTTCTTTCTGTCGATGGTGTTTATGATCTCTTGCATCATTATGGTCGCATAATCTAGTGGAAGATCATAGTAAACCCCATACATGATGCTCAAGATTTGATGTGAGCTCTGGTCAATACTGCCTATCTTTCCTGTCAGGCATCTGTTAAGAATCGAGAACAAAGTGTTCCACAGAGGTGGTAATCGGCCTCTGCGGAAGTCATTTCTCTTCCGTGGTTGGGTGTTGTACCCAAGCATTTCCACGAATCGACAGAGCTCTTCGTCTGTTGGTTGCTCTGCATAACTCTTCAATCCCAGAAGACCCCTTGTTGGTAGGTTGAATTCAAGTGAGAACATTGTTTTGTTGAACTTGATTTCAAGATGCTCAGATTTATCAGGTCTTGAAATGTACCCTTTGATAAGAGAATCGTCTTTATCAAATCGACAGCTTTGCCAAAATTGGTTCAAATAGCGGACTGGAATTTTGTTCGGGGTTCTTGATAGTAGAGGGAAGAGGACATGATTCTCCATGATGTTTAGAAGTATGGCATGGGCTTCGCCGAAAGTAGTGGGTGAGGGGACCAAATAGCAGTTGTTGGATTTGATAGGAAGAATGGCTTCGAAATGATCCTTTGCTATAAAGTTTTGCAAGTGAGTCGTCGGAGCAAAGTCTGCTGAGTCCCCGGAATCTTGTTGTTCAATATTTCTTGCAAGGCTGGGGTTTTCAGAATGTTCTGAATGTGCAGGGGAGTGTTCCGGAAGATGAAGCCATTTGATTTTAAGAATAAGATTTTTGCAAGCTTTTTGCAGGGTTTCGCCGGAGAAGAAGATGAGAGTTTGTAAAAGGTTTTATGTGAGGGTAAGCTTTGTTTTTATAGGATGGTAAAACGGTAGAATTCGAAAGAGTAAAATATATGGCAATGGATTAAAGTTTGGAATCCGCACTCGAGTTTGAGCGGCGGGTTCAACTTTCCAAATAAAAAACGTTCCATGTACGCCCAATGAAAATGGGACACGTAGGCCTTGTCAGAATATGACAGGACGTCGTGCGCGGCCCATTAATGCTAGGCGCGTGAGGTTGATTTTAGCCATATGAGTTTCACTCGCAGTAAAAGTAACCGTTATTACTACAAAGATGCCCAAGAAATCAGATTGACAGAGCTTCTGTAGTTTACAGAGGCTCTGTGATCTTGAAACTTTGATGTTTATCCCTTTTTCATATATCTCATTGTTATCATGACTTCTGTGGGGTTCTTCTTTAACCAAAACATTTGTAAAGGCATTGGAGAGGATAAAATCGGATTTTTGTGAAGAAATTTGCTTCGCAGAGGTTTTGTGGCTCTGTTGGAACTTGCAGAAGTTCTGTGAGGGCCAGCAGAAGCTCTATGAGAGAAAAAATCTTATAACAAAAATTTTATTAGTTTTTTTGATCATCCAATTTTTTATTTGGTTTAAGAGATGTTTTTCGGAAATATTTGAAAGTTTGTGTCCGAGAAAACTGTTAAAAAAAACGGTTTGTTCGAGAAGGTCATGGTCTGCGTTTTCGGTTTCCGAGATAACATTCCAAAAGATCGACAGAAGGTTAATTTGTGATCACAGAGCATATTTCCTGCAGAAGCTCTGTTGAGCTCAGTAGAAGATCTATGACCTTAAATTTCTCCTAATTCGAATTTTGTGAAACTTTTTGAGCTTTTGATTTTTGAAATGTTATTCACAGTATATTTAGGACATATTTGACAATTCTTGTCCTAGAAAATTGTTTTCCAAAAACCTTTTGTGCGAGAGACATACCTTTTGGTTCTTCTTTTCTCGGCAGTGATATCTGACTTCTGTCGATATGGAGTCATCGACATTTTTCTTTGGCTTTCCCTTGAAAGTTTTATCTCTTTAGATCATTTCAGGGTTCCCTTCTGCCCCCCCTTGATCTAATCACCTCTGTAGATCAAGTAATTTCCTTTTGCTCCCCCTTGACCTAATCACCTCTGTAGATCAAGTAATTTCCTTTTGCTCCCCCTTGACCTATGCTTGGATCAAAGAATGATAAGTTTTGCATAGAACATAGGTCATGGTCTTTCAGAGGTTCTGTAGGGGTCGTCAGAGGTTCTGAGTTGACTTACAGAAGCTCTGTGATTTTAAGAATTATTTAAGGTTTTAAGAATTTACATACAGAAGTAGAATCAATCAAAGCAATAAATTAAGCAATGTATTTACTTGTTATTTACAGAAGATAAAGCTATACTTACAGAGGATTTTCATACCATGTTAATCATTCCTAACTTACCCACCAAGAAGTTGAATCTTTTCTCGTCTAATGCTTTGGTGAATAAGTCAGCGAGTTTATATTCTGTGGGCACGAAATGCATTTCGATTGTACCGTATTCAACATGATGTTTCAAGAAATGATACCTTATATCGATATGCTTGGTTTTTGAGTGTTGCACAGGGTTGGCAGAGATAGCAATAGCACTTTTGGAATCACAGAAGATGGGTATTTTGAACAGAATGTGGCCGTAGTCTTTTAGCTGAGTCTTCATCCATAGAACCTGAGAACAACAGCTAGCGGCAGCAACGTATTCAGCTTCTGCAGTGGATGTGGAGACACAATTCTGCTTCTTGGAGGTCCAACTGACTAGTTTACCACCTAGGAATTGACAACTCCCAGAGGTACTCTTTCTGTCGAGCATGCATCCTCCATAGTCTGAATCTGTATAAGCTTTAAGACTAAAACCAGAGTTCTGTGGATACCAGAGACCAAGATTGTTGGTTCCCTTTAGGTATCTCAAGATTCTTTTTACAACATCATAATGTGATTTCTTTGGATTAGCTTGATAACGTGCACAAAGACATGTGGCATGCATAATTTCAGGTCTGCTTGATGTTAAGTATAACAGAGATCCAATCATGCCTCTGTAGAGAGTACATTCTACAGAAATACCATTTGGATCTAAGAACAACTTATTTCCAGTGGCCATTGGAGTCTTCATTGCAGAGGTATCAGAGAGATTATATTTTAAAAGTATGTCAGAGACATATTTGGCTTGATTTATAAAAATTCCTTCTGAAGATTGTTTGACTTGAAGTCCGAGGAAGAATGTTAATTCTCCCATCATACTCATTTCAAACTCACTCTGCATGAGTTTTTCAAAAATTTTGCACTCTTCTGAATTTGTAGACCCAAAAATTATGTCATCTACGTATATTTGTACAAGCATTATCTCACTATTTTTGCGTTTATAGAATAAGGTAGTATCTGTTGTACCTCTGTTGTAGCCATTGACTAGAAGGAAGGTAGAAAGTCGTTCGTACCATGCTCTTGGAGCCTGTTTCAGTCCGTATAGAGCCTTTTCAAGGTAGTATACATGCCTTGGAAACTTTGAGCTTTCAAAACCTGGTGGCTGATTTACGTAAACCTCTTCTTGGATTTCACCATTTAGAAAAGCTGATTTTACGTCCATCTGATAGACTTTAAAACCTCTGTGGGCTGCGAAGGCTAAGAATATTCTTATTGCTTCGAGACGCGCGACAGGGGCAACAGTCTCATCGTAGTCTATGCCTTCTTCTTGTCTATATCCTTTTGCTACTAATCTTGCTTTGTTTCTAACGACCACTCCATCTTCATCCTTCTTGTTTCTGTAGACCCATTTAGTCCCAATGGCCTGTTTCCCTCTTGGCAGAGGTACTAAAGTCCATACTTTGTTACGCTCAAATTGCAGAAGTTCTTCTTGCATGGCGTCTACCCAGTTTGGGTCATCTAGGGCTTCAGAAATCTTCTTTGGTTCTATAACACTAATAAAATTTGTAAAGAAACAAAAATTTGCAGTGGCAGACCTTGTTTTTACTGAGTCAGAAGGTTCTCCAATTATTTGGTTTGGAGGATGGCTTTTTGTCCACTGAGTTGTGCGTGGAAGATGATCATCAATGTCATCAAAACTTTCTTCAGAGGCTTCTTGTGTTTCTTCTTGTGCAGCCTCTGATGTTCTTCGTGCCTTGGTAGTTGATTCTACCGTTTGTGGAATGATTGGTACGAGTGGTGGTGGAGTTTGTTCCTCTGAGGATGTATAGTCTTGGTCCTCGATCCCCTCTGTAATTGGTTCTTCTGTGGTTTGTGCAGCTTCTGTGGTCGTTTTTCTTGATGTTTCATCTTCTGCACTTTCTTCTGCTTCGGCAATTGCATCTGTAGTATTTATAGAAGAAGATGAAGCATTATTTGGACCAGTTAGAGTCATACCTGTAGGATTTTGTCCGACAGAGGATGGTTCTTCAGAAACTCTGATGGTTCTGACAGAAGGATCAATGTCATTGTGGAACATCTCCAAAAATAGAAGATTCAAATCTTCATTTGTTCTTGAGATGTCCGAGAATTTCCCTTTAATTCCGAGTTCTGAACTTATTTGCTCAGAAGTCATTTGGAATGAATCATCAAAAGAAACATTGATGCTTTCTACAATCTTGTGAGACTTTGTAAGGAATGTTCTGTAGGCTTTGGAAGTGGCAGAGTATCCAATGAATTTGCCTTCATCTGCTTTTACATCAAACTTTCCTCTTGAATCTCTGTCGTTTAAGACGAAGCATTTGCATCCGAATACATGGAAAAATTTGATGTTTGGCCGCCGTTTGTTAAGCAATTCGTAAGGCGTCTTGAGGTGTCTTTTCACAATGGTTGATCGATTTTGAGTATAACACGCAGTAGAAATTGCTTCTGCCCAAAAGTTCATTGATAATCCGCATGCTGACATCATAGTTCTTGCGGCTTCCACAAGTGTTCGATTCTTTCTTTCGACAACACCGTTCTGTTGTGGAGTGCGAGCTGCAGAGAAGTTATGTGATATTCCTTCTGTTGAAAGATAGGCTTCAATGACAGAGTTTTTAAATTCTGTGCCATTGTCACTTCTTAACTTCTGTATTCTGCAATTATAAAGAACTTGGATTCTTTTCATTAGATTTATCAATATATTTGGAACATCTGATTTCTTTCTAACGAATTCAACCCATGTGAAACGCGAATACTCATCAATTAGGACAAGTATGTATTTCTTGCCACCTAGGCTCTGTATGGAAATGGGACCGCAGAGGTCGACATGAAGCATGTACAGAGGTCTAGTGCAAGATACATCTGTTTTGCCTTTGTGGGAAGCTCTTTTGAGTTTTCCCATCTCACAGGCAGAACATAAATGATCCTTATTGAATTTAACATTTGGCAAACCTTTAACTAGATCAAGTTTGACCAGTTTTTCCAATGTGTGAAAATTCAAGTGACAGAACCTGTTGTGCCATAACCAGGCTTCTTCACTTTTACAGGCAACAAGGCAAACTTTGTCTTTGTTCTTTGAGTTGAAGTTCATTAGATATAGATCACCTATTCTTTCAGCTCGCAGAAGTTCCATACTTGTTTCTTCACTTTGTAGAGAGCAGAAAGTTCTTTTGAACAACACATTGAATCCTGTATCACAAAGTTGACTTACACTGAGTAGGTTGTGCTTAAGGCCATCCACATATGCAACTTTGTATACAGAAACGTCTTCTTTCCTTATGACTCCATAGCCTTTTATGTGTCCTTTCTTGTTGTCTCCAAAAGTCACAGATCCACCATCTTGTGTTTCTTTGTACGTGGATAGTGCACTTCTGTCACCAGTCATGTGCCTTGAGCATCCAGAGTCTAGATACCAGATTGGCACATACTTCTTCTGCAGGACAATCACAGAGATTTAGGTACCCATATCCATATGGGTCCAATTTTGTTAGAGTTTTTCAAGTTTGCCTTGGCATTCTTGAAATACATTTTGTTCTCTGCAGAAGAGTCAGATTGTTTCTTTGTGGGATTTGACTTTTGAATTGTCGTAGAGAGTAAACAGACTTGACTTGAAAAATGATTATTAAGTTTAGAAATAAGATCAAAGCAATGACAATATTGAATATGAGATGTAATTTGCTTGAACTTTTCATTGAATTTTTTAAACTCAGCCACAGAGGCATTACATTCTTTCTTTACATTAGATTTCCTATTACTAGAAGATCTATGAATACTCGAATGTTGTTTGCAAAAGCTCTGTTTAGGACCTGCCTTCTGTGGGTTGCTTCTGTGGTGAACTTCTTTCATCACTGTCACAGAAGAAAAAGATTTATTAACCTTGGGTTTTGAAAATCTAGAACTTATAGGATCAATAGAGGTCTTCTGTAACTTTTTAAGCTCAGCAGAGGTTTTGATATGTAGATTTAAATTTAGAAAATCTTGGCAGATTGGAATCTCTGTGAGTTTCTCTTTTGTAGAAATAGTTCTGTGAGGAACTTCAGAGGAGAATTTGACATCCTCTGTGTCACAGTGAATTATCCCTGATTTGAAATCAGTCTCTGAGTTGTCAGAGGATGAATCGTCCTCGTATACAGAGGTTGAGTCAATTCTTTCAATAGAGGCTGGATTTTCTGAGCATGTATCGTACGAGCTTTCTTCCTCTGTAGAATAGTTTTCATAGATTGCAGAGGTTTCTAATAAGATTTCTTCAGTGAGAGTTTTATCTATAGAAGATGTACAGAAATTTTCTAAAACGCTTGATTTCCATATTTCCAAAATTTCTTTTTCAATTAAATTTTTAAAGTTTTCTTCTGAAAAAATGGGTTTAAACTCAGGAGCTTCTGCTGATAATTTCTTTTCAACGTTTATCAAACAGACAAAAGCAACCTGTGTTTGGGTCTCTGGTTTACCAAACTTGAAGATACCAATCTGATCTTGTGTTTTCAGATATTTCTTTGGTTTGATACCTCTATTGACAGAGGTTGAAGATGATGAGTCTGTGTTTTCAAACCACACGTTAATCATCTTCTTATGTTTCTTCAAGTAAGGATCCACAGAGATTTTCGCCCGTTTGCTAACAGAGATTAGATTTGGAAAATCTGGTTTGTTTGTTTTTCCAATCACAAATAACGAGGACAGAGGTTTGTTTCTTTTGCCTTCAACACCTAGGGTGATATCATCATACCCTATACCTCGTCTCCCTAATTGTGAGTTTATTTTTTCATAAACTTTCTGTGCATCTTTATAGTTTTTAAGCAAAACTTCTCTTCTGAGTAAATCTTGCCATAATACCTCTCTTTCTCTTTGAAAGTATTCTTTAAGAGCTCTTATGTCAGTAGTTTCGCTCCTTGAAACTGAAAGTTCTTTTGTTTTATCTTTTAAAGTATTGGTTAATTCAGAAATTTGTTTTTTTAAAGGATCTAGAGCTTTGTTCCAATTCTTTTCTATTCTCTCTTTTTCCTCAAAAATCTTTGCTTTTTCTTGAGTGAGAAGCCGTACTTCTCTCTCATTGAAAGTGAGTCTTTTCTGAATACTTTGATTTATCTCTTTCAGTTCAATTAATTCAATGTTAATTCTAAGTGTATTATCATCTACAGAGGTAATACAAGAGTTGGAATTTGAAGTAGATACCTCAGAGTCAGTGCAGGAGTCGACTTCTGCCATGCCACAGAAGAGGGCATTGGCGGTATGTTCATCGTCAGAAGTAGAGTCTGACTGGAAGTCTTCTGTGTTCTCCTCAGAATGTCCTTTTGCCATTAAGGATTTTTTAGCATAATATTCGGCTTTCTTTTTGTAGAAAGCAGAGTCCCTCTGTGGGCGATTTGATCTACTTCTGCATTCATTCGCAAAATGGCCTGGTTTTCCGCAGTTAAAACACCCTTGAGGAGTGTTTCCTGTTCGATCATTGGACTTCTGTAGGTCTCCGCCTTTCTCTGATCTACATTCATTTGCATAGTGACCAGGTTTTCCGCACTTGTAGCATTCTTGCTGCGTGTGGCTTACCGAGTCATCTGACCTCTGTCGGTCATTCCCTCTGTAATTTCTATCGCTTGACCTCTGTCGGCCACTTGATTCTTCTCCTCTTCTGTCGTCTCTTCTGTTGTCTCTTCTGTCATCCTGGTTGTCTCTATCATATCTTTCATTTCCGGAACCTCTTTTGTTTCCTCTGAACTCTTTTGTCAATAGAGCTAAAGATTTAGCTAGTGACGCAAGAGTTATTTCCTTTTCTGCTTGCTCTTCTTCTTCACTGTCAATTATCACCATCTTCTTCTTCTCCTTCTTCTTCTCCTCTGTGGCTTTATCATTTCTTGGTCTCTGTGCATCCTCTTTAGTTTTACTAACCAATGCATATGGTGCAATGGTTAGTGTTTTAGCCTGTGCTATCTGAGGTTCTTGTGCGGCTAATGTTCCGTAAAGATCAGAGAGAGTCCAGGTGTCTAGATCCTGATTTGTCTGTAGGGACATAGACAGCTGGAGCCATTCTTCATTTAGACTTTTTAAAAACATGACATTGTTTTCTTCAGAAGTTCTGTCAATGCCTGATTTTCTGCACTTGTTGATTAGAGAGTTGAATCTGTCGTATGTTGTTTGCAGAGATTCTGTTGCAGAGGCTCTGAATGCATGATATTCATTGATGTATTGTGCTCTTCGGTTTTTTTGTGTTTTAGCACCTCCTTCCAACTGTCTTTCCAGTTCTTTCCACAGATCATGCGCTGTTTCACATGAATCCAAGGATTGAAAGAGTTCGTTGGGTATTGCCATAATTAATGTCCTCTTGGTTTTCTGAGCAACTTCATCTTCTGCTTTATCTTCGGTTGACCACTCCCCTTTTGGCTTTGGTTTTTGATGTTCGGGGATTTCGGCAGATTCAGCAGTAGCAGGTACACGAGGTACTACTGTCATGGGAATAGGAGGAGGATTGTACAGATATTGTACTTGATTTTTTTCAGTGCCCTCAAAAAAATGGACCATTCTTATTTTCCACTGAGGATACTCATCTCGAAGGAGAGTAGGAGGTTTAGTGAGAGAACCAGTAGTAAAGAAATTATTTGTATTTGTCATTTTTGAAGATTTTAGAAAGAAAGTATGACTAAAGAGTTACTTCGATGAACTTGAAGATTTTCTGGGTTTAAGCAGTTTCCAGACACAATTTTAAATCTCAATAATATCTATCACGAATTTTGATAAGTGGATCACTTGATATTGAAAATCAAGGAAGGCTCTGATACCAATTGTTGGATCCCAGATACACTTAATCAAGATTAACAATCTATTAGTGGAGTTTAGAGTTTGATGCGGAAGCGTATTAAACTAACAGATATGTTTGATAGATATTAGAACGCACATATATAAAGAAAACAGTAAAGAATGAAAAGGATTTCTTGAACAGTTACTGTTATTCAATATATAATAACAACACGAAGAACAGATTAAGAACTGTTGGTGTGTGTGAGAATATAACACTCAGATATTTGACAATAAAGCTTGAGAGTATTAGTGATTCCTTGTGTTTTCGTCCTTAGGAAGATCTCAACATGAGACTTCCTTTTATACTACTCTTAGAAGACTATGAAGTAGGTCACTGTTCCTTTTACGGCATGAATAGTAAACTGGATGGTGTGAACAGTGGACTGGATGGTGTGAGCAGTTGTTTGAGCCATGCGCATTTAATGGAGCAGATGTACTTTTGGTAAATGCATTAAATGGCGCAGACGTCTATTTTGTACCTTGCCCTATTGAGTCCACTCAGAGCTTGACACGTGTTTTGATAGTACTTTTCCATGCAAGTTGATGAACGTATCCAGTAATATCTTTCAAGTCTTCATTGAGGACCACAGAGGCTCTGTAATGAATTACAGAGGTTCTGCGGTCTGGTCCTCTGTGGAGCAGTCTTCGCCGGATTCCGAGTCTTTGGTCTTCTTTGTGCGTATGACAGAGCTTCTGTAGGAAGCCTCTGCTGCTTCTGTAGCTTCTTGACCTTGATTTCTCGGTAATGTCGGCAGAGCCTCTGTAAGAGGCTTTCTTCACTTAGCCTATTTTTCACTACTTCTAAATACTTCTATGATTAGGAAGATTGAAGCTAACACAAAGGAAGATTAGTTTTTCTTGGGTACCCACTTAACCATGTGTACACTTTTGTCAGTGGAAGTAGTTGGAATGGAAGGTTCAGCAATCTTCGCAGCATTTGAAGATTCAGCTTTGTCAGTCTTCACTTTGGTTAATTTCTTAACCTCAGTGGTCTTCTTTGCCTTGGGGGCAATGATCTTCACCTTAGCTATCTTTTCCGCTTTGGTGGCTGTGGGGCACTTACTAGCAATATGATCAGTGAGTCCACAGTGGTAACATTTCCTATAACTAAATGTAGTTCTAGGACCATTTGAATGCTGAGCTTTAGATTTAGAATTAGCAGTACCAGCACCAAGTAAGCTATTGGCTTTAGAAATGGGAGGAACATTCAGTTCTTCGGATTTCTTACCAGAGACATCCACTCTGATTCTAGGAGTAGATCGCTGAATAGATCCACGCTGAGTAGATCCAGAGATCTGATTCCTTGATCCAGGGGAATGAATCACTAAAGCTTTACAAGCATTCAGTTTTGGTACAGAGGTACCCTTCTGAGGATTTTGGTTAAAAACAATTCCTTTACCTTTATCTTTAAAGACAGAGGTAGGTTTTGGATAAACCATTTTCTCTTTACCTTTAGAAGAGGTAGAAATTTCCTCAGGGATAGGCGGTCTGGACGAGGAACACTGAGAGGATGAAGTATCAGCGACTGAGGATACGAACGTTCCAAATAAGAGCATGGAACGATCAGTGGTTGGTTCTAGAGTATCAGCTTTGTAACCAAGACCACGTTTATCACTCAGGGGAATCTGAGACTTAATTATCTCAGTGATCTTTGTTGAAGAGTTACACCATCCTTCAACAGTAGCTTTTTCAGCTCTTAATGCAGCGATAGCTTCTTCGCGCTCGATTTTTGACTAGCTGATTTAAGTGCACTTGATCTTTAAAATCTTCTTCAATTTTAGAAAGCTTTTCTATTTGAAGGTGACAGTTTTTAAGGTGTTCAGCGAGATCAAGGTTTTGATTTTCAACTACAGTTTTGCCATTCATGGCTTCATATAAACTTCTAGTCAAGAGATCGATTTTACAAAGACTATCAGCTTCATCAATATTTGCAATATTTGTAAAGAAGGAAGGTGATACCTGAATAGCAGAGGTTGAAGTAGAGGGAATGTCTGAACTTTGTTCCTCATCTTCAATCTTGGCCATAAGACAGAGATTGGCTTCATCATCTTCAGAGTCAGATGATGATTCTTCTTCATCAGAGGCAGCCCAATCATAGTTGGCCATCAGGCCTTTGCCTTTCTTCTTGAAGCTTTTCAGCTTCGCATACTTTTCTTTCAGCTTGGCATATTTGTCATCTTTATTCCTGGGAATAAAGGATTTCTTGGGAAACGCTGAGTTTCTCGAAACTTTCTTAGACCTGCACTCGTTAGCGAAATGTCCTATCTTTTCGCAGTTAAAACAAGTAGCAGTAGCCTTATCAACAGGAGCTGATGATCTTGGCTTGTCAGTTATAGAAATAGGTTTATTCTTTCTAAACATTTTCTTTTTGGCGAATCTCCTGAACTTTTTAGTGAGGAAAGCCAAAGATTCATCATCATCTGAAGAGTCAGAATCTGATGACCTTTCAGAGTTACTTTCCAACTCAGTGATAATGACCGAGGGTCGCTGAGTGGAAGGTTCCTCTGAGATTAAAGCAACAGGGGTGCTTTTGGAATCTTTTACAAGATTCTTCTTAAGATGACTCGATTGCTCATGATTCAGCATCGTGCCATATAAGGTTGAAAGGGTCATTGATCTTAGATCCTTTGACAGCTTGAGACACATAGAATAACTGTCCCAGCTTTCAGGTAAACATTCTAAAAACTTTGTCAGCATTTCAAAGTTAGAATATTCCTTACCAATAGTTTTTAGATCTATTAATAAACAGTTAAAACGTTGGTGAACTTCAGAGAGAGTTTCATTCTTACCACAAATGAAACTTTCGTACTGTCTTACCAGGTTGATCTTTCGAGAGTCCTGGACTTCAGAAGTACCTTCATACTGAACACAGATTGTGTCCCACATGGCTTTTGAGGTTTTCAGGTTCATGACGGAATGGTAGACTTCGTCAAGAAGAGCCATGGATAGTATGGATCTGGCTTTTGTGTCGATAGCCACTTTCTTCTTATCTTCGTCAGTCCACATATGAACTTCCTTGGGTATCAGCCTTTCTAGAATAGCAGGTCTATTCTCAGCAGCTGGTACTGCAGCATCAATTCTTACAGGAATATATGGGTCGTTTTCAAGATAGTAAGGCATAGTAGGATCTACACCTTCTAAGAAGAGAATCATCCTATTTTTCCATAGATTAAAATTATCTCTGGAGAATCTAGGGGGTTTTGCAAGAGAACCATTGTCGATATAATGTGTGTTTGTGTTGGTAGTCATTTTCAGAAATAGCAAAGAAGAGAAATCTTAGTATAGATTAGATCTTGTTTATGAGATTAAACAAATCCGCTCTGATACCACTTGTTGGTCCCGAAGGGCTATACAAGTTTGTAGAAGGGGGGGGGGGTTGAATACAAACACATATTTTACTTTTCTAAATTATTTATTGATAAATCATTAACAATTTACAGCTTGTTGCGGAAACAAGATTAAGGATAAACCTAAATCTAAACAAGTTGAAACACTAAATTTCTTGCACTAAGAAAGAGAAGGAAATTACTAATAATAACCTATCTCAAGATAAGAAGGATGAACTTGTCTAGAGTTAGCAAGTTACTTCAAAATGAAGTGAGTTCTTCTTCTTATTTACTGCATGCATTTAATGCATGGCAGTTTACACTTTACACGTGGCAGCAGCTCATTGGTTGTATGTCATTGACCTTTGTTGACAACCTTATTAGCCGCATGTTTGAACAGTGTAGTATCAGAGTGGTTGTACGATTTCAGACAATAAGGAGTTTCTTTTCTGTCATATCGTACGGAGTCGTGCAAGGGTGGTTAAGACAAAAGTACTTTGTACGGAGGACTTCATGATCAGCTTTTCGTTGATTCAGCGCTTCATCATTGTTTATCAGCGAATGATAAAGTTCAGCGATAGCTGAAGTCTTGTACTTGATACTTCACGTTGAGTGGACAAATCTGAGTCTTCGCTGATCCGCATCAGTTCATTAGGAGACGTGTCGCTGGTTCTTGAGCTTGATCTTCGACTTCAGCATAGAACCTATGTTGACGTGAAACTTGTCTTCAGAGATCATAAGTAAACAACTAACTTATCAACGATCACCATAAGTACTGAACAGACTCAGAGCATTATGGTGAACAGTGTTCGCTGAATGTTTAATCTAAAGAGCGAGAGTTCCTATCAGCGGTACTGTAAGATCTTAGTATTTATCAGCGATGGTGAAACTCTGATACATATTGTTTACTTACAATTTTCACTAAGTATATAAGAGAGGGTCATTATCAAATCACTGAGGGTTTGGATCAACAGAATTACTAAAATCGATACCTTGACGACTTCAAATCCTTCCCTCAGACATAACCGTCCATCGACAAACACATCATAAGTTACCAAACAAGAGTACCAACTACCATAATACAAACATTACCAAAATCTATTTCTGACATTCCCACTATTCGCCTCTCTTCCTTAATAAGAATACCAATATCACAAATCATCCGCCACCGGCTTGATCGACACATCTCCACTCTCGGAACCCGTCCTTATCTTTTAATGCAATAATCTTCACGACCTAGTGAGTTCATAGCCTTCATGTATGACGACACGATAATTTAAACCATTTCACACATTTGAACATTCAAAACTACAACACTTGAAAACAACTTGAGTACACGTGACTCAACACTCTCATAACTTCAATGCCATGCACAACGATCTCGATAATCGTTCGTAACTTCTCGGTAAAACATAACCTTAACCAACCAAAACGATGTCGTTACATCAAAAACATATTGAATGAAACCTTTCCTATATGACTAGAAACGTTCTGAACGAAATCACTTTCACGAAGTAAATCAGTCGACTCCCACATTCATTTATATGATATCAACATGTCAATACTCATTTTGGTTATAAAAGCTTAGTAGTCAAACGTTTTCATAGTTTTCGCAACGAAGATTATCTCATCATGAAAAAGGGCGATATAATTCGCAAATCACTAAGTTCAAAAAAAAATATTGTGCAACGTAAATAGGTTTGTCTTTTCTTTAAATACATGCGTGCATGCGTCGACTTATTTCCCAAAACAAAAAATTCGTTATTTACACATCTACTTTTAATCATGAAAGAGCTCATGTAACACATTTAAAGACATGACGCATGAAATTCAACTTGCAATTGAAGGGTATTAACTTTAACAAGGTCAACTGTTGTACCCACACAACTTATCATTGGCACTCTACTTCGGGCCAACGGTCGTCCTCTCGTCCTTGCAACAACTTGTTGTACAAGTTTTTCACAACCTATCTGTTCAACCATCTCATATAGTTTTCGTCTTGACCAATTACTTCACATTTTACCCCTACACGTATTTCAATCCAACACTAATATCTTCCCTTCATTATTCTTGCCACTGAAAAGCTTGACTAAAGAGTCAGGACTCAAATCCTCCACTCGCTCTTGAATTGAAGCTTTCAAGATTTCGACACCGTCCTTCCTAACCATCCCAACTGATCGACACAACAATTTCGAGAATGGGGACCCACTAGAAACTAGGGGTTTTACCCTTAATCAGTCGTTCATCCTTTTCGAACCTAGAAGTTCTTCCTCTAGACGGCTCATAACATTCCCAACAACACTTCTTCTAGAAGATATAAACATTATATCATACGCGATCTCTCGCGATACCTCAACCCTTTGCTATCATTGCAAGGTCAGAACTCGCTACATACTTTCACGTCCATCGATCTTCTCAACAAGAGCAATTGAGCACACTCATGTACCTATAAATTCACGATTACATTGGCCAGATGTAATTTCAAATTTACCTTACATGACGGTCCTCACTACCCTATCATTAGGGCACCTATAGTGTCCTTTCCTAAAAGCCTCCTATATCTCAGATGTGTTCCCCTATACTCCACAGTTTAAGATTAGACCCATCCGGTCACCCAAATCCCTAAAACTAAGGCTCTGATACCAATTGTAACAGCCCAACTCAAAAATAAAGCTTAATCAACAAGAATTAAACAACTCGCCGAAACGACTCCAAAATACTATAAAAAACATACGAATACATAACAAGGTTTACGGAAACAACCTATTACACAACCGAGATTTCTAAAGTACTAAGCTTGGCATACTAAACAAAATGACTTCCTTCTAGCCCAAAACTTCACGCTCACTCCTTCTCCTTGCCCTTACAAGAGCCTTCTACTAGGCGCTTACCTGAAAATGGTTTAGTTTTTGAAAAGCGAGGGTTAGACCATGCGGTCTAGTGAGTTCCCTCTAGAAATAAACATCCGTCCCACATAAAACATCGTAGACAGTTTATAAGCATTTATAAAAATTCTCAACTCTACAACATTCAAACGTTCAAACACAAAACTACACATGCAAATGGCACATTGAAGTCACACACACATGTGACAACGTGTCAGTCTCATACTGCCTTAACTGGAACACACCCTCCATGGCATAAACGGGACACACCCCCCGGTATGAGCACTGGTGGGACACATCCCCGACTTAGCCATAACTGGTCCACTTCCAAATGTATGTGTCAGGATCGAATCTTAACAAGACTAATAATCCTTAGAACTCAGAATTAAAGAATCTGCGGAATAGAACTTTAATTCACACAATCAAAGAACAATATATCAGAAAACACACAGCTGTTTGTATTCAATAATTCAACTCACAAGCTTACAACCAAACCTCAATCTTGATGAACAGGCTCAATCAAGACGACTTCTACTTCTCTAGAAATAGGGTTCTAAACCTTGAGGTTAATTCTCTCTAAAACAAAACGTATTCTGAAACTCTCGTGTATCGCCTATCTTCAATAGCTATCTATCAACATCTATTTATACAAAATAATTACAAGATAACTATCAAAACAAAATTGATCTTCAGAATATTCTTTCACGATTATCTTCAATCAATCCATATTTATCTCCAACATTCTCGCATTCCAAACTTATGATCACAAGCAGCATTAACATCTTTATGCACGAGCAGTATTAACTTCATTCAGCATGAGCAGTACTAATATTCTCCAGCAGCATTAATTCATTCCAGTAGCATTAACTTTACTCAGCAGTACTAACCTTGCTTCAGCAGTATTAATCTTGACAAGCAGTACTAACTTTGCTTCAGCAGTATTAATCTTGACAAGCAGTACTAACTTCACTCTAGCAGTATTAATTTTGACAAGCAGTACTAACTTCACTCTAGCAGTATTAATTATGACAAGCAGTACTAACTTCACTCTAGCAGTATTAATTATGCCCTGGCAGTATTAAAGTTGTTCTGGCAGTACTATCCATACTTAGCAAATCTTCAGTTCCCAACAATCTCCCCCTAACATGACTTTTAGAAAGAGAAGTCAAGTTCTTCAGATGATGATGCTTCCAAAACTTAATCTTGAACACACAAGTCAGGATTCAATCCCAAACTTTGATTGATGATCCTTCTTACCAGGTATCTTGCCATCTTAGAATCTTTGTCACACACCAACTTAGCTTTTAGCATTCCACCCAACCTTGTCATGCTGTGCTTGTATATTTTATCCACCAAATAATACTCATGATATGCATAGTAAAGAGTTATGACATACACACCACAGTTTTCAATAAGCATCCAGTTGGTAACAGCTTGAAATTGCCTTTCTGTCAAATACTTAACTGCTTCTGTATTGAACATTTGACACAAGTATTCAAGTACCATTTTGGTGATGGACATTCCATTCTCAGTCAGCATATTTCCATACAGCTTCATTCCAACCTTGTACATCTCCTCTACGTCAGATCTAGAGCATATTCTGATAAGTCTTCCCCATGTAGAACAGACTTTAAACTTCCCATCTGCTCTTTTGATTCTAATGTACTCCTTTCTCTGCTCTATCAATGTGTCCCAGAAGATGATCTCAGGAGCCATAGAAGCTAATGGTTTAACTTTGATTGGACTAGTATCAACCACAGTAATATACATATCACATTGAGCATTTGTATGTGATTGTACATTGCTTGGTTGACCTGATGGAGTTGCCACTTCTTCTTCAGCAACTTTTTGATCAGCTTTCTCTTTCACAACTTCCTCCTTAGCTTCTTCTACAATGGGTTCCACCCTAGGCTTCTTTACAACTTTCTTCTTTGAATCTATAGACTTTGTTCTTGGTCTTTTGTTTGACACTATCTTGGTTCTTTTGAGTGATTTAACAGCTTCAGGAATGGTTTCAGCTGTTTCCTTTGTTTCTGCTGCTTCAGGGATGGTTTCTGCTGCCTTATGTTTTTCAGCAACATTAACCATTTCTGCTGCTTGAATGGTTTCTGCTGCTTTTTGACTAGCAGCATTAACCATTTCTGCTGCTCTATCTGTTACTGCTTCTTTTACTATCTTTGATACTACTGCTTCAACACTATTCTTCACAATCTCAAATACCTCTGCTTCAATCTCAGATTTAGTTACTGTAGATACAGATACTGCTTCCTTCTCACTTTCAGATATTGCTGCATCAACAAGACTCTTCATAATTTCAGCTACTGCTGCTTCAATCTCAGATACTGCAGCATTAACTGTTTCTACTGCTTTTTCTGTGGTTTCTGCTGCTTGAACCTCAGATACTACTTCCTTCTCATTTTCTGCAGTTTCAGTTACTGCTGCTTTCTCACTTTCTGCTTCCTTTGCAACTTCTGCAACCTGCTCAGCCTCCCCCTCAACCTTATGCTCATTCTCCCCCTCAACCTTTGCATCCTCCATGTTTAGTTCAGTTTCTAACTCCCCCTTTTTGGAAGCATCAGTGGTTGATCTTCTCCTTTTCAGAACATACTGAGCTTTCTTCCTTCTTTGCAGCAGCTTGGTGATCATCTTCTTATTCTTCTCTATCTTGGTGTGTTGATAAAGAACCACCTTCTTAAGCTCATCAATCTCCTTCTGCTGATTCATGACATCAATGTTGATGTTGGCAATGGTTTCCATCAATTCCTCATAAGTATATCTATCCTCACCTGGTTTAGAAGTGTTTACCTTCCTTACAGGATCATTGGAAGTTTTAGTAGGTGTCTATTGCCTAGCAAAAGCACAACCTACTCCCATGGTTTCTTGGCGCCTGGGTCCTCTGAATGTTTTCACATTCTGAGTTGCCGTGGGGAAGGTCTTAGTGATGTTACCACTGTCCTTCTCTTTGCTAGCAGAAGTAGTGGCAGCCTTGCAGCCCACATGCTCATCCTTCTCCTTAGAGAGCACCTTCTTGGGGTTAGGAGACACCCCTGTGGTTACCCTTTTGATATTCTCTATTGGAGAATGCTCCAATAGAGGGCTTGTAGGCTTTAGGCTATTAGGAGATACACCAAGGGAAGGAACCTTGTGTACCTTTCTTCTTTCAAACTTCTTGGTGATTTTGGGAGTGGGTCTTAAAAGAATGGACTGTGAGATTTCTTTGGTGATGGAAGGTTGGGATTGGCCATCAGTGGGTGTGTCTAATGGGGGCCTTGACCCTGATGCCATACCTTCAGTGGTGTGGGACACAACCATCATTGTAGAGAACAATGGTGTGTCAACTCCTTCCGAGTCCCTAGGAATTCTTCTCATATTTGAGAAAACCTTCCCTTTAGGGGGTTTTGGCACATATACCTCAGCAGACTGAGGTAAATCCGTCAATTCATGGTTAATTACTTCTTGGACAAACCTGGGATACATGTAAAAGCTCTTTTTGGATTCTAGGTTTGCCACAAGATCATTAAAAATCATTGCTGAAAAATTGAACTTTCTGGCAGTGGTTAAGCAGACCAAGGCATAAGCAATGGTACTGCTAAACTCACTCCATCCAGTTGTTTTCTTTGAAATACAGTGCATAAGAGTATGAACAAGAAATCGCCATTGGGTGAAAAACTTTGACTTGTAGAATTTAAAAATTCCAATGGGACCTTCATACCCCATTCTTGGTAAGGTCGAGAAAAGTTCATCATTAGAGAGATAGTTTATACCTGAGGCATCATCTAAGTGAAGAGTGATGCGAATAACCTCCTCTGTGACCTTCAAGGGTTTGTCACAAACCCTTGTTCGAATGATTTTCTGCCCATCTTCGAATATAACAGTGGCATTCTCCCAAAATTGCTTTTGATGCTCGATATATATGGTTGGGCACACTGTTAGGGCATGAGAGATGTGTGTGGACTTGAGAAAATCCACAATATCATGAAATCCTGCGGCCTGCTTTGGCTTCTGAAGCATCGCAATCTCTTTGTGCTCATCGACAAACTCCATTGTCGTCATTCTTCCTGAGGATTTGGATAGAAAACACAGAGATTCTAGGGAGAAAAGGTTAGAACGAGAGAAAGATAAATTGAATGCAAAGAGACGTTATGAACTTTGGCGGGCTGAAAGAGTATTTATAGCAGTACTAGCCCTGATTTTCTTTAAAAGCATTATTAACGACTTAGCAGTATTAACGACTGAGCAGTATTAACAACAAAGCAGTATTAACTACACATACAATATTAACTACTAAGCAGTATGAACTACAAAGCAGTATTAACTACACATGCAGTATTAACTACTAAGCAGTATTAACTACAAAGCAGTATTAACTACTAAGCAGTATTAACTACAAAGCAGTATTAACTACAAAGCAGTATTAACTACTAAGCAGTATTAACTACAAAGCAGTATTAACTACAAAGCAGTATTAACTACTAAGCAGTATTAACTACAAAGCAGTATTAACTACTAAGCAGTATTAACTACAAATTGGCAGTAGAAAATATGTACTAGCAGTAGTAACTCTGCACTGGCAGTAGTAACTATACTTGCACTTTGCAGCACTTGTCAATCTGAGTCATACTGAGGTTCTGAGAAAACTAGTTAGTAACACCAAATATACAAAGAAATACAGGTATAAAAAATTAAAAATCATGAATTTATTCAAGGTTGATCAAGCCCACACATGCTACCAAGAAAGTGAATCTACCCACATCAAAAGCTTTTGTGAATAGATCTGCAAACTGGTCATTGGTATGAACTTTAGCAACTTGAATCAATTTCTTTTCATTACAGTCTCTAATAAAGTGATACCTGATCTCTATGTGCTTTGTTTTTTAGTGCTTGACAGGATTGTTAACAATGCTAATGGCACTGTTGTTGTCAATGAAGATTGGAGTGTGAAGAAATGTTACCCCATAGTCCAACATCTGATTCTGAATCCATAACACCTGAGAACAGCAACTTGCAGCAGCTATATACTCAGCTTCTGTTGTAGATAAGGACACTGTGGTTTGTTTCTTACACTGCCATGATACAAGTCTTGCACCCAAAAACTGACATCCACCTGAAGTAGACTTCCTATCCATGTTAGCTCCACCTAAGTCACTGTCTGAGTATGCAAGAAAGTCAAATGAAGATTCATAAGGATACCAAAGACCTAATCTAGGTTGCCCTCTTAGGTATCTAAAAATTCTTTTGACTGCATGAAGGTGTGATTGCTTAGGTGTAACCTGAAATCTGGCACAAACACATACTGGAAACATAATGTCTGGTCTAGAGGCTGTGAGATACATGAGTGATCCAATCATAGATCTGTAATGATGGACATCCACATCCTCCCCCTCAAGATCTGCAGTGATATGTTTGTGTGTCTCCATTGGTGTGCTTGCTGGCTTTGAGTTTGTTAAACCATACTTGTCCAGGATGTCTTTCACATATTTGGATTGGCTTATGAAAATCCCATCTTTCCTCTGTTTCACCTGAAGCCCAAGGAAGAAAGTAAGTTCTCCCATGGAACTCATCTTGAAGCTCTTGTGCATTAACTCTTCAAACTCTTTACACATGTGATCATTTGTGGATCCAAATATGATGTCATCCACATAGATCTGAACAAGTAGTGTGTCTTTCTTTTTCCTCTTAATGAACAAGGTCTTGTCAATGACTCCTCTTTCAAAGTCATTTTTCAAGAGATAGGTAGACAGGGTGTCATACCATGCTCTTGGGGCTTGATGTAAACCATAAAGTGCCTTCTTCAACTTGTACACTCTGTCAGGGTGCAATCGATTCTCAAATCCAGGGGGTTGACAGACATATACTTCTTCATCAATACTTCCATACAGAAAAGCACTTTTTACATCCATTTGGTAGACCTTGAACTTCATGTATGAGGCATAGGCTAGAAATAGCCTAATTGCTTCAATCCTTGCCACTGGAGCAAAGACTTCCTCATAGTCTATGCCCTCTTCCTGAGTATACCCTTGTGCAACCAGCCTTGCTTTGTTTCTGATCACAATTCCTCTGTCATCCTTCTTGTTTCTGAAAATCCACTTGGTGCCAATTGCTCTATGACCTTTTGGAAGGTCCACCAAGTCCCAAACATCCTGTAATTTAAACTGTAGCAGCTCCTCTTGCATTGCTTCTATCCAACTTGGATCTTTCATAGCATCATAAGCCTTTTTGGGCTCAATTTGGGATAGAAAGCAAGTAAGTACAGTATTAACTGTATTCTGCTGATCTTGTAGCTCTTGAAGTCTGCTTTGATTCCTAGTCATCATGGGAGAAGCAATGTCTCCTATAACCAACTCAGGAGGATGATTTTTCTGAGTTCTTGATGGATGACCAGATTCCTCTTGTAAGTTCACATCCAGATTTGACTCATTTAAGTCTGGATTTTCTTCAGCTTCTTCAGTCACTTCAGACTCTCTTGAAGTCTGATTTTCCTCTATTCTTCTCTCTTCTTCATTCTGAATGGGTTCAGCTTCCTTTTCTGGTTTACAGAAGTCAACGGGATCAATGGTAGGGAGTGGAAATATCACAGACTGAATACTGTTATCTGATGGTGGTGCATCCCTTTGTCCTGCATTTACATCACTACTGAAACCCAAAGAATTAGTGAGTGAATCAATGTCAAATAGCCAATCAGGACCTGAACCAATAGGATTTGGTGTGTTCTCATTGCATTTTACATCGTCACTTTCTTCAATTATTCTAGAAGAGGTATTAAACACTCTGTAAGCCTTACTCTGAGATGAGTAACCAACAAGAAAGCCATCATCTGCTTTGCTATCAAACTTACCTAAGTGAGATTTAGTATTGAGAATTGTACAAGGACACCCAAATGGTTTGAAAAATCCAATAAATGGTTTCTTTTTCAGAAAAAGCTCATAAGGTGTCTTGTTTTTAGGCTTTATGACCAAAATTATGTTTTGAACATAACAAGCAGTATTAACTGCTTCTGCCCAAAAAGTAGTGGGTAATTTTGAATCAGCTAACAGAGATCTAGCAGCCTCAATCAGTGTCCTATTCCTTCTCTCAGAAACACCATTCTGTTGTGGAGTCCTAGGAGCACTGTATTGTCTCTCAATTCCTTTTTCCTCACAAAAGGTGTTTAGATCAAAGTTTTTAAATTCAGTCCCATTATCTGATCTAATGACTTTCACTTTTTGATTTGATTGGTTTTCAATTCTAAGAATAAAAGATTTGATCAGTCCACTTGTCTCATCTTTAGTTCTCAGAAAATATACCCAAGTAAATCTAGAGTAATCATCAACAATAACTAAATAGTATGACTTCTTGCCAATGCTCATGACATTTGTAGGGCCAAACAGATCCATATGCAACAACTGAAGAGGATTTGAGATAGTGTTTATCTCTTTGGACTTATGAGAAGTTTTGTGTTGTTTGCCTTTGAGACATGCAACACAATGATCATCACATGAATAGACTTTTGATGGTAAACCCCTAACAAGATTATTTTTAACAAGTTTATTCATTGTTTTAAAATTCATGTGACACATCCTTATGTGCCAAAGTGATGATTCATCTATTGAAGCTTTTGATACCAAACAATTTAGAGATGAATCAGATGAAACACTTTCTAAATCTAAACAATACACATTATCCTTTCTAGGAGTTCTCAATAGTATCATGTTTTCATCAACTACTTTGAATCCAGGAGCAAGAATAATGCATTCAGAATCAGTAAATAATATACTATGTTTCTTGTCACAGACCTGTGATACACTTAACAGGTTGTATCTCAATTGCTCAACATAGTAAACATCCTCAAATGTCATCTTACCTTTTGACACATCACCTTTACCACTTATCTTACCTCCTGCAGGATTATTTCCAAAAGCAACATGTCCTCCATCAATTCTTTTGAAATTCTTGAGGCAGGCCATGTTACCTGTCATGTGCCTGGAACAACCACTATCAACATGCCAGATGCTCTTCCCCTTGAGCTGTTGGTTGCCATGCACATCAGATAAATCAGTTAGTTTTTATTGGGAACCCAAGCCAAAGTGGTCTTGGGTCTCCCTTGCTCATCAAAGTACTTGCACTGGGGTTTGATGAGATTTTCAAACTTAGGTACTGCAGAACTGGAGTACTTTGTCAATATGATTGGTCTAGCAGCACAAAAACTAGAAGCAGTATTAACCTTGGAAGAAGTACTAACACTGCTAGCAGCAGTATTGTTCTTAGAAGAGGTACTAACAGAGTTAGCAGCACTAACACTGCTAGCAGCAGCATTCTCTTGAAAAGAAGTACTAACAGTGTTAGCAGCACTAACACTGCTAGCATCAGTATTCTCTGTAAAAGAAGTACTAACAGTGTTAGCAGCACTAACACTGCTAGCAGCAGTATTGGCAGTAGTATTGCTTATAGCAGCACTATCCTTGTCAGCAGTACTATCTGAGGTAGCAGTACTAACATTAGTGCTTTTGGGGACCCATATATTGACACATTCCTTTTCAGTCTGTTTTCGCATGTGGCTTTTGGATTCAGCTTGTTTCTTAGCCACATTATTCCTTGCAGGCTTCCTATAACCAGAAGATTTTTGAAAACTTCTTTGAAAACTTTTCTTTTGGTTAATAGGATTGAAATAACAGTGTTTGGCAAGATGATTCAATTTGCCACAAATAAAACAAGGTTTTGGTCTGTTAATCCTTTGCAGATCAACTCCTTGCTTTTGTGCCCACTGGTTATTCCAATTTCTTTGATTTCCCCTCTTTTTATCATGTTTTTGGGGCTTATTCTCTTGAGATTTATTGCAAGAACAATGTTCACAAGTATTAGAGTTCACAACAGTGGTCTGTGTATAATGAACTCCCTTTCCCTTTCCAGTCCTGTTCATCTCATTGTTCTTAACACATGGACTTACACATTCCTCATCAGATTCTTCTTTTTCAGTCTTATCCTCAACAACTACTTTATCTAATGGATCTACTTCAGTGGCTCCTTCAGGTAAGTCCTTCCTATCCTTGGTTTCTAATAGGTCTGACTTAGGAGGGATGTGGGTGTTGTTGTAGGGTGGGGGTGTGGCATTGTACCCTATGCCTGGTTTCAACTTACTATGGATTTGAGAGTTGATTATGTTGTCCATGACTTTAGAGGCACAATTAAACTTTTCTACATCAAGTTTAACTTTCTCAAGCTTTCCTTTTAGTTTCTCACACTCTTCCCTGGATTCTCTAAGCTGGAACTCTAGACCATCCTTTTCCCATTTCCAGTAGTTTGTATCATAGGAGTGTTGAAGTTCATTGGCTTGAAAAGCCCTAATCTGTTCTTCAAACTTCTCAACAATTACTACATAGTCTTTTCTGTCCTTTTCTAATATCTTAAGGTCATCACACATTCCCTGATTGTGATCTCTATACCTTTTAACAGTGTCTATACAAGCTTGAGTACAGAGATTAGATTTTACCTCAGTGGGAAGATCTGAAACTTCAGCCATAAGAGCTTGATTTTGGATGGCCTCTTCTGCTTGATCACTCCAATCAAATCCCATTCCTTGTTGAGAGACAAGAGCTTGAATAGAGTTTCTGTTTTGATTGGAGCTTCCAGCCTGAGTTTGTTGATGGCTGTTGTGAGATGTTCCACCTATGCATTCCCTGGCAAAGTGTCCCATCTTGTGACACTTGTAGCATTCAACTTTGGACTTGTCAAATCCAGCACCATCTTCTCTTCTTTGGGAAAAGTTGTTTCTCCCTGTCCTCTTTATGAATCTCTTCACCCTCATAGACAGCATAGCCATCTGCCACTTGATATCCATCTCTTCAAGATCATCAGCATTAATCTGTTCTAAGTCATCATTAATCAATGAGGAATTAACATGACTAGAAAAGAAGGCTTCTAGTACTGAATCATTGGTCTTTTCCTGATTGACTCCTCCAGCAGCACTAACTGATTCAGGGTTAGCAGTAGAATCAGGTGATGCTGAAAGGAGTGAAGCATTATGTACATATCCAGAGGGCTTCTTTTTGGCTTCAACCTCTGCTTCAAAGACTCTAAGATCATTGTAAAGATCATCAAGCTCTTTATCTTCCAATTGGTCATTCTGTCTGAAGGACACAGTATACATTGTCCACTCTTCATATAATGATCTTAAGAACTTTCTGTTAACATCATCAGCCTCCATCTTGACTCCTACTGTGGCCAATTCTCCAATCAGCTTATTAAATCTATCAAAAGTTTGAGTCATAGACTCATTCTTAGTAGAAGTAAAGTTTTCATACTGCTGCTTGAGAATTGCATTCTGATTCCTCTTGGTGCTTTTGGTGCCAGTGAATCTCTTTTCCAATGCATTCCACAGAGTCTGAGCATCAGTGCAGTGATGAAATTGATGCTGATATTCATTGGGGATAGCCAAAAGCAGAGTGCTTAAGGCCTTCATCTCTATTTGTCTGACTTTTCTCTCTGCATCAGTCTTTGGAGGAGGTCTTTTGCCATCTGGTCCAATTCTTCCTTCAGCACATGGACCATTCTCTATGATATCCCAGATGGAATAATCAGTAAGCAGAATATACTGCTTGATTCTAATTTTCCACATGTCAAACTCATTGGGTCTGAGCATGGGAACCTTAGAAACAAGAGTACTGTTTGATTCAATAGAATTGTCCATAATAATTGTAGAATTCTAAGAAACACATGCTCTGATACCACTTGTCAGGATCGAATCTTAACAAGACTAATAATCCTTAGAACTCAGAATTAAAGAATCTGCGGAATAGAACTTTAATTCACACAATCAAAGAACAATATATCAGAAAACACACAGCTGTTTGTATTCAATAATTCAACTCACAAGCTTACAACCAAACCTCAATCTTGATGAACAGGCTCAATCAAGACGACTTCTACTTCTCTAGAAATAGGGTTCTAAACCTTGAGGTTAATTCTCTCTAAAACAAAACGTATTCTGAAACTCTCGTGTATCGCCTATCTTCAATAGCTATCTATCAACATCTATTTATACAAAATAATTACAAGATAACTATCAAAACAAAATTGATCTTCAGAATATTCTTTCACGATTATCTTCAATCAATCCATATTTATCTCCAACATTCTCGCATTCCAAACTTATGATCACAAGAAGCATTAACATCTTTATGCACGAGCAGTATTAACTTCATTCAGCATGAGCAGTACTAATATTCTCCAGCAGCATTAATTCATTCCAGCAGCATTAACTTGACTCAACAGTACTAACCTTGCTTCAGCAGTATTAATCTTGACAAGCAGTACTAACTTTGCTTCAGCAGTATTAATCTTGACAAGCAGTACTAACTTCACTCTAGCAGTATTAATTTTGACAAGCAGTACTAACTTCACTCTAGCAGTATTAATTATGACAAGCAGTACTAACTTCACTCTAGCAGTATTAATTAAGCCCTGGCAGTATTAAAGTTGTTCTGGCAGTACTATCCATACTTAGCAAATCTTCAGTTCCCAACAGTATGCATACATATTAACTCAACTTTCTCAAATATAGCAAAACATGCAGTTTCATAATAAAGATAAAACATGTAACACCCTAAAAATCAGGGCCAATTTAAACCTTTAAATTTAACAAGGTATATCAAATATCATCCAAACGTTTCTACATATAAGCAGAGAATTAATTATGAGGGTTCCTTTATATACAAATCGAATTCTCCAAATAACCTATTAATCTAATCATGTCAACTATAATTAGATTAACTTGGTTATCTAAGCAATTCATCAAAAGCCTCCTCGTATCGTCTAAGTTCTCCGCTTATCATCAACAGTTGAATATCAAAAGCACTCGTCCCACATCCCATTACTTCCCTAAACTCGTACCTGGTAAGAAGATTCAATTTGAACAATTAGGCTTACGCCTAGTGAGAACATCCAAATTCAAATTAAAACATTAACAGTTTGAAAACTCGGATATTCAAGCATATAAACAAACCTGGTTCGCCACCATTCTTACCGTACTCGTACTCGTATCATAATGACGGGAACATACCCGATCCCATGAATATGACTAACATTCAAAAAGTCATAACATAATGTTCGAAGGCCTACTATGAATCATTACCGGTTATAGATCATCACTCAAGCCTAAGGAATTACAATCAGTCGCCATACCTCTTTCTTGGAATGGAAGCAGAAATAGCTCTTATATATTGCCTATCTCTAATCCACCGAAAGCAAACGAAAACAATAATCACACTTTGTCTATTTCACGTTTCCACGTCTTAATTACGAATAGCAGTTATGTTTGCCTATTCACTACAGTCAATACGAATAGCAACTATATTTTGCCTATTCCACTTCCCAACAAGAATAACAATTATACTTTGCCTATTCCACCATTTCAACATGAATAGCAGTTTTACCTTGCCTATTCAATCTTTTCAATATGAATAGCAATTCTACTTTGCATATTCAATCATTTCAACTCGAATAGCAATTCTACTTTGCCTATTCAATCATTCCAAGTCAACGGGAATTACAAATTACTTTATTCCTATTCCTCGTTACTAATCACCTCTCGAAATGGGAATTACAAATTACTTTATGCCTATTCCACATTATAGGTTATCGCCTCTCGAAATGGAATTAACAATCCACATTATAGGCAACGGGAATAATCCACGTTAATAATCACCTCTCAAAATGGGAATTACAAATTACTTTATGCCTATTCCACATTATAGGTTATCGCCTCTCGAAATGGGATTAACAATCCACATTATAGGCCAACGGGAATAATCCACGTTAATAATCACCTCTCGAAATGGGAATTACAAATTACTTTATGCCTATTCCACATTATAGGTTATCTCCTCTCGAAATGGGATTAACAATCCACATTATAGGCCAACGGGAATTACGGTTTGTGCCCCGCCTATTCCACGCTCATTCAATCATAAAACAAAATGGGAATTACCATTCAGAACCCGGTCTATTCCACATTTATCAAAACAACGGGAATTACCATTAAGAACCCGGTCTATTCCACGTTATCACATACAACTAATGCCTATGGATCCATTATATTTACTCGTGTATATGTATAATAACATATCACACTACCTCTCGTAACATATTCTTACTCTAAGAATAATAAACGATTAATCGTTATTTTATTCTCAATTGTTTCTCTCCCAACAATTATAATCAAAAGTATTCCGAACTCAATTTACCGAATTATTCGAATAAGGATCCTAATTTAAAACCCAATTCTCTAACTGGATTTTAAACTTAATCTAGATCCATTTAATACCGGACTTTAATTAATACCGGATCCCATAAGCCCAAGGCCCACTTTCGAAATTTCATTAAACACCCGATCTCCAAAGGCCTAAATCTGGAACTCACATACCGGATCTCCTGGCCCAAGCCCACTTCTGGATCTTAATACCGGATCCAACTCAAGGCCATTTTTAGAACTTAATACCGGGCCCAAAATTGAGATCCATTTCCGGAAATTGATTCCGGATCTGATACCGCGAGGCCCAATTCCGGGATTTATTTCCGGATCCATACCGCAAGCCCAATTCCGGGAATTGTATTAATTCCGGATCCATACCGCAAGGCCCAATACCAGAACTACCCAATTCCGGAACCCAAATACCTAATTCCGGATCCCCTAGTCTACTTCCGGAATTTCTTTTTTCCGGAACCATGACCCACTTCCGGAATTTCCTTTTTCCGGAGCTACTCCGATACCGGAACCGAACCCCAATTTCGGAACCCACCAGTTCCGGATCCAAAGCCCAGTTCCGGAACCCATCTTTTCCGGAATTAAATTAATACCAGGACCTAGATACTGGTTCATCTATTCGCGTCAATTTTAACACAAAAGCTCATCTATAATACAACTTATAGATCGACTTAAATTCAATACAAACTTACCAACTCATTCAGACAGTTTATATACCATTTCTTGTTCAATTTCAACTGTTAATTTCTAAATGAAAGAGATGAACTCACCTGAAGAAGATGAACTCCCGTCTTTCTGCACAACCAAGCTTAATCTGCTGTGTAAGGATGCTAAACACCAAATTCAACAGATAACTTTGTTCAAATCCAACCTCTATAAAACCCGATCTGAAATCATGATTGAATTTCTTTCCAGAGTTTTCTTCTTCTTCTTTCTCTGTAAATGACCGACTTCAGCAAAACTGATTTGAGATAATATCTCAAATCAGCTAACCCTTACCTTAAGTATTCTCAACTTTTCAGTAATGACCCAACACACCCTCAACTTCAAAGTTACATCAAATGACCATTCACCCCTTCACATTTCTAATTTCAACATTAACTTATAAACCTTGGTCAAAATCCAATTTCAACCCTAGAGTTTATAATTACAAATAGTCCACAACTTAGACTAAATTACAATTCAACCCCATTCATATTAAAATAATATAATGGAAATTCGGGGTGTTACAAAACACACAGTTCTATATCATCTCATGCGCTCAAAAATAGCATATAGATCAACACACTTTCAGTTAGAAAGACTCACCTGCAGTCCTTGCTCAAGCTTCTCACTTATGCTTCGGATCTCTAGGTGGGTCACCTATGATTTAAAGAAAACGAGAGTGATAAGTCATAAGTACGACGCTCAAAGTTATCCATAAACAACTCCCTAAATAATCCCTGCTTAGCTCGAACTCCCCAATCCGAAAACATAATTCCAGACCACGCTTTTCCGGACTACACGCTTCCGAATCCCACTTCTGGATCTCACTTCCGGACAACCCTTTTATCGGACAACATTTCCGGAAACCGTACTGGGCGAACTTCCGGATACACAGAGATTTGCCGAACGAGACATCGATACAAAAGATTCATATAAAAAGGTATTTTCCGATTAAATGAGACTCCCAAATCTCCAAGTGAACATAAACTAGTATTATAAACGATTAATCAAACAAAACGCTTTCTCACCCACACTTAAACCATTGATTTGGTTACTCTCCCTCGAGAACTACTCATTTCCAGCAACAACTCCAAAACTTCAAGTATAAATTCCCAATCCAACAAAACAACAAGGAATATAGTTAAAGGTTACCTTGAATTGCTGATGATGAATCTCCCTCTCCAAATTCCACTCTTCCTTTTCCAAATTGCAGGTAGCAACTTGATTTCTCTTCCCTGCTCCAACACACACATCCGCTCAAATGAAATGGCAAGACATAGGTTTTTGTGCCAATTCTTGAGGGCTTTATACTCTCCCTCCAATATTTTCAAAATCGCCCCTGAAGTTCATTAACTTCACTTTTCTCCATAAAGCTCTTATTCCATTAAATTTAGACCCTGGTTATTACAGAACCCGGTTATTACACATTGACATAAAAGATGGATGGAGATCAGTAATTCGTTGAAGTCTAGCTGTACGGTGTTCAACAATAACATCACGCTCGAAACTGTTTTCGCTCAAGTCACCAACTATTAATCCTGCAACTTCATTAGAACTTGGTAAATGTATTGTCGGCCATCTGTTATGCGACTGTTTATGATCCGTAATCGAAAAACAGTATTCGGTTCAGATCGATCTGTCTCTTGCCATGCGAAATGAATGGACTAATACATTGTGTTCTTCTAACATTGTAGACAAATCCCGCGTAATTTGAAGATCAAGGTCGTCAACTCCAAATTACCTTCGCATTGCCTCAACTCTGTTATTTGTCTCACTTTCAGTGTCATAGATATATAGTTGCGCGAATTGTGGTTGTAACAACCCAAATTTAAATAAACTATAATTGACAACATTACAACTAAAAATGGTCCCCAAGCATACAATTAACGTTAACTCTACTCTAAGTTCGCAGCGGATAACACCTTCACAACTGAGATGCTACAGGAAGCCCAACGGTAAGCTACAAGCCTCTAAAGTTGAACACTTCATACTTTAGTCCCAAAATTTTATTTATTCTAACATTTGCAAGAAGAAGAAAATATGGGGTGTTACATCACCTCCCCCTTAAAAGAATTCCGTCCTCGGAATTCCCGTTGCCGAGCAACCGCGATTGTTTGAAATTAGCTTCTGATTCCAAATCCTACCTTGTCCAACAACTTTTAAGAATTGCAATTGCACTTTCACCTGACTAACTTCTTTGTATCTCAACTTCTCGACTCTCCAGCCCAATGTTCGTTTCCAACGACACAACCAAAATCCCACTCTTCATAAGGTGACGCCGTACCAAGATTTCGACCAACGCTCCCCAAAAATAGGGACGTGAAACACACCATGAATGTTCCATAACTTCATCGAGTACATTTAATTCATTCAATAATTCCCCAATTCTTTCGATAACTGCCATTACTCCATTACAATGTGGCCCAATTCAATTTCCTCTTGAAACACACTACTCCAATCCATGGGAATGTTTTCCCATCCAACTGTTCTCCCGACTTGAGATTGAAAATACCCATACTTTCCAATCCAATCATCTTAGTCTCATTCTCTTAACCCTACGTTTCTGATCAGAACCGACACGTACGACATTCTTTGAAATCGTTCCTCGCTCAACTATGACGTTCTTGGGTCGATAATATGCCCAAAACATACACACTTGCAATCTCCTCAGTCAACTATACTACTCACGCCAAATTACTCTTCTAAAAGAAGGCAACCCTACTAGAGTCAATGCCACAACAACCCGAATCTCTAAACAGAGACTAAACACTCCCTTCGTCGACATCACACAAGATTTCCCCTTACATCGATACCCTATTCTCACCACCGCAGAATTTCAATCCAATCAGTGATCCAACACTTATCAATCACCACCCATAACCCGCTCACTCAAGCTGATCCAACCTTACGGACGCACATTTATGTTTCTCAACGCTTTAATCATGACGTACACGATAACCTATTTCTCAAATCATTACTAGGAGTTCACATATCCTCCAATGGAAAATCTATAAGCATAACTCCTCGCTTTTTGTGTTACTTATCAAACTTCTGTCCTTCAGTTTACCCACTTCTTCTGACACACTATCTTCACCCCTTCGCTTGCATAAAACACCGCTTACCCAACATTACTTACTCCATTTTCCGACCATTCCCAAATGCGTCTACAACACATATACATTACTATGCTTAGCCAAACGGTCTTACCACAATTCTCACTCGAGATACCCAACCAAGTTCTCCCAAAACAATACTCAAGGCTCTATAGCACTATGCATCTTTCTTACTCTAAACCAATTTGTCTTGCACGTTAGAAACCTTACACTTGAAGGGTACTACAACATTCCCACGAATTTTCATATCTACTACAAAAACTTCATACACAAATCGATCTGATGTTTCAGCAATATTCCAATTGGATAAGATGAACTCGTCCACCCACTAATCGGATTCAACTAGCATGCAAGTTCCTCTACTATGTAGTCACCAACTATCACTTCAATCCTTCACTCACAAGGTAGCAATGCCACAGCACTAACTAAAATTTCGCACATCTCAACAACATACTTATCACTTTTGATATCTCATCTGAACTTTCCAAACAAAATTCACTCTAACACTTATCTGATTAGCAACGTCAACTCATCGCTTAATATAACGACAACCCATTATCGCAACAATGATTTACTCATTTCCCTTGGCATAAAATGCCACCAACTTCCCCACACAACTACCATACCACGATATCATACTACACCCAGTCCTTCGCGAGCCCCTTTACACATTGAATAGATACTGACTCCTGCATGTCAACCATAACGCATTTGAAGCTGAAGTATAGTCGTTTCCCGACTTTTTCTTTCTCGGATCTAGACGAACCACATGCCATGATTATCTAATCAATGCACCTCGCTTCGGTTACACTAAATATTTCGTTCTTATATGGATCGCCAAACCTCATAGGAAATCACTTATGCAACCACGATCTTTCACTTTTGTAACACTCACACAAGATAGTCCAGCATCATGTCGGATACACACCTTTCTCCGATCAACTTCTTACATCTTTGCAAGAGAGACTCAACAAGATAACCACACTATAGTTACTTCTCCAATACCAGCCTCCTGACAACCATCCAACAGGACGGCCATTGATTTCAACATCGACAATCGACATGCTAATGTCCAGCCGCCTCACGACAGACAAGGATTCTCGAAGGGATCTACCTCTCCTAACTCCTCGAACAAGTTCTCGTTTCTCGTCAACTCCTCGCGATCTATCTCCGCCGTGCTAAACACTTCACGCATAAGCGAATCATCAAAACCTCCATGGATATCACATCCACATTGGTGATCTTCCGTTCTCCTAATGCTCTCACTAGGTGTTCCTACACCATATCTGTTGGTCCCGAAGGGTTATACAAGTTTGTAGAAGGGGGGGTTGAATACAAACACACTATTTTTACTTTTCTAAACTGTTTATTGATAAATCTTAAAACAATTTACAACTTGTTGCGGAACAAGATTAAGGATAAACCTAATCTAAACAAGTTAAGAACACTAAGTTTCTTGCACTAGAAATAGATAGAGAGGAGATAAGGAAATTATGAATAATAACCTAACACACAGTAGTAAGAAAGAAGAAGATGGCCGAGACACTTCATTTCTGAAGTAGGGTTCTTCTTATATACTGCATGCATTTAATGCATGTCAGTATGGCTTTACACGTGGCAGCAGCTGAGTGGTCGCATGATTTGTAGACAACCTAGTAGCCGCATGGTGCACAGTGTAGAATCAGAGTTGGTGTACGATTACAGACAAAAGGGATGTCCGTTCTGACAGTTCGTACGGAGACGTGCAAGGGAAGTAAGACAATAGTAACATGCAGAGAGAACTTCATAATCAGCTTTCATTGAATCATTTCTTTATCAGCGAATGATAAAGTTCAACGATTGCTGAAGTCTTCTACTTGATACTTCACGTTGAGTGGACAAATCTTGGCTTCGCTGATATCCGCATCAGTTCAGTAGTAGACTTGTCGCTGGTTCTTGAGCTTGATCTTCGACTTCAGCGTAGAACATATGTTGACGTGAAACTTTGTCTTCAGGGATCATAAGTAAACAAACTTATCAGCGATCATCGCAGAGACTGAACAGACTCAGAGCTACTGGATGAACAGTTACGCTGAATGTTTAAACTAAAAGAGCGAGAGTTCCTATCAGCGGTACTGTAAGGTCATAGTACTTATCAGCGATAGTGAAACTCTAATACATTGTTTACTTACAATTTTCACTAAGTGTTTAAGAGAGGGTCATTATCAAATCACTGAGAGTTTGGATCAACAATCTCCCCCTAATTGATTATGACATAGCAACAGAGAAAATTGCTAAGTATGAAAACATAAGGATAAAAAGAACTAATAAAATATTTGTCCCTTTTACTGTTTTCTGGTATATTTTCAGTACTAATGGAGTAAAGTACTTTCGCTGAAATTTTTCTTTAAACTTCATATCAGATTACAATGGGAAGTGGAAAAATTACAAGTACAGCAAAATAAATTGCAAGTACAAAAGAAAGACAAATAAAGATAGAAAGATTACAAGGCGGTCCTATCCTTCAAGAGGTTCTTCCTTAATGAGAAGTTCATCAAGGGTCTTTGATGTGGGAATCATCCAGTCAGGGACATCAACTCCTTGATCCTTTTTGTTCTTTGCTTCTTCAAAAATCAAGGGCTTGAGATGACGTACCTGAATGTCGCGTCGGAATTCACACCAGTATATGAGGTCTCTGAGTTGTTCGATAGGAGTGATGGGAAGCTCAGAGATGCGTTGAAAACGTTTTCCTCCATCATAGTCGAGGAAGAAGATACCAAAGGGTTCGCTCAAGACTTTTCCAGGGATGAAAGTTTCACCAGGTGGCAGAGAGGTGTCAAGTGCTGAGAGGTCAGGGTCAGGACCAAGAACTTCAGCACGAGAGAAACCAATACCTGTTTCATTCTGTATAGGAGGACCTGAGTCTGAGGCTTTCAGCTTTTTCTTTGCAGAGGCACTTCTTTGTCGAGATGGAAGAGGAGTGGGAGGAGGAATATCCACAGCAGAAGTTACTAAGTCAATCTGTCGATTTATGAGTTTTTTGACATGATCCTTGTATTTAGAACGTGAGCACTGAATGGCTATTTTGATCTCCAACCATTCAGAGAAATCGTACTTTGTGATAGCATCAGCATAGAAGGTTTCCTTGGTATCGTTTTCTCTGAAAACTTCTACCTCAACAATTGGAACATTTAAAGATGTTTTCCCAGTGAGTAGTACCTTATTGATTCTGGTAGCTCGATATCGAAAGTGTACTTTTTCTTTACACCATTTCAAGGTAAATTGAGATACCTTGGTCTTCTTTTCGATAATCTTCTGGGCATCTTCCCATAGCTGACGTTGGACATCAATGGGAGTTCTTTTCAGCGCGGGGTATTTCATCGATTCTTGGACAAGCTGGATGGCGAGGGCCTTGTCTTTTTCTTCAGCTTCCTTTCTTTCGGCGAGTAACCTTTCAGCTCTGAGGTGATCAGCGAATTCTTTCTTTGATAACCTGAACTTTGTAGGAGCAGGAACTTTGTCTCTTGGATGTATGATTCGTTGATCCTCAAGCTTTTTGATTATTTCTTCTCTTCTTTTCTGATCATCTTCACTCATCTTTTGTGGAGCCAAGGAAGGTCTGTTTTTGTGAGAGAGAGGTTGTTCTTCAGGTTCATCAGTCTCAGTGATTAAATCCAAGACTGGGATTATTTCTTCAGCGATAGGAGCTGGAATTATTGTTGGGGCTTCAGCGGGATCCTCAAACAGGGGAGAGGACTAGCTGAAATACAGCGATCGTTTAAGTGAGAATAGTTGTGGAAGAAAGAGATAGAGAAAAGAATATGGTTTAGTGTATAGAGGTTTTATGAAGAGAAGGATTGAGATTGAGAAGGGATAGAGGAGAGAAGCAGAGTAGGGAAATAGGAGATATTGTACCAGACAAACTGGCTTTATCTGAAGGATTGCCAGATTGCCTTCTGCAGCGAGCCCTTTATTCTTGCCTTTATCAGCTTCAGACGTTGCAGGCTTTGTCTTGGTCCGCTCCCCTGAAGGTTCTTTTATCTCGACCCCTTTTTGAGTTGGGGCTTTCACGACAGGCTGGACAAAGAAGAAATCATCATCATCTTCATCATCATCATCATATTTTGGGGATGATGATGGTTCTTCGTCTGAGATGTCGACAGGTTCATCGTCTTCAGCTTCTTCTTCAGACTCGACATCTTCAGCATAAGGTTCGGTCACATCAGCAACAGCGTCAATTTCCTTATCTTCTTCGAGTTGCTCCCCCTCAGAATCAGAGGGAAGTTTCTCGGTTCCCTCAGGGTTTTCAACTCCCTGAGGATGCGAAGTTGAAGCAGCAGCAGCATCAATTTTATTTTTCTCCCCCTCAGCATTATGGGGAAGATCTTCAGCTTTCTTCTCCCCCTCTTCCTCATGATGACTGGAGGAGGTAACAGATTGTTCAGCAGCAGCAGTCACAGGAACACTGTCTTCTAGGCCAGTGAGTCCCATGAAGGTTTCAATCACTACGATTCTGTCTTCTAGGCCAGTAATCGCAGGACTGATCTTTTGGAGTTCAGTTCGATCGGCCTGAGTAAAGTGAGACTTTGGGGCGTCCAGGCGATTGAGTATCTGCTGAAGTAGATCTTTGACCGTCGTTACTTCACCCTTAAGAGTACCAACCTCTGTCTTCAATGATGTGACTTCATTCGACATAGTGGTAAAGTTTGTTGTGAGGGTGGTGTTGGTGAGGTTGAGATCGTTGACGATTTTGGAAGAATCAACGAGGGTGGTAGCAAAAGTTCCTATGCTACCATCCACCTTTTCCATATCAGCTTTGGAGGCTTTCTTCTCCACCTCAGTGGTCAGCGTTTTGAGAGCATCTCCAGCGTTTGTAACCGCTGAAGAGTTAGCACTGAGGGTGGTGGTGAAGGATTCCATCTTTGTTTCCAGGGCCTTCAAGGAGGTGTTGATATCCCCCAAATTAGGACCTGAAAAAGTTCAGAAGTTTGGGGTTTAGAGGGAGGAGTGTTTGGAGTTAGGTTAATACATGCAGGCGGGTTGGCGAAGTTGTCAAAACCACGATGACCTGAATGATATTCCATGTCGCCTTCGAGAGTGCCTTGGCGCATGGAAGTGCCTACAGATCCTATGTTTGCGTCCATCATCATTTGTAGAGTAGCAGCAGCTGAATCATGAATGATGACGGGTGTTCCAGAGAATGGGGGTATAGATGGAGAGACCAAAGATTGAGTAGGAGGAATGATGGTTGAGAAGATGTGTTGGTGCGGGGTTCAGCGTTGGATCCGCTGAGAATTGCATCTTCAGTCCATAGAGTGTCTGAAGGAGAAGGGTTCAGTTCCAAGTTTATAACCTCAGTGTCTAGAGACGCTGAGGCCGGGATGGAAAGGCTGGCTTGATCAGCTGTGGCTGAGCGTACCACGAAACTATCCAGCGACTCTTGTACAAGACGAGTCGTGGAGTCTTCAGCATATGATTGCTGGGGGGGTTGCTCCTTGTTTTTCTTGATCCTTTCGGATTCAAGTTGGGTAGTAGAGTGTTTCCTTTTTCGAGAAGGAATGGATTTTACAGCTTGGGTATCAGCGGTGGGGATTACCACTGAGGTAGCCGCAGAAGTAGAAGAAGGAGGATTGAGAGGAGTTAAGAGATTAGAAAGACGTACCTCGTTTGGCATGGGGCTGAAGTCTAGCACCTTAGGGCCAACCTGAGAAAGTTTTAGATCATCCTCTTTTGGGTATTTGTCCCCAAGTCCTGTGAGAAAGATGGCGCTGATGAATCGGGGATATGGAACCCATGTAGGTCTATCAGCCATAGCTACTCTGAGCTCAAGATCGTCATAAATGACTGAGGCCCAGTCAACATGTAGACCTTTCAGCAGTGCATAGCCCATTGCTTGCTGAGGTTGAGCAGCTTGATCAGAGGAGCCGGATTTTGCTGTCATGAAGCTTATCAAGTGAGCGAAGATGAAGTTCATCTCGCTTGGCATCTTGGACTTCTTTATGGAGGTCAGTTTCTTCTCAGGGAGTTTATCTCTCCCTGTTTCCCATACGTAACACATCGCATCAAAGAATGCAGTGATGGCTTCCCTATCAGCTTTGTTCTTGTGGTTTGGGAAAGGGACAAAGGGTTTTTCTTTGGTGGCATTGGGTAGGCTGAGTGCATGCCTGATAATGGCAAGGTTGATTTTGGTAGTGCAAAATTTGGTGTCACAGAGAATGACATCAAAAGAGTTTCTTAGGGTCTTTTGGTGATGCAACCTGAACTTTTCTAGCAGAATACTAGAACTGAGCCAAAAGAAATTTGTGAGCAGGGGGTACGAAGGTTAGGGCTTTGGACAAACAACAGGTTTTCAGAAAATTCACAGCATCATCTAGATGTGTGACTTGCTTTCGAGGAGGAAACTCGAAAAGCGCATAGAGGTTGTTGTTATGGTCGAAAGTAACCGTCTCAGGTGTGAATTTGACCTGAGGAGCCTTGGTGAGAACCACTTCGTCAGCAGTAGGAATGTTAGTATTGGATGCCATTGCTATATATCATTCCAACCAAAGATCAACAATAAAGAATATAGTCTTAATATGAAAAGATTTTTCAATAAGATGTTGTTGATTTTTGTTCATTTCATTTAGACCAAAAAAAATGTCTTAATGAAGATTAGGGTGTTCTAGTTTTGGCAAAAGGATTAAAAACTAGAGAATGCCTTGTTTTCCAGTTTCCTTTAGAGATAAGGATTCTGGCAAAACGTATGAAGAACAAGTTTAAGATTTTCGATTTAAACTTGAAGAACAACCATGAAAGGTTGTGTTCATAAAACCATGAAAAAAATGATTTTATTTTAAAAAGGTTCTTTTGTTTGATCTTTTGTGAACAAGAATAAGATCATTAACAAGTTAAAAACAGGTAAATAATAAGAATATTAACCTTGTTGTCGAAGAAGGAGATGAACAGTTTTCTGGAAAACTCGAGTTCAAAAAGTAACAGTAAATCCTTTCTTGAAGAAGAAGTTGTTCGCGTAAAGAGAAAAATATAAACCCGAATGTGTTTATATAGTGAGATTAGAGATGGCGAGAGAAACTAGAGCGGGAAAGTTTTTCATCATGACACGGACACGTGTTTGCATTTGATTGGACGGTAAACGAGACGTGCAAACGTGTGTCAGAAAAAAAACGTGTCGGGGGTTATCCGTTTGACTTACGTCACAAATGTCCTTTCATATTTTTTAGGATGTCTCTGAGGTTTGAAAGCTCAGGGACACTTTTGAAAACATGAGGCACTGAATAGAAATATCAGTGTTAGTTTTAGAAATTTCAAAGTATCGCTTGATAAGGAAGAGATATTCAGCGATGCAATTTATTTTGAAATCTTGCATTTACATGCGGTTATCAGTGAGTAAAGAGAACGTACCTTAGTATCAGCGAATCAAGTTTATTCAGAGAGAAGATGATAGAATGGGTTATATAAGTTGGTTTTATCCTGTCGCTGATCAAATGTGAACCTCTGAAGATTTTACTCTTCAAAGTTCAGCATTCCAAGCTCGCTGATGAGAAAGTTAAATCTTGTCTCATCAAGAGGCTTAGTGAACATATCTGCTAACTGATAATCAGTTGAGATAAAATGAAGTTCGATATCACCATTCATCACATGATCTCTGATAAAATGATACCTGATTTCGATGTGTTTGGTCATCGAATGTAGCACTGGATTGTTGGCTATAGCGATGGCACTTGTGCTGTCGCAGTAGATTGGAATTTTCGAGAGCTGAAGATCATAGTCCAGTAATTGATTTCTCATCCACAAGACCTGAGAACAACAGCTTCCAGCGGCAACATATTCAGCTTCAACTGTGGAGGTGGACACTGAGTTTTGCTTTTTACTTGTCCAACTCACTAGCTTTCCACCCAGGAGCTGACAACCTCCTGTGGTGCTTTTCCTATCCAATTTGAAACCTGCAAAATCACTATCTGAATAGGCGATTAGATCAAACCCTGAATCTTTGGGATACCAAAGACCTAGGTTTGGAGTACCCTTAAGGTAACGAAAGATTCGCTTTACAGCGACCATATGAGATTCCTTGGGTTCAGCTTGATACCTTGCACACAAACAAGTTGCATACATGATATCAGGTCGGCTAGCTGTAAGATACAGAAGAGAGCCGATCATCCCACGATACGTCGTAACATTAACAGGTGTACCATTAGTATCCTTGTTTAGTGTCAGCGGCGGTGCCATAGGGGTTTTCATAGCTGAACTCTGAGTTAAATCAAATTTCTTCAGCATATCTTTAACATACTTTCCCTGATTAATGAAAGTTCCTTTTTCATTTTGTTTTATCTGAAGACCAAGGAAATATGTTAGCTCACCCATCATACTCATTTTATATTCAACTTTCATCCTTTTAGAGAAACGAGTACATAGGTCAGGGTTAGTAGAACCAAATATAATATCATCGACATATATTTGAACAAGAATGATATGACCTTTTACTTTCCTGAAAAATAGAGTTTTATCAATTTTACCACGCTCAAACTGTTCAATCAGGAGATAAGAGGATAGAGTGTCATACCATGCACGAGGAGCTTGCTTTAAGCCATAAAGTGCCTTATCCAATTTATAAACATAACCTGGATGCTTAGGATCTGAGAATCCTGGAGGTTGTTCTACGTAGACTTCTTCATTCAGCTTTCCATTTAGGAATGCTGACTTAACATCCATTTGATACACTTTGAAGTCTTTGTGTACAGCGTAGGCTAAGAATAGACGAATAGATTCTAGTCTTGCTACAGGAGCAAAAGTTTCGTCGTAATCTATACCTTCCTCTTGTCTGTATCCCTGAGCAACAAGTCAAGCCTTGTTGCGGGTTACAGTTCCATGTTCGTCCAACTTGTTTTGATAGACCCATTTAGTGCCTATCACTGATTTGTTAGTTGGCCTTCGAACGAGATTCCAAACCTTGTTTCTTTCAAGTTCTGTCAGCTCTTCTTGCATAGCGCTGACCCAGTTTGGATCTTTGAGGGAATCATCTATTTTCTTTGGTTCAATCAGAAAAATAAAGTTAATAAATAAACAAATATTACCTGCACTTCGTCGAGTCTGAACACCAGCGTTTGGATCACCAAGAATTTGTTCAATAGGGTGATTTATAGTCCATCGCTGAGCCGGAGCATAAGTCGCTGACTCAACCTGAACTTCTTGAGGGGCTGAAGATGAGGCTTCAGCAAGTTCTGGTATTTCAGCCAAGAGAGGAGTAGGTGCAGATGTCATTACATTCACTGATTGTTGAGAAGTAGATGGTATGTCTGAGGTAGTAAGTTCAGAAGCAGGCATAGTATTTAGAGGAACAGCTGAGACCTATGATGTTTCAGCTTCACTAGTCTGCATATCAAGAATGATAGTAGGACCATCATCTTCAGCAGGATGAGTATGAGGAGTGGGAATATCTTCTGAATCACCAAGATGTGAAAGCATCCATTGATTCAGTTCTTCAGTATCAGCAGAAGGTCGAGAATTCGCTGAACGGGATTCGTCAAACGTGACGTGAATAGTTTCTTCTACAGTCTGTCTTCTACGATTGAAGACTCTGAAGGCTTTGGAAACTGAGGAGTATCCAAGAAAGATTCCATCATCAGCTTTAGGATCAAATTTTCCAAGGGCATCTCTGTTGTTCAGTATGAAACACTGACATCCAAAGATGTGAAGAAATCTTATTGAAGGCTTTCTCCCATGGAAAAGTTCATAGGCTGTTTTCTTGAATCTTTTGACTATCAGCGACCGGTTTTGCGTAAAGCAAGTAGTGTTGACAGCTTCTGCCCAAAACTGAGTAGGTAGTTGAGAATCGCTGAGCATTGAACGTGCAGCTTCAATAATAGTTCGATTTCTTGTTTCAGCGACTCCGTTTTGTTGTGGTGTTCTCACTGAAGAAAAGTTGTGAGAAATACTCTTTCTCTCAAAGAAGGAATCAAGAGAACTGTTTTTGAATTCAGTCCCATGATCACTCCTTATTGAGCGAACGGTCATGTTCTTCAGGGTCTCCATTTTCCTGACAAATGTGATAAGTTCTTTAGGGGTGTCAGTCTTAGAACGGAGAAACATTACCCATGTATAGCGAGAGAATTCATCAACTATGACCAGCGTATATTTCTTTCCAGCGATGGATTGTTTGTTAACAGGGCCAAACAAATCCATATGGAGAAGTTGTAGAGGAGATGACACTGAGGAAACTTGCTTAGACTTAAAGCTTGCTTTGGTCTGCTTCCCTTTTTCACACGCTGAACATAATGACTCTTTGGCGTATGAGTGTTGAGGTAGACCAGTGACTAACTCTTTAGAAGAAAGAGTATTCAGTGTCTTGAAGTTGAGATGAGAGAGCCTCTTATGCCATAGCCAGTTGACATCAGATGAGGCTTTTGAGAAGAAACAGGAGTTTCAGTGGTTGTTGAGTCCATGTTTATTACATAAACATTTTCTAAACGATAACTGCTGAGAGAGATCTTCTCCTTTTTGTCAGTGACAAAGCAGGATTCCTTAGTAAAGATTACTTTGTTATCCATGTCGCAAAGCTGACTGATGCTTAGAAGATTATGCTTCAGCCCTTCAACATATGCGACTCTTCTAAAGGTTGTTGTACCATTTGAGAGTACACCAAACCCTCGGGTATGTCCTTTTCCGTTTCCACCGAAAGTCACAGAGGGACCCTTTTCTTCCTTGTATTCAGAGAGCAGGCTTTTCTTTCCAGTCATGTGTGTAGAGCATCCGCTATCGAGATACCAGATACCCATCTTAACCTGCAAACAAAGGAAGATTAGTTTGACTTGGGCACCCATATCATTTTGGGCTTTGATTTGTCAGTGGTGGTTGAGGAAGTGGAAGGTTCAGCAGTCTTCGCAGCATTTGAAGATTCAGCTTTGTCAGTCTTCACTTTGGTTAATTTCTTAACCTCAGTGGTCTTCTTTGCCTTGGGGGCATTGATCTTCACCTTAGCTAACTTTTCAGCTTTGGTGGCTGTAGGGCACTTACTAGCAATATGATTTGTAAGTCCACAATGATAACATTTCCTATAACTAAAAGTAGTTTTAGGACCATTTGCATGCTTAGCTTTTGATTTAGAATTAGAAGGACCAGCACCAAATAAACTATTGGTATCTGAAATGGGAGGAACAATCAGTTCTTCGGATTTCTTACCAAAGACATCCACTCTGATTCTAGGAGTAGATCGCTGAATAGATCCACGCTGAATAAATCCAGAGATCTTATTCTTTGAACTAGAGGGATAGGTCACTGAAGCTTTAGAAGCATTCATCTTAGGTACAAAGGTACCCTTCTGAGGATTTTGGTTGAAAACAATTCCTTTACCTTTGTTTTTAAAGACTGAGGTAGGTTTTGGATAAACAATTTTCTCTTTACCTTTAGAAGTTAAGGTAGAGATTTCCTCAGGGATAGGAGGTTTTGAAGAGGAACACTGAGAGGAGAAAGTGTCAGGGATAGAGGATACGAACATTCCAAACTTAAGCATGGAATGGTCAGTGGTAGGTTTTGGAGTATCAGCTTTGTAACCAAGACCACGTTTATCACTCAAGGGAATCTGAGACTTTATTATCTCAGTGATCGTTGTTGAGGATTTATACCATCCATCAACAGTAGCTTTTTCAGCTCTTAATGCAGCGATAGCTTCTTCGCGCTCGATTTTGACTAGCTGATTTAAATGAACTAGATCTTTAAAATCTTCTTCAATTTTAGAAAGCTTTTCTATTTGAAGGTGACAGTTTTTAAGTTGTTCAGCGAGATCAAGGTTTTGGTTTTCAATAACAGTTTTGCCATTCATGGCTTCATATAAACTACTAGTCAGGAGATCGATCTTTCGAAGACTATCAGCTTCATCAATATTTGCAATATTGGTAAAGAAGGAAGGTGATACCTTAGTAGCAGAGATTGAAGTAGAGGGAATGTCAGACTTTTCTTCCTCATCTTCGATTTTGGCCATGAGACATAGATTGGCTTCATCGTCATCTTCAGAGTCAGATGATTCTTCTTCGTCAGAAGTAGCCCAATCGTAGTCAGCCATCAGGCCTTTGCCTTTCTTCTTAAAGGTTTTCAGCTTTGCATACATTTCTTTCAGCTTTTGGTACTTTTCATCTCTAGACCTGGGGTTAGAGGATTTCTTGGGAAAAGCTGAGGTTCTAGAAACTTTCTTTGACCTGCACTCGCTAGCAAAATGTCCTATCTTTTCACCGTTATAGCAAGTAGCAGTAGCCTTATCAACAAGAGTTGATGATCTTGGCTTGTCAGTTATAGCAAGAGGTTTATTCTTTCTGAAATTTTTCTTTTTGGCGAATCTCCTGAACTTATTAGATAGGAGAGCCATAGATTCATCAAGATCTGAAGAGTCAGGATCTGATGAACATTCAGAGTTACTTTCCAATTCAGTGATAGTGATAGTAGATCGCTTAGTGGAAGGTGTCTCTGAGACTAAAGCAACAGGGGTGCTTTTGGAATCTTTAACAAGATTCTTCTTAAGATGACTCGATTGCTCGTGATTCAGCATCGTGCCATATAAGGTAGAAAGAGTCATAGATTTTAGATCCTTTGACAGCTTGAGACACATTGAATAACTGTCCCAGCTTTCAGGTAAACATTCTAAGAACTTTGTTAGAACTTCAAAGTTAGAATATTCCTTACCAACAGTTTTAAGATCTATTATTAAGCAGTTAAAACGTTGATGTACTTCAGAGAGAGATTCATTCTTACCACAAATGAAGCTTTCGTACTGTCTTACCAGGTTGATCTTACGTGAGTCATGGACTTCAGATGTACCTTCATACTGAAAACAGATTGTGTCCCACATAGCTTTTGAGGTTTTCAGGTTCATGACGGAATGGTAGACTTCGTCAGGGAGCCATGGAGAGTATGGATCTGGCTTTTGTGTCGATAGCCACTTTCTTCTTATCTTCATCAGTCCACATATGAATTTCCTTGGGAACCAACCTTTCAGGAATAGCAGCTCTATTCTCAGCGGCTGGAACTTCAGGATCAATTCTTACAGGAATATATGGGCCGTTTTCAAGATAGTAAGGCATAGTAGGGTCTACACCTTCTAAGAAGAGAATCATCCTATTTTTCCATAGATTAAAGTTATCTCTAGAAAATCTAGGGGGTTTTGCAAGAGAACCATTGTCAATATAGTTAGTGTTTGTGTTGGTAGCCATTTTCAGAAATAGCAAGGAAGGGAAATCTTAGTATAGATAAGATCTTGTTTATTAGATTAAACAAATCTGCTCTGATACCACTTGTTGGTCCCGAAGGGTTATACAAGTTTGTAGAAGGGGGGTTGAATACAAACACACTATTTTTACCTTTCTAAATTGTTTATTGATAAATCTTAAAACAATTTACAACTTGTTGCGGAACAAGATTAAGGATAAACCTAATCTAAACAAATTAAGAACACTAAGTTTCTTGCACTAGAAATAGATAGAGATGAGATAAGGAAATTACGAATAATAACCTAACACACAATAGTAAGAAAGAAGAAGATGGTCGAGACACTTCATTTCTGAAGTAGGGTTCTTCTTATATACTGCATGCATTTAATGCATGGCAGTATGGCTTTACACGTGGGAGAAGCTGAGTGGTCGCATGATTTGTAGACAACCTAGTAGCCGCATGGTGCACAGTGTAGAATCAGAGTTGGTGTACGATTACAGACAAAAGGGATGTCCGTTCTGACAGTTCGTACGGAGACGTGCAAGGGAGGTAAGACAATCGTAACATGCAGAGAGAACTTCATGATCAGCTTTCGTTGAATCAGTTCTTTATCAGCAAATGATAAAGTTCAGCGATTGTTGAAGTCTTCTACTTGATACTTCACGTTGAGTGGACAAATCTTGGCTTCGCTGATATCCGTATCAGTTCAGTAGTAGACTTGTCACTGGTTCTTGAGCTTGATCTTCGACTTCAGCGTAGAACATATGTTGACGTGAAACTTTGTCTTCAGGGATCATAAGTAAACAAACTTATCAGCGATCATCGCAGAGACTGAACAGGCTCAGAGCTACTGGATGAACAGTTACGCTGAATGTTTAAACTAAAAGAGCGAGAGTTCCTATCAGCGGTACTGTAAGGTCTTAGTACTTATCAGCGATAGTGAAACTCTAATACATTGTTTACTTACAATTTTCACTAAGTGTTTAAGAGAGGGTCATTATCAAATCACTGAGGGTTTGGATCAACAATATCATTTACACAATCCTGAACGACCTCATCCGATCACGCACCACAGGTTTGTTTCTCAAGTTTCAATCTCCTGACAAAACCTCCACTTGGAACATGTTAAACAGTCGCAAACCTCCATATCAATGGACTACATGATGAAGATTCCATTCCTCCCCGACAATCCAGGATTCCTAACGAAAACCCACTTAGTCCAACGCATCATACTCAACTTATACCCACCGTTCTCACTTGAGGAAACACACAAGGCCTTTCTTAGCGCAAAATCTAGTTACCAAACCATCTCAGCACTCAAACTCAAGGTCAATAACATTTCATCAAGTACTGTACTACTACTCACTAAAATGCTCCAACTGAAGCACTTTGACCACTTCGAATTCCACTCCAAATGTAACCATTCTCAAATAGTCTAACAATAGCTCAAACTACAATCATACCAACCTTCCGAATTCGTTATCCGAGACTTCTACTATTCACCACCCTCTTCTAACGGAAACACAAAGATAATAATACGACCACAAATTGGCTCAATCAACATTTTCAACTCCCCAAGCCTTTCCTTAACCTCAATCGTAATACTCTCTCCGACCTAGCGAGTTCATAGCTGTTGATCCAAACCCTCAGTGATTTGATAATGACCCTCTCTTATATACTTAGTGAAAATTGTAAGTAAACAATATGTATCAGAGTTTCACTATCGCTGATAAGTATTAAGATCTTACCGTACCGCTGATAGGAACTCTCGCTCTTTAAATTAAACATTCAGCGAAATTGTTCACCATAATGCTCTGAGTCTGTTCAGTCATTATGATGATCGCTGATAAGTTAGTTGTTTACTTATGATCCCTGAAGACAAGTTTCACGTCAACAAAGGTTCTACGCTGAAGTCGAAGATCAAGCTCAAGAACCAGCGACAAGTCTCCTAATGAACTGATGCGGATCAGCGAAGACTCAGTTTGTCCACTCAACATGAAGTATCAAGTACAAGACTTCAGCTATCGCTGAACTCTATCATTCGCTGATATGAAATGATAGATCGCTGAATCAACAAAAGTTGATCATGAAGTCCTCCGTACAAAGTACTTTTGTCTTAACCACCCTTGCACGACTCCGTACGAAATGTCAGAAAAGAACCTCCGACTGTCTGAAATCGTACAACCACTCTGATACTACACTGTTCATCCATGCGGCTACTAAGGTTGTCAACCAAGGTCAATGACATGCAACCAACCAGCTGATGACACGTGTAAAGTGTATACTGACTTGCATTAAATGCATGCAGTATATAAAGAGATGAACCCACTTCATTTGAAGTAACTTGCTAACTCTGGACAAGTTCAATCTCTTATCTCAAGATAGGTTATTATTAGTAATTTCCTTATCTCTCTTAGTGCAAGAAACCTTAGTGTTCCAACTTGTTTAGATTTATGTTTATCCTTAATCTTGTTTCCGCAACAAGCTGTAAATTGTTAATGATTTATCTGAAAATGGCCACCAACACAAACACAAATTATATAGACAATGGTTCTCTTGCTAAACCTCCCAGATTTTCCAAAGATAACTTCAACTTATGGAAAAATAGGATGACACTCTTCTTAGAAGGTGTAGACCCTACTATGCCTTACTATCTCGAAAATGGTCCATTCATCACTGTAAGAATTGATGCCGCAGTTCCAGGCGCTGAGAATAGACCTGCTATTCCAGAAAGGCTGGTACCTAAGGAAATCCTTCAATGGACTGACAATGATAAGAAGAAAGTGGCTATAGATACAAAAGCCAGATCCATACTATCCATGGCTTTTCCTAACGAAGTCTACCATTCCGTCATGAATCTGAAAATATCAAAAGCCATGTGGGACACAATATGTGTTCAGTATGAAGGAACGTCTGAAGTCCAGGACTCAAGAAAGATCAACCTGGTAAGACAATACGAAAGCTTCATTTCTGGTAAGAATGAAACTCTCTCTGAAGTTCACCAACGTTTTAATTGTTTAATTATAGATCTGAAAACTGTTGGTAAGGAATATTCTAACTTTGAAGTGCTGACAAAGTTTCTAGAATGTTTACCTGAAAGCTGGGACAATTATTCTATGTGTCTCAAGCTGTCAAAGGATCTAAAATCAATGACCCTTGCTACCTTATATGGCACGTTGCTGAATCATGAGCAATCAAGCCATCTTAAGAAGAATCTTGTAAAAGATTCCAAAAGCACCCCTGTTGCTTTAATCTCAGAAGAACTCTCTACTCAGCGACCCTCGGTCACTATCACTGAGTTAGAGAGTAACTCTAAAAGGTCATCAGATTCTGATTATTCAGATAATGATGAATCTTTGGCTCTCCTAACTAAGAAGTTCAGGAGATTTGCCAAAAAGAAAATGTTTAGAAAGAACAAACCTCTTTCCATAACTGACAAGCCTAGATCATCAGCTTTTGTTGATAAGGCTACTGCTACTTGATTTAACTGCGAAAAGACAGGACATTTCGCTAACGAGTGCAGGTCTAAGAAAGTTTCTAGACCCTCAGCTTTTACAAAGAAATCCTTTGTTCCAAGGAATAAAGATGATAAATATTCAAAGCTGAAAGAAAAATATGCAAAGCTGAAAAGCTTTTAGAAGAATAAAGGCCTGATGGCTGACTATGATTGGGCTGCTTCTGATGAAGAAGCATCATCATCTGACTCTGAAGATGATGAAGCAAATCTATGTCTTATGGCTAAGATTGAAGAAGAGGAATAAAGTTCAGACATTCCCTCCACTTCAACATCTGCTATTCAGGTATCACCTTCTTTCTTTACCAATATTGCAAATATTGATGAAGCTGATAGTCTCCGTAAGATCGATCTCTTGACTAGAAGTTTATACGAAGCCATGAACGCCAAAACTGTGGTTGAAAACCAAAATCTTGATCTCGCTGAAAAGCTTAAAAACTGCCACCTTCAAATAGAAAAGCTTTCTAAAATTGAAGAAGATTTTAAAGATCAAGTATATTTAAATCAGCTAGTCAAAATCGAACGAGCAGAAGCTATCGCTGCATTAAAGGCTGAAAAAGCTACTGTTGAAGGATGGTGTAATTCTTCAACAAAGATCACTGAGATAATAAAGTCTCAGATTCCCCTGAGTGATAAACGTGGTTTGGGTTACAAATATGAAATTCCAAAAACAACCACTGAGCGTTCAATGCTTAAATTTGGAACGTTCGTATCCTCAGTCGCTGATACTTCATCTTCTCAGTGCTCCTCGTCCGTTACACCAATCCATGAGGAAACTCCTACTTCCTCAAAAGGCAAGGAGAAAATGGTTTATTCAAAACCTACCTCTGTCTTTAAAGACAAAGGTAAAGGAATTGTTATTTACCAGAATCCTCAGAAGGGTACCTTAGTACCAAAACTGAATGCTTCTAAAGCTTCAGTGGCTCATCCCTCTGGATCAAGGAAGCAGATATCTAGATTTATTTAGCGATCTACTCCTAGACTCAAATTGGATGTCCTTGGTAAGAAATCTGAAGAACTGAATGTTCGTCCCATTTCTAAAGCCAATAGTTTACTTGTTGCTGGCACTTCTAATTTGAAATTAAAAGCTCAGCATTCAAATGGTCCTAGAACTACTTTTAGTTATAGGAAATGTTATCACTGTGGACTTACCGATCATATTGCTAGTAAGTGCCCCACAGCCACCAAAGCTGAAAAGATAGCTAAGGTGAAGATTGCCCCCAAGGCTAAGAAGACCAACCCTGGTGCAAATCAGGTCAAGGTGAATTCTACCACTGAGGTTAAGAAATTAACCAAAGTGAAGAAAGACAAAGCTGAATCTTCAAATGCTGCGAAGACTGCTGAACCTTCCATTCCAACTACTTCCACTGACAAACGTGTATACATGGTTAAGTGGGTACCCAAGAAAAACTAATCTTCCTTTGTATTGCAGGTTAAGAAGGGTATCTGGTATCTTGATAGCGGATGCTCTAGACACATGACTGGAAAGAAAAGCCTGCTCGCTGAATACAAAGAAGAGAAGGGTCCCTCTGTGACTTTCGGTGGAAATGGAAAAGGACATACCCGAGGGTATGGTGTACTTTCAAATGGTACAACCTCCTTCAGAAGAGTCGCATATGTTGAAGGGCTGAAGCATAATCTTCTAAGCATCAGTCAGCTTTGCGACATGGATAACAAAGTAATCTTTACTAAGGAATCCTGCTTTGTCGCTGACAAAAAGGAGAAGATAGCTCTCAGCGTTTATCGTTTGGAAAATTTTATGTAATAAACATGGACTCAACAACCACTGAGAACTCCTGTTTCTTCTCAAAGGCCTCATCTGATGTCAACTGGCTATGGCATAAGAGGCTATCTCATCTAAATTTCAAGACACCGAACACTCTTTCTTCAAAAGAGTTAGTCACTGGTCTACCTCAGCATTCATACGCCAAAGAGTCGTTATGTTCAGCGTGTGAAAAAGGGAAGCAGACCAAAGCAAGCTTTAAATCAAAGCAAGTTTCTTCAGTGTCATCTCCTCTACAACTACTCCATATGGATTTGTTTGGCCCTGTTAACAAACAATCCATCGCTGGAAAGAAATATACGCTGGTCATAGTTGATGAATTCTCTCGCTTCACTTGGGTAATGTTTCTCCGTTCTAAGAGTGACACCCCTGAAGAACTCATCAATTTTGTTCGGAAGATGGAAACCCTGAACAATCTGACCGTTCGCTCAATAAGGAGTGATCATGGGACTAAATTTAAAAACAGTTCTCTTGATTCCTTCCTTGAGAGTAAGGGTATTTCTCACAACTTTTCTTCAGTGAGAACACCGCAACAAAATGGAGTCGCTGAAAGAAGAAATAGAACAATTATTGAAGTTGCACGTTCAATGCTCAGCGATTCTCACCTGCCTACTCAGTTTTGGGCAGAAGCTGTCAACACTGCTTGCTTTACGCAAAACAGGTCGCTGATAGTTAAAAGATTCAAAAAGACAGCCTATGAACTCTTTCATGGGAGAAAGCCTTCAATCAGCTTTCTTCACATCTTTGGATGTCAGTGTTTTATACTGAACAACAGAGATGCTCTTGGAAAGTTTGATCCTAAGGCTGATGATGGAATCTTTCTTGGATACTCCTCAGTTTCCAAAGCCTTCAGAGTCTTCAATCGTAGAAGACAAACTGTTGAAGAAACTATTCACGTCACGTTTGACGAATCCCGTTCAGCGAACTCTAAACCGTCCGCTGATACTGAAGAACTGAATCAATGGATGTTTTCTCATCTTGGTGATTCAGAAGATATTCCCACTAATGCTCATCCAGTAGAAGATGATAGTCCTATCATTCCAAATATGCAGAACAGTGAAGCTGAAACTTCTTGGGTCTCAGCTGTTCCTATAAACACTATACCTAACGCTGAACCAAATGTCTCAGACATTCCATCTACTTCTCAGCAATCAGTGAATATAATGACAACTGCATCCATTCCTCTCTTGGCTGATACTCCTGACGTCGCTGAAGCTTCATCTTCAGCTCCTCAAATTCAAGTTGAGTCAGCGTCTCACGCTCCGGCTCAGCGATGGACTATAAATCATCCAATTGATCAAATACTTGGTGATCCAAACGCTGGGATTCAGACTCGACGAAGTGCAGGTAATATTTGTTTATTTGTAAATTTTATTTCACTAACTGAAACAAAGAAAGTAGATGATGCCCTCAAAGATCCAAACTGGGTCAGCGCCATGCAAGAAGAGCTGACTGAATTCGAAAGAAACAAAGTTTGGAAACTTGTTCGGAGACCAACTGATAAAACAGTAATAGGCACTAAATGGGTCTATCGAAATAAGTTGGACGAACATGGTACTGTAAACCGCAACAAAGCTCGACTTGTTGCTCAGGGATACAGACAAGAGGAAGGTATAGATTATGACGAAACATTTGCTCCTGTAGCAAGACTTGAATCTATTCGTCTATTCTTAGCATATGCTGTACACAAAAACTTCAAAGTACATCAGATGGATGTTAAGTCAGCGTTTCTAAATGGAAAGCTGAATGAAGAAGTGTATGTGGAACAACCTCCAGGATTCTCAGATTCTAAGCGTCCGGGTTATGGTTATAAACTAGATAAAGCACTTTATGGCTTGAAGCAAGCTCCACGTGCATGGTATGACACTCTTTCCACTTATCTCCATATTGAAAAATTTGAGCGAGGTAAGATTGACAAAACTCTATTTTTTAGAAAAGTGAAATGTCATATCATTCTAGTTCAAATATATGTTGATGACATTATATTTGGTTCTACTAACCCTGAGCTTTGTACTCATTTCGCTGATAGAATGAAAGATGAGTATAAAATGAGCATGATGGGTGAACTAACATATTTCCTTGGTCTTCAGATTAAGCAAACTGAGAAAGGAACTTTCATAAATCAGGGAAAATATGTTAAAGATATGCTGAAGAAATTCGACTTAACTGAAAGTTCAGCTATGAAAACCCCTATGGCACCACCGCTGACACTTGATAAGGACACTAAGGGTGTTCCTGTCAATGTCACGCTGTACCGTGGGATGATCGGCTCACTATTGTATCTTACAGCTAGCCGACCCGATATTATGTTTGCAACATGCTTGTGTGCACGATATCAAGCTGAACCTAAGATATCTCATATGAAAGCTGTAAAGCGAATTTTTCGATATCTTAAGGGGACAGCGAATCTAGGTCTTTGGTATCCCAAAGATTCAGGATTTGATCTAACCGCCTATTCAGATAGTGATTTTGCAGGTTGCAAAATGGATAGGAAAAGCACCACAGGAGGATGTCAGCTCCTGGGTGGAAAGCTGGTAAGTTGGACAAGTAAAAAGCAAAATCCAGTGTCCACTTCCACAGCTGAAGATGAATATGTAGCTGCTGGAAGCTGTTGTTCTCAAGTCTTGTGGATGAGAAATCAACTACTAGACTATGATCTTCAGCTCTCCAAAATTCCAATCTATTGCGACAGCACAAGTGCCATCGCTATAGCAAACAATCCAGTACTACATTCAAAGACCAAACATATATAAATCAGATATCATTTTATCAGAGATCATGTGATGAATGGTGATATAGAACTTCATTTTATCCCAACAGATTATCAGTTAGCTGACTTATTTACCAAACCTCTTGATGAGACAAGATTCAACTTTCTCATCAGCGAGCTTGGAATGCTGAACTTTGAAGGATAAAATCTTCAGCGGTTCACATTAATCAGCGAAAGGATAAAATCAACTTGTATAACCCATTCTATCATCTTCTCTCTGAATAAACTTGATTCACTGATATCAAGGTATGTTCTCTCTCTGACAATCGCATGAAAATGCAAGATTTCAAAACAAAATGCATCGCTGAATATCTCTTCCTTAACAACGATATTTTTGAAATTTCTTAAAACCTTCACTGAATATTTTCATTCAGTACTTCATGTTTTCAAAAGTATCTCTGAGTTTTCAAAACCTCGGAGACAACCAAGAATATGAAAGGACAGTTGTGACGTCATTGCAACGGATAAACCTCGGCACGTTTTCTCTTCCTGACACACGTTTGCACGTCTCGTTCATACTTCCAATCAAATGCAAACACGTGTCCGTGTCATGATGAAAATCTTTTCCCGCTCAAGATTTTCTCTTTCTAAAATCTCTATATAAACAAATTCTTTGTTTATATTTTTCTTTTACGCGATCAATCTTCCTCCGCAAGAAAGAATTCACTGTTGCATTTGTGATTTCAAAAACTTCAAGAACTGTTCATCATCTTCTTCATCAAACATCAAGGTTAATATGTTCTTATTTATTACCGAATGCGTATAACTTGTTTCCGATCTTCTCATTGTTTTAACAAGATCAAACAAAAGAACTTCGTAAAATGAAATCATTTTCTTTCGTGGTTTTATGAACACAACCATTTCATGGTTGTTCTTCAAGTTTAAATGCAAAATCTTAAACTTGTTCTTCATTCGTTTCCAGAATCTATTTCTTCATAGAAAACTGGAAAACAAGAAAATGGGTTTTACTGGAATGGATAAAATTCGAAACAGCTTACTGGAAATTCTTTCCACATTAAGATTATTCTTATTTGTTAACAGCTTTGGTTGAACTATTAATATAGAGAAATGGCCTCGTCTGACATTCCTGCTACCGCTGAGAACATCTCCGCTGACTCTGAGGAAGTAGAAATCCTCAAGGCTCCACAAGTCAAGTTCAAACTTGATCAACTAGACTGGACTAAGATAAACAACCTTTCTGCGCTTCTCGAGTTTCCTCCTCGAAAGCAAGTCACACATCTGACAGATGCTGTGAATTTCTTGAAGAATTGCTGCATTTCAACATCCCTGACCATTTCACCCCCTGCAAGTCAGCTGCTACTATCTCAGTTCTGGTACTCTGCCAGACACTCTCAGCTACCATCCGCCAAAGATCCCTCCAAAACAGTTGATTGTATCCTCTGCGATACTGAATATGGCACGATAAAGATCACACCCGCCATCATTCGCAAAGCTCTGAACTTTCCCATCGCTACAAAGGAAAAACCTTTTGTTCCTTTCCCTGACCATAAGAAGATCGCTGACAAAGAAGCTCTTATTGCATTTTTTGATGCAATGGGCTATGTATGGGAAATGGGCAGAGACAAGAAGCCTGAGAAGAAGCTAACACTGCTGAAGAAATCGAAAATGCCCAGCGAGATGAACTTCATCTTCGCTCACCTTATCAGCTGCATGACTGCCAAGACCGGCTCTTCTGATCAAGCCGCTCAACCTCAGCAAGCTATGGGATACGCTCTGCTGAAAGGTCTACACATTGATTGGGCATCTCTCATCTATGATGACTTGCTGCAAAGAGTAGACTTTGCCGCTGACAGGCCTGCTTGGGTTCCCTACCCTCGATTCATCAGCGCTATCTTTCAATATGGCCTGAAGGACAGCTACCCGCAAGAGGGCGATCTAAAACTCTCTCAGATTGGCCCTAAGGTACACGACTTCAAACCTGTTGAAAATGAGGTACGTCTTTCTACCCTCTTAACTCTTCTCAACCCTTCTTCTTCTACTTTTGTGGCTCCTTCAACGACAATACCCATCGCTGATTCCCTGGCCACAAAATCCTCTCCTTCTAAGAAAAGGAAACATTCATCTACCCCACTTGATTCTAAAAGGATCAAGAAAACAAAGGAGCAACCCCAGCAATCTCATGCTGAAGACTACTCAGCTCTTTCTGCAGAGCTGAAGGAACGTTCAGTGGTACGCTCTGCCACACCTGAACAAGCCATCCCTTTTATCCAAACTTCAGCGTCTCTAAACGATGAGGTTACAAACTTGGAACCTACCCAACCTCCTTCAGTCTCTCAAAAGACTGATGAAGTGATTGTCAGCGAATCCAACGTTGAACTCATAACCCAACCCCCACTCTTATCCTTCGCTTCTCCCTCCACTCATTTGGTCTCTACTCCAGATCTAACTGGAGCTGCCATCATTTCCTCGGAACATAAAGCTGATTCTCCAGGAATGATGAAGACAGGACCTGCAGAAAAATCCATGGGCACTTTTGAAGATGACATGGAACTTTACTCAGGAACCCGTGATTTCGATGAATTCACCAATCCTCATGCAGGTAAACAACAACCCATAAACACTGTGACTAAACCCCAAACTTCTGAGCTTTCCTCTATTCACAAGTTTTTATATGTTACAGGTCCTAATTTGGGAGATATCAACGCCTCTCTGAAGTCCGTGGAGATAAAGCTGACAGGTCTCACCACTACTCTCTCCAATAACTCTACAGCTGTAACAAACGCTGGAGAGAATCTGAACAAACTGACAACGGTGGTGGAGAAGAAGGCTTCCACAGATGACATGAAGCAACTTGATAAGACTCTCAGCGACTTCGCCAAGGTGCTCGCTGATATCTACACAGACTACACCTCTCTCAAAAATTCAGTTTCATCCATGTCCAGCGAGGTAACAACGCTGAAGACATCGGTTGGAACACTAGAGGGAGATATGTCTGCTGTGAAGACAAATGTCAACACTCTGATGACTGACTTAAGCTCTGTAAAGACTGACGTTGGTTCGATGAAGACTATGATCGAACAGCTGCTGCACAAGGCGAATACTCCTGCTCCTGCTCCTGCCCCTGTCCCTGAATCTGAACACTTTACAGCGGCAGATCGCATTGAGCTCGGGAAGATCAATCCTGCTATTTCTGGCCTTGAAGACAGATTAGCAAAGATTGAAGTTTGTGTAGGTCTCTCTGGCCAAGAAGACAGAGAACCTACCAACGCTGCTGAATCAAGCCATTCCTCCCCCATTCATCATGAAAAAGAGGGGGAGAAGAGCGCTGAAGATCTCGCCAAGAGCGCTGACCTTTCCCATGATGAATCTATCAGGGGAGAGAAGACGAATACTGAAGAAACCACCGCTGGACCTCAGGGAGATGAAAACCCTGAGGAAACCGAGAAGCTCGCCTCTGTATCTGAGGGGGAGCAACTCGAAGAAGAAGCTGAGAAAACTGAATCTGAAGCAGAAGATGATGAAGCCGTCGACATCCCTGATGATGAACCATCTTCTTCTCCAAAGAATGATGATGATAATGACGAAGATGACGATGACTTCTTTATCGTCAAACCTGCTCAAAAGATCAAAGCTCTTAAGGGAATCTCGATGAATGAACCTTCAGGGGAGTGGACAAAGACAAATCCCTCAGCCTCTGGAGCTGAGAAAGGCAAAGGCAAAAGCGTCGCTGAAGATGACAATCTGATGATCTTGCTTGAAAAGCCGGTTTGTCAGGTACACTAATCATCTCTCACTCCATCCCTCCTCTATCATACACTATCAGTTCCTTTACCCAAGCCTATACACTTGAACCAATTCTATCTATCTGATTCTACCCAAGTTCTTACTCGTAAGATCGCTGTGTTTCAGCTAGTCCTCTCCCCTGTTTGAGGATATCGCTGAAGGCTCCACAACTGCGACTTCAATAATACCAGCTGCTGCTGAAGAAATAATCCCAGTCTTAGATTTAATCTCTGAGACTGATGAACCAGAAGAACAGCTACTCTCGCACAGAGGCAGGCCTTCCTTAGCTCCTCAAAAGCTAAGTGAAGAGGATCAGAAAAGAAGAGAGGAGATAATAAAGCGATTCGAGGATCAGCGAATCATTCTGAGGCGTGATCAACTTCCTTCAGTTCCTCCAAAGTTCAGAATTTCTAAAGCTGAATACCAGGAACACCTCAGAGCTGAACGCCTACTCGCTGAAAGAAAGGAAGCTGAAGAAAAAGACAGAGAATACGCCATCAAACTTACTCAACGATCAATAAAAGACCCCAAGCTGAAAAGAGTTCCCATTGATGTTCAACGTCAGCTATGGGATGATGCTCAAGAGATCGTTAGAGAAAAGACCAAGGTCTCTGATACGACTTTGGAATGGGCTAAACAAATGTTGACCTATCGATCTAGACCATCCAAAATCGTCAAGGCAAACATCAGAGGAAGACTGTACGCTGAAGTTCCTGTTGTTGAAGTGGACGTGTCGAGAAGATCTTAAACAATCAGATCGACCTGTTTTCATCTGCTGTGGATATTCCTCCTACTCTTCCTCAACCAATAAAAGTCCCTGATAAGAAAAAGAAAGCCTCTGATTCAGGTCCTCATATTCGGAATGAAACGGGCATTGGTTTCTCTCGTGCTGAAATTGTTGGCCCTGATGCCGATCTCTCAATGCTTGACACCTCTCTACCTCCTGGAGAAACATTCATTCTTGGCACAGTTGTAAGTGATCCCTATGGTATATTCTTTTTAGACTACTATGGAAATCATCACTTTCAACGTATCTCTGAGCTAGACATCGCTCCCATCGAACAACTCAGAGATCTCGTATACTGGTGTGAAGTCAGACGCAACATCAAAGCTAGACACCTGAAGCCCTTGATTTTTGAAGCAGCTCTGAAGAAAAAGAATCAAGGAGAAGATGTCCCTGACTGGATGATCCCCACATCAAAGACCCTTGATGAACTTCTCATTAAGGAAGAACCTTTATAAGCTGATATGATCGCCTTTTCTCTATTGTATCAGTTATTCTTCTGTACTTGTAATTTATTTCGCTCGTACTTGTAATCTTTCCATTTATCTTTGTAACCTGATTCAAAGTTTTAAAGAAAGATTTCAGCGAATGTACTTTACTCCATCAGTACTGAAAAGATCCCAGAAAACAGTAAAAGGGACAAATATTTTATGAGTTCTTTTTATCCTTATGTTTTCATTTAATAGCAATTTTCTTTGTTGCTATGTCATAATCAAATAGGGGGAGATTGTTGATCCAAACCCTCAGTGATTTGATAATGACCCTCTCTTATATACTTAGTGAAAATTGTAAGTAAACAATATGTATCAGAGTTTCACTATCGCTGATAAGTACTAAGATCTTACAGTACCGCTGATAGGAACTCTCGCTCTTTAAATTAAACATTCAGCGAAACTGTTCACCATAATGCTCTGAGTCTGTTCAGTCATTATGATGATCGCTGATAAGTTAGTTGTTTACTTATGATCCCTGAAGACAAGTTTCACGTCAACAAAGGTTCTACGCTGAAGTCGAAGATCAAGCTCAAGAACCAGCGACAAGTCTCCTAATGAACTGATGCGGATCAGCGAAGACTCAGATTTGTCCACTCAACGTGAAGTATCAAGTACAAGACTTCAGCTATCGCTGAACTCTATCATTCGCTGATATGAAATGATAGATCGCTGAATCAACGAAAGCTGATCATGAAGTCCTCCGTACAAAGTACTTTTGTCGTAACCACCCTTGCACGACTCCGTACGAAATGTCAGAAAAGAACCTCCGACTGTCTAAAATCGTACAACCACTCTGATACTACACTGTTCATCCATGCGGCTACTAAGGTTGTCAACCAAGGTCAATGACATGCCACCAACCAGCTGATGACACGTGTAAAGTGTATACTGACTTGCATTAAATGCATGCAGTATATAAAGAGATGAACCCACTTCATTTGAAGTAACTTGCTAACTCTGGACAAGTTCAATCTCTTATCTCAAGATAGGTTATTATTAGTAATTTCCTTATCTCTCTTAGTGCAAGAAACCTTAGTGTTCCAACTTGTTTAGATTTAGGTTTATCCTTAATCTTGTTTCCGCAACAAGCTGTAAATTGTTAATGATTTATCAATAAACAATTTAGAAAAGTAAAATCTGTGTGTTTGTATTCAACCCCCCCCTTCTACAAACTTGTATAGGCCTTCGGGACCAACAATAGCCTTCATGCACGATGACACAACGATTGAAATCATTTTGCACACCTTTAAAAACGCAATAGATACACAGTCATAAAGCAAGCTTGAGTATGCATGATACAACATCACTCAAGATGAATAATAAAACACAACGACCACAAGGATCGTTCACAGGCAACCCTACGATAATTCGCAACCTTGTCCACCCAATTTGATGCCGACACAACGGTTGTCTCCAATAGGACCCTTCCAAATACGACTAGAACGTTTCGAACGAAATCACTTACCCAAAGTGGGTCAGTCAACTCCAACACTCGTTTACATGATAATAACGAGTCAATACTCATTTGTTTATAAAACAAAACCTCGCAATAAAACGTTTTCAACAATTTCGTAACAAAAAATTTCTCCACAAGAAAAAGCGTGAAATAATTCGTAGATTACTAAGTTCAAAGCTTTATCGTATAGTCAAAACAAGTTCGTCTTTTACCTTTTAAAAAATACACACTTGGGAGTGTCAACTTATTTCTCAAAACAAGGAAAGTTGTTATGCACGTACATGCCCTTTAACATGAAAGAACTCGTGTAATACATTTAATGACATAATGCATGAACTCAACATGCTATTGAAGGCTATTCTCTCTAACCAGGTCAACCGTTGCACTCACTTCAACTCTTCACTGACACCATACTATGACCAACAACCGCTTTCTTACTTTTGCTACAACTCGTAGTACAAGTGCTTCACAGCCCACCTGATCGACCACTCAACATAGTTTACTAATTGACCAATTATCTCACTTTCTACTCTTATGCATACCTCAATACAACACTGATAACTTCATTTATTATACAAGACTAGATTCCCTCACTCGATCTTGAATTGAAGGTTTCAAGATGCCAACATAATTCTCACTTCCTATCCCAACTGATCGACACACCAATTCTAAGAGTGGGGGGCTCACTAGTAACTAGGAGTTTGCCCCCAACCAACCATTCATTCATTTTAAATCCCAAAAATTTTACCTCTAGTCAGCTCATTAACATTCCAAACAACGCTTATTCTAGAAGGTATAAACATCACATCACAAGTGATCTCCCAAGCCACATCAACTCTTTGCTATCAAATACAAGGTTAGAACCTTCTACATACTGCCACACTCACCACTCATCCCGACAATAGAGGTTGATTACACCCATGCACCTGTAAATTCATAATAGCATTGGCCAGATGCGATTTGAATTTACCTTACATAGGGTTCTCACTACCATTGTCAAGATATCCTATGATTAAGGTCTTTCCTAATGGCTTCCTAAATCTCAGTTGTGTCTCACTCTACACCACAGTTTAAGTTTAGGCCCATCCGGTCACCTAAATCCCTTAAACTATGGTTCTGATACCATTTGTAACAACCCAAATTTAAATAAACTATAATTGACAACATTACCACCAAAAATGGTCCCCAAGCATACAATTAACGTTAACTCTACTCTAAGTTTGCAGCTGTAACACCCGGAAAATCCTTGTGAGTAATAATAGTCCTAATATTTCTTTATATTTTGACTTCTTAGATTATAATTGAATTCCTAAGTAATTTCCGTGATTTTACTTGTTATTTGATAACTTCCGATAGAAATCAGTAAGTTTATTACTTAAGGAAACTAATGAAAAATAGATGATAAAGTTAAATATTAGATTTTATGGATTAGTTGGTTGGGTAATTTGAATACGAGTCCAACGGTACTTTCCGGGGTAAAAACCGAGTTCTAACAAAGAAGTTACGGCCAAATTAGTGGAAAATGAGAAGCAAGCAAACAGAGGCTGGCGCCGATGGTTGGCGCCGATGCATCGGCGCGGGTGATCGGCGCCGAGTACCTGACGTGCCAAAAGGGGGTTAAACCCACCTTGTAACGTCCCAAAAATTTCAAGGAAATTTAAATTTTCTAAAACATATATTCCATTTTAAAACAACCACATTTTAATAAACCGTAACTCAATTTAAGTTAATATCGTCAACTCAAACAGTCAAAAGAATTCATGCAGCGGAAATATTATAAATAAAGTCTAAAAGTTTAAAAGCGTAAATTCCAACAATTCTCGGCGCCCGCGCGTAGTGTGTGTGTACCGTCATGCCCGACCGCCACTCGCACCTGAAACCACAACAAAATGGGAAAGGGGTAAGCTAAACGCTTAGTGAATCCAACCACACACGTAGGTAGCAACCCCACGCATATCACCCCTACTCGCAAGTAGGAAACATTACCATCACCACGAATATCAAACCACATAATGATTATTATATAAGTACGAACCTCGGTCCCACCGAGTACACAAAATACATTAATACAAGCTCAGTCCCACCGAGCCCTCGGTCCCACCGAGTAAAGATTAATGTACTAGCTTAGTCCCACCAAGCCCTCGGTCCCACCGAGTAAAGATTACTGTACTAGCTTAGTCCCACCAAGCCCTCGGTCCCACCGAGCCCCTCAGTCCCACCGAGGTGTACACATGCATAAATATTCCACATACGAATTCAACAAATCACAACCAGTTATCACATCCCAACTAGTTCATATAAGCACATAAATACACGTAACACAAAAGAACGACATACATGAAATTCCTAACTACGCGGTGAGAGAACTCACCTCGAATGCGCGCCTAGCTCACAAACAATAGTCCAAGCTCCACAATCCAAAATCACTTCCCAACACCTAAACGAACGTTAAAATGTATTAACGCGAGACCCGGACCCTAAAACACGACGCACGCTTAAACTGTCACTAAAATGACTTTTCTGTCTAGCCAAACAGGTCTGTTCGGGACCTGTTCCGACCTCCCCAAACACAGAAAATCCTCAATTACATTACATCACCAGAAAGTGCTCTGAGTTAGGGTTCCAATGACATATTATACTCCTCCTAACGATTTTTCTACAGTTTAATACGGATTTTACAAAAACGGTTCGCAGAACAGCGAAAACAGAACCTTTCAGTACAAAACGACGATTTGACCTAAGCTACGTTCCGAACTGGTTTTTGCACAAAACATAGAAAGGTTACTATACTCAAAATGGGAAATTTTGGCACCGATTTAGCCCCAATCCGAGTTACGAGGAAAACGTTACGTTTTAAGCAAAACAGTGGCAGATTACTAAATTTTCACATGAAATGACACTATTGATTATTAACCCATTAAGTCGTGGCTTAATCCCAACAGACCCGAAAAGCATATGAACTACTGAATATGGGTTACCCTAGGCTGGACAACAGCCGTGCACCACCCCCTGCCGCCTCCGGCGGCGGTGGTGGTTGGCGGCGTTTCTTTGACATACGATAACAACAAACGAGAAATAGACGAACTTACCTCGACGAACCCTTCTTCCTCCTCTTTTCCGAACAAACTTTCCGGCGATCGCCTCCTTCCTCCTCTCTCCTCGTCGCCGGCAGCAACCTCTATCACCCTCTCGGTTCCTCTCTCACTCTCTCGGCTTCTTTCTTTCTCTCTCTCTCTCTAGTTCTCTTCTTGGCCGAACACACAACAAAGGGGGATGGGGAAAAGGTTTTTGGGAGTTGTTTAAGTGAAAATGAAAGGGGAAGGGTGAGGGGATCGGTCATATGGCTGGTCCCTTGCACAAGTTTGGTGCATTGACCCAAATGGCCCCTCAACTTCCTTTCCTTGCAAAGACCAAAACAAGGTTGACCCCGTTAACTTTTTATCCCATTTCATCTAATTCCGTTAACGAACACCAAGCTAGGGAGAAGGTTTAAAAAGAAATTAATAAAAATAATAAAGAAAAGGCATACCGGAGTACGGACTTTACAACTCTCCCCCGCTTGAAATTAGACTTCGTCCTCGAAGTCTTGACCGATGAATAGCTCGGGATAATTCTCACGCATCTCCGCTTCGGGCTCCCACGTCCACTCTGAACCCTTCCGGTGCTGCCACTGAACTTTCACCAGTCCAATGACCTTGTTGCGCAGGTTTTTTGTCTTCCTCTCAATGACAGCTATCGGCTTCTCCACGTAGTTGAGCCTCTCGTCAATCTGAATGTCCTCGAGAGGGATCACTGCAGCCTCGTCCACTACACACTTCCGCAATTGGGACACATGGAAGGTGTTGTGAATCAAACTCAGTTCTTCAGGTAACTCTAACCGGTAAGCCACTTTCCCCACACGGGCGATGACCTGGTAAGGCCCAATATAACGAGGCCCTAGCTTCCCCCGCTTACGAAACCGGATCACCCCTTTCCAGGGTGAAACCTTCAACAATACATAATCACCCACCTGAAATTCCAAGTCGGATCGCCTTTTGTCGGCGTAGCTCTTCTGCCGACTCTGTACAGTAACCAAACGGTCCCGCACCATTTGAATCATCTCGGTCGTTCTCAACACAATGTCAGTACTCCCTAACACCCGATGACCAACCTCGCCCCAACAAACGGGCGTCCTGCACTTCCTACCATACAACAACTCGTACGGCGGCATGCCAATACCAGAGTGAAAACTGTTGTTGTAGGAGAATTCTGCTAGAGGAAGGTGCTGATCCCAGCTACCTCCAAAATCGATAACACAAGCTCGAAGCATATCCTCGAGGGTCTGGATGGTTCGCTCGCTCTGTCCGTCCGTCTGCGGGTGAAAAGCCGTGCTAAAGTGTAACCGGGTACCCATCTCTGACTAGAACTTCTCCCAAAACCGGTAGGTAAAACGAGTGTCCCTGTCAGAGACAATCGAAACTGGCACCCCGTGCCTGGCCACGATCTCACGTACAAACACCTCCGCAAGTTTCTCCGCCGAGGAGCTCTCCCTGATGGCCAAGAAGTGAGCACTCTTGGTCAGACGGTCAACGATCACCCAAATAGCATCGTTCCCACGGGGAGTCCTTGGGAGTTTCGTTATGAAGTCCATAGTAATCTTTTCCCATTTCCAAACCGGGACCTCCAACGGCTGCAATTTCCCATGTGGTCGTTGATGTTCCGCTTTGACCTTCCGACAGGTCATACATACCTCAACACATCTAGCAACATCCCGTTTCATGCCGGGCCACCAATAACCTTCACGCAAGTCTCTGTACATCTTTGTAGCTCCCGGGTGAATCGAGAACTTGGACTTATGTGCCTCATCCATTAGTACCTGCCGGTTCCCACCGATGAATGGAACCCAAACCCTACCATGTCGAGTTAACAACCCCCGACTGTCACGAACAAAATTCGGGATTTCCCCCGACACTCTTTCCCGCTTTGCATTTTCCTCCAAAACAGCCACCTCCTGAGCGCTTCCTATCGACTCCAGAATCGGTGTAACCACTGTCAATCGCTGACATAAACCCCTCAGTGGCTCACCGACCGGATGTCGGCTGAGTGCGTCCGCAACCACGTTCGCTTTACCCGGGTGGTAAAGTATCTCGCAGTCATAATCCTTGACCACATCGAGCCACCTTCGCTGACGCATATTAAGGTTCTGCTGATCCATCAAGTACTTGAGGCTCTTATGGTCAGTGTAGATCGTACACTTGACACCATAGAGATAGTGTCTCCAAATTTTAAGGGCAAACACCACCGCTCCCAACTCCAGGTCATGAGTCGGGTAATTCGCTTCATGAGGCTTAAGCTGCCTCGAAGCGTAGGCTATGACCTTGCCGCGTTGCATAAGCACGGCACCCAAACCTTGGTGTGAAGCGTCACAGTATACTACCAAATCCTCCATGCCCTCGGGCAAGGTTAACACAGGAGCCTCGCACAAACGCCTGCGTAGCTCCTCGAACGCCTTCTGTTTTTCCTCACCCCAACTGAACGCCACAGATTTCTTCGTCAATCGCGTCATAGGCATCGCGATCTTGGAGAAATCCTGAATAAACCTTCGGTAATACCCAGCCAAACCTAGAAAGCTTCGCACCTCAGTAGGAGTCTTCGGCACTTCCCACCGTATCACTGCTGAAATCTTAGCTGGGTCGACCATAATGCCATCCTGATTCACGACATGTCCTAGGAACTGGACCTCTCGCAACCAGAACTCGCACTTGGAAAACTTAGCGTATAACTTCTCTCGCCTCAATACTTCCAACACTTCTCGAAGATGCACCTCGTGCTCCTCCTTGGACTTTGAATACACCAGAATATCGTCGATGAACACAATCACCGATCGGTCCAACATCGGGCTACACACTCGGTTCATGAGATCCATGAATGCTGCCAGTGCATTGGTGAGCCCAAAAGGCATCACCACGAACTCGTAATGACCGTACCGCGTACGGAAGGCCGTCTTCTCCGTGTCCTCACTCCTGACCCGCATCTGGTGGTACCCCGACCGTAAATCAATCTTGGAGAACCACGAGGCCCCCTGAAGCTGGTCGAACAAATTGTCAATCCTTGGTAAAGGATAACGATTCTTTACCGTAAGCTTATTCAGCTCCCGGTAGTCTATGCACATCCGCTGCGACCCGTCCTTCTTCTTCACGAATAAGATAGGTGCTCCCCACGGCGAACAGCTCGGTCTAATGAACTCCTTCTCGAGAAGTTCCTGCAACTGGGCGTACAACTCTTTCATTTCTGGTGGAGCCAGGCGATAGGGTGCCTTGGCCACCGGAGCAGCACCCGGGATCAGATCGATCCGAAACTCTACCTGTTCGGGAGGTATCCCCGGTAAATCCTCGGGAAATACGTCGGTGAACTCCCGTACCACTGGCACGTCTTCCGCAGACTCCTTCGCTTCCCCAACACGCGTGTCTATCACGTATGCCAAATATCCCTGACCACTATGCCGAAGGTACCTCCGAGCTCTCGCAGCCGAACATATGGCCGTAGTCCGTCTAAACGAATCTCCCTGCACTAACAGTTCTCCCCTGCTTGGGGTTCGAACTCGCACTTGTTTGTGACGGCAAACAATCTCCACGTCGAACTTATCCATCCAATCCATGCCCACAATCACACAAAGCTCCCGCATAGCGATCGGGATCAGGTCAATGGGAGACCGCACTCCTGAGATCTCTAAAGTGCACCCGCGACAAAAGTCCGTGACCGTCAAGGTCCTATCATCAGCCACCTCAACAACAAGAGGATGACTCAAACGTCCTACCACTCGGCCCAAACCCTCGCTAAAAGTGCGAGACACAAAAGAGTGAGTAGCCCCGCTATCAAACATCACAACCGCGGGCACCGAGTTAACTAGGAACGTACCTGTAACCACTTTAGGCGTCGCCTGCGCCTCATCCACCGTCAACTAGTGAACTCTACCTCGAGGCGCTCCCGCCCCCGGCAGACCTGCTCGACCATCGGTAATACGTAACGGGGCATTCCCAGGCGCCCTCTATGCTCCACCCCCAATAGCTACCCCTGCTCTAGGACAGTTGGCCTTTACATGGCCCATCTGATTACAGTAAAAACAGACCACTAGCGGTACCTTACAATCCCGGCTAAGGTGACCGGGTTGGCCACACTTAAAACACCCCTACTACGCTCACGCTCCACTCCTTGGCTTCCTAGTGACTCTCCCCGACTCGAGTATGGATCCTGTGCTTCAGATAGTAGGAGCTCTGCTACTACCCTTCACACCTATCCTTACTCGTTTCGAGTCCTGTCCCGGGACGTCCAAGTAGTTGCTTACCACAAACAAACACATATGTCCACTCCGGCATATGTAAACACTTTTCCTTGCTCCCTAGAAAAGTCGTAACAACCCACTACCCTTGCTAGAATGGGACCCCCACTAACCCTGACGAGTCGCCTCGTAAACGCACAGTCGTATACAGTGAAACTAGATAGACATTCGAATATAGGATTCTATCCTACAACTGTTGGACTCAAACAAGAGCTGTACAATAGAACTAAATCCAACATTCTAAGGCTATTCGGTTCCTACCGCATACAACCTATAGTGCATTCGCTTAACAACCTATCAAAGTTAGCATAAGTCCCTAATAGCAAGCAACAACCATACAATACAGTGTATTAAGCACCAAGCAATCTAGCATACATACTCCTATGTTCTAGAAAGCAATTTTGCATACGTACTCATATGTAAACGCTATTCCCAGCTCACTAGGAATTTCATCTCATCCCACTACCCTTGCTACAACGGAATCCCTGTTAGCCATAACGAGTTGCCTCGCGAATACCCAGTCGCATGCAGCGTGAATCAAATAGACATTCGAATACAAGATTCTATCCTAGAACGGTTGGACTCAAACAAGAGCTGCGCAATAGAACTAAATCAAATATTCTGAGGCTATATGATTCTGACTGCATACAACCTATAGGGCCTTCACTTAACAACCTATTATAACTAGCATTGATTCCTACTAGCAAGCAGTCATCATACAGTACAGTGTAAACAACATAGGCAATCTAGCATGCATACCCTATGCCTAGAAAGCAATAAATACACTAAGCACTGTACCTTCCCACATAGCGTCGGCTGACTGTACACACTGCGCCCCCGATCACCGTTTCCCAAACGGGTTTTCCTTTTTCCTTTATTCTCAAAGATTTTAGTAAAAGAGTTTAAAACTTCATAGCCGCAGCTTGAGACCAAACACACCGAGGTGTGTTTGATTCACTCAAGCTGTGCTCTGATACCAAGTTGTAACGTCCCAAAAATTTCAAGGAAATTTAAATTTTCTAAAACATATATTCCATTTTAAAACAACCACATTTTAATAAACCGTAACTCAATTTAAGTTAATATCGTCAACTCAAACAGTCAAAAGAATTCATGCAGCGGAAATATTATAAATAAAGTCTAAAAGTTTAAAAGCGTAAATTCCAACAATTCTCGGCGCCCGCGCGTAGTGTGTGTGTACCGTCATGCCCGACCGCCACTCGCACCTGAAACCACAACAAAATGGGAAAGGGGTAAGCTAAACGCTTAGTGAATCCAACCACACACGTAGGTAGCAACCCCACGCATATCACCCCTACTCGCAAGTAGGAAACATTACCATCACCACGAATATCAAACCACATAATGATTATTATATAAGTACGAACCTCGGTCCCACCGAGTACACAAAATACATTAATACAAGCTCAGTCCCACCGAGCCCTCGGTCCCACCGAGTAAAGATTAATGTACTAGCTTAGTCCCACCAAGCCCTCGGTCCCACCGAGTAAAGATTACTGTACTAGCTTAGTCCCACCAAGCCCTCGGTCCCACCGAGCCCCTCAGTCCCACCGAGGTGTACACATGCATAAATATTCCACATACGAATTCAACAAATCACAACCAGTTATCACATCCCAACTAGTTCATATAAGCACATAAATACACGTAACACAAAAGAACGACATACATGAAATTCCTAACTACGCGGTGAGAGAACTCACCTCGAATGCGCGCCTAGCTCACAAACAATAGTCCAAGCTCCACAATCCAAAATCACTTCCCAACACCTAAACGAACGTTAAAATGTATTAACGCGAGACCCGGACCCTAAAACACGACGCACGCTTAAACTGTCACTAAAATGACTTTTCTGTCTAGCCAAACAGGTCTGTTCGGGACCTGTTCCGACCTCCCCAAACACAGAAAATCCTCAATTACATTACATCACCAGAAAGTGCTCTGAGTTAGGGTTCCAAGGACATATTATACTCCTCCTAACGATTTTTCTACAGTTTAATACGGATTTTACAAAAACGGTTCGCAGAACAGCGAAAACAGAACCTTTCAGTACAAAACGACGATTTGACCTAAGCTACGTTCCGAACTGGTTTTTGCACAAAACATAGAAAGGTTACTATACTCAAAATGGGAACTTTTGGCACCGATTTAGCCCCAATCCGAGTTACAAGGAAAACGTTACGTTTTAAGCAAAACAGTGGCAGATTACTAAATTTTCACATGAAATGACACTATTGATTATTAACCCATTAAGTCGTGGCTTAATCCCAACAGACCCGAAAAGCATATGAACTACTGAATATGGGTTACCCTAGGCTGGACAACAGCCGTGCACCACCCCCTGCCGCCTCCGGCGGCGGTGGTGGTTGGCGGCGTTTCTTTGACATACGATAACAACAAACGAGAAATAGACGAACTTACCTCGACGAACCCTTCTTCCTCCTCTTTTCCGAACAAACTTTCCGGCGATCGCCTCCTTCCTCCTCTCTCCTCGTCGCCGGCAGCAACCTCTATCACCCTCTCGGTTCCTCTCTCACTCTCTCGGCTTCTTTCTTTCTCTCTCTCTCTCTAGTTCTCTTCTTGGCCGAACACACAACAAAGGGGGATGGGGAAAAGGTTTTTGGGAGTTGTTTAAGTGAAAATGAAAGGGGAAGGGGGAGGGGATCGGTCATATGGCTGGTCCCTTGCACAAGTTTGGTGCATTGACCCAAATGGCCCCTCAACTTCCTTTCCTTGCAAAGACCAAAACAAGGTTGACCCCGTTAACTTTTTATCCCATTTCATCTAATTCCGTTAACGAACACCAAGCTAGGGAGAAGGTTTAAAAAGAAATTAATAAAAATAATAAAGAAAAGGCATACCGGAGTACGGACTTTACACACCTTTTTACCCTTAGTCACTCATTCTTTCACTTAAGAACTCCCAGATTAGAATTTTGCTCCTGCTCCTTCTTCTTAGACGATTTTACATCAAATCCTAAGGTAAACTTACATCTCTTAATCCTAATCCAATTCAAGCAATTGTTAGATGAATCTTACCATTTAAACTCCATTTAGGGCTATATATCTTCATCCTTCTTATTGGACTGTTTGAGTTCATATCATCAAGATTAGGATTACTCCAATTGAAGAATTAAGGTGAGTAACTTGTATCTAATTGATTGTATTATACTTATCTACCATTCTTTATCTTGATTTTGGTATTGTTAATGAGAAATCTTGATTTATAAGCTCTCAATGGTTAAGAGGGAAACAAGAAGAGTTCAAGTAAGTTATGGTGGATTAATTGTGTTTTATTTCTTAGAATGCCATGGTAAATGTTGTGTTAAAGGTTTGGGTTTGATTATACATCATTGGTATGTGATTATGATGATGGCTTAATATATGTCTTAATGAAGCAAATATGGCTTAATGGTCAAAATGGACCTATTATTGAATTGTAAACATGGATGTTTATTATTGATAGCATATGGAATATGATTTAATACATATGGATGTATATGAACTACATGGAAGTAGTATTGATCATGCTAAATGGTTGGACCATTGTTATGTGTTAAATATGTTTGAATATTATTTGGATTAATATATTTGGTATTCACATAATTGGAGGAGCACCTAGTAGGCATTGGAGGATATATTCTTACACACCGTGGGGTAAGTGTAATTGATTCATACACTCGGATACCGTGGGGTTTTCCGTTGTGTTATGCCTTGTGACAATACCGTGGGGTACCGATCAAGGTATATTGAAACACCCTAAAAACGGAGTCAATTTAAACCTTGAAATTTCCATCAGTTATGATCAAAACTTTCAAACTTATATAACCTGAGGATCAAATGTAAGGTTTTTATATACAACTGACCTTACTTAAATAACTTATTAATCTAATCACCTCATAACAATCAGATTTATCGAATTATCTAAACAACTGTCCCAAAGACTTCAAAGAATAACTAGATCCTTTGTTATCTCTAAGTCTGAATCTCTCCAAAAGTTCTCTTCTCTCGTTCCCGCTACTTCCCGGAGCTTGTACCTGGTAAGAAGATTCAACTTGAAACATTAGGCTTTCGCCTAGTGAGAATACTCAAATCAAAATAAAATTTAATAATTAAAACATGAACAGATAACTCAAACCTGTTCTCACCCATCTTACCGTACGACAACTCCTTTCCAAAATCGGGGAATCTACCCCACTCCCAATCCAACGACTAACTCATTTAATCGTAACAACAAAAAATAAGAGTTAACTCTGAATCATTCCAGATTCACAATCAATATTCACACACAAGAAATTACAAGTCAAAACTTGCCTATTTCTTAATCAGGAAGTAGAGATTACAAATTACTTTATGCCTATCTCTAATCTTCCTCTCATCACAGGGAAATCTCCGATCTTCCCGAAAACAATGGAAATCTATGATCTTCCATAAATCGAAATGGGAATTACAAATCAAAATCTGCCTATTCCTCATTCCACCTCTGCATCAATGGTCCCAATGGGATTATAATATCGCGATACTCAATCGGGACTCACGATGGTTCGAGGTTCACCCAATTACTAAAATTACACCCCTTTGGTCTATGGCGAGTAATCGGTTCCCATTATACCGTACCCAAGTGCCCCCGAAGACCGGGTGCCTATTTTAGTAAAAGCACATAGCACATAATATAAAATAATCGATACTACTATATGCGTCCAGCATAGAATGTATCATTTCTCCGAACATATTCTATATATAAAATAAAGAATATTATTATCTCCTCATCTCAATCTCTTTATTATCCCTTCTCTGAAATCTAATACGGAGATCACCATCTCAATTGTTATCTATATTTTAGAACTCATAGATAGACCTTTATAATATATCTTAATTTGGCTTCTCAATCACATTTAGAGTTCATAATCATCTAACTTGCATATAGCAGATAATCATGCTCATTATAAGGAATATGAATAATTCCGGTTTATCAACTTCTTAACTATCCCCTCATAGTAATTTAACACGAGAGTTAACATAATCTATATTTTTGAACTCATGGATGGATCTTTATAGTTTAACTCAATAAAGCTTCAAATCATATTTAGAGTTCATAACCATATAACAAATTGTATATAGAAGATAATCTATCTCAGCATATAAGAATAATAATAAATATTAGCTCACCAACTTTATAACTAACTCATCATAGAAGTTTTAACATGAAAATCAACATAGCACAACTTTTAATTGCCCTCTTGGTTTATCTCGGATTTTAATCAAGTCTATATAAAACATATTCTTGCATACATATAAAACGTCTAATCCAATATTAATTACTGAATTTTAAAGAGAGTTGAATAGACTCACCTGATGCGTTATCACTCCTTTTAGTCCTTTTTAACTCGTAAGGCTCCTTTCTTCACTACCACAGCTTACTGTATTATTCAGTTTACATATACTGATATTAATTTTCCAAAACAGAACCCTCTACAACTGAAAGTCCTTAATTTCTAAAAATTACATCTCAAGTCGCAATGGACTGAAGTCGCAGTCCACTGTTGCGATTCCATTTCCAAATCACAATCAATTGTTGCGATTTCAACTCCAAATCGCAACTCCCCATTGCGTTTCCACCCCAAGTCGCAGTCCACTGTTGCGACTACAGTACCAAGTCGCAACCCTCTATTGCGATTCCAACCTCAAATCGCAATCAACGGTTGCGATTCCAAAGCCAAGTCGCAGTCCACTGTTGCGACTTCAACTCCAAGTCGCAACTGCCCACTGCGACTTCACTACCGAGTCGCAACTACCTATTGCGACAATCATGAATGTCGCAACTCAAGGTTGCGACTTCGATGATATTCATCCAAGTCTCAGTCCACTCTGTTCATCCTTAAACCCAGATTTTTATACTTTTAACCCATGTTTGTTCATGCCAATTTGCAGATATGTTTCATAACCTTATCTTAACATATCAAAAAACTCAGATTCTCATAAATGTCAAGATTTACCAAAACATCTATTTTCATAATAACCCATCTCTAAACCTTAACTAAGAATTATAAACATTAGAATAGAATAGTTTACCTTTTTGATTTCCTCAATTCCTTCTAAAATCCAACTGAAATTCTGATTCCCTTTACTTCTTCTTCTTCTCAAATGTCTCTCTCTCTCGGCTTCTCTTTTTCTTTCCAAACCGAAGACACCAAGAACTCACACAATTAGTCACTTAGTGGCTAATTGTGTGACACCTCATGCAATTTAAATAACATGAGTCACCCAACTTTCAATATAAACCCCCAACTTCTACTGAATGACACAATGAACCCTCAATCTTTAAGAGAATAACCTAATGCACCTCATGCATAAATAAAACTCAAAATAATAATCCTTAAGTTAAAAAATTTCTCAAAGTCTTTAAACTTTCAACATTTGTATTTCAACCTTAATTGAATTAAAATACTCTATATAATTCAAGGTCACTCTAAATACAAATACATTCTAAATCTTATTAAAATATTATCAAAAATTAGGATGTTACAATACTCCCCAACTTGAAAATGATTTCGTCCCCGAAATCAAAGTCAGGTAAACAAATGAGGATACCTATTCCTCATACTCTCTTCTGACTCTAAAGTCACATTAGTACTTCTATGATGTTTCCACTGTACTTCCAACATAGCTACCTCATTACCACTACGTAACTTCCCAACTGATCTTTCCAAAATTAACTCTGGTTCTTGCATACCGCATCATCATTACAACTCACTCTCCAGGTCTCAAAATAACATTAACATGTACTACCTAAATACGTACACTATAAATTAAGCATACATGTTACTATTAAATACTTCAACAATCACGGCAGTCCATTATTACTTCCATGACTTACACATTTCTTCAATATAGAATGCTATTACTTCCTTACATCACTATCTCATCGTACAACCCCAATACAACCACACACCAAAGTATTGAACATCAGAAGTAATAACTCTTATTGAACTTTGCAATGTAATTACATTTTTAAATCCAATCTCTCTATCCTTGTTTCCCCATGTTAGTAAGGAATACTATTTTTCAAGTATTATCTGTCTCTTTCTCCCAACTTTTCCACATACCGATAGTATTTTTCTCCTTACGAAACATAATTAAACAGTTTCACCAAAATCTCTAACTTAAAACATTCAGCCAAGTTATCTTGAAACGACATTGCCGTTCGAAGTTATTACCATTCTTCAACTAATAATTTGTCGTACATTTCTTTCACACATAAGGAGCAACTTATATTCCTTAAAAATCTTGCCTTCGCTACACCATATTGACCTACATACTCATCATCTTTATTAAATTTCCAGTGATTCAAATTACAACTTAACTGGCAACTCATACCATCAAATTTCTTTGGATAAACACTCACCACTGCTCCGACATTCTATTTCAATATAAGCCATATTACCCAGTTATCTTTCAAACCACATGTTTTATCAACTTTTATTAACAATTAATACTTTCCAACCGGAATTCCCAAAACTTCCATTCGGATACTTCCTCTTTCTAATATCACGTCTCATACTAGATGACACATGTATATTGGCAACTAATGCCACTACTCGTTCATACATTCTCCACCCATAACATTTACCACAGACCATGTCTCTCATAGTCATTCGTACATATTTAATTTTACAATCCCATTTTCTCGTCTAAATACACAGGTCTATATCACTAAATATCTCCTCCCCAACTTTAGTTGAACTACCACTCATAATTTTCTAATAAATCTTGAACTTATTCGTTCTTACTAGCTCTTTGTGATTCCAATACGTTGCATAGACAGGGTACAATTCCTCATAAATCAACACAATCTATACATCCCCTTTGTTCATCTCTAGTATTTCATCTTTTATAAATATTCCACATCGTAAGTAAACACTTATCTAAAAGCAACAGTCCTTCACTGTTCCAACAATCCCACAAAGTGATCTTTCAACTTTTAAGCTTCTGATTTAAACTTAACATTCACACAAAATTCCAAAAGGATAAACAATGCATTCACGTTATATAAACTTAAATTTTCAATACCGATTATGCAAGTTCAACCCCAAGCCTACGCCAAGCTTATCAAATCGGTTCAAAGTTCTTAAGACTTTACTGAATCCAAAACCGAGTCGTCTACTCAAAGGATTTAAAGATTATTTATCAATATCAACTCATGCAAATAAATACGTCTAACTCACATTATGCAACATACGCTCCGAGATGTGATAATCTTACGACCCCTTCATTGCTACTTTCCCAATGAAATCAAATCATTTGCAAGTACACACAACTCTTTTCATACTCCACAATGTATATAATCTGCCCAGGTTCATTAGTTCCAAAGATACTAAGTAAAATATCAAACAGTCTTTACGCCTAAGACCAACACTTAAATTGTCACCGGTTCAAATACAATGCAGTTAAGCATACAATACATTCAATACTCCCTCTCGAATCATTAAACTGACAAATATTCAAAAGACTCATTTGTATATTGATCAGGCCCTTAAGGTCAAAATAATCGTTTGGTTAAACACGTGTCACTCACACGATTACGTAAACCAAAATGCCTCTTTGCTTAAATTTTTTTTTTATTAATCCCTTAATTGGCCATCGACCCCAAAATAAAAGTTTATCACTCTCAAAACCTTCACATTTTCAAAATGTAACACGACAAAATTATTATACAACCACAAAATACCAAAACAGAGTTATAACCACATAACTTTCACTTAGGTTATAATTAATCACACCCAAAATTCCCCGATTGTGTCGCACACACTAATACCCACTTTGCGCATACCTTCTGCATCACAGCATACTTGTATCGCTCACGGTTTTGCTACTACTCGCACGACATACGCGGAACACATCCAGACCGCACCCAGTGACATACAAAAGGCCTCGTACACCTTACAACTCTCGCCTTCAAAGTCAAAACTTTACATCTCAATACTTCTTTAACCCTGAACCTAATTCTTCCTCCAGACATGACCGACCCTCGGCAACTGTATTACTAATCCTCGAACAAGGGTACAGACCCTCGTATTAATGTTACTAAAGTTCACTATCAATTTTCCCATTGTTCATCTCTCATTTGAATACAATTACCAAAACCACAAACTTTCTCCCAAGATTTATCCAACACCTCTCCACTCTTGGAGTTCTTTCTTAGCTTAAAGTGTAATACTCTACGACCTAGCGAGTTCATAGCCTTCATGCATGATAATATAATAAATAACTCAATCCACACTTTCCTCAATTAAATAAATAACATTCGAAACAACGTGAGCACACACGCCCCAATCATTTTCATAACTCCCATGTACTACACAACGGTCTCAAAACCGTTTGTCTACAAATTTCCGTAAAACTCAATCTTTCTCATCCAAAAATGTTGTTACAACAGTAATGTTTTAAATGAAAATCTCTTCATACGACAAAAGTTTAGAATTTACTGACATAGAGTAAACTAGTCGTTTCTCACACTCATTTATATGATATCATCAAATCAATACCTTTGTTGGTTATAAATATTTTACTGATCAACACTTTCTTGACCTATTTGCTATCATACAACTTTTTATATAAAATATGAAATATTTTGCAAGTTGCTAAGCCCAAAAATTTCGTTAGGTAGCGTAATTGAAATTACCCTTTTTCTTTAAATACATACTTACACATACTAACTCATCCTCGAATAAAACTGTTATTTATGCATTTGGTTTGAAATCAAGAAAACTAATGTAACGCACACTAAAACATCATGCACAAAATTTTACTCGCAATGAAGGCTATTTACTCAAACAAGGTCAATCGTTTTACTCACATAACTTATCATTGACACTTTACTTCCGACCCGAAGTCGCCCTCTCGGCCTTACAATAATTTCTATATCTGCATTCCATGGCTCCCATACTCAACCATGTCATACTAATTCTGTCTTAATCAATCATCTCATACTCTATCTCTGCACCTATCCAATCACCTATTAAAGGTTGCCTTGGCAGACTTTCATGAGTCCCACCAATTCCAGGTTGTCCTTCAAACCCTCAATCATACAATGCTCTGTCCTCTGAAGGACCTTGGTGACGAATTCACCAACACTTTACTATAACTTATAGAGATAACCATGCGAAATGATTATGCACTTTCATACATACAAAACGTACTTTACCGATCGTTAGTCACTGTAACAATTCAGAAATAGACATACTCGTGTAACAATATATTCATAATAACAGTAGCTAATTGAAATTGTGAACATATCATACAGGAGAATCCCCATTATCATTGTCATAGCACTAATTTCACGTATTTCCGTTAACTCTAAGACTATCCCGTCTTAACACTTCTACCCATATCTCACATATCATAACCTACTACGTCTCAGCTTAAGTCTAAGTATCTCATCAGCATACTTAGTTCGCTTAAACTAGTGCTCTGATACCATACTGAAACACCCTAAAAACGGAGTCAATTTAAACCTTGAAATTTCCACCAGTTATGATCAAAACTTTCAAACTTATATAACCTGAGGATCAAATGTAAGGTTTTTATATACAACTGACCTTACTTAAATAACTTATTAATCTAATCACCTCATAACAATCAGATTTATCGAATTATCTAAACAACTGTCCCAAAGACTTCAAAGAATAACTAGATCCTTTGTTATCTCTAAGTCTGAATCTCTCCAAAAGTTCTCTTCTCTCGTTCCCGCTACTTCCCGGAGCTTGTACCTGGTAAGAAGATTCAACTTGAAACATTAGGCTTTCGCCTAGTGAGAATACTCAAATCAAAATAAAATTTAATAATTAAAACATGAACAGATAACTCAAACCTGTTCTCACCCATCTTACCGTACGACAACTCCTTTCCAAAATCGGGGAATCTACCCCACTCCCAATCCAACGACTAACTCATTTAATCGTAACAACAAAAAATAAGAGTTAACTCTGAATCATTCCAGATTCACAATCAATATTCACACACAAGAAATTACAAGTCAAAACTTGCCTATTTCTTAATCAGGAAGTAGAGATTACAAATTACTTTATGCCTATCTCTAATCTTCCTCTCATCACAGGGAAATCTCCGATCTTCCCGAAAACAATGGAAATCTCTGATCTTCCATAAATCGAAATGGGAATTACAAATCAAAATCTGCCTATTCCTCATTCCACCTCTGCATCAATGGTCCCAATGGGATTATAATATCGCGATACTCAATCGGGACTCACGATGGTTCGAGGTTCACCCAATTACTAAAATTACACCCCTTTGGTCTATGGCGAGTAATCGGTTCCCATTATACCGTACCCAAGTGCCCCCGAAGACCGGGTGCCTATTTTAGTAAAAGCACATAGCACATAATATAAAATAATCGATACTACTATATGCGTCCAGCATAGAATGTATCATTTCTCCGAACATATTCTATATATAAAATAAAGAATATTATTATCTCCTCATCTCAATCTCTTTATTATCCCTTCTCTGAAATCTAATACGGAGATCACCATCTCAATTGTTATCTATATTTTAGAACTCATAGATAGACCTTTATAATATATCTTAATTTGGCTTCTCAATCACATTTAGAGTTCATAATCATCTAACTTGCATATAGCAGATAATCATGCTCATTATAAGGAATATGAATAATTCCGGTTTATCAACTTCTTAACTATCCCCTCATAGTAATTTAACACGAGAGTTAACATAATCTATATTTTTGAACTCATGGATGGATCTTTATAGTTTAACTCAATAAAGCTTCAAATCATATTTAGAGTTCATAACCATATAACAAATTGTATATAGAAGATAATCTATCTCAGCATATAAGAATAATAATAAATATTAGCTCACCAACTTTATAACTAACTCATCATAGAAGTTTTAACATGAAAATCAACATAGCACAACTTTTAATTGCCCTCTTGGTTTATCTCGGATTTTAATCAAGTCTATATAAAACATATTCTTGCATACATATAAAACGTCTAATCCAATATTAATTACTAAATTTTAAAGAGAGTTGAATAGACTCACCTGATGCGTTATCACTCCTTTTAGTCCTTTTTAACTCGTAAGGCTCCTTTCTTCACTACCACAGCTTACTGTATTATTCAGTTTACATATACTGATATTAATTTTCCAAAACAGAACCCTCTACAACTGAAAGTCCTTAATTTCTAAAAATTACATCTCAAGTCGCAATGGACTGAAGTCGCAGTCCACTGTTGCGATTCCATTTCCAAATCGCAATCAACTGTTGCGATTTCAACTCCAAATCGCAACTCCCCATTGCGTTTCCACCCCAAGTCGCAGTCCACTGTTGCGACTACAGTACCAAGTCGCAACCCTCTATTGCGATTCCAACCTCAAATCGCAATCAACGGTTGCGATTCCAAAGCCAAGTCGCAGTCCACTGTTGCGACTTCAACTCCAAGTCGCAACTGCCCACTGCGACTTCACTACCGAGTCGCAACTACCTATTGCGACAATCATGAATGTCGCAACTCAAGGTTGCGACTTCGATGATATTCATCCAAGTCTCAGTCCACTCTGTTCATCCTTAAACCCAGATTTTTATACTTTTAACCCATGTTTGTTCATGCCAATTTGCAGATATGTTTCATAACCTTATCTTAACATATCAAAAAACTCAGATTCTCATAAATGTCAAGATTTACCAAAACATCTATTTTCATAATAACCCATCTCTAAACCTTAACTAAGAATTATAAACATTAGAATAGAATAGTTTACCTTTTTGATTTCCTCAATTCCTTCTAAAATCCAACTGAAATTCTGATTCCCTTTACTTCTTCTTCTTCTCAAATGTCTCTCTCTCTCGGCTTCTCTTTTTCTTTCCAAACCGAAGACACCAAGAACTCACACAATTAGTCACTTAGTGGCTAATTGTGTGACACCTCATGCAATTTAAATAACATGAGTCACCCAACATTCAATATAAACCCCCAACTTCTACTGAATGACACAATGAACCCTCAATCTTTAAGAGAATAACCTAATGCACCTCATGCATAAATAAAACTCAAAATAATAATCTTTAAGTTAAAAAATTTCTCAAAGTCTTTAAACTTTCAACATTTGTATTTCAACCTTAATTGAATTAAAATACTCTATATAATTCAAGGTCACTCTAAATACAAATACATTCTAAATCTTATTAAAATATTATCAAAAATTAGGATGTTACATATATCTTCAACCATGATGTAACTGGGTAGCGATATGGGCCTTCTCCATGGAATCCAATTTGTGAATGTATCGAATTGTTATTCCTACATGCTATGATTAAGCTCTATGTGCTATGTGTAAACCTCACTTAGGCTTTAAAAGCCTAACACTTGTTATGTGTTTTATGTATTACAGATTTTAGTGGTTCCGGACACAAGAAGGTCTAGAACGGGGTTGTGAGCATGGGATCATTGTTGGAGAGTTAAAGATTGGAAGATTGATAATAGAACTTACCGACATCCTTTTGATATTTGATTGCTATAGTAGTGATCAAATAAGCTAGTGGTCCATTAGTAGTTATAATTGACTAAATCTTTGTAATAATGGTTAAGTAATGATAATTATGCATACTTTTGCTTTAGTAATGAGTACCACCCTTCCGTTTTATGGAAGTTTTTGTTAACCCCTGTTTTGGGGTGTTACAAGTTGGTATCAGAGCATTAGCTTAAGTGAACTAAGTATGCTGAGGAGGTACTTAGACTTAAGTTGTGACGAGTTAAGTTATGATTGTGAGATATGGGTAGAAGTACTAAGACGGGATAGTCTTATAGTTGACAGAAATACGTGAAATTAGTACTGTGACAATGGTAATGAGAATTCTCATGTATAATATGTTCACAATTGTTGATCCAAACCCTCAGTGATTTGATAATGACCCTATCTTAAATACTTAGTGAAAATTGTAAGTAAACAATATGTATCAGAGTTTCACTATCACTGATAAGTACTAAGATCTTACAGTACTGCTGATAGGAACTCTCGCACTTTTAGATTAAACATTCAGCGAACACTGTTCACCATATCGCTGAGTCTGTTCAGTCCTTATGGTGATCGCTGATAAGTTAGTTGTTTACTTATGATCCCTGAAGACAAGATTCACGTCAACAAAGGTTCTACGCTGAAGTCGAAGATCAAGCTCAAGAACCAGCGACAAGTCTCCTAATGAACTGATGCGGATCAGCGAAGACTCAGATTTGTCCACTCAACGTGAAGTATCAAGTACAAGACTTCAGCTATCGCTGAACTTTATCATCTGCTGAATAGTAAATGATAATCGCTGAATCAACGAAAGCTGATCATGAAGTCCTCCGTACAAAGTACTTTTGTCTTAACCTCCCTTGCACGCCACCGTACGAAATGTCAGAAAAGAACCTCCGAAAATCTGAAATCGTACAACCACTCTGATACTACACTGTTCATTCATGCGGCTACTAAGGTTGTCATCAAAGGTCAATGACATGCAACCAATCCGCTAATGACACGTGTAAAGTATATACTGGATTGCATTAAATGCATGCAGTATATAAAGAGATGAACTCACTTCATTTGAAGTAACTTGCTAACTCTGGACAAGTTCAAATCTCTCAAGATAGGATTTTATTAGTAATCTCCTTATCTTTCTTAGTGCAAGAAAACCTTAGTGTTCCAACTTGTTTAGATTTAGGTTTATCCTTAATCTTGTTTCCGCAACAAGCTGTAAATTGTTAATGATTTATCAATAAACAATTTAGAAAAGTAAAATAGTGTGTTTGTATTCAACCCCCCCCCCCCTTCTACAAACTTGTTTAAGCCTTTCGGGACCAACAAGTGGTATCAGAGCAGATTTGTTTAATCTCATAAACAAGATCTAATCTAAGATATTTTCTCTTCCTTGCTATTATCTGAAAATGGCCAACTCAAACACAAACACTCACTATATCGACAATGGTTCTCTTGCAAAACCACCTAGATTTTCCAGAGACAACTTCAACTTATGGAAAAATAGGATGACACTCTTCTTAGAAGGTGTAGACCCTACTATACCTTACTATCTTGAAAACGGTCCACACATCCCTGTAACGATTGATCCTGCCGTTCCAGCCACTGCAACTAGAGCTGCTATTCCAGAAAGGCTGATTCCAAAGGAAATCCATCATTGGACCGATGAAGACAAGAAGAAAGTGGCTATAGATACAAAAGCCAGATCCATACTATCCATGGCCCTTCCTGACGAAGTCTACCATTCCGTCATGAACCTGAAATCCTCGAAGGCCATGTGGGACACAATATGTGTTCAGTATGAAGGAACGTCTGAAGTCCAGGATTCAAGAAAGATCAACCTGGTAAGACAATACGAAAGTTTCATCTCTGGTAAGAATGAAACTCTCTCTGAAGTACATCAACGTTTTAACTGCTTAATTATAGATCTTAAAACGGTTGGTAAGGAATATTCTAACTTTGAAGTTCTGACAAAGTTTTTAGAATGTTTACCTGAAAGCTGGGACAATTATTCCATGTGTCTCAAGCTGTCAAAAGATCTAAGATCAATGACACTCGCTACCTTATATGGCACATTGCTGAATCATGAGCAATCTAGCCATCTTAAGAAGAATCTTGTAAAAGATTCCAAAAGCACCCCTGTTGCTTTAATCTCAGAGGAACCTTCTACTCAGCGACCCGCGGTCACTATCACTGAGTTAGAAAGTAACTCTGAAAGATCATCAGATTCTGATTCTTCAGATGATGAATCCTTGGCTCTCCTAACTAAAAAGTTCAGGAGATTCGCCAAGAAGAAAATGTTTAGAAAGAACAAAACTCTTTCTATAGCTGACAAGCCTAAGTCATCAGCTTTTGTTGATAAGGCTACTGCTACTTGTTTTAACTGCGAAAAGACAGGTCATTTCGCTAACGAGTGCAGGTCAAAGAAAATCATGAGACCTTCAGCCTTTACAAAGAAATCCTTTGTTCCAAGGAATAAAGACGACAAATACTTAAAGCTGAAGGAGAAGTATGCAAAGCTGAAAAGCTTTAAGAAGAAGGGAAAAGGCCTAATGGCTGACTATGATTGGGCTGCTTCTGATGAAGAAGCCTCATCATCTGATTCTGAAGATGATGAAGCAAATCAATGTCTCATGGCCAAGATTGAAGAAGAGGAAGAAAGTTCAGACATTCCCTCCACTTCAACATCTGCCATTCAGGTATCACCTTCCTTCTTTACCAATATTGTAAATATTGATGAAGCTGATAGTCTCCGTAAAATCGAACTACTGACTAGAAGCTTATACGAAGCCATGAACGGCAAAGCTGTGGTTGAAAACCAAAATCTTGATCTCGCTGAAAAGCTTAAAAATTGCCACCTTCAAATAGAAAAGCTTTCTAAATTTGAAGAAGATTTTAAAGATCAAGTCCATTTAAATCAGCTAGTCAAAATTGAACGAGCGGAAGCTATCGCTGCATTAAAAGCTGAACAAGCTACTGTTGAAGGATGGTGTAATTCTTCAACAAAGATCACTGAGATAATTAAGGCTCAGATTCCTCTGAGTGATAAACGTGGTATGGGTTATAAATATGATACTCCAATACCAACCACTGAACGTTCAATGCTTAAATTTGGAACGTTCGTATCCTCAGTAGCTGACACTTCTTCATCTCAGTACTCCTCGTCGATTACACCAATCCCTGAGGAAACTCCTACCTCCTCAAAAGGTAAGGAGAAAATGGTTTATTCAAAACCTACCTCTGTCTCTAAAGATAAAGGTAAAGGAATTGTAATTTATCAAAATCCTCAGAAGGGTACTTTAGTACCTAAGCTGAATGCTTCCAAAGCCTTAGTGATTCATTCATCTGGTTCTAGAAATCAGACCTCTGGATCAGTTCAGCGACCTACTCCTAGACTCAGAGTAGATGTCCTTGGTAAGAAATCTGAAGAACTGAATGTTCGTCCTATTTCAAAAACCAATAGTGTACTTGGTGCTGGCACTTCTAATTCCAAATTAAAAGCTCAGCACACAAGTGGTCCTAGAACTAATTTTAGTTATAGGAAATGTTATCACTGTGGACTTACCGATCATATTGCAAGTAAGTGTCCCACAGCCACCAAAGCTGATAAGATAGCTAAGGTGAAGATAGCACCAAAGAAGACCAAACCAGTTGCAAGTCAGGTCAAGGTGACTCATACCGCTGAGGTCAAGAAATTGACCAAAGTGAAGAAAGACAAAGCTGAATCTTCAAATGCTGCGAAGACTGCTGAACCCATTCCAACCACTTCCACTGACAAACGCGTATACATGGTGAAGTGGGTACCCAAGCAAAACTAATCTTCCTTTGTATTGCAGGTTAAGAAGGGTATCTGGTATCTCGATAGCGGATGCTCTAGACACATGACTGGAAAGAAAAGCCTGCTCGCTGAATACAAGGAAGAGAAGGGTCCCTCTGTAACTTTCGGTGGAAATGGAAAAGGACACACCCGAGGGTATGGTGTACTTTCAAATGGTACAACATCCTTCAGAAGAGTCGCATATGTTGAAGGGCTGAAGCATAATCTTCTGAGCATCAGTCAGCTTTGCGACATGGATAACAAAGTGATTTTCACCAAGGAATCCTGCTTTGTCTCTGACAAAAAGGAGAAGATAGCTCTCAGCGGTTATCGTTTGGAAAATGTTTACGTTATAAACATGGACTCAACAACCACTGAGAACTCCTGTTTCTTCTCAAAGGCATCTTCTGATGTCAACTGGCTATGGCACAAGAGACTCTCACATCTCAACTTCAAGACACTGAATACTCTTTCATCCAAAGAGTTAGTCACTGGTCTACCTCAACATTCATACGCCAAAGAATCCTTATGTTCAGCGTGTGAAAAAGGGAAGCAGACCAAGGCAAGCTTTAAGTCCAAGCAAGTTTCCTCAGTGTCATCTCCTCTTCAACTACTCCATATGGATTTGTTTGGCCCCGTTAACAAACAATCCATCGCTGGAAAGAAATATACGCTGGTCATAGTTGATGAATTCTCTCGTTATACATGGGTAATGTTTCTCCGTTCTAAGAGTGACACCCCTGAAGAACTCATCACCTTTGTTCGGAAGATGGAAACTCTGAACAATATGACTGTTCGCTCAATAAGGAGTGATCATGGAACTGAATTCAAAAACAGTTCTCTTGATTCCTTCCTTGAGAGCAAGGGTATTTCTCATAACTTTTCGTCAGTGAGAACACCACAACAAAACGGAGTCGCTGAAAGAAGAAATAGAACAATTATTGAAGCTGCACGTTCAATGCTCAGCGATTCTCACCTGCCTACTCAGTTTTGGGCAGAAGCTGTCAACACGGCTTGTTTTACGCAAAACAGGTCGCTGATAGTCAAAAGATTCAAAAAGACAGCCTATGAACTTTTTCATGGGAGAAAGCCTTCAATCAGCTTTCTTCACATCTTTGGTTGTCAGTGTTTCATACTGAACAACAGAGATGCCCTTGGAAAGTTTGATCCTAAGGCTGATGATGGAATCTTTCTTGGATACTCCTCAGTTTCCAAAGCCTTCAGAGTCTTCAACCGAAGAAGACAAACTGTAGAAGAAACTATACACGTCACGTTTGACGAATCCCGTTCAGCGAACTCTAAACCGAACGCTGATACAGAAGAACTGAATCAATGGATGTTTTCTCATCTTGGTGATTCAGAAGATGTTCCCACTACTCATACTCATACAACTGAAAATGATGGTCCTACTATCATTCCCAATATGCAGAATAGTGAAGCTGAAACATCTTGGGTCTCAGCTGTTCCTATAAATACTATACCCGCAGTTGATCCAAATGTCTCAGAAATTCCATCTATTTCTCAGCAATCAGTGAATGAAGTGACAAATGCAAGCATTCCTCTCTTAGCTGATTATCCAGAAGTAGCTGAAGCCTCATCTTCAGTTTCTCCAGTTCAGACTGAGTCAGCGACGCATGCTCCGGCTCAGCGATGGACTGTAAATCACCCAATCGATCAAATTCTTGGTGATCCCAACGCTGGTATTCAGACTCGTAGAAGTGCAGGTAATATTTGTTTATTTGTTAACTTTATTTCTCTAACTGAACCAAAGAAAATAGATGATGCCCTCAGAGATCCAAACTGGGTCAGCGCTATGCAAGAAGAGCTGACTGAATTCGAAAGAAACAAAGTTTGGAAACTTGTTCGGAGACCAACTGACAAAACAGTGATAGGCACTAAGTGGGTCTATCGAAACAAGTTGGACGAACATGGTACTGTAACTCGCAACAAAGCTCGTCTTGTTGCTCAGGGATACAGACAAGAGGAAGGTATAGATTATGACGAAACCTTTGCTCCTGTAGCAAGACTTGAATCTATTCGTCTTTTCTTAGCATATGCTGTACACAAAAACTTCACTGTACATCAAATGGATGTTAAGTCAGCGTTTCTAAATGGAAAGCTGAATGAAGAAGTTTATGTGGAACAACCTCCAGGATTCTCAGATCCTAAGCGTCCAGGTTATGTTTATAAGCTGGATAAGGCACTTTATGGCTTGAAGCAAGCTCCTCGTGCATGGTATGACACTCTTTCTACTTATCTTCACCTTGAAAATTTTGAGAGAGGTAAGATTGACAAAACTTTGTTTTTTAGAAAAATAAAAGGTCATATCATTTTAGTTCAAATATATGTTGATGACATTATATTTGGTTCTACTAACCCTGAGCTTTGTACTCGTTTCGCTGATAGAATGAAAGATGAGTATAAAATGAGTATGATGGGTGAACTAACATATTTCCTTGGTCTTCAGATTAAGCAAACTGAAAAAGGAACTTTTATAAATCAGGGAAAGTATGTTAAAGATATGCTGAAAAAATTCGACTTAACTGAAAGTTCAGCTATGAAAACCCCTATGGCACCACCGCTGATACTTGATAAGGACACAAAGGGTGTTCCTGTCAATGTCACGCTGTACCGTGGGATGATCGGCTCACTACTGTATCTTACAGCTAGCCGACCCGATATTATGTTTGCAACATGTGTGTGCGCACGATATCAAGCTGAACCTAAGATATCTCATATGAAAGCTGTAAAGCGAATCTTTCGATATCTTAAGGGTACAGGGAATCTAGGTCTTTGGTATCCCAAAGATTCAGGATTCGATCTAACCGCCTATTCAGACAGTGATTTTGCAGGTTGCAAAATGGATAGGAAAAGCACCACAGGAGGATGTCAGCTCCTGGGTGGAAAGCTGGTAAGTTGGACAAGTAAGAAGCAAAACTCGGTGTCCACTTCCACAGCTGAAGCTGAGTATGTAGCCGCTGGAAGCTGCTGTTCTCAAGTCTTGTGGATGAGAAATCAACTACTAGACTATGATCTTCAGCTCTCCAAAATTCCAATCTATTGCGACAGCACAAGTGCCATCGCTATAGCAAACAATCCAGTGCTACACTCAAAGACAAAACACATAGAAATCAGATATCATTTTATCAGATATCATGTGATGAATGGTGATATAGAACTTCATTTTATCCCAACTGATTATCAGTTAGCTGATTTGTTTACCAAACCTCTTGATGAGACAAGATTCAACTTTCTCATCAGCGAGCTTGGAATGCTGAACTTTGAAGGATAAATCTTCAGCGGTTCACATTTAATCAGCGATACGTTTATACATTCTTGTATAGGCTCTGGATAAAATAAACTAGTACAATCCATTTCATCATCTTCTCTCTGAATAAATTGGGTTAAACTGATATCAAGGTATGTTTTCTCTGACAAAACGCATGAAAATGCAAGATTTCAAATTCTTTCATCGCTGAATAATATTTTGAAATTTCTTAAAACCCTCACTGATATTTCTATTCAGTGCTTCATATTTTCCAAAGAGTCCCTGAGTTTTTCTTTCAAAACCTCAGAGACAACGAAAGAATGTGAAAGGACAGTTGTGACGTCATTGCAACGGATAACACCAGGCACGTTTCTTTTTTTCTGACACACGTTTGCACGTTTCGTTGTCTATCCAATCAAATGCAAACACGTGTCCGTGTCATGATGAAAAACTTTCCCGCTCAAGTTTTTCTCTCTCTACTCTCTTCCTATATAAACTCTCTCAAAGTTTATATTTGTCTTTTATGCGAATCAATCTTTCTCCGCAAGAAAAGAACACTGTTGCATTTTGTGCTCTCGATCTTCAAGAACTGTTCATCATCTTCTTCATCAAACTCAAGGTCAATATGTTCTTATCTTTTATCAAATGCAAATAACTTGTTTTCGATCTTATCATTGTTTTACACAAGATCAAACAAAAGAACTCAAAAATAAAATCATTTTCTTTCATGGTTTTATAAACACAACCATTTCATGGTTGTTCTTCAAGTTTTAAATCTAAAATCTTAAACTTGTTCTTCTTTCGTATCCATTTTTAAAAAAAAAAAACTGGAATACAAGGCTTATAGGTGTTATATTCGTTTTTTTTTTAAAAACAAGAAAAACCCTAATCTTCATTAAGACTTTTTTTTGTCTGAATGAAATGGACAAAATTCGAAAAATCTTAATGGAAATTCTCTTTCCACATTAAGATATTTCTTATTTGTTAACATCTTTGGTTGAACTGATAATACAGTGAAATGGCAACTTCAAAGCTGAATGTTACCGCTGAGTCCATCTCCAGTGATTCTGAGGAACTGGAAATCACCAAAGCTCCTCAGGTTAAGTTTGAGCTGGATCAACTAGACTGGACAAAGGCAAACAACCTTTCAGCACTTCTCGAGTTTCCTCCTCGGAAGCAGGTATCCCATCTAGACGACGCTGTGATTTTTTTGAAGAATAGCCCCATATACACAGCACTGACAATCACACCTCCTGCCAGTCAGCGTCTATTATCCCAATTCTGGTACTCTGCCAGACACACCAACCTACCCTCAGCCAAAGATCCATCTAAAACCATCGACTGCATACTCAGCGATACTGAGTATGGCACCATCAAGATAACCCCCGCAATAATCCGCAAAGCTCTAAAATTCCCTAACGCTACCTCAGAAAATCCTTTCATTCCATTTCCTGACCACAAGAAGCACGCTGACAGGGAAGAAATCATTGCTTTCCTTGATGCGATGGGTTACATCTGGGAGACTGGAAGAGACAAGCTACCTGAGAAGAAGCTGACGCTGATAAAGAAATCCAAGATGCCCAGCGAGATGAACTTCATCTTCGCTCACCTGATCAGTTGCATGACAGCGAAATCCGGATCTTCTGATCAAGCCGCTCAACCTCAGCAGGCCATGGGTTACGCACTGCTGAAAGGTCTCAACATTGACTGGGCCTCCATCATCTATGAAGACCTCATTCAACGTGTTGATTCTGCCGCTGACCGACCAGCATGGGTTCCTTACCCGCGATTCATCAGCGCCATCTTTCAATATGGCCTGAAGGACAGCTATCCTGAAGAGGGTGATCTGAAACTCTCTCAGATTGGCCCTAAAGTTCTCGACTTCAAGCCTGTCGCCAACGAGGTACGTCTCTCTACTCTTCTCACTTTTCTTAATTCTCCGCTTTCTGTGGCTCCTTCAGCGACAATACCCATCGCTGATACCCCGGCCACAAAATCCATTCCTTCTAAGAAAAGGAAACAATCTCTTACCCCTCTTGATTCCAAAAGGATCAAGAAAACCAAGGAGCAACCCCAGCAGTTGCATGCTGAAGACTCCTCAGCTCATTCTGAAGAGCTGAAGGAAAGTTCCGTGGTACGCTCTGCCACACCAATTCAAGCCATCCCTTCTAAACCTACTTCAGCGTCCCTAAACGCTGAGGTTAGAACTTTGGAATCTACCCAACCTTCGTCAGTCTCTCAAAAGACTGATGAAGTACTTCTCAGCGAATCCAACGCTGAACTTGAACCCCAACCCCAATTCTTATCCTTCGCTCCTCCCTCTACTTCTTTGGACACTCCTCCAGTCAAAACTGGAGATGCCATCATTCAAGAAGCCGTTGAAGCTTCTCAGCGAATGACGAAGAAAGGACCTGCAGAGATCTCCATTCCTCACGGAACTTTTGAGGGAGATATGGAACACTATGGAGGGACTCGAAACTTCGATGAGTTCGTCAACGCTCCTGCAGGTACAGATCCCACCTTAAACACTGTAACTAAACCTGAAACTTCTGAGCTTTCCTTTGTTCACAAGTACTTATATGTTACAGGTCCTTTTTTGGGAGACATCAACCAGTCTCTGAAGTCTATGGAGATGAAACTTACGGATCTCACCACCGGTCTATCAAATAACTCTACAGCTGTAACAAACGCTGGAGAGAATCTGACGAAGCTGACTACTGTGGTGGAAAAGAAGGCCTCCTCTGATGACATCAAAGACCTTGATAAAACTCTCGCCGACTTTGCCAAAGTGCTCTCCGACATCTACACTGACTACACCAACCTCAAATCATCAGTTTCCACCATTTCCAGCGAAGTTACAACGCTGAAGAAATCGGTTGGTACACTCGAAGGTGATATGTCAGTGGTCAAGACCGACTTGGGCTCAGTGAAGACCGACCTTGGTTCTGTCAAGACAATGATCGAGATGCTGGTGAACAAGGCAAATAATCCAGCTCCTGCTCCGGCCCCTGCACCTGTTTTGGACTCATTCACCGCAGAGGATCGCCAAGAGCTGAAGAAAATCACGCCTGCTATTTCTGGCCTAGAAGACAGAATAGCTAAGCTTGAAGGTTGTGTGAAAATCTCTGGCCCAGAAGACAGAGACAACACCAATGCTGAATCTACCCATTCCTCCCCCGCCCATCATGAGAAAGAGGGGGAGAAGAGCGTTGAACAGGAGAAGAGCGCTGAAGACCTTTCCCATGATGAATCTATCAGGGGAGAGGGTAATGAAGATCGGATTACTGGACCTCAGGGAGATGAAAACCCTGAGGGAACCGAGAACCTCGCCTCTATATCTAAGGGGGAGCAACTCGATGAAGATGCTGAGGAATCTGAAGCAGAAGAAGACGAAGACTTCGACATCCCTGAAGCTGAACCATCCTCCTCTCCAAGGAACGATGATGATGATGATGAAGATGACGATGATTTCTTTGTTGTCAAACCTGCTCCTCGAACCAAAGCTCTTAAAGGTATTTCAATAAAAGAACCTTCAGGGGAGAAGACAAAGACAAAGCACTCAGCCTCTGGCGCTGAGAAAAGCAAAGACAAAGGCATCGCTGAAGATGATAATCTGGCGATCCTACTTGCAAAGCCGATTTGTCAGGTACACTAAACTTATTTTTCCTTCCCTGATCATCTCTGAAAAATCAGTTATCCATTCCACAAACACCATACACATCCACATTTTTTTTCTATCTTTTCTACCCAAGTTCTTCTACCCAGTTCTTATTTGTAAGATCGCTGCGTTTCAGCTAGTCCTCTCCCCTGTTTGAGGATATCGCTGAAAGATCTGTTGCGACTTCACCAATAATTCCAGCTACCGCTGAAGACATAATCCCAGTCTTAGATTTAATCTCTGAGACTGATGAACCAGAAGAACAACCTCTCTCGCACAGAAACATACTTTCCTCAGTTGCTCAAAGGCTGAGTGAAGAAGATCAAAAGAGGAGAGAAGAAATGATAAAGCGATTTGAGGATCAGCGAATCATCCTAAGGCGCGATCAACTACCTTCAGTTCCTCCTAAGTTCAGAATTTCAAAAGTTGAATACCAAGATCATCTCAGAGCTGAACGCCTCATCGCTGAAAGGAAGGAAGCTGAAGATAAAGACAGAGAATTCGCCATCAAGCTCACTCAAGAATCTGTCAAAGACCCCAAGCTGAAGCGTATTCCCATTCAAATCCAACGAAAGCTTTGGGAACAAGCCCAGAAGATCGTGGAAAAGAAAGCTGAAGTTTCTCAGACCACCCTGATCTGGTGTAAAGAGAAAATCCACTTCAGATATCGTCCAGCGAAGATCAACAAGGTATTCATCTCTGGAAGAACCTCCATCGGAGTACCTATTGTTGACATCAAACTGTTCAGAGAAGATGACTCATCTGAAACCTTTCGTGCTGACACTGTAAAAAGGTATGGTCTCTCTGAATGGCTGGAGATGAGGTTAGCTATCCAACCGTCAAAATCTAAGTACAAGGATCATTTCGAAAAGCTGATAAACAGACAGATCGATTTGATATCTTCTTGTGTGGATATTCCTCCTGTTCCTGATCTAAAGCCGAAAAGAAAAAAGGACTCTCCAAGGAAGAAACGTCAAGATTCAAACTCAGGTCCTGTCATACGAAATGAAACTGGAATTGGTTTCTCTCGCGCTGAAGTACTTGGTCCTGATCCTGATCTATCTGCCCTTGATGTCTCTTTGCCACCATGTGAACTTTTCGTCCCTGGTAAAGTCATCAGTAATCCTTATGGAATATTCTTTCTTGACTACGACGGACGTAAATGCTTTCAACGGATCGCTGAGCTTCCAATCACTCCAATCGAACAGCTCAAAGATCTCATCTACTGGTGCGACTTCAGAAAAGACATTCAGGCACGACACCTAAAACCCTTGATTTTTGAAGCTGCTCTGAAGCTAAAGAATAAAGGGGAAAAGGTTCCTGACTGGATGATTCCAACTGAAAAGACAACCCTTGATGAACTTCTCATTAAGGAAGAACCCTTTGAAGGCTGACAACAATCACCATTTTCTCTATTGTATCAGTCATCCTTCAGTACTTGTAATTTATTTCGCTTGTACTTGTAATCTTTCTTATTCATATTGTAACCTGATTCAAAGATTTAAAGAAAGATTTCAGCGAATGTACTTTACTCCATCAGTACTGAAAAGATCCCAGAAAACAGTAAAAGGGACAAATATTTTATGAGTTCTTTTTATCCTTATGTTTTCATTAAATAGCAATTTTCTCTGTTGCTATGTCATAATCAAATAGGGGGAGATTGTTGATCCAAACCCTCAGTGATTTGATAATGACCCTATCTTAAATACTTAGTGAAAATTGTAAGTAAACAATATGTATCAGAGTTTCACTATCACTGATAAGTACTAAGATCTTACAGTACTGCTGATAGGAACTCTCGCACTTTTAGATTAAACATTCAGCGAACACTGTTCACCATATCGCTGAGTCTGTTCAGTCCTTATGGTGATCGCTGATAAGTTAGTTGTTTACTTATGATCCCTGAAGACAAGATTCACGTCAACAAAGGTTCTACGCTGAAGTCGAAGATCAAGCTCAAGAACCAGCGACAAGTCTCCTAATGAACTGATGCGGATCAGCGAAGACTCAGATTTGTCCACTCAACGTGAAGTATCAAGTACAAGACTTCAGCTATCGCTGAACTTTATCATCTGCTGAATAGTAAATGATAATCGCTGAATCAACGAAAGCTGATCATGAAGTCCTCCGTACAAAGTACTTTTGTCTTAACCTCCCTTGCACGCCACCGTACGAAATGTCAGAAAAGAACCTCCGAAAATCTGAAATCGTACAACCACTCTGATACTACACTGTTCATTCATGCGGCTACTAAGGTTGTCATCAAAGGTCAATGACATGCAACCAATCCGCTAATGACACGTGTAAAGTATATACTGGATTGCATTAAATGCATGCAGTATATAAAGAGATGAACTCACTTCATTTGAAGTAACTTGCTAACTCTGGACAAGTTCAAATCTCTCAAGATAGGATTTTATTAGTAATCTCCTTATCTTTCTTAGTGCAAGAAAACCTTAGTGTTCCAACTTGTTTAGATTTAGGTTTATCCTTAATCTTGTTTCCGCAACAAGCTGTAAATTGTTAATGATTTATCAATAAACAATTTAGAAAAGTAAAATAGTGTGTTTGTATTCAACCCCCCCCCCCTTCTACAAACTTGTTTAAGCCTTTCGGGACCAACAACAATTCCAGTTAGCTACTGTTATTATGAATATATTATTACGCGAGCATGCTTATTTCTAAATTGTTACAGTGACTAAGGATCGGTAAAGTACATTTTGTATAAGGGTATGTGCATAACCATTTTCTTATGATTATCCCTTTAGGTTATAGTAGAACGATGGTGATTATGCCACCAAAATCCTTTGGAGGACAGATCGGTAAATGATTGGGGGTTGGAAGGACAACCTGGAAATTGGCGGGATTCATGAACGTCCGCCAAGGTAACCTTTAATAGGTGGTTGATGCGTGTAGAGATAGAATATGAGATGTTTGACCAAGACGAAAATAGTATGACATGGTGGATACGTGAATCGTGGAATGCAGGTATAGCAAACGTCATAAGGCCAAGAAGGCGACCACCGGTCGGAGGTAGAATGTCAATGATAAGTTACGTAAGTAAGACGATTGACCTCGTTGAGTAATTATCCTTCATTTGCGAGTAAAGTTTTTATGCATGGTATTCTAGAGTATGTTACATGAATTATGTTATAATTAAAGTTTGCGTAATGTGAATACATTGATTTTTTTTCTTTTGAGATCATGTATGAATGTTAAGTTAGAATCGGAAGATTAAAAGTTGAAGGATCACCTTGTGGAGGGGTGTTAGGATAGTGAAAGACTATTGTTGTAGATGAACATTCTACTTGTGATGTAGATGGTTTATATAGAATGAAGAATTAGGCACGAACATGGTAAGTATGCTCAATTTAAAGTAAGTATGGATTTTCAAACAGTATACGTTAATGTTATTTTGAGATCTGGAGATTAAGATGTGGATGATGACGGTATTGAAGACCAAGCAATAGTCGGATAAAGGTTTAATGATAAACGGTTACTTTAAGGAGGCTTACAAATCTAAGTTGGGGAGCGGATAATGAGGAAAGAAGTAAGGTTCAGGAAATATGAAAGATGAATCCTTGTTCCTTTTAGGTTTTTTATTTGTAAATGGAACTCATGTGTGGGATTGGTTAAAGTGCAAAGGTTGGTGATAATTAGGTGTTAACTTTTGGGTTTAAGGCCAAACACCTTTAGTTTAATCGGGGAGTTGTAGCTGATTTTAAAAGGAATGATGGTGATGGTAGTAGTAACCTTAAGATACTCATTTGTGATGAGTGGTTTTAGGGAACTAATCTTTGTGTATGGTTAATGAACCTGTCCGTTTGATGATTAATTATTTGAGATGGATTTTGGGGTCTATTAGAGCTCTTTGGATGTGAATGGCCGTTAACGATAGGGACAATTGAAATTAGAGATTCGGTTGGTCTCAATATTAATTGAGCCTTAAAATTGATTTAGAGTTTGAAACTGAAATCAAGATGTATAGAACATTTTAAGGTTGGGAGATGACTGAAGTCGTATGGTTGGGAGTTTCTCTATAGTTGGAACGTTTATCCGTACATAAATACAAAGTATGTGTAGGGGCTTTGTTAATAAACAATTGTTCGAGGAATTGTCTTTATAGACCGTGTGGATGGAATTTAGATTCCCGTTAGGAATTGTTAAATTTTGGTCGACAGTGAGTCGGTTGATTTTGGGTTGTAAAGGATATAGATTTCGAGGACGAAATCGTTTTAAGGTTGGGAGAATTGTAACACCCGGAAAATCCTTGTGAGTAATAATAGTCCTAATATTTCTTTATATTTTGACTTCTTAGATTATAATTGAATTCCTAAGTAATTTCCGTGATTTTACTTGTTATTTGATAACTTCCGATAAAAATCAGTAAGTTTATTACTTAAGGAAATTAATGAAAAATAGATGATAAAGTTAAATATTAGATTTTATGGATTAGTTGGTTGGGTAATTTGAATACGAGTCCAACGGTACTTTCCGGGGTAAAAACCGAGTTCTAACAAAGAAGTTACGGCCAAATTAGTGGAAAATGAGAAGCAAGCAAAAAGAGGCTGGCGCCGATGGTTGGCGCCGATGCATCGGCGCGGGTGATCGGCGCCGAGTACCTGACGTGCCAAAAGGGGGTTAAACCCACCTCTTTACCCTTAGTCACTCATTCTTTCACTTAAGAACTCCCAGATTAGAATTTTGCTCCTGCTCCTTCTTCTTAGACGATTTTACATCAAATCCTAAGGTAAACTTACATCTCTTAATCCTAATCCAATTCAAGCAATTGTTAGATGAATCTTACCATTTAAACTCCATTTAGGGCTATATATCTTCATCCTTCTTATTGGAGTGTTTGAGTTCATATCATCAAGATTAGGATTACTCCAATTGAAGAATTAAGGTGAGTAACTTGTATCTAATTGATTGTATTATACTTATCTACCATTCTTTATCTTGATTTTGGTATTGTTAATGAGAAATCTTGATTTATAAGCTCTCAATGGTTAAGAGGGAAACAAGAAGAGTTCAAGTAAGTTATGGTGGATTAATTGTGTTTTATTTCTTAGAATGCCATGGTAAATGTTGTGTTAAAGGTTTGGGTTTGATTATACATCATTGGTATGTGATTATGATGATGGCTTAATATATGTCTTAATGAAGCAAATATGGCTTAATGGTCAAAATGGACCTATTATTGAATTGTAAACATGGATGTTTATTATTGATAGCATATGGAATATGATTTAATACATATGGATGTATATGAACTACATGGAAGTAGTATTGATCATGCTAAATGGTTGGACCATTGTTATGTGTTAAATATGTTTGAATATTATTTGGATTAATATATTTGGTATTCACATAATTGGAGGAGCACCTAGTAGGCATTGGAGGATATATTCTTACACACCGTGGGGTAAGTGTAATTGATTCATACACTCGGATACCGTGGGGTTTTCCGTTGTGTTATGCCTTGTGACAATACTGTGGGGTACCGATCAAGGTATATCTTCAACCATGATGTAACTGGGTAGCGATATGGGCCTTCTCCATGGAATCCAATTTGTGAATGTATCGAATTGTTATTCCTACATGCTATGATTATGCTCTATGTGCTATGTGTAAACCTCACTTAGGCTTTAAAAGCCTAACACTTGTTATGTGTTTTATGTATTACAGATTTTAGTGGTTCCGGACACAAGAAGGTCTAGAACGGGGTTGTGAGCATGGGATCATTGTTGGAGAGTTAAAGATTGGAAGATTGATAATAGAACTTACCGACATCCTTTTGATATTTGATTGCTATAGTAGTGATCAAATAAGCTAGTGGTCCATTAGTAGTTATAAATGACTAAATCTTTGTAATAATGGTTAAGTAATGATAATTATGCATACTTTTGCTTTAGTAATGAGTACCACCCTTCCGTTTTATGGAAGTTTTTGTTAACCCCTGTTTTGGGGTGTTACAGCAGCGGATAACACCTTCACAACTGAGATGCTACAGGAAGCCCAACGGTAAGCTACAAGCCTCTAAAGTTGAACACTTCATACTTTAGTCCCAAAATTTTATTTATTCTAACATTTGCAAGAAGAAGAAAATATGGGGTGTTACAGTGGTTTATTCCCATCTTCTGGTAACAAAGAACCAATCCTATGATAATTTTGGCCACTAACTCTGTAGATGTAGGGACCTTTGCCACGATTAATCTTGGAATCCACACGACATCCGAGCGAAGTGAATGCAAACATTGAATTGTAAGTCCTTATCTATTTTCAGAAATTGACGCCTTTGTTCCCAGATTCTAAGGAAATAAGGTAATCAAGTGTTTGTGGTGTTGGCAGAAGCAATGGTAGTTTGACACGTCCCTCCGAGCAACAACTCGTAAACTTTGGATTAGATGTCTTTCTATCCTTTCTAGATCTTTCTTCGTACCACATTATGGCACCACAATGTCGACAAGTGAGAGTTGCAAAGTTTCCTGATAAGATAACACATGTTTAAATTTTTTATTAAGACATATACAAATAATTATAGATGTATTATATATTAAATTTCGTTTTGGTAATTAATATTATTACATTCAGTTGACATTTTTCTATCACAATCATAATTACTAAAAGTATGGTTATTTTTATTTGTAGATGATGGATAAGAAAAGATAATCAACCTATTAATTGATGAGATTTTTTTGTAGAAAATTTGAATATCAATATTGTAATAATCGATCATAACACTTTTATGATCTAAAGGTTCGATAATTCTGTTGATAACCACATTTCCATCAAATTATGCCACTAAAGTTAATCTTGATCCTAATTACAAAATTTTGAATGCAACGGCATATCCGCGGATTGCTTAAAGAAATAAAGGGAACCCTTTATTTTTGGATTTAGGCAAAATTAGTTGCGATGATTTTATTGTATAAATATCCAACTTAGAAATATTATTTATAAATTTTTTTGAATATGTTGGGATCCAATCGTCGAAAGTCTTAGAACATTGAATTTTTAATCTTGTCTTCTCAGGATTTGGAAGTGCATACCGATTAACAATTTCAATTTTCCTCCGATGTCTAGCACGTTTACATATAACTTTTCGAACTACATGTAACTCAAAAGCGGGTAGAGGTAGCAACCGTTTTTCCTTGAGTTTATGACGCCTTTCATAACTTGAAAGGGGTAGACGAATTTCACGATCCTCTTCAAAGTTTTCCATTCACTTGTTTTTTCTCTACATTGCAAATCAATAATACACACAGATTTATCATATATTTTGGATGAGACTATCTAAGTTTAACATGACAATATGTTTCAATAAAAATTATTTCAAAACGAAAACAATAATGAGTATTTATATTTGACGAATAAGAAAAATAAATAAATGTATGAACTAAACATCAAAAACTTAGAGGCTGTTTGTTTACCTTTTAATAGTTCCATTAAGAAGCAACATCTGGATCGCTAAGAGGTAAATCCTGTTTGGCAAAAACAAATGTCTGTCTCTTAATGGTTTTAAAACCCTCTGAATGATTTAGCATATTGGGTCACCCTTAACCATTCAACACCCTGATTTCATTCTAAACAATTATCAAACAACCATATTTCATTTTGCACTATATAATAAAAGTCTCTAATTAACCATTCTGACCATTTAATTATTCTGCACCAAACCATTCAGCAACTACCGAACAGCCCCTTAAACTTTTTCAGATGCGTGCATAAGTGCATAACTATGAGTTGATTCCTGGTTTAATAATATACATATATCATTTCACATCTTAACTAATATTTGATTACTAACTACAAAAATTCATAACAAATTTAAAATAAATAGATTATGAACCAAATAAAGTTTAGTAATATAAAGTATTATTTTCTTTTAAACAACTAAAGAAACATCGATTATTGAAAAAGAAAGTACGTTGTTGAAGGAAGAAAATATAAATTTATTAGTTATTTCATTTTTCAAATTTAACATCAGACATGTTTATATAAATATTACTAATTTTTATTTAGAATATAATAAGATGATAAGAAGCCTATATTATTATACAAAATCAAAAATAAAATCAATAAATTTATATAGTTTGTTGTAGTCTTGCATTTCATATTCTATATATTATATATGTACAAAAATAACCATCAAAATATTGTTTAGCTATAAGATTAGATGGTCTAATTATACCTAAACTTTAATAAGCAAATTACAAAGCAAGTAATTAAAATACATTTGTATTTATTATTTTTTGTGTTTTTTAAATATATAAAGTATAGTATCTTTTATGTCCTTAGTCTTGTAATTGTTAAATATCATATTGTTGTATTCTACATAGTTTTTTGTAATAATTAAGCTAATGTAACGTCCCAAAACAAAACACGCATTCATCTAGAGTTAGGCATTCAAATTACATAATTAAACTTGTCCATAAACATTCATTCTTCTAAGCTAAACAAAATTGACAGTGGAAGTCTATAATCCACAGTCGAGAGCTCTATCTATAGGCAAACCAAAATTCTGGAGTCGCTCTAAGCTCCAAATCTTCCAAGCCATCTCCTAGTTCTTACCAGAAGAACTCGTAATGCGCTTACCTGAAAATGGTTTAGTTTTTGAAAAGCGAAGGTTAAACCAAAAGGTCTAGTGAATTCCCTCCGAAAACAACATGTAAACCAGTATAAACACTTTTATAAAATATTCATCGTAAACCTTAACATAACATCAAATATATGGTACTGCACTGTATATGGGATCACATAAACATTCCGCGATCGGGACCCAATGGGCTACCCTCTCGCCCTCAACCGGAGCCTACGCAAACTCCCCTTCCCGGAGCTTACGCATACCCCTTTCTACTCGAAATAGGAGGAAACGAATTCCAACCTACCAGTCTGTCATACATATCCAAGGGATCATCACATCCCGAGGATCTATCTCTTATCCCACAGTGTAGACCGACTCCACATAGCACATCATTCATTTCATAAAAATGCAACCTTAAATCCTTTAAATCATCATTCTCATTTCATCATATCAATAATAAGCTTTCTTAAGTAAAACATGTAGTTCATGGAAAAACATGCGTGACGGTTACAAACAGTTCATGCTCGTACATAAAACCATAATCAGTTAAAACATTTAACACTTTACGTCGTAAAAAGGTTTAGGGAACTCACCTCGATGGCACTGAATGCACCATTGCTTTACTCTCGCGTTAACCCAACTTGACACCTAAAAGATCGGCAATTCCTTAATCAGACACAAAGATCCAGATCTTACTAAATACCCAGAGCTTTCCGGACACTAACACTTTCCGGATACTGGAGTATTCCGGACACTAACACATTCCGGATACCCCAACTGTCCGAACACCCAAACATCCCAGATACCCGAACTTCCCGGATACCCGAACTGTCCGGAAGGACATTCACCTGGACACTCTCGAGAAAACTCTACCGGCCACTAGCATTTACCCGGAGACTACTTACCCGGAAATCAAAGGCACTACCCGGAAACCCCCCACCGTCCGGACACTACTATCCGGACGGGGCGACGTCCGGATTTGACGAACTGGCCGAAACCCTCAACTCCAAAACTGATTAAAACTCAGTTTTCTGATAACAGTTCGATTAGACAAACTTAAGGGTTCATCCACTAGTCATAATCACTCAATTAATTCCAATTTAAACCACTAAAATCGACATGAAGACAACAAAACCCAAAATGCTCAACATAAAGGTTATTTAGGTGAAGAACCCAATAAACCCTACCGATTCTAGCCCCAAATCCTAGACAACAGAGGATAAGAAACTTGAAATCAACAGAATAAGATGTCTTAGATGATTACCTTGGCAATTTCTTCCTTAACAAGAGTTTTCCCACTTTAGCTTTCTTCTTCCTTTCTCTTCTTAGCCACCAAACACACACAAGGGCCAAAACACTGATTTCTAAAATGAAAACCCTAGGGAAATGGAGCTTTAAATACTTCCCAACAATTGCCAAAAGTCCCCTGAACCTAACTTGCATTCTTTAGACATCGGCCACCAAACTTTCAATACATACTTAAAATTTCGGGTTGTTACAACACTCCCCCCTTAAAAGAATTTCGTCCCCGGAATTCCTTATTGGGAAAGATGCGGGTATCTTGCCCACACCAAAACTGACACTTCCCCCAAGGTAAAACTATTTCTGACTCAGTCAACCACCTCATTAAATTCGAAACAAGAAACCTTGTGTGCACTTCCTTCAGTTCTTACGGTACTTCTAACTCGAAGGCTACTGTTCCTACTCGATCGGTCTTGACAACAGAAGATTAACCAAGGCTTCTCAAGCATCTATACTTCCTTTAAGAAGGAACTTGGCTAAATCCTCCGCCACCACACGAGGTTCATTTACCAAGAGACAAACACCCACTTGACAGCTTGGCACCTGGCCAACCCTGTACACCTCGACAACTCACAACCTAGAGTTCCTTCATCGTATCACAACTCTCAACCCTACACCACCCAACAATCGTCTATGCAGATAACGTTTCCCTTTCTCGGACCACCTAGACCACTGTTCGCCAACCATTGCACATCTCATCACCACCTCACCACTCCATACTTATACGTAACTAAGAGTAGGAACCTCCAACCCATTGCTGAAGTGTCCACCTACTCGAATTAAACCTATCCTGAAACACGACCATTCCTCGCTGATTGTCACGTTCGTCTAATCATAAAAACATAACTCCGGTTATCCTCACTCAACTGGGAGGAGTAACCATGGTCACACCATACTATTCTCACTAGTTTAATCACCGCACGACCAATTCGTTTAAACATTTCTCACAACGTCACTAACTTAATTCATTCAGTTGTCTCATCCACTTCTTTCCTGTGCAAAATCATATACAATTCCCTTCCTCAATACTCTTTCCAACGGTTCGCACACTTATCAATGACAATCTACACAACATTGCACCTTTCGGCATCACCGTCAGGTTTACTACTTCCAACTTACTCACTTATTCCGACATACTATCTTCACCTCCCCACGTTAGCGTGGAGCATTGCCCACCGAGCATTACTTGCCCCTCTCTCCCGACCTTTCCACATGCTGGTATCTCTTTCTCATTACTCACATAACCAAACAGTTGCACCAAGATCTTATCTTAAGGCATTCAACCAAGCCGTCTTGAAACGAGACCAGTGTTCGACGTCACTACACATTCTTTAATCTCCAACTTTTACCTTCTTAGACATTTCTTTCACACATAAGCAACCATTCACATTCTTTAAGGATTTCACATCTATCCCACCACATTTTGACTAACACAACCCTCATCCTCTTTAAACTTACAATGACCCCAAAGTATGTTTCTTAGTAACGTCCCCTATTCACTCTAATAGTCCACCCCCTTGGATTCCCTATTACAAACGGATCTATTAATTCAGAAACACCCCGAAACTTGGGTTCCACAATTCTTTCGATTAACCACCAAGATCATAAAATCAGATAGATATATATATACAGTCATCCCGGCTTTCTTACTTAGATTTACCTTAAATAATTCTCTAACAATCAGTGTGTTAATCTCAATAACACTTCCCCAAGAATTCTCGGTAGAATTGTAACACGTCCTGTAATAACAAATGAATGTCATTACTTAACAAATCTATAAAATTTTAATCAACCAACCAAAGGCTTATACCTCTATCATGACCTTTCAAATTAACTAATGATCATACTACCACTCCGACCCACAATCATCATCATGTCATTCTTTAAACATAACCAAAATTTCCAACTATTTCCTTCTAGGATCATTCCCTCACGCATAAGAAACAATTTTCATTCTTTAGCGATTTCTCATCTACTATACTACAACTTGACTAACCTATTCATCATCTTCTTTAAACTTACTCTGTCTTCAAGAATATACTTACTTAACAACATATATAACCACAAAGCTTGGTCTCCCAGCTGGGCAATCACCCATTTCTGCCCCGGCATTCCATCCCGATAACAGTCAAAATAAACACCAACTTACAAACCACGTACTTCAACAACTAGGATTGCAAAACGTACACTCTATCCGAAATCCCAAAAGGACTTCCTTCTAATCCTTTATCTTTCTAACATTGCCTTATTACATCACCGGCTGACACAGATAGCTTGACAAATACTGTCACTACACATCCTTACACTCTTTACCCATAACATCACACTGCAGACCAGATCTCTCATGATCATCCATACACAGTTTAAACTCGCCCTCAAAGTTACCCGCATGAAATCTAGCCTATCTCGCTACTTAGTCCTTTCACAACTTGCTGAACTATAACTCATGAGTTCTCAATTAGCTCAAACACAGACATTCTAGCTAGCTCTTTACGATTCGAGCTTTTACGTAAGCTGGACACAGTCCCTCACTAAACGATAAAGTCTACACACTCGCTTCGCTCGTGCTACTTACCTCATCATTATATGAACCCTCCATACTTCGCAAATAGAATGCTTATTCAAAACAATAACTTCTCCTCCTCTTAACACCCCTACAAGGTGTTCTATCAACTTCCAACCTTCTGGTTCAAGACTTCGGTCTCGGCCACCTTACACAACTGTCGACTTTTACAACAACAGATAACCTGTAACTACTTTCTTAACTTATTCTTTAACAAGGGTTCCTTACGGAACTTAATCCTACCAATATATCATAATCACTTCATAATACGTCTTCCTCTTTTCTGAACTTACTCCTGTAACATAAATATTACAAACTCACCTCAAAACTCATATCCAACACCGTGGACATTTCGTTTCTGCCTCTCAACACTACTCAACGGGTTGCTAATACCAACACCTCGATGACTTCTACTCCTTCCCCTGGGCCCAATCCGTCCCTCAACAACCGTACTTACAGTTACCGAACAAGGGTGCAAACCCTCATACAACCGATAGTATATTCCACTTCCGATTCTACCACTGTTCACCTTTCCTCTAGAACACATATACTGCAACTACATACGTTCTCCCCTGACTTGTCCAACACCTTTCCACTCTCGGAGTTCCTTCTTAACTTATAACGTAATATTCTACGACCTAGTAGGTTCATAGCCTTCATGCATGAAAATACAGTAAATAAATCTTTTCGCACATTTCATCATTTTAAATAAACAACGTTTGGAAAACACTTGGGTACACTTGACCCCATCACTCTTATAACTTCAACGCCCTGCACAACGATTCGAGAATAGTTTGCATGCATCTTTCCGTGAACCTTAATCTTACTCAATTCCGAACGATGTTATTACGACAGCAATACGTTGAATGAAAATCCTTTCATACGACACAATTTCGAAATAAATTACTGACACCAAGTAAACCAGTCGGTTCTCACACTCTTTTATATGATATCAATCGGTTAAAATTCATTTGATTGTAAAAGTTTTGCTGGCACACGTCTTCTCGACCTTTTGTAATAATTTAACTTATCATGAAAAGTGTGAAATACTTTGCAATCGTTAGGCTCAAAATTTCATTGTGCAATGTGAATGAAATCACCTTTTCTTTAAACATACGCTTGCACATTCTGACTCCTTTTCGATCAAAATTGATATTTACACATTTAATTTAAATCGTGAGAATTTTCATGTTATATTTAAGAAAGCTATGCATGAAACTCTACTTGCAATTGAAGGCTACTCACCCTAGCAAGGTCAACCGCTTTACCCATACAACTTATCCTTGACACTCTTCCTTCGACCAAGGGTCGCCCTCTCGGTCAAGCACTAACTTGATGTACATGCGTTCCACATCTCACTTACTCAACCATTTCGCACTATTTTCGCTTTGATCGACTATCTCACCTTCTACTTCTACATGCTTTCAATTCACTATAAGTATCTTATTCCATTTATCCTGCCAATGAAAAGCTAGACTAAAAAGTCAGGGCTCCATGGATACTTTCAAGGTTTTGACACTGTTCGATCTTACCCTCCCAACTGATCTATCCCATGGTTTCCAAAACTAGGACTCTCCCGACACTGGAGTCTTACTCAAACTCAAACATTCATCCTCTCCGAATCCACGAAGAGCTACCTCTAGACGACTCAAAACATTCTTTACAACGTTTCTTCTCTACGATGTCTACACATCACACCATAATGACTCTTACACGACACTTCCCCAAACAATGGAGCTCGGTCTATCCCTCAAGGATCTTGCTGACTTATTCCTCAACGTTCTCCCAGCCATAGCGCTAAACTGAAAGAAACCGATAGTTAATCCTTACTAGACGTGACACAACAAATTTGCTATAAGTAAGGTATTGTAAGCACGCACATGTACCTGTAAGTTCGTAATTACACTGGCCAAGTGTAATCCCAAACTTACCTTACACGTTTGTCCTTGGCACCTTATTCCTAAGCGCATTTATAGTGATCGTTCCTAGAGGCAATCCTATGTCTCGGCTGTGTTCCTCATCTTACAGTTTAAGTTTAGGCCCGAATGGTCACCTAAATCCCTTAAACTAAGGCTCTGATACCATTTGTAACGTCCCAAAACAAAACACGCATTCATCTAGAGTTAGGCATTCAAATTACATAATTAAACTTGTCCATAAACATTCATTCTTCTAAGCTAAACAAATTTGACAGCGGAAGTCTATAATCCACAGCCGAGAGCTCTATCTATAGGCAAAACCAAAATCCTGGATTCGCTCTAAGCTCCAAATCTTCCAAGCCATCTCCTAGTTCTTACCAGAAGAACACGTAATGCGCTTACCTGAAAATGGTTTAGTTTTTGAAAAGCGAAGGTTAGACCAAAAGGTCTAGTGAATTCCCTCCGAAAACAACATGTAAACCAGTATAAACACTTTTATAAAAGATTTATCGTAAATGTAACGTCCCAAAAATTAAAAGAAAATTTAAATTTTTAAATAAACATTTCATTTATAACAACTCATTAAATGATCCCAACGTTTCGTTTGTAAACTCATAATTAATATCTTCATAATAAAAACCAGCGGAATAAACGTTTAATTATTAAAACCCATAAAGCAACCAGCTCTCCTCGCGCGCCAGTGTGTACTCGTCACGCCTTGGAGCCGCCCGTACCTGAAACCACAGTTTATTGGGAAAGGGTAAGCATGAAGCTTAGTGAATTCAACACCATAAGTAACACAGTTATTTCCACACCACCATAAACAGATAATTGCACATAAACAGCATAGAAGTCTACGAACAAATCATAGACGTGCATACTCACACCAACCCACCTAATAGGCATACGTCGGTCCCACCGACCACACGACAACCGTGCAAACGCAACCCGGCACCACCGGGTTCATACGCCACCCGCGTATACAACCTTCGAAACCCGGCACCCCCGGGTTCATACGCCACCCGTGTATACAACCTTTGGCCCCACCAAGTCACTACGCCACCCGCGTATGTAATCCTCGGCCCCCACCGAACTCCTACGCCACCCGCGTAGCCACACAATAAAGGTCCGACTAGACACCCCACGATTTAACCCCACACCACAAGCAAATAGAACTACCACACATACACACAACGTAATGTAAAAAAATAACCGACATTAGTTATAGTGAGAGAACTCACCTCGAACGCGCGCCTATCTTAACAATACAATTCAAGCTTCACAATTACGGTCACTTCCCAGCACCTAAACGCATGTTAAAACGTGTCAATACGAGACCCGGACCCTATGACACGACACACGCTTAAACCGTCACTAAAACGGCTTTTCGGTCTAACCAAACAGGTCTGTTCGGGACCTGATCCGACCTCCTTAAACCCAGAAAATCCTCGATTAAAGTACATAACTAGAAAGTACTCTGAGTTAGGGTTCCAAGGACATATTATACACCTCCTAACGATTTTTCTACATTTAAATACGGATTTTATAAGAATGGTTCGCAGAACAGCGAAAAACAGCACTTATCAGTATAAAACGACGATTTGGCCTATGATACGTTCCGAACTGGATTTCGCACGAAACACAGAAAAGTTACTAGACTCGGAAAGGGAACTTTTGGCACCGGTTTCACCCCAATCCAAGTTACGAGTAAAGAGTTACGGCTAACGCAAGACAGGGACAGAAACTGCAGTTTTTTACATAAAATGATAACTTTTGTTAACGGTTTACGCGTTCGGTTTACGATTCGGGTTTGCAACTAAGGTCCACACTAAAAGGGTTTTAGGTCCCGAAGGCTGGGCTCAACCGCGCACCACCCACTGCCACCTCCGGCAGTGGTGGTCGCCGGCGGCGACGGCGGCAAAAACAAAAATCCGACGAGACGAAGATTAAAAACGGACCCTTTAAACTATCCTGAATTCCCTATTCACACACACCCATCCGGCGCACTACCCCCGACCACGCACAACGCCACCACTGCGCTGGTGGTGCACGTCGGTGGCCACACCGCCGACAGCCAAGGCTGCAGCGGCGGCGGTGGCGGTTTGCGGTTGGCGATGTCGAACGGAATCAGAAAACAAGAAGAGAACGGTTACCTTTCTATCAAGAACGCGGCAGCAACCGTCCTTCGTCTCGACAGCCACCCTCTTCCCGATCGTCTTTCCTTTTCTCTCTCTCTCTCTCGCCGGCGGCGAGCAGCGGTGGTTGCGGGTGGTTCACGGCGGCAGGGAAAAAGGAAAGAAACCGGTGTTCTTCGTTCTTCCCTTGCGTGCGGCAGAATTCCAGAAACAAGAATGGTGGTTGTTTAGGGTTTCTTTTTTTTTGTTCTTCACGCTACAAAAACCCACAAATAAACCTATGGATTCCGTTTTTATGAAATGCATGGGCCAAAGGCCAAATCTTTTGGCCATTTAACACCTTTAGTCCCTCAACTACCCTCCTTCTTGCAAACTAACCAAAATTCCGACATTTTAACGATTAGGTCCGAATCGTCTAACCCCGTTAATGGAAGCCACATTAAATCAAACTTAAAAGAAAAGAATTAATACTAATAAATTACATACCGGGATGCGGGCTTTACAACTCTCCCCCACTTGGATTAGACTTCGTCCTCGAAGTCTCTGCCTACGAATAGCTCCGGATAGTTCTCCCTCGTCTCAACCTCAGGTTCCTAAGTCCACTTGAAACCCCTTCTAAAACTACTCGAATACTTTTTTTTTCTTACCAACAAAACTCCTTCAAGAACACTGAAATTATGATCAGAAGAACACTCCCACAACTGGAATCATTCCTAGTCAAACGACTTTGGTTGTCTCCCAACCTCAGATATTCTATACATCCCGATTCAATTTCAAGCTCTAACCCTCCTAAAGTTGCTCACCAATATACCTTACAGGATACTCGGATCCGATCATTCCTACCATTAACCATCGATTATCTCCTACGAGTTCTAATAGACTCCCAAAACTTAGTTAACATGAATCATCAAACCAGTAAACTTATAATCACCCACGAAGGTCATTCCACCATAACCATTCATCACAAGTAAGCATCTCAGGGTTACTACTACCATTAACATAATTTCCTTAACATCGACTACAATTCTCCAATTACACTAAGGTGTTTGGCCTTAAGCCCAAAAGTCGACGCCCTAACATACTACTTACTTCAAAAAGGTTACTGCGCATTTATTCTCTTAATTACAAAGGGCATCATTCCCTTAACCGACACGATTCGGTCTACACTACCAACACGTGTGGAACGCCCAATCTTCCACCGTCTACTTATCCTCCTCACCCGCCCTAGGAAACCTAGTTACACCGTAACAAGATACACCTTAACGTCTACCTCCCAGGTACGTCTCAAGGCCCGGCACGTCGAAACTACCTCTTAGGTAGGTGCCCAAGACTATATCCTCCCAGTGCCTACTGGAAAGTCAAAGTCATATCACATGAATACCGGGGTCCCACCCCGAGATACCCAACCGACCGTTAAAAACGGCTAACTAACATGACCAAGGATCCAATTCAAACAGTCTACCAACAACACACCTATCCCGGAATGACTCACTCCCCTTTAAACTATCCCGAATTCCCTATTCACACACACCCATCCGGCGCACTACCCCCGACCACGCACAACGCCACCACTGCGCTGGTGGTGCACGTCGGTGGCCACACCGCCGACAGCCAAGGCTGCAGCGGCGGCGGTGGCGGTTTGCGGTTGGCGATGTCGAACGGAATCAGAAAACAAGAAGAGAACGGTTACCTTTCTATCTAGAACGCGGCAGCAACCGTCCTTCGTCTCGACAGCCACCCTCTTCCCGATCGTCTTTCCTTCTCTCTCTCTCTCTCTCTCGTCGGCGGCGAGCAGCGGTAGTTGCGGGTGGTTCACGGCGGCAGGGAAAAAGGAAAGAAACCGGTGTTCTTCGTTCTTCCCTTGCGTGCGGCAGAATTCCAGAAACAAGAATGGTGGTTGTTTAGGGTTTCTTTTTTTTTGTTCTTCACGCCACAAAAACCCACAAATAAACCTATGGATTCCGTTTTTATGAAATGCATGGGCCAAAGGCCAAATCTTTTGGCCATTTAACACCTTTAGTCCCTCAACTACCCTCCTTCTTGCAAACTAACCAAAATTCCGACATTTTAACGATTAGGTCCGAATCGTCTAACCCCGTTAATGGAAGCCACATTAAATCAAACTTAAAAGAAAAGAATTAATACTAATAAATTACATACCGGGATGCGGGCTTTACAACTCTCCCCTACTTGGATTAGACTTCGTCCTCGAAGTCTCTGCCTACGAATAGCTCCGGATAGTTCTCCCTCGTCTCAACCTCAGGTTCCTAAGTCCACTTGAATCCCCTTCTAAAACTACTCGAATACTTTTTTTTTCTTACCAACAAAACTCCTTCAAGAACACTGAAATTATGATCAGAAGAACACTCCCACAACTGGAATCATTCCTAGTCAAACGACTTTGGTTGTCTCCCAACCTCAGATATTCTATACATCCCGATTCAATTTCAAGCTCTAACCCTCCTAAAGTTGCTCACCAATATACCTTACAAGATACTCGGATCCGATCATTCCTACCATTAACCATCGATTATCTCCTACGAGTTCTAATAGACTCCCAAAACTTAGTTAACATGAATCATCAAACCAGTAAACTTATAATCACCCACGAAGGTCATTCCACCATAACCATTCATCACAAGTAAGCATCTCAGGGTTACTACTACCATTAACATAATTTCCTTAACATCGACTACAATTCTCCAATTACACTAAGGTGTTTGGCCTTAAGCCCAAAAGTCGACGCCCTAACATACTACTTACTTCAAAAAGGTTACTGCGCATTTATTCTCTTAATTACAAAGGGCATCATTCCCTTAACCGACACGATTCGGTCTACACTACCAACACGTGTGGAACGCCCAATCTTCCACCGTCTACTTATCCTCCTCACCCGCCCTAGGAAACCTAGTTACACCGTAACATGATACACCTTAACGTCTACCTCCCAGGTACGTCTCAAGGCCCGGCACGTCGAAACTACCTCTCAGGTAGGTGCCCAAGACTATATCCTCCCAGTGTCTACTGGAAAGTCAAAGTCATATCACATGAATACCGGGGTCCCACCCCGAGATACCCAACCGACCGTTAACAACGGCTGACTAACATGACGAAGGATCCAATTCAAACAGTCTACCAACAACACACCTATCCCGGAATGACTCACTCCCCCAAGAATGTAAGTACTCAAACTGACACATAACACTTAAAAGTGCTTTTCCCAAAATTCTACAACACAATCCAAATAAGAATTAGAAACACAAGAATTTGCTAATGCAATCTATTTCAAAATCACACTTTGTGCATGACTTAGTCGGCCTTCTACGCCTCGACTCCTACTCCTCCAAATCTCTCCGGTCCACTAACGTCATCCGGACATTTAAACCTCTTAGGCAAGTTGGGGAAATACATCAAATAATCCCTACGATTTTTCCTCAAATCAAAGTCGGTTCTATAAGCCTATGATTCTAGCACAATCATCCATCTTGGCCCGACACAAAACATCATCCTCATCGTCACTCCAAGTGATTAATACTAGAATCGTCCTTTTATTCCAACGACTACTAATTATAACCTTCGACACTACCCCAACGATCATCCCATCAAAGCAAAACAAGTACACACCTGTACTAGTAGGTTTACCATAGTTGTTCCTCCTTGTGATGGCTATTCCGGGTAGATATTACAACGAGTTATTAACACATAATAATTCACACTAACAACGCTCACGCTCAACTCCTTGGATTCCTCGTGACTTTCCCCGACTCGAGCATTGATCCTGTGTTTCCGATAGTAGGAGCTCTACTACTACCTTCCACACCTATCATCACTCGTTCCGAGTTCCATCCGATGGGTCCAAGTAGTTTCTCGCCGATAACTACACACATATGCCCGCACCGGCATATGTACACACTTCTCCTAACTCCCCAGGAATTCCACCCAACTCCACTACCCTTGCTATGACGAAATCCCCACTAGTCATGACGAGTCGCCTCGCGAATGCACAGTCGCACACAGTGTAAAACCAGATAGACATTCGAATATAGGATTCTATCCTACAACGGTTGGACTCAAACAAGAGTTGCGCAATAGAACTAAATCCGACATTCTAGGGCTATTCGGTTCCTACCGCATACAACCTATGGTGCATTCACTTAACAACCTATCAAGGCTAGCACAAACTTCTATTAGCAAGCAACAAACATGCCGTACAGTGTAATAAGCACCAAGCAATCTAGCATACCTACTCATATGTAAACACTCTTCCCAGCTTCCTAGGAATTTCATCTCATCCCACTACCCTTGCTACTACGGAATCCCACCTAGCCATAACGAGTTGCCTCGCGAATACCCAGTCGCATGCAGCGCGAAACAAATAGACATTCGAATACGAGATTCTATCCTAGAACGGTTGGACTCAAACAAGAGCTGCGCAAAAGAACTAAATCGAATATTCTAAGGCTATAAATTTCTTACTGCATACAACCTAGAGGGCATTCACTTAGTAACCGATTATAACTAGTATAAATCCCTAATAGCAAGCAGTACAAACTACAGCATAGTATTAACAACTGGCAATCTAGCATGCATACCCTATGATCTAGAAAGCAATTTTGCATACGTACTCATATGTAAACGCTATTCCCAGCTCACTAGGAATTTCATCTCATCCCACTACCCTTGCTACCTCGGAATCCCTGTTAGCCATAACGAGTTGCCTTGCGAATACCCAGTCGCATGCAGCGTGAATCAAATAGACATTCGAATACAAGATTCTATCCTAGAACGGTTGGACTCAAACAAGAGCTGCGCAATAGAACTAAATCAAATATTCTAAGGCTATATGATTCTTACTGCATACAACCTATAGGGCCTTCACTTAACAACCTACTATAACTAGCATTGATTCCTACTAGCAAGCAGTCAACATACAGCATAGTGTCAACAACAGGCAATCTAGAAAGCGATAATTACACTAAGTACCGTACCTTTCCCCTTTGGCTCTGGCTGACTGTACACACTGCGCCCTCGATTACCGTTCCTCAAACGGATTTTTCCTTCTTTTTAATTCCCAAAAACTTTAAAGAATTTTTTTTTATAGCCGCAAACTTGAGATCAAACACACCGAAATGCGTTTGATTCACTCAAGCCGTGCTCTGATACCAAGTTGTAACGTCCCAAAAATTACAAGAAAATTTAAATTTTTAAATAAACATTTCATTTATAACAACTCATTAAATGATCCCAACGTTTCGTTTGTAAACTCATAATTAATATCTTCATAATAAAAACCAGCGGAATAAACGTTTAATTATTAAAACCCATAAAGCAACCAGCTCTCCTCGTGCGCCAGTGTGTACTCGTCACGCCTTGGAGCCGCCCGTACCTGAAACCACAGTTTATTGGGAAAGGGTAAGCACGAAGCTTAGTGAATTCAACACCATAAGTAACACAGTTATTTCCACACCACCATAAACAGATAATTGCACATAAACAGCATACAAGTCTACGAACAAATCATAGACGTGCATACTCACACCAACCCACCTAATAGGCATACGTCGGTCCCACCGACCACACGACAACCGTGCAAACGCAACCCGGCACCCCCGGGTTCATACGCCACCCGCATATACAACCTTCGCAACCCGGCACCCCCGGGTTCATACGCCACCCGCGTATACAACCTTTGGCCCCACCAAGTCACTACGCCACCCGCGTATGTAATCCTCGGCCCCCACTGAACTCCTACGCCACCCGCGTAGCCACACAATAAAGGTCCGACTAGACACCCCACGATTTAACCCCACACCACAAGCAAATAGAACTACCACACATACACACAACGTAATGTAAAAAAATAACCGACATTAGTTATAGTGAGAGAACTCACCTCGAACGCGCGCCTATCTTAACAATACAATTCAAGCTTCACAATTACGGTCACTTCCCAGCACCTAAACGCATGTTAAAACGTGTCAATACGAGACCCGGACCCTATGACACGACACACGCTTAAACCGTCACTAAAACGGTTTTTCGGTCTAACCAAACAGGTCTGTTCGGGACCTGATCCGACCTCCTTAAACCCAGAAAATCGTCGATTAAAGTACATAACTAGAAAGTACTCTGAGTTAGGGTTCCAAGGACATATTATACACCTCCTAACGATTTTTCTACATTTAAATACGGATTTTATAAGAATGGTTCGCAGAACAGCGAAAAACAGCACTTATCAGTATAAAACGACGATTTGGCCTATGATACGTTCCGAACTGGATTTCGCACGAAACACAGAAAAGTTACTAGACTCGGAAAGGGAACTTTTGCACCGGTTTCACCCTAATCCAAGTTACGAGTAAAGAGTTACGGCTAACGCAAGACAGGGACAGAAACTGCAGTTTTTTACATAAAATGATAACTTTTGTTAACGGTTTACGCGTTCGGTTTACGATTCGGGTTTGCAACTAAGGTCCACACTAAAAGGGTTTTAGGTCCCGAAGGCTGGGCTCAACCGCGCACCACCCACTGCCACCTCCGGCAGTGGTGGTCGCCGGCGGCGACGGCGGCAAAAACGAAAATCCGACGAAACGAAGATTAAAAACGGACCCTTTAAACTATCCCGAATTCCCTATTCACACACACCCATCCGGCGCACTACCCCCGACCACGCACAACGCCACCACTGCACTGGTGGTGCACGTCGGTGGCCACACCGCCGACAGCCAAGGCTGCAGCGGCGGCGGTGGCGGTTTGCGGTTGGCGATGTCGAACGGAATCAAAAAACAAGAAGAGAACGGTTACCTTTCTATCAAGAACGCGGCAGCAACCGTCCTTCGTCTCGACAGCCACCCTCTTCCCGATCGTCTTTCCTTCTCTCTCTCTCTCTCGCCGGCGGCGAGCAGCGGTGGTTGCGGGTGGTTCACGGCGGCAGGGAAAAAGGAAAGAAACCGGTGTTCTTCGTTCTTCCGTTGCGTGCGGCAGAATTCCAGAAACAAGAATGGTGGTTGTTTAGGGTTTCTTTTTTTTTGTTCTTCACGCCACAAAAACCCACAAATAAACCTATGGATTCCGTTTTTATGAAATGCATGGGCCAAAGGCCAAATCTTTTGGCCATTTAACACCTTTAGTCCCTTAACTACCCTCCTTCTTGCAAACTAACCAAAATTCCGACATTTTAACGATTAGGTCCGAATCGTCTAACCCCGTTAATGGAAGCCACATTAAATCAAACTTAAAAGAAAAGAATTAATACTAATAAATTACATACCGGGATGCGGGCTTTACAGTAAACCTTAACATAACATCAAATATGGTACTACACTGTATATGGGATCACATAAACATTCCGCGATCGGGACCCAATGGGATACCCTCTCGCCCTCAACCGGAGCCTACGCAAACTCCCCTTCCCGGAGCTTACGCAGACCCCCTTTCTACTCGAAATAGGAGGAAACGAATTCCAACCTACCAGTCTGTCATACATATCCAAGGGATCATCAGATCCCGAGGATCTATCTCTGATCCCACAGTGTAGACCGACTCCACATAGCACATCATTCATTTCATAAAACATGCAACCTTAAATCCTTTAAATCATCATTCTCATTTCATCATATCAATAATAAGCTTTCTTAAGTAAAACATGTAGTTCATGGAAAAACATGCGTGACGGTTACAAACAGTTCATGCTCGTACATAAAACCATAATCAGTTAAAACATTTAACACTTTACGTCGTAAAAAGGTTTAGGGAACTCACCTCGATGGCACTGAATGCACCCTTGCTTTACTCTCGCGTTAACCCAACTTGACACCTAAAAGATCGGCAATTCCTTAATTAGACACAAAGATCCAGATCTTACCAAATACCCAGAGCTTTCCGGACACTAACACTTTCCGGATACTGGAGTATTCCGGACACTAACACATTCTGGATACCCCAACTGTCCGAACACCCAAACATCCCGGATACCCGAACTGTCCGGATACCCCAACTTCCCGGATACCCAAACTTCCCGGATACCCGAACTGTCCGGAAGGACATTCACCCGGACACTCTCGAGAAAACTCTACCCGGACACTAGCATTTACCCGGAGACTACTTACCCGGAAACCAAAGGCACTACCCGGAAACCCCCCACCATCCGGACACTACTATCCGGACGGGGCGACGTCCGGAAACGACGAACTGGCCGAAACCCTCAACTCCAAAACTGATTAAAACTCAGTTTTCTGATAACAGTTCGATTAGACAAACTTAAGGGTTCATCCACTAGTCATAATCACTCAATTAATTCCAATTTAAACCACTAAAATCGACATGAAGACAACAAAACCCAAAATGCTCAACATAAAGGTTATTTAGGTGAAGAACCCATTAAACCCTACCGATTCTAGCCCCAAATCCTAGACAACAGAGGATAAGAAACTTGAAATCAACAGAATAAGATGTCTTAGATGATTACCTTGGCAATTTCTTCCTTAACAAGAGTTTTCCCACTTTAGCTTTCTTCTTCCTTTCTCTTCTTAGCCACCAAACACACACAAGGGCCAAAACACTGATTTCTAAAATGAAAACCCTAGGGAAATGGAGCTTTAAATACTTCCCAACAATTGCCAAAAGGCCCCTTAACCTAACTTGCATTCTTTAGACATCGGCCACCAAACTTTCAATACATACTTAAAATTTCGGGTTGTTACAGCTAATTAATCAAGCATCTCTAATCAAAACAATTACTTGTATTTAACATGTACCATGTAATCACATGGGAACTTTCAACAAACATATAGCATGCAATTAACTTATATAGCATGCAATTAACTTAAAGTTCATATTTTGCGAGTATATCGTTACATACCTTGTTAGTCGTTGGGATACCGAGCTTTTGAAGACCAAAAATAAATATGTTGGCAATCTTCTTTGAAAACACACACAATACCACAAACATGAAATAAACGCTTTAGAGTGTGAAGATGTGTCTTACAATATGAAGGTGTCTAGTATTTATATAAAAATAATGCCTTTGTATTCATGATATATTAAAGAGATAAATCATTAAGTTTAATAAAAATATTGATATATGTAATTGGAATAAAAATACTCATTAAGTTGAATAAAATAACTTATGTATGTATTAAATGAAATTTATACCATCATAAATTTAAATTAAATAAATTAAAACAACTAGCCGTTGGATTATGGTTACATTCAAAACATATTGAATGAAATTCATTATTAATTAAATATTGTTTTTTGAGAAACTAAAATAGGATAGCTAAGATAATATAAAGTTTCTTAAATTTTGTTTTTAAAAACTAAAATAGGATAATTAAACTAATATGAAGTGATGAATGGTAAGTCATAAAATGAAGTATTACCTTTTATTATTAAAAAAAATAGTTTCATTACAAACAATATAACTTTAATTTTAACATTTTTATTTTATTTTATTAGTTAAATTTAGAGCTTATATTAAAATTAATTAATTGTAAGTTAAAAACATAAATTCGATACTAAAAATTACAGTTGTTTAAAAAGTAGTTCATGTTTAAAAACTACTATACAAATTATTCGACTCAAAAAATATATCAATTGGATGAATTTTACTACGATATGTCATGTTTAATTGTTTATATTTATTTTATTTTTATATAGATAAATGTAAGAAATTTATACGAAAGTAAAAATGTATACCGATTAATAAAAATCAAAGAAAAATGTAAATTTATGTATATTATGTAAAGAAACATATGAAAGCATATTTTAGGTTTAACTCAAAAGTCATATTTGTTAATTGAATTTTTTATAAGGTGGGTTTTTTTTGGTAATTTGCATACTCATATTTGTGCTTTTAGGTTTAACTCAAAATCATAACTTATCATTTTCCATGACGGTTGTACGCCTTCTTTCTCTCCTCATAAATCGGACTCACCACAATTTTTCAGTTACCAAACTTACCTTTCAGATGTCATTCGTATTTTCCTTACACGTTCGCACCAATACTTCTCAATTTTAATATATGGTGCAAGCTAATAGAATTATTGAAAACTTTGAACATAAAATATAATTGTCATCCAAGACAATAATGTAATCTAATGTAGAGCTAAAAAAAGGCAAACACCAAAGTTATTCAACCTAAAATACCATAAGGACAAAGTAGAGACAATCACTAAATTGACATAACCATTGTCTTAAACCATAGACGAATCAATTGTCGGTCTGAACATCGTTGACAATAAGCTTTCTTTTGCGTAAAGTAGTTGGAGTAGGATTTTTAGACGGTTGGGCGCCATCATTAGCATCCAAAGTCTCAACATCACTTGCAATGATCTCCCACATCATATGAAAACGATAAGAAAACAAACAAAAAAGAAACTTAAACGCAAGGGAAATGAATACGAAAAACTTGGAAAATGAGTGGAATGATAAAGAACTAACCGTGGTTGCATCGGTAGCCTTGTATTTGTTTTCCAAAACATAATTTGGATCAAATACCTTAAAGACGGTAAAAATATCACTGACGTGTTTGATATTATTATCAGACAATTGCAAACAAAACACAAACTTTTGCCCATAAAGGGAAGTTATTTCACGTGGTAACTGTTGAAAAACAAATCGGTTTTTCATTTAAGATGTTGTGCAATTCTCGAAGCACGACGTATAAGTTGTGATGCATGATAAATGTGGATTAGTTAGAGCCACATCCAAGTAGAAGACATCCATATGCTACTACATGCTATAGCATCCATATGCTACCACATGCTATGGCATGCCAACCACTTGCCAACTTGCAAGAATATTCAATGGAATATTCTCTTGATTTCAACTATAAAAGGGGGTGTTTGTTTGAGGAAAAATCACACCAAAACATCTCAAACACTTGTAAAAGGGTGAAGTCATCTTAGACTTCATCTCTTCTTCCTCCTTTGTTTTCTTCCTCTCGGTGGTGTCTATATATATATATATATATATATATATATATATATATATATATATATATAGAGAGAGAGAGAGAGGGAGGTTCAAGGGAAAACCTCAAAAAACGGAAAACTGTAGAAACACCCTAGGAGCCCTTCATCTGGACGGTATGCACTTGTGCATACAGGTAAATAGTTGACTTTTTGGTTTTATGCATAAGTGCATTATGCATTTGTGCATATATGCGCAAATGCATGTTACAAATAACTTGTATGCACAAGTGCATACCGTCCAGATGAAGGGCTCCTAGGGTGTTCTTCAGTTTTCCGTTTTTTTGAGGTTTTCCCTTGAACCTGACCCTATATATATATATATATATATATAGGTTGGGTATCAAATACAAACCAGTTAGTTTGTACAAACTCGTACAAACCATACCTAGCTTCATGATTTTGTAAATTTGACTTCATGAATATATATATATATATATATATATATATATATATATATATATTGGCTTCATGAATATATCATTTGGCATTTTTAACTAATTTTTTTACAAAAATACCCTAAAATACCCTTATTTTTGTAAAAAAATTAGTTAAAAATGTCAAATGATATATTCATGAAGCCAATATATATATATATATTCATGAAGCCAAATTTACAAAATCATGAAGCTAGATATGGTTTGTACGAGTTTGTACAAACTAACTAGTTTGTACCCGATACCACCCCTATATATATATATATATATATATATATATATATATATCGAGGAAGATTTTGGTAGTTGATTAGTTGATCGAGAAAATCTCGATAACACGTTGTAATCTCTCCCGGTTGGTAATAATATTCTTGCTCTATCTCTTCGGTGGACGTACACTATCACAACGATAGTGGAACCACGTTAAATCTTCGTGTTATTTGTTGTGATCTTTCTATATATATATATATATATATATATATATATATATATATCATCGGTATATATATATATCTCGTCGATATATACACTTATATATATCTCGCTATATATACTTATAGATACTAATGTTTTCATCGTTTTTATTTATATATATATATATATATATATTTCGTGTGGGTTTAATTTTCTACGTTGGAGAATTATTGTGCAACATCTAGATTATTGTTATCCGCATTCGTTGTTGGGTTTATTGTGCATTTGGATTTCTACACGTTTTTTGACCTTAGAAATCATTCGTGAGCTTCTCGTATTTCGGCACGATAAATTTTTCCCTAACAATTGGTATCAGAGCTTCGAATTTAGATTTGAGTTTGAGTTTTCATATTTTGTTTTCTCTATGGATGAAGTAGCAAACCCATTTGGTGTTGGTCCCTCTAACTAGTCCCAAAAACCTTACCAAGAAGGTACCTTTAATTTGTCGGGGGCTGGGATTCGTATACAGACTTGGAATGGGGACAGTGACTTTGGTAAATGGCAGTTCACAACATCCGCGGTACTTAGGAAAAATGGAGTCCATCCCGTAGTATTTGCTAAAGATGAGTTAGACCCTAATATGTCTGACCTTAAGGCTAAAGAAATGGAAGCATGGGCATTTACTACTTTGCAGATGGCTATGGAAGATAATGTTATATCTGAGATTGTGTTTGAAAAGACAGTTGTAGGTATTTGGAGCAAACTTGAGAATTTATATCTCAATAAAACTTTGACCAACAGATTGTTACTGATGCGGTCGTGTCTCTTCTTCAAAATGAAGGAAGGCACAACAATTAAGGCGCACATGACCGAATTCGAAGACATCATCATGAAGTTGAAGGCAACGGATGTGCTTCTTGAAAAAGATGAATAAGCACTTGCTATGATCCTATTCACTTCCCGAGAAATATTCCCAATTCACTAACAGTTTTATTTATGGAAGAGAAACTCTTTTTTTGTCTGATGTGAAAACATGAATGATTTCTACAGATCAAAGAATTCAGATGCGAATCGGCAACAATCCCAGAGAGAATAATTACAGTTAAGGCCTATTTGCTGACAGAGGCCGAGACGATCAACAGTCTTAAAGAGGAAGAAACCACGGGCGCTCTCTCGGGGGAAATCAACGACGCATGGAAACTGTAATTATTGCCACAAGCCAGGTCATTGGGTGAAGGACTGTCCGAGTCTTAAAAACAAAGATAATGCGGAAACCTCTGTCGTTGCAACCGAAGAGGAGCAAGATGGCTTCTCTGCCACAGTTACACCACCGCAAGGTGACAAGCGATGGGTGTTAGATACCGGTGCATCTTGCCACAAAAAAGTGGTAACTCTATCTCTTAAATCTCCTCTTATTTTCGTTCATCACGATTCTTTCAATTTTAACATCAGTTTTTGTCCCAGATGCACCCCGAATTTGTAAAAAAAACACAAAGATTGTAGATATGTGTGTTGGATTTCTAGAAAATCTTAAATCACTTAAATTTGGGCTTCGGTGTGTGATATATGATTAAAACTCCAGAGTCTTGCAAATCAGCATCATTCTTTTGTTTCTTTTTTTCGTTTTGTTACTTCGATCATCGATGCTCACTTCAATTGACGTATTTAAGTTGGGATAAAGACATAAAGTAGATAATTATGCACATTCAGACGTTTTCCAATTTGCAAAAACAAATTGTCATATTGATTCAAGTTTCAGACTTCAACACTACCACTTAAAAATCAGAAGTGAAATCAGACTTCAGTATCTCTAAAAAACAAATGACACCTAAGTAATGTCATCTTGAGTTAAATATGGGAATGAATGATGTTGCTAAAAGTTTTGTGGTAAGTATTAGTATCTTGGGTCTTCCATGTCTTCGTCAGCATTAAGCACACGACATGACACGTCACATAGCAACTTACAACTAACCATGTGTGAAGACATGTGTGTAATAGTTATGATAATCAGTTATAGTATAATGTGAAAATTAAATGGGATGGTATTCATGTAAATACATGTCATTAGAATTTGCTACATAATAGAACAAACAAATTAATTACATGTGCACGAACAAAATATGTACATGTGCACGAACAAAATATGTACATAATTATAAAAACATGAGGCATACAATGAGAAATAACCAAATTAAATTTAATCAACTCTCCATTTCTCTTTCTTTTTAGTAACTCTCATAACCTACATCCTCAAATTATTGCAGACATTAAGCCCAACAAAGGCATATGATAAAAATGTTGTATTTTAATTCAAAAATAACCCGAAAAGTGAAGAAAACAGAAAACTTGAAGCACTCTCACATACATTCATTAGATAGCCGGTTAGATATATAAAAGGTCTATCTTAAAAGCAATTAATGAGTATTTCAATATAATAAATACAATATTACAACATCAATGTGTTAACATGAAGTCACATACTAATTTAGGCATGTCGATTATTGTAAACTAACTTGGAAAATCGGTACATGAAGCTCACTTTTGAGACACTTACTATAGTTGAAATAAATATTTTAAAATTTATGTGCATTTTCAAAGTTTTAAGCTCCTATAGTTGTACCATAACGACATCCTTAAATATGTTCTATATATTCTCCAATTCTTCCTTCATAAGCTTACAGTTTTTAAACATAATAGGCTTTTGCTATGGTTTATTTATGTCCCCTCTTATGTAAAAATGGAAAAAGTTCTCACACATAGCAAAAGGATATATGTTGATGTTCATATATATTGAGATTTAATAAAAAAAAGATATTGTTCAACACATGAGATTAAGAAAACTACATTCCATATTCAAAATTATCTTCGATATGAATTATGAAAAAAATACTCTAATCACACTGAACCTTATTGAAAGCAATATGACATTTGTTAAGCCATTAATAAGGAAATGAAAGATTGGTAAAAGAGGGCGAAATCCCTTGGAAGACATTGATATAAAAAATTATAGTTCATTAAGATTTAAGAGGGTAAAACCACTCCTCTATAAATCTCAATACAATTATAATAATAAAAATCGTTAAAGTTATAATTTAAATTGATGTAATGCTTATAATTATAAGGTTAAGTATGCTACATGTTGGCTCCTCAATGAGTTTTGAATACCAAAAGAATAACAAAAACAATCACACGAAGAATATGACAAAATGGCGTAATAACAATAGGCAACTGATTATGAATACATCTCACGTAACCAATAACATTGTGTGGATCCCAGATTAGCGCAATACGATAGAAATCACGAACAGATAATCAATAAACACGATATGATTTCAACTTGTCATCCCTCTTTCATTAACCATTCAGAGAATTTCAATACTATGATTACAATGGTTATGGGACGATTCTCCTGTCTAATCTCTCTCTCTCTAAATACGACTAGGCACAACATGAATTCTGACCTAATTTCTAAAGAAAATAAACTATTTGTACCAAGGCCTAAAGCCTAAGGCCCACGACCCATTAAGCTAATCTAAACCCATTAAACAGTTAAAGGCTTTTTACAATTAATATTCTTTTCTTTATAATTCTTTATATAACTTTCTATATTATAGGACATTTATGGTCCTAACAATCTCCCTCTAAAGTTATATAAAGAAAAAACGGTCTTGAAATCTTCAGATCTTGATCTTCTCTTCCTCTTGAATCTTTGAAACACTTTGGTTTTGCTTGTCTTCATGACTTTCAACGCTCCCCCTTGAATAAAGCTCTTAATCTCCATATCTTCAACTTTATCACCAGGTTCAATGAATATGTCTTTGAACTGCGAGTTGAATTTGCTTTCAGCTTTAGCTTTAAGAACTTGTAGAACCAATATTCTCGAAGGAGGAAATAAGGATTTGTGGCAAACATCACTTGATAAGGAATGAGAAGAACTGATAAAATTTCGGAACTGATCAATTTCATATATGATCACCCAACAGTTACTCCCCCTCAGCTATTGCTAACTCCCCCTCAACTTGATAATCTGTGTCATTGAATCTATATATGTGTATCCGTTCTCCCCCTCATGATGAGTAGGAGCAATCGGAGCATCATGTAATCTCAAAGACAATACTGGTGAGTAGCAAAATACTAGATAAAACGTTAAGTAACCAAGATGGGTAATCAACTAACACAGAAACACAATAGTAACTGTTATCACAACAATTAAAATAATTGAGAGGCCTATGATCAGAGCTGGCATCGGGGTATCTCTGATAGGACTTCCAATTATCACTGAAGTAAAATTCTATAAAATTACTTCTCAAACTGTTATGGCAATATCACAAAGATATGCGATGGGAATCACAAAGACTCGTGCATGTGTGAAAGAAATAAATTATATTTGTTTGGCTTAAAATATTGATTTAACCTGGGACTCAAGTTAAAAATCAATTGACACAATGATTAGAATATGAAGTTCGGAGACCGGAGCTGATATCTTTCTTTTTCAATATCTAAGACCTCCGAGTGAGGAATAGATAGATTATGTGCTAAATCTCCGTGAATATATGAAACAAGCATCTGTTGTGAGATACTTGAGTGGTTGGGTGGGGTGACATGAGTTATTGACATTGGGTCCATGTCTGTTTCAATATTCATCTCCAAAGAGCGAGAATGAATAGATTGTGTGGTTACCCGGATAATTGACTCGGTATGGTAAGGACCAATTTATTCTTTTAAGTCCTGTCACAACCTCACCAAATTTTTTCTCTCCAAACACATCTATCAATCTAGACCCCTCACTGATGTCTATAAGGGATATGTTTCTTGGGTAGGTCCTTTCGGTTCTAGATAGACCATAAAAACGATATAAGTCCTAACACTCCTTTCATGCATTGAATGGAACAGTTTCGAAAACAGTGAAGTATGAGTTCTAAACTGAAATGTTTAGAATTCAAACTTTTAAGAACGAGTTCTAAACTGAATTATTCAGAAGTCATAGCATTTAAGAACGAGTCCTAATCTAAGATGATCAGAAGTCATAGTTGAAATAACAGAATTTCAATGAACAAAATCAAACGCTAAACAGAATGACTTAGTAAGCACAATATTTGCAATAAATGAGACAATGATCAGAAAATTTAATTGTGAAGAACAAGTCACAATTACTATATCAGACATGAAGTGAACCATTAGCAAGAAATGGCGAACTTTGAGAAACAAATAGGAATTCAAACGAGTGTATTTCCATCGAAAAAATCAACAAACATATGAGACATGGAAATAACTAAGTCAAGAAAAATATTGGATGTGGCAATCTTGGAATTTAAAATTGGAGAATAACAAACACAAGTAAATTATTCAGAATGAATTACCATGGTCATTGAGTTCAGTTAATGTTCACTTACCTTTCATAAAATAGTACTCCCCCTCAAAATTGGCATAACCTTTGAATGTTCGTCATGTGATGTGAATAATATGAATTAAACGCACATGACATTCCTGCAAAACAGATTAGAAGGAGTTTGGTATCCGTCCTTTGATGGATCCTTGATGGTTAGATGCCCTATTATAGTGAGGACCGGGGATACTATAAGTACCATACCAATGAGATTCATATTTTCTATCAACAAAATCATTCAACCCACATGCAGAACAACAAATCCAATCATGAGAAAGTTGAAGCAACTGTTGAATTGAGTAAACTCTTAAAGGAAACATCACATTTTGTTCAACTGAAGTACGAGAATTAAAAGCATCATGATTATGATTGTGTGTCCTAGCATGCGAAACTGACTTAAATGACTTTGTAGTCGCTTTGCTTTTATTTGACTTTTTCACTACCCAAACTTGTTTGAACCTTTTTCTCCGACCATTAATATCTGAAATATCCTTAAAGGCATGGTTAGTAGAGCTTGAGTAGTAAGGATGTCTATCATTTGGTCGACTGGTCTTTTCCGCGTCTGTGAACGTTTTTTAGTATGAGAATCGGTTTTAGAAACGTTGTTCATAGGCGGGGCCTTGAGTTTTGAAGAACACTCGCCTTTAAGAAATTTGACCGGTCGATTTACTGTCTTAGACAGAAAGTCGGTGTGGTTTGGAAGAGGTTTGTCGAATTCAAACTTAGCAAACTCTTCATCTGAACTTTCATCGGAATTCATATATGCTGAAAAATCAATATCAGGCACAGATGGACCAGGATTGGTCGAGGGAGGTGAGGAACACTTTGAATCTGTGTTATCAAAAGAATCTGTTGCGGAAGCTTTTTGAAATTCAGAGTTAAGATTTTTTTGAACACAGTCATCTTGAGACTCTTTTCCTTTTCTAGAAGATGTTTTGCCAATAAAGGCCTTACACGAAGATGTAACTGATGAGTCCGAGGAAGGTTCGGGTAGATTCACCTTTTCTTTTTGGAGTTGGTCAAACTTCTGTTGGAGTTGACTTTTACTCACTTGCTCTTGCATCACTTCTGTTGCCAAGGCATACAGTTTGGATGTTAGCCTATTGATTTCTACCTGGAGGAGTTCCTTGTCCTCAACAGATGCAGGTTCGGTTTGGTGGATTTGAGTTTCTCAAGTTAAGTTAGAAGCTCTTGTTTTTCCTTTTGAAAATTAGTCCTTTCCTTTTCGAGTGTCTCTTCTAACTCGACTATTTTTTATTCCAAAACAAGAGAAGGAACATAGAGTTTAAACTCGTTCGTCTCAGTTTTGGGTTCAGGTGATGGGGCCTCATCCTTTATAGAGGAATCCTTGGGCTTCGCAACCTTATAGCCGTCAAAGTAGTCATTCGAAAGATACTTAGATTTATTTTTCTTGTAGGAATAGTTAAGAGGTTCATACACAAAAGGTAATTGCATTTTAGTGGTGTGTGCGCGTTTGTATTCCTCATATTCCTCTTCCTTCTCTTTGAGAGGTCCAGTCCATTTGATTTTGTATTCGGGAAACTTTTTTTCGAGACCAAGAAAGTTAAATTCGTAAAGTAGGTCTCATTGTCAAAATCTTTTTCAAGTACTGTAGGTTATCGTACCCAATTCCCCATTCTTTGTTAAAATACGTGAATTCCTTAGGTTTGTTCATATGAATTGTTTGATCAGTTTGACCTCTTTTATGAAGTTTAGTTTCAAGATCAGTTATTTTAGAAACAAACTCTTTGTGTTGAATTTAAAGAGAGGAGCATTGATAGATAATCTCTGCTTTCTCATTCTCACACTGATCAAGCTTTGAATTTAACTCAGATATCTTGGCCCCAAGGTCCTTTGGTGCTATCGAAAGATTTGCACACTTTTCCTTTAAGTAGGTGTTGTCAGACTTAAGCTTTTCTGTGATCTTTGTTTGAACCTCTAACTTTTCTTTTAGCGAATTAATTTCAAGTAGTTGTTCTTTAGAGGTAAACATATAGGACTCTACCTTTTGACCAAGCAGTTAAATTTTATCAACTAAATCATTATGAGATGGTAGACATACCTGACAAGCTGCTTCTGACTGAGACGAATAAGACATTGTTACCTGAGTAAAAATTGATCGTTAATCGGTGTTACTTTGAAGAAACAAAAAAAATGCGGAAGAAAATCAAAGATTAAATCAGAGAAACAAATCTAAAAAATAAATTCGTTTCCAAAATTTAAATACCGATTATCAATTCTGAACGAATAAAACCTGCAAGATTAACAAACGGTTAGATCAAGACGTCAACCAAAATCAAAAAATGATAAGCATCGCAAAAAGGATCAAACTGTCGTAAAAAGACTCAAACCGTCACTAAAACTTAAAATATCCTATCATGCACTTCCATGCAAAACATTCATACAAACCGAAAACAAAACAAACAAACAAAAGGCTTGCAAACGATGTATATATATCTATATGTATATATATATATATATATATATATATATATATATATAGAGAGAGAGAGAGAGAGAGAGAGAGTCGGGTTCAAACGAGGAGCGTAACAATTTAAGAAAACGCGAGGAGCACCGTCCATGTACTGAATCACATGTGATTCACGTACAAAATCACATGTGATTCACACTTGATCGGGGTCTTCCACCCATGTAGTGGATCACATGTGATTCACGCCTAAAATCACATGTGATCTGGGCGACTTCCACGCGACTCGCGAACCAGGTCGCCCGCTACCCGATTTTTTCGGGGGTAGTGGATCACATGTGATCCAGTACATGAAAGGCGCTCCTCGCGTTTCTCGTAAATAGGTACGCTCCTCGTTTGAACCTTCTTATATATATATATGCAAAATATGGGATTTATGCTCAAAATGTGTAGTCTATGTGTGCATGCTATTATCATATGAGAGTGTATGCATGTAGAAAGAAAATAAAAAAATATGCAACGTGAGAAAGATGGTGCAATTAAAACTAATGATTAACTTATGTATGCATGCAAGAGATGAAAAAAAAGAATAAAAAAAACCGTGAGTTATATGTGTGAGTGTATGATGCTATGTCATGCCATGTTGGTCAACGATGAAACACACAAAGCAAAAAAAATTGAGTCAACAAGGGTGTGTTCTGCTTTATGCAGGAATTGTGAAGTTCCCGGAAAGTTAAGCACCCGGGAAGGTTTATCCGGGAGATAGGAGGTATCCGGGAAAAAATTGTATCCGGGAAAAAATTTTATTCGGGAACAATTTTATCCGGGAAACGAGTTTAAACGAAAAAACATACCTGGAAAGATTAGGGTTTATAAAATAAACTCATATGCGGCCGATTTTCTTCCCTTTGACACCTGCACTTCTCAAAAAATTCACCAAACAAGCAGAAATTCGATTAAAATTGACGATTTATCGAAAATTTTTATGAACACGAAGAACGCTTCGAAAATCAAAAAAAATCCAAAAACCTTCAAAATTGAAACGAAATAGATAAAGATCGATCACAAACTGATTAGAAATCAAGATCTAACGAGATAATAATATCAAATCAATAAGATAAAATAAAAACCACTTTGCAAACCCGATTGATGATCGATTCACCAAAAAAAACTGCACTATGTCGAAAATAATAAGGGTGTTTTTTGGTCTCCACCGTTCAGAATGTAGAGCAAGATGTCGTGAAGCTACTGTCCAAATATCGCGACGATCCGACGGTTCAAACTCCGGGAATAGGCAAAACGACACGGTTGCGTTTTCTAGAAAATTGCATACGAATTTTTATTGCTTTCTCTCGGTTTCGTTCGGTTTCTTCTATTTCTTCAAATCACCGATTCGGCTCTGATACCAATTGTAAATCCCAGATTAACGCAATATGATAGAAATCACGAACAGATAATCAATAAACACGATATGATTTCAACTTGTCATCCCTCTTTCATTAATCATTCAGAGAATTTCAATACTATGATTACAATGGTTATGGGACGATTCTCCTGTCTAAGCTCTCTCTCTCTCTCTAAACACGATTAGGCGCAATATGAATTCTGAACTAATTTCTAAACAAAATAAACTATTTGTATCAAGGCCTAAAGCCTAAGGCCCACGACCCATTAAGCTAATCTAAGCCCATTAAACAGTTAAAGGCTTTTTACAATTAATATTATTTTCTTTATAATTCTTTATATAACTTTCTATATTATAGGACATTTATGGTCCTAACACATTGTTATGGATGACAACTTAAATAGTCATTAATACCCAACACTAATATTAACAATTAAATGGAAAAAAAAATGTAATGTACAACTGATATAAAATGAACAAATCAAAACAAAAAACTAAAACACACTTGTTGGTTTTTCTTCGACCATACTTGGTCGGATTAGGGGTGTTCATCAAGTGACATCCAATGGATGTGAGGGGAACCGAACCGATCCAATCATCCATTGGATGTCCGATTTTTCCAACCGAACTGATCCAATCATCCACTGGATGCTGGATTTTTCTAATTCAATGGATGATTGGATTGGTTCGGTTCCATCCATTGGATATCCTTTGGATCGGATCAGATCTATCCAACATCCAATGGATGACCGGATCGGATCCATCCAATATTTTTATGTTTCTTTCAAAAAAAATTAGTTTTTAGTTTTTACAAATGTTTTTAAATTATAATGTTTTAAAAATAAAAACATTTTACTTTTGAAAATTTGAATTATAATGTATTGGATGGTAGTTGGATGATAACCGGATGGGAGGTTGGATGATAATCGGATGAGTGGTTGGATGGTGAATCGGTTCGGTTCGGTTCGGTTTTGGTCGGTTCTGGACTGTCATCCAAGAACCGACCGGTCCAAATTGGATGTTAAAAATTTTGATCTGATCCGATCCAATTACAATTGGATATCCAATCAAGGTCGGTCGGTTCTTATTGGATCGGTCAGTTCTGATTGGATCGGTTGACTATCTGTACACCCCTAGGTCGGATAAAATGAGTAGTTATTCATCGGAATTTGATAGAAATTGTCGATAGAAGTTGATAGACCAAGAAACAAACGTAATCCATCCCAATACACTCTAGAAAACCTCAAAAATACCTTGTTGTGGTGGGCCAAATGAGAATAGAACTCCACCCTCCCCTTGGAGGTGATTATAATATGTGAATAGAAGTTAATAAAGTTAATGCTTGCCTCTTTAAAGTAAACAAAGTGGCATAAGATAGAGAGTAAAAGAAACACCTACATAGGAAGAAATTGAGAGTAAATGACTTATATCATGGATGGTTTAAGAGATTGGGGAGAGTAAAAGGATTATAGGAATATGAATGGTTTGGATATTAAAAGTTAATTAAAGTGATGACAAAATTACGAAAGTGGCCTAGTTGCTATGAGAAACTCCAATTTTCAATGAAGGGCATAGAAGTCTTTAATATATTTAATATTGAAAAATTTCAAAAAAACCACAAAATTCCTAGCCAAGAATCCTAGTCTAAGAGAGAGTCACGTCATTCTTGGTGGTTTCTTCTTTAATATAAATATTGATAAAAAGTAAACAAAGTGGCATAAAATGGAGAGTAAAAGAAACACCTACATAGGAAGAAATTGAGAGTAAATGACTTATATCTTGGATGGTTTAAGAGATTGGGGAGAGTAAAAGTGTAACAACCGGGTTTCTAGCAAAGTTAGAAAGTTTGGTGGCTATTGTCTAAGAAATAAAAGTTTAAGATAAGGGGCCTTTTTGCAATTTATGAAAGATATAAATTAGTGCAGATCCCTAGGTTTTCATCATTACTGATTATTCTTGCAATTGCTGTGGCGGCTGAGAAGAGAAATTGGGAAGGAGTAGAAAGAGTATTGGCAGCGATTTCTTCAGTAGAAGCTTTAGTATGGTAAGAAATCAATCCCTCTATATTATTCCCTGCATAGTAAGTAGCTGAGTAAATCAAATTCTTGATTTATCTTCATGTGTAAGTTGTGAAATATTGGTAAGAACATTAATAGGGTTTAGCTCTAAATTGGAGTGTTGCAAAGATTTAATCAAGTGTTTATGTGAGTTTTTGACGTTAAGGTTAAGCACTTATCACTTTATGAAAAAGGAAGTTATGGCGGAGTCTTTGGATTTAAGCTGATTAGGAGAGACTAGACTTGTGGTTCGTCTAATCCGGAATCGCTGATAATACCGGAACTGATATTACCGGAACTGATAATTCCGAAATTAGTAAATTGATGGATCCGGAATATAGCAGATCCGGAATCAAAAACATCAATACCGGAAGTGGGCCGAATAACATAAATGATCCGGAACTTTAAGTTCCGGAATTGGACTCAAATAGTGTGGATCCGGAATCCAATTAAATTGGATCCGGAATGACCTCTCATGACCAGATCCGGAAATTGCTGATCCGGAATATAGCGGATTCAGAACCAACCCAAGGATCCGGAATTTGTGCTTTTAAATGTCTAAACTCAACAGATCTGGAATTGGTATTTAAGTCCGATCCGAAATTCCTATTGGGCCGGAGTTAAGTCAATTGGGCCGGAAGCCTAATTTAACTAAATGACCCGGTATTCTCTCTGGTGGGCCGATCCGGTATTAAAAGAAAAAGGGCCAAAAGATTTATTAATCTTGGGTATTTGGGCTTGGCCTAATTATCGATTCGGTATTGTTTTGGTGAGATCCGACATTTAATTAATGATCCGAATTAATTATTTGGGTTCGGATTAGAGAAGGATCTAGGATCAGAAGTTGAGTTGTCACTGGTTAAATTATAAATTATGCTTTAGGTGTAAGGACGGTTCGGAACGAGATTCGTGGTTAGGAAAGTAACTGCTATCAGGTGAGTTCCCTAAACCCTTTTTACACGAAGTAAGATGCTAAATGTTTTTATTGATAATGGTTCATTTATAAGCATGAAATGTTTACCAAGTGTTACGTATGCTTCCCATGAAAATTATATTTTAGCTAAAAGACTATTTAGCATGATGAACTGATTGATAACGATTTATAAAGATTCCAAGTTTCATGATTTATTATACGTTATGTGTATGCTATGTGGAGTCGGTCTGCACAGTAGGATCAGAGTACCTCGAAATCCGATGCCCTTGGGCATATGTGACGAGCTTGTAGAAGGTAATTCGTTTCCTTCCTACTCGGATAGAGGGGAGTCTGCTTGGGCCCCGGTATGAGGCGAGAGGGGAGTCTGCTTGGACCCCGATCGCGGTTAGCTTATGTAATCCTTAAACACTGTGCAGTACCATGATTGATGCTTATGTGGAGAATGTTATGAGTTTTATAAAAATGATTTTTATACTGTTGATATACGCTGTTTACAGAGGGAATTCACTAGACCTTTTGGTCTAACCCTTGCTTTTCAAAACTAAACCATTTTCAGGTAAGCAAATAGTAGGAGACTCAAGTAAGTGAGCAAAAGCAGGATAGAGTACAGATGCAGATAGAGACAGTGCATGTGCCACTTATAGAAGCTAGTACGTTCTCAGTTGTGTATAGGTTGTTTCCGCCAACCTAAGTTTTGAGACAGATGTAAAGAAATTTTAGGACCCAATTTTATAATAATTATGATTTAATGCTATGCATGTCCTGTTTTATTTTTGGGCTTTTACAAATGGTATCAGAGCCATAGTTTAAGGGATTTAGGTGACCGGACGGGCCTAAACTTAAACCCTGGAAGTAGAAATCACAACTGAGAATCAGGAAATGCGTTAGGAGGGCACTATTGTAGAGATAGGACTAATAGGGTACTAAGGACAGTCATGTAAGGTAAGTTTGAGATTACACCTGGCCAGTGTAATTGCGAACTTACAGGTACATGTATGTGCTTAACCTGCCTTATTATTCCGAAGTTGTAGTCTGAAGCTAGTTTATATGTCGTGTTCCAGTACTCTAGAATGCCAGCAAGATCCCTGAGGGGTAGACTGAGACCCATTATTGGGTAGTAACGCGTGAGATCATTTATGGTGTGATGTATGTATACATCGTAGAGACGGAATGTTGTTTAGAATGTTATGAGGCGTCTAGAGGTAGATCTTCGTGGGTGCGAAGAGGATGAATGTTTGATTTTGAGTAAGACACCTGTTTCTGGAGAGTCCCAGTTGTAGAAATCGTGAGGTAAATCAGTTGGGAGGGTAAGACGGACAGTGTCGAGATCTTGAAAATGTCAATTCAAGAGCGAGTGAAGGATTAGAGTCCTGGACCTTTAGTCGAGCTTTCCAGTGTCGGATTGAAAACGTGTAGAGGTAGAAGGTGAGGTAATTGATCGAGACGAAAATAGTATGAAATGGTTGAGTAAGTGGGTCGTGGAATGCATGTATAGCAAGTTGTTATAAGGCCGAGAGGGCGACCACTGGTCGAAAGTAGAGTGTCAATGATAAGTTGCGTGAGTAAAGCGGTTGACCTTGTTTGAGTGAGTAGCCTTCAAGTGCAAGTAGAATTTCATGCATTGCGTCTTTACATGTGTTACATGAGATTTTCGTGATTAAAGTAAAGGTGTAAATATCAATTTTGATCGGAAGTGAGTCAGCGTGTGCAAGCGTATGTTTAAAGAAAAAGGCAATTCCATTTACGTCGCACAAAGAAAATTTTGAGCTTAACGATTTGCAAAATATCCCACTCTTTTCATGATGAGTCAAATTGTTGCAAAAGTCAAGAAAACGTTTTCCTGCAAAAATTTTATAACCAAAATGAGTAATGGCCGGTTGATGTCATATGAATGAGTGTGAGAACCGACTGGTTTATTTCGTGTCAGTAATTTCTTTCAGAATTTGTCATATGGAAAAAATTTCACTCAATGTGTTACTATCGTAAACAACGTCATCGTTTTGGTTGAGTAAGAGTGTGTTTTACTGAAAGGGTGCGTGCGAACGATTCTCGAGATCATTGTGCAGGGCATTGGAGATATGAGAATGTTGGGGTCATGTGTACCCAAGTTGTTTCCAAGTGTTGTTCTATAAATGATAAAAGCGCGAAATGATTTTTGTTTTTATTGCGTTGTCATGCATGAAGGCTATGAACTCACTAGGTCGTAGAGTATTACATTTTAAGCTAAGGAAGAACTCCGCGAGTGGAGAGGTGTTGGACAAATCAGGGGAGAATGTTTGTAGAGGAGAGGTGGACAGTGGAAGAGTCGGAAGTGGATTATAGTATCGGTTGTATGAGGGTCTGTACCCTTGTTCGGTAACTGGAAATACGGTTGTCAAAGGACGGTTGCGTCCGGATGAAGGATTTGAAGCCTTCGAGGTGTTGGTTTTAGCAACTCGTTATGAGTAGTGTGGTGAGGCAGAAATGAGATATCCTCGATGTCGAATAAGAGTCTTAAGGTGATCTTGTAATATTTATGTTACATGAGTAAGTTTTGAATTGAGGGCGACAGATTATGAAGTTGATTATGATATGTTGGAAGGACTAGGTTCCGTAAGGAACCCATGTCAAAGAATAGGTTAAGAAAGTATCAACAGGTTGACTAGTGATGTTGAAGTCGACAGTTGTGTAAGGGGGATGAGGCTGAAGACTTGAACCAGAAGGGTGAAAGTTGATAGAGCACCTTGTAGGGGTGTTAAGATGGTGAGAGACTGCTGTTTTGGATAAGCGTTCTACTTACGAGGTATGGAGGGTTCGTAGAAGGATAAGGTATGTAGCAAAAACGAAGTGATTGTGTAGATTATATTGATCAGTGAGGAAATGTGCCCTGTCTATGTAAGGGCTCGGATCGTAGAGAGCTAGCAAGAACGATTATGTTTGAGTTAATTGGAAACTCGGGAGTTGTAGTTCAACTAGAGTTGGAGAAGGACAAAGTAGAGAGATAGACTCGATTATGTATGCGG